>CM076594.1:6015000-7366250 GCA_038430175.1 Ficus hirta | reverse complement strand
AGCCTTTTTTCTTTTTTTATTTTTGTATTTTATTTTTCTTTTGTTGAATTTATTGTATTTAATTATTTTAAAAGTAGAAAAATCAAAGTCTGCATCTCAATAGTATTAAAGATAAGTATAAGTAATTTTCGACCAAGTTATCAGACGTATTATAATTTTCTAAAATGAATGGATAGGCTTAAAATTGGATCTCAAAATCTTTTTTAACATTTGTGACGTAATGTCCGATAATTGTTTCTTCAAGGGTTTAAAGATTATTATTTTCTTCACTGCCAAAGACTGAAAAAAAAAAAAAAAAAATAGACGTAAAAATAATAGTCAGATGCAATGTAATTCTACAGAAAAATCCTTATAAAAAATTATACATCAAATTTATTACTAGAATACTATACAGTTACATCTCACTTGTAGATTTTAAATTTCTAGAGAAAAAATATTAGAAGAAAAAGGATATTTTAACCTCTTATTTATTATAATATTGATAAAGAACTATTTTATAATTTTTGAGAATTTTTTAACAGTGATTCATAACAAAATCACTCCATCTCTATCTTACATCAGATTATTAAAAAATTAAACTAACAACTTGTATCGATGATGTAAAATAATAATAGAAATTCCTCATAAAAGGAAAATAAAAAGAAAACGTTTCTTTCAGTTTTTCCAAAACCTAGAAAATTTACACACACACGCAAGTGCCCACACAAAGAAGCTCCAGTGAGATTTGGTGCATTAAATTCCCTCCCTTCCTTTCACTGAATTAAGTAGACTCTCTATCTCCCTACCCCCATGACGTCTGCATTGGGAACCCACCACCACTATTATAATAAATAATAATAATAATAATAATAACAACACTATTTAATCCTTCAACAAAATTTTAAAATATTTTAATCTAAAATATTCATATTCATTTCCCGTTTCTTAAAAACTTGAAAAATAAAATTAAAAAAATAATGGTGGGCCTACCGAGGCAAAGAAGGCCCAGGTGATGCCCACTGCCACACCCCATCTGCAAAAACCCCCCGTTATAAATACCAGCTCTAATCTCCCCTCCTCTCTTCAAATTTTCACTTCTCACTCTTTTCCTCTTCCATAAAAAAAAAACCAAAAACCAAAAACCAAAAACCAAAAACCAAAAACAAAAAACCCACCACTCTATATTACTCCTTTCCGTTTTTCTTTTTTAAATTCCCTTATTCTCCGTTACCTCACAAAAGAAAAAGGGGAATTTTTCTAGCTCAGGAAATCAATGGCGGCTACTGCAACTTCCGGCGACCACCACCGCAACCACCAGCACCAGCCGAGCTTCTACTTCGACGAGAAATGGAAGCTCTCGAAGAAGGAGAGCCTGTCTCGGAGCCGCTCCTCGTCGTTTCTCGTCAAGAATTCTTCTACTTCGTCGTCGTCGCCGTCGCGGAGGAGGTGTTCGTTCACGAGAAAGTGCGCGAGGTTGGTTAAGGAACAGCGAGCTCGCTTCTACATCATGCGGCGCTGCGTCACCATGCTCATCTGCTGGCGCGACTACTCCGACTCCTGATCTTCTCCTCCGATTTAGAGAGAGAAAGTTACGTAGCTGGAGAGAGAAACAAAGACATCTCTGTTCTGTTCTGTTATGGTCTTCTCTCTCCTTTTTTTCCCCCAATCTGGTGAGATCTTTTTTGGAGGCTTTTTCTCGAGAAGAAGAAGAAGAAGATGATGATGATATATATCTTGATATATATATATATATAAATACACATGTACATATAGATTTTTATTTTTGAATTTTTCTCTTTTAGGGGGTTTAGATTAGGTTTTTTTTTTTTTTTTTTTGGACTCTGAATCTCCAACGATGAAGTAGATGAGTTCTTGATGTTGTTTTTCTCTGTTATAAACTAGAGTTTTTGTTTTTTGTTTTAACAGTTGAATGAACGAGAGAAAAATCACAAGCATAGATTTTTTTTTTTTTTCCTGCATTTGTGATAATCTGGGAATTTGGGTTTTTGTTGGTGATGATGATTGAAGTGATTTTCGTTAAAAAAAGAAAAAAAGGGAAAAAGAAAACTGACGTAGAGAAAGAAGGAGATTCCATCTCAGGCTTTAAGTTTCAGCCATTGCAGAGGCCCTGATGGAATTGTGGATCTGGTGAGTTCGGCTGACGCAGATTTTCTATTTCTTTAATTGTTTTATCTTTTTTTTTTTTTTTATTTTGATGATTTTTTAATGATATATTTCTGATCATGGACGTTGAAGAATTAATATTTTTATCAATATTATTGTTATTTAAAAAAAAAAATGTCTCAAGTCTCAACTCAAGAAGATGGCTCAACGTGAGGAGAGGCAGAGGTGAGCCTCTTTCAATGCACAAAGAGCCAGAAGAGAAAGAATAGGAGATACCCTTTGTTCCAATTATAATATAATGAAAGTATTTTATTTTCATTTTTTACTAATTAAAATATAGGAGATCGGAGAACCCTAACCTAGAAGCTGTCTTTTTTTCCCCTAATTGTTGCATTAATAATTTTCAACTATTTGATCAGGTGTGGAGCTAGATATGTATTTCAATGGGCATACATACAAAAAAATAATAATAATAAATTTGAAGTAATTAACATCAAAGTGTAAAAAACTAAAAGGTAAAATTTTAATTAGATTATGTGAGAATTTTACTTTCTAATGGGGTAAAGTAAAAAAATTATAAAATTTTTATGACAAATTAATTTTAGTAGGAATTATTTGGAGTTTTATATTTTGAATGGAGGTAAATTAGAAAAATCATTTACTTTTTGGAGCAGAAATTAAAGATTAGAAAAGTTTAAACAGCTCCCCGGCCTCACTCAAATCTGTCACTGAATTTGATGTATAAAAAATATATTTTTAATTTGAAATATTTATAGATCATAATATTGAAAATTTACTTGTATTTTTTCTCTTTTCAATATAGAATTCAATCTAAATATTAAATGTCTAATTTTTTACAGAAATGAAAAACTATTAATTCTTAATAAAATCTCCCTTATTAGTCAAAATTCTGATTATTTCAAAGTTGTTATTATATAATGTTAAATCTATTATCTATGTGTATGCATTAGGGTAGGAATGGATGTAGATAAATGTCAGTTTTTTTTTCCCTCATTTTGTAACAAAACTAAATTGAGGTTGTTATAGTTACAAAAGAAGTTTTTTAGTTTGTGTTCGGTTCGTCGATTGAAAATGAAAATTTTAAGTTAGAGTTGATTGACTTTTCAATAAACTAGTTATAAATTTTATTGACATTTAAAAAAAAAAAATTTTGAGATAAAAAAATACAGTTTAATTAAAAGTAAACTTAAATATTAAATAAAATCTTAAAATATGATTTCTTATTTCATATTATTAATGAAAATTATTATTTTAATCCTTATATTAAATTTCTTTGATCTATAAAAGAAGCAATTTCGTGTCACGGCCGTAAATTTTCAAGGTAAAACTCTATAAATCAAGATGTTAAAAAAATTAATTTAATCGTTAAAATAATTCTTATCAAGAGAGTAAATAATAAGAGGTGTTATTTATTAAAAAAAAATTAGTGATCCAAGATATAATATAACGTAATATTATTTTGAATTTCATTAAAACATGTAAGAGCTTGAATTCTTATCCGCCAAGTAAAAAAAGTGAAAAAAATGAAAATTGGAAGGCCCACCAATAACACATGAATGCTGTCACTTCTACACTATTAGGGCTGATAGCTGGAGAAGTAATTGGGGCTCTGCCTCCAATGTCTTGTCACTCAAATGACTCTTATGTCCTACCATCTTAAGCCTTTGACCCAGTGTGAGGACCACTTTGACCTCTTATCCCGTTGCAGTCGTTGCAGGGTAGTTTTGAACTTTTGCATCTTTCTTCTTCGTTAAAAATAATAAAAAATAATGAAAAAAAACAAAAATCTATTTGATTCCGAACCATGTGAAAGGCCAAGGCCAAGGGGGGTAATTCCGATGTGTTTGCAAGGGCACTTTCGTCCCTTTGAAATTCTTACAGCTTGGGTTCTGCTCAATAGTTTGAACTGTGGGCTCCTAGTGGAGTGTGTCGTCGTGGATCTGACAAATACAAATACATGCATTATTAAAATTAAAATAAATTTAAAACAGGAAATTTGGGAAAATCATAAAACCTTCAACGATGCTGCCAAAAAATATAATGTTAAAAAAATAAATAAATTAAAACACATCTAAACCCAAATGGTTGTTTTTTTTTACGTACCTTGATTTTAATACACCAAAAAAAATTATTTTTTTTAATCTTTTTTTAATAATATGTTAAGTCTTGTTTTTCAGCTGTTTACGACAACATGAAGATGAAAGGTTATTATAATAATAATTATTATTTTAGAGGAATTTATAGGGATGGAATTTTGTTGTTTGTTAATTGTCTTATTTGTGTGAAGTAGATCAAATTAATAAAAAAAAATATATGAGGAAAAGCTTTAGGAATGGCAGATGGAGGGCGGTTGCTGACAATGCAGCACAGCAGCTTACACATGGGGTTTACACACACACACAAACGCACTCGAAAGTACTTTCTAGAATTCACAAGACTTGCATAACAATATGCATCGCCCTTACTATACTTTAATGCTATGTTTGATAATAATGATGAAAAATAGAGATGAATGAAGATTAAAATATTTAAGTGAAGAAAATAAAAAGAAAAGAAATTGGTTTTCTTTTATGTTTTTTGGTATAAAAGATAGAAAAGAGAAAAGAAAATATATAATTTAATATGTTTTACAATAATGATTTTACAGAAGTTAGAAGATAATGAGAAAATAAGATCAAAATAGTATTTTTACCTATCATTCTCTTGACCAAATTTTTCTCTCTTGTTTTCTCTCTAACGTTGGAAATATTAAAATGTTATCAGCGGCATGAATTTAGATTTTTCTTTCCTTCCTATTTTCCACCTTATCAAACAACCAAAAATTTATTTCCCTAAAATCCCTCTTTTCCCTTCCTTCCTCTCCCTTTTCCACACTACCAAACAAAGGGTAAATGAATATGCAGTAAAAGCAGCTAGAGATACAATTCAAATCCCGTTGGGACTAAGTCGGCAGAAGATGAGACGCAGATTTAGGATATTAGATCTCATATTCAAAAAAATTTTAAAAGTTTTTTATAATTTAGTAAAATGAATATTCATAAGATCTGAATTTAAAAAAATTGAGATACAATTCAAGAAAAATAAATAATTAAAGGAGAATTCTTAAAACGTATCATAATGATTGTTTGATCTGTATCAAACTTTGTCATTTTTAATATTTTTTAAGTTTGATGTGACTTTTTCTTATCATTTTTAAAAATGTGTAGTATTGGTATTTGATACTGATATGTTAACATAGAAACTCCGATTTTTTTTTTTTTTTTCTGATAGTATAATTTACAGTACAAGCAACTATTGGTACGATTCAAGCCAAGGGGAAAAGGGGAATTTTTTTATTTTTTATTTTGGGTGGTCAATATCTTGTCTCTCATTTTTCATTTGATCTCGTCGGCTTTGCAAATTGCAACTAATTGATGCTCATAAGATTACTTTGTCATGTCATATTTCTTTTTAAAAAAGAAAAGGAAAAAAAAAAAAAAAGTGCCTGAGTTTTTTCAAAATTGAAAAGGACTCGGGTTACAAGATTAAAAAAAACCAAGATTCATACTTTGTTTGCCTTTAATAATGTAATCACTAAACTTTGATTCACAAATTAAGAGTTGTGAAAGCATTTGAGCAGCTTAATCCTATCCGATTTTGTCTTTTTTAATACTTAATAATATCCGGGAGAAAAATAAGTCAATGCACTTTTATTTTCCTTATTTTTTGATATGCATACTAAATCGTACAAAAAAGAATTAAAAGATTATTTTTGGTGGTCATAATGCAATCAATTAGTTGGTCACTCGTGAACATCACGGCGTCAAAAAGAAATAATTATATCATTAGTAAAATTCATGCTTAATCATGGAGGCAAAGGACATGCATGAAGTTGAACTTTTGTCATGCCTATATATGGGGAAAAAAAATTAGTAAAGTTGTGTCTCATTTTTCTTTTTCGTTTTTTTTTTCCCCCCTCCATATATTCTACTTCTCAAACATCAAACCAAAATGCCTTCTTTTCACTATTTACATATATAAATTTATATTATTCTATATATTATAATAATTCATAGATTCTCATAATTATGCTTTACTTGCTTTCTGTTCCGTTCTTTCTCCCACATTTTCATTTTGGTTGTCCCTTTTGTTCAAGGTCAAAACAGAAAAAACTTTCGTAATTTCCTCAAGATCTTCCTCTCCTTTTTTGCACTTTAAAATAGGCAATCAAATGAAACATGATCAACTTGAATATATAAGGCCATTATTGGAACGTTAATAATTGGAATTTCGCTTGGCGTGCCAAATGGGGTCCTTAAAAGAACTAAAAAACAATATTAAACTAAACAAAAGTCCCGTCTTGGGACTTTAGTGAAGGGTTATCAATACCCAAATCGATTCAGTGAAGAAAAAAGTGCACACAAAATCTTCCCCCAAAATCTTAATCCACTTTTAATCAGATAGTGAGGGAAGAAAAAAAAAAAAAAATCTTAGGGGATTTGTTGCTTTCTTTTGAAAAATATTTCATATCATACACATTATGCCATTTTTGGCATTAACTCATTGGGGTCAAGTTTTTCTTCAACTCGTGATTTTGTTAAAAAGTTAAAATATTCCATTGCAAAAGGATGAAATGGCCCCGAAAGGTTTCCCTAGTGTAACCTCGGTAGATGAGATGATTATGAACTGAAAAATTAATTTTTTTATAAGCAAGTCATTTTCAAACACAGATGGAAAACAAACATGTTTCTTTCAATTTGAACAATAATTTAAATTTTTCGCGAGAAAAATATCGTAGAAAAAGTTTGAATTGTGTCCAAATATATAAAACAAAACAGATGCTACAAATTACACGGGATATCTAGTAATTCCGATACCATATGTAATCTTAAAATACACAACGAGAGTTTCAAGAAAATTGGAACACTAGACAACCATATTCGAAGTTGATATCAATTCATGAATAGACCAAAAAATTGGAATTTTAGGTTACTACATTTTGTCATAATTTTAATATTAGTATTATTATTGGTATTCTTATTTAAAGAGTACGCAGCACGGAGGCAGCTACAACCTTAAAGGGACCGTAGCCATAGGGGCAACTAATGGACGTTATCAATTAGTGCTCATTTTGACTTTCATTAATTAATAATGAGCTTAAATTTTATTTTTATAAGCTAAATAATGGACTAAAGTTAGTAGATTTGTGTTTCTATTGTAATTTTAATGGTTTACAAACTGCCACCTACTGGTGGTTAGACAAAGAAAAAAAAATTAAAACGTTTTTTTTTTTTTTCCCCCCTTCTTCTTCCACCAAATGTTATGCAATGTTTCTACACTACTAAACCTTTGTGCAATAATTTTATTGTTGAATTGTTCATAACAAATAATAAACGTTAAAGCTATCATTTTGTATAAAACCAACTTCTAAATCGGCATAATATATATATATAAGAAGAATATCTTATCCGACGGTGAATATGAGAACTGTTTCATAGTATACCTTTTTTTTTCATTAGCACCGTTCATTTTCATATCCAACGGTTTTAAAGAGGCAGCCGTTCTTGTCTAGTAAAATTGGGGTGCCGGAAAAGAAAGCTAGTGTATATATGTATATGTGTGTATGTATATATGAAGCAAACAAAAAAAAAAAATAATAATAATAATCCAATCCAAATCTGACTGGTAACCGACCTGGATCCCAAGGCTATCACTCTCAGCAATAAATGGAAATTGGTCCAAAACGCTCAAACCTGCTCGTACGAGATTCTTTAACAAACACTGAATAGCAACAAAAATTGTGGCCCACCCCACCTTATCGTTTCTTTCGGTAAATCCCACAAGTTGTTAATTCAAGTGGGCCCCCAAAACCCGCATGCATGGGTTAATTAATCCTTTGTGGGCCCCCTCTTAGCCCACAAAATTTCTTCTTAAGAGGACAAAAAACCCAGCAAATCATAGGTTAGAGAATGCTAGGTCATAGGTGCCATCATTCACACTATAGGAAGGTTTCACACGCATGACTTCTCCGCTGTGTCGTGGTATTAGATATCATTGATTTTTATGACTATTAATTATAAGTATTTTTAATTGTTTGATTAATTTTTTATCAGTCTGATTTATTAGTGTTCGCAGTAAAATATGTACCAGACGATATAAAAATACTCTCACTTATAATTTAGAGTCTTAAAAAATTGATCTAACAATTAAAAGAATCTTCAGTAATATAAAAAGAGTGTGAAACTCCATTACTACTTAAAAAAAACCCCCCATCTAACAATTAAAAGAATCTTCAGTAATATAAAAAGAGTGTGAAACTCCATTACTACTTAAAAAACTTCCCCCCGGCCGCTTTTCTAAAAGAATATAGAGGTGACACTTATATTTTTAGTGGCTAGTGGCAAAAATAGCCACTTCAGTTTATAGACTTCTTTTATTGTTCAACTTTTTCTTTTAAATCTCCTCTGTTAAATTTTTTTTAAAGTGGACGTATCCAATCATGCTTATTTAATGTTGTTATTGATTGAAATCATACAATTTAAATTAGACGTTGTGCATGACATAAAATTAGAGACCGTAGGAAAATTATCCTAATAATAATGCCACTCTAACTTTAAAAACGCTGTCAAATAGATCAGATTGTTGCAGTCAATGATTCCATAAGTAAAATTCCTACACCATAACAGTTTATGTGACATCAAACTACCATGGGAGATCACCAGCGTGAATCGCCAAATGTAAACTATGGCCCCTTCCTAGGTGATTGAAACTAACAAGTGATGATCCTAGGACCCAAAAGGCAATTTGCTAAAACATTTCGAACAAAAAATAAATGTATAACAAATTTCCCCGGATGTCAAAATTAAAAAAAAAAAAAAAAAAAAAAAACCCGAGGATTTCTACAGACATTTGAAAAGAACTGATATCCTGTAAATATATACATATATATATTTATATTCAAAATAATTTCTCAAAAAATAAAGTAAAATAACCAAATGATTTTTAGATAATCTCCACATCATTCTTCAAATATTCCTCTCATTTTCATTCCTCGCAATTATTTCTTTGACAATCTCAAAAACAGGTATTAAATGCAAGTATAGTCTAGCGATAATTTCGCACCTGACTCTACATAACATGTAGAGGTCAAATCCTTCTACCAAAAAATTTTTTTAAAAAAAGTTATAGGGTTGGTCGATTGTTAAATCCAAGAGTGGGTGGATGTGATGAAATGGCCGAGGAATCAAAGAATCCAAAAAAAAAAAAAAAAAGAGATAAAATTAGGGAAATAGCCATTAATTTGGCATCTCTTTGTAATTTTACCCTTTATAAGAGTAAAGTTGATAATTTTATCATTTCATAACATTTAATTAAATAATTAAATAAATAATAGTATATAAACAAAAATATCCTTATCTATTTATTTTTTTCTCCTTTTTATTTATTGGAATAGTTTTCATATATCTCAGACTCCGTTCACCGGTCGGTCTCCAATCACCGGCCGCTGGCAGGTCATTAGACTCTGGTCGCCGATTGCCGGCCGTCTGCAGGTCACTGATCACCGACCAGTCACCGATAGAATGTAAAATGAATTCTAATAAAATATAAAACGAATTCCGATAGAATGCAAATCGGATTCTATCAGAATCTTAAACGAATTTGGATTGTATCAGAATCCGAAAAGGCAAAACGGATTCAGTTAGAATGTAGATCAGATCATGAGAGGATGCAAAACTTATGTATACAGAAAAATATTTTGAAGTTTTTACTCTGAAAATCGAAATAAATTTCTTTTGTTTTTCACTTTGCTTGCTTGATTCGACGAAATGTGTTATTTGTTCAGTGCTATATATTATATATTATATGCATACACTTACTCACACCTATACATATTCACATATATGTATATAATTACCTATAAAGTTTGAGGGATTTAAAGAGAAAGAGGACCCTAGTTTTTTAAGGATTCCAATGGGATCATGGGTCATAATCCAATCAAGACGCCTACCAGGTGCATACCATGTCTTTGATACATAACCAAGTGTAGCAACATGCACAATGAATTTAATGATTTTAGTGTTGTGAACTTTGGAAAAGTACTTGAACATTTCAATAGAATTCATTTGAAGCATGTGTTATTTTTCTTGTGAATAATTTGCTTGTTTTCAATGGTTTGTTTGCCGAGAAAATTTATTCTTGTTGGTTTGGTTTGTTTTTTGTTGATTTGTTTGTCGGTTTTCTTGCTTCCGTTTGTTCGACGATAAAATTTTTGGTATTGTAGGGTGAAAATAAAAGCGTTAACGAATTTGTGTTTCAACCGGATATGCGAAAATTTTTTTGACAATTTGTTTTGAATTCAATCATGATCCATTTTAGATTCTACCAGAATTCGTTTTACATCTTATCAGAATGCGTTTTGTATTCTATCAGAATGCGTTTTGTCCTCTCGTATTCTGGTAAAATCAATTTTGCATTCTAATAAATTCCATTTTACATTTTGATAGAATCTATTTTTCACTCTATCAAAATTTGACCGTTTTGCATTCTATCAGAATCTGTTTTGCCTGTTTCGCATTTTATTTGAATCCATTTTTGCTTCTCAGATTCTATGAGAATCAGTTTTGGATTCTATCAGAATCCATTTTGCCTTGTCGGATTCTGGTAGAATCCATTTTGCATTATAATATAATCCATTTTGCATTTTGATAGAATCCGTTTTGCATTCTATCAGAATCCGACCGTTTTGCATTCTATTGGAATCTTTTTTTCCTGTTTTATATTCTATCAAAATCCATTTTGCCTTCTGAGATTCTAGTAGAATCTATTTTGGATTCTAACAGAATCTCTCTGACTATCGTAGCCGAATACATCCGGTCATCTTTGTTGAAATCCAAAAAATATATATTCTGTCAGAATCCATTTTGAATTCTAATATAATCTCTTCGGCGACCAACATCAACGTCGATGATCGGAGTTGGATATATCCGGTCATCTTTTGTTGAAATATGAAAAAAAAAAAATTCCGGTGACCGGTGAACGGAGTAGGATACATACAATCATCTTTGTAGAAATATGAAAATAAAATTTTCGACGACTGTAGATCGGCCGGCGACCAAAGACCGATCGGCAAGTGAACGTAGTCGGAGATATATAAAAAAAATATTATAATAAATAAAAAAAAAAGAAAATAAAAAGATGTGGATATTTTTGTCTATTTACTATTTCTTTCATTTAATTATTTAATTAAATATTATGAAATTATAAACTTATCAACTTTATTTTTGTAGATGACAAAATGATAAAATTATGAAGAGGTGCCAAATTTAAGGCATTCTTACAAATCCCCCCATCCTAAAATAAATAAATAAATAAAAACACGTGCCAACTCATTCTCATTAGACAATCGCATCCGCCCCATTAACCAATGTTTGGATTTTAGAGAAACAGCCCCCATTGCTTTTTGGACCATTGGTCAGTGGTCACCTTCATAAGGTGCTCATGGGCCCCAACCTCACACCCCCAACCGATCATGGGCCTTGATCTACTTCCCCATGTGGGTCCCAATCTTGAGTTGTAGATGATCAATGCAAGGTACATAGATAGCTGATGGTCGCTTATCTAACCATGAATAATGATTTTATTTTATTTTTTAAAATTTTGCCAGGAAGAAAATACCAGACAATGGCCAAATTTCAAAAATAATATCTACTCATAGTTGTATTGTATATGATAATGTACTCTCATACATAAAAAATACTAAAGACAATCGACTAAGTTTGATGTACGGGATTGGATTGAATTTTATGACCTCTTCTTATCTTCTATCTAGCATAGTATTGAAATGTAATTAATTTTTAAAAAAATGGAAATTTGACCTTTTCAAACGGCGACTTTTAGTTTGTTTTACATACAAAAAAAAAGTTTGAAAAATAAATTAAAAGCTTTAAATTAAAGGGTAAAATCTGTGATAAAGTCTCATTTATATATCTTATCGGTAGAGTTAATTTTTAAATCGTCTTGATATAATCGAACATTTGAGATATTATTTGTACATAATAACTATAATATTGTACCTTAATTTATAATATTATATATTAAAAATAAAAAAAATAGAAATTCAAAAAAATTTAAAAAAACTAAAAAAAAACTAGTCTTCGGACTGTCTACCGATGGCCCCCCCAATGTCGATGATGACGCCGAGGAGGCCCCCCCTCCCCTAACGCCAACGCCCCCTCCAAACGGCGATCAAATCTGGCTTCACGCACGGGGAGGGGGGAAGGCGCTAACTAATAGATTATACTTGCAACCACTATCCCTTCTTTGTTTTAATGCCAAACATATCCTAGGCACTAAATAAGGTCATAAGAGATAATGATAGGTAATGTTAAGCATTTTTTTCAGGCCTACAAGTGGGTCTAATTTCTATGAGAAAAATACTAAAACAATACAACATGTCATATTTCATTTCGGTACTTTGATCACATCCACGGTGCATTATAACAATACAACACGCCATTGTGACCTCTACAATAAAGATAAGGATCCTCTCAAGTCTTAACCACAAAAGGGGGTAAAAGCACAGAAAAATAATTAATGCACATTTTAAGCTTTGCGATAGAGACCATTATTATTATTATTTTTTTTTTTGGGGGTGATTTTGCGATAGTGACCATTTAAACATTTTGTACTCTTAAAATATGTTTTGGACAGTTCATGTCTTATCTCTTGCAGTGACTATGACGTCTATTCGAGAGTATGATGTTATAATTAATGCACATGGATTATGAGAAAACAAACTTGAGTGAAGTCTTAATAATTAATAAGTGTTACGGGGTTTTTTTTAAATCAATAATTATTTAAAAATTATAATTTAATAAGTTTTATTTATGAGTATATTAAGATTTCTCTTTTCAAAGACTCTCGTGATCGATTTCTCTGATGAAATTATATGTATTCTGACTTGCGTGAAAAAAAAAAAAAAAATCTGCACACAAAGAGTCAGAGCACAGTAGCTTATGGGTAAGCATCTATGAAAATATATACATTTTTTTTGTAAAAACTGAAAAACTTTTTAGAAAATAATACTAAACCACTTTTGGATAAGTTTGAGTCTACAATTCTCTTTCTTTTTTTTTTTTTTTTCTACAAGTTTTTCTTTCATTAAAATTTGAATTTTATAAAAGTCGTTGACGTTACTCTTTATCAGAATTCAGAAGGGAGTTGTTTACTAGTAATAAGACAAATGTAGACTACGAATACAGACCTAGTTCAAAAATATCCCCGTGTCTTTTATCAATCGTTACTTCTTTATCACCATAAAGTTGTATTCCATTTCCTTTTCAAACAATTGTTTTGTTACAATTTTTTTCACAATTATTTCAATTATAGCGAGAATGTATCCTACATGCCCATTTTCTCAAGTTTCATACACATTTTACCAATTTTATGTGAAGATAGTATTTTCAATTAAAACAAAATTTCATCTCCCATAGACTCGTAAGAAATGGAGAACATAATAGATATTTCAATTTCTTTTTCTGAAAAGGAACGAAGTGACAATTGTTTTCAAACTAACAAGATTAACATTTTTTTTTGAGCAATAAATTTGCGAGAAATGGAGCTGGAGCATAGGTTACGCTTTGGACAAAAAAGGTACAAATAAAAAGAAATATAAGGGAATATTATTGCTATAAGAAAGAATAAAAATAGATCTCCTAAACTAAATAAGCAAGTAAAGCACAGAATTTCCACGAAAAAAAGAAGTAAATATCCCTCCAGACTTGGTTACTAATATCAATTTAGAACAATGTAGGGAGTATCGGTAATGTTAATTATCACTCACCAACAAAAGGTGAATCTTATAACATAAGACTCATCAGTTGTGAGATCCACCAGTAGGATCCATTTCTCTTTATCAATGAGATATTTAACATCACTGATACTCTGAAACATTTTGCATTTAGGAATGGTCTTTAGTCTAACACACGTGAAAGTACTTAACTAGCTAGAACACCTAATCTAGTCATTGGATCGAGAGTGAACGATGCTGATTGTGAGGGGTGCTATCTAAATAGTTAGAGCTATTGTATGGTTGGGTGGGTAGTAGTTAAAATATTGTGGAAATAATTTTAAAAGCATTATTTTTAAAGGAATAGAACTGTTTGAGAAGGAAGAATGTACGACAGGTAGTCAGTCGTCGTTCATCTACTTTTGTCATGCGATGGGGGGTTGTTGAGCTGATGACCTTGAATCCAAACGTCTGTGGTTTTAATGCAAGGGCTAAAGCATTATATGTTTGGAGTAAGTTGTTGGTATTTAAGATCAATTCTTGGTTGATAGGATAAAGAGATTATTAATTTTTAGGGTTTTTTAAGGATTTTTTTTCCCCCTTTTTGGCTCCAATTAGATTTTCCCACTTGATTATATGAGGCTAAGATTATTTGCTTTAACATTCATTTAACATTTTCCCTTCATTTTTTTTTTGGGCTTGCTTGCTCACCTTTTGCTTTTTTTTTTTTTTTTTTGTTTTGGAACTTGAGGTGGCGGTTTCAAACTCCACATCTTGTAGTGAAATCAAGTATGAGATTACCGTTAGACTATACTGCGATACTTAAATTGGTTGTTGCTGTCTCTATGGACTGTGGCGGAGGTTTTCTATTTGTATGTTAGTGTTTGTGGTTTGTTAAATGAATATGTATCTTTTTGGATCCAAAAAAATAAAAGAAACAAATGAATATGATACATTTGATGGAGTACTACCATGTTTTATCTTTCGAAACGGTAACAAAAGTTCGTAGTTTGTCTGAAACCTTAAAGTCAACTAAGTGCAAGTAAAAAGCCAATGTATGCATAACACATGGTTTCTTATTATAAATATTCATGTATGTTATATATTAATTAACACAACGTTACACTATATTAATCTTATAATGCATTATTAACTTTAATTATTACAATATTTGTTCCAATTCCGTGTCAGATGAAATTTTTATTGACTAGTATTTCCTAGTCAGAGAAGGAACAATTTCTGTTATCACAAACAGGGATGTTTCGTTTCTTACGATCGTACACAAACGTTACCCATTAATTAAAACAATATTATGCCATTATGTAATGCATTATTACCTTAACCTGTAACCATGCCGTTTTTTTTTTTTTTTTTTGGAAAAGGATAATTGTATTTCTAATCAATAAAATACAAATATTAATACTTTGAATGATCTCATAACACAAGGAAAACTTAACCTCAATTACAAATTGATTCTACCAGTGAATTCTAATAAAACGCACAAGGGGGTAAAACGTACACCGAAATCCAACAATAAGAAATCGAAAAGGCATATCAATAATCGAGCACACAGATGGCTCTTTTAACAATACCGCTATAATTGATGGAAAACTCCGATTGATCGGAAACAAGGGACCTATAACAAAAAGGTCACCTCTAACATCACATATAATTAATTCTAGTGGATTAGACATCCAAACAATACAAGAGCGTGGGGAGACCATCTCCGTTATTATAAAATAAGAACAAAAACATATCAACAAAACACAAGGCGGAAATACCATCACCTTTATTTTAAACAAATAACTATAATAAAAATGAGAAAAATCCCAGACATCATGGATAATACCTTTGGTGACAAGCCAACAAACAAGATCAAAGAGACCAAAACGTATATCATCTGACCAGGAAGTCATCCCTCCCACCAAAACCATCATCATAGAGTCTAAAATATCTTCTCTAAGACTGCTAGTCTGGTGACCATCCAAAAGGTGGCACCGGACTCCAGTCCCAAGAAAAAAATACAAACACACAAGAGAGAGAAGGAGAGAGAGAGAGAGAGCACAATTTGCACATTGTTGATACGTTGGAATAAGGAAAAGATATTTTTTCTATTGTATCAATTCATTTTTTAATTGAATAAAATTACTACATTTTAATATCATAAACTCCCCCGTCACAATCGAGCTTATTACCATTCCTTTTTCTACACGCGGAATCGTATCTAACGTTCTCGTTACAACCTCATGACCACGAAGAGCCTATGTAGTCACAGTTTTAATTTCTGAGAGGAAAAAAAAAAAAGTGGAAGGACTAACTTGTCATTTTAATCAAGTTCAAAGAGTGGTACAAAATGATAAATTGACAACATTGACATATATAGTTCAAATAGCGTGTTTGGTTAGGAGAGATGGAGAAAAGGAGAGTGTCCAAGAGAGAGGTCTAATCCATTATTTAGTTGGATGAATGAAAGGAGGGAAATAAGAGTTAAAGGTGAAGGGATAAAGTCCCTTTCCAAACCATCCAAATTGATAATGAAAGGATTCAAAAAATCCATAAGTTAAAGCTCGAAAAAAGACTATCCTACTTGTTAAAATTTTTTTTAATGAATTATGAAATAAACAATGTAATAATTAAATGGGTAAAGTCTTAAATCCGGTGACCGTACATGTCCTGATAATAATATGTGTAATATCGATATTAATGATTTGTAACATTTTTAACTGTTTCATGTTAATAATAATAAAAGCTCCAAGATATAACAGGTTACACATAAAATTACATAACGTTAATTGTAGATCAAATTAATAATAATAAAAAGATTAAACAAATTCATAAGTTAAAGCTCGGAAAATGAACAACGTAATAATTAGATAAGTAAAATATTAAATCTGACGATCATACAGATCCGACAGTATAATAACGAGTTTCATAGTGTTTGTAACATCAATATTAATGATTTGCAACATTTTCAGTTGTTTCATATTAATAACAATAACAATAATAATATCAACTCCAACATATAACGTGTTACATGGTGGATCAACTTGAAATAGCTAGACGAGGCGCATTTGAGAAACGACAGTCGTTTCATTAATGTAGGAAACGACACGCGCTACGAATGCAGCTGGTAAAATTATCCCCAATTTGGACTGGATAATGGATATATATAAAAGTCAGGAGGCCTTCCTCGCCGTTTTAAATTGGACAGTCAGACGCCTATGGCCACCGGAGCTCTCGGCTGTGAAGACCATCTGATCAACTTTTTTTCGCCGATTCAACAACTCCGACAGCCCTATTTCGCCTCTTCTTCTCTCCATTTCCGATTCCACCTCTCAAACGGGTCAGTCCGATTCCACTTCTCTCTTCCTCACTCTCAAAACCCTAGCTCCTTTTCTAATCCTTTGAAATTTGATTTTGTTATTTGTTTGTTCTATGGAAAGATTAATTGATGGTTAGTGATTCTTTAGGTTTCGTTACTTGTTTGTTTATTTTGTCACTTGTAAGTTTTGGGAATTTTCATTTCTAATTCTGTTATTAATTTACCTAAGATTTAGAACGGAATAATTTGGCCTATTTTCTGTTTTCTTTAGAACCATGAAGATTTGTTGCTTTGATTTGACTCTGATTTGAGGGATTTCAATGATGATTGGTTTTGCGTTTCGTTCCTTTTTTTTTTTTCTCGTCTTTTAACTGATTCCTGGAATAGCTAGGGCTAATACTTAATCTTATTACTAATTTACTATGATCTGCATAAGAAGTTTTTTTTCTCTCAAAATGTGTAATTTGACTGTTCAATAAGTTTCGAAGATTTTCGGATGATGGTTGTTTCATTTTATTGACCAGAGCGTTGAAAGATTTCAAGCCATGGGGGATGCAGTTGATCTAACGGGAGATGGAGGTGTCATCAAGACAATAATAAGGCACGCAAAACCAGAGGCAATTGCTCCTACCGAAGATCTTCCCCTTGTTGATGGTATGTAATGTGCCGGAGAAATATTTTCGTTGCTTGCGTGTTTATGAACATTTTAAGTAATAGAACGACGATGTTGATAGAAGTAGAAATTTGGAGTAAGTAGAGTCCTTTTCCAAATTCATTTGAGAAAATAGTGGCCCGGATTCAAGCAGGTGATACTCTCTTGGGTTTAGTCTGGATTCTTGTGCTTCTTCGATTGACGCTTTTGTTAAACTAGAAGACATTATTAGTATCCATCTTCCAAATGCCTTTTGATTTCTTGGAATAATGTAACTGTTAAGACCGTAATAACGTATTTGTTTGCGCTGAGCAGTTCATTATGAAGGCACTCTGGCAGAAACTGGTGACGTCTTTGATACTACACGTGAAGACAATACCATTTTCTCCTTTGAGGTTGGAAAGGGGACTGTGATCAAGGCTTGGGACATTGCATTACGAACTATGAAGGTTTAGTTGTTCTCCTGATGCAAAACTTCATTAGTTTTGA
Source organism: Ficus hirta (assembly GCA_038430175.1). Lineage (NCBI taxonomy): Eukaryota > Viridiplantae > Streptophyta > Magnoliopsida > Rosales > Moraceae > Ficus > Ficus hirta. Next base: position 7,347,896 of record CM076594.1, on the reverse strand, counting down.
CATTCAATGCGTTTCCTTTACCTAGTCTTCATTGTTGGTTCCAGGTTGGGGAGATAGCAAAAATCACTTGCAAGCCGGAATATGCCTATGGAAGTGCCGGTTCCCCACCTGATATTCCGCCAGAGTAAAGTCATTTTTACTTCCTTTCGTATTCTTAGAACCACAGATAAAGGGCTTTTAGTTATTTGGAGGGCACCAAAATAAATAAACAAATAAGGCACTGAAGTCTGTCTGAGAAATGGTACTGTCACAGTTGCATGTGTTTTTTGCATGCCTCGAAACTGAAATCGGAAATTTGCAAACTGACCCAATTTAGCAAGTAAACAAACTGGAACCATAAAATCAAATCAATAGCTGGATAGAAATAGACCGACCACACCCCCACCCCACCCCACCCACCCCACCCCACCAACAAAACTAGGGGGGAAACTTTTTAAGGATTAGGTCGTGTGCTTGGTCCAGGTGTCTGACGTCTCTCTCACTTACATGATGTGCAAAATCTGGAGTTCAAAGTTCACAGACAAGTATTTACATCGGTTGTCTTGCTAGTAGTTCTGGTCACTCTATATTGTGTACGCATTTCTTGCAGTGCGACCCTTATATTCGAGGTGGAGTTAGTTTCCTGCAATCCGCGTAAGGGATCCAGTCTTGGCAGTGTTTCAGAGGAGAGGGCTAGACTTGAGTACGTCGAATCCATCTCTACAACATTCATGGTTCTTTTTTGATACCCTGAGGAGTCTTATTATCATCATCAGACTCTTACTCTAAGAAACAATACAATAATTCACGTTCGAATCATAACTTGTCACAGAGAGCTGAAGAAGCAGAGGGAGATTGCCGCCGCAACGAAAGAGGAAGAAAAGAAGAGGAGAGAAGAAGCCAAAGCTGCTGCGGCTGCCCGAATTCAAGCCAAGTTGGAGTCGAAGAAAGGGAAAGGAAAGGGCAAAGCAAAATAGGGCCATATGACATTTACACCTAGGTGAAAGTGGTATCGTCATTTGCTAGCTTGCATAACTTTGATTTGGCTACTGCTAAAAACAATTGACTAATAGTTTTCTGATGGTGACAGAGGTTGGCCCTTTTTTGTAATAAAAATATGAAAACTTGGGATTTGTGGTCAGCTCACTATATGTTTCAATTGGTGGCAATTTGCGTCACGGGTCGTGTTCGAGTCGTGTTCTAGACGTGTTGATCTATATTTTTCCCAACCCATGACACGAATTTTCCTTGGCATGAACCCGAAACGGGTGGACATGACACGAACCAAAATTAACCTGTGACTTGAAATTGACCCGTGACACGATTTGACCTAGGAACTGAAATTAACACAAAATTGATACCATAACAACACAAGTTCAGCAAACTAATCTATTATAACCATCAAAACTAATTCAAACAAGCAAATCATATCATGAATTCATAGAAAATCTTATAAAAATAATAAAGATCATTATCAATATCATACCAAACAAGTTTTCATTTTTTAATTTTTTATGAGTTCATACAGGTCAATTTCATGTTTGGACCTTGGACCTGAAATTGACCCACATAAAAATAACGAATCGCATTTAGATTAGACAGGATTAATCCAAAATTAACCCATCCTTATCGTGTCACATTCGGGTGGACTCGATTTCGATCCATCCAGCCCTTCCCCTCCTGCCCCCTCCAACCCAAACCCACAAAAAAAGCGTTATTTTCGAGTTATATTGTGACCCGTATTGCCAGCCCGTTTCATCTTTTTTTCAAACCTATTTATAAACCAGAGTAGTTTCCCTAGTACCATTAATACAAAAGGTTGATATATAAGCTTTTAATAAATGAGCCAAAGAATCATCCGACTGGCTTGTTTCAATGTACAAGCTAGTTCTTTGGCAAATTGCTACTTGTCCTTTCTAGAATGCTGGATAAAACTTGCATTTGTTTGTCATTCACTCTAGCATAAAATCGACAATACGAAAAATGCGGTGTGGTTTCAAACTTCTCAGATTGGTTTTGGTGTAGAATCTGCCAACATCGGAAAAACAAGGTGTTCTTCTATGTAAGTATTTCTTCCACAACAAACAACATTGGTGAAGATGGTCGAAGTAGACCGTACAGTATTTTGTCACTCTGTTAATTATGCCCAAGTCAAGATAGTTACAACAGACACCGGCAACAACGCTAATAACTTATAATAAGCCAAATTTGCTCTATATTCTATGCACAACCCCTTTTTAGGCAATGGAGGCCCTTCTTAAGTCGGATTCATTCTTTTGTTAAATCAGGGTCGTTGGAGAGGTTTTTTTTTTTTTTTTTTTTTTTTTTAATTATTATTTAGCGGGGAAGGGTCACTGGCGAACACTAGACCATATAAGAGGCATCTTCTTCACCTTGTGCATTTTCATGCCAACCAGATCCTGCCCTGAATTTACAAACCGGGCACGTTCCCTGTTGTCTTAGCCACGGGTCGATGCAATTAGCATGGAACTGCAAAATGAAAAGTTATTTTTCAAGGTTAGAAACTTAATAATAACTCCTTCCAATTTTACAGGAAAACGACGAAAGAGAACTGCTCATTTACTATCTTATTTCACTATAAAACAGTAAAAGCCGAGAAAGACAATTGAAGGCTTTTCGATGTATCGATAGCAAATAAACAAACACACACAGATGCAAAATGAGTAAATTTAGATGCATTATGTCGAGTCATTATAACACGCTGGTAAATATCCCCTCGGTGGTATTTCAAACAAAATCCGGAAAAAAAATTAGCTTAAGAATTATTTGAAACAAGTTTCAAAACCTGATGCAAGCATGGCAAGGTCCGGATGAGTTCCCCAACATTAACTTGTTCCAAGCAAACACTACAAGTCAGTTCGTCTTCTGATACCTTGGTGCTCCCAGCTGCATCACTACTAGTTCCTTGCTTCTGGTGCAGACAATAGGAAATATACATCAGAGAGAAAATAAATGGCAAGACAAAACAGTAATACAGGTAATATACAAAGAAAGAAACAATCTTTCCTTTATAATCTCAAGTGGCAGAAACCCAGCAACCAAACCAACGCATACAATTAAACAAAAGGCAGCAAAAGGATTATTAATACCTCTGCGGATGCTGATGATGAGGCCTGCTGCATAGATGAGGCAACGCTGCAAAACAAGACAAACCAAAAATTTACAATTAATGGATTCTCGGACCCAACTACTAACTAATTGTATAACAGTGATCTTCAAGTTAGAAGATTTAGGACAATTTTTAGGAACCAACTTAAATTGTCCAAAGGTTTGACACTGTCCCCCCCTTTCCTCCCCATTTTCCTTTTCCCCCACCCTTTCTCATAACAACAGTATACACAACCTTAAGATTCAAATTTTGCAGTCAAATTATTCCACACAGCATGAGAAAAATCGCCAATCCAGGTATGTTAAAAAAAAAAAAAACTTTAATGTAACAATGTTTTCAATAGAGAAGAGTTCAGCCAAGAAATTTGTGAACAATAAAAAAAACCTTCATTTCTAGGATAGTCATATGAGGAGTAAATTAAGCACAAAAAGCATATAACTTGTAACTATCAGGACGTTACTTCATTATTATTATTATTTTTAATCTTAAAAAAAATGCCAAAGCCAACAAGTAAAACTTGAAGCTTACGTTTGAGGACCAGCAGCCTTGTATTTATGGACAGGAAGTGCATTTATCTCTCCCTCACTCATTGAAGAAGCTGTGGGAACATTATCAGCATCCAATGCTCTCAATGTCTCATAATCTGTTAACAAAAAAAAAAAAAAAAAGGGAGTAAAATAAGCAAGGGGAACAGCTCAAATATCAAATCAAAATTAGACCAATAAGTTAACATTCCTATGTTAATGCTTTCAACCAAAAATATTTGGATTTATGAAAATTAAACTGATTTGAACAATTAAATGATTGATTGAACAATTAAATGATTGATTTACCCCTCAGCTTTTGGTGAAAAGTATAAAAAATAAGATAACACAAGAAGGTAAAAAATTGCTCAACATATTGATAACAGACCTAAGTCATCAAATTCGCGATCAAGAAGAGCAAGCTGAAGCCTGAGGCCCTGCAGACGACCTCTTGTTGCGAGTGATATGGATGGTGGCATGTGCAACCGCAATTCAGTATGACCAAGAAGGCCACTGGCTGCCGCAGCATGAGCTTGGGCTTGAGCTTGAAGTTGCTGGCAAGTTGCGTACATCCTTAATGTAGTGGCCATCAAGAAGACACCAAGCACAAGCCATAGCTACAGAAATGTTAAAGAGAAACCCCAGAAAATTTGATTATGATCTGGAAACCCATGTCAACCATAGACAACAAGATTAATACTCCTTACTGGTAGTAGAGAAAGAAAATACCAGAAAGTTAGGTGACATCTGGTGTGAGTTTAGTATCATGAATAGCAATAAAACTGACACAAAAGATATAGTAAGGGAAATTAATGTCTGCATACAAAACAGCTGGTAATATTATATCCTAGGAGCACTAAATTGTGAGAACATATATATACCTGTAACAAGGAAAGTAAGTGAGTTGGAATTAACTGGACGTGCTGAATGTACACGCTGATGGGAGGGAAAAAAATTAACATAAAAAACGGTTAGCAGATGATAATGGTTGAACTCTACACGTGTGATATGGAACACTAAGATAAAACAATAACAAAACTACATGTCTGACGTATGAGATTTATATGTACCATCGGACGCCGCTCAGGTACAAACCCTGGAAATCCACTTTCTAAATCCGATCTTGTCCCCCGGAAAACAAAACTCATGGTGGCGAATGTTTTCAAAAGAACCTCAATGAATTGTATAGTCGCAAATTTGAAGGTCCCCAAAATTAAATATATATTTGCGAGTTTCCAAATCTCTGCAACATTAAGAAAACAAATACTTAGACAGGTGGTTCAATGAACTCGACTCTTAACGTTTCACAAGCCTAAGAACCCCCAACTTATGCAACAGGAAAAATATATAAGTATCAGATCAAAAGCAACAAATCACACTGAATTTTTGTCGACAGTGATAGACATCAGTGCCATGGCGTTATAGCCTCAGATTCAAGATCATTATATCAAATACTCATGCCCTTGTTTCTCTCAGTTGTAAACCAAATTGCAATAACTCAATTGTTTGTTCTTTCCCCCTAATATTTACGTGAAAAATATTGATTTACTGGTTCATCCATTATATAACAATATTCAATCTCCCTGAACTGAAGTATCATGCTATCAATAATCTATGTTTCTAAGAGATGCATTGCTTAAATCATGACCGTTCAAAAGGGCACATGAATTTTCCATAACCTTCTCAACCAAATAATGTCTTAGGATTCTTCCCCTTGCGTATCCCAGGAGCAAAAACATTTAAAGCATACCATAATAACTTGACAAAAACCATGAAGCTGAAAATCAAACTAAATTATTATCGGAGACTCCAAAAATTCATTTAAAAAAAAAAAAAACAGCTGACAGAACGAAAACCAATTCACATATCACCAAAACACACACACACACACACACACACACACACACACATATATATATGTATTTGAATTCTCCAACATCCGATCAATAAATCGATTCCAAAATAACAATTTGAAAAATAGATCTTTGATCTCCAAAACCTAGCTCAATTTGGTCCTAATTCATCGGAAAATTCACGTATAGAGATCAAACCAAAAAAGAAATGAAAACCAAGCTGATCTGATCAGAAAAGCTGTTTACTTTCAGGTTAGGAATTAGAGATGAAGAGAAACCCTAATTTAGGAATCGCAGGAACTGCTGAAATACCCAGAAACGCCGAGAACAAAGAGAAGCAAATAAATTGGGAAGCAAAGGGTGAGAACTGAGAGAGCGATGGAGAGTTTACCGGAGTTGGTATCAGAAACGGCTCCAAAAAACAGCCGGTGAACATGGATTTCAGACGGGTCCGCGTTTCGGAGATGGTTTCTGAATACCGGAGAGATTGGGGACGACCGAGTTGTTGTGCTCACTGCTCACCGATCTTATTTTGAGTCCTGACTCGGACTTCTTCTCCTTCTTCTCGGATTCAGTTGGGCTCCAACTTGTTGGGCCTCATCATTCGAGCCTTCACTCAAACATATCGATGGGCCCAGATTCACACACTCTCTCTCTCTCTCTATTTTTTTTTTTTCTGTTTTTGGAATATTATTACGTTTTTTTTTTTTTTTTTTTTTTTGCATTAACTATTTTCTATAGATTTTTTAAAAAATTTTCGAAAATATTCTATACAAAAAAAAAAAAAAAAATCCTTTTTAAGAAGTTCGAGTCTCACAGTTAAACATCTAAAGTTAAAAATGGTTTCTCTTAAGTGGGAATGAAACCATAAATTTATTATTATTATTGTTGTTGTTGTTGTTATGGAACGAAGACGTTTATATCTTTTTTTTTTTTTTTTTCGCCTTCTCCTGTTTATCTTTTTTTTTTTTTTTTGGAAAGGAATTAATCGTTCTTATTCATTAGTAGTCATTGCATTCGTAGTCAATTAATGTAGTTTATGATTTATCCAAAAAAATTACATGCAGTTTATGATTTTTCTTGTATCGATTCTGAAAAAGAGCCTTGCTATCGTTAAAAATTTTTTATTTTAATTTTGTTTTATGAGAATGTGCTTCTTTATTTTTAACAAAATAACTCGCGCCTCACATATATATAAATATAAAATATATATTACAAACAACTAATTGCACCGCTGGAGGTGGAATCTAAGGGTGGCATAGAGAGGTGGAATAATCATGTATATATATATATATATATATAGATATAGGCTTCTTCTCTGGTACATCAGGAGAATCAAAACTTCACCTATGTGGACAAAAAGAAATTATATATATATTTTTTTTGATAAATAGGTTCAATCATTTGTAGTTAACCAAACTGATGTTTTGTGAAAACTAGTAATACATTGAATTATTCTAGTGACATTGTCTTGTGTGTATAGAGTAATTATTTCAATTTTAAGTCGTGGACATATTTTTTGAGATGAAGCATCTTTAATTCCAACAATAAACCGGTGTAAAAATAAGTGATTGCATCAATCAACAGTAGAAGCCAAAAAAAGTTGATGATCATATCAAATGAATTGTTACAGAAAAGTTATGAAAAAAAAATGGAAAGAAACTTTTTTTTTTTCCCTTTGAAAATAGAAAATATCTGAACAAAATTGATTTTTATGGAAATTTCCATCAAAATTTCACAAATATTCTACAAAAAATATATTATACTCCTGTTTTCATATCGGTATTTTGAAAATAGAAAAATCTTCATAAAAATATTGGTGGAAATATCGATTTTTCAATCATTACCCTAATTTATTATGGTGCAATTTTTGGTATGTGATTGAATTGCATTAATAATGATGGAATCGTGTAGAAATTTAGAATGCGAGAACAATCATATACCTTCAATAGTTTTGATGACAGTAGTATGTAATCTCAATATTGAGGGCAACTTACGGAAGTGACAATAAAAAATATGTACGAGATAGATTTAGTTGTCATGTAGATTTCAACTGTAGCACAAATCTAAGTAGAGAAATCATAATTCACCGGACCATGTGACATAAAATTTGGGAAAAAGAAAAAATAAAGATTATATGATAGTATAGATTCAAAGTGTAGGCCCCATGAATCAGACTAGTTAACTAGGAAGCATTATATGACTTTATAATTAATCAGCTATTAGAAGATCTTGGTACTTAAGGGATGGTGGATAGTAGGAAAGGTTTAAGGTCGTGTAACTAGTAATCTTTTCATAAATTATTATTCGGTAATAACTCCTTCTAAAAATTCATAAAGCCAGAGTAACTAATACTCTATTTGTAGTTATATATTGATTTATCGAGCATTTGATTTGTAATAGCTTTAGGGGGTGTTTGGTGTATAAGTTGAGTTTGAGTTGAATTGAGATTTTTAAGTTTGAATAGTAATTTTTTTTGACTTTTTCAGAAAAGACAAAAAACTTTTTCAGAAAAGACAAAAAACATGATGAAAAAAATACAGTTTAGTTTAAATTGAGTGTTAATGTCAAACGGGCCCTTAATCTTTCTTAAATTGAGACATTGAAGCCTTTAGAGCCCACCAAACGACAAAACTATTATGAAAATTTCGATCCCAACTGTTTCCAACTCTAACATGATGCAAGTAAAATATGTTACTGTTGGTAATGCTAATAGTTATTATGACAAAATTATGGGTTACTGCCCAAAAAAATATATATTAAACTTAGAGGTAACTTGCTGGACAACTTATGCAAGTTACCTTGTTTTTTGCTTGCCCTTACATCCATCTCAACCGTTTAAATGATAATGAGTGGCTAGGATCAAAGTGAAGTTTTGATTCTTAAAAAATGGGGTGGAGGACTTAAGCACAACTCTATATATATATATATATATATATATATATACACACACACACATATATATTATATAAATAATTAAAAACAATATAGATGACTTAATATCTCTAAGTCGACGACAAAGATTTGGTTTTGGTGGCTGAAGCCTCAACTCCAAAATGACTTTGTCTCTACTCCATAAGTTCCCTTACCTGCTTCCCCAATTCAAAAACCTCTTCCACTCTTCATTTTTTTTTTTCAAATATAAAATTACCTGTATATACGTCTTGATCTTGTATAACAGTAATAGCACTTTTTTGTTTTCTTTGAGAATTCTATAGAATATGAAAATAACTTTCTTGTAGGGTTCTATTTTTAACTACATCCAATCAGTTTATGTGTGTTTTTTTAATTTATTTTTTAATATAGCTTTTATCTAATGATCAAATTCAGTAATTAATTATTTACACTACCGTTAGAGCAGAAAGCAGTCGTGTGCTTAAAAATCACCCAAAAAAAAAAAAAAAAAAACTTTGTAAGAAAATGAAAGCCAAACAAAAACAAGGGGTGAGGCTGCGCTTTCAAGATTAGATCGGACTGTTTATAATGATGATGACGACAGGATTTTGGTAGAATATCATATAGGTATATATTTATATATATATATATATATGTATATCTTTTTTTTGGTAATAACATATGTGTATATATCTACCAAATCATATATATGTATATATGCATGATCTCGAAATCAACATCTGGTTGGTTGGCAATGACACTTTGTCTTTCTGACAAGCTGACCACTCAAGTAGAATCACTATGTGGAATGTGGTACATATTTATCTACTTACCGATCTTAAGCATCGTTGTTATAACCAAAAAACAAAAAATTATAATTAAATAAAGAACATGATTTTTTTTATTTTTTATTTTGGTGAAAAATAAAGAACATGCTTTGCGGCTAGAGTTATATGGCAAAATAATATAGAGCACGTTATTTTCATTAACAATGGAACTTAAAATTAAGTTTTAGATGATATCAATAATGTAATTTACACATATAGTCAGTTTATTTCAACTATATGTGAGTAATATTTGGTTTCGATATAATTACGGCATTATTTGGCCTTTAGAAGTCGCCAATGAAGAAAATCTTACTATAAAAGGTATGAAAAAAATGAATTTTTGGTAACATTCATGTAAACAATGATAATAAGAAATTCTACATCGAGAAGCCCCTATTATAAGGGTGATCGATTTTAATGCAAATCAAACATTACTTATAAAATAAATATCATAATTTTATTAAAAAAAATTAATTTATAGAGTCTATTTTTTTGAATTGATAAGTACTTATCATCTTAATTTTTGTCAAGATTAGAATCTAGGACTTACTAGATCTAGAATCTTTAACCTTCTTCTCTCAACAACTGAACTAGTTCCAGTGACTTTATCGTATCTAACTTCATACAACATGCATTATCCTCTTACCATCACGATCACAACTCTATTCATCCTACGGGTGGGCACCCAAACATAAAAATCTCCAATTACTACAAGGGAAAATTCAAAAATGGTGAAACCCTCTCTTTTTACCCTATCAATGGGGTAAAAATTTCCAACCCTAGGATTTGATTTCAAAGGTTGAGATGCTCTGGGAACACAAATTTATTGTGCACCCATCACATGGGATTACAAACAATTAAAAAAAAAAAAAAAAAAAGTCTTCTTCCCGTGTAACTGTGTTCGTCCGACGCCGATGGCAACATCACCGCGATGGTGGTCGGACCCGATGATAGGAGACGTCGATCTCCCATACACTCCTCCTCCTCTATGCCGACGGTAACCTACCCTCACCTTCACTCTACTGCAGCCTCTACGCTGCTCCCCTGCGCGAGCTAACCCAACCCAACCTCCGTCGCCCAGATCTGTGCCGGAAATCCAGATCTCCGTTTTGCGCTCGGAGGCTCACGGCGGCGGAGTGGACTCGCAGCGGCGACAGAGGCTATCCCGTGCTTGATCTGGACGATTGGCGAACACCCCTCGCTCTCCTATGCGGCTCTGCCCCGAACACAGGCCGAACAACTTCAAGCGCCTCCACCGAGATCGAGATCGCGATCTATGGGCGGCAGACGATCGAGAACACTAGCGCCGTCGCCACTATGGCCTCGCCGGGTTCTTTCCAGGAGCCATCACAGTGGCTCGGTGGAGGTAGCTGCCGCTGGGGGAGAGGCTTCCATTTTTTTTTTTAAATGATTTGTGAATAACCGCCGTGAGCCATCCACCGGAGATGGGTCTCAGGGCCTACTCCTCTGTCGATGGCTTCGGCAGGGCAAGGTGATAGCAGGGTAGTCGGTGAAGGGGTTGCCGGTGGGGAGAAGGGGCTGTCGGAATGTTTTGTTTTTTTGTTTTTGTTTTTAATTTTATTTTGAAATGTTTTGGAAAATAATAATTAGGTATGGTAAGTTTCATGATTTCTTGACGTATCTTTTTAATATGAACCGTTTAAAATAATTTGATGGTCGAAAATTTTTATCTCGTTAAAGGGGGTAAAACACCTTTATATCATTAATGATATCTAATACAACTTTGATGTAAGAAGCACGAAAGATTACCATGCTTACAAGTTACAAGCAAGAAAAAAAAAGCCATCCCCCCACGAGAAAAAAAAAAAAAAAAAAATTCACCCGTCGACATTAATCAGCTTTTTAATAGCTGGATAGCACCAATCACCATCATGGTTAGCTCCAAAAACACTCGCAGCAGCACCTGCCGAATTCCCACCTGCTTTCCCCCATTACCAAAGTCAACAAAAACACTCTTGCTTTGCAAACTGAAAGATACCCCTCCTGATCAGAGAGACATTCAGAGGTTAATTTCAGTCTTTTCTTTTCAGATGAGCATAGAATCTCACAGTTGATGGGAAATTCCAAGCTGTGGTACCAATCACCATAACTCTTCTACACCCTTCCACGTGGCAGCGACCCATAGGCCACGTGTAGGATTAAGTGGGACCAAGACAAAAAACGACCGACCACCAAAAAAAAAAAAAAAAAAAAAGAACGACAACAAAAATAACTATCCTCTACCGCCCTTTTCTACCAAAACTCTCAACTCTACGTATAGCTTTCTTTTTTTTTTTTTGTTAATCTATAAATTTCACCTTTAAATCAAAATAAGATAAATTTTATGCAAAATTTATTTTACATATTTTACTGAACACATTTAAAATTTTTACACTTTTTTTATATAACGTAATTTTTCAAAAAATCCTTCACCAGATACACATTTATAACTCAACATCTAAAATAATATGCCACAAACAGGCCCTACGTGGTGAGACCTAAGGCCCCTAGTCTTTGACTGACTAAATCACACCTAATTTGGGCGAATCCCACTCTTGAGCCCGCCAGATCAAACTCCATCCACACGTTCTGCTGATGATGATGCCCAATCACGAACGCCTCGATTCCGAGCAGGTCGGAGTTGCCGAACGTGAAGCAATACACCGAATCCCCGCCCTTCGCCGTCATCCCCTGCACTCGATACAGCAGTCTATCGCCGGAGACACTCATCTCCGCTCCCGAGAACACCAAACTCACCTCCGGAAAATCCGAAAACTCCGTCCGACTCGGCGGGACTCGGTAGCATAAATCCATAGCCCCTTGGAAGACGAAGTTCGCGTCCTCGAAAACGGTTGCTAACCCTCTCGTCTGCCGAATGAACTCGGCTCTAACCGCCGAATACACCGGTCCGAGTAGGAAAGTGAACTGGGTTCCCGAGTCGACCATGGTCTGGCCGGCTCCGGTGTGGTCCGGCACAAAGTCCGACCGCGGGATGGGCAAGAGCTTTCCGGCGATTTTGATTCCTTCGAGCTGGACGCTGTACGCGACGCGGTCGAAGTACGGCAATGGCGTCGAGATTTTCACGAACGGCGTGTAACTCAGCGGGCCCAGCCACGAGAAGCTGGCGTCGCCGAAGAGCAGAACGCCGGACGAGTCGCGTCCCGATATGCAGTACGAGAATTTGGGGTAACCCATCTGGGTCACGAACGACAGCGAGCCTCGGTTCATGCCGATCAAGCCCGTGGTCTTCGCGTCCTCGTCGGAGTTGGAGCTGAACCCGGGTTCCATGCAGCCGAATATGGTTCCGGGTCGATTCGACGACCCGATCCGGAACGTCTCGGTGGCGAGGTTGCCGTCGAGGGAGGAGGCGTCGGCGTAGGAGAGGGAGACGTGGCAGAGCTTTTTCGGGTCGCATGAGGCGGGTATGGGTAGGTCCCGGGTTCGGGTCCGGCAGACGGGTGAGGAGCAGGGGATTGGGGCGTAGGAAGAGGAGGAGAGCGGGGTGTAGACGGAGGTGAGAGATGGGGATTTCTTGCAGTGGAGCCAGGAGAGCTCGCTGCCTGTGTCGAGGACCATGGTAACGCTCTGTGGGGGCGAGCCCACGGTCAACGATACGGTCAACGACACGTTGTGGCGGAAGGAGAGCTTGTTGCTGTCGTTGTTGTTGTTGTTGTTGTTGGAAGAAGGCTTTAGGTTTTGGAGAGACCCTTTTGGCAGTGCCTGGATTTTCAGAGGCAAAACGAGCGTTTTGGTCGAAACGGAGGACGGAGGAGGAAGAGGAGGAGAAGAGAGGATTTGGGGAATGAGGAAGCAAAAGAATTGGAAGAGGAGATGAAGAAAGGAGACATGGAATTTGTTTGTCATGGTTTTGTTAAGGTTTGAAGTATTGTTGGTTTGGTTTGGTTTGGTGTGTTTTTTTAAGGATTTTTTGATTAGAAGACGAGGCTGCTTCTTCTCTTCTTGTGTGCCTGGTTAATTGTTGGGGGTGCTCCGTTTTAGTTGGTTAAGTAGTGGATAGGCTACGAATGGGAAAGTTTTGAATAATGACATACATGCAAGAGGAGATGGCATCGTTTTTGTTCGTTTGCCTTTCAATTTTTAGTCCTTTGCTTGGGTTTTGGTTGCAGTTGTAATGACAAGAAAGGACGCACGGGATTGTATTTTAGTTTTTCACCCCCAACGAAAGAAGGGGGAAAAAGGAAAAAAATTACGGTAAGAATTGTACTTTTATCATGATATGTTCTGATCTATTAGTGTTTATATTAAAAATTTATTAAGCTAAGAATTGTACTTTTACCGTCATATGTTCTGATCTGTTAGTGTTTATATTAAAAATTTATTACGCACAAGGCAAAACTATCTCCAATAATATATCGAATCGTTAACTGCTAAAATAACAATATCTACAATTAGAGCAAAAATATAGTTCCTATCATAAATTTTGTTGAAAATACTTTTCTTTCTATGGTGGGATCCAAATAGATACATTGCAATCAAAAACTATTTGTTTTAAACATATATATTCGAATATGATTATTATAAAATCTCACAATGAAAAAACGTGTATTACCTGTATTAAACCCTGACCCATGAGCTAATATTTCTACCTTCTACTACCTAGATGTTTCATATTTGCATAGTTATGACAACTTTGCCTCTCTTTTTTCCCCTATTTTCGTAGATTACTAATAATAATTCTGGCATTGATACTTGCGGCACTAATGATGCTTCGAACAATTATTTGGCATACCATACACTCAATATTCAATATGACGTAGAAAATAAGCTATATATGTGTGTGTGTGTGTTTATATATATATACATATATAATAAGCTATATATATATATTTCTTCACTTCATGTGTACATGGGGATCCACAAGTGCAACGCACGTGACTTCGTCGAATTTTTTTTTTTTTTTTTTTCTAGTAAATGAAGAATTGACCAAAGCACCTTCGCGGATGGAATAAATTGTTACGCTCCAGACACGACACTTCCAGCAGGAAAATTATTCGCTTGTCCCTCTCTGATCTGAAGCTCAATGTGTGTGTATATATATATTCACACAAATGTATGCATATATACAGTAATGGAGTCATAAAACTATTTCAACGGTGAAATACATTAATTTTTTTAAAGATAAAATAAATTTTAAAAGGATCTATATGCGAATTTTAAATTTTAGAGGATTTATATGAGAATTTTTAATTTTAATGGGATAAAGTAATAAAAATATAAATTTTTAATAAAATTAAATTTAGTGGGAAATTATGTGAAAATTTTTATTTTTAATAAGAACAAAATAAGAATTATATGATAATTTTTAATTTCAGATAAATTATAAAAATAATAACTTTTAAAATAAAAATAAAATAACACAAAATGACACTGACACCCCTTATATCCGCCACTGTATATATATATATAATATTTAATAGCCACTGGTAAATGTGAAACGTATTCGTGAAGAAGAATTTCTTTCAAAACATTGATACTTGGGACTTTCCTTCTCCTTGGATTTACAAATTAAACCAACAATTTTATAGTGTCAAGTGTAAAACCCAGCTGGCATTTGCTGTTTACGTGCGTATCTCTTCTGTATATGGACATTACTTCACTTAAAACCAAGTGGTCCCAGTGCTGTGCTTGAACTGGAAACTCTTCTTTGCTTATTCATAATCTTCGAATCCATCAATCACAAAAAGTCTTAAAAAACAAAAAAAAAAAAGACCAGTCTTGGGTATTATCAATGGATACATTATCGGAAAGGGAAAATGAATAATAATAATAATAATAATAATAGAAAAAATAAAAGAAAATTAGGCTTCTAGACCATCCTTTCACATCTGTAATTGTTATTTTATGTGCAACCTATTTTGTGACGTGAGAAATTAAGCCTTAATTGCTAAAAAATTATTAACTATAAAAAGAATAGTTCATTAGTGTTTTAAATTAATACTCTGGTATATATATATATATATATATATATATGTGATATGAGGAAAGAGTTTAGGACCGGAAAGCACTAGCAATTAGCACTAGATGCGATGCAATGTTGTAGCTATTTAGAACTGAATATTTAAACAGGATACGTGTTATCATTTAAATTTTTAAACTTCAATTTTTATGCATATATTTTTTAATTTCAACTGTGCTTAATTAAAGAGAGAGAGAGAGAAAGAAAGAAAGAAAACTTATGTTTATATCTCTATCCAACAAAAGAAAAAAACATTTTATTTTTCATTTTTCATATTATGGAGCAAAAACGCGTAAACTTAATTAGCATTCAAATCTCTAATGTTGACGATGAGTCCATGACCATGTTTTATATTAATTAGATCATCGTGAGACAAGTCTTAAAGTGGTTGTAGTGATAATATAATGATAATTGACTAATTATACATCTAATTTTATCATATGATAAATAGTTTAAATCTTACACCCTCAACTTTAAAATATAAATATACATATAAGGAGGGGTTCGTAGCTATATGGCACGCTTCGCATATGTCACTTGTAAGGTAGTTTTCTGTTATATTATTTGAATCAATCAAGTGATTTAAATGTAATATTTTTTAATGATATTTATCATCACATAAATATTTAAAAAGTAATATAGTGATAAGATTTTAATAAGAAGTTATCTTTTTAAATAAAAAATTATAAGTATCGCATGATATAGGATACCATATCGAAAACATGTATTATATATGTACACGAGTCTTATATCTATACACAAGTCTCAGAAAAGTGTGAAATTCGTATAGCCAAGGGTTTTGGCAAAGAACGACATGCGTTTTTCCAAAAAGTGCGTTCGGTAGGTGCTACTGGGGACAACCGTGGATACTTGAAAATCCCACCGTCCCATTAAAATAAAAAAAAAATTATATTTTAGTATATGGAGAAGTTAAAAACTCATTTATTTCAAGTCATTGACTCTTGAACCTAATCAATAGATAATTGATTGGTTAACAATTAGCTGGGCAGTTTAATGTTGATTATGACCCTTAATTAAATAAATAATTTAAAAAAAAAAAACTTGTAATAAAACTTTCGGCTGCTAAAAACTAGCAAAAAAGCTAGACTATGGTCTCTTATCTAGGAGCAGCCGACTCTACAGCATTCTGGCAAGTACAATTTTTCTTCTTCTTCTTCTTTTTTTTTTTTTTTTTTTTTTTTAATATGGGTTGAAAGTTTATGTTTAAACTTTTATTATATTTGTTGGGATAGTTGAACAATATCTTTGCATGGGTTTACCAGTTAATTATTAATTTTGTGTGCCTCCCCTCCTCTTTTTGCTCAAACTTTTGAATTAACAGGTTGTTTATATTAATTTGCTTATAAATTTTTTTTTTTAAAATCTAGTCTTGTTAGAAATTATGTCATATTTCCACCATTCAAAAGAAAGAAAGGAAAAAAAAACTCATTTTTCAACAAGAAAGTTTATGGTCTGTCACAAACTCACGCTTGCTATATATATATATATATATTATATGCTGGAAACTAAGGTTAGTTAATAAATTTCTAGAAGAAAATAAGTAACATTTATTTTAATATACAGAACGATTACGATATCATATTCGTGTCCTTTCAGATCCGTGTCCTTTCAGATCAAAGTCTCAGTTTCATCCTACACCTAACCTCCCATTTCATTTGATTACAGGTCATTGGGGTTCGACAATATATATTGTGTTAAAATAAATTAATGATAACTATGTTCTTTTAGTCATGCATGCTTTTCTCATTATCATTAGTGTTTTTTTTTTTGTCAAGTTCTCAATTATTTTTAAATTAAGAACATAAAATTACAGAAAGGTGCTCTTTCATTTAAATATATATATATATATATATACACACACATGAATGATAAACTATTTGGGGTTACTAGGTCTAAAGCAATACAATTGCATAATTATGCATAGCTGCAGCCTTTCTGTTTCAGTTTCATACTGATCCAAAAATTTTGTCAAATTTTCCACAATTATCAACAACCTTTCCACGTAAAGAGAGAGAGAGAGAGAGAGAGTGAGATAGAGATAAGAATAAACAAGATATCACTAGTGTACGTCTAGAAAACATAGCTGTGGAAGTCAAAGACTTTTTGTGAGAGAAATATTATTTAAATCGAAATATTTAAGATGAAAATATTTAAATAAAAATATTTAATAATGTAAACAAACATCTTAATAGTCAAAATATTTCTTCTCTGAATATTTAGAATTTTGTCTAAAAATTGTAAATGACAACATTTTGTTACATTTCACACAATTTGAACGGAGGGCAAATTGAATCTTAGGACCCCCCACAGAAAATAAAAAAAAAAGGAGGCAATCAAATTGAAATGTCCAAACAAACTTTCATGAATATACAACCACGTATATCCCTTCACGGTCCTTGATCAATTTGGTCATCCAAAATTGTCTGCTTGTTATTAGTGGCTGCCCACAACTAGCTTAGATTTATACACAAGGGGACCATCCACATTATCAACACCGGTGACAGTTGTTCTCTTTTTTTCTAGACTTTGAATTTTTTTTACATAATGACAAATTATGATTGATTAAAAAATTTGACCAATTCAATAATTGAAGAATTTTCCTAAAAAAAATTATTCCTCTTTTCCTCTCTCTCTCTCTCTTTTTTTTTTTTTCCTTGCAAAATGGGCCAAAGAATTTGGTAACACTTGAATTTTCTTTACACACGCATATAAAATGTACCAAGTCGTCCAAATCTTAATTATTGTGAGACGTGATCGTAACTACATTAAATGTCACTAAGAATTTCAATGGAAAATTGATACTTCCATGATCTAGAGTTTGACATGATGGTAAAATATAAATCGGTTGTGAATTATTAGAGAAGTCAAAGAGCATCAATGTTACCATTATATTAGTGTATTGAGATTCTAGAGAGCTCCGATTGTTCACGAAAAATATAGACGGGTTTCATCATTGTGTGGGGCCCACCCCTATGTCGAACAAGCCTCGGGCTAGCATTACTTTCACCACCAAAAGTGGTGTTAAAAGTTTGATCATTCTTAGCAACTCCCAAAGCTTGTAAACCCGGGACTAGGGATTTTGCAAAATCATGCCCAATTTTTATAGAGTAGTTTTGGTATTGACTATAGTCTCTATAAAAGATAGGAAAAGATAAAGGAAGGGGAAAAAAAAAGGAAAAGTTGAGTGATTAGTTGAAGACAAGAAGCATACAAAATGCTCACATTTAAGTCGTTGACTTTGACAAATGACCATATATATATTTTTTTCTTTTCTTTTTTTCTCCATTCACATATTTACATATCAGCATTAATGACTACATGCAAATATTATATTCATTGTTTTTGGTATACACAAACAATAACACATATTTTTTACGAGACCGATCGATCACAAAAACATTCAGAATGAGAAATCAAATAGATCTATAAATGGATCCCACAAAAAATATTATATTCATTGTCATAGTAAAGTGCATATCCCACTACATTAAAAATTATCTTTGACTTATTGAATATCCTTTTTACACACTGAGTATCTTTCCTTTCCCTTTTTTTTTTAATTATTATTATTTTAAGTTGATGACAGTGCTTGTAGTAACCCATTTTTGATGATGAAACATGCATGGACGTATCCAGCAGAAGAAACAAACTTCTCTCTTGTGACACTTGAAGAAATTTGTCGTCACTAAAACAGAATGATGAAAAAGGCATTTCAACATTTGCGGAAAGGGCGAAAAAGGGGACCAAAATAAGGACAATTTCAAAGAAACAGAAAAAATAAATTAGTGCATGGCCCTTACAATTTAAATATGTACAAAAATATATATACATGTGTGTGTATATATATATATATATATATATGAAAAAAAAACCCACACATAGGTCATTTTTAGATATGATAATTATGATAGAAAAATAGTCTAGTCGAAAAAATAATCTTTTTTCGAGCTTATAATCCCATCGGACGTTTACCTGTAAACAACATTGCAGAAAGCGAAAGGGAAGTTTGAAGTCCTTTGAATTTTTTTTTTTTTTTTTATAATTTAAGATGAGGTATTTGAACTTTACTTTATAATATAATCAAGTATAAAATTATCGTAAAATTATGCACACAACCACACCATTTGATTATTAGAATCAAGAATATTACTAAAATAGATCGAGCATTACAATAACATAGAGCCATTGATTTGGATAGTACAACTCTCAAGATTAAAGCATGCGTGTTTTTATTCCCTTTTGGTAGGCGAAAGTCATAGACGTCATATCAAAAGGAGAAAAAAAAAAAAAAAAAAAAAAACCAGCGTTACAAGAACATATATCCATTGATATGGATCCAATGATTTATTTTGATATGGGTCTGAGAATATAGAAGAAAAATAAGCTTTATTGGTAAGACACAATTTTAAGTTGTAGATCACTTCATAGATGAATGTCAAGTTGAAAATGTTTTATCATGACGAACTTGATAAAAAGATTTATTTGTTCAAAAATTACTGGTGATTTTTTTTCAAAATTTATTTATGGAATTCTTGTTATTTTATGTAATATTTGCAAAAGAAATATGACTCCATAGTCCATAATAATTTTTTTAAGATGATGAAATTGTCCATCTTTATCAAATATTTATGGATGTCGTATCATAGAAAGGTGTCGGAGTTGGGAGCTCATCTACCGTCCTCAATCTCCGGAAGTGGGGACTAGTTATCCAATTTTGTACGAGTCCATTAATTAGTGAATCTTGTCTAAATGATTTTTTTTCCTGTAATTGTTTTATTTTTTGGAGGCTTCAAAAGAATCCAAGTTCGTGATTGTATGTATAGTCTAACGGTAACTTCACACTTTACTCTGTTAAAGGATGTAAAGTTTGAATCCTCTCACATCTAAATAAAATATATATATATATATATATATATCAAGCTCTTCATCCCTATCTTATATCCCAGTAATAATACATTGAGTTAATTAAAATGTCACATAGAGCTTAAAAGGAGAAAAACAAAAAGTCAAATATTCTATTTTGATTTTATATGATAATTTAATTGATGTGATTTAACAATAATGGAGAAGAAGTAAATACAGTAAACAATTAAAATAACATGTCAAAAAAGGAGATAATTTAATTGATAAGTATTTACAATTTCCATTAAAGGTATATTACATAGTGTTTTAATAACATGTCATTAGTATTATCGGGAAAGATTGATGGGGACAGAGAGAAAGGAGACACAAGACAAGAGTCCACAAAGAAAGGATTACTTGGCTTTCTTTGATTGTCTTATGGGGATATTTTCTTTAGCCGATTTTTAAGTTATCCTTCAAAAAATATATCTCTGAATTATTATATTAGTTATAATAACTTCAGTTTTTCTTTAACATAAATTAAATAAATGTAGCAAGTGTTAAAAAAACAAAGTCAAAAAAGGGCTAATTTTCTCTTTAAACTTAACTTAACCGGGTTTCTACAATTATTATGCCAGTTATAACTTCATTTTTTTTTAACTTCAAACATGTTTTTACAATTCTCTTTTTCATTCGCCCATAAATGGGCTCTACTAGGCCTATTTGTCGGTGGAAGAGGACAGCGCCAGTCTCTTTGGGCTATGCAAGATCCGAATAGATTCGGCCCAACATAGTTATTCGATTCATGGACCCGATTAACGTGCATGAAAATGTTTCCTTTCGTGTGTAAAGTTGTTTTTTTTTTTTTAACCGATTCTTTCGTTTTCTAATTTTGATACTTTATGAATTTAATAAAGTAGAGTAGCGTCTTCCAATCTGACGACAATTGTTTAAGTTTAGACTTTGGACAGAATTATGAGGAGTACCTCATTTGAGCTCGTTTGATTGAAAAGATTAGAATTTTAGATGACGACAATGTTAAATTGTGAAATCTAATTATTACACTGATCTAAAAAAGCATGCAGATCAACCAAGTAGAATTGGTTGTACTAGTTTTTTTTTATACATATAGGGCATATTGATAAGGATTGTTAGAGGTCAGATGGAGAATATATAGATTAAGAGGTATATTGTTTTCCCTTGTAGACCTATTTTTTTTTTTTTCATCAAAGTAAATTATTGTAGCAATTAAAATGGACATAACTCTAACATTAAGAGTTAACCATTGTTCTCGTTTGTTTATTTATTTATTTATTTATATTTTTATAGTTTTATCACTCTCGATAGTAAAGAAGTAGAACATACTCGAAACACATTATAGAAAAATAGATGAGGACGTTCTGTTCAAATCTT
The DNA here is from genome assembly GCA_038430175.1 of Ficus hirta. Classification (NCBI taxonomy): domain Eukaryota; kingdom Viridiplantae; phylum Streptophyta; class Magnoliopsida; order Rosales; family Moraceae; genus Ficus; species Ficus hirta. The sequence goes on along the minus strand of CM076594.1, from coordinate 7,326,435 downwards.
TACATGCATTATCAATTCTAAAACACTCAGCGGCATTTTATTACCTTCGTCAATAAAGGGTAAATTCCCTACTGCATAAGTGAAAATCATTCGACAATCTAAAAAGATTTTTTTTTTTTTTTTTTTAAAGAAGAAATGTAGAGGTATAACAAAGTTCCAAGACTACCAAGTATAAAGGGAAAACCGTCTTTTCACAAATGTAACATGTACAATCGGAGACTTTACAAAGGCCCAAGGACTTTTTGTACATGTATCTGGCTTAAATTTACGAATAACCCCCCTAAAAAGTTATTTAAAAAAAAAAAACTCATTTATTTTTCTGAAAATTAAAAATTTGTAGTTACTAACTTCTCTCGACAATTTCTGGTTACAATCTAATTAAATTCTCCTTTTATATATTTGGCATGGACATACAAGAATTTCAGCTTGTAGAGAACAACACAGCAGTCTAGTCTTCTTGGATCAGTCTCTTATTGGTTACTAGCAGAGGAATTATATACATATATATATATATATATATATATTTTGTTCAAGAGGAGGAAATTGTAAAGAAGCGAAGCAAAACATATACTAAACACACATATGGAGTTTGGACTATATTTTTTTTGCATTCACACAGCTAACATCAAGTATAAAGTTTTGTGAACTTAAAAGCCACAAAGTGGCGCAAAATGAAGATTATAAAAAAAAAAAAAAAAAAAGGAAGGACCGTGAGGGATAGAAGGTGGTGCCGGGTGGGTTCCTTGCGGCTTTCAATGGATGGAGACCGTGCATGGCTCCTTTGTTTTGACGCGTATAAACTACTGTGGGTCTAATGCCATTATCAGACACCAAATAAGTTTACTACTTGAAAAGGTTGGTTTGGCAGCTAAGATGTGAATGAAAAGACGAGATAAATTATTCAAAAACCGGATATAAATGTTGACATTTAAATGTTTATATAAACATTCATCTAATAAATAATTAACATTTAAATGGTTTTTTTATCCTTGAATATCATCAATCATATATCCGGATGTGTCTTTTCTTTTAGATTATTAAAGGTGTAAAAAAAAAAAAAAAAAACCCGAGTCCCATATAATAAAATACACAAAAATAAAAATAGACACAAGGGTATAGGACCAACCCACTAACCAAGTTGACCTTTTAAGATAGAAATCCAAATTCTTTAAGTCTCATTTTTCTACTTTTATCTCTAATTATTACATGGTATCAAAATCAAACAAGCTCAATCCATCAAATGCAAGATTAGTGAGTACAAAAATAATACTATCTTTCAGGGACGTGTTCAGAGTAAAAAGAAACCCGAATCCTACATCATATAAACATAACAATAAAAACAGATATATAAGAGTGTTAAGTCAGTGCACTTAACATGTTGACCTTTTAAGATGGAAGCCAGTCTCAAATTCCACTTATTCTCTCTAACTTTCACATAGTATCAGAACCCAATACACTTAAACAAGCAGTTGATCCATCTAATACAAAATTGATGACATCAACGATAGCAAATACAAGATTAATGACTACAAAAAGAGTCCGATCTTACTGTAGAATTTTCCCTTCTTTTATCAAATTTAACTTTTCCCATGTGTACGGACTCCTCTCTAACAACCACAAAGATTCAAAAAACAAAAAAAAGAAAGAAAGAAATCAATCGTTCAAACAGTTAGATACTACCACAACTTTCCGTTCCACGTGAAGAACATGTCACTCGGAGGTGCCAAAAATTTTACTAATTTTCTTTGGCAACATCCCATACTTTTGTTGCACATTTCAAGAAAGAAACCACCCCCCCACACATATTTGTCTCATGGGGGGGCTTTTGTCAATGACTGTAGCTTTCAGTGGTGTGATTCATCATTGTGGGGCTAATGGCATCTTCCTATCACACTCATAACCAGATTGGCATAAAAACTCTTTAAATATCACCCCAAGTATCTACTGTCTCCTTCAAAATATCTGGCATGAAAATGTAATTTTTATTCTATTACCAACTAGCCACACTTTGGATAATAGATCGAATCAAATCCCAATCCCAATCCCCTTCCAGATATTTATGAGTAAAAAACCCAATAAGATTTATAAAGTTTCAAATATTAAAAATTTATATAAAAGTTTATTTCAGTTCTGAGGTCAATTGTGCCAAACCTTATCTATAAAGAGTATTGGTGAACTGGTATGTAGTACTATTGTACCAAATACTAGCCAAAACAGGTTCTTGATACGCCAAACGTACTAACCAGAAATCCAATTTGAACTCAGTAATTCTCAAATAACCTTTAACAAACAAGTGAGGAAGGACCATCACATATCATCCAACATGTTTATATGCTATATAAAGAGTTATATAGAGAGTATTAGCCTACTTGTGTGTAAAAAGTATTTGCCAAACCAGGTTATTGATAACTCAAAACACTTCATATTTAGGACTAAAAAACAGTAGTTTACCATCATCCCAATTTGAACTCAGAGTCATTCTCCCCTTTTCCGAAAAAAATGAGCAAGAAACATCTCAATTCTCATACAACATTGGCTTGTGTTCTGAATCAATCTTATAAGTTCTCTTTTTAACAAATAATGACAGGGAAAAAAGAAACGTAAGATAACAGATTGAATCTGACTACAGCTTACAGGTTACAAGTACAACAAAGATACAGTAAAGAGAAAAAAAAAAATTATACTCCAATTCGATCCATAGAACTTTTAAAAGCACTGTTAAAGAGGTGGTCTACCTTCTTCTTCTTCTTCTTGTCCGAAAGCCGCCTCTCAGCGCCAAGTCTGTCTCCTTTATAAGGCGTAATACTTGCTGCTGCTTCTTCATCTTCGGCTTCTTATTCTTCCTCTTTGGTTTAGAGAACTTGGGAATCCCATTTCATGGGAATATAAGAAAGCCTTTCCATAGTTTTAAGGATCATCCAAGAGCCCAATTTCGGAATCCGGAAAGGCACATAGGCATTTGTTCTTCGATATTTACAGTGACTACTATAATTGTCTCCTATTACACAATTCACCATCTCACAACGCCTCCACCATTTACTTCCATGGACCAGGTTCTCCGCCTCCGCGGCCCCTCCGTTGCACCGGAATTCGATAAGGAGCGGACCCTTCTCACGGTCCTGGACTCCGAACCAGAGCTCGAATCGGAGCCGGAAGCCCGATTCCCACCGAAGCAAGCAAACAAATTGCGAAAAATCCGCCTCAATCCTCCTCTCTCCCTCCCTCTACTCCCTCTAGAAGACCACGATATTCTTCTAGGAAGACCGCCGTTGTTAAACCCGCCGTCCATTTCCGTATAGACGACGGGAAGCTCTCTCTCTCCACCTCTCCTCCCTCCAGAAAACCTCCCCACCGCGAATCCACCTCCGGGAAGCCTCCAAATTGTCAGACCCACATTCTCTTCCTCGCTCGGAATCAAAGGTTGACCATTTTCGGGCTCCGACGAGTTCGGCGCATCGGCAGGCAGCTCGTGGCGACAAACAGGGCAAGAATTGTGAAGCGAAAGCCAAGGGAGAATACAATCCGGGTGGTAGATGTGCTTACAAGGCATTTCTCGAGCTTCTGTTCCCAATTCGAAAGCCTCTTTGCAAACAGCGCAGTGCGATTCCGTCGTTATGTGCGAGTCGTCGATCTCGATAGTCGGCATCGACTCGATCGCGGCTTTGGACGCCGGAGGCTGCTCCAGCCGTCCGATTCCGTTGATCTCGATCTGCGATAGCTGCTCGAGAAGGCGGTCAAACCCTGACCCTAACAAGAACTCCGACATGCTCGCCGGCAGAGGCCTCAAGCCTGAACCACCACCATCGTCGTAGTAAAGCTCAAACCCTCTCCCCTCCCCCTCGCCCCCACCGCCGCCTTCAGGAGACCCTCGCAGCACGATCACCGGGTTGAAAGGAGACCGATCGCCGCCGTTCCTCCGCGTTCTCCTGAGGATCGGACCGGAATCGTTCCGATCCGAGCTCGACGGCGCGTTTCGCTGCGCGGCTCCGATCATGTACATAGCGGCCGCAGGGAATCTCCTCCTCCGCGAGCCACCGACATGAACGGCAGATTGCGGCGGGTTCTCGATCGCCTCCACGAATCCGCCGTCGCAGTCCGGGCACACCACCGAGTCGTCGTTCCAAACCCTAACGAATCGGCTGCATCTGTAACACCAATAAGACGACCTCGCCGGCGAAGACATCTACAGAAGATGAAAATTCAACCAACCAAACCTGAAATTCCCTTAGAGCTTCGATCTGAATCTTCACCGATTGAGACCTCCTATGGCGAAAAGAGGAGAGAGAAAGAAGAGAGAGAGAAGAATGGCGTTTGGGAGACGGCCAGATGAAGAGCTTTGCAATTTCCTGGAAAAGTTATTCTATTTCGTTTTCCTTTTCCTTTTCTTTTTCTTTTTCTTTCTCGGTGGGGGTCAAATTTGTATGGATGTCAGGAAAAAATGAGAGGAAATATTATTTTAATGATTTTTTTTTTTTTTTTTTCATTTCACTAAAAAATAATTAAATGGAAATTTAGAAGAAGAGATTTTAACGGCAAAACCGCGTCGGCTTTTGTTAGCGTGACACGAACGCTGTCATATTAGACCCACGTGGTGTAACATCATTGGCTGTTGTAGACAACGACTCCTCTGCAGGCGTTAAGGTTTGTGTGCTGTGACTGCAAGAGACGGTCGGTCAATTTTTAAAGTTCTTTTTTTTTTTTTTTTTTTTGCCCTTTTCCTTATTTCTTGTCTGTTTTTTTTTTTTTTTTTTCCCATAAAAGAGAGATAGACCCAAAAAAAAAAAAAAAATTTCCGCAAAAAAAGAGCCGAAAGATGGGCCGTTTCTGGGAGGTTTGTGTTTGAAGCTGCGTTTGGGTTTGGTCTATTTTCTCACATAACTTATAACAATAATTGTATTTTCATTATTTAGTACATTTATAAATACTTAAAAATTTGTATTGGTTTTTTTAAATATGGATTGTTGATCTATAAAATTTTTTTAATTATAAATTATAATCGTTAAAAAATTTATATATCGATTAAAATAACACCATTGTGAATTAGAACAAAAGTATAATTCTTTTAAAATTTTCTTTTTGTTTTTTATATCTCTTTTTATTATTTGTTTAAGCCGGCGCAACAGTCAAGCCGATAGTTCCAACTTCCAACATCTTCCAGAACAAGTAAAGCACATCATAGTAGAAATTAACGAAAAACAAAAATTGAGAAAAAAAATTTTCTGTCTCTTTCCTAAAACAATAATAACAACAACAATAATAATAAGTAACCTTACAATTAGTTTGTCAGATCTAAATGAAAATTTTTAAATTAAAATTTTTTAAATTTTTATTAACTTTTTAAAAAAAATAAAAAATTAAGATAAAAAAATATAATTCAAAAGACAAAAATTAATATAACAAAATATAATTTAATTATGGTTAAATTGATAAATCAAACAAACCATAAATGTTTTCCATTCACCAAAAAAAAACAAGTGTCGTTTTCCTATTATTAGCTTGGTGTGGGCCATTGGCCATGTCGTAATCCTATCATACTATATTAATTTCTTTTTCTAAAATATAATCGTTTTTTTTTTAGTACAAAGAATCTGTTATTAAAATGTCGGAATATCGTTCAAACGAAAAAAAGTATAGGTATATATATATATATATATATATAGAAAGTATAGGAACATCTGATACAATATAGATTCGCATTTTTCATTTTATTTATGCTTTTACATTTTAGATTTTGGGCGACCAGGTCCTTGTGTAGTAACGACGTCATAATTTTGAAATATTAGTCAGCGAAGTTAAGAGGAGTTGAACTTACAATTGACAATAACGGTTATTATTATTATTATTTTTTTCTCCCTCCGAGGTAGACAATTACTTTGACTATTAAAATTGCAGTAAAACTGGAATTCAAAATTAACAAAAAAAAAAAAAAAACTGCAGTAAAACTTAGGATTAAATTATAAAAGTTTCCTCAAATTATAAACATTTTTTTCTCTCCTTTTCATGTTCTTTTGAGTGATATTATTCAACATCAATTTAAAAATCATGTCAATTCTGTAATTTTAATTGACATGACAAATATGTTATTAGACAGAAATAAATAGGGATAGACAAAAAAAAAAAAAAAGAAAGAAAGAAAGAAAGAAAGAATTCATAAAACAAGGGGGTGAGTATTCAGCGAAAAAATAAATAAATAAATAAAGAGGGATGAATCGAGCTGTTTGAAAACTCGTTTGATTATTTTTTGCTTGAGGGGTTGGTTTTAAATGGAGATGCTACATTTATGGCACGTTACTTCATATGAAAGGAAAATAAAAAATGAGTAGTCGTTTTATTTCTCATTTACTCATGTGTGTATTTTTTTTTTTCGGAGTATATTCTCAAAAAGCATGAAAAGAAGAGGGAAAAGAATAAGAAATGAATGTTTCGTTTAACATTTTAACTCAACTCTAATTAAATTATATTTTTTTATCTCAGTTTTTATCTTTTTTTTTTTTAAATTAACAAAAATTATAATTAATTTTTTAAAAATTAACCAACTTCAACTTAAAAATTTTATCTCCAACCAGTAAACCAAACGCAAACAAAAAACGAAAATTGTTTCTTAGAAACATAAAAAGAGAGAAAAAGAAAAAGGAGTGAAACCTAATTCAATTTCATTAGTTAAAGGCTTGAGAAAACAACAAATTTATGTCATTTTTTTTATGTACGTGGTGGTTCGAGGTATTTTGTCTAAAAATAGTAAATTTGTTCTTTTAATGTACGTCGAATAGGCTATTCAAGTAAAAGAAAAAAAAACATGTTTCAAAAAATAACATGTTTAAAAATTCGGGAAGGAGATAGAGAGGATGAATTTAGAAACATATTAGATTTAGAGTAACATAATAAATACATTTTTAAGTTCAGGAGTTATATATGTTGACATAAATAATATACTTCAATTTCTAAATACTCTACGTCTCTACCCTCAAAAAAAAAAAAATAAATAAATTTGTAATCTTAATCTTAATTTTAATATATATAAAAGAGTCAAAAGACTCCTCTATCTTTTTGATACATGTCATTTTCTCATTTTTTTTATAATTCTCTTTATTTCTTTCCATTTTCTTTTTCTCTCTTTATTTTTCTTAAATTGCTAAAAAAAAATTTCTCCTTTACCTCATTCAAAAACTTCTCTCAAATAAATACATACTTTTTATTATCAACTGTTATTTATTCATAATATTTGACCCTAAGTTGTGTATCAATACAAATTGCGTGAAATTTTTAACAAATATATATTTTATTCTTTTTACTCTTTAAAATTATTATTCATTTTCATTCACGTGCCGATCTCTTATTTATTTGTTTTCTTTCATCATTTTAAATTTAATTTTTCATTTTTTTTTCCAATCCTGAAATACAATTTTTTGTGAATGCTTCTTTACTCAAACAAATTTTTTTGACCATCTTAATTATTATTTTCTCATTACATCACCCAATTAACTTTTTACGTAATTTGTTAACTCCTCATTAATTTGTTACTACTTAATTTACTTTTTCATAATGTTCTCCAACAACTATTTTCTCATGACACTCTTATAATTAATTTTTTATTTAACAAATTGATTAAGCACATGCGTAGCTTGTGCCTACAACTAGTACTCTCTTAAAAAAAAAAAAAAAGAATTGTAATACTCCAGTTGCAGCCACGTTTGCTATTTGCCCATGATTTCATCCTTAGTGACGATATTTGATCAGTCCATTATTATAATTAATAAAAATTTTAAATTATGTCAATTATCTATTTGTTAGTTGGATGTACTACTAGCATGGATTATTGTGATTAATAGATTAATAGTTTAGTTACATTCTTTTAACATTTTTGGAGTCTTCTTTACTTTATATAGGTATGGATTAATAATATAGTCATATATGTATATATATAAAAAAAAAAAAATCATGGCGCTGGTTAGCCATGCAACTTGAATTTCTTTTATTGTGTATGTGTGTGTGTATACATATATATATATATATATATATTTATTATACAATACTCTAATAATGTATTAATCTTGTCATTACGTGTTTTTCTGTATTATTAATTATTTTTTAAGGGAACTGACCATTATATTTAATATTATGCGTGTGGATAAAGCGAATGGATTTGCGTACATGCTTAAGATTACAAATCATAGAAAAGAATTTATGTGTTACAAAAATAAATAAATAAATAAATAAAATAATAAAGGTTTTGGTTTGATAGGTCTTCCAACCTAGCATCTTTTATGGTATATTCATAGAATCAGAGACGCAGGAAGGGGGTGCGAGTGGGGCTATAGTCCCCATTTAAAATTTTTATTATTTTAATTTTATTTTAATAATTTTTTAATTTTTATAATTTATCCTTATTGAAAATAAAATATTTTTATATAGTTTTTATTTTGTCCATATTAAAAATAAAAAAAATTTCACATAATCCCCATTAATATTAATTCCAATAAAAAAAGTTTATACTTTTATTATTTTGTTCCCATTAAAATTAAAAAAAATTATTGGCTCCACCCTTGCATAGAATGGCATCAATAAATTACATCACTTGAATTTTTGAAAAATGCATGGAAAAAGAAAAAAAATAAAATTGCCCGTTTGGTCCCCAATATTTTCACAAAGTTATAATTTGGTCCTCAACATTTTTTTATAGCAAAAAGGTCCATAGACTCTTTAAATTAGCACAATTTGGTCATTTTTACTAACAAAGGTTAAAACTTTAATAGGAAATGTCATGATAATCACACATGATTTATAAACTACGAGTAACTAAGAAAAAAATTTACATGATTCAATTTATATGTGTCATATACGTGATATATTTTATCCAAACTTTTAGCCTTTGTTAGTAAAAATGATTAAATTATACATTTTTAAAGAGTTTAGAGACCTTTCAACTACAAAAAAAAAAAAAAAAAAAAAAGATCCAAATCGTAACTTCTAAAAAGGTTAAGGATCAAACGAATAATATATATAAAAAAAAAAAAGGAAACTAAGATTTTTAATTCAATTGGCCTACATGTCCAATTGTTTCTAATGCATGTGTAAAACGACCCATATTGACTAAAAGCGTGCATGCTTGGTTGGGAGTAAGTGAAGAAAGAAGTAGCTAAAGGCCACTTGATCAATCGGCATGGAATAAGATTGGTGTGAGACGTGACCTTAATTGAATGTTAAAAATAAATAAAGAAAGAAGTGATCTTCTTGTAGCCCATACAAACTACTAGGATGAGATGTTCTTAATTACAAGTCCATAAAAAAAATAAAAATAAAATTCTCGGAAAATCCCATATAACTTCTCCTTTTTGTGCGTAGAACTTAATGCTTATTGTTCTTTTTAATTTTAGGGATATTTATATTTATGTTTTCGTCTTTTTTTATTTGTTAGTAAGGTATTGTTCTTATTCAATCCTTTCTAATACAAAATGAAATAAGTACAAACCACAATTTTATGTATTTTTTACCAATTAAAAAAAAATTGAAAAGTACCATATTGATATTTTATGGTCCGTTTGGGGGACATCTGGATTTGGTATTTTAAATGTTAGGTTAGAAATATGCGTTTAGAGGGAAAACTTTTGAAAAAAATTATGTAATATAGAAAATATTATATAAATTTGAAATGTGTTTAGAAAAAAATATACAAAATAGATATTATCTTGTTCGTCTCGTCGTTATGAGCATTTTAACATAAAAATCATCTCATTTTAATTTGAAATGAGAACATTATGGACTTTGAAAATTTGTGTTTTTTGAAATTGAAAGTTTAACTTTGAAATTTTGAAAGTTTTTTGAAATGATAGAAAGATTGATTTAGAGTTGAGATTTTGAAATCCAGATGGTGTTTTATCATCTGGAGATGACGTCCCAAACGGACCATTATTTATTCATTTCTTTAAACTTTAAGATAGAGAGATTTGAGCTTTACAGCACCTTATGACATAGATTAATATGAAATTATTATTAAGTTATAATTAGAACCTTTTTTTTTTTTACTTTGGTATTTGGAAACTATCAAAATGATGTGAGATTTTTAAATAATAATACAATCCGAATGCTCACCAATCTTTTCTGAAAAGAGAGATGCCCACTTTACTAGTTCAATCCTGTTTGGTGTGTACACTTTGAGTTAGAGTCTGATATCTTCCTCGTTGTTCTCAGTTTTTTTTTTTTTTTTTTTTTTTTTTTTTTTTTTTTGGGGCCGAAAACAATATTGCGTGCAATTTCGACACACATTTGACATTTTGTACGTACGTATATTTTATATGTGGTATTTTTTTTTTCTTTGCTATAGTTGGAGAGATTTTTTTTTTTTTTTTAGTCATGCTAGTTGGAGAGTTAAACTATAAAAGGAAATATCATTCACACTAATAATATAGTGAAAATCAAATAAGATAATGTGATGATCTCACAATATAACAAACACGACCATCAATTGAAATAAGTTCTATCAGTAAAATCTGATAACGTTCAATGAAAAAAGCGTAGGTTAGAAACTCGAAAATTAAAATAAATAAATAAAAACCTAAACACATCGATATCAAACACGCATAAGATTCTTTGAATAAACCTCTACAATCAATAAAACCAACTCAATCCCATGATTCTTTAAAAAGAGTGCTAACTTTTGAAATTATTGATGGGCATCTTAGAACGCCACAACATACATCCAAAAGACAAAATTAAGCAAAGTATTTTAAATTTGTTAGTAGTGGTGCAGAGAATACTGCTACTGTCTCATATGCATGAAGACAGAACATCGATTTTTTACCACGCAATTATATATATTCTTGAACGCGATATTTCCCACCTATCTTTTTAATCTTAAAGCTGGTCAACTTTATTCTAACTTTACGCGTTAAAAAAAGGAAAAATAAAAATAAAATAAAAAATCCCCACTCATCATGGAACTGCTTTACGTATCTTTAGTTCCCACTAGCTTTGCTTTTTCATTTTGTGGTGTTTTCTCAATTAACAATATTTCATTTTTGACAACGTTGACAAGAGTTTACAGTAAAATTTATGTACTTAACTGTATAATCTTTCAATGAATTTAATTAGTTATTCGTATACTATAATTACCTTCTATACCAATAAAAAGAACCAAAATTCATTTCTTATTATGATTTCATATGTAATCCACGATAAATTCACATCTAATTTTAGGATAAAGTATATATAGTTTAAATCCTTCTATCTGCTTTATATGCAAAAGAAAAAAAATTAAATTATTACTTGAGACTTTGTCCAAATATATATATATATATATATATATATATATATATATAAGACTCCGACCTCTTTAATAATTTAAATTAAGGGCTAGCTAGAGCCTAGCGGAGAAAGTTTATTCTGTCAATTACGTGCCTGAGTAATTTCAACTATTTAGTATTATTATCCTTTTAGGTAGTTTTATATATATATATATATATATATATATATTTTTGGTTTCAAGATTTAATAATTGTCATTTTGTGTCCCTACCATTCACATTTCTTTCAACAACAACCATAGAATATTCATGGTAATAGCAGCAGTTATTAAATGGCTTTCTTGTTATTTTAATAATTATTGGTATCTCTATTCTGGCGACAAGCGAGAAATATTATATATATATATATCTCTCTCTCTCTCTCTCTTTGTGAGGGTACATACAAATCAATCAGATCTTAGAACTTCAAATTTTATAATTGTATTCTTAGTTATGTAATAATTAAGAAAATTATAATTGTGTCCCTAATTTAACAATAAATGTTTAATATTTTGATTCCATTCAATACGTCTTGAAATTTTCATATCTATCTTATTGACAAAATTTCCTAGATGTAACGAGCTATATTATAATTCTAATCAATAATCATATTTTAAACTAAATGGACTGAGTTTTTCAACCAAGTCTATATTTGATGAAAAGTATGCGAGTTACAATGAACAATAGTAATTGTAGTTAATCCAAAAACTGATGGTATCAATCCCGTTAAAACTAATTTAACGAGTGGGAGAAGGTTTAGGTAGAAGCTTCAAGATTCAAAAACTTGGAATGTTTTATTTATTTATATGATTAAATGGATCCATATAGTTCCATACCCATGAAAAATATTCAAATTAAATTGGTGATATGTTAGTTGGTGACATAAATTAGTAGAATTAATCTATAGATTATTTCATTAGTCAAGAGATTGTTTAGTAGGTTCTATTATAACTTAACCGCCAAAGAAATAGTGTGTGCATATATATGTCAAAGCTACCTCACCAGATGAAATGATATTAAGAGAAAGTCACAGAAAGAGTTCTAATCCGCCCACCAATTCAAGCAAATACTAAAGAAATTAGCATAAGTTATTACTAAATAGGTAAATATATTTTTTCGTAACTGTAACTATATCTATATGTGTTATGGATCATCATATGTATAACTTCGGTGGCATAAGATTTAGCTATTAATATATTAATTGCAGCAAGGATATAGTCGGGGGGGTTGTAATTAATTAGAGGTAAAAAAAAAAAAAAAAAGGTACTTATAACTCAAAATGAATTATATTTCTTTAAAAAAAAAGTCAATCTAAATTATTAATTAGAATATATATGGTTCCAAAATTGTGGGTGTCACATGTGTGTCAACTGTCAAGGATATATTGGGGGCCTTATCGCCACCCTCTAGAGGGTAATCTTCTATGATCAATTAGGGACACAAAATAAGTGATCCACATATATATGTTTACATATATATATATATATATATATATAAAGTGGGTCTCAAGTGCCTTTAATAACATGGCAAACGTTGATCGTTTATTAGTAATAAAAGACAGCCCAACGGCCAACATATTTAATAATGATATATTTACCAAAAGACATCTTTATACGATGAAAAATATATGTGACATATATATATCATAAATAATTGCAAAAGGAACATGGAAATGTACTTGGAGATTTATAGAGCAGGGAAGAAAAGAGATTTTAGACTAGTTATAATATGCTAATGTTATCTCCTTAACAAATATTGGAAAAATTGGAAATTTGTAATGCAGTCAAACACTACGGTAGTATGACAGAATGATTGTGAGGGTAGGATTATGAGTTTGTTTCATATCGTTAAGTCATTGCAGTACTATTATAATATTATATCATATGTAAATTAGGTTCTCTCCTCCTTTAAATTAGTTTTTAAAGATAAGTTCTACTCATACGTATTAGAAAATGGCTAATAAAACCCACTGTGGGTATTGATTTTGAGGCTCAAGTGGAACTCCCAATATATTTGTGATGGGTCTAGGTGGTTTTGTATTCTCCTCTATGAGGAGATTGAAATGGTATATACATACACCCAAAAAGATTAATGAATGAATGAGAAATTGACTCTTAAAAAGAAAAATAATAGTCCCACATGGGAAAGACGGAAAGTGATAAAAGCTACAAGGGTTTAAGTAGAATTGCCAATTTGCTATGTGACAGTTTAATGTTATGCCAAGAGGCTCTATCTTGCATGTGCAGGAAGTGCCCCGACTGACGAACTAAAAGACGTGTATGCTGGCACGAATATTACACTGAATTCCTTAACTCGCATTCAGAGTATTTTGCCACATGTTTTTAATTTTTTCAATTTAAGATCTGAATTTGATTTGGACGTTAACTTTTAATCGGTCATTGAGGTAACCTTGATTCTAGCATTAAGTAGAGTTGTTCTTTCTTGAAGTAATTTTGATTAGTTCTGTTTGAAACAACTATGGTTATGGAACCCAACAGTCATATCCCATTGTCTATATTAGCCATTTCACATATCATAAGACACAAAAAATCCAAAGTTTTTTTCTTTTAGTGCGTTCTTGGTGTTCGTTACTATAGTGTGGTCTAGGATATCAGTGTGATAGAGTTTGAACAAATTTTAGTTTGCCGAAAATAGGTTTGTGTTGCTCGATTGCTACTTGTAGTCGTTGTATCTTGGGAGATAGACGTCCATTCAAATCTCCGATACTGACAATGGAGGTGCGAATATGTTTTAAGAAACCATGTGGTATATGGGTCTAAGCTTTTCATACACCATTTTTGCTTTGTCTTTTCATTGTTAATGATTTCTGCTTTATAATTTCAATTATAACTTTTTGTTTATTTTCAATTTCCATTTGTTGTTGTATCATCATTTTGCTAACAAAATCCATTTAACCTAGTATCGGAGTCAAATTATGCAAGCAATAGTGAGTTTGGACTTTAAATTATTGAGCTACCATTGTGTTTATATGTGTGTGTATGTATATATATATATGTGGATTGCACTCTTTCTGTCTCCTTAAGCTAGCTATTTAATAGTGAGAACTAAAAAAACAGGGGACCAAAATCCATATTTTTAAAATAGAGAGACAAACAAATGTACTTTTTAAAAAAAAAATAAAAATAAAAATATCAGCTTGTCCCTACGAAGAAACAAATACTTTAATCATACATAATCCATATATATATATATATATATATATGGCTAGGATCAGAATCTCGTTAGACTTGCTTAGCAAAAATTTTGAATAAGAGCTCCTAGTTCTAGCTATATGGTTTTAAAGGAACGGCGCGGGGGGGGGGGGGGGGGGGGGTGGCGCGTGGGTGGTGTGTTTAAAATAAACATACACAAATTTGTTGTAAATTCAAAATGTGACAAGAACCAAAACATGTACCTTCCATCAAGATCACAAAAAACTCCAGGTCCCATATTAAAGATAACCAACGTTAATGATAATAGCTAATCAACATTAGTTATCCATATATATACCTAGTACATTTTTACTTCCTGAAATAATAATTGACTCCAAATAAATAAAAAAAAAAAAAAGAGCAAAAAGAATACAAATCCCCACCAAATTAATATACACAAACAAAACCAAAGGGAAAAAAAAAAAAAAAACTTCAATAATATAAATAATCACTCCCCAACATCAAGTCGTTTCTAGTGAAAGAAGGGCTTAACGGTACTCACCACCTTCTTAACCTGGTCAACAAACGACGACATTGTACTCGAAACGACAACATTGCCGTCGTTTCCGGCCAAGACCCTGTACTTGTCCTTCCTGGTGAAGTTGGTGCACTCAAACCCCAGCGTCGCCGCCAGAATTCTCTGCACGTAGTTGGCCACGTCATGCGGGCTCTTCCCCGACGAACACGTGGCCTCCGCCGGCAACTGGTTGAGGAACGTGACCTCGTAAACGGGGCGAGGATTCATGAAGAAGAAGATCGGGTCGAGGCCTTTCCAGCCTCTCGCCGTCGTGGCGTGGAAGAACCCGACCCGGTAGTTCATCGCGACGGGCACGATCCGGTCGGTGAGCTCGGCGAAGAGGGCGCTGAACCGGAGGAGGAACGGCTCGCGACACGTCGTTCCCTCAGGGCAAACGACAAGGTCTCCCTTGGCCAGCTGTCGTTTGATCTTCTCGGCGTCGACGTCTCGGGTGCGGGTGAGGCGGACGGTGGGGATCGGGGAGAGGATCTCTGAGAGACGGGAGAGGGAGTAGGTGACGGCGGGGATCTGGCGGCGGAGCACGGTGGAGAGGACCACCGGGTCCATTAGGGTTCGGTGGGTGCACACGAAGAGCACGCCGGAGTTGGCGGCGGAGGCGGGTGGTGGGGGCTTTCCTTTCACTATGACCTTGCCACCGAAAACGCTGGACACGTAGGGGGTGGCCCACATTGGGAAGATCAGGCCGACGGTGATGCGGAGGATGGCGAGTAGGACCCCGAAGGGCATCCAAAGGAGGATGAGGAGGGCGGTGGAGGGCGTCGGCCGCTTGACAAGGCGGCCGTCGTGGAATATCACCGGGAGCGGGCGGAGGACCGCCGCGTGATCGGGCTTTTGGTTGGTGGTGCATGGTGGGTGCATTTGTTCCTGTGTTGAGAAAACATTTTGGTTAGTTTTGTTAGTACTTTTTTTGTGCTTATAAAAGGAGAATTGAGTTTTGGATTTTAAACAAATTAAAGGGAAAATAACAGGGAAAAAAAAAAATCCAAACTCCCTATATATTAATCAGTAGAGAGACAAACAAATCCCTATCAACTTCTTTTACAAGTCGTATGTTGATTAACAGCTTTATTATAAAAAGTTAATTAGCATAGTTTGTAAGCTTATATAAAATTATAACATCAATTTCATATATTACAATTTGATTTAGATCTTGTAGCAATCTCCCCTTAATGTTGACGCAATCTCATAATTTCTCAGCAAAAAAAAAAAAAAAAAAAAGAGAGAAAAATAATTTAAAAATGCAAATATATACTAGAAACTGACTATGAATTTTCGTCATATTAATATATCTAAAAGAACTATAAATTTTGTTTTTCTTTAAATCTTATAGTAGGAAAAACAACTTATTGAATTTACATGCTTTCTTTTATATATATTTCCTCTAGCAACTATGCGTACAATTTTCTCCTTTCTCTTCATGATATATCCCACTTATCTTTTATCCTCACTACAAATAGCACGATGTATATGTATATATACATATATATATATATATATATATATATTTGCTAAAGAGATTAATACAAATTTAAACAAAAACCAAGCGTTCTTACCATTTTCCACCGTTTCTAGTCTATTATGTCTAGTTCATTTAGTATGTCCAATTAAGTTAATAATTACAAAGCAAATAATATAGCCCAAAATCTCTATATATGTATGCTATCATATTTATAATACATATATATATATATATATATATATAGTACTCACCTTGCACAAAGACAAAAACGAACAAACCTCTGAAGTACTCCTTCCAAATCCAACCGAAGGTGGTTCATCCGCAAACATCTTAGCCACACGACTTGAAATGCTCGAGCCAATATCACCACCACCACCACCACCTTTGACGAGCCCGGTGGCGAACCCGAACCGGGACACCACGAGCTCACTCCCGACAACCTCATCAGCCCTAAGATGTTCCTTCACGAACCTCTCCACCATCAGCCTCGGCATCTTGGTCACCACCACCCTCCTGTCGTAGCCACTGAACATCCTCCACGCCTCCATGTCCACGTCGTCCATGTAAAACTTCGGCAGCACCGCCCTCGCCACCGCCTCTATCTCCGACTCGGGCACGCCCGCCATCGCGACGAACGTCGTCAGCTTCAGCCCGGCATCTCCCATCCCCATCACCTCCATCAACCGAATCAACGGCCACAGGAGAAGCAGCAAGGCGAACCGGACCAAACCGGACGCCTCAAACGCTACCAACATGAAGTAGGAGAAAGGATCCGCGTCTTTCAGAAGTGTTCCTTCGAACTCCGAAACAACTGATGAAAATGTTGATGAATTCTCCATAATTAGGGTTTTTTTTTTTTCTGTGTATATATATTTTTTTTCTGTTTTGGTTAGAGAGTTACAAATAAAGGGTTATATTTTATAAGGAGGTTTTTTTGGGAGGGTCATAATTTGACTAATGGTATGCTCTAAAGTGGGAAATTTAGGCAGTTTATCGGTTTACAACTACTTCCCTTTTTATGCACTTTTTTTTTTTGGGTGAATATTTGAAATATGTTGATACTCTGTCTCTGATATATAGAGCGGTGGATATATCTACAAAGGAAATATGATTTATACGCCACGTAAATATAAAGCAAAGATCGATTACTTAACTCCAACGACTTTGGGCTAAAAGTTTTGGACCGGTGCGTGGTGTCCACGTGTACACCTAACAGTGGGTCTAACACGACACCGTTTAGGTTGCTGACCGTAGATCATCTATGAGTATGACTATTGACTTATATGTGTTTGTGTGTGTGTGTGTGTATATATATATATATGTTCATATGTATATAACGTTATCGAAGTACAATTCGTATATAGCACTTAAACTTTTGCTAAAAGTTGAATTTTGTGACTATTTTGGTCACCACCACGTTGTAGAGAGAAATAGGATCATGATGAACAAATTTCTGCTCCACACGTATACTACAATATATGTCTTGATTTTAGATGCAGCTTTTGTCACCTCTTAGATCATTGTGCTAATTCTTCTCTTTCACTAAAACCACATCTATCTCTCCCTCTCTCTCTCTCTCTCTACACACACACATACATAGCTAATTTCCTGTTTTCATTGATTTTCAGGCACAATCTCTCAGTAAAAATATTGAAATGGATGTTGTGTATGTCGTTCTTCTCCATTTTAAGTTTGTGTTTAGTTTATCGGTTGGGGATGAAATTTTTAAGTTGGAGTTGATTAACTCAGATAAAAAAGTACAATTTAATTGGAGTTGAGTTAAAATATTAAATGAAGCATAAGACTTTAATTCTTTTAAGTATAAAATTAGTTTTGTGGGGTTGAAGATTCAGCGTACATATATATATATATATATATGTACTAATAATATTTTTACAACGTGCGCACAATAAGTAAGCTATAATTGGTTTTAGCATTTTACAAGTGAGAAGATAAAAATAACAAACAAAATTCATTATGTAATTTATACTCTGAACACTCTATTTCTTCTTAGCTTGATTATCTCACTGTAGGAAATGTATATATACCTAAATCGGACAAGAAATGTGTTTAAGTTTAAGGCAATGTTTGTTCAAAGGGAAAGAAAATTATTATGATTCGTTGGGAACTCGGCTTCTAAAGAGGAGAGAAACGTATGTATATAGAGAAAAATATAGAAAAATATGGAGAATGAAAAATGACATTTCTCTTGTACTGAGTTTGGTATGGATTAGCTAATATTTTCATATGGTAAATTGGAGTTATTTAAAAATTTAGAATCCCTTGTCCTATATACATTCTCTTTCTCTGCTCTCTCTCCTACCAAAAAATATAATTCCCAAAATCCACATTATTTCCCTCACCCCTCTTCCTCCTTTTACTTTTTCTTCCAACCATATTTACCAAACAGGCCTAAATGTATTGTCATATATATATATATATATATATATATATATTAACCTTGTCTATATATGCGTCGGTGATGGCGGGAAAGGTAGAATATAGCCTGGGTGCCGGGCATGAATGGACCGATATAATTCTCATGTGATGTACGCAATAATGCCAAGTAACGTCATTTTCAAATTCGATATAGTATTACCCAAATGATTAAGCTAGTTGATGGATTATGGTTAACTAATTACAAGGTTTATCGGCAAGTGGGCTGATGCCATGCTCATGGTGTGAGAGATCTTTAGAGCTGGTGCCTGCTAATATGGGGTCTCCTACGTCAATTATAAGTATCCATTTGGTTTACTGGTTGAAACTAAATTTTTCCAACTCTTTTTTGTTTTTTTCTGACAAGTTAACAAAAATTTTAACTAATTTTTAAAAAGTCAATAAATTTCAATCCAAAAAATTTAGTTCCAACCGATTAATCAAACGCTTAATTATGGGTTTACATAATTGCATACCCATGTTTATAAGCCATATCACTAACAAGGACTCGACTCTTTTGGGATTAATCTTTGGGAGATTTATAGGATTGCCCCTTGAAAAATTATGTGTATATATCTGAATTATTGTCTGAGCTATATTAACTTTAGTTTTTTTACCTCTAACTAATATGAAGGATTAAAATTCCAAAAAAAACTAACAATATATATATATATATATATATATATATATATAAACGTATCTATTTAAATTGCCCTTATCGTCGTGAAGCAATAAAATGGAATGGTTCGATTTGTGGGCTCTTTCACCACCTAAGGTTAGCAGTCAGTACCATGAGCAAATTGCAACGCAGATTGATGAAATGAAATAATATTAGCCATATATTATTAATTTATAATATACTTGTCCATTTTTTGGGACAAACGTACTAATTATTATTTTAACAAGCACCTGGTTCTATCTTGTAAGAATAATATTTAGGCTCCAATTCCAATCTATCAAGGCTCAAACCAACCTTACCTAACCTAAAGACCAAAAATTCTTCCATGCATGTCAGCATGTAAAACGCACACGGGTTTATACTTTCTATTTCTTTTGTTATTATAATTAAGAAAAACTTGTACGCAATTGTATTTTTATCCTATTTTTTATAGTAATTAGATTAACTAATCATATATATGTTTATATATATATATATATATCAATTATATAATTGAGAACAATAGCATGCATCGTTCATACTTCATATAAACTTTTAACGTAACGTCATTCACAAATCAAACTGTTAAAAAATAAATAATCCAACTACTTAAACAACAATAACTATCAGTACAAAAAAAAAAAAAAAAAAAGAAGATATATTTCATATAGTAAGTTTTTCCTTATTACATATTATCCTCACTTTGCCCCTTCCCTGTGGAACTTGATAGAAAAAGAAATAGTAATCTATTTGCCGAAGAAGTTATCTCATCAAGAAAAAAGCCTTGAGATGGTTATTATTATTAAGCAATGTATTCGTTAAATTCCTATCTACTTTGAATTAATCTTCTCTTGTAAAGTTTCCATGGCCACTTTTTTGTTCAATACAAACGTACTAGTTTGACTAGGCCCCATGCATGCCCATAGAACCATAATTAAGAAAAATCGGTTTTTAAATTTCTAGGCTAATTGTGATTATTCTTGTTTACTCCATTGCAACTAATTAGCTAGCTAGATTACGTTTAAACGACAGATTAATTTTCTTTGATAATAAGAAACCACACACACAATCATAATGATTTGGCCGTGTTGAGTGACTTGCAAGTTACCTGAAAAAAATTTCCTCGTTTTTTTTTTTTTTTTAAAATTTAATTCTCATCTCGCCATCGTTGACTTCCATATAGAGACCATTCATGGGGAAAAAACAAAAAACAAAAGGTCATGCATGCACGAGTTTTTCGAGTTTAGCAAGTTTTGATTTCTTCCACGGTCGGAGAATATTGTGTTTTTGGTCTATCTCCATATACAAGAAAAACTTAGGGAACTATACTTGACATCCATAGGTATTTGTTTTAGTAGTAGTTGGATGATTAGCGATTACCTAATTATAAGTATTCATGCTAAAAATTTATAGCGCACGATACAAAACTATTATAAATCATATATCATAACATTGAAAAATTAATCTTAATTAAAACAACAGTACCTATCAGTATGACAAAAAACCAGATCCTGTCATAAGTACTAATTTTTTTTTTCCAAAGAAGTTATGGAAAGCCCAATACTGTTCTTGTATGTGATAAAAAAGAGATCATTGGTGTAATGCATGCCCCCTGCCCCACCCCCAAGAACTCTAAACCCAATCCTTCACCCCTACCCCGCCCCCACGGTTGCTGAACTAAAGCCCCCCTGCCCTCTACGGAGAAGATGAAGAGCAAGACGCCGGCCCGCCGCCTCTCGCCAAGGTTCGTTTTCTATGGGTTTTTTGGATCCGGGTTTTTGCCATTGGAGGGAGGAAATTAAGAGAAAGAGAGGGAGAGGGGGGGAGGAGAGAGAGAGAGAGATAAATTTGTTTTTTAATGATTTTTTTATTTTTGTTAAACTAATTATTATTAAATTATTAAAATACTCGTTCAATTTGATCACATGCATTGTAAATTATTTATTCCATTATAAACTTAATGGATTTAGACGAAAAGGACTAAAATTGTCAACATTTAGAGAGTTTAGAGTCTTCTCTATCAAAATTAAAAAACATGGACCAAATTGTCACTTTTAAAAGAATTCATGGACCATTTAAGCTAATTACTATTCTCATAATTCGGATTCAACCCAAATGTCTTCCGGACTCCAAGATCCCGAGCATGTTTTGGGCTCTTGAAATCCTAATTCAAAGGTAATGATTTTAAGCCCAAATGTTAGATAAAGACACTTTTTAAAGCCCAATCCTAAGATGATCATGGATATCGTGATATACACCTTTTTTTTTTTTTTAATTTTTGAATTTTATAAAATATATATATATATATATATATATGTATACAACTATACAAGCAGTAGTGCACGCACTCTTATAAGGTGAATCGACTACAAAAGACATGTACCCCTTAAACACATGGCATTTCTCTTTGACAGCTAAAAGACAAATTAAAAGACCTAAAGAAAAAAAAAAGACTATAAATATATGTTCATAAAAATATTTATATACATAGAAAAACTTCATTTTGTTTAATTTCCAGAAAATCTTTATTATTTCGGAGACAATGTTTATATTTATTATGTCGTCGTAGAGACTAAGGCCATTTAGGAGATAGGTTAAAATATGTTTTCTTTCACAATAATATGGTCGGCTTAATCATGACACTGGTGAGTGGTAACATATAAGAGAATAGCAAAGATAAGACCATCTTCAATGTATTTGTTTATGTTAATATTCTATTTATTACAAAAGAGTATGAGAACTAATATTATCTTATTTTTTATTTCAATGTGTAATGTTATTTTTATTACTAATCTATCATCATTGGTATATTTTAAAACGTGTAAAAGTAAATATTTTGTATTTCAATGATCTAAAAGTAAAAATATTATATTAATGGTTATATGAAAAAGTGAAAACATCAATTTATAAAAATCAAATATTGAATTTGGTAGTTGCTATATCTTATAATAAGAAATTTACTACAAAGTTTAGTATATAAAATTTGACACCAAATATAGGATTCTATTAAAGAGCCTTTTCTATTTAAATATTCAAATTTATCATTGACACAACAATTAAGATACTCTAAATATACATAAAATGAAAACATGCGGACCAATAATTAAACCAACCTATTCCAATCCTCGAGATACAAACGTTCAGTAACCCAAATGACACACTTATATGTATCTCTCTCTATTAATAATATTAATATTAATATTAATATCAATATCAATATTAATTTATTATTATTATTATTATTATTATTATTATTATTATTATATTGTGCATACATTCATATCACCTTGTATAATTATTAATTAAGATTATAATTTATTATTAACTTTGGTCAGAGGGCCTGAAGTTTTGCCCAGGCAATACCATTGAATCCATTGTAAGTGGACAAAATCCAGATGCTAGAAAGCTAACTATATTGGAAACATGAGCATCCATTTTGGGATTTGACTATTTTCTCATTGTATAATTAGCTTGGTGTTGAAAGAATATTAATTGTCCATAGAGTTTTTGACAACAGGGTTGATAAAAATAATTCATATGAGGATATTTTCTCTTCATCAGCCTAACTATTATATCACCTGTCCGTTGAAAATTGACACGTAATTATTTGATGGGAGGAAAGGAGAAGAACAAGAAACACTTGATTGGATGAAGAAATATATTTTTAAGACATTTTTACGATAAGATCTTTCATTTTAAATGATTAGTAGTTATTGTTTTAACTGTTTAATTGATTTTTAATGGTCTAATTTATGATTCGGAGTACTCTTGTCTTGTGTAATGTTAAGAATTTTTAACATGGATTTTTATGAATCAGACTATTAAAAGTTTCATTTACAGTTAAAAAATTGTTCAATTTTTCCTTCCGATAGGACAAGATAAGAGCTCCTATCATAAAATGATCATTTACGTTTTTGTCTGCCTCGAATTCACACACGGAACTATTAATTAATGAGAAAAAATTGAGTGTAATATGGATCCAAATTGGATAGCGCTCTACATGAAATCATCCTTCTTTGTGTGTGAAGAGTTATATATATATGAAGTGGAACCGGACGCCAATTTTGTAATTGAATAGCTGGTCCAAGAAGTTGATGAGCACAAAAATTACAATTATTGAATTCAGAAACTTTATTGTGAGGGTTAGGCAATTTGGACCAATTTGAGATATATTAATTGTCACAACCAAGTCTCTTGGCTAACTTTCAACCTCTTCATTTATTTCAATTTTTAGTTTTATTAGGCATTTTTTTTTTATCTAGCGTCTGCATTTGTTTTGACTTAATAAAAAATTTAGATTCACAAATTACCTAGACGAATTTGTCACCGCGCACGAGTGAGAGGTACCATGTGCACTGAATATTGAACAGAATAAAATATAAACATGATTAATAGAGATGGAATTGAATATGTGCATAAATAACCCAATAATTAATAGAACGAGTGAATTAATTAATAAAATATTACGATTTTAATAAATAATTGGTTTCTGTGACCGCCATAGTTAAGCACTAATCAATTATTATTTTCTAAAGAGAAATCAGCATCTTAGTGTATAAGTCCTAAACATATATACATACATATATATATATATATATGTAATTAACTTTAACTAAACAAAGTGATGTGATGGTCACATTAGTCAAATGCTATGTATTTTGCACTACAATGTACTTAGAAAAATGACAACCTAGCAATTTGATGAACATATACTAGCCAAAAATATTCGAGCAACTTTGGAAATTTATCCCTTCAACAAATAATTTACATTTTTAGTTTTGTATCCTTTTTTTAGAATTAATCCATCCTTCTTCAGATGATATATAATCAGAAAAAGTGACAGTATAAAATCTTTTAATTTTAAAGAAAGGATACAAAATCATGCCCCTCTAATAAAAGAGTATTCTTCTAGATTTTGTAAAATGTTATTTATCTGCAAACTACTTTTAAAATTCATGACTTTTGCCTTAGTATAAAACTCTAGTTAGTATTTTACGATAGGTGTATTAGTATAAGGATACTCCATATAAATTTTTTACCATAAAATATCTCTAACACTTATATATTTATTTTTTAATATTAAATTTCATCAAAATTATATCAAAATTAACTGTTTTCCATATTTTATGGAAGAATTCTCTAGCATAACCCTATATATAGAGAGAGAAGCAAAACTAGCATAGACAAGTCACGTGAGCCTCTAAATGAAATATGATATTTTTTTCGAAATGGGACTGAACGGCTTCACATGTCTGCAAAGTCATCGTTATCCATTTCATAAAGAAAACAATATGTATATAAGGCTGACATAATAATAAAGACCCAATCTTATAATAATAATTATTGCTTCTTTTGTGTTATTTAATTTAATGAAAGAAATATCTTATTGTTCGCTCGTGGTATGGTGTTTTTTTAACCTTTTTTTTATTTTTTATTTTTTATTTTTATTTTTATTTTTATTTTTTATTTTTTGTTTCTTGGTATTGCTTAGATCATGGTTTTGCCGCTCTCAGCAAAGTACGTAAACTTATTCTCTGCAGCCTTTTTTAATTGTAGTGGGTGGCAATGCGTTGAAAAAAAGGTTGCAATATTTTTCCATGCCTCATTACTGCTATTGATTTGGTTTGGTGAGGAAAAACTCGAGGGTGATTCATAAGATTACCCTTTAGAAAACAATCTCTCGATTATTATCTCAATTGCAATAATTTTATATATATTATCATTCGATTATATAAGTACGAATAATTTTATATATATTGTCATTTGATTATATAAATACGGATGATCAAAAATCTAATTAAGAATTAAGAGATTATAGAATAATATAAACATATTTAATCAATATAGTTTAATCAATATTATTTATTCTATTCTCTTGTAAAATTCTCAATAAAAAATAATATTAACAAATATCTTTTTAAAAAAATCTATGTAAGGTGGGAAAAAAAAATCCTAGATGTTGAAAAAATTTAAAATAAAGAGGGCCTATTAATGAAGAAAGACCTCCTGCAAACGAATCTCAAATCCATTGGGCCATAAGGCCAACACAGTCCTTCTGACTTACCTGTAGCAAATTGGAGTAATACGCGTCGTTTTTTTTTTGGGATAAATTAAAAGACTTGTTTCCTTGTACTCTTCACATTCATCGAATATATCCAGTAAAACTATATAATAATAAATTTATTTTCCCACTAGGTAAAGTTTTCCATTACATCAATTTCCATACTAGGAATGCAAAGGAAAAAAAAAAAAAGAAAAAAAAACCTCCAATCTCTAACAAATCCGAACTACAAAAATTTAGTTAAAGAAAATGGTTTTTCTAATGATTTTAATAAGATTATAATTGTGATTATAAAGCATTGGGTTCGATTCCCTCATTTTTGAGGGTTTATTTTTTATTTTTTAGATAACTTTGGACAAAATCTTCCTATTTGATAGATAGAGAAATGTCCGCCAAGTTTCACCATTAAGTTGGAAGGTTTTAAATAACTTGCAACATAGTAGGTATCGAAAGTGGACTACCATATGATTTTTATTATTATTATTTTTTTTGGGCTAAGGAAAATCGTCTCAACTTCTCAAGTTGTTATCATTGAAGCATCTAAAAAAACGTCAAACACCCAATAAAAAAAAAAATACGTCAATAAAGTAAAAAATAAAAACAAAACAAAACTTTGTATCATTTGTATCTTCCAAGCACAATACAAAATAATAATAATAATAATAATAAATAAAATAAAATAAAATAAAAAATTAAACCAAACCTTTATGTGAAGGTATGCAATAAATTACTAATTTTTGCAAGAGTAAATTGCTCTATATAATTATTAAAAACAAAGTATAAATTGCTCTGAAGTAGAATTAAACATGTATTTGATGCTAATATTTAGATTATAAAATTTGGGTTTGAATTGATTGTGTGTTTATAGAGGTATTTGAATTGGTGGAGTTAAAAAGTATTAAAACTTGAAATGTGTTCGAAAAAAAAAAAATTAATATGAAACTTGTTTTATTCGTCTTGAAATTTTATGCAATTAAAAAAATCATCTCATTTAGATTTGTTTATGTAAAATTATAAATTTTTAAAATTTAAATTATAAAACTGTATAACTAATAAAGCTGATAAAAAAAATTTAAATTATAATTCTAGATTTAAATTGTGCGTCAAAATAAATTAAAAAAAAATAATAAAAAGGCAATCGCGTGCTGCCACGTGCTTTCCCAACACAAGAAAACTATAGTGAAAATATCTTTCTTCTCGATTTTCTCGAAGTTTGACAAACGGTGCCGTTTTATTGAGCCCCATAAATAAATAAATAAATAAAATAAAAGGTAACGAAAGTCACGCGCGGTCCAAAAGAGCGTGCATTGGGACCCACGTTGAGCGTATTTTAATGGCGACCACGCTAGAACTCCTGTCTTTATCTTATTCGATACGCGCCGAGGTTGAGCGTAGCTTGTTGGGACTTTGCCAATTGCCATTTACTAGTTTCAGAGATGACGTGGCCTAGCCAGTACTAACAACACCCATGGGCCAAATCTGATCTTCTTCTTCTACCACTACATTTTTCTGTGTACGAACCTATACAACATTTTTGTAGTTTCATCTTCTAAGTTTTTTTTATTAGTTTAAAATTTTAGATTAAAATTGATTAATTTTTTAATAATTAATTAAAATTTTTATGAATTTTTTTTAAAAAAAGGTAAAAATTGAATTGAAAATTTTAAATTTAAGATGGAGAATCATACAAAATCATCTATTAATAAGAGATTAGAATGTCAATATATATTTATTATTAAATTCGCTCGACTCAATAGTACCTAATTTTGGAACATCTAATGCCTAAATGACAAGTAAATTGGTGCGGATTAAATTTCAGTAGTTGGGCGAGTGAATCAAATGATCGTAGATTTCTAGCTCAGTATGTGCCTTAAGTGGTGAGTAGTTTTTTGAAGGACAAAATTTTTTGAGAAATATAATATTGTTATTATTATTATTTTTTGAAGTGTTATGGATTGAAAAGAAGAATAGTTGGATCTTTCTTTAAGGAAAATCTTAAAAAATAAAAAATAAAGGAAGATAGGGAGATATTTTTTTTCAAGTGAGCGTTCTGTAATCAAACAATTTTAATTGTTTTTATCTTTTTTTTTTCAAAAATAATTTGATTTAATTATTCATATCCCAAACTCTACCTTAAAACTCAAATTTTAAAGTCATGTTTGGTTTGCCGGTTGGACTTCAAATTTTTAGGTTAAAGTTAGTTGATTTTTCAAAAATTAGTTAAAATTTTTGTTCATTTTGTAAAAAAAAAACAAAAAACAAAAACAAAAACTGAGTTAAAATTTTTGAGTTGTAGATGAAGAACCAAACATATGCTAAAAGTCCACAACTTTGATATTAAGTTGAAATGAAATATATTTTTAAAAGTTAATAAAATTTTAAGATAAACGAAATAAGGTTTATATTAATATTTTTTTTAAAATATATTTTTAATATTTACACTTTCTTTAATTTTAAATAATTTATTTTTAACTAAACACATAATTTTAAAACTCAATTCAATTTCAATAAAAATAACTCTAATTTTTTAACTCGAACGGACCAAGCAAATACTCCATAAGTATAATAGTTGATAAAATTTGCAAGCTTTTGCAATTTTCTTCCAACGAAAAAAAAAAAAAAAACAAATGACTCCAATTCTAACAACCAAGCAGATACTCTACAAGTATAATAGTTGATAAAATTTGCAAACTTTTGCAATTTTCTTCCCAAAAAAAAAAAAAAAAAACCAAAAAAAGAGCCCCATGATATGATAACCGACCGCACTCCAAGACATTCTTGTAAATCATACAATGGGCCCTTGATTTTTCATTTTCTCATGGACTTCATTTTAATGTATTTTATTTTTTCTGTTTTTGGCTATAACATTTGCTCATCGACTATGCTTTTGTTGTGAGTAAAAAAAAAAAAAAAAAAAAAATTTCTAAACTCATTGTCAGGGGATTTTTTTCCTTATTTTTAGGGGATTTTTTTTTTTGGTATTCTTTTTCACCTTCATTTGTTTGTTAAAAAAAAAAAAAAGTCAGATTTAAAAAGGAATCAAAACCCTGCTTTTTTATGAGTCTCTAAAAATTTGGGATTCCAAAATTCCAACAAAAAGAAATGAAAGAATTACTACAAAAATCCACTTGAAATAATCAACGTGGCTATGTATATATTGGTGCATCTTAATTACATCAACAAATATGTTTTTTTTTAACACGTTATTTATATTAAAAAAACATTTGATACTCTCAGAAATAAAACCCTAAAGACTTCGTAAGAACAAATCCATTCCCAACAAATCCTCGCCGTCAACTCTAAAATCCAACGGCCAGGATCACTCCACGGTTTGTGCTTATCACTCCCCTCTTTCTCACTTCACTGTCTTCCTTCTCTTTTTCTCTCTCTTTCTCTCTCTCTCTCCGCAAAAATGGCTGAACCCACTACCGATCATCTTCGCCTCCCAATCTCAACTCCATCTCTGTTTATTCCAGAAGATTCCTAACCCTTCACGGAGTACAGAATTCCTATCCACTAACACAAAACTCAAACTTTTTTTTTTTTTTTGGGTTTCCTCTTCTTGTACTTTCCATTTTCTCAGCTCAAATTCCGAGCTACGACTTTGTAGTTTTGTTCATCACAGAAGAGATTTTCCAAGCCTTTACGACTAAATCTTCAACAAACTTCAGCTCAAAGTTACAATCTTTACGCAGTTTCATTGGCTTTAAGTTTTGTTTTTTTTTGGGAATTTTGTTTTTAATTTTGATCTTGTGATATTATGATCACCGATACCTATTCGAAGATGATGTCGGAGATTTCAATGCGATCGATGCTCAAAAACGCCGATTATGGCGACGATTTGGGGATGTTGATTCGCGAGCAGAGGCGTCAACAGGAGTCGAGCGACCGAGAGAAGGAGCTCAACCTCTACCGGAGCGGCTCAGCTCCGCCGACCGTCGAGGGCTCCCTCAGCGCCGTCGGGGGATTGTTCGACTCCTCCTCGGCGACCGCCTCCGCCGCCGCCGCAGCACTCTCCGGCTTCCAGAATAACAGCGGCAAAGGGTTCGCCACCGACGAGGAGCTCCGCTCCGATCCCGCTTACGTCAATTACTATTACTCGAACATGAATCTCAACCCTAGGCTCCCTCCGCCGCTGGTTTCCAAGGAGGACTGGCGGTTTTCGCAGCGCCTGCACGGCGGGAGCGGCGCCGCTGCCGCTGCGGCCTCGAGTCCGAACAGGTCGTCGCTCTTCTCGGTCCAGCCGGGGATTGGTGGGAAGGAGGAGAGCGAGGTTGAGTCCAGGAAAGGCGTCGCGGCGGAGTGGGGCGGCGACGGTTTGATCGGCTTGCCCGGCTTGGGACTGGGGAGTAGGCAGAAGAGTATTTCCGAGATCATTCAGGTGAAGTTTCAGTGAACTGTGTTCTAAGTAGGTTTTTTATTTTTTATTTTTATTTTTTTATTTTCAATCTCAATCTTTGAAAAATGTTAAAGTTAGTTAAGTCTGTTGTATTTCTATATTGATATGGAAATTGATAAAGTTCAATCTTTAATTCAAATTTAATGTCTTTGCCTGGGCCAAAGTGATTGCAGTTGTTCTTCCATTTTGTTCTATGATTTGTTGTATGAATGTAATGTTAGTCAAATATGAATTTCTCTGTTTGTGATTGATTTATGTTATTAATAATTTGAAGTTGTTTTTCTCCAAATGCCTTATGTTTAATGTTTGTTTTCAACACAGGATGATTTACATCAGGCAAAATCCATCTCGAGGCAACCTTCTCGTCCAGTTAGTCGCAACGCATTTGACGAGGGTGTTGAAACTTCAGAAACCCAGTTTTCTCATTTGCATCATGATTTAGCATCGAGGGATGCTCTACGTGCTGGCGGAAACAAGCAGGGCATGTCTGCTGTCCAGAACATTGGTTCATCGGCCTCTCATAGTTATGCGTCTGCTTTAGGTGCTTCCTTATCGAGAAGCACCACACCTGACCCTCAACTTGTAGCCAGGGCTCCTAGTCCTCGCATTCCGACTGCCGGAGGAAGGGCTACCCCTATTGATAGAAGAAGTGTCAATGGTCAAAACTCATTCAATGGCATCTCACCTAGTCACGGTGAGTCTGAAGATCTAGTAGCTGCTTTGTCTGGGATGAATTTGTCAGCAAGTGGTATGATAGATGAAGAGAAGCATGCGCGATCACAAATTCAACATGAGCTTGATAATCGTCGCAATATCTTCAATATGCAAAATGAGCAGAATCATACCAAGCAGAATTCTTATTTTAATAAGTCTGATTCTGGGAATTTTCATGCGCATTCCTTTTCCCAATCAGCTAAAGGATCTTATCAGAGCATGGGTAAAAGTGGTGGTGTTGGAATGGATTCTCCGACTCTTAATGGAAGAGGAAGCTCATATTCTCACTACCACAATGTGGACAATTCCAATTCCTCATTCCTGAACTATGGGTTAAGTGGGTATGGTGTTAGTCCTCCATCTCCAACCATGATAGGGAGTCCAATGGGGAGTGGTAATTTACCGCCTTTGTTTGAAAGTGCTGCGGCCGCGTCCGGAATGGGTGGCTTGGACTCGGGGGCATTTGGAGGAGGTTTGGCTCTAGGACCAAGTATGTTGGCCGTCGCAGCTGAATTGCAGAATGCTGGTAGAGTGGGAAATCACTCTGGAGGGAGCCTTCAGATGCCCCTGATGGACCCTCTGTATCTTCAGTACTTGAGGTCCAACGAGTATGCTGCGGCACAGGCTGCTGCTCTTAATGATGCCACGATGGATAGGGAAGGCATGGGTAATACGTACATGGACATATTTGGACTCCAGAAAGCTTACCTTGGTGCATTGCTTTCACCTCAAAAATCGCAGTTTGGTGTTCCGTACATGGGCAAGTCTAGCAGCTTGAATCAAGGATATTATGGAAACCCTGCGTTTGGTCTTGGCATGTCCTATCCTGGAAGCCCATTGGGTGGTCCACTTCTTCCAAACTCCCCTGTTGGCTCGGGCAGTCCGGTCAGGCACAGTGAGCGGAATTTGCGCTTCTCCTCTGGGATGAGGAACATGGCAGGTGGCCTCATGGGAGGTTGGCATTCGGAAGCTGGTGGAAACTTGGATGAAGGTTTTCCATCCTCTTTATTGGATGAGTTCAAAAGCAACAAAACTAAATGTTTTGAACTTGCAGAAATTGCAGGTCACGTTGTCGAGTTCAGGTATGCGTATGATGATGTTTAGTTCAACCTTGCACAAGATTAATTTGACTTGTCTTCCAAATATATAAAGAACATGTCTTTTTTAAACAGTGCGGATCAGTATGGAAGTCGCTTTATTCAACAGAAACTTGAGACTGCCACAACAGAAGAAAAGAACATGGTTTTCAATGAAATTATGCCGCAAGCCCTTTCTCTAATGACAGATGTGTTTGGTAATTATGTGATTCAGAAGGTACTTATAATTAGATTGTTTGGATATTATTGGCCAAGTGCAATGTGCTATTGAGTTTCACCACATGCCACGTATGCGGAGATTTATTTAGTCTAACATTTACCTTTCACTTAGTTTTTTGAGCATGGTATTGCATCACAAATAAGAGAACTCGCTGACCAGCTCACGGGACATGTCCTCACTCTTAGCCTTCAAATGTACGGCTGTCGAGTGATCCAGAAGGTATGTTTAATCACTTGACCCTAGTTCAATTTGTTTACTGTTATGCTTTTTTTTTGTTGCTGGGCTTCCTGACATGATTGTTATAGACTACCTCCCGTCTTTTCATGTCAACTTTAATTCAGTGCTAGTGAGAGTTTGTTACTCAATTTCTATGGTGTCTGTATGGGAACTCTCTTGTCATCCCTGTCTGAACATTCAATGAAGTGGGAAAATAACAGGAACTATGTCCTCAATCTTGTTTGTTTAGGACACTAGGAGTTCTAGTTTCATGACTCGGAAATCTAGATTTCTTTGTGCTTTTGCTTTAAGAGAACTGGTGTTGGTACCTTGATGCATAAGGAGTCATCGCTTGCTATTCATAGCTAGAAGAATTTTATGTCTGATCTTCCATTATACTGTCTGCGTGTTTGTGTCTGGCTTGATCTTTGTTGATGCCTAAAGTTCATGTATGGATGCTGATGTGTCTGATGCAGCTAAATTGAGCTTGATTTGTTTGCTTTGATTTAATTGTTCAGGCTATTGAAGTTGTTGATCTGGACCAGCAGACCAAAATGGTTATGGAACTGGATGGTCAGATTATGCGTTGTGTGCGTGATCAGAATGGGAACCATGTCATCCAGAAGTGTATTGAATGCGTTCCTGAAGATGCTATCCAGTTTATTGTTTCAACTTTTTATGACCAAGTTGTAACACTATCAACTCATCCATATGGTTGTCGTGTTATACAGGTTAGAATGTTTCTGTATATGAATCATTTTCATATGTGCAAATACCTACGCAGTCTAGTGCTCAGTTTATTTATTTGTTTGAGTAGTTTAGATAACGTGAGTATAAATGAATTCGCAACATGTTGTGATTCCAAACACTAAAAAGATAGTTTTGATATAACAGAGAGTCTTGGAACACTGCCATGACCCGAAAACACAGCGGATTATGATGGATGAGGTTTTGCAGTCTGTTTGCATGTTGGCACAAGATCAATATGGGAATTATGTTGTACAGGTTTGTTGTTTTTCTTTCACTTATGCTCATCAAACTATTAGGCTTGTTTGTTTTGCTCCAGTTTAAAGGCCTTCTAGAAAAACGTCAAAATTAAATTGAGGCATGTCATTTTAGAACTTGATATATATGATATATATATATATATATTTATGATTGTTTTAATGTCATTTTGCAGCATGTTCTGGAGCATGGAAAGCCACACGAACGCACAGCTATTATTACCAAGTTGACTGGACAGATAGTTCAAATGAGCCAGCAGAAGTTTGCCTCAAATGTGATAGAAAAGTGTTTAACTTTTGGAACTCCCGTCGAACGCCAGACCCTTGTGAATGAAATGCTTGGTTCCACTGATGAAAATGAGCCCCTTCAGGTTTGAGTTTTGGAAACCATATGTGCATGCCATCTTTAAATCTGAGAATGTGTTAAAGCTTTTGCAGGCTTATTTTTCACTTGCATTTTCTCTCATTTATTCTATCTTTCTGTTTCGTCTTTTCAGTCTTGTTCTTTCAGACATCAGTTTGGTGGAAATTAGTTTTTCATTTTTTTTGTTTGCAGTGGATTAAATGATTTAAGTTTCTCCTACATATCCCTCTCTCTCTCACATCTTACTCTTCATGTTTCCCCGTATTTGAGGATAGATGATAATTGTTTTGTTCCTTTTTGAGGAGACGTTTGATTGGCGAAGGTTCTTTTCAGACTATGCGTTCGTATATGTTGAGTTTCATGGTTTTGAATTAAAAAAAAAAAAAAAGAAAAAGAAAAAGAAGGTTCATGGTTTATGTGATGTTCTTATTTTCAATATGCTTCTCTTACTTTTTGTATTTTTGTTTCCTGCAAATTGAATTTAGGTGATGATGAAGGATCAGTTTGCGAACTATGTTGTACAGAAAGTGCTAGAAACTTGTGATGACCAGCAACTTGAACTAATCCTTAATCGTATAAAGGTTCATCTGAATGCTCTAAAGAAATATACTTACGGAAAACATATAGTTGCACGGGTAGAGAAGCTTGTTGCTGCTGGAGGTACTCATTATTTTCTCTTTCTGACTTGTATACGTTTTGCTTATTTCATCCTATGAAGAAAGCAGCCCTCCTTTCTGCAAAGTTTTGTGTTGAGTTTTTCTTATTTCTCCACCCTTAGTTTTGTAAGACGTTACCCAAACAATGGGTTTGGGCATCATAGAGTGCTGTTAATGGTTGATTTCAAGGCACTTTCTTGGTGGGATGTTCAGAAAGAAAAAAAGAAAAGTGCTTGTCCACAGAATCTTGTTTCCCTCTCCTGATTTTTTGCCTCTTAGAACCGAACATGTATATGTACTTGTTACCATTTGGATGTTGTAGAAAACACGATACACAAGATGCACGTAACAAATGTTTTCTCATCGTTTTGAGAACGAGGATTTTTCCCCCCTTTAATAACATGCTGAAGAACATGAAATTATATTTTCTAGATTAGAAGTTTTGAACATACAAGATATTACCACTTCTTTCCCTGGACATGCACTATCCGATGATTCTTTTCTTCCTCGATGGGGAAACACGTTGAAGTGAAGTCGCTTTTAGATTTTATATTCTACAGAAGTTCCTTAATAGCTAACGAGGTGATACTGAATCTTTTGCAGAGAGGAGGATTAGCATTCTGACTCCACATCCCGCCGCTTAAGGCGAAGGCATAGGAAACGAGGTTGTTGTACAGCTAACTGAGGATAGTACGAGTGCCCTCTCTCCTTTTCTCTTCGTTCTTTAATGTCTAGTTAAAAAAAAAAGCTCCGCCTATTTATTATGTTCGGATGGACGGAAGCTTATTGGAAAATAAATCGTCAGTTGTACCTAAAACTGTACATTTTTTAGTAGTTTGAGGATATATATATATATATATATATAAGCTAGAGTCAGGCTAGTTGATGATGAGGCTCAGATGGTGTTGAACTCGCACACGCACACGCACACCTGATGCCCTTTGCAGAAGAGATAAAAAGAGTTTAGTGTACAAGTTTAAAAAGGGTGTAAAAAAAAGGGTGGAGGTAGTAAAAAAATGTCGTCCGTGACTGTACAAATGTGTTACCAGGTCCAGAAAATGCCTGTTTTATGGGAGAGTCCTGAATTTTTCTATGCATGGGATTCGATTTTTTATCCCCGTAATTTAAGAAACTTTTTCTTCCTTTTTGTAGCATGCCTGAGTTTACTGTATCTCGCATTATTATATCTACCATGTTTTCTTAAGGTTAAGGTTTTTGTTACTTCTAAATAAAGCAGAATTTTCAAAGAAGACTATACACATGGCTCTAGGAAAACAATGACCGTTTTTTTTTTTTTTTTTTTTTTTTTTTCATGATGCTTTGATTCATTTTTTGTCTGGTTAATGACTCGCCTTCTAACATGAGAAAAGAGCTTGTGCGAGCTTTTTCATCCATTTCCCTTGCCAGAGGGGAGCTATTTTGCTTTGCGCTTTTTTTTTTTTTTTTTTTTTTTTAATTTTAAATTTTAAGGGGACACTTGTAAATCACACCATTAAGAAATAATTCAACAGAATGTCATAAAAGCTCTCGATATTTATATTTATATCAATTTTTTTTATTTATTTTAAAAATTACATATATTTTTAATTAAAAAAATGCATATATTTTTCTTTTCTTTGAGGATAATTTCATCATTAAATTAGTTAAATTTAAGCATGGATTGCTTTAAGGAAAAATTAAGTATGTAGGCAAGTTTTAAATACTCCTTTAGATAAATGGTCGAAATTTTTATTTATTAAAAAAAAAACATTAATTAGTGATTAATCATAATTAAATAATAAAAAAAATACATATTAATACAGTGAATCACTAATTAATTATGTTAAATAAGTAATTGAATAATCCATACTAAACCAATGATTGACTAATTGATGGTTTTTGAATAACGATTATTTTGTTAATGCTACAAAATTCAGGTCCTTTTTTAAAAAAATTTCTAAGAAAAAGAGGTGATTTATCCATATATCCATTGGTATAAAGTATGGAATTTTATGTACTTTGCAAACCCCTAGCCTCCATCACGCTCGCTTTCACTCTCTCTCTCTCTCTCTCAGTCTCCACTCCATCGCTCCCTCCTCTCTCAAAAGGTTCAAATGTGTTTGTGTTTTTTTTTTTGTTTGTTTAGGGATTGTTCTTTTTGTGTGAGAAATTGAGGAAATCCGTTCAATCAAAACTTGAGGGAGAGGGAAACTAAAATTTGTCTTTTATCTTTTCCGCCCTCGTAAGTTGGGAAAATTATCGTAATGTTTTGTATTTTATGTTTTTATCACGAAGAACCTTGATTAATGAAAAAATATTTAATTATTTTTCAAGAAAAAAGATATTTAATTTAATCTAAATTAAAGCACGGTAGTACATTACGAGGTTCACATTATTTATAAGACTAATAAAGTACCTTAGCATGTTTTGGTAAGGTTTTATTTATTTGTTTATTTATTTTTGGCAAATCGATTTTGGTTTTTTTAGCATTTTGATAACTCCTTGTCCTCTTCAAGTGCACTACTAATTTTTTTTTGTACTTAATCGATGACCAGAATCTATTTGTTTGTTAGTTAGTTTGTTTTTGTTTTGTTTTTTGTTTTTAAATGTCTTGCTTCTAATTTAGCCAGACAAGAAGAATAAGGGTGTTCTGTTTCTCAAGATCACTTCATTTTTTTTTCTCATTATTTGAATAAATTGCTGTTTTTAATGCACAACTTGGGATCTTAAGAACAGCCAAAGAATTGATTTTGAATATTCTTTTTCATGGTTTTCATTATTTGTCTTCTTGGGAAAAAGAAAAAGCTTCAATTTTTTTTCTTCTGACATTCCGGAATTGGTTCAGGTCGAATTCGGGATTCAGTGAGGGGATAGATACAATGATGTTCAAGTCTAAACTTTCAAGAGCTGGACTTTTGTTGATTAGCCTCTCTCATTGGTTTTTTAAGCAATGAAATAATGATACAAGCTGGTATTTATAAAGTGTTCCTTCTAACTTGGAAACTTCATGTTCTTTATCTCAAAAACATCCAGAGCCGTTAGTATTGCTGGATATGCACGGAGGCCTTTCAGCAAACAGTTGCAGACATTGGTTGGTTATCTTGTTTTTCGCTTTTTGGAACGCAAAACTCGTTTTTCATCCTTTTTATTTTTATTTATTTTTATTGCTTGTATTTTTTTTGGGGGGGTTCTTTTGGCAATATTTTCGGTTTTGAAGTTGTATCTTGAAGTGCTCTCATATAATATGATTCCTTGCTGTTTTGGAAAGCAGTTTTAGAGTAGTTTCAAATTTTTTGGAACAAACAAGAATGCTTTGGGAATGAATCGAATTAAAATCAATATATGGTTGTAAAAGACATACTATTTGGCGTTAACAACTATTAATTTCATACCAAAAAAAAAAAGCTCATTTTCTTTTCTTTTTTTATTTTTTATTATTTTTTTATTTTTTTTGAAGCTAGTGTTGTTGTTATTAACAGCCACTGCTCAATGCGTTTCAAATCATTCTTCTAATCACCTTGTATTATTTAGAAAATGGCAGTTTCCAATGGAGGTGCTTTCATGGGAGCCATTGTTGTGTGTTCTTAATGGGGAACACTTTCTTTTTTTTTTTTTCGCATAAAAAAAATCTGTTAAAAAAAAAAACTTAAATCTTTCATTGTTATTTTACTAGAATGTCCTCAAGTTTCTCATAAAATGCATGACACGTATGTTTTTCTGTCTAAAATCTAATAAAAGGGGAAATTTGCTAATGTTTCAAAATTCAAAGGATTTTATAAAGATAAATTCAAGAGGCAATTCGTAACAAGACACCGTGAAATTTATCCTTCAATCAATTAACCATTAAAACTTACCAATAAAATAGTTGGTAAAAATGTTTATATTAATGTTAAGTTTTATCTAGCAGCTAAGCTTAGATTGGACATCAAAATAAGAAAAATGAGCTCCTCGAGAGAAAGAAAAGGTTCGAACCTACACTGCCATCTCATATCATATGTTAACGTATGACAAATGCCAAATATATATATATATATATATATATCTGAAAAGTGGTGAAAATGATATCAGAACTAAGCAAAATAATTTGAAATAAGTGATAATAATGACAGAAATATACAAGATATTAAATAATTCATATAAGCATATAGCAATGGACAAGATTATCAAAAACATATATCTAAATCTAACAAGTACTAAGACCATAAAGGTTCCATAAGAAATCTTAACAGGCAATTCCTTCCAAGTCTCTACATGTTTGGATGCTTGCAAATATACCATGTGCGTCAAGGTTACAACTCTGAATCAAAAGTCAGCCTTTTGGTACAGGGGGAATGCCTACAATAGCACATTGACAGGGCCAAATATAGCTTGGTTGCCTACCAAAGTACTTAAAATAGTTTCGCCCTCTTATCGAATAGATGTCCGTCTCTCAAGATACAACTACTGAACATACTTTAGGCGAATTGAAAATTTGCCTTAATTCTAAATACCAACACTCTAGAATTTTTTGCTAAAGAGAGATAATGATTTTTTCTATGTTTGACAATAGAAGAGGGGACTCTTTTATATAGGATTATCATATCGGATTAGTAACCTTTTATAGGATTAAGGAGGAGCAATGAGTTTCATTACTTTCCAATGTGGGTCTAGTGATTTTTTCTTTGACCACTTTCCAACATTCCCTCCTTCATGGGTGTAATTTTGATAATCAATTTCTTATTTATCCATTCATTATTTTGAGCATATGGATATACCATTTCGAACTCTACGTGGAAGAGAACATATATCCATTTTGACTCGTCACAAATATGTTACGGATCACACTCAAAATTAAGTCTAAAAAATATTACCCGACAAGGATTCTCAAGTTATTTTTCCAACAAAACTTACAAAATTTCCTTGTCAATGGAACCTTGTTGCTCCTCCTGTGTAGACTGACGAAGTCGACTGGCGGTAGTGGACGCCCAGGATTGAAGATGGCATTACAAACAATGTGCACACTGTGTAATCCAAGAGACAGCACTCCCATCAGAAGTTACACCCCCTTTGAGCGTTTCTTCTATGATAAACATCCGGAAGAGCAGCTCTCAAAGAGACAGCACTCCCATCAGAAGTTACAACACCTTCTAATTTTGAACCAAACACCTGACGAACAATCTCTACCAGCTTCGAAAGTTTCGCCGAAGGGGTTCAGAGGATTGGTTGTCGGGGGGAAAAAAATAATTAAGAGACTAAATTGACAAATTCAAATTTAAATTCAAGGGATATTCATACAAAATAGCCTATAATTATTAAGTTATTAAAACTTCAAAAAATAGTAACTTTCTATAAAAACTCTATTAATAAAATAATACCGTAACAGATAGGCACATTTGATTATTAATTTTCAAAAACAAGAAACTCCCACATATATATATATATATATGCTATATATATACAGATTAAGAAGTTATATGAGCAAAGCTACATATATAAAGAGTTATATCTTTTTATAAGAAATTATATTATTCAAATGATAACTAATATTCTATATAAGGTCAGTTTGGCATTATTGTGCTCTAGAAAGTTTTTGTTGTAGATGTCCTATGAGTTCAAAGTTACTGTAGTTAAAAGTAGATAAATGTTTAGTAAACTATAAACAAAGTTGATGTGCAGATGAATAACAACAAAAAAAAAAATGATATTATATTGTCTAATAAATATACTAGTATTCATGTTTATTGCCTAATATTTTAAGATTTTACACCAAATTATAGAAACAAATTGTACAATTTTTAGTTTATAATTATTCAAGACATTAAATTATGCATCAACGTAAAAATTACACTATAGGAATAATTGAAAGTGAAAATATAATGTGATGCCGCTATCAAACTTGTAACAAGTGAATCTAGTGAAGAAGCTGAGTTTGATTTAGAAAATAAATCTATTGAAGAGGTTTGGTGGGTACGATCGAGTTTAGCTTATTTTATTTTTTAGAAATAAATTTTAGCTTATATTATTAATAGACTATTTGATGGTTTATTTATTGACATATTTTACCAAAAAAAAAAAATATTTACTATCATCTTCAAATATATATAAAATATAATATAAATGTTTTTGTGAAAATACTAAATAAATAAAGGTGTGAATTACTATTTACAATTTGAAATTATTTTATAAATTTTAAAAAAATAGTTTCATGATTTGGTATGAAGATAAATAAAGTGGGTAAATTGAAATATTATTTATTGTTAAGGATATTTAATAAATTTGTAAAATGATAGCGGAAGCAGCTTGTATAGAAGTAACTTATGACTTACTTCTCAAATTTTACCGCATTGTAGTAATTTTTAAAATCTGCTGAGGAGAAGCTAGATTTACCAAATACTCCTAACATACTGTAGATTATTTAATAATCTAAAAACAGCCTTCAAAAATAATGCTAAATGGGATCATATACTAATAATAAATATAAAATTACTGTAGTTTTTTAGCGAATAACTATAAAAATATGAGTCGAGAGGTATTTTTGTTGTCATTTGCAGAAATTTTCTTCTTTTTTTCGCTAGACATTCCTTTAAATTTCGATTCACCTTCTAATTGAGTTTTTTTTTTCCCCTAATAGATTCTTATTTCCTTGTTTAGATGCTTTGTCATTCTTTTTCAAAATTTCCCTTCTATAGAAAATTTTGCATTTTTTAAATTTTATAATTTTTTGAAGGAATTTAAATTTTAAATTTTGATTGAATGCTTTTTGGTTTAATTCTTTTTTTTTTTTTTTTGGTTTTTTTGTTTTTAATCCTATGAATGGAGAATTCAAGCATGGGGGACACTTATTTTACTCCATTGATGGGTTACAAATTGTAGACCATCGGATTTGCATGCTTGTCCAAATTGGTCTAAGACAGTCCAAAATAGGAAAAAAAAAAAAAAAAAAAAAGGGTGGGGGGCAGGTTTTCCGCCTCTCAATCAACATTAAGCATGGGCAATGTTTTTACTTACAAAGTCGTGTAATTTTTTTTGTATGCGACTGATCATGAAGCGCTTGTGTGGCTAATTAAGCTTTTGTAATCTAATTACTGATAGCAATCTCTTTCCCCCCAACAATAAGCTTTTCCCTTTCGTTAGATTGGTGGTAATGATTCCTTGCCGTAGACTCTTGGCCTAATTTCCCTTTGATGCGTTCAATATTTGGAAAAAGTTAGTATTTTGTATTAAGGAAAGTTATTATTACTATTATTATTAGTAGGAACTTTTAATTTATTTGTATGTAATGTAATGTAATTAGAGACTATTTCTTGATTATAGTGGATTTATTAATATTAGGTAACTTACTCGATTTTATTTATCTATCTCTTGATGCTTGCCTTCCCTGTGCTATTATTGTCTCTTTTGATAATTGTCATCCCTATACTGTTGCATCTTATTCTGACTATTGTCGTTCTTGCACCCAAGTTTCCTTTGTCTTCTCTCACCTCTTTTGACGATTGTCGTCCTTGTGCCCAAGCATCCACTGCCTTCTCCCTCCTTTTCTGATAATTGTCGTCCCCCACCCAAGCACCCTATCTCCTTCTCTTGATGATTATTGTACCTTCTATGTGCCCCTTCGTCCTGCCCTTGATGCATGTCGTCCCTTTTTTGTGCTCTTGGATCCTAACATCTTCAACGATTTTTGTAAGTATTCTTTTTGCCCCCCTAAACATTCAAAAAAAAAAACAAAAACAAAACAAAACAAAACAAACAAAAAAAAAAGGAAAACAATAATTCAGGTTTCTTCAATTATAGTTCAAAGTTAAAACTCCTATAGGAGCTCTATCTTACGAGGGTGTAGCTACAATTTGCTGGGACATATTAGGGAAAGTTCAGTTTTTATATTAAGGAAAGTAATTATTTTTTATGTAATTATTATTTGTAGGAATCTTTAATTTACTATAGTACTGTAATTTGAATATGTCTTAATTTTAGTATATTTGTTAGTATTAGACAACTTATCTGATTTTGTGCTTGTAAATTTTCAGTTATATTAAGAGCTCATTCATATACTCATTAAAAAATTCTTTGTTCTTATTCCATAGATACAAACACATCCACGTTAAATTTCTTTATTTTCTCTTCTCTCTTTTATTTTTATTCTTTTTTTATTTAGTTTATTATTTATTATTATTATTCAAATCCAATTTTCCTACTACTAGAATAAGTATTGGAATTTTGTAGAAAATAATGAAGAAGAAAACTTAGGAATAATAGTAAATTGTACTACTCTAGAAAGCCATTTGAGAATAGTTCAAAAAGGTTTCATGATCTTTGTTCATCTGCATAAAGCGTTTTATGAATTGAAAAGAAAAACACAAAGAATACTTGTCAAATTGTTTGGAATAAGCAAGAATGTTTTGTGACTGACTTGGAGATTGAATCAATTTTTGGGTGTTGTAATAGACATACTATTTTTTATTATATAAAAGCTTATATAGGTTATTTATTGATTACTTCTCTGTTTAAGTTTTTCTTACTTTTACGAAGATCTAATAGTAACCAATTATTTATATTTCTTTTGTTAAACTTTATTCTGTTTGTGCTTTTTTTTTTTTTCTTTTTTCTTTTTAAAATATTTAATAAAACATGTTGAAGCAGTCAGAAATTAAGGTGTCAAGGGGAGTAATCTTCCAGAATTATTGCTATTTTTCTTCCACGTCTTTGGGGAGTGAAGAGGAACAAAAGTAAGTTACTTTGGTTTTAATTTTTAATTTTTAATTTTTCATTATGAGAAGTTTTTCGTTATAATTAACAACTTTCTCTTTTCAGGATAACTGTGATATTTGTTGATAAGGTTGGAAATTCTGATTGGAATGTCTATGTTAGAGGCTGCTCGTCACAATGATATTGATCTTGAAGGCAAGAATTTTCATATGCCTCTTTTAATCTTTAATTAAGGAAAAAATAATATACACGTGATCTTATCTGATCACTCGTTTTAAATGTCATATATATATATATATATATATATATATATTTTGTACACATATCAGGAGCATGCGAAGGTTCACTTGTCTGTTCAACTTGCCATGTAGTTGTGATGGTATGTTTATGGCAATATTGTAGATAACAAATAATTGTTTATTTGGGAACTTTTTACATTTATTGAGCTAAATTTTTATGGAGCTTATTTTAGAATATTATTGTAGGATGAAGAGTACTACAATAAACTGGAAGAAACAACTGATGATGAGAATCTAATGTTGGATTTTGCTTTTGGGCTTAAACAAACGTAAGTTCATGGACTTGCAAGCAAAATGATTGTCCTTTCATATATATATATATATATGAATTATTATTTCAGTTACCATAGCTTCAAATTTTTAAGAACTCAAAAAAAATCAAAGTTGGACGATTAAAAAAAAAAAACTTTATCACATATTTATTTTTAAGTGTTTCCACAATTTTCACTTTATATCTTTATTTTATTTTATTTTTTTGAACCTTAAATTTGTTATTATTTGACAGGTCTCGTTTGGCATGTCAAATTATTATAAAACTAGAACTAGATGGAATACGATTAGCTATTCCTTTCGCTACTCGAAATTTTAATCCACAAAGCCATTCAAAGTGATGATAAAAGCAACACTGTAGAGAAGATCATAAAGAACAAGATTAATATTTCAAATTTAAATTTGTGTAGTGCAATGTTAGGATATATTTAATCTTTAGTATGAGTATCTTGGAGATTATAATTTTGCAGGGAGAGTTAAATTGATTAATGAATATTGAGATTTATGGTTTCCTTCCTCCAAGTTCTTGTGTTTTTCTCTTGAATTTTCTTATATTTTTTCCCCCTTGTTATTAAATTTCTCTTCTTGATTTTATATCTCCTACCATTTCTATCT
This sequence comes from Ficus hirta, assembly GCA_038430175.1. Taxonomy (NCBI): domain Eukaryota; kingdom Viridiplantae; phylum Streptophyta; class Magnoliopsida; order Rosales; family Moraceae; genus Ficus; species Ficus hirta. The sequence continues at coordinate 7,282,278 of CM076594.1, read as the reverse complement.
AGTGCTTTGCTGAAGGTGATGAGATTTTTTTTTTTTTAAACACTCGAAACATTGAACAGAAGATCCGGGAAAAGCGATCCAAGTTGTCAAAAGCAATTGCTTTATTACTATTTTCTACCTTGTTTTATTTACTTGTTGACATGACAATTTATGCAATCAGTAGCCAATTACAAACCCCTTTGGAAAACAATGAGCAGTATTTTTCTCATGAAGCTTTTGATTCACTCCTTTTCTCCGATTCATGACTCGCTTTCTAACAAGAGAAAGCTTGTGTGAGTTTTTCCATCCATTTTCCTTTCCAAAAAGTGCTTAATGTAATCCAAGTACTTAATGTCTTTGTACATTCTTGGGCGATCCTTCACCATCGATTCCACCGGACCAATGTCAATTCCCACGTCTGGAAGCACAAATGTCGCAACCGACATTCTTGCTTTGTTCGCATTTGTGACGGCTCTATGCTCGATGCTTCTGTACATCCCGTTGCTCCAAGCCTGCAGACCATCGCAAAATTTTGCGCTTTCGTTGTCAAAAAGCATGAAAAAATAAGATCGAGAAATGCTTGTAAATGTTGTTGGTAGTAAAAATACCTCAATGACGTCGCCAACGTTGACCACCAACGCGTTTGGAATAGGCTTTACAGGAAGCCACCCTTCCTTGTATTTGATCTGAAGACCGGAGATCTCCTCGTCCTGCAGAAGTATGGTTATGGATCCGCCATCGGAGTGAGGACTAACACCGAGAACGAGATCAGGTCTCGAGCAGGGTGGATAGTAGTTCATTCTCATAGATTGTTTCATCACCGCATGAAGCCTTTCCAAGCCATTCCTATCCATTCCCATCAAAACCGACAGATTCGCCATGATCTCCTCAGTTACCTTCTGCAATTCCGTCGAGTATTCTTCAACTGCCTCCCTGTTTAATCACAAATAAGTTTCTGGAAATCTTGAAAAACCTGAAATATTTTTATCAAATAAGAAAACACTGTCTTTGCTATACTGTCCTTGTTCTAGTTTAGTCTCTTCCAATTGTTAATCTAGCGATAGCGTCTGCAAACTTTACGAATCTTTGGTTCGGTGTAGTTTTCTTAACGCAAAATGAGAGGAAAGATGGAGTGACCTACTTGAATCCCGGTACCGCTGTTGGCCAGTACTTCATATTCCTATCTTCAATTGGCCTTGTCATGAGGAAAATCAGGTCACCCCAATCCAGTTTCTGCTGTTCTGAGACTACATATGCTTGTCCATATCCTTGAAGATCGTTCTCCGGCATGGCATACTTCTTTTTCTCTTCCAATGGCAGATCAAAAAACGCGGCTACAACAGCCTTCATTCCATTTAAAACCTTCACTTCCACCCCATGGTTTATAATCTATAAAAAAAAATAAAAAAATAAAAAAATAAAAGTTTCTCGTATTGAATCTCAACACAATACATGTATAAGAACCAGAAAATTCTATTAGCAAGAAATGGTAAGATGTACCTGGAAAAACCCCCACTCTTTACAGGCAAAATCTAGCTTGTTTAGTTCATCTTCATCTCCACTAATCAGCAAGGAGAGATCAATGACTGGAATGTCCGACAAATCGGAACAGAAGGTCGGAGAATCCAGCGGCCTGTTCTTGTGATCCTGTACGTATCGTTCCGGTACAAACTCTGAATCATTCCTCACCATCTCCTGCACACTTGGTACCGGTAAAGATTTCCCCCAACCCAACACGCCTTCTTCTTTCATGGTTCTGTCTTCAAACCCTGAATCCATTATTTGCACTTTACCATGCACACAGACACACACACACACACACACACACACATATATATATATATATATATATATTTGTGCAAGTGTATAATAAGGAGCTTATGATGAGTTTATTTAGCAATGGAATCTGTATTTCTTTTCTTGAAATATGCCCTTTTTGGAGTTTTCTTTTGTCGCCAACTTGTTTTATGTTAACATGTAGTAAACGGGTGGTTATGTTCAATGATTGATGAAAATGATGGGATGATTTATTAATAATGCCGTTGGAGTTTTAGTCTTGGCTGCTAACGGCTATTTGTATTTGTTATGTAAAAATGACGTGGGATTTTCGTCAACGAAGTGATAAGCTAAGGAACAAAATACCCTATCGATGAGACATGATTATGAATCATTAGATTTTAATCAAAATTGAAGAGATTGATAAATATTTTTTAATTCAATATAACATAACCTTTTAAAAAATAATAATAATTGTTGCACCAATTTTTTTTTAATACCTTACTATAGAAGTCTCTTCCTAATGATTTTTTTTTTTTAAAACTTGGGTGAGGAGGATTCGAACTCTGTACCTTTTGATGAAGTTAGGTGTGGTATTACCCATATGCTATGCCTACAACCACCCCTTATGATTAAGTTGATAACTAAAATCATGACAATGTGAATCATTTTGTTACATCATCTTTAATGCATTAAAGTCAATGCTGTATTTATTACCCAAAAAAAAAAAAAGGTGTGAAAAATAACTTATTTGAGATGATATCATACTTTGTGCTCCAATGCATTATATATTTTATAACACTTTATCTACCTTTTGTCTTCATCATATAAGCTTTGGAATTCATAGATTAAAAAAAAAACTATTTAAACAATTTTAAAAATAAAATTATTATTATGATTAAATGAAAAATAGAGACACCAACCAAAAGTAATTAAATGTCAAATTTGACATTTGTTGGTGGCAAATTGCCATAAAGTATTTTGTTTGCTAAATTTGACACAAGAGATGGTACTCTATTTCTAAATGTCAAAATTTAGCATTAGCACATCAATTCGACACTTCATTGAAATTCAATGCTTTATTGGATGAATAAATAAAATGATTATAAGATATTTTAGTCATATTACCGACAGAAAATGTTAAAAATATAAATGTTACTTTATTTAGAGGCAGCTAAACATCAGCTAGCACTTCAACCAAATGACTCGCTTTATAACTTGAGAAAGTATAGGTTAGCTTTTCCATCCATTTTCCTGCCTAGACGATGTCTAATGTAATCTAGACGCTTGACTTTTCGATAGATTCTTCGACTATCGCGAGTCATTGATTCCACCGGACCGATTTCAGCTTCATCGTCTGCAAACAAAAACGTCGCAATCGACATTCTTGTTCTATTCGCATTCATGACGGCTCTGTAGGAAATTATATCACAAACATTTACCTCAACGAGATCAGCCATGTTGACAACCAATGCATTTGGAATTGGCTTCAGGGGAATCCAACTTCCTTTATACTTGATCTGAAGACCGGTTATGTCATTGTCTTGGAGAAGTACGGTCAAGGATCCGCCGTCGGAATGTGGGCTTACGCCGAGAACAAGGTCAGGCCTTGAGCAGGGTGGATAGTAGTTCATTCTCATGTATTGTTTCATATCTCCATGAAGCCTTTTCAAGCCATTGGAATCCATTCCCATCAATGCAGACATATTGGCCAAGATCTCCTCGGTTACCTTCTGTATTTCCGTCGAGTATTCGTCAACTGCCTCTCTGTCAGCAATGTTGTCCCAAGTAGAAAATATCACAGAAAACTTCACAATCCCTAACTACAAGAGAAGGAAAAGAGCATGTTTTGACTGTAAAATGAGAGGAAATTAGACTATATTGCGTACTTGAAACCCGACACTGAACTAGGCCAGTACTTCATGTTCCTATTTTCAAGTGGTTGTGTTGCCAAGAACATCGTGTCATTCCGATCCAGTTTTTGATCTTCCGAGACCACGAACACTTGCCCATATCCTTGAACATCATTCTCCGCCATTGCGTACTTCTTTTTCTCCTCTAATCGGAGGTTGAAAAACGCCGCTACAGCGGCCTTTACATTGCTCAAAACCTCTGCAGCCGCTCCATGGTTTACTATCTAGACAGCGAGAAGAAAAAGTCCCATTTATCAAAGGTTTAGCTAAACAGTATGTATAAAAATCATGCAGTAACTGGAAAACATGCCTGGAAAAAACGACCCCACTCCTTACAAGCGAAATCGTTGAGTTCTTCTGCATCTCCGTTGTTCAGCAAAGCGAAATCTACGACTGGAATGCTGGGAAGAAGAGCAAAATCTGCGGTTTGATTATCATTGTTGTCTTGTTTATATCTTTCAGGAACACACTCTGGGGTGGTCATTTAATTAATTCTCACCATCTCCTGGACACTTGGAACTTGCAAAGATTTTCCCCAACCCAACCACCCCTTCTCAAACCTTGTTCTTGTATCTTCAAGTTTTGAATCCATTTGCACTTAATTCTCAGATATGCTTGCATAGAATGTAGGCAAACCTTGATATGTTTGTGTCGCGTTTTTGAACGGCCTTTAGACGACGGTTTTTAAGGATTCTAATCCGAATCCCCATAGAACCTTGTACATTGTTCTTATTACCCTTGGAAGAATATTTGTTAGGGAAAGATGAATGACTATTTTTCTTTCCAACTTCCAAGTGCAACGATAAAATTTGTCAATTACATACTAAGGATCGACCTATATATCAGCACTTGAATGTCCCTATGTCAACTTATATTAAAATCTCCATTGTAGTGTCAATAAGTTTGACAATGCCACAATTTCACTATTTAATGTTAGAAAACACTCTCAAATTCAGTGCTTGGTGTTAGATTAGGCATATTTCCATTCTAAAACGAATATTTTGGTACAATTATTTAAGAAATCATTATTTTAAATGCACCTTAATAAAATAATATTATAGTTTTTTTTTTAATGCTTCTTTTTTCTTGGTGTTTACTCATTTGCTAGTCCAATAAAAAGTGTAGGTTACAAGGTTCTGGCTTTGAGGAGCTCCACATGACTTATCAAAATATAGTTGTGGGACAATCTCAATGCTAGGAGCTGTCAACCTCCTCCTCCTCCTCCTCCTCCTCCTTCTTCTTCTTCATTTTTTTTTTTTTTGTATATTTAAAAAAAACGTTCTCATCGTTGTTAGTTATTTTTGTCTTTCTTTCCTTCTTTCTTTCTTTCTTCCTTTTTTTATTTTATTTTATTTATGAATCATACTTGTTAGTTTACTCGGTTGTACCTTAACAACTTTTTTTTTCCCTAGTTTTTTTGTTTGTTTTTTTTTTTAAAACCTTTTTTCCTTGTTAACATTTTACATTTTCTAAACATATTTCATTGAAACATTTTTTCTTTTCAGTTACCCTTATTAAACTAATTTTTCTATGATTTACTCAATTTAAATATTTATCTTACAATTTGTAAATAATATTTTAATAGATATAACCTTCATAAATTCTTTTTTCCCCCCTAATTGCCCGACTGAAACAATCACCTTTTTCTTATCATTTCTACTTGCTTTATAATAATAATAATTATTATTATTATTACTACTATTTTAATTTAAGAGTGGGAGGATTCAAATTCTCTATTTTAAGTAAAATCATGTATATTATTATCGTTAGACAATACATGCAATCATAAATATATTTATATATATTTTTTTTCCAAGTATGTCAGTACTTAGATTTTTTTTCCTTCATCCATCTGTCCCATCCAATATAAATGTTCTGACCCTTTTTTTTTTTTTTTTTGGGTTTAATGTGCTTTACTTTTTTGGTATTCACCCAAAGCAGAACACACACATATCTTACGAGTCATATCGATCATAAGGACACTTAAGAAGAAAAATTTAGTGGACTCATAAATGGATCACACTAAGTTACAACTACAAGTAATTGTCGATTAAAAAAAAAACTCGTAACAATTATAAGCCGCTCAATATCTATATATACACTATTCGACGTATTTTGGTCTAACGATTTTCTTGTTGAAATCTTATGTTCTATATCTTATTAAAATAGTTTGCTCTCTAATATGCGTCTACTTAAATAACCTTTCTCAAATATACCGTACTTAAAACAAAAACAAATACTGCTGGTGCAAATGTGATAACAAAACTAAAGCCAGTGGTCTAGTAAAACTGTAAAACAGACCTGAAAACCGAGATTATTTTCACTTTTCAGCTTCGCCGTCCTGTCTTCAAGGCTTTGGTTAATTATCAGCTTTATAAAAAATAAAATAAAATCTTAATTAAGTTGTAACTGAACCTATACCTTTAAAATTCACATTAAAGTAAATTAAATCTATCTTAAATTTGATCTTAATCGATCCTTGTCGTAAGTTGCAAGAGTGACATACTTGTCTTTTTTTCTTTTTGGTTTAGAATACTAGAGTACTAAAAAAATTACCTTTTTCCCCGTGTTATAAGTTGTGAACAACAACCAATAACTCGGCAATGGAGAAATTAATAACAAATGTCTATTAATTCAAAAAAAAAAAAATATATATATATATATATATATATATAGAGACACACACACACACTCACGAGATGAGATTGTAAAGAGCCTTTTATTTTATTTTATTTTATTTTATTTTTTGAGTTTCGGTTGTTTGATCTTTCAAATTGTTTTTATCCGTTTTTGGTGCAAAAGTCTTTTCAGCAAAAATCAAACCGTTAACCCACACAGGCACAGTTATTTCACCGTAAAAAACTAAAAGAGTCATGATTGCTAAAAACAAGGAAATCATGCCTCTTCAACTTTTCACGTTGGAATATGAATCATGAGACACACCACCCACATCCCCTCTCTACACTTTAATCATATCTATATATATATATATATATATATATATATTTTACATATACCCTCTTTCATCCCCCACTTTCCCACTCAAATTCCCGCTTTCTTCCGCTTCATCTCTCTCCTTCTCCTTCACATCTACACATACATACATATATATATATATATATCTTATCCATATCATAAACACCATTATTTGAATCAAATGACAACTTCCTCCCTAATCTCCTTCTTACTCTACTCTCTCATCTCCCTTGCCTTGACAGGTACCTATCACAACATAAATACTTCTTCATTTTGTTGCTTTATATATATATATATATATATATATCTTTTTTTTTTTTTTTTTGGGCAGATGGGACTCAACTTATACTAGTGAACAACTGCAAAGAAACGATCTGGCCAGGGCTCCTCGGCACAGTGGGCCACGAGACGCCGACCGGTGGCGGTTTCGGCCTCCAAAGCGGCGAAGAGCAAATCCTCGAAGTCCCCGAGAACTGGTCGGGCAGAATCTGGCCCAGACAAGGCTGTTGCTACGACCAGCACACCGGCAAAGGCGCCTGCCAGACCGGAGACTGCTCCGGCCTCCTCCGCTGCGCCGGCCTCGGCGGAAAACCCCCCGCCACCGTCATCGAGATGACTCTCGGGACGCCGCAATCCCCGCTGCATTACTACGACGTCAGCTTGGTCGACGGCTTCAACGTCCCGGTCTCCATGAGGCCAATTGGCGATAAACGGGCCGGTTCGTGTGGTGTCGCGGCCTGCGAGGCCGACTTGAACGCCTGCTGTCCGGCTGCGCTGGCGGTGAAGAGTGGCGAAGGGAAGGTCGTGGCGTGCAAGAGCGCGTGCGTGGCCTTGAATTCGGATATGTCTTGCTGTAGAGGGGAGTTTTCGGATCCGAACCGGTGTAAACCGACGGTTTTCGGGCGGATTTTCAAGGCGGTTTGTCCCCGGGCGTATAGCTATGCTTTTGATGAGGCGACGGGGCTCAATAATTGCAGGGCTAGCCATTATGTTATCACTTTTTGCCCTCCTAACTGATGCTTGGAATTTATGTCGTTTTACATATTACTCTCTCTCTCTCTCTCTATATATATATATATATATATTCTAGTTTTATTAGTACTCTGTTTTGAGAGTTTGAATGTTATGGATTTTTTTTTTTTAAACTGTGCAAGTTGTGGAAGTTGAGATATAATTGTTTTAATTAAGAATATAGGCTTTTAATTAAGTGTGCGTGTTGATTATTATTATTTTTTTATTGTTCTTTTTTGGGGGTTGTTTTTTAATTTTCAGGTCCTTTTCTTGAGTTCTTTCATTTGAAAATATTAGAGCTTGAATTCAACATGAAATGACTTAGATGGCAATACCTTAGCAAACATTTTTTTTTTTTTCCTAAAGATGATATTTTATTATTTTTCTTCTCAGATAAGAAATGGGAACAAGGAATATATGTGTGTGTTACTGAATAATCCCTGCCTTTATTATATTATCCAAAAAGTAATAATTAAACAAAAAAAAAACACTAGACTTGGCAAATCATGGAATAAAAAGAAATGGATTACACATATACACTACGATAAACAATGGTGTGGCAGCAGAGGTTTTAAGTAATCCCAAGGCTGCAGTAGCATCATTTTTCGATCTCGAATTCGAAGAGAAGAAGTATTCGATGTCGGAGAATGACATTCAAGGATATGACCTATGGTCAAGTGTGTGTTGTTTCGGATGAGCAAAAACTGGATTGGAACAAAGGAATATTAAAGTACTTGCTAGTGGCTTTCCCAGGATTCAAGTACATAATTTTGTAACAAGATTGGAACATTCCTGACTAAAATTAACACAAACTTTCTGGTTTTAAAAAGCTTACAGAGAGTGATTTTTTTTTAATTTACTGTTCATGAAACTTTCTGACTTCGTCACTGTCAATACTGGATCCATAACCATATTTCTTCATGACAACGGCATCACCAGTCTTTAGATCAAACACAAAGGAAGATATGCATTGGTCATGAACGTCGGTGATGCTACCGACGTACTCACAAGCGGTATTACGTGCGATGTAGTACCATTATACTAAATCGTAACTTGAGTTGACTGACAATTATTTGTTTGTAATTTATAACAATAGAGTCCTAATTTGAGTTCGCAAAGTGAACTAACTAGTCTAATTAACGTCTTTCTATCTATTAGTGTTTGTAAAACACGAAAATAACTGGACAGAAGAAGGTTGTGAGTGGCGTTTGAATGCTTTACATCACTCAAATCTTACATTCTAATAATGAACTAGGTAGAGTTCATTCATTCACGCAATTTCCAGTATTGCAGGAACCTAAGCCACTTTCAGAATGTCAAGAATACTTATTAATTAGCGTATAAAGTCGTATTTTCTTAGGTGCTAAACATAATGCCTTATATGTTAGAAATGAAAAGGGAAATTGCTGAAAGGAGGGTATATATATATATATATATATATATATTTTTTTTTTTTTTAAATTTACTTTGGACTTGCTGGAAAGGGGGGCTTTTAACAATAGATGAGGAAAAAAAATATCCCTAATAAGAAAAGAAAAAGACGAACTTATCCTCTTACATTGTGCACATGAGGGCATGCTTGTGGATCAAATTTTGTTTGTTTTTAACAACTAATATAACAAAGGGCAAAGTGAGAGGCAGTTAAAGTTTGAGGTAGTACAATAAGAATTTTTAAAGTTCAAAAAGCAAAATGGGGCAGCCCCAAAGTTCAGGAGGCATGATTGTGAGTAACTCAAAAAAAAAAAAAGAAAAAAAAAAAATCCCCCTCTTCCATCAAGCAAGCTTTTTTTTTTTTTCATTGAAAGATGGATATTTATTAATTAGCCAAATTGGCTATAACAACACCCCTAATGAAAGGGCTAGCTAATAGATGAGTTACCATGTTTCCGCTACGAAGAACATGATTGCAAACGCTTTCAGCAAAAACTAAATTCGAATTGTGTTCGATATTTAAGATAACAATTTATGATACAGTTTCAAGGTTCTAAAAATTGGATGATACAAACAAAAAATGCGAGGAAGTTGTGAAAGTGCTAAAAGTTCAAGAGAATTTATACAATTTATCTTATTTCTTTCGTTTTTTTTTAATGGGAAAATTCATCCTTTTTCACTAACATGACATTTACACAACAAAAGAATTCCTATTTTAAAAATGAATTCGTATATTAACTTAACCCAAAGCATAAAACGGAGGACATTATTATTGTTATTGTTATTATTAATAATAACAACCAACAAGTACAAATTATTATGCAAATGTGTATTTAGCTCTTTTTTTTTTAAGTGTATTTAAAGCATAATATTCGTTAACTGTCATGAACTTGATTTGCCGTCACCGGTCAGGTTTAAAGTAACGGGTGAACATGTCACTAAAATGTTCGGTTTATCCTTAGCAAAACTGGTCCAACCCTCAAACTAAAGGCCTTTGACCAATTTGACCTCAAACTAAACCCGGCAAAAAACCACACAACCCTAACCGGACCATCCAGTCATATATGCTTCTACGGTTTTTTTTAATAAAACTGCCCGACCACCCTAACTCGGTTCTATTCCAAAATTCCAAAGCCCCTCTCTCTCTCTTAAACAAAGTAAGCTCTCTAAAGTCTCTAACTTTTTTTTTCTCGGGCTTTTTTTTGGGTTTTTGAGATTTATATGAATTATTACCCCGGTATAGTATTGGATTAAAAAGAAGAAATAGTTTGGAAATTTTCTGGCCAATTTAAATTGAATTTTTAAGATGATAAGATAAGTTTTTCTGAGGAAAAAAAGAAATGGTGTCTGGTTTGGAACCCATACCTATAACGTCTCAAAAGCACGACCCGGCTTGGAAACATTGCCAAATGTTCAAGAAAGGGGAAAGGGTCCAGCTCAAATGCATATATTGTAGCAAATTGTTCAAGGGTGGTGGGATTCATAGGATCAAGGAACACCTTGCCGGACGAAAGGGCAATGCCTCGACGTGTCTTCGGGTCCCGCCCGATGTTCGGGCCTTGATGCTGCGGAGTCTAGTTGGGGTTGTGGTGAAGAAGAGGAATAGGCAAAAGCTTGATGAAGAGATCACTAACATAAACGCCAGGCCTCATAGTGAGGTGGAGCCCATCGGGATGATGTTAGTGCTGGGATTAATTTGATTGGAGTTCCAGATCAAGCGCTCGAACCCCATTCGAGCTTGGTGGCGAGTCGAGAAGAGGCGGTGATGAGTAGTAGGAGTTTAGATAGGAGGAAGAGAGGGCGGGGTAAGAGTTCTTTAGCACATGATGCTGTTGGTGTGTCTAATAATGTCGATTTAGGCTCTAAAAAGGTGAATAAGTTTGTGAACTTGGCGATTGCTTCAGGAGGTTCGGGGGTTATGCTGCCCTCGTATCGCGATCTTCGCGGGTGGATATTAAAGAATTCGGTGGAGGAACTGAGGAGTGATGTCGATAAATGCAGAGTGACATGGGAAAGGACCGGTTGTTCCGTCTTGGTTGATGAATGTGATCTGACATCGTTAGTTCATCCGACGCTCTTTTTGAGCTCCTGAAGAGAATTGTGGAAGAAGTTGGGCCAAAAAAATGTGCTGCAAGTGATTACCAGAAGTAGCAAAGAGCAATATGTTGTCGTAGGGAGAAGGTTCTGTGAAACTTTCCCCTGTCTGTATTGGGCTCCGTGTGTGATTCATTCGATAGATTTGATTCTTGAAGATTTCGGAAATATGGGCTGGCTGGATAAGTGAAGTGATTGAACAAGCTAAAACTGTTACAAGATTTGTCTATAATTATAGTGAGGTTTTGAATATAGTCAGAAGATACACTTTCGGCAATGACATTGTAGAACCGGGTGTCACCCGGTTTGCTACTAACTTTACGACACTAAAACGACTAGTTGATCTTAGACATAATTTACAGGCTATGGTTACCTCGCAGGAGTGGATGGATTGCCCGTATTCAAAGAAACCAGGTGGTCTGGAAACGTTAAGACTCCATTAGCAATCAGTCATTTTGGTCCTCGTGCACCCTTGTCACCCATCTAACAAGTTCTCAGAGGCCCGCAATGGGATACATTTACGCAGCCATGTATCGAGCGAAAGAAACAATTAAGAAAGAACTTGTTAAGAAGGACGATTATGCAGTTTACTGGGATATCATAGATCACAGATGGGAACAACACCGAAATCTTCCTCTTCATGCTGCAGGGTTCTACCTTAACCCCAAAAATTTTTATGGAACCGAAGGAGATATGCACAATGATATCCTCTCGGGGATGTTTGATTGCATAGAGAGATTGATTCCCGATACGAAAGTCCAAGATTAGCTCATACAAGAATGCTGCTGGAGATTTCGGGAGGAAGATGGCAATTAGAACTCAGGACACCCTGCTACCCGGTAAGGATTTAAAATTTAGTCTGATTTCCTTACTAGGAAATTTGTTTACACTTAAAAGAATTTTAAACATAAGATAGTTTGAGCTCTAGTTAACTATGAGTAACATTATAAAGTCATCTCACATGGATGGCAATTTCCATCAAAATTCTTTATCCTAACTGAATGGTGGTGTCAACATATGGAGGAGGTTGCCCAAATCTGGCACGTTTGGCTATTCGTATTCTCAGTCAAACTTGCAGCCTGATCGGGTGTAAGCGGAATCAAGTTTGTGTTCAGAAAATACATGATACAGGGAACTCCCTAGAGCATCAACATCTCAGCGACCTCGCGTTTGTTCGGTACAACTTGCGACTGAAACAGATGTAAGTTAACATAGGAACATTCATGAATTTATAGGTCTATTCTTAATTTTTATTTTACCAATTTTTAAGGTTGCACTTGGGAGAGCAAAAGTTCATTCCTTTGGGATTCAGATTGGACGGCGATTGATCCTCCCTCCGCTAACACAATGCTTTTGGAGACCGCAAAAGACGATGCTGGGGACTTGGGCACCGGCAATCTCATCTTACTACGCAATTTTGAATGTGATCACATAACAAATGATAAAACATTTGTTTTTTTTTTTTTTTTTTTTTTTTCATTTTTAAGTTTTAACTAGTTGTATGGATGAATATGCAGGATTCGACGATTATGAGATCTTTAGTAGGGTGAAAGTGGGCGAAGAAGAAAATATCGAAAACAACGATGTAATAGAGTAGAATCTTTTGACACTCTGGGCTAACAAGTAAGAGCATTTTTAGAGGTATAGTTTAACTAAAGTTGTTAATATCAACACTTTGTAACTTAATTAGAGGATTTACCCACTTAAGAAGAGGGTTAATTATGTAAGCTTATACAATTTACGTTCGTCTTGTCTCAAAATGAAATGCATCTGTTTGTTTCTTTTCCATGGAACCAACACGTGGGGAATATATTAGAGCTTTTTCTACCCACCCAAAAATAAAAATAAAAAAATCATTTGAATTATATATATTCATATATGCAGTACTAGACAGATAATAAGCCTCCGAATTTGGACACAACGTGACAAAACTCGCCAGATACTGAATGGAATGTTTATATCATGTTATTATATTCCTCGTTTCTTTTCACAAACTCTCATTGAAAATCTCCTCCGACCTCCACAATGAGGACCATCACAATAATTGTCTTTTGGTTCAAAAAAAAAAAAAAAAACACTGTCTTTGGTCTCTGACCATCACACGGAATCTTTTTTTTTTTTTTTTTTTTTTCTAAACTATATTTCCGACAAGTTGTGGTATGTAAAAGTACTACTAGAGTAGTCAAATTGGTATCCTCAAAAAAAAAAAAAATAAATAAAAGAGTCAAATTGGAAGCTAATCAAACTGCTAAAGCGTAGTCTAACCAATAACCATTAAGCTAAATAAATATGTTAAACTATATGTACGTATATATGTATTTACCCAGGATAAATCTTAGTTGATGGTTTGCAGGTTTTTTTATCTAACCAATAACCAAAAGGCTAAATATATATATATATATATATATATTGGAAAACAAACACATTTTAAAACATGTGTAGATTAGGTTATTTATAAGGGTTGGATGCTTAATTTAACTAAAAAAAAAAACCAAACAGACACATTTTCCGCATGAATCTTGGAAGCTAATGTGGACTCTTCCCCGGGCCAAGTTCAAACTGTCTTTGTCCAATATCTTGCCATCCGCTCTACTTAATTTCTTTTTCTCTTGTTCACTACCTTTTTTTTTAGTTGATGTTCAAACTTTTCTCTTATTATTAACGACTCGTGAAATTACCGTTATATTATGTTTACGACCACTTCAGTACTTGGGATTTACAGTAACACTTCGCACCACATTGATCACAAATTTTTTTTTTCTCCCTATTTCAGACGAGTAAACCTACCGGATTGAATAATATACAAAAAGGTATAGATAACTTAAAAGTAGACCCCATGTTCAATCTCTAATATTCTCGAACATACAAAAATTGCTTCATTTCAAGATCAAAGGTCAAGATTCCCTTCTCCCCACCCTGCCCCACCCCACCCAAAAAGAGAAAACTAAAAAAAAAAAAAAAACCCTCCATGCTACTAAAATTTACAACCCAACAAAGGGCACTAGAGCAATCAATTTACATTAAAAATAAAATAAAGAAAATAAAAAAAAAAAGAAGAAGAAAAAAGCACTACCGTAGGATTGAAAGAGAAGAAATTGAGCCAGCTTCAACATCATCACACTCATCACCCTTAGACGAAAACGTACTCGCCCTCTCGAAAACCGACGACGTCGGATACGAATGCAAGTAATCCTCAAACCCGCCGCCGCCCGCTTTCTTCCCCCCATCCGGCGGCGCCACCACCTGCGGCAGCGCCACCTCCCCTTCCAAGTACCTCACCACCTGCCTCATCGCGGGCCGGGCCTCGGGCCCATCATTGGAACACATCAGGCCCAACTTCAGCGCCACCACGGCCTCGATCTCATCGAACACCCCGCCGAGCCTGGGGTCCACAAGGTCCAGCACCGCCCCAACTCTCCACTTTTCCCACACCCAGTCCACCAGAATGAGCTCCTCCGGCGGGGCTTTGGGCTCGATCGGCCTCCGACCACAAACCACCTCCAGCAAAAGCGCGCCGAACGCGAACACGTCGGAGCTCTCCGTCGGCTTCCCCGTCCTCGTCAGCTCCGGCGCCAGATACCCCAGAGTCCCGACCACCCTCGTCGTCGTCGGATTCGAACCGTGCTCGTAAAGCTTGGCTAGTCCGAAGTCCCCGAGCCGTCCGTTGAGTTCGGCGTCGAGCAAAACGTTGCCGGCTTTAATGTCTCTGTGAATCACCGTCTGTTCCCACTCCTCGTGGAGGTAGAGCAGCCCGTAAGCCACGCCTTTGATGATCTTGAACCGCTCTTCCCAGGTGAGAATCCGCTTGGGCTCGTCGAAGAGGTACTTGTCCAAGCTTCCGTTGGGCATGAAATCGTAGACGAGGAGGAGATCGCCGCGGCGGCGGCACCAACCGAGGAGCTGGACCAGGTTCCGGTGGCGTAGCCGCCCGATGCTCGAGATCTCCGACACGAATTCTTGGAGTCCCTGTTTCGACCCGTGCGAGATTCGCTTCACCGCGACTTGGGTTTTCGATTTCGGCAATGTCCCTTTATAGACTTTCCCGAAACCTCCGAACCCCAAAAGGCCCTTGTCTCTGAACCCTCTTGTCGCTTTTTTCAGCTCATCGTAGCGGAATCTGTGAGGCCCGATGTCTAGCTCCCAAGCTTCGATTACGTCGGCGTTTTTGATCTTTCGGATTATGTAAAAGGCGAGTCCTGATACGAACATCATGAACAGAATCGAAGCCATACAGACGATGAGTATGAGAACTGTTAGGTTCTTTTTAGGAGCTGGAAGTGAAGGCAATTCGTCTAGATCAAGAGGTTTTGATTCGCCATTGTTGAGCTTGAAGCTCCAGCCGAAGACATAGTGCGAGCTTGCTAATAACCCAGTTGAAGAAGAGAACCCGACGTACATGGAATCTTCTAGAAATGGCGAAAGGTCGACATCGAAGGTGAGAATCGAAGAGTTGGGTTTGGTAGAATAAGGAGAGAGCTTGACTGTCAACTGGGTTTTGGTCGAATCGTAGTCGATCCAAGCTTGGATTCGCTTGCCGCTCCTGAGATTAAGGTCCGTTTTAGCGCCGGTATTCTCGTCGAAGTACGACGCCGCCGCGGACATGTTGGAGGCGAGGCTGTTGATGTCGATGCCGACATGGTTGTCGCTGATGTCGCCGAACTCGAAATCCTGGACGGTGTCGAACTCGACGGCGAAGACGTGGTTCGAGAAGTTTCCGATGTCGGTGGAGTTGAGGAGTCCGAGGTACTGGCTGGGGAGGGCCTTGGGGAGCTCCTTCGACTGCGAGATCGTGAAGGCGAGGCCATGGCCGCCGAGCTTCGGGTACTCGGGGACGATGGCGAAGACGAAGGAGGTCGAGAACGACAGGGCTTTTCCGGTCGTCGCGTTCTTGAACCGGAACGGCGACGAGTAGAAGGCGTGGCCGAGGACGCGGAGAGTGTCGTTTGTCAGCTTGAGGATGCCGTTGTTCTGGATCTCCGCGACGCCGTTGAGGGACAGGTTGGCGCCGGCGTCACTGAATCCGGCGAAGAAGAGCTCGTCGGAGTCGGGCTTTACTGGGTTCCAGAGGAAGACGAAGAAGAAGAAGAAGAAGAAGATCCAGATGAGTATGGAGGTTTTGGTTCTGGTTTTGGCCATGGGAAAATGGATTGACATTTGACGAAAGTTTTGGGCTTTACAAATGAGTATGAATCATGATGATGAGTTGGTTTGGATTAAGAATGTCTGAAAAATGTTTTTTTTTTTTTTTAATATAATTTCTGGGGGTTTGTTTGTATAGTAAAAATCATTTGGTCGGTTATGGGAAAAGAAAAGGAAAGGTATAGGGGGGTGTTTAGGAGATATGCGATTTAAATAAAGAGGAGGAATCCAGAGCTGGAGATGTAAGGTAGCAGTGCACTTTAAATTACAGCCATTACAAGCCAACCACCACCAACTTTGAAACCACACGTGGTAAACTCACATTGGTTTGCTACATTTTCAGACTTCCTTCAAATCACCATTTTTTTTTTTTTTTTTTTTTTTAGTGATAAAAATCTCATCCATGCATTGGAAATTTATGGCCACTTTTGAGTTAATTTCATAATCACTCTTTTTTGGTGAATAAAAAAAGGGGCTAGGTTCTCGTCATCCCACCCTCATCCCTTCCGTAAGTTTGCAGTTCTGGGGTCACTGAAAGAGCAATTGGGATTTTGTGATAGTTTCTCTTAATCCTCTACTAAGGTTTTACCATGTGAACTCACTAACTCAAAGTATCAACTGTTAAAGTTAGAGCTAGGGTTTATAAGAGGTTATGGGATTCAAATCTGGATGAACGAAAAAGAGATGTCTAATAAATACATCATAAACACAAGATCATGATTTTCGATAATTTTATAAATAACGTACATTATGTCTCATGTTACTTCTGATTTAACATATCATAGGCTTTTAAATTTTTCTATTAATATGACAACAGTCATGTTATAGTCTATAATTATAAAACTTTCTTTATCATTAATTTTTCCTTGTTCTTATTAATAGTAGCTTACCTTGTTTACTCTTAATTCATGAGAGGCTATAAAGATGTTAAACATCACTTCGACAACTCTTAGCATGATTCACCAAAAAAAAAAAAACAAAAAACAAAAAACAAAAACTCTCGTAGCATAGAATTTTATCGCAATCTCTTCATCTGTAATAATTAACATTCACCGGTTCATTTTGACATCCTAAATCACAGTGTGCATACTAACAATTACCTCTTTTTTCACATTTCTAAGTAATTTATAATCTGTTGCTAAAAAGTTTCCTTTTTTTTTTTTTTTTTTTCCTTTGAGATACTGTGATAGAGAATAGTTACTATTGCGCATGCTTAAGTATGACACTGTATTAAATTAAAGGGAATTTAGACTATGTGGCATATTATAAAGGCATATTTTAAATAATTTAGACTATGTGGCATATTATAAAGGCATATTTTAAATATATAGCATATTTAGTGGTTAGTGTAAAATTATAACAGATTTTCTTAGAAGATATATAGAGATTCGTTCTTATTATGGTTTCTTCTCACTTAGAAGTTTTATGGATTTTTTGATATGGTTGGTGATGGATCCTCAAAATCATCGTCAGAGTCGTCTAACTGAAATATCTGCTTATAATTTATGTATTGGCCTTCTTCTTGTGCTCCATCTTCTTCAAAAAATAATTTCATGTAGCTTTTTTTCTTCTCTTTCTCTAGTATCTTTATTGGTGTTACATCAATCTGTTTTTATGACGAATAAAAGCAGTGCTAGTATATTAACTTTTGACCCATGTAATGGGAACAAATCAGTAGTTGTAAATAAAACGATTTACATGTAAATAAAAGTATTTACCCTAAAATAGATACCGTTGGTCTTGTTAGTTTCTTCCTGGAAAATTATGGTCTGCCGTTAAGCCCAATAATCAAGGCAAAATCCTTTATTCCCATGACCATCTTTTTGTTCCCAAATTTGAAGGCCAGTTTTGAGTTTTCATCATGTTTTACTTGCAGTAGAACTAGCTATCGGGCAAGTTTTGCTGGGAATTTGTCTCCGAGTTTGAGATGAAGAAACTTTCCAAATGGTCCTTTCTTGAAAAGTTCTTTTTGTTGGGGAGTCAATCGTTTTTTAATGTCGTGAATTGCTTTGATGCTACAATTGTTGACAATTCTTCTTTTGGGATTCTAACTCTCTCTTGGTTTCAAGAAATTTAATGTCTGCACAGGAAAATATTAACATGATTGTAAGTATAATATATGTATTAACATGGAAATATATATATTTTACCACATGAAAAAAGACATTGAAATGCTAAATGAAATAATCTCAAATGATGAAAATACATGAAAACAATTTGTCTAATCATGTTTAGAACAATTTCAACATGAAAATACATGTATTTACTACACATGCCTAATCATATTTAGAACCTTTGTCTATGATAAACCTGTTCATAGATATAACTAACAAAGGTAAAAACATTATTTTAAAGGTATTTTTCAAGTAAATAAATGTATTTCTATATCTAACCACATGTAGAAGTATTTTGATGGATATAATCTAAAAGTATTTACGTGCTTTTGCATAGAAGATTTTTCGATTTTGTTGCTATTTTGCTCGTTGATCCTTTCTCTTTTGTTATTTTCCCCTGAGCTTTTGTGCTTTTTTAAGATTTTTCTATTACTGGTTCCTTTCCTTTTGTCTTTATTTCTAAAATTTCTTCGTTTTTTTCACTGAAATTTTAGTAGCAACTAAAGAAAATACAAAAACTCTACATTGAGAACTTAATAATTAAAATTTCTAAAATTTTGCAATGGGAAACCAAATTAGACGTGAAAAAAGGAAATATTAATACTGATAGTGTATTTCCAAATCTATAAAAATTTTGAAAAACAAAAATTTCTGGATTTAGGTTTTTTAGAAAATATACGTGATGAAAAGGAGGTATGATTTAGGTTTTTTGTACCAATTTCTTCAAAAACAAGGGAAAGAGAGGAAATCGAAAGAAATCCGTAAATATATAGTTTTATTTTTTGAATTGCTGAATGAGAATTGAAATCCGTACCTGAAGAAAATCGCGATTTTGATTTTCTTCCAAAATCTCTATTTCTTGTTGGAAATTTCTGGATTTTGCTGAAAATCAAACTTGTTCGAGCCTGAAGAAAGTTATGAGATATGAGATTTTTGCTCGGAATCTTGATCGGAATGTGGAAACGAACACCGACCGTGGCTAGAGGAGGATTTTTGGAGGTTGGAAATCGAGATTTTTCTGAAATCTCTCTGCTAGGGTTTTGAGTTTTTTTGAATGAGAAATGTGGAAAGTTTTGGGCTTGGGGGGAGGAGGGAGGGGTTTGTGCCTGGGGTATTTTGATTGAGAGAATTTTCGTATTTTCACTTTAATTTTTTGACCTAATATGCTATTTAGTTAGAATAGTTTGATTCCTGCTATAATTTTAAAAAATGATAGTCCAATGCTATTTTGGTCTTTCTCCCTAAATTAAATTGATTTGAAAACTATAAATTTGATATAAGAAAAATATAATGTTAGAGAAAACAGATACGGTAAATTTTTTTAACCTATACTTTACAAAAGAATATCCGAAAATTGTAAGATTAAAAATGAAATTCAATAGTAGGGTATAAAAGAACACCATATTGGTACGATGCGGTTATGAACTGTTAGATTTTATCAGATTTCACTAAATTATCGGATAATCCTATTAGTGCATAAGCTGTTGAAGCTCTTACTTTGTACACACTAGTGGCTTTGTGCTTCGCATCCAATTGATATCCATAAGAACATGGATGAAGTTGAGAAGGTAAAATCAAGAAATAATTTTAACTTTCCTCGAATTGAGACATTAAAGTCCTCTCTTTTCCATGTTTAGTTATAGAAATCTTAGCTAACTAGGTTTGAAATAGAAACTTGATTGAAATTACGTGTTGTACTCATCGACATGCATGTCATGATAAGTGATATTTGACTTTTTATTTTAGTTATTCAGAATTGTAAATATCGAACCAACAACAGACTTTTTTTTACATGCGTTTCATATTCGTATGAAAAAGAAGTTTGCAAGCACATGCACGAAGACAATAAGGAGTACAAACAATTCAGATTCTCCTTGAATCCCGTTTTAAAAGAGAAAATTATTAAAAAAAAAAAAAAAAACGTTTAAAACAGAGAATTAAATTATGGCTAGTTTAGTTTGGTCGGTTACTGGGTCCTTGCTGCCAACAATAAAAGCTGAGATCACGTGCCTAAAATGAGCAAACCTTTTAGAAGGGATAGTTAAGTTACTAATAAGTTCAAACATTGAACGACAAACCTGCAAGGAAAGTATAATCCTTAACCTTAGAAGTGGACAAATATTTCAACTCTAATTCTAATTCCATTAATATCTCAAATAGCGACCTCGTGGCCAAAGTGTCTACAAGGATGTGACAAGTCATGAGAGATAATTTTTAATAAAAGGGTCCATATATTTTTTTGACGTTTTTCCTTCTTCCAATAGCTAAGCTTAATTACGGTAATATATATATATATATATATATATAGGTATGTAAGTCTTATATGTCTTATTAGGAGGCGATGACAACAGAGATCAAACATATTTTAGTTCATCGATGAAATCTTAAGGATTAGATCTTTTGTTTTTTATTTTTTATTTTTTATTTTTTAATCTTTATTTGGTGAAATACTTTCTTTAGCTAAAAAAATAATAATAAAATAAAAGCAGCTTAAGTACGTTGTAATTCTGGATTTATTTATTCTAAAAGTTATACTCTGTTACAAGTGGCAGCTATAGCATGACAAAAAAAAAAAAAAAAAGTAAATTTTCTTTTTCCAAGAAAAAAATATATATATTTCTTTGTTCTTTGAGATCATGCTGTCCACTACTAAAATACCAAACACGTGTATTATAATATCAATTTGCCCATAATTTAGTTGGCACACTGGTATCTACAATTTATGAAGATGAAGATGGTTGGCTGTAATGTTCTCATATTTGTTTGGAAATTTCTATAGTTTTTTTTTTTTTTTTGTTTTTTTTTTTTAACACTATCAATAGTGAATTTTCTTTTTATTTGTTATATTAATTTTTATTTTTTTTTACAATTTGATTTATAAATAAGAATACTTTTGTATTGTTCGGTGCATGTCGTTAACGTGTTAAAAAGCTTTGACATATCGTTATCAATATTATTGTTCAGTGCATTCATGAAAGCCTTTTTCTGGAGAGAGCCAGAGAGCTAGTGGAGAAAGTTTAGGTAAACTATTTTACCATTTTACCCTTAATTGATACTCACGTGATCGAGTCAGGTAACTATTTATCATCTAATTTTAGCAGTTATGGTAGTTCGGTGAAGTTCAACATGTAAAAGTGAAAGTCAATAGTTAAAATAAGAGAAGTACAATAATTTAGAAGCTATTTGTGGAAAAGAAAAAAAAAAAAAAAGAGAGAGAAATATAAAATTAACTATCTATTATGGTTGCTCCCTAACTTTTTTCTAAAAAAACAAAAAATAATAATAATTGCTGCCTAACATTATGATTTCGTAAGGAAGCTTCTTCCCTTTCTCTTTAGAGGGAATAAAAATAAAGAAAATTTTCTTTTAGATGTTAAAACCAAAATTGATTTTTTTCCTCTTCTAAAATTATTTGCAGATTGTTAGGTTAGTAGAAAAAGAGATCAGTTGTTTATTCTTTCAAAGTATCATCTATCACTCCCTTAAACAAAACAAAACAAAAGACAAAAACAAAAAAAAAATCATCTATCATAATGATGAATTATAAGATAATTCATGTGAATATTGAAATTGAAAAAATCACCTAGTCACCTAATCATTAATATAAAGTTAATATTAAGGAACCAAAAGTTACTTTCATTTAACATATGTTTGGTACAAAAAAAAACATTTATTTTTAATCATGAAGATAAAAAATTAGTCAAGTTATCACTACATGACAGGAATATTATAAATAATTTGTATAGTGCAATATTTGAGTTAATTGCCATATGAACGGAAATGGGGTGGACCGGTAGAGGGACTCCTCTCCCAGACGATGCATATCTTGTAATTATTATTAGGGTTATTTACATATATATTTAAATTGAAGATATTGATTTGAAATATATCTATTTTTTTTATTTACATAAACGTTTAAAAGAGTAATTATAAAGATAATTTTATCATTTATAAAGAATGGAGAATTAACAAAATAAGAAATTAAGAAAAAGAAAATAAGAAAATAAAAAGGAGTATAAGATGTTGGTGTGATTTAATGAAATTGCAAAAAGAATTGATAGAAAAGAAAATTATAATTTTTTTTGATTTATTATAAATAAGATGTAAATATTTATAATGAACTAAAAAAAGAGAATATTTTCTCAAAATCAGATTTTCATATTAATGAGAAAAAGTTAAATAAAAAAAAGAAAAATCTCTAAAAATATTTCGTGTAATGAATCTGTCTTTATCATAAAGATATATTCAATTTCATTTCTACTAAGTTATATTAATAATAGTTTTTTTTTTTTGATAAAGAATTTGATTCCACTTATTGTGTTAAAGATAATATTTTCTCAAAATCAGATTTTCACATTAATAAGAAAAAGCTAAATAAAGAAAAAGAAAATTTTCAAAAAAAATATTTCCAATAATGAATCTGTCTTTATCATAAAGATATGTTCGATTTCATTTCTACTAATTTATATAAATAATAGTATTTTTTATAAAAAAAAATTTTGATTCTATTAATTGTGTTATTCTTCAATTTGTTTGGTTAAGACATAAATGACAACCCTTTAATTTATAGTGGATTACATAAATAAATAGGTTTTTTTTATAAAGAATTCATTGGGTTTTTATATGAAATGTATGAATATTCATCAACCTTTATCATTAATTTTTATGTTGTGTTTATTATTTAGTATAAACTATCATCTTTATAGTAAATATTTTATATTTATTATAATTACTTTGATATTTATTATTAATTTTGGTTTATTAAAGATAATCCACATTTATCAATAAAAAATATTCATCATTAAAATCAAAAAACAAAAAAAATGAAAAATAAAATAATCTGTATAAAAATAAAATGATGTCAATTATAGTAAAAAAAACATAATAGGTATTACAGACATTTATTTCTTAAAAATAAGATATATACATAATATTATTGAAAAATAAATATATTTCAAAAAGAGACTCTAAAAATATTGGATCTTTTGTGTAATTATTTCTTGTTATTATCTCAACAAAAAGATGCACATTCATATGTGACATATTGGGTTATGTTTGGATATTCATTAAAAAAAATTATTTGAATAATAAATTTAAAAAGAATCTAAGTAGGGAAGTATCCTTACATTTCAAATTATTAGTGTGAGATAAGATACTGGTATTTGTTTGATGTTAAGGTTTGGATTGTAGAATTTCAGTTTGGATTGATTGTCCGTTTATCGAGGTGTTTGAATTACTTGAGTTAAATAATATAAAAACTTGAAATGTGTTCGAAAAAAAAATCAATATGTAGCTTGTTTCGTTCATCTCAAAGTTCTATGCATTTTTATAAATTAAAAAAAAATCTCATTTGGACTTATTTATGTAAAGTTATGGACTTCTAAAGTTTAAGTTATAAAATTATATAAATAATAAAACTGAAAAAAAAAAAAAAAGATAAAGTCAGTAAAGTTTGAATTATAGGTCATATCTTTACATTTTAAAATTGTTAATGTTAGATAAGATAATGGTATCTTTACATTTCAAAGTGTTAGTGTGAGATAAGACATTCACACAGATATAAAATTCTATTCGCCGAAAAAAAAAAAAAAAAAAAAAAAAAAAAAGATTTTCTTCTTGACGGTTGGGATCTATGGGCCCAGTGCCTTTTTTTTTTTTTTTTTTTGGTTTCAACTTTTGCATTTTGCTGATTATCCTTTACATACAATGGAATGATCATTTTGTATTGTTCTGTCGCGCCCCCTGACCTCTACGAAGTTGCATTTTTCCATTAAAAAATAAATAAATTGACCATCATGATTAGTGAAGTTAGTAGGACTTCAACCAAGAGGCAATATTTTAACTTTAAATTAGGGATTTAATTTCAAATTCCAAGTAGTCATATTGGAGAATTAGAGTTCAACTTGATATCTACTAATCTTTTAATAGCCGCCAAACAAATTCCTTGAAATTTAAGATTGTTGGGCACTTTTCATTTCGCGGGAAAAAGATTGTTTAGGATGGACTATATTAATTATTGGGAGAATTATCGTAAAGACAACCGGATGTCAATACCTACTAATAATCGTGAACTGTCAATTCTTCATGAATTTCTTCTAAATTGTGATACTTTTGTTCCCATTAAATATGACAAAATTCTACTTGATTTGAAGTTCAAAATTATATCCTATAAATATGATTTTTTTTTTTAATTCTACCCCAAAATTCAAAATATCAACAAAACTTATCACAAAGACGAATAAATTAAACCAACAACTTGGTTCCCAAGGAAAGGCAGCCACTAGGAAATGTTTTTCGCTAAAGTGATTAAACTACGTCAAAAGCAAGTCGTGGTAAATAATAATTATTTTATTAGAACCTTTTGACAAATTCCAAGCTTAGGCGCACTACTTAATCATTTAATGAAGCTCATTGGACCATTATGGAGCGACATCGAGCTAACGTTGCCCTGTGAATAATTTTCACTCATTCTATAAACTATTCCCTCTATATTAGAAGTCAATGCTCTGACTAAGACTTCTCAACTACCGTGATATCACCATCATCGAGAGTGAGTAAATAATTTACTTGCGAATCCTTATTTTTACCTTTTTTTTTGTTTTTGAGAGGTTGGGTTCTGCATCTTGTTGTATAATTATGTGTGGATTTGCAATTAGATTAATGCCTAGGACAACAATCATTTAATAAATTTGTAGGATTGCTCTTAAAAATATTTCTAAATTATTATCCTAATTATAATAGCTTTAGTTTTTTTTTTTTTTTTTTACTTCTAATTATATAAATATGAACAATAAAAAAATCCGAATAAACATTAAAAAATGACAAAAAATAAAAACATGTCTATGTAAGAGATTGTTTTCATGATTTTTTTCTTTTTTTAACCTTAATGTTGTGATTGTGTGACCAACAATACCTGATATTTTAGCCCAGCCCAGCCCAGACCTAAGGTCGCAGTTGACCTAAAGAAGCAAAGCCCTTATATCTGCATTTGTTTTTTCTTTTTTGTTGAACCAGAAATTTCTTCTTGGTCCTTCAGAAAAAAAAAAAAAAAAGAAATTTATTCTTGGGGAGACCATCAAGTATTTATGAGAACTTAATAGAGACGTAAGAAAAAAAAGGAAAAAAATGATAAAGACTGGCACAAAATTAGAGGACTACCAATCCCATTAAAACAAAGCAAAACAACAATATTGTTTTCTTATTAACATCCTTGATGGAAAAAAAAAAATGGTCCTCCTTCCAAATTGATGAAATCTAGAAAATGGCGTTTAGAAACGTATAAAAGCAGCTACCATCATCACTCCTTAGCCGTTGGATAGTTATACTTTTGCAACCTTCAGGAATAAGATTAAAAATATAGGATGCTGCAATTTTTATTATTGTTTAACATCTGCACAGAATAGAGATTGAAACCAACAAATTCACATTATAAGAGCAAAGAGAAGCTAGGCGTAGATAAATATCCAAATCACGAGCCTCTTCTGTTTACACTAATAAGGAATCGGAGTCAATGATTTCAACAATTTGATAGAATTTCGAGTCACATAATATACCTTAACACGAGTTGGAGCCTGTTTGTAAGCCCTTTTATTGTCGTTTTACGTCATTTTTTGACGAGATTCTTGACGTTTTCATTTTTGTTGCATGAATAAAACTGATCTGCAGTGATTTTCTTTTTCATGGCAAGCATTAGAAGAAGAAAATAACGCTCCGATTGTTTATGGCCATACAAGGAGAAGTAAAAAATTATTATCTTCATCATGTGGTTCCTATATTGTTTTACTTTGTCTAATTTCAAAGATTTTAGTGTTGAACCTAAGATTTTAGACCTCTATAAAAAGACTTTGAATATTAGGATTGTGACAGGTAATTTCAAATTGTGAAACAATTTCAATCTAATCCAACCCAGATAATACGTTTTCTAGAGAAACAAATTGGGATAACAAATGATTGATAATGACAATAAACAAGAATGCGTCAATGATTTTATCTTGTAGAACAGGCACAAAGAAATAAATCTGATCCATAATTAACATTTTATCTAAAATGATAGGCCACAACAGGACTTGTCTTGAAGTCTTAGTCTTTCTGTAATAAGTTATGAATTGACGAGATATTGAACCAACTTAATTTAACTCAACCTAGAAGATATGTTAGGATAAAAACAGGTGCGGATGATATTTTTACTTATGGGTGCGGGTACCCGACTCTAATTGGGTGAGTATGGGAGATAGGATATGATTATGGGGGCGTGTATTAGAGGTTAAGATTAAATCCTGACCACCCCATAACCGTACCCGCCCTGTTGATGACCGACCCAATCCAGCCACTTCTGGCACCTGCCGACTACACGCCGACCACTACTCCGGGGAACTCGAAGTAGCCGGACAGTATCTTCAGCCGAGAACTTGAGAGGTCTACACCGACCATGGAATTCCCGTCTCTTGCCGAGAGGACCAAGGATAGTCGGATAGTCGGATGATCGGATCATTCTCTCGCCGAGCACCCTGATCGGCCTTAATACGCTCCTCGGCCCGGACCTCCGCCATGACGACTTTAGTAATGAAGGATGTGACGCCAGTCACATCCCCGCCCCGACAGCTGCTGGCGCCGCTCACCTGCTCCTGTCAGACATCAAATCACAGCCGCCCACTGTAGCTCCCTTAATGATGACGCCTGACACAAGTCACATCCCCCTAGGGACGCATGTCCTCAGCTCAGTGGATCAATAGCTCATGCAAACCTACTAACCCATCGGGTACCTTAGGTAGCCGACCCGGCCGGGTTGCCCCGAGCCCCCGGATCCGCGAGAAGCGCCTATAAATAGACATTTCAATTCACTATTCAGGGACGGACATTTTTACCCTGCCAAAGCTCTGCCTCTCCTTTTGCTCTCCAGTTTCCTTACTGACTTAAGCATCGGAGTGCCCACGGCAGACACCACACCGGTGTCCCCATCATTCTGAGGTGCTTCCATTTTGCAGGAGGTCTACGGCGAGGTAACCGGCGAGTCTCCATCGGTCAACCCGACCACTTTTGGGTGTTGTTGCCGGAGCCATTTCGAGCATCAACATTTTGGCGCTAGAAGGAGGGCACCTGCCTTTCCAGCAACCTACATCTTTACTCACCTCATCCACCCACTATGGACGAGTACACCAACCAAGATCAGGAGTGCGACAACCCTGCCCCTACAGGATCGCGGCGCCGCGGTGGCCGGGGACAGCGAAGGCCCACTCAGGCGGAGATATTTGCTGATAGTGTCCAAGTCCTGAACCAGACAGTTCAAGGATTCATGGAGGCCTTCCGCGACACCCGTAACGTCCTGCTGCCTCAGCAGCAGCCGGAGGCTGCTGAATCGACGCCGTCCAGGCCGCCTAGATCAGGGAGTAGGCGCCGCGACCCCTCTCCGGTGGCCGACCACGGCGAGCGCACCCTCCGGCAGAGCGCTGAGAGAGAGCAACAGCAACCCGAGCTTGATAGGGTACGACACACCCACCGGCGCAGCACCGAGAGACAGCAGCAGGAGCCCGAGCCTATTAGGATGCGCTCGAGGAGTCGCCGTACTCGGAACACCCACTCGGGGGCTGCGCAACAGACCCCGGCTGAAGAATACCCGGATGACTACCAAGAGGTCCTCCACGTCAGACGAAACACCACGTCAGTCTTTGACCGGTTAGGAGGACCGGCTATATACCGTCGTTTAGGCAGAGAACACTCGGTGGACCAACCGGCCGAGGGGGAAAGAGACGATCAAGGCCGGTTGGATCATTTGCAGCGCCAACTTGATCGACTGGTCGGACAACAGTACGGGTTGGAGCCCTCTGGGTCGACTGACCCGCCGTTCACCCCCGAAATTATGGCATCCCCCTATCCCCCCAGGTTCAAGATGCCAGTTATACCTCCCTTCGATGGATCCGCGGACGCGGATGAGCACCTCGAGAATTACCAAGCGCACATGCTGATTCAGAGCGCTAATGAGGCCGCTCTTTGCAAATCGTTCTGCCTGACTCTCACCGGAGCTGCTCGGCAATGGTACCGAAGGCTCGACTCGGGTTCCATCAGCAGTTTCCGGCAGTTGGGAGAATTGTTCTCGGCCGCCTTCCTGGGATCCAGAACAAGGAAGCTGGGGGCCTCTCACCTGTTTAGCATTAAGCAGGGTGAGAACGAGACGCTAAAAAAGTACCTCGAGCGCTTTGATAAGGCTGTTGTGCAGGTAGAAGGCTGCACGGATCAGACCTTAGTTCAAGCATTCAGAGAAGGCATTCAGGACCCTCGCCTTGTCTGGAACCTCGCCTTCGACCGACCGACCACCTTTGCACACCTGAGGGGGATCGCGTGGCGGCACGCAGAGGCGGACGAGTATGTCAGAAGCCGGGGGTTGCAGATCCACGGTCAGACCCAGCCATCTGACAGGAGACCCGAGCGGGGACATCCGAGGACTTCCGACCAGAACCGGTCAGACAAAGGGAAGGGCCCAGCCGTAGACACCAGCGCCGAGGCTAACCCCGGCCCGCGAGTGCGAACAGGGAGGTTTCGGCAGTATACCCCCCTAGTCATGACGATTGACCATGTCCTAAACCAGGTATCTGGTAAGGGGCTGCTCCGGGACCCACTGCCCATCCGGTCGGACCGCTCTCAGAGGAATCAGAACAAATATTGCCACTTCCATAAGGACGTCGGCCACGACACCAAGAACTGCATTCAGCTTCGAGATCAAATCGAAATGCTGATCAGGGATGGTCATCTGCGAGAGTTTGTCGAGAAGATTATAACCCCGGCAGGTCCGAGTCGTCGTCAGAATAAAGGTCCGGACGACAAACCAGACGAGCAGGGGCCTGAACACATTGTCCACACAATTTTTGGTGGGACAGCTACTGGGGACACCCCCAGTAGTCGGAGGAATTATGCCCGCGAGGCGAGGCTGGTCGCCCGCGGGGAGCACATCAACATGGCGGAGCATATCTCGAAGATATGCCGCCAGGACAACACCCCGATCACCTTCACGGACGACGAGGCTGATCGGTTACTTCACCCACACAATGACGCCCTGGTCGGCGAGATCAGGGTAGCAAACAATGTCGTCCGACGCGTCCTCGTTGACAACGGGAGTTCCGCAGACGTAATGTTCATGGACGCGTTTTCAAGACTACGGATCGAGGGAGCTGTGTTGACGCCAGCCCGGACACCGTTGTACGGGTTTGCCGGGGACTGCGTCCACGCAGCCGGCACCGTCTGCCTCCCAGTTACAATCGGAGATGGCCCGGAGAAGACCACCCGGATGGTAGAGTTCATCGTAGTAGACCGACCGTCCGTCTACAATGTCATCCTGGGGAGGCCGACCCTCAACGCGCTCAAGGCGGTAGTCTCCACCTACCATCTGGCCATGAAGTTCCCAACCAGCGGGGGAATCGGGGTCTTCAGGGGAAACCAAGAAGGGGCCCGCAAATGCTACATGGAGGCGGTCAACAAAGTGTGCCGAAGGGCCCCCGCCCGTGCCACCGTATCTACCATCTTCATGGTGGATGATGCCGAGGTCCCCAACGAGGGGGTCAAGCCCCTGAGTGACCTGGACCCCCGGATGCCGGAGGAGGAGGTCCGAGCACTTCCAGTCGAGGACTTGGTCCCATACCCATTAGACCCCGGATACCCGGAGCGGACAGTACTGCTTGGCTCTCAGCTGGCCCCGGATATCCGAGCAGAGCTGGAGAAGACCCTCCGGGAGCACAAGGATGTTTTCGCCTGGTCCCACGAGGACATGCCGGGAATCGACCCAGCGGTGATGTGCCACCAGCTGAATGTCAACCCGAGGCACCGGCCTGTGATCCAGAGGAGAAGAGCCTTTAACCCGGAAAGGTATGAAGCAATCAATGAGGAGGTGAAGAAGCTGCTCGCCGCCGGCTTTATCCGAGAAGTATCCTACCCGGATTGGCTGGCCAACGTCGTTTTAGTCAAAAAATCCTCCGGGAAGTGGCGCGTCTGTATTGATTATACCGATCTGAACAAGGCGTGCCCAAAGGACTGCTTCCCCCTTCCGCGAATTGATCAGCTCGTTGACGCGACAGCCGGGCACGAGCTGCTGAGCTTCATGGACGCCTATTCGGGGTACAACCAGATACCCATGAGCCCAGCTGACCAGGCAAAAACCGCGTTCACGACCGACCAAGGGCTGTATTGCTATAAGGTTATGCCCTTTGGACTTAAGAATGCTGGAGCGACCTACCAGCGGCTGATGAACAAGATGTTCGCCCCGCTCATCGGCAAATCCATGGAGGTGTATGTGGACGACATGCTGGTGAAGAGCCGGCAACTAACCGACCACGTCCGAGACCTCCAAAGCTGCTTTGACATTCTTCGCCAGTACAGGATGAAACTGAACCCGGCCAAGTGTGCGTTTGGAGTTGAATCAGGGAAATTCCTCGGGTTCATGGTAAACCACCGAGGGATAGAGATCAACCCCACTAAGGCCCAGGCCGTTGTGGACTTGCACCCGCCGCGAACAATCAAGGAGGTGCAGAGGCTAACTGGGATGATTGCGGCCCTATCCCGGTTTGTGTCAAGGTCTACTGACAAATGCTTCCCGTTCTTCCAGGCGCTCAAGACTAGGGGAGGAATAAAATGGGATAGCAGATGTGAAGAGGCCTTCGAAGGCCTTAAGGGGTACCTCGCCTGCCCACCGCAGCTATTAAAACCGTTCCCTGGGGAAACGCTGTACGTCTATCTTGCCGTCTCGGAAAAGGCCGTGAGTTCCGTCTTGATCCGAGAAGAAGACAGGGTCCAGCACCCGGTCTACTACAGTAGTAAAGCATTCCAGGGAGCAGAGGCGAGATACACCCCGTTGGAAAAATTAGCCCTCGCGTTGGTCTCATCAGCCCGCAAGTTGAGGCCTTACTTTCAGGGCCACCCAATCCGAGTCCCGACTAGCTACCTGCTTCGCCAAGTGCTACAAAATCCTGAGCTGTCAGGACGGATCGCAAAGTGGGCAATAGAACTTGGGGAATTCGACATCGAGTTCATCCCCCGTCCTGCGATCAAGGCGCAAGCCCTGGCTGACTTTATAGCAGAGTTCACGGGAGTTCCCGGACCAGATCCCGGGCAACCAAGTAGAATCGCCAACCCCTCAGTAGAGTTCTCGGCTGCAGCTCAGCCGGGCCCCGAAAGGTGGAAACTATTTGTCGATGGATCCTCTGGTACAGGAGGCTCCGGAGCAGGACTCGTCCTCGTGAGCCCGGATCAGTTCAAAACCAGCCAGGCCCTTCGCTTTAATTTTAAGGCTTCTAACAACGAAGCAGAATACGAGGCCATGATTGCCGGACTTGAACTGGCCCGAGAGCTCGGGGTACAAGATATTGAAGTATTCAGCGATTCTATGCTGATCGTGAACCAGGTTTCCGGAGAGTTCCAGGCTAGGGAGGCGCGAATGGCCAAATACCTGGACAAGGTAAAGACTCTTCTCGGCCGCTTCAACAGTCAAACCGTTACCCGGATACCCCGGTCCGAGAACGCCGAGGCAGATGCCTTAGCCCGGTTGGCATCGGGGAATGATTTGGAGGGCCTCGTCTCCTTCCCAGTTGAAAAACTGGACCATCCGAGCATTGACCGAGAAGAGGTGGTCCTCTTCGCCGAGAACACGTCGACTTGGATGGACCCGATTGTTCAGTATCTCACCGATTCTCAGCTGCCATCGAGCCCAGAAGAAGCCCGGAGGATCAAGAACACTTCGGCCAGATATGCAATCATTAATGGCAAATTGTACCGCCGAGGACTCACTGCCCCCTACCAGCGCTGCGTTGGACCAGCTGAGGCCGAGTACGTTATGAAGGAGATCCACAGCGGGGTCTGCGGGAATCACTCTGGAGGAAAAGCCCTATCATTCAAGTGCCTTCGCCAGGGGTACTATTGGCCGACCATGAGCAAGGATGCCATGGAGTTTGCCCAGAGATGCATGAAGTGCCAGCAGTTCGCCAAGGCTATTAAGTCTCATCCTGAGAGGCTTACCTCAGTTGTATCTGCGTGGCCTTTTGCGAAGTGGGCCATAGACATAATCGGACCACTCCCGATGGCCAGGTCGCAGCTTCGGTATTGTTTGGTCGCCATAGATTATCTCACTAAATGGATTGAAGTGGAACCCTTGGCCCAGCAGACCGAAGCGAAATGTACTAACTTTCTTTGGAAAAGCATCATCTGCCGGTTTGGCCTCCCCCACACTGTAGTCACAGACAATGGGAGACAGTTCGGGGACAAGTTCCTCGCACTATGTGAGCAGTTCGGGATAAAAAAGGTGTTCTCCTCCCCCGGGCACCCCCAGAGCAACGGACAGGTAGAAGCCGCCAACAAAACGATCAAGGAGAACTTGAAGAAAAACCTTGAGAAGCATAAGGGGGCTTGGATCGATGAGTTGCCCCGAGTACTCTGGGCTTACCGGACAACCAAGCGGACGGCAACGGGGGAAACTCCCTTTGCTATGGCCTTCGGTGTAGAGGCCGTCATACCTGTGGAAGTCGGACTGCCCAGCCTTCGGGTCGAAAACTACGATGAAGAAGACAACACTGGTCGGATCTTGCCTGAGCTTGACTTGGTTGAAGAGAGGCGAGAACAGGCCTTGATTCGGACAGCCGCCCGCAACCAAGTCATAGCTAGATATTACGACAAAAGGTTTCGGCCAAGAGTCTTCCGAGTAGGGGATTTGGTGATGAAAAGGGTGATTGTACAAGAGCCCGGGCTCGGCTCGTTCGGCCCTAAGTGGGACGGACCATACACAATAACTGGCATTATACGCCCGGGAACATATAGACTACGAGACAAGGACGGCAGGAACCTAGGCAACCCATGGAATGCCGACCACTTGAAGCGGTTTTTCCAATGATTATGGCTGTCCATTCTATTGTAAAAATTTATTCATTCAATAAAAACATTCGGTTTCATCAGACAACTAATACCTTCCCGCAAACTCCTGTGGTTCCCGGATCACAGGTTAGGTCCCACGACCGGCTATCCCAAGGGGGCTACCCGACCAGGACCCCAAATCTGCCTTAGCAGACAAACTCCTGTGGTTCCCGGACCACAGGTTAGGTCCCACGACCGGCTATCCCAAGGGGGCTACCCGACCAGGACCCCAAATCTGCCTTAGCAGACAAACTCCTGTGGTTCCCGGACCACAGGTTAGGTCCCACGACCGGCTATCCCAAGGGGGCTACCCGACCAGGACCCTACGCCCACCTAGTGCTAGCAGAAAAGTCCCCCGACCAAGATTGGACTTGGGCGAAACGCCCAAACCAACTAGGGGGGCTAGGGTCGACGATACCAAGTTAAAAAAAAAAAAAAAAAAAAAAAAAAAAAAAAAAAAGGAAGACAACAAAAAAGAAGAAAAGAAAAAAGATATCATTAACATATAGTTAGGAGGGGGGTACAAATTGGGCACCCCCGAACCCAAAAAAAAAAAAAAAAAAAAAAAAAAAAAAAATGTGTATACATGTAAGTCAAAAATAAAAAAAAAAAAGAGTTATTCGGTAGGCGGCAAGGGGGCTGATTGCTCGGGCTCGGCAGGGGCGGGTACTGGCTGCTCCGGCTCCGCCAGGTGCTCGGATTCCTCCAGTACAATGACTTCTTCGGGCACCTGAGCAGCGCCGGTGACCTCGCCTTCCTCGGCTACTTCCTCGTCCGCCATCTCCTCGGACTCGGCAGGCACAAAAGACCAGTTTACCCCGACCAGTGATGGGTTGGCCACGGTGAAACCAGCCTTCATGTCCCGCATCCCCTCCTGGTACATGTGGATGACGCGATCGTTGTAGTCCTCGGACGCAAGGAAATCAGCCACCGCCTGAGCCCGAGCCTCTTCGAGGGCAGCAGGAAGGACCACCCGGACATATCTATCATGCTCGGCGCGGGTGGTAGCGAGGTCCTGCTCAGCTTGGGCGAGTGACTTGCTCAACTCAAGCCTAGAAGTCTCGACCTCCTCGGCCCTCAGTTCGGCCCTATGTGCCCACTCCTCAGCCTGTCGCCGCCCGTCCTCGGCTTCTCTTCTTGCCTCATCCGCCAAGGCCTTCGCCGCCTTGGCCTCCTTCTCGGCAATCCTTGCGTGCCGAATGTCGGCGTCAGCCGCCTTCAGGTCCTCTGCCGCCCGATTGGCCGCTCCCTTTGCAGCGGCGGCTCCAGAGAAGGCGAGGCACAGAGCCTCGACCAGCTTTTGGGAGCAGTCATCAATCGCCACGACCGGGTCCGATCGCCTCGACGACTCGGCGACTCTGACGCTGAGTCGGTCTCCGAACTTCGCCACAAGTGCCCGGTGAACCGAGGACTCAGCAACTTGTCCTGGAGGGGTGGAAGAAGACCCTGCCCGTTGTGCTTCTCGGCTGCCCCGAGCGGCCAGCGCCGTGACTGGCCTCTCCTCTCTCGGCCGACTCGCCCGAGCGTCTTGCCGAGCCGGACGGTCCTCGCGTTCCCGTGCGGCTGGGCGAGTAGTCTGCGGGGGAGGAGGCGCTGTAGTCGGAGCCGGTGGAGGTGCGGTCTTAGCGGCCGGGGGAGCCGGAGGTGCTGCTGCCCGGCTTAATGGGGCTGAAGGGCCGGCCTTGCCCTTCCCCTTTCCATGCGCGGCCATCTTGGCCAGCCTCTGAATCCTCTCATCCTCGTTCGGCCTCTTTGTTCCCCGTCGGTCAGCCATCGGTTCTGCAAATACAAGAGAACGTGTTAGTTATCGGCTAGAATATATCACCAGTAGCTGATAGTGCTCGGCATTGCTCTGATGCCGACCTTCAATCCGCAGTCCCCGAGCGGACGGCTGACCCCGAGCAGGACTCAAACCCTTGATCACCATATCAAGGTCCTCGTCGGCAATGCGGGGACCCCAAGATCTTGGGGAAGGGTCTCGGGACTGGTCGGAGGAGGCCTCCTCTTCGACCACAATGGTCCGGGACCGATAGTGATGAACCGGTTCCGGCATCCTGGCGACCGTGACATTACCCGGCACCCGGCTATCCGGTCGGGGGGCTGTCGACGAAGAACCAAGCCAGCCGTACTCGGTCAGGCTGGCCTGGCTTAGAAGCACGCGCTGGTCCCGCTCATGCTCGGGTAAGTTCTGGAGGCCCTCTAGCATGTCCGACGTCCTCTCCCGCACGAACGGCGCCCTAGTCCACGCATACCCCCTCCGAAATACCACTGGTACCCTCTCCGCACGGGGAAGCTCGTTTCTGGCCAAGTGCCCATGCAGCCATCGACCACCTGCGTAAAACCAAAGGTGTCTGAACTGCTTGTCGGAGTCCGGGCACTTGGTCACGAACGTTCCCTTGAACGCCTGGAAGTAGTAGGAACCAGTGGACGCGGGCGCGGTCTTCATCCGGTAAAGATTCTGGAATGCCGGGAAGGGCAGACCAGCCGCGTAGTATTTGGTCCAGAGAATGAAACAGCTTATCAGTATCCGGAAGGCGTTCGCATTCAGCTGGATTGGAGCCACATTCAAACTTGTGAGGGCTCGTCTCAAGAACGGGTGGAAGGGCAGGCGCAGGCCTGCTCGGAAGTACTCTGCGTAGAGGGTCACATGGCCGGGTGGTGGCCGAGACGGCAGATCGTTCTGACCAGGAGCCCTCAGCTCTACGTCAGCCGGGATCTGGAACTCCCGCCTAAGGGCAGCGAGGTACCTCGGCGTCACAGCAGATGTGAAGAAATCCGCCGAGTACACTGGTAAACCTCCCGCCAGCTCCAACATTAATTGGTCGGACCGGCGGTGGACCCGCTGGTCGTTGATCCGCATGGCGTGGCTAGCTGGCCTGTTGCGGTCCTCTATGTCCTCCCCGGCGGGATCCGTGCTGTTCGAGCTTTCCTCGTCGCCCTGCCCAGACGTGCTCGTCTCACCGGCCGACCTCTCGGGCATTACCTCCTCGGCAGCAGAACCTGCTCGAACAACCTGCTCGGCAGCAGCCCCGCCCAGGTCTTGTACAAACTGCCTATCTGGTCGAGTGCTCGGCCCGACCTGCAGAATCTCCTCCAACCGGGCCGCCCCCTGGCCTCGGCTTGTCGGCGTCACGGACCCGTCAGTCGACGCGGACGTGCTCGGACTCATTGTGCTTGGGCTCCCAACAATATCAACCGACCCCGAAAGGGCCTCGTTCTCGGAATCAGATGGACTACTCATGATGAAAGTAGGAAGATTACCTTTGCTGATGTTCTCGGCGGTTGACGGTCTTCTCGTCTTCTTGATTCGACGGCTTCAGTTGTCGGCAGACTTCGGCAGCTCTCGGCAGGAAATTTCTTCGCAAACGATGGCAAATGAGGCACCCCCCCCCTCTATTTATAGGCAACTGATGGCGGTTGGCGCGAATTCCCAGGCGACGATTAGACTTCCCGCCTAAACGAAAGTTCAAATTTCAAACGCCAGTCGCCGGTTCGTCTCCCCGCCAATGGTTATTCGACGCGTGGCGGGTCGCCACGTGGTCGACCCGCCACATGGCCGACCCGACACATTGTAATCCTGCCACATGGCGTGACACGTGGTACGACACGTGGCACCCGAGAGTCCCCGCACCTGTCCGAGAACCCCTAGACCATCCGACCGTCCGACTACTGTCGCACTTGGCCGACTATGCACAAGCAAGAAGCACCCCTGGCCTAGACCCGACCAGAGATGCTAGGGGGCTTCTGTTGATGACCGACCCAATCCAGCCACTTCTGGCACCTGCCGACTACACGCCGACCACTACTCCGGGGAACTCGAAGTAGCCGGACAGTATCTTCAGCCGAGAACTTGAGAGGTCTACACCGACCATGGAATTCCCGTCTCTTGCCGAGAGGACCAAGGATAGTCGGATAGTCGGATGATCGGATCATTCTCTCGCCGAGCACCCTGATCGGCCTTAATACGCTCCTCGGCCCGGACCTCCGCCATGACGACTTTAGTAATGAAGGATGTGACGCCAGTCACATCCCCGCCCCGACAGCTGCTGGCGCCGCTCACCTGCTCCTGTCAGACATCAAATCACAGCCGCCCACTGTAGCTCCCTTAATGATGACGCCTGACACAAGTCACATCCCCCTAGGGACGCATGTCCTCAGCTCAGTGGATCAATAGCTCATGCAAACCTACTAACCCATCGGGTACCTTAGGTAGCCGACCCGGCCGGGTTGCCCCGAGCCCCCGGATCCGCGAGAAGCGCCTATAAATAGACATTTCAATTCACTATTCAGGGACGGACATTTTTACCCTGCCAAAGCTCTGCCTCTCCTTTTGCTCTCCAGTTTCCTTACTGACTTAAGCATCGGAGTGCCCACGGCAGACACCACACCGGTGTCCCCATCATTCTGAGGTGCTTCCATTTTGCAGGAGGTCTACGGCGAGGTAACCGGCGAGTCTCCATCGGTCAACCCGACCACTTTTGGGTGTTGTTGCCGGAGCCATTTCGAGCATCAACACGCCCCATTTATATTCATCCTTACAAAAATATAATTTATTATATCTAAATGTGTGTATTTTTAGTGTTTAAATGTATTAGTTTGTTTTATGAGTTAGTTTATAGATTCCTATAATATGGATTTTTTTATTTTAGTTTCATTTTCAGTTATATTAGTGATTATGTTGATAAATATTAAGAGAACTTTACTTTTAATTTTTTTTATTCTTAATGAGTAAATAGGTAGGATATGGCCGATATAGCAACCCCAGTAGGGATTACCTATTCCATACACGTATTAAATTAGGTGGGTATGGAGGTGGGTATGGGGGATAAAAAGGAAGATATGGAGGAAGCATACCATCCTTATACAGTCCCATTGCCATCCTTAAGAACATGTTTTGCTAATTAACACGCGCTTAGTCTCGTTTTAAAGTCTCTTAATTTTTCCTCCATGATCAAGATAGAAGTTCTCATCATTTGTTTTTACAAATTCGAGTTACAAGGATCTATGACGAATTGGTCGTTGAAGCTGTTTTATTTTTTTTATAACAATTATATAACGAGGATGCTGCAAAATTTTTTTTTAATTTTTCTTCTTATTATTCTTTTCATTATTATTCTTGTCAAGCGGGTCTAATGAGTCAACACATTCTAATATTGACTTATGGACCACCTGATTTTCGACATTTAGAAAGAAAAAAAAAAAAGCGAAGCATATGTCTACTTTAATTTTGGTCATTTCATGTCTTATTTTTACAATAAAAAAAAGACATTTGTTGTAGAATTCCAAATACAGGACATAACAATAACATTCACTGGTGAGCGTTGAGTAAGAAAATTTCTTTCTTTCTTTTCTGTAGCTCATGGACCACTTGAAAATTGACTTGGAAAATATAAGCAGCCCAATAAATAAGTTAAACAAGATGGGGTGGTTCATTCCCGTGACCTCACAAATGATCTGTACGATTTATTTGGTGGGATCCATATGAGACTATTTGTACGTGAGTATCTAGATACAATCCTTTTTAATATTGATCATTAATAGAATTCTTGTTAAATACAGAAGATACATCTTTTGTCTCAATAGAAAGACTTTGACTTGGTATTCCTTTTCACTTTCCTTTTCGATGTAAATTTGTCCATAAGTATGTAAAATGTTTGAGAAGTTACAATTATCAAGATAACTTTATGAAATTTTGTAAATATTAGTGTGGAAAGGTCTAAGTTTGTGCATGTCACAATATGGCACATCCAATCACCAATTAACTATAAAATGTATGATAATAATTTGTTTTATAATTATGAATTTACCAAATTAGGGGCGTCTTATATGAAATGTTTTAACAATGCATATTTCTCCACATATCTTTTTTTTTTTTGGTGTATTTATGTATTTTATGATTTTCAGAGCATTGCATCTTCCTCTCTCCTAGGAGGTCTTTCGTAGCAATCCTAAGGCGATTGAAAACTTTTGAATATGCATTACTCATTGTCGCAAAATTGTAATTTGTTTTTTCACCTGTTAACATCAAAAATAAATATCAGGAATATTAGTTTTGTTGTAATACAGATACAATTAATATCACAAAAGATAAATTAAATATATAATAAAAAAAGAGAAAAAAAAGAAAATGAGAGAAATTTCTTATTATTCATTATCTCATTATTGTTGTCTACATACAAGTTTACAATAATGGAATTCAGAAAAGGACCACTAAACAATCAATTGATTATTAAATGTGATTTAACTGAAAAAATTAACTAAAAGTTTTAAATAAAAATTTACATTACTTGTTTCAATCAACAAAAACTTATCACAAAGACGAATAAATTAAACGAAAAACTTAGTTCCCGAGGAGAGGTAGCCACTAGGAAATGTTTTTTGCTAAAGTGATTAAAGTACTTCAACAGCAAGTCGTGGTAAATAATAATTATTTTATTAGAACCTTTTGACAAATTCCAAGCTAGGCGCACTACTTGATCATTTAATGAAGCTCATTGGACCATTATGGAGCGACATCGAGCTAACGTTGCCTTGTGAATAATTTTCACTCATTCTATAAACTATTCCCTCTATATTATATATATATATATATACATATACATATATATGCCAATTTTATTGTACTTAAAAGTATATGAGCTCTATTAAACCAGTGGATAATTAATTAGGGATTATTGTTTAGTTCTCTAAGGAGTATGTGTGGAATGTGGATTAGTCATATCTGTTTTCCTATCTTACAAGAAAGGTAAGGGTAATGGCGTACCACCAAACTCAAGAAAATGTTGATATCCTTGGTTTTGAATATTAGCATTCATAAAGGCTAATAAAACAACTTGTGCTTTACATAATGAATGCGATTTGGCTTCTTTCTTGACTT
Organism: Ficus hirta; assembly: GCA_038430175.1. NCBI lineage: Eukaryota > Viridiplantae > Streptophyta > Magnoliopsida > Rosales > Moraceae > Ficus > Ficus hirta. The sequence goes on along the minus strand of CM076594.1, from coordinate 7,242,085 downwards.
ATTAGAACAACAAAGATATATTTTTATGGAGAATATTAGACACACCAACTTAAATTTTTAACTTTTGAGTATCATTAATGTATATGATATATGAGTTGTCTTTATTTTATTGATAGTATTTAAAGCATTATCACATCAATTAAATATATCTACTAATAAAATTATTATAAATAAATTGATACTTAAAAAATTAAGATTAGAGTTAGTGCTCCTAGCGCTGCTCTATTTTTAAATATGGAGGAAGAATTTTCAAGTAGTAGTAAAAGGATTATGGATATTTTGCCTTCTAGAAAAGGTATCTATGGCAATAAGTCATAAGCCTTAGTTAAAGATTAGTATTAGGAATATCAATTTTAATAATATCATTTGAGTATTAATTTATATGACGGTAATTTATCATCTTCTCATTAACAGATATAGTTAAATAGTGTGAAAATCTTTTAATGTGTATCAATAAAAAATAATAATAACTCATATATCACATAAATTAATATTTAAAAATTAATATTAAAATTGATATTTTTAGTTTTTTTTTCCACCATAAATGGCAGGTTAGACGTCTATTTCATTGGCGTCACTAATTCAACGGGAGTAGAACAATTGCATAATGGGTTGGGATTGTAGCTAATATACATACGTACATATACACACACATATCTATATATATATATATATATATAATAACTTATTTAGGGCAAGAAAAATGGTATATGATCGCTTCTGTTACCAAAAAGTGAATGAAATAGCAGGATGAAATCCATAATATGATTTTCAACCAGAGTCAGAAGAGATTTTTTTTCCCTTTTTTTTTTTTTTTTGTGGGTTGTAGGAAAGCCAAAAAGAGTTCATAAAAATGGATTTTTAGGTGAGTCTTTTCATTTCTTTTTTTTTTTTTTTTTTTTTTTGTGTGAGTAAGTACTTGTTTAGAAATAATTCAAGACCTGGAGTGCCCGATGGGCAATGGATGATCTTATGTGTGTATTTTATCTCTTCATTTGTTTTGTGCATTATTTTTGAAAGATATCATGGGGACAACCTAAACATCTTTTTTTTTTTTTTTTTTTTTTGGGGGGGGCTGAAGAATCTTCTTTAAGGGTAAACATGCACAAGAATACTTAATGAAACAAAAATTCTGTTTGGAACTACTTTATATATAACAACTACTAAGAGTAAACTTCTTTTAAAAAAAAAAAAAACTACTATTAAGAGTAAACATCCTAAATTTAGAGTTCTGAATATGATCACGTCAGTACTTCTGTTCAAATAGTTAGTTAAAAATCAACCTAGTTTTTAGATTAACATTAATGACCTAATTTAGGATCTTTTTTTTGTATAGCAAAATCGAAGATTTCGTTTTAATTGATAGTTGAATAGTGCATTTATTTTTTACTCGTTTACATGCTTTTTTAATTTATTGAGTAAATAATCTGTTTTTTTTTTTTTTTTTTTTTTTTTTTAACATAATGCCCCCGACTCAGTGATAATAAATAGGGTGAGTTTGTGGAGACTTGAGAACCCCACTAGTCTAGGCTTCTGTATTTGGGCCTTTAACAACTATCACCAAAGACTTCAAGAGCAACTAATACATGATCTGTGTTAAGGTAGATTCTTACATGCATGCGATTATGTTCGAATCTTTGGATGAATAGAAGTGAATATTCCAAATACGACTCCTCAACTTCCATGACATCACCACCGAGAGTGAGTAAATAATTTACTTGCGAATCCTTATTTTTACCTTTTTTTGTTTTTGAGAGGTTGGGTTCTACATCTTGTTGTATAATTATGTGTGGATTTGCAGTTAGATTAATGCCTAGGACGACAATCATTAAACAAATTTGTAGGATTGTTCTTCAAAATATTTCTAAATTATTATCCTAATTATAATAGCTTTAGTTTTTTTTTTCTTTTTTACTCCTAATTATATAAATATGAACGATAAAAAATCCTAATAAAAATTAAAAATGACAAAAAAAATAAAAAACATGTCAATGTATGAGATTGTTTCCACAATTTTCTCTTTTTTTAACCTTACTGTTGTGATTGTGTGGCCAACAAAACCTGATTTTTTAGCCCAGCCCAGCCCAGACCTAAGGTCACAGTTGACCTATAGAAGCAAAGCCCATATATCTGCAATTTTTTTTTTCTTTTTTGTTGAACCAGAAATTTATTCTTGGTCCTCCAAAAAAAAAAAAAAAAAGAAATTTATTCTTAGGTAGACCATCAAGTATACATGAGAACATAATAGAGACTATTGTCCCCCCCCCCCTCCCCCCCCAAAAAAAAATAAATAAATAAATAAAAAAACAGAGACTAAGGGGGTGTTTGGTGAATGAGTTCAGTTTGAGTTGAGTTGAGATTTTTAAGTTTACATAGTAATTTTTGTTGATTTTTTCAGAAAAGACAAAAAACTTTTTCAGAAAAGATAAAAAACATGATGAAAAAAGTACAGTTTAGTTTAAAATGAGTTAACCAACCAAACAAAGTTTAATGAAATTATAGGTGAGAAAAAAAAAAAGGAAAAAAAAATGATAAAGACTGGCACAAAATTAGAGGACTACCAATCCCATTAAAGCAAGGCAAAACAACAATATTGTTTTCTTATTAACATCCTTGATGGAAAAAAAAAGAAAAAAAAAAAAAAGGTCCTCCTTCCAAATTGATGAAATCTAGAAAAAGGCGTTTAGAAACGTATAAAAGCAGCTACCATCATCACTCCTTAGCCGTTGGATAGTTATACTTTTGCAACCTTCAGGAATAAGATTAAAATATGTACTTGCTGGTCTGCTTTGCCTGCATCCATAAAACAGCAACAACAAAATCACTCAACTAAATACGTAAAATTATCAACTTTTGCTCTTAATCTAACAAGTTAGCCAATCACATCATGTATTCACATGTTAATCACGAGATTTATGTAAAATCATGTATTCACAGGTTGGGTTCTGCATCTTGTTGTATAATTATGTGTGGATTTGTAATTAGATTAATGCCTAGGACAACAATCATTAAATAAATTTGTAGGATTGCTCTTAAAAATATTTCTAAATTATTATCCTAATTATAATAGCTTTAGTTTTTTTTTTTTACTTCTAATTATATAAATATGAACGATAAAAAAATCCGAATAAACATTAAAAAATGACAAAAAATAAAAACATGTCAATGTAAGAGATTGTTTCCACGATTTTTTCTTTTTTTAACCTTAATGTTGTGATTGTGTGACCAACAATACCTGATATTTTAGCCCAGCCCAGACCTAAGGTCACAGTTGACCTAAAGAAGCAAAGCCCTTATATCTGCATTTGTTTTTTCTTTTTTGTTGAACCAGAAATTTATTCTTGGTCCTCCAAAAAAAAAAAAAAGAAAAGAAATTTATTCTTAGGGAGACCATCAAGTATACATGAGAACATAATAGAGACTATTGTCCCCCCCCCCCCCCCACAAAAAAAATAATAATTAAAAAAAACAGAGGACTAATGAAATTATAGGTGAGAAAAAAAAAAAAAAAAAGGAAAAAAAATGATAAAGACTGGCACAAAATTAGAGGACTACCAATCCCATTAAAGCAAAGCAAAACAACAATATTGTTTTCTTATTAACATCCTTGATGGAAAAAAAAAAAAAAAAAAAAAAGAGAAAAAAAGGTCCTCCTTCCAAATTGATGAAATCTAGAAAAAGGCGTTTAGAAACGTATAAAAGCAGCTACCATCATCACTCCTTAGCCGTTGGATAGTTATACTTTTGCAACCTTCAGGAATAAGATTAAAATATGTACTTGCTGGTCTGCTTTGCCTGCATCCATAAAACAGCAACAACAAAATCACTCAACTAAATACGTAAAATTATCAACTTTTGCTCTTAATCTAACAAGTTAGCCAATCACATCATGTATTCACATGTTAATCACGAGATTTATGTAAAATCGTAAGCACGGATTTGAATTTACTGTTCAAACATATAATCCAATTGGACAGTAATTTTGAAAAGAGAAGAGAACAATAGCAGATAGAGGCAAACCTCCCATCCAAGCGTCTTAGAGCATTTTAAGCCTAGAAAGCTCCTCTGTTAATGGCATCTTGGTTCGCATCACCAAGAGCAGCCTCGTTCAAGTACTTGTCGGCCAATTGGACTCTCTTCACATTCTCTTGCTCTTGCACAAGCATGTTTCCGTACTCGAGCAGCTTCTCGAGGGTCATCTTCGGCTGCTCAAAGGTCGGCGGTCCTTCCTTCGAGTTCACCAGCTTCTTCCCGATGGTTTCTACTCCGACACCGGAGATCCACTTCCTCACTTCGTCGTCGTAAACTCTCGCCCTCAGGGCACCAAAGAAATCTGTCATACAACACAAGACATAATTTTCATTTTCTCTTCTAGGTTATTTTTTGGTACAATCATCGTGACATAACAACACGACTCGACTGAATAAACTCGATTAGAAATATGACCTAAACAATTGGAAACTCAATAAGCAATTCAACATGATTAAGGAACTAACTTTTTATTTGACATCTTACCTTGCTTGTATACATCTATATTAAAAAAGAAAAACTAACTTCAACTTAAAAATTTAATTTCAACTGGTGAACCGAAGACAAGCTATCATGTAATTATTAGTTATGTGGTGCAACAAATTGGGAATTAGCCGTAATTAGCCTCACCGATGGATTGGCCGGGGAAGGTGTCGACGATCTTCACGATCTGCTCATCGGGGACGTTGTCGGTGCGGAAGATTCCCTTGCAGACACCGATGCGGTCCTCGCGGTTGGGAGCCCAGTAGAACTTCTCCATACGGCCGTCACGGATGAGGGGGGCGTACAAGGTGGAGAAGTCGTTACCGGTGACGATGATCGGGACGCGAGGGTTCTCCTCCTTGTTGTACATTCCGGGAAGCTGCACGCTGGTCGGGTTGTCGGCGATGTTCATGAGGGTGGCGTTCACCATCTGGTTGTTAACTGTGTACTGTGTGGTCCCGCCGAGACGACCGGCACCGGCGTCGAGATCGTTGATGAAGAGGCAGCACATCTTTCCCTTCTTGATGATGTCCGCCGCCTCACGGTACCTCTGCCTGATCAGCTTCGCCGGCTCTCCGGCGTTCCCGCTTTCGAGTTCTCCGGCACTCATCATGATGGGGCTGCAGAATCATACGTTAGGATCGTATGCAGATAGAAATTGCCTTGATATTCATTTTATGGAAGGGAAAATCTAATACGTATCAAAAAAATGTTTTGTCATAAACATCACATAAAAACTATTTTTTCTTAACGTACATTTATTTTCCTAGCTAAATTTTGTTTCACAAATTGCTAATGTTATTATTACGTTAAATAAAAAAAAACTATAGTATAGTGCAAGCATAAATTAAAGGAAAAATGGATTTGTATAGTAAGTAATTAAAGTAATAATAATAGATTCTAAAATATTAAAATAAAATAGTTGTAAATAGAAAATTTGTTAGGTATTTAGTTTCGTAAAAATGTTATTTACCGTAATTTTAGTAAATTGTAAATCAATTAACAACTTGGTGGGATTTACTGATGTAATTAGTTATGGTAGAGTTATATTTGTGAGTATGGTAACATGTGTGTGTCTATATATATATATATGTATATATATATGTATGTATGTATGTATGAGAAAAGAATGTATGAACCCACTTGATTCCCATCTTGGCAAAGACAAGCTCACACTGGAAGGATTTTCCCTGACCTTTGCCTCCCCAAATACCCAAGATAAGAGGAACCTATAATATTGTTTCAAAAAAGAGAGAGAGAGAGAGAAAGGTAACGAATTAGTATACTTTTTCAATATATTAGCAGTAACTCAAAATAAAATAAACCAAATTAAGATAATCATTAAAAAAAAAAAAAAATACTTGAGCATACCTTGATGTTGGGCAAGGTCATGTAGTTCTTGGTGATGTGAACGACAAGCTTGTCCATGAAAGCAGGGGCGATGTAGAAACCGTCCTTGGTGTTGTCAAAGTCGTACCTAAAGCCATAATTAATTTATATGAGATACATCATTAGTAACCTTGATCAAGGTAATTAATTAATAATAAACGTTGATTAATTATTGGACTTACTGACGAAGTCCGGTACTGAGGTACTCGTAAGAGCTCATGACGGCGTAGTGAGTGCCGCTTTGCATGGGGGCTTGGAAGAGGGAGTCGACCATGCCCTTTCCTCTTGTGATGTCTTGTTGGTCGTCGGAGATGTCGTAGGCAAGGCCTTTCCACCTGTCCTTGTTCGTCTGCTTCTCCTCCTGGGGGTCTTCGGTGGAGGCCGCGATCTTGAAGTTTCCGCTCGACGCCTTTGAGTTGACGAATCTTGGGCTCACTTTCTTCAAGCTACTGCCCATGAATGCCGAGCTTGGAACCGATGATGCTCCGCTGCTTGAGCCATTCAAGCTCAACTGCGCACATTCGTTACATTAGCATTTAGTACAAATTAGTAGTTCTCTAATTTTTTTTAACTAATCCGAGATTAGAAATTACAAAGTTTTGAACAGTGAATATAAACTCTAGGAGTAACAATTTTAGCTAATTGAATATTTATGTGTATACTATAAATCATTTGTTTCATGGAAAGACCGAAATTAATGATAGAAATGGGATGAATTAGGTAATCAGGTGGGTGGCCGTTTTTTTTTTTTTTTTGAATTTCTCAGTGATTGTTAGAACACGAATACGAAATTATACGACACCAAAAATGGGGAGGGAAATGAGAATTATGGTACCGGGACTCGGTTAACAGCTCCGATGGTGGAGACGGCGGCAGCCATTGGTTTCCGAGGGATTGGACGGATGGGAATAAGAGTTGAGAAGATTAGAGATAGGAACCTCAGTCACTGGCTGCAATGCAGAGTGTGTCTAATGTGGGGGATATTTTTGGTAGAGGACAGGACTTATAGTAGAAGTTCCGGAGTGTACATCCAAAAATGATAAACTTGAGGATTGGTTTTTCAAATGGTTAACGGCCACACAATCAAGATTGCCCTAGTCGACACGTGGCGAAAGGCAAGTGCTCGTAACTCGTAACTGAGCCCTCAATTGGTCCTTGAGGTTAGAATTTGAGCTCTTCTCTTCTCCACTAAAATGTAGGTTGTTTGGTTGCCACAAAATTACCTTGCTGTTTTTCTTTTTGTTGCTTTCTGCGAAGAAACTTCTTTCACAACAACATAATGTTTATGACGTGAACGGATAAAATGTTTGTGATCGGAAATGATTCATTGGTTTATTCTTTTTTTTTTTTCCTTTCTTTTTTTAATTTCCCTATATTTTCAGGTTTGTGGAAATAAATGAGATAAGTGTGACTTTTGATAAGCTAGTTTTATGTCCCACAAGGGCTCTATGATTTTTTTTTTTTTTTTTTTTCCGTCTAGTTAAATGAAACAAAAATATCCTGAAAGGTTACTTGGTTCCGTTCCATGACCACCAGAATAATTGTGAAGTGATATATTCAAAAAAGTAGTCACTTATTTTTTTTGGTCAAAATGGGTTCTAAAATTTTGGTGGACCAAACAAGCAATCTATCTAATAACAAACTCACGGTCTCCCACAGAAACAGATTAGGGGGCAGAATTTAGTAGGTTGAATTTTTTTGCCTCTTTTACTTTTTAGCTACTTAATTTTCCTCTTTCGTTTCAATGAAAAAGTCTACTCAATAGGATCTGACCATAATCATTATATTCAAAATATATATGTTTAGTTTAAAAATTTTTATAAAAGTTTTATCTTAAATGAGCTAATCAGAAGATTTTATTAATAATTAGATCTTCGGTATCCAATTGATCTTGATTTATTGTTTATTTTTTTTTAAAAAAATAATAATAAGAAGGCGGAGAAATACATACGTTGGAGAGAGGTTATCATGTAAGTAACTTGCTAAAGCTTCTTCTAACCATGATCTGTTTTTTTCCCCCTTTTTTTGGTGTATTTGGAGATAGAGGAATTCGTACTCTATATCTTATAATAGAGTCAATTTTAAAATTATCATTAGATATGTCTGTAATGACTTCGTTTTTGAACTTAACTATGATCTAAATTTGAGATTAGAAGCAAAAGCAATATTCTTCTTGAATGCATGTATGCCATGTGTGTTTTGCATACTTTCCGCTGTCAAAGGAAGTAAAATGGTTTGGGCTTGGGCTTTATTTTCAGTTGAGAACCCAACCCTTTTTTAGCTGTAAATGGATTCATGACATAAAAAATTAATACTAGATTAATATGACACAAAATTAAATTAAAGTAAATTAAAATTTATGTCATGATAGTCAAGAATAAAAATTTTATATTATGTTAGTCAATAGATGAAAAAATAATGGTTATTTAGGTAATTTTCTCACTGTAAATTAAAGAATAAAATTACCTAAATAACTATTTTTTTTTATCTATAGACCAGCATGATACAAATTTCTTATTATTAACCAACATAATATAAATTCCTTATTATTGACTAATATAACACAAATCTTAGTATAATTTTGTATCATATTAGTCTTGTATTAATTTTTTGTATCATATTGGTACAATGATTTTAAATTTATATCGTTCAGATGCTTTCCCAAATTAAACAGAAACTGTTTGGGGACTTTAAAACAAAAACAAAAATAGTTATCGGTCATGATCATCATTAATAAGACCTACACATAAAAAAAATAATGTTATATATCACTAACGATAACTATCACCACATTTTTTTAACCATTCATAACTTCACATGTCAATCTTACGATAATACTAATCATAAAAAATTTCTTCAAGAGCTGTCATATGTCAATTTCTAACCGATTATAAAAAATATGATGATCATCATTAGCCGTGAAAAATAGCATACGCGTAATACCACTTAAAGTAGATGGCACCTATAGCCAAGCCACCAAAATAATAATAATAATAAAAGGATGGGTTCCATGTCTCCGACTACTTTTTGTGTTTATTGGTTTTTTTTTTTTTTTTTTTTTTTTTTTTTTAAAGAAGACTTGTGCAAGTTGATTTAGTAAAAGAATATTATTAAGCATCACTTATGTCCAATACCATACAAGTTTAGTCAAATCACATGCGGAAAACGAGCATTTTAAAGCACATCACATATTGCAGGTCTTGGAAATTGAGGTGAAAAAAATCGACCACCCGGCCAAACCCAACCCACCCATGTGGATCTAAGAAAAAGGTGGGCCAAGTTGAAACAAAGGTCAATTCAGACTGACTATCTAATGTAACAGAATGTAATAGAGTAAGGACGACTCATATGTTTTATATGAAAAATAACTAAAAATTTAAAAAAAAAAAAAAGCACTATCTCGGCTCGTGGACCTTAAACCTAGGCCTGTCCTACTTGGAACAGATTATGAGTCAAGTAGACAAGTTATAAACCGATCCATTTGACCCAGCTCATATTTACAGCTCTATTTGAAACTTATAAAAGTTATAGCTTGATCAACTAGTGTAATGCTATAGAAAAGTTTAAGACTAGTAAAGATTTCCAATTCATAAAACTATGAATTTTGTGAATTGAAGATATCATGAATTCTTCTTTAAAGACCCTATGGCAAAAGAGTGCTTGGTAGAGCGTATTCTTGTAGAGCATATACTTTGAAGTAAAAATTAGAATAGCAAGAACTTTCAAGCATATATAAAAACAAACTTTCATCTGCTTTGTGAACGTTTTTCCGAATTCCGGTTTATCATTCGATCATTCTCAAACTGTTTCAGCGACATCAAAGCATTCTCTTCTCTGTCTGAACATAAATCTATATGATCCGAATCAAGAGGAGGGGTTTTGGATCAAATTAAACCTGCAATTAGATGTTGTCATTTCTTTACATGAACTGAAAAACTGTCATTACTTAGTAGATGACAGCTCAAAAATTGTCATCTGAAATATAGAAGACATCACTGGGAAATAAGATCACTACTACGTGCTAGAATTGGACCCTATAACCCGCGGAAACTACGGTAATAGGTTCATTGCACAAGCACAAAACATGTAGAGAGAGAGAGAGAGAGAGAGAGAGAGAGAGAAGTTTTGAGAGCTAGAAAGAGTAGACCATGCAGATGAAAAAAACAAAAAAAAACCTGACGATAATTGAGCCATGATAGAGAAAGACACTTTCATCGTTAAGCTCGAAAGCCGAAAAGCCCATCCACCCACCCACCATTCCCAAGCACGACACTTTTTTTTTTTTTTTTTTTAAGCTCAAAAACAAAGGACTCTAACAGTTGTGATATGACACAAAGTTGAGGTTCATTTTACTGAAAATGGTGTTTTGTCTCCCCCAAATTCTCTCTCTCTTCCCTTATTAGCCAAGCCCTTCTTTATATCTACATGCTTTAATAGACTTACAACTCTTACAGCTATATATATATATATATATATATACACGTTCATTGTCTAATATCAGACACCTTTATAAAACGACATTTGTAATTTTTTTTAATGTTATTATAACAACGATTTGATTCCAATACAAAATTTTACGGTGACACTTTGCACTAATAATTCTAAATAATATCAAATTCTAATAGTCTAATAAAAAAACTACATATAAATTAACTAGTAATTAAAAGATTCTAAATAAAAAGTTATAAGTGCCGGACCTATCAGCACAAGTATATTAATACTAATTATTAAGTTATAACGGTAAATCACTCATTATTACGTGACAATAACTTATTATTTTTTATTAATAAATATAATAGTTTAATTTTAACTTATGTAAAAATTATACCGATGAAAAAAGAATTGATATGAAAATTATTTAAAAACTTACCGATTAAAAATGGATAATTTATATATATCATGCAAGATTAAAATTGATGTCACTAACATTATTCTATAATTTTTTTTTTTCTTACGATGGTTACGTGAGCCTGTTTTCTTGGTTTCTTGAGCTTGAGAGAAGTTGGATTTTTGCTGTTCCAACCTCTTATATATATATACACACACACATATATACATATATATATATATATATTTTACTGTTCTCTAGGGAAGACAAGCTGAGAGGTTCTTTTTGTACCGACTCATAGTGAAGTGGCCAACAGCCAAACTCGATAATGCAGGATTAATAGCGAAAATTATGGATTATTAACTACGTGAAGGGATTAAAATATTGGTGATTATGGAGAATTAGTTACGTCCGGACAAATGGCCGTCATGAGTCACGGAATCTATTTCCACTGGTCCCTAATATTAAGCTAAGGACAAACCATCTAGTAAAAGTAATTATTCTTTTATATCATTTGTTCTCATTAGATTAAAAAAATTCTTGTCTTTACCGAAGTGCACTAACCCAAAAGCTTGATTTTGACTAGAGGCATTAAAAATATAGATAGCGTTCAGTACATTTCCTCTAATCTCAAATTTTAAATGCGAATTTACATGACAGTAAATTATCATTTTTTTATTAATAGATATAATTTTTTTTAATTTTAATTAATAGAGAAGTCATTTAAAGACTAATTAATTAAATAATGACAAGTCACATATCATCTAAAATGATGTTTAAAAATTAAGATTACAATTAATGTTCTTAATATTATTTAAAGATATTCGCTATCCTTATAGCTGTATAAGAGCTTTGCATAATTCCCCTCATGTAATTATTGACATGTGGGACTTGGTCAAGTGGCTGCAAATAATGTATATTTAAAGAATTGGGCACTAATAATTATATGTGCTAGATTAGCACTTATTATTAATGATTACAAATATAACCTACTACTAATTCACACTGACTCAATCATGAAGTATATAAACAATGATGGAGCCACATTATCTTGAGTGAGACACGCACACTCAATTTTGAAATTTCAATTTTTATCCTAACCTTTTTTTTTTAAATCCTAGTTGTGCCCCTATTTTACAATATATATGTACACACAACTCAACACTACTCAACGTTTGAAACGTGTTGTTCCAATTTATAAGAAAAATAATAAGCCCCTACTCAATCATTGAAGAATATAATTATGTTTTCAGAAAATAAAATATTATCTCTAATTATTTTAATAGTGCCTCGTTGAAAAAAAAAAATTTATAGTTTTGTCACTGAAACTATAGTTTGAATTCCTGCCCTCCAAGTTTAAAAAAACAAAAAACAAAAGCATTCACGTGGGTAAAAACGGTGGTAGAATTTTTAAGATGAACTTTAATATAACTATTGAATGGCGAAGTGATAGAATAGCCTTAGAATGGAATAATTACTAATACAAGAACTTTAGTTAGAATTCTTGATTGATTTTGAAGTCTTGATTGTACCAATCAATTATCAATAAACCCAAGAGCAAAGCCACAAATATATTTTAGTGGGGACATACATCAAATATTTTTTTAAAGATAAAATAAATTTTTGTGAGAGTTTTGTGAGAATTTTTAATTTTAGTGCATTTATATGAGAATTTTTAACTTTAGTGGGGGGCAAAACAGTAAAAGTATAAACTTTTTTTTATAGAGTTAATTTTAATGGTGATTATGTGAAAATTTTTTATTTTTAGTGAGGGTAATGTATAGACTATATGAGAATTTTTTTATTATTATTTTCAATAGGGATAAATTATAAAAATTATAAAATGTTTGGAGTAAAATTAAAATAATAAAAATTTTCAACCGTTGAAGCTATTTTAAAGTTTTACATGTGTAGCTATATCGATTTCTTTTCTTTTCTTTTCCTTTTTTTTTTTATTTCCTTTTCTTTCTTTTCTTCTTTTTTTTTTTCTTTTCTTTTTCTAAACAAATCACTCTTTAGACAATATAGCTTTTCATAACTCAAATTTTTGAGATATACTGAAGGGAGAGAAAAAGCTAACAGCTGTTGCCTCCCTGGTTCTCCTGCTAGATGTTCTTGGCATAAAAAGTGTAATTTTTTTTTTTTTTCCTTAAAAAACATAAAAATGTAAAATTGAAAAAAGATTATCTCTTGTTATAAGAACCCAACTAATTAATGATAATAATGATTAGGTCTTCCATTCGTACAGTGTAATTAATTTCCTAAAGAATCTTTATGGAAAGAGCCCTATTGAGGCACTAATTTTGGAAACCTTACCCAATTTGAGAATGACAATGTAGGCCATAAAGGAGACCTAAAAGGGCACTACTTTTTAGTGAAAAGAAGAATGTCCTTTGGACAAAACCAAAAAGAATTTATAATATTCTCCTTTCAAACTTGATGTCTATAAAGAGCAAAATCTAGTCCAAAATCACTTCGTACACAAACAAACTACTCCTCAAGTTAATTACTAGAGTACTACACTAGTGCTACTCCCCAAAAAAAAAAAAAAAAAAAAATCATTTGACACAAAGATAATCAGTGAAAAAGGCTTGGGACAATGACAGGATTTGGCTCTTCATGTGGAGCGTGCAAGTTCCTTAGGAGAAAATGCTCGAGCGAATGCATTTTCGCTCCTTACTTCTGCTACGACGAGGCCCCGAGCCACTTTTCTGCGGTTCACAAGGTGTTCGGAGCGAGCAATGTCTCCAAGCTGTTGCTACACTTGCCGGTACACAACAGAAGTGATGCCGCTACTACTATCTCCTACGAAGCACTCGCTCGGATGAGAGACCCCGTTTATGGTTGTGTTGCTCACATCTTTGCTCTCCAACAACAGGCTAGTTTCCAACCTTTTCATGCTTTTCACTTCCAATTTTTCATCTACAATATTTTTTAGCCAAAATATATAGTAACTCAAAAATCGAACAATTTTTTATTTTTATTATTTTTTTTTTCCCTTTTGGTCTTGTAACAGATTGCATGCTTGCAAGAGGAGATAGAGATTCTTGGCAACCAAATTGCAAACAATCTCACTGCTGTCATTTCAAGCTGTGGAAGTTCTGAACCAATTTCAAACAATAATGGCTCAAATGTTCATGGATTTACTCAAATTTCGTCGCAAAACGATGTGGTCATGAACTCGCAGTATTTTCAGAATCAACAGGAAATTCTGCTTTCGCAGATCGGGAATTCAACTGGAAATAACATTAGTAGCCAAGGCTTTGAATATGAGCAGATGGGTGTTCAATTTCCACCTTTGTATGGTTGGGACCATGAAGAGAAATATGTGCCTTGTCACTCTTTCTCGGACCCTTTAGGAAAACTGTTTGATGGGATGCAACAAGACAACGTTGGAAATAGCAGCCCATGGCTGGATGATGACATTCCCATCATGGAAAGCTGTATAGGTCCGATCTGGGATTGAGAATCCGTTTCAAACCCACTTTTCAAACTTTTTTTCTCTAATGTTTTCTCTTGCAAAATATTTAAATCTACTATTTGATTCGTGGGTTTGAACTTATGATTTGAACGGAGAAAGGTCGGAGACTTTGATAGGTGACGAGGTAAAGTTGTTTGGAGCCGTACGTGAGTTATTGCCTTTTGGCTGCACAAGAGAGAGAGATTTTGTACTCAAAAGCAGTGCTTACTTTTTTGTTTGGACTGTCACATACCAAAATGATTATCAGGTGGACTCTATGCCTGCCACACTACTTGGATTCAATAATGTGTACATTTCACCTGCCATATGATTAAGAATCATTTTGTACTACCATTTGCTCTTTTTTTTTTTTTTTTTTTTTTTTCTGGGTACTAGGTTTGATTTTGATATATTCTGATAAGTAATCTTTCTTCTATCATTTTCAGTATATTCCTTAATGCCCATTATTCCTCATGCGTTTATATATATATATATATATATATGCATATATATTACTTCAAAAACTACACACACACACACATGTATATAGCTTTTTGAAATTTCTGTCTGAGGCTTTCACAGAAATATGTAAAATAAAAAATGGCACAGCCAGACGAAATATGCAAGTGTAATGTATTACCAAAAACTACTAAATATATTTAGAAAATGGTAGTTAAATGTGTATAAGCTCTGTTTAATCAGGGGTTAACAATAAAATTATCAGAAGAGTCTGAAACTGTCCCCTTTTTTTCTTTTTTTTTTTTTTTTTTGTTTACACTGGAATGAAACTGTACATTTGTTTTGGGTACAAAACTTTTTACTTTCTCTGGTAAAAAACAATGTCAAAAGCTCAAGCCTAAACTTCACGGGCAACTTGGATCAACACTCTTTTGTTTTTTACTTATTTACTTTTTTTTGTTTTCCTCTGAAGATGGCTATTCCAACAATTCATTACAGTACTTAAATTCGCAATTTGGCCATTCAAATTAACTAAAATGATTCAAGCTCAAAAATGGTAACTTTCCTAATCACTTCTGGTTTCTAGAAGAAACTTGAGATTCTATTTTATCTCCATTTTAGATCTGTTTTTCAAATTGAAAATTTAAGTTTTTATGAGAGAAAACATCGTAAAAAAACATTTGAATAATGAGTTTAAAATGGTGATCCAAACGGAGGCTGAAGAGGTCTAGGTTTAGTGATTTGTAATATAATTTTATTATTCGGGTGAAATAATGACAAAGTTGGTTTTCTCCGCTCTCAAAACTTTAACCAATACTTAAAAATATCAGAATTTACACCACAGAATTGAACAATTTTCTCTCACTTAGTATGCAATTTTCTCACCACAGAATTTATTCGTTTGTTCATTTATTCCTTTGTTCTTGTATGTCACTGGAGTAGAAGGTTTCAGAAAATTTTATGACCACTCAGCGAACTATGGGCTTACTATAGATGATTCTACTCTACAATTGGAAAGGCCCAGTATAAGAGTTGACCAACCAATAATATTTTGAGAAAATTAACTAAATAATTACATTTTTTTCATCTATTAATTAACATGACTCAAATGCTTCATTTTTAACCAACATAATATAAATTTTAGTTAATTTTAATTTAATTTTATATTATATTAATCTAGTATTAATTTTTTATATCATGTTGGTTTAATTATCTTTATATTTGTGTCATTCACATACTTTCCCCTATTCTTATATTTTTTTTTTTTTGAAATGAGAAATTATATAATATTTTAATATAAAGAGTTAAAAAGGAAAAAATATCTAATACGATTGGAAGTGGAATTTTGTTATTTAGAGCGAAAAGGTTAATAATACCAAAACTTGTTAAAGATTTATTTCTTTCCCCCTTGCTAGAATTGTTTAATACATTAGTTTTTTTTTTTTTTTTGGTGAATTTGTTTAATATTAAAGTTAGAGACTTAGCTTAGGCACTTAATCCAACTCATTTGTAATATAAAAAAGTCGAAAGTTGGAATTCTCAAACTTAAATTATGACATATATATACACATTCGTGTATTAAAGTATATTTTTATAAAATTTAAATTAAAAAAAAAGGAGCAAAGTTCAAAGCTGCACTTTATTTATTTATTTATTTGGGGAAAGAGAGGTGTGAATTCTCGAACTTAAAAGTACAGAATTCTTTTTTCTAAAACAAAATTAGGAAAAACCTATGGTAGGAGTTATACTTTTATTTTACTAATAGATACCAATATTTTAGCTATTAAATCAGCTTTTCAACAGTATGATCTTTGACTTGAAGAATTCTTCATGTCAAGCTTTAAATTTTAAACATACACTCTCTCAAATCAAACCGTTAAAAAATTAAATCAACAACCAAAATAACAATACCTACAAATAAGATTTTAAAAAAAAATACAATTTGTACAGTAAGTTTTACCAACAAATTAATGTCTTTATATTATTTCTTTCTATTTTCTTTTATTGTAAAAACGATTTTACATTTTGTTTCTTCTTCTTCTCTAAACAACCACCACCTACCTGTCAGTCGTCACCATCCAATTGCTGCCGGTTGTCTTGGTCGGACCACCACCGCTGGCGGTCATTTGGTAAGTTCGCACCTACTAAATGACTCATTTCACCAACTAATAATTCGTTACTCCAACATTTGATGACACTTTTTTCTTTTTTTTTTTTTTTTTTCTTTAACGAAATTTGATGACCAAGTTATTGACTAATGGCAATGGGGAAATTATTAAATACTATAGACTATAGAGGAGATATTATATATTAATAAAAAGGCTTGTTGTCTCAGTAGGGACATTCGGGTAGGAAAGCCAACTTTTTTTTTTAAACCCACATTATACAATTTGAATTAGGATTTAAGTTTTCTTAAAGAGGAATGATAAATAAATCGAAAATTACACACATCTTGACTTCTAAAAAAAAAAAAAAGAAAGTCTGCATTAAACTATATATATATATATATATATTTAACAATGCAGTTCTATCGCCCACTAGTGTTAGGTTCATATTTCTTTAAAAAAAAAAATGAAGGATTTGAATGGGAACTTTCAAGCTCGAAACTTTATAGAGATTTTTTCATTCACGGTTAATAAGTGTAAACTATAACCTCATATGGTAAAATTTTAATGAAAGCATGTCTCTGGACACTATTTTCACGCCATAATACAGTTGCTTTGCTTTATTTTATCTTTTTTTTGTGACCAGTTGTAAGCTCAATACAATATGATATTCATGGTAACATATAAAATCGATATATGTATATGTGATAGTGCTCCGACTGCCCCGAGCGTAAGCAGTCCACCCATTTTAATTTGGTTATATTTTAAAAGGAAAAAAAAAAAAAAAAAAAACCTTATTAACGAGAGACTTTTAAGTCCCATTGCTACTAATAAGAGCGCCAAAGCATGCACGAATATGGTTAAGGCAGAAGCTAGCTACTATGCGTACACTAGACTACAAAACATCTTGTATACATATATATGCGTGCATATATGTATATATATAGAAAAACACTGTCAGCATCAATTCTAATCTCAACTTTTATATAAACTTATATATCACATGTGAGTTATCCTTTTTTTTTTATAATTATTATTAATATTATTAATAAGTATTTAAAAGATTATCACATCATCAGATTATATATATAAAAAACAATGACAACCCACTACATGTCACATTAATTGTATATGTAATCAATCTAAAGAAAGAAGGAAGAAGGAAAAAATAAAAAAATAAAAAAGAGCGAGAGAGAGAGAGAGCAAAACAACACCTCACGCTTAAATATATAGGTTCAAAATGACAAGAATTATATTAAGAAGATAGTTAACAAAGATCAACAACACTACTTTGAATTTATCCAAGGAAAAGCAAAACTATAATTGTTGCAATTGATTATATCGAGAAAATTGGGTGCAGCCTGCCACAACTTTTATACAGCAAGTGAAAAGAAAAATGGTTCTCTCTTCCGTCATCAATATTATATGATTTTATGAGAAACTGGACTCCACAATTTACCTGGACAACATCACAAATTTTTTTTTTTTTTTATTTTCTTAACTCAAAATCATAGAAGATCACATTAAACAATTCAGAAATTTCTAGAGGGAGTGGGAGAACGCATAGGACAAAAACAAATTTATTAAGAATGTGCAGTGGCCTGTTAAACAAGAATCCAGGTTGTCTTTATTTTCCTGTCTTCTTAGTTTTTCCTAAACTCTTTATATCACATGTCATCTAAAATTTAACAATATGACCGCATAAACAGGAGCTAAATATAAAAAATACTTGAACAATTCAATTTAAATGTCAGATTTTAAATCGTAGGACAAAATAAGAACATGATTTGAATTCATCAGACAAGGTCAAGGTCTAACATGTATACAATTATCACAAGTTTTGACATATAAAATGAAAAAGTAATGCACAAAAATATCATTGGAGAAAAGGGTTACGAGTAGAACAAGTAATCACAAACTGACCGTCATATTCATATAGAATCGAGAACAAGAAAAACATTTTTGACTTATAGACCAACTGATCAAGAGAGCAACAAACAAGTACATAGTTTGAACCGCTATCTAGCAAGTTTCCAACTTAAAGACCATTCTTTCTATATCAACTTACGTGTATGCAATGTTTATTTTTGTTTGTATTATTTTTTTTTTGTCAATGTTTTATTTATTTATTTATTTTTTTTTGTGGGGTGGGGGGGTGACTTAAGAAACTAACCAAGAAGCGGTATCAAAGACTACTTCAAACATTTATCTAATGGATATTAATTGCCATTTGGGGATTTCCCAGTAACAGCTTCCAAATTGGAAATTTTCTTATTCTAACGTCAACTTGGACACGAAAAGTCAAATTTCTGTCACTGGTTTGGGAAATAAAGCAAACCAGTCATTTATGATACCTAAAATAGACGTTTACCGAAGATTTATCAATTCTTTTTAATTCAAATATATATATATATATATATAATTTCACCTTTGACTTGCAGCAATCAATACTAATTGTAGCCGTGGCATTTGAATTAACACTGAATTTATAAATTCCAACTATAAGCAATATCTAACACTTGTAGTGAAATGCACATATGTCTAAAGAATCACTTAACGATTAAACCGATCAATATTTATATGACTAGCTAGCTGTCTAATACTTCATTAATTATAAACCAATGCAAACTTAAATGCCATATCCATTGTTTAACCTAACAATTTGACCAAACGTCATTATTGATAACATTAAAATTGAAGTAACTAAATTCTAATTTAATTTCCTTCAAAATTCCGATGATCAAGTGGTCCGAAAACCTACCCTAAATGCCCCATATGCAAACTTTAATATATGTATATATTAAATTGAAGACTTGTCAACCCTACAAAAATCTCTCAAGTCTTCTCCAACATATAAAACTAGGGCAACAAGGTACATTTTAAATATGAAATACCTGATAAAACTAGTTTCAAATGAGGGAAAAAAATACTTTCATTATTCAGTTTTTCAGCCCTAAGAGTTCTTAGACAACCTCAAACGATTGTATATAACTATAATATAATGAATTCGGTACTCTCCATATCAACACCAGCTGCTTATCCCTTAAAACGTATGGAAAGTTCTGAAATTTAGTTAGTAAAATTTAACAAATATCAATATCTTTATATTTACATATGTATATATGACTACCACATGAAGGTGCAAGTACATACAAGCTTAATACGTAGCGTCAGGACCTAAAAGAGTATTTACATGATTGCAAAATGTCAATTAATAAATGACTAGCTAGAAAAATATTTATGACCCCCTCGGGTCTTATATAGCCCCAAACCCTAAAGCCCTGCCAAGTTCAACGCACACAAATCAACTTGCACTACTCACAAGGCTGATTTTTTGGAAAAACTACACATATCTATATCCAGCTGTGTCATAAAGATTATATATATATATATATATATCATCAGCACACGTATATTAATATATATATATATATATGTTTTATCTTTCTACCTTGGGTTTAACCAAAACCCTTTTCTTGAAACGTATTCTTCCTATATTATCATATAAATACAGTTATATATAACGCAGAAATATGACATGAAATCAAGCGTGCTTACCATGTTTTACATGTGTAGCTAGCTCCAACTCCATTAAGCATTCTTTGCCCTACAACCAATAAAAACGAATTCTTCGGCAACAAGTTGATCATCAGATATATATATACACAAATAACAAAAGAAAAAAGGCCTCATATAAAGTTATGAAATTTGAAACAAAGCTTAAAAAACCTAAATGAGATCAAACAACATTTAGTTAACATTCACAAACGAGTGGAAGAAACAAAAAAGGGAAAAAAAAAACTCAAACGAGGAAAGTAGAGTCCTAACTCCTAATCTAACTAATGCTTACAAAACCCAAAAAAAAAAAAAAAACATAATAATTTTTTGCACAAAACAAAAGGTGAGATATTGCGATACTACTAGTCGTACAGGACCATCTTTCTCTATGTATATCTTTATAAACGCTCTCTCTTAGTAAGACGGCGGAGGCCGCGGCGGAGGACCCCAAAACATATCATGAGGCATATTCTGCCCATTGTTAGGCATCAAATTTGGAGGCAAATTATACATAGGAACCGCAGAACCTTGTTGTTGATGCTGTTGTTGTTGTTGTTCACTACTAGCTGAAACTCCCGGAGTCCCTCCTGAATTACTCGCCCCCGCCTGCTGCGGCATCGAAGGCGACCCTTCTCCGCCGCCACCGCCACCGCCTTCCTCCTCAATCGGCAGCCGCTCGTAGGTGGCGTTAGTAAACGTGGCGCCGATGACGATGACCGGGCCAGAAGCAACGAGAGCACCGGCCACAGCGCCGCCGACGACCTGCCCCTGGCCGCCGGCGAGGTAAACCGTGAGGCCGGTGGCCCCCGGCGGCGAGGGGTTGGGCAGGAAGGCACCCGAGAGGGACAGGATCTCGAAGCGGCCGTGCAGCGTGATGACTCCCCCCGGCGCCGCTGGCTGACGGAGCGTGACGTTGGTGACAATGCCGCTGCCGCTCAGGACGGAGACCCCCCGGTGCCGCCGCTGCGCGAAGGCGGCGATGCTCTCCACGATGTCGCTGCCGCTGCCGATCTCCAGCACGTGGCTCCGCAGCGCGTTCGGGCTCTCCTTCGCGACCACCACCGGCGGCTTCGGCTTGTTCTTGGACCCCGCAGGCCTGCCACGTGGCCGCCTCCCTCCGCCGCTGCTCCCGGTTCCGCCGGACGCGCCGGCGCTGCTCCCGGGGTCGAGGCTCTCGTCGGCGTTGTTGTAGTCGTCGTCTCTTGGGCTGCTGTTCGTAGGAGTTGCGGTGTTGGTGTTGTCGTTGTCTTCGTCGGTTGTTGAGTTTCTGAGTTGAAGAGATGGAGGTGAAGAAATGGAGTCCACCCCTCTCATGGCTACATTCCCAGCCCACCACCGATTCGCCATGGCTGTGCTGATAACTTCTTCTTCTTGTTCTTGTTCTTTTTCTTTGTTAGGTTACCCAAGGGTTGAAGAAAATACCCCCAAATCGAAGGAGGAATAATAAGAGGACAAGAAATGGTTAAAAAAAGAAAACGAAGTGACGAAATGAGGATAGTTGCCCTTTTGGTATTTGTACAGTACTTTTTTTGCCGGTTGGTATTGAATAGTCCTTGGTCTGGTGTTTTTTTCTCTCTCTTTTGAATTGGGGAGAAAGATAATGACAAAAAAAAAAAAAAAAAAAAAAAAAAGCCAGCTAGCCAAATAAAGAAGGTAGCTTGGATACACCAAACCAAAGAAAATAATAGAGAGCGTTTTTCTTTCTTTCTTTCTTTCTTAGATCCCAACTAAGGAGTAGTCTCCTCCAAATCTACAAGAAACAATCCAAAGTCTTATCCTTTTTTTTTTTTTTAACCCACCATGATCCCGATCTTTCTTTGCATGACGAAATCAAAACCCTAAGAATCCAAATCTCAAAAACTCAAGAGATCGATTCAGATAGAAATACAAACCCATCAAACCAAAACCCACTTCTCAAATCCAAAACAAACCCAGAATCTAACCCCAACCCACCTTCTCAAACACAACAAAAAAAAAAAAAAAAAAAAGCTCACCCATCTTCCATCTTAAATCTCCACTCTTTTTCTCTCTCTCTCTTTTTTTTTTTTTTTTTTTTTTTTTTTTTTTGGGAGGTTCTTCTCTTTCTTCCTCCTCTGCAAAAAACCCTCGAACCTCGACTTATACTAACACAGCACGGCACGGAACAGAGCAGCACAGTAAACAGTACAGTCCTGCTCTGTACAAAATCGGCTGGGTCAGAACGGCCTGAAGCAGAAACACAGGAACGGGGAAAAGCGAAAAACAATAAGGAAAGAAAGAGAGAGAAACAGAGAGCAAGGACGATGAAGACTAGGTGATTGTTGGTTTTCTATGGGGCCTCCTCCTAAAGCTTTTACCTTATCAGAGAGCAGTTACCACCCTGCTTCTGCGGCTGCACTGGGTGTACGATAAGGGACCCCCACACCCCAACTTCTCTCCCACCCAGTGTACTCCAGTACTACCCCCGGCGCATCATAAGTTAAGGAAGTAAAAGTCCCACCCCCCCACCTCTTTCTTTCTCTCTCTCTCTCTTACCCTTTGCTTTTTCAAAAAAGATAATTCATTTAGCTACGTTTGAAATACTGATTTCAAATGAAATTTTTAATTTCAAATTAATTAATTTTTATTAATTTTTTAAAAAAAATAAAAAATTGATATAAAAAGTTTAAGTATGTATTTGATATTTAGGTTTAGATTGTAGAATTTTGGTTTGAATTTAATTTTATATTTGATGAGGTGTTTGAATTGTTGGAGTTTAAAAATGTAAAATATTAAAATGTTTTGAAAAAAAAAATCAATATGGAGCTTGTTTCGTTCGTTTCGAAATTCTATGTAATTTTAAAAAAAATAATCTCAATTAGACTTGTATATGTAAAGTTATGGACTTAAAATTAAAGTTACAAAACTATATAAATAGTAAAATTGATATTGATTTTTTAGAAAAATATAAAAATTAAATTATAAAATGTGGATTCAAATCGAACGTCCAAACACACGCTAAGTTTAGACCTGAGAGACAATCGAAATTTAGTTCCTAATCTTTTTAAAAAATTGTGACTTGATCTTTATTTTTTTTAATGGTTAAAAGATCTTTTTATTTTTAGACATCAGATTTGGATCTAAAATTGAGATATTATTTTAATCATATATTATTTATTATTTACGGGTAAAAATTAAAAAAAAATTTTGACAGCATACATCATGATTTATTTTCTTGAATTTTTTATTTTTTGTAAGAAAAATAATCAAATTATATTTTTTAAGAAATCATTTGGGGCAACGTTTTCATATGATAATATTCCATATGGATCTAAAACTCTCAATTTTATATCAAATATTTTTTTCCTTCTATTTTCAAAAATTAAAATTATAAAAGTACATAATTTTATAATTTTAAATCAAAATAAGATAATTTTTGTATCAAAATATCTATAACAGCGAGATGAATAAGATAAGATTTAATTTATATATTTTTTCTAAATATATTTTATATTTTTATATTTTTTTATATCACAAACTTTTTTTAAAAGTATTTTCCTTTATATATATACATTTCTAATCCGAACTCTAAAATATTGTTTTCAGACATTCTTCAAATAGACTCTAAGTCTATTTTTAGTGAATCAACTTAACTCAAATTTAATTTAAATTTTTCATCTAAATTTTTATCTTTTTTTAAAAAATCAATAAAATTTATAACTACTTTTTAAAAAGTTAACTAATTCAAACTTAAAATTTTCATTTTATCTTAAACTCAATTCATTCACTAAATGAAACCTAAAAGTAAAATCTTTTAGCAAGTTAAAATTTAAATTGCAATTTTGTGGGAAAAAAAAAAAAAGGGATCAAAGGAACAATTTTATAATATATATATATATATATATGTGTACGTATAATATCTAGGATGTAATCTCTCAAGAGCGGTTTTGCAGAAGGTTGGTTCTGTCTTGTCTCCCCACGGGTAAACGGTTTTAGCCTTTTAGGTTGTACTAGTACCACTGTAACCAATGTACAAGTTACGAGCACCAAGTTGGGTGGTGAGCTCTTATATTCTACGCCCATTCCCATTATATGGTTCAACTTACAGTTACCTAAATACCCTTTTGGTTACGTGTTTAGATTTTATTGGTCGAGGGGAATCTAATAGATGAAGAGAGAGAAAAGATAAGGTGTGGTGATGTGGACGTGGGATAGCGTGCGCATGGAGAATAGTGGGGCTTGAGCTGGACACGTCAGCAAATTGCGAGTCCCGACAAAGGAGGAGGGTGGGAGGTGTTTATCGAATTGAGAACATCATCACCGCCTAAAACAGAGCCATGCCCCACCATGAGGCCATCAACCAACCCCAACCCGTTACCCATAACCCTAGGGCTATGTATGCCTCATTTTGATAAGCGTACGAATACAACAATGACATGTTTACTTACACGTAATCAAAATGATAACATTAATTATAACATTATCACCACCAAAAATAGAGCCATGCCCCACCATGAGGCCATCAACCAACCCCAACCCCTTACCCATAACCCTAGGGTTATGTATGCCTCATTTTGATAAGCGTACGAATACAATAATTACATGTTATTTATGCATAATCGGAATGAGTATGAATTGGAATTGATATGATTCGGAGTGGGTTAGATTCAGAATGAAGATTCGGAGTCAGAATATGTTGTTTACTTGAGTTTCAGGAATCGGAGTCGGAATCACTATCAATCTCATTCATGCGTCTACTTATAACAGAAATCGGAGTTAGTTACTGTAAATTTACTTGTATAACCCTTTATTTATTGTGTTTTCAAAAATTAAAAAAATGATTAATTTTTTTATTTATTATCATATTATTAATAAAAATAAAATAATCATTATGATATTAAGGCAATAAAATTAAATTGTGTAATTTTTTTTAATTAAAAAGAGTAAAATAAATAAATCAAAATAAGTAAAGTTTAAAAAATATAAAAATAGAAATATGATTATATATTATGATTAAAAAAAGTTCTTTATTTACTCTAATAACGTTAATAGTAATTATGATAGTTATATAATATTAAGTTAATAAAAATAATTAATATAGGTTGTTATTATTTTTTAATATAATTTTTTACAAATAAACTAATGATGAAATGATAATTTAATGTTAATAGTATGAATGAGAGTCACAATTTGGAGGGGTACATGGGATTGTTAATCTCATTTCTCAATCCCAAATTGGTATGGGACCCACCATTCTCACTTCCATTCCAGAAAAAAAAAATGAGCAAGTAAACAAGAAATTAACTCACATTCCCCACTCTCATTCCCTACTCTAGATAAGTAAACATGTCATAACAGTTTTTATTGATAGAGAGATTCTTCCAATCAATATATAAGGTATGTTTGATAGAATTTTTTAGAAGTTGTGTTTGACTTCTCAGGTTCAAGAGTAATATTTGTAAATGTTTGGATGATCTGTTAAAAGATCTTCTAGTTTCTAGAAGTGCTTCCTGTTAAAGCTAAAAAATATGACTTCTGGTAAAAGCTCTTCTAAGTAGATTTTAAAACTTGTATCAAAATTTAAATTAGACATTATAAACTTCACTTAACTTTTTTAGTACTTATCAGAATACTTTAAAGATTATTTTGACCTCAAAAGTTATTTGGTTCCAAACACTTACTGAGAAGTCATAATTTTTGCTTCTCTTCTTCTACTGGCTATAAGAAAAAACAAAAGCTTTGTTAAACGGGTCCATAGTTTATCATCTATAAAAGAGTTTAAGGCTTGTTGAAAGAAGTATTAGACATGTAATTTTAAAGGTTGGAAATGAGATGAGTTTTGAAAATGTGTATTTTGTGAAAATAAACAGTTTGAAGTTTAAAAGTGTAAAAACTTAAATTGTGTTTTTAAAAAAAACACCAATATGGATTTTATTTCATTTTTCTCAAAATTTAATATAATTTGAAAAAATTCATCCCATTTTCAACTTGTATATGTAAATTTATGGACTTTTAAAGTTTGAGTTTTTAAAAATAAGAAAAATATATTTTAAAAAATAAATAGTAAAATTAGAGAAAAAAAGACCAAAAAAAAAAAAAAAGAACTAGAAAAGTGTTTTCTAAACACTCTCTCAAACAGGCTCTGAGTTCATCGTTGAAAAATTTATCTTCCTCAAATTGTTGTTTCTTATGAAATCTTGAATTTTCAATTAAAAATGTATTTAAAACAGATATCCGAATAAAAATTTAGATTATTGCTTATGTAAATGTAAACATAAGTGATATATTAACAAAAACCTGTAAAATAACATATTTAAGATGTTATTTTACTTTATATTTCATTTTATTATATTAGTTTTAATACATATCTATCTTTTGTATTATTTTTAAGGTTTAAAATTCGTAAAAATGGATTTTTTTAACAATTAAATAATTTGTAAAAAATAATATTTTATTAATTAAAAAATTTAAGAAATGAACAATAATAATCGAATATTAAGATTTGATTATTGAATATTAAAATTTGATATTGATTATAAGGTAAATTATTTATTTAATTTATAAACTTTTAAGTTTGTACAACTTTAGTCCTTATTCTTATTTTTCGTAGCTTGAATGATCCTATAATATTAAAATGGTACTTCAATAATACTTTCTGTTAATTTTTGTACTGAATCCATTAGTAATTTGATCATAAAATGATACTCACTAACAGATTTCATCCAAAAATTGAGAAAAAGAACTACTATAACAATGTTTTTAATTGTTTAAAATCACTCTAGCTACGAAAAATAAGAACAAATTAAAGTTTCACTAACTTAAAAGTTAGAGATAAACCTAATAATTTATTTTTAATTATATTCAATGATAAATTTATCACTAATTAACGTTGCATTTGGAAACACATCTCATCATATAGTACATCAGATACAATACAATATGTGTTTGGTTATCTTATATTCTATTCAAACATAACTACTTTTGAACAGTAAACTTAATATGATTGCTATTCATCATACTCGTTTTCTATTTACTTTACCAATCATTTCATATATTATATCTATCTCTTTTTCTATATATTTTTTCCAATCACATCACATACCCGCTCTCACCAACAATCCAAATATATATTACATTTAAATACAATGTAAAAAGAAAATATTGAAAATGCATATTGTATCTTGTTGTATTATATCTAAATACAATATCTAATAAATGTAGTTTCCAAATGGACCATAAATTCAACATTTTAAAATACTATGATAAAAAGCTGTTTTTAAATTGAATATTGAGAGCATGTTTGGGGCAACATTTCTAGACGACAAAATGTCATCTGAATCCAAAACTCACAACTCTACATCAAACTTTCTTTTTTTTTTTTCATTTTTAAAAAAAGCAAACTTTAAAAGTACATAATTTTTTTATTTCACATTGAAATGAGATGATTCGTATGTCAAAATGCTCACAACGATGAAGCAAATAAGAGACGATTATTTTGCTTTTTTTTCCGAATATATTTCAAATTTTTGTACTTTTTTTTTATCACAGAATTTTTCTAAAATTATTTTCCCAAACGCACATTTCTAATCCAACTTCTAAAACACCGTCTCTAGACGTCCCCCAAACGGGCATTGAAATTTAGCCTCCGTTTGGTTCTACATCTCTAACTTAAATTTTTTATATCAATTTTTATCTTTTTTTTTTAATCAACAAAAATTATAATTAATTTTTAAAATCAACTAACTTTAAATTTAAATTTTAATATTTAACCAGCAAATTAAATACACAGTCGAAATCGATTAGCCAATTTAATACTCTGTTAGACAATAGACACTCATAGGTGAGATAGAGTAATAACTTTTGTTTGTTTGTTTTATTTTATTATTTTTTTAAGAGAAATGTTTTGGACAAACTACTGTTTTGACAGTGATACTGTTATGTGCGTCAAGACGGCTGGAAATTGTTGCGACATGCGGGGGAGTTGTGACCCACCTGAAATTTCCCTTCGAAGAGGGTTTTTGTTAGAAGAGGGGAATTTGAGTGGGAAGTGTAAATTGTGTAGGGGTTTTATTTATTTTTTATTTTATTTTATTTTTCAGTATTATAAACTTTAACCTGTGTGGCATGTATGTATGTGTAACGTCTAAAAGTGTTGACAAATTTTTTTTTTCTTTTTTTTTGTTAAATATTGATAAAGTAATTATATTACAGAAGTCACTATGATAAAAGATTTAAGACTTCTCATGTATTGTTGTTGAAACACGCTTCAAGTTTTTGAATCTAATTCGAGAGTATTTGAATAACCTTTCACACATAAGATAAAATAAACTAAATAAATGACCCTCCCAAAAAGTTATGTTGTTTTCTACGAAAAGAATTACCTAATTAATCATATTTTTTTCATCTATTAACGAATATTATACAAATTTCTTATTTTTAACCAACATAACACAAATTTTAGATAACGTTAATTTAGTTTTGTGTCATATTGATCTAATATTAATTTTTGTGTTATGTTGATATAATGGTATTTAAATTTATGTCATTCGGGTACTTTTTTCGTGATGAAAAACGGTATGGGTCATATATATTGTGACCCACTTGAAATTCCCAATGGAAGAGGGTGTGTTAGAAGAGGAAAATTTTCAAGATAAAATGTTTGGTTGAACATTAATCCAATGGGGACACCCCATAATATCCGGCCTATGTAATTATTGACGACGATCTTTTAAGTTAAATCAAACAATTCTATAATATAGGAGTAGATACTATGAGATGATTAGATAACATTATTACACTTGTTTTTATGAGTTTCGTTTCTCTTACTATTGTATAGTCAATAATAACACAAGGGTACTCCAATGTAAAGCATGATTTCCTCCTAAAATTCTTATTGTTTTATCAACCTTCCTAACATTTGAGTTTGATATGTGACACATTCAAAATACACAGTATTAATAAACTACCATATCATAGAAATCTACTATATAGTAAAAGGACTTGGTTACTTTGGAGAATTAGGTGGTAGTATATATGTATATATATATGTATACTTAAAAAATCTAATTTATGTAAAAAAAAAAAAAAAAAAAAAACATAGTTGAAACCGTTAGATCTTATCAAATTAATCAGATTAAAAAAATATATAATGATAACAAAATTTGATAAAAAGAAGATTATTATCCCTACTAATTAAGTATTTGCTTTTAAAATATGTGGGAGTTAAAATAATTCCTTTATGAAACAATAATAACGTTTTAGTGATGCTGTGAAAAAGAAAGGACGATGTTTATATAAAACATATTTAAGAGAAAGTAAGGAAAATATTAATGACATTTCAATTAAATGAATACATAATCAGAGCACGTCCAGTACGCGGGAATTAAATAAGAATGCACAACATCCTAATGCGTAGCTTATGATCAGACGGCATATCAAGTAAGAGCAATGAAAGGCTGATTTTAAATAAAAACATGTGTGTTGAAATCTAATAATCTAATTACGGCTGAGACCAATATTTTCTCAATCAACAATCAATATTAGAATTAAACCCAATTTTTTGTACACTGTCGTGCTTATAAATAGGGAGAAGTGCCAAGGGAAAGGAAACTATACATTGGTTTCTTTGACCTTTGAATTTAGAATTCTTTTTCTTAATTTGATTATTGTTCTATTTAAACTTCCAAGAGTTTTCTTCAGATCCTCTACTATGCTCCATTATTATAAAACCTTCGACCAATCACTTATTGAAATTAAACAAGTAATAATTTAACTTTCGTTCGACTCTCATATCTAAATTTAATTTTTTATTTCAAAGTTAAAATTTTTTTTCATTTAAAAAATTATTAAAAATTATAATTAATTTTTAAAAAATTTAATTACAAAATTTTATTTAAAACTCGAATATCAAATAGAAACTCAGAGAGATACAGAGATTTTCGACCCTTTTAATGCCTTTTCTATAGAAGTATCTTGTCTTGGACTTTGGAAAAAAATATTAATACGGGCCTTTGAGTGTGAATGCGACTAGGCAACAAACTTTTATCAGCTGCTCCGGTCTTGTAAGTGTCTGTTTGGTGCGTGGATTTTGATTTGGATTGTTTCAAATCCCTGTGTATGCCACCAGGTGCTGATCGTATTTATGGATTTGGCTTGATTTTGGACATGTGCTGGTCGTACACTACTCATTAGGTTGGTTTGACTACAAAATGTGATAAGATCGTTGACTGCAATGACACAAACTATAATCATTGAAGTGATAAATTTTATCTATTATTAAGTTTACCCTTGGTTCTTTCTGTTGTTGTTGATAAAATTTTTAAGTTAAAATATAATTGATTTTTTAAAAATTAATTATAAATTTTATTAATTTTTTATAAAAAGATAAAAATTGATATTTAAAAATATAATTTAATTAGAGTTAAATTTAAATATTAAATAAATTGTTGTAAGGAAGAGTATCCAGTAATTTTTTCCATTCCTAAGATCTTTTTAGAATATTCACCATAATGCTATGTTTTGTTAGGGGTGAGTGGAGGCAAAAGGAAGAAAGTGGAGGGATTTTAGGATGGATGTAAAAAAATTTTGGGTTTTTTTTTTTTTTTAAAGGAAAAATTATGATGTTTGCGTTGAGTAATTTTAAGAGAGAAACGAAAATGAAAAAGATTAAAAATCTTGTAAGACTCACATTTTTTAATCTCTCCAAAATAGGAGAGAAAAGTGAAAAGAAAATTGTGTCAAATGGCAAAACTAGTAAAATTACTAACCTTGTGTATTAATTAAAAAAAAAACCTTAAAGATAAAAGAAAATATGGACAAAATAATAATTGCATGAATAAAATGTCTTCATTCCCTTCACTTTTACTTGCAATACCAAATAACAAAAGTAATTTTAACTTCTTTCCTCCTTAGGATATCAAATAACTTCATGGAATAACAAAATCTTTTCTTTCTTATTTTTTTTTTCTTCTATTTTTTCGTCTCCTTCTTGTTTTCTTTCATTTTTACCGAACATATATAGACTACGTTTGGCTTATTTTGTTGGTTAATCATACAGACCGGCTTAATTGATTAGATATAGATGTACGAGAGAAATTATATAGCCTAAAAAGCTTTTACACGTCCGTAATTGACTATAATTTCTCTCTTTCAGATTATATTATATGCCAAATGACAAATATCCTAATCAGGATTTTCGTAAAATTTATTATATACATGTGGAAATTTCTAGAAATACAAGTATATAACTTTGTACTTCACCCAAAAAAAAAAAGTGATTGGAGACATCTAAAACGAATAATACACGCCTTTCCGTTTTTCTTCAACAAGAATTTAAGAAAAGGGAAAACAAAATAAATAAAAAAGAGCTTTTAATTAGTTTGAGTATTAAAATAGAACGTGGTTGCAGATATAATCAAATGATAATTTTATATTTATCTATCAGAGAAGAATGTGTCACCAAACAACAAGAGATGATCGCCTTTTTTTTTTTTACTATCGGATTATCTTTTGATTCAAAAAAAAAAAAAAAGGTTGGCAAAATAAAAGAAGGAAAAGGTATAGTTTGCATTGAAACACAATTTATATTGAGAAAAATTTATGATAGAAACTGCTGCTCGTATTAGAATGTATGGTTATTTTAACAGTTTAATAATTTTGTCTACGAATATTCACATCAATAATTTATATCAGATGATAAATAATTACTTTTAATCGTAGATTACGCCGTTAAAAATTCTTAATGTAAGTATTGTCCATATTTTAGCCAGATCATTCCTTTTCACTAGATTTTTTATTATTTATTTTTTCAAAAAAGAAAACCATAAACAAACAACAAAAGCCGCTAAAATAGGCAGAATTGGAATTTAGAATCCAAAGAAAAGCTTAGCAGAATCCAAGTCAAGCGTAGCTAAATAGCTAATTGCTAGTTGCAAATTGCTACATATTCCTAGCCCTCCTTTTGTCCTTTTACTTTTTGCCACCCAAATTTTGCCTCTCGGATCGAATTGGCTTCACAAGAAGAAAACGTCAAAATGCTATTTATTTTATCTTAAATGTCTTCTATGACGGTGCCGACTCCTCTCTCTCTCTCTCCCTCTCCCTCCCTCCCTCCCTCCCAACACTGAATCCCTGCAAAAAGTTGATTGCCATCAACGGTACTTGATTCTCTGCAATTCACTGCATCCTCGTCATCCAAAGTGATGATATTCATAAGCTATATATATATATATATGTATATATATATATATGAATGAAAATGTCTGCTCTATGATACCACATATCACGCGCAACGGCGGAACTGGGACTAAAAATAAAAAAATACTCATATAGTAATAGTCCATACTTTACCCTCATTAAAAATAAATAATTCTCATCTAATCAACACTAAGATTAATTATATGATTATATTTTATTATTTTGTCCGCACTAAAATTAAAAATTTTCAAATAAACCAATTAAAATAAAAAATTCTCATATAGCCTCCGCTAAAATTTATTTTATTTTGAAAAATTTTTTTGGTATGAGCCCCCACTGGATTATGTTTCTGACTCCTCCCCTGATCACGCTGTACTTTACAAAAGAGTGTTTTTCCTAACTTTTTCTATCTTTCTTCGCATTTTGAAAAAGAAAATCTATTTCATTTTTAAACATGCATTATACAGTACTATTTTGGAAAAAGAAAAGAGTAATCTTTTTATAATATTCTCACAATGCACTATTCCTAACACCATTACTTCTCATTCCAAACAACTTTTTGTTTCCAAGAAGAAAAAATTTTTATACATCCAAACACCATCTTATTCTCAAAATGAAAAAAATTTTCATTTAAAATAAGAAAAATTTCCTTTTTGAAAATGGACACGCTATTCAAACTGACAAATGTCACATTGGAATAACTTGATTGTTACAATTTATCGGGAAATAAAAAACAAGTAGCATAATGGGACCCTATATGTTTACGTATATATGTGTGTATATTTACTGGCAACTGGAAACAGGGGAGAAGTGCATCCGCGGAGTCTTGAGAAACTCTTGTTCTACTTCTAGTCCCAGAATTTGATTCGCTATGAGGCCAGCCACTGCCACAATGAACGACAAATAATAAGGTCCCCGTAAAGGGTATAGACACCCTGGAGGCTGATCCAAGTTTTGGCCTCACGATTGCACCAAATACAATAATACAAAGCAAAGGTCTCTTTTGGCCCATACTTGACTGGCTGGGATACTTATCTCTACTTTTTATGTCCTAATCAAAATGATGCAAAGAGGGACCACAACCAAAAATCAAGGACTTGTCATTACCTGCCTCCTTGATATCTTGAAAGGAACTAATCGTAAGCATATGTTTGGCACTCCATTTGAAGACTACTTTGAGCACCGTTTAAAAGTTTTCTACAGTGTTTTATAAGTAATAAGTGGCAAAACAATCATCTGGTAAAAGATTAAAGGGATATTTGGCTCTTAGGTTCAAACCTAATGCTTTATTTGGTTCGTCGATTGGAGATGAAATTTTTAAGTTGGATTTGATTGACTTTTCACAAACTAATTATAATTTTTGTTGACTTTTCAGAAAAAGATAAAAATTAATATGAAAAAATACAGTTTAAGTAGAGTTTAGTTGAAATGCCAAACGGAGTATAAGTTTTTCTATCTTAGTTTTTGTCTCTTTTTTTTTTCTTTTCCTGAAAAGTCAACAAAAATTCTAATTAGTTTTTAAAAAGTCAACCAACTTCAACCTAAAAGTTCCATTCCAAACCCATACAATAAACGCAAGCTTTAAAAAAAAAAAATGGCGGAACAGTTACTGTCATGGCAAGGCAGTGACCAGAAGTTTGAACTTTCCAGCTCGATCTTAAACATTTGAATTATTTCAGTTGGTAAAATACTACTCAGGAGCAACCTTGGTTCTGTACACAAATGAGCAAAGCCAATACAATAACTTTAACAGGATTGTTTACTTTCTGGTTGTATAATATGTCAAATACAGCATTAAAAAAAAAAAAAAGAGGGTCAAAATTCTCGGCCTAAAAAGCACTCTTCTACTACTAGGCTCGAGAGACGGATCATTACAGAAAAGCATTATTTATGCGGCAACTCCACCCTAGTAAAGTCTCACGGAGGAAGAAAATGAAAGGGAACTCAATTCAATGAAATAATATAATCCTTGCAAGAAATCTGACCAACCTGCCATGGTTTCCACGAGACCAAGCACGTCCCTTCTATTTGCAATAAACAACGCATAGCAGCTAATGACCAAATCTGAGTGGCTCGCCTTCGCCCCAGCTCTGTAAATTCAGATCTCGCAATAGAGAGTACCTCTAAGAAAAAGAATAACTTGATTTCTCATGAGCTTGTGGGGTTGCACACATTGACAAAACCGGTCTCAGTTGCAAATATACGACTTCCTAACCTCCGACAGAAGGAACTTCGGAGGGTGCCGTTAGAATTGAAGGCGGGCCTGTTTCATCAGACACCACATCACCCCCTGCTTTACCACTCTCTGACTGCTCTTCTAAACTTTGATCGGGAAATACCTCGGATTGCAAGGACGGAGCAATGCTGTTCACATGTAACCATGTCTGCTCCCACAAACTGTCTCCACCTAAAGCACTTTTATGCGCAAGCACTCCCTTAGTCTTCATAACAAGCAAGATGTTCTTAAGCAGCTCGGGTACTAGCTCCTGAAGCTTCTCACTTTTCCTACCTCTCAGTTTCACCTTTATATATTTTTCCATTCGGCTGAGAATACCGAGCCATAATTTGCCGAAAGTTGTTAACTGAGATAGATCTGGAAGTAACTGGAGAAACACCTTTGGCAAAAGCTTCATAGCAAGTATAAGCGTTCCTTCCATATTTCGAAAGTCTTTATGGGACTGCCCTTGTACAATTTCAAGCAAGTCATCAAGCAGCGTAAAGATCACCATATCAAAGCACTGTAACCACAATCCCTGAGGAAGATTCATCCCGTCCACTCCTTTCAAGCACTTCTGCAAGGACAACAAAGCATGATTTCTAACCCCTTCTCTCTGGTCCAAACAAACTTTTCTTAATCCCTGAACAAGACGAAACCACATCTCCCCAATATCCTGAGACATCCTTAAAGCTTCTTCCTCTCCCATTGCGACCTTAGCTTCACTGGCCCACCGTGCTAAACAATTAATAGAACCCGCCATTAGATCTACTGCAATAACAGAACGCTCTGCGTCTCCAACTCGAGACTCAGCAAACTGCCTTGATGCATCCACACAAAGAACATAATTGGCTGGCAACAAGTGGGCCCCGTCAGACATAATGAACAATAACGTGTCAAATCCAGCATCTGAAGCTTCTGGATGTCGAGCAGTGATGGAAAGAAGGGATGCAATTGTGCGCCACCCTAACTGGGATCTGATGTGAGAGGCATTTGCCTTTACAAGGCGGCTGACTTCTTGTGTGATTTGCTCACAGTATGCATCAGCA
This sequence comes from Ficus hirta, assembly GCA_038430175.1. Lineage (NCBI taxonomy): Eukaryota > Viridiplantae > Streptophyta > Magnoliopsida > Rosales > Moraceae > Ficus > Ficus hirta. The sequence continues at coordinate 7,206,357 of CM076594.1, read as the reverse complement.
ACCCGTGCATCAAGTTTTAAGACAAGTTGCAATGACCTCAAAAGTTCATCCGCAACATTCTCTTTGTAAGGAAGCAGCCGCTGACAAATACGGAGGAGGCCGAAAACAGCCTTTTCCACCAGGGAACATGGCATGACGGTTGACTGAACAATGTTGGCTATGTGCTCATAGACACCCTGCCACAGAAGCACAATTCTGTCCCTGTTATTCAGGGTAATTGCAATTAGCAACTCCAGGCAGAAAACTGCAGTGTCTTCATCCTCGGGAGAGCTGCCACCTTTCTGAGATCGCCCAGCAGCCCAGATTATTGCTCGTGCAAGCTGCAATAGAGACTCAGCTTGCAGAAACTTACTCTCAGTAAATATACTGTCAATGTGGCACTTCTGAATTGTCTGAAGGCTCCGTTGATGAGCTGCTAGTTCTTCCTCTGTAGGTTGTATCCTTGGCTCCTCTGTGTCAAGGGACAAGAGCTGACTAAATCGGCCCATCAATCCGTAGGATCTCCTAGGCGTTGTCGTGGGCATATGAGAAGAAGATAGAGAATTTTTAAGAGGTTTTCCATGCCCATTGTCAGGGGGAAGTTCTGGCTCATCGGCTGCATCACTGGCCACACGTGCCGGAAGAAGACCAAGCTTGTGCAACCTTAAGATGCAATCAAAAATATTTCTCCAACCTGCTCGAATGTAATCACCATAACTGTTGGCAATTTTGAAAACAGCCTCAGTTGCCATTCTAGCTTTAGTATCATCACCGAATGCCAGCACAGGTTCCTCAAGAAAAGATGGGTTCAGCAGTGTCGTGAACTTACACAGAGACACAACAAGATCATCAAGTACATCTTCAAGATGATGGCATGCTGAGATCTTTGCAACCGCTAGGAATCCATCAATACATGTTTTGTAAACCTCTTCATGTTCAGCATGATCAAATACCACGGAAATAGCAGCAATAGTTGGCCCTGACATTATAGCAAACATATCTTGGTCAAGGTAGGCTCTTGAATCTGATACTATGAATGGAGCTGTCTTCTTTGATTTCTGTATTAAATCAATCCATCGGCTTGGAGTCATTTCAAGAAAACCAGGACCTTGTTCTGGGATCGTGCGAATCTCATTCTGGCATATTGAATGGTACAGCTCTGACAGGAATTCTCGAGGTAGGTCATTGCCTCCATTTATGCGCCGATTATTTCGGATGAAATCCTCTTCTGTCATTTTTTTCTTCACTTGTGCGTTGTGCAGATCTGTATTCAGCAATATGAGTGAATATGATAACAGCAGAGCAGCATCTTTGTTCACAAGAATCTGTGGTGACTGCTCATAATATCTTTCTGAGAAAGCCTCGAGCACTCTTTGTATCTTTTGTGACTCTCCAGGTAATCGGAATGTTTCTAGAAACAGTCGCAATGCCGTATCCAAATTCATGTCTTGGAAGTCAAAAGTCCAAGCAAATTCATGAAGAACCTGAATACAAAACTCGTCATGATTTCCCAGAAAATCTCCTACGAGATTCTTATCCAGCCCAGCAGTATACCTGAAAAAGCAGGCCACACTTTGAGGATCAAGTTTGTCAGGCAAGAGGTGTGTTCCTTGGAGGAATTCTAACCCCTTCTTTGGATCATGATTAAAGTGATCAGCTCCAATCATCAACCTTCTCTTGACGTATTTCTTCCTGCGAACAAATGGAACCCAATGACTCGGATCACTATAGTTGTCACACTGCACCATCCAGAAGGGAGTATACCCTTCCATATTTACCGGATTCTGCTCTGGACTGACAGATCCATTGCCTACCCTCTCCGCCATTCCCTGAATAACAGCAATAAGACCATCCAATGCAAGAATATGCATTGATGACAGGGGGCTATTAACAGGGAAAGCACTCTTTGACAATAAATTAGCAAGTTCTTCAAAGACATTACTGCAAGTTATGTCACAATCAAAGTTAGCATACATCTCCACCATAAATGATTTCTGCCGGCAGAAGTCAACAAGCGCCTCCATAGCAACCTCCTGCAGGTGGTAAGAGGCCCCATATTTGCTTTGCGCGATCCTCAAAATCACACAAGAAAAGAAAGCCTCGAGCTGTAATTTGAGTTCAGTACGCAGATGATGACACAGATTAAGAACAATGCTGCATACCATGGAAAGAGTAAGTGGACTCATTGACAGGCCGAACTGCATCAGATTACGGAACAGTTCATCCTGAACTAAACTCAACAATCTAGGGTGATGGTGAATATAGGGACCAACCAACTCTATAGCAGAATTAATCAAACCCAGGGCAAAAAGCGGCACATCTTCATCAAACGCTATGGTATTTGATCTGGGACCCATTCCCACATGCTCAACAACATTTAGCAAAGAGCACAAAAAATGAAATATTTCCACCATGCACGGTACTCCAAATGGCTCAGTCATCATGCGCAAGTCATATGGAACAGTGTCCTTACCACCCCCAATCCCAATTGGATTTTCATCCATTCCTACTGCTGCTTGACCAACAGAAGCATTCGAGGCAAGATTTGTGGATACTGTTTGACTCTCATATTCAGAGATCATGCTGCCATTTTCCATTTGTCTACTAACCAATTCATACTCACTGTCCAACTCAGCACTCTGCAAAGGAAACAATGACTTTATGTTTATTTTAAGGAATATCTTTCAATAATGAATATCAAAATAACAAATTCATTATTTCTTTTTTCAAGTACAGGTATCGCAGTATGTCATACCCAGCCTCTAGCCTATAAAAATAGGCAACTTTTTCTTTAAACGAATCCAGACAAAAACCAAATGCCAAATATATGTACACATATATTTAGCATGCTAAATAGAGAAAGTCAAGTGCAATACAAGGCATCTTGTGTGAACATAAAAATTTGGGATATAAATTCACCTAAGACTTTTTCCATATATAGCCAACAAAGAAAAGGAAAAACACCACAAAAAAAAAAAAAAAAGGATAAAGATAAAGAGATGGAGAGGTACGTTATCTATCCTATTTCTCTAAAGCAGAAGAAAGAAATGAGCCGAAAAAGAAATTTAGGAAATTTTCATCGAAGGAAAACTTTAGCCAAACAGGAGCAAATACAGGAAACCAATGACAATATGACCGGTATTCATGCTTCTATTTTTGCTAAGTTTTAGCCCAAGAGATATTCGACCATTGGTCATCGCTTTCCTTACTTCCATAAATTGTTTTCAGCTTAGTTTCTCCCAAAAAAAAATAAATAAATAAATTCATCCTTCATTCCCAACAACTAAAACAGAGCATAGAGAATTGAAATATTCAAGAAGAGAATAGGAAACCAACAAGCATTTGTACCTTGCGATCAGCAGTATCTACTACATCTGTCGGAGCACTTTCTGAGTTGCCAATACGATGAAGGTGTGAGAAAATACACCTTACAAGTTCATGCATGGTATGCCGAGCTATCCGTTGCAATAACTCACCTTTTGATCCTGCCTGGTGGACTATACGGAAACATGTATTGACTATTGTGCAAACATGCTGATTACTCAACACAACAGCGACTTTACTCTTCATGCATGCCAAAAAAACTTGAAGTATCTTCATCAGAACTACCTCTTCCGACGCAGGATCAGTCACCTCAAATCGGCAGCTAGTGACAGCATCAACTAACACATGCATTGCTTCTTTCACATTTACTGTGTTTTGATCAATAATATCAAGTGTTAAGATCTTGTAAACAGAAGATAAAGCAACACCGGTTATTGGAGCACCAGTTTCATCTGATTGAATCACATCCAGAAATGGTTGAAGATACTCAGAAGGGTTGATAGTATTCCAGTGATGCTGCCATGTAAAAATCTTCTTGCGTAATACCTTTAAAGACTGAATTAAGGAATGTTCCAGCTCATCATCACCAGACATATAACGCACGCCCCATCTTACATTTCTCCTCATGACAGCTAATACAGCTCCTATTTCTGAATTAATTATGCATGCTAAAGTAGCTCTACTAAAATAGCCATCACAGTACTCGGGTTCTTCAATTCTGTTGATTCCACTCTTTAGATGGCCCATCTTTGAACAATATTCTTAAGATAGAACCCAAATTTCTACCTGTAGTTACAAACTTCTATGGAGAGACGGCCGATAAACAAAAGCGAAGCATACCTTCAGAATCTACAGAGATGAAAAGATATATTGTTAGATAATGCACATGTTGAATAAGTTGAGGAAGTGCAAAAGGCAACACGGAGAAGTTTCATTTCAAATATTTTATAACATATCAAAAAATGTCTCTAAAGCAACCATTAATAGGCGATAAGAGAAAGAAAATATTTTATAGTAACACCTTTAAATATCAAATACATGCATGAAAAAGTTCAGCAAAAAAACTATATATATGTGTAGATATATGTATATATGTGAATGAAAAAAGTATATAGATATACGTAAGTTGATGCAGATAACTGATGAAAAAAGTATATAGATATACGTAAGTGGATGCAGATAACTGATTAAGTATTACACACAGCAACTGCAAAGTTTATTCTTATGTTCCTAATTCCCCTTTCCACCAAAAGAGACACCACATCCATATGCACTCATGTACGTGCATACGTGCTTAGAAATACATTTTATTGAGCAACAGTTGATCGTGAATTATGATTTATGCTAAAAAAATATTTTCCAAATATTACCTTTTAGGTGGGGATTGTTTATTTTTATTTTTTCCAAAAACAAAAAAGGTATTGGACACGTCCTTTCCCTAAACATTTCACAATTGGCATTTGGAAAATTACTCCTTAAATTGACTACCGCAGAACGTCATGTCACGTCCATGAGGGCATCTTGTTCCAAATTTTAACATCATTCATAGATTTGGAGGCACTCACTACATCTTATCAAATTCAAGATATAACTCATCATCATTAAAGTTTTAGGGGGCAACTTGCCAATTCAAACCAAGTTCAGGAAGAAAAAGCACCAAAAACCCGGCAGCAGCATAACAACTCTGGATCTCCATCACTGTAATCATAGCCCAAACAACAACACAAATCCTTCCCGTCTCTTTACATCAACCAAACACTTATCACTCGCTTTTCACAATCGAATTATCACCCCTTCTACAATGCCTCTAAGTTTACCAAATTCAATTGCCACAATCGAATTTGACATGATCTTTACTACTATCACTATCATTTAAATGACTAACATTTTAAACTTCAATTTACCAACAGGCATAACCGATCAGATTTGACCAACAAAATGTGCAACAGAAATCTAAATTTCATCAGATCGGCATTAAAATACGAGCTCTTCTAACAGAACCCAAATTCATGAACTCAAACAGCATTCCGATTCATAAACCTCACAAAAACCTGAACAAGTATTATCACGTTCCAGAATCCAACTCAGATCTTTAGGACAGAAAATGCAAAACCAAGATAATAGTAAGAAATTCCCATCAGTTTTGCAGATCTAACAAGAAAATCATCAAGGAAAAACTCAATTAGCCCCATTTCTAAGTTCTGAGAATTTCGGGAAATGAAATCAAGAAGGAAACAGCAATTCAATTAGGGAAAATTTCAGATTAAGGCCTTTGAAGAGAGAAAAGAAAACCCTAACCTCAAAATTGCTCCAGAAAAGTTTAGCTGAAGAAATTGGCCGTCTCTTCTACTTGGTGGAACGCTCCCGGTGGTGAAGCCAAGGACAGAAATGTGCTTTCCGTTGAGGGGAGAAAGAAGAAATGAGAAAGAAGAATAGAAAAAGAACAACCGAAAAAAAATAAAAAAATCAAAAGAGAGAGGGTACATTTACAAATTTTAGAAGTTTCGAAGGGGATAGAACAAAATTTTAAAAAATTTAGGTTTGACAAATCACTTGTCTTGATAATTGTTACAATTATTTAATATAGGAAAATTAAGTTACACATATTTTATAGTCACTTAATCTAACAAATTATCTAATTTTTTATTTATTTAGTAAAATAATCATATATTATTTTTTAGATTTAATCAATCAAAGATTGATTATAAAATTTAATGATTTACGTTATAATTAGTAATTACTTTGTATGATCAATTATTAATTAACCGTTTAAAAAATCTTTTATCTAATTTTTAAAAACTTTGATCATTTATAAATAAATAAAAACTTCTTAAAAAAATGTTATTTAGCTATAAATCACTTTAATATATACACTGAACTTTTATTTCCACAAGTAAATGTTTTCTTCTCAATTTCGATTCTAATCATGCACTTCATAATTTTTCTTTATTTAAGAGTTTTGAAAGAAAAGATACAATAGTAGATTAATTTTTATATATTTTATTTTAAATTGGTCCTATTTTTTTCCTCTTACTATTTAGGCGTTGTTTGATACTCAAGTTTAACTTCAATTAAACTGTACTTTTTCATCTTAATTTTTATATTTTTTTGAAAAATGAATAAAATTTAGAACTAGTTTTTGAAAAGTCAATCAACTCCAACTTAAAATTTTCATCTTCAACCGGTGAACCAAACGCAAGTTTAGTATTTTTATTTTTCAAAAGAATTTTTATTTTGTTATAATTCGTTTTACTAACATTTTCAAAATCAAGTTCTGTTGGTCCTCGAACTCTTGAGTTAGTGAGAATTTTTGGTTGAAATACCCCTAAGTTCTTGAGTATGTGAGAGTTTATTCAATCTCATATATATATATATTAGTTAAACTATCATGAAACTCTTAAAAAAATGTGTTGTTTGCTCTTCTGTTAATTTTTGGATGGAGGATGGGGATACAATGATGGGGGAGTCATCTCGACTCGTGGATGACCGTGACGGACATCCGTTTCTTTAATATTGATAATAATAAAAGAATCGATTGTGTCCTTATACTCTTCATTTATTAAATCAAACGACCTTTTGCGATAATGTTAAGTGGGACCATTGATGAGATGCTAATCTTGATTCTAAACCTTCAACAGAAATCTCTCCCAATTATATTTTAGCTCATGAGGGGCAAAAGACTTTCGAGAAAAATGAAGTTTTAGCATAATGAACCAACTCAATTCACTTGTGGTTGTTGATTCTTGAATACGGATTAATATCTATTTTACAATCCAACTCATTTGGCTCTTGAAACTAACAGAAATAGTTGTAAGTAGGATAACCAATTGAACAAATAGTTAGTTTTGTCCTCGTATAAAAAATAACAACAATTACTTTTCGTCCAATCCATAACTTGCTTAAAGAAGGATTTCTCAACGCATGGCTCTAAAACTTTTTTTTTTTTTTTTTTTTTTTGACAAGTGCTATTTCCTCATTGTGACATTTCGGTATTCCTTGTGCCTGGACGTGTTTTTCAAAGCAAGTTTTTGTTTTGTTTTATTATTTTCTTGTGGTTGACGTATCCACTAACCCTAAAGATAGAGTGAATTATTGCGTGACAAATAGACAGTCCATATACTTTGACCACTATGGTAAGATTAATTTAAATTCATACTTTATCGAGAAAAACGATCGGCCTTACCATCCCATCTGACTCCCTTACGGCCCACAAGTTTCTAATTTGCTACAAGATTCGAGTAGATTTACTCTCGTGTTCCCTTGCATTGATTCTAAGTTTTCTTGTGCATTTTCAGTCATTTTCTAAAGAATCTAGCCCTAGATCCCATCAGATGTACATTCAATTAGGTGGGTATTCAATCAGTATCTCCCTTCATCTGCTTATAATGAATATCAGTATGGTATCATACTTTTAGCTCATACAACGGATTCAATAAGCCTCCCAAGCAAATTTAAAAAATAAAAATAAAAAAATGGTATGAATAAGCCTTTTGTAAGTGAACAAGTGGACTACCTCAAAAACTAATTCAATTCACTTGATCACAATTGGTTATGGACACGCATTAACAAGACCAGTTCAAAGTCACCAACTCATATATTATACAACATCCTAACCTCCACCTGCAGCACCTTCGGGCAACGGCGTCGTTTGGTCCGAAGGTACTTGGCCTGTATCATCAGATCCTAGAACAACTCCTACTTCACCGCTGTGTAACGTCTCTTCCGAACTTTGATCAGGAAAGACCTCGGATTGCAAGGATGGAGCGATGTTATTCACATGTAACCATGTCAGCTCCCACAAGCTATCTCCGCCTAAAGCGCTTCTCTGCACAAGCACTCCCCTTGTCTTCATGACAAGCAAAGTGTTCTTAAGAAGCTCGGGGACGAGCTCCTGAAGCTTCTCGCTTTTCTTACCTCGGACTTTCACCTTTATATACTTTTCCATTCGGCTGAGAACACCGAGCCATAATTTGCAGAAGGTTGTTAACTGAGATAGGTCGGGAAGCAACTGGAGAAACACCTTTGGCAAGAGCTTCATGGCAAGTATAAGAGTGCCTTCCATGTTACGATAGTCTTTTTGGGAGTGTCCTTGTGCGATTTCGAGCAAGTCGTCGAGCATCGTGAAGATCACCAGATCAAAGCACTGTAACCACAGTGCATGAGGAAGATGCATCCCATCCACTCCTGTCAAGCACTTTTGCAACGACAACAAAGCGTGATTCCTAACCTCTTCTCTCTGATCCAAACAAACTTTTCTTAGTCCTTGAACAAGTCGCAACCACATCTCCCCAATATCCTGAGACATCCTCGTAGCCTCCTCCTCTGCCATTGCTTCCTTGGCCTCAGAGGCCCACCGCGCTAAACAGTCAACAGAACCTGCCATTAGATCTAGCGCACGAACTGAACGCTCTGCCTGTCCAACTCGAGACTCCGCAAACTGCCTTGATGCATCCATGCATAGAATGTAATTGGCCGGCAACAAGTGAGCCCCGTCAGACATTATGAACAACAATGCATCAAATCCAGCCTCTGAGGCTTCTGGATGTCGAGCAGTGTGGGAAAGAAGGGATGTAACGGTGCGCCATCCTAATTGTGATCTGATGTGAGGGGCATTTGCTTTAACAAGGCGGCTGACCTCTTGTGTAATTTGCTCGCAGTATGCATCAGCTACCCGAGCATCAAGTTTTAAGACTAGTTGCAATGACCTCAAAAGTTCATCGGCGAGATTCTCTTTGTAAGGAAGCAACCGCTGACAAATACGGAGGAGCCCAAAAACAGCCTTCTCCACCAGGGCACATGGCATGACAGTTGACTGAACAATGTTGGCTATGTGCTCATAGACACCCTGCCAAAGAAGCACGATTCTGTCCCGGTTATTCAGGGTAATTGCAATTAGCAACTCCAGACAGAAAACTGCAGTGTCTTCATCCTCGGGAGAGCTGCCCACTTTCTGAGGTCGCCCTGCGGCCCAAATGAGTGCCCTCGCAAGCTGCAATAGAGATTCGGCTTGCAGAAACTTACTCTCTGTAAATATGCTGTCAATGTGGCACTTTTGAATTGTCTGAAGGGTGCGTTGATGAGCAGCTAGTTGTTGCTCAGTAGGTTGTGACCTTGGCTCCTCTGTTTCAAGGGATAACAGCTGACTAAATCGGCCCATCAATCCAGAGGATCTCCTAGGAGTACCGATGGAAGGCATATGTGCAGAAGAAAGAGAATTTGTAAGAGGTTTGCCATGCCCAGTATCAGCAGAGAGCTCGGACTCATCAGCTGCATCACTGGCCACACGGGCTGGAAGAAGACCAAGCTTGTGCAACCTTAAAATGCAGTCCAGAATATTTCTCCAACCTGTGCGAATGTAGTCCCCATACCTATTGGCAATAGTGAAAACAGTCACAGTTGCCATTCTAGCTTTCGTGTCATCGCCAAATGCCAGCACTGGTTCCTCAACCGATGATGGGTTCAGCAATGTTGTGAACTTACACAAAGACACAACAAGATCATCAAGTACGTCTTCAAGATGATGGCATGCTGAGATCTTCGCAACGGCTAGGAATCCATCAATACATGTTTGGTAAACCTCATCGTGTTCTGCGTGATCAAATACCACAGAAATAGCTGCAATTGTTGGCCCCGACATTATAGCAAACATATCATGGTCAAGGTAGGCTCTGGAATCTGATACTGTGAATGGAGCGGTTTTCCTTGATTTGTGCATTAGATCGATCCATCGGCTTGGGGTCATTTCAGGAAAACCAGCACCTTGTTCGGGGGTTGTGCGAATCTCATTCTTACAAATTGAGTGGTAGAGCTCGGAGAGGAATTCTCGAGGTAGGTCATTGCCTCCATTTATGTGACGATTATTACGGATGAAATCCTCTTCTGTCATTTTTTTCTTCACTTGTACGTTGTGCTGATCTGTATTGAGCATAATGAGTGAATATGATAACAAGAGAGCAGCATCCTTGTTTGCTAGAATATGTGGTGACTGCTCATAGTATCTCTCTGAAAATGCCTCAAGCACTCTTTGTATCTTTTGAGACTCCCCGGGTAGTCGAAATGTTTCCAAAAACAGTCGCAATGCAGTGTCCAAATTCATGTCTTGAAAATCAAAAGTACCAGCAAATTCATGAAGAACCTGAACACAAAACTCATCATGATTCCCCAGAAAATCCCCTACTAGATTCTTATCCAGTCCAGCAGTATACCTGAAAAAGCATGCCACGCTTTGAGGATCAAGTTTGTCGGGCAAGAGATGTGTTCCTTGGAGGAACTCTAGCCCTTTCTTTGGATCACGATTAAAGTGATCCGCTCCAATCATCAACCTTCTCTTGATATATTTCCTCCGGCGAACAAATGGAACCCAATGACTTGGATCACTGTAGTTATCACACTTCACCATCCAGAACGGAGTATATTCTTCAAGAGTTACTGGAGTGTGCTCTGAACCAACCGATCCATTCCCTACCCTCTCAGCCATTCCCTGAATAACAGCGATAAGACCATCCAAAGCAAGAATGTGCATTGATGATAGGGGGCAATTAACAGGGAAAGCACTCTTGGACAAGAGATTAGCAAGGTCTTCAAAGACGTTACTGCAAGTAATGTCGCAATCTAAGTTAGCATACACCTCCACCATAAATGTTTTCTGCCGGCAGAAGTCAACGAGAGCCTCCATAGCTACCTCCTGTTGCTGGTATGATGCTCCATATCTGCTTTGTGAGAGTCTCAAAATTACACAAGAAAAGAATGCCTCAAGCTGTAATTTGAGTTCAGTGCGCAGATGATGATACAGATTAAGAACAATGCCGCATACCATGGAAAGAATAAGTGGACTCATTGACAGACCAAACTGCATCAGATTACGAAACAATTCGTCCTGAATTAAACTTAACAATCTAGGGTGATGGCGAATGGAGGGACCACCCAACTCTATAGCAGAATTAATCAAACCCAAGGCAAAAAGAGGCACATCTTCATCAAATGCTACGGTGTTTGATCTGGGACCCATTCCCACCTGCTCAACAACATTGAGCAAAGAGCACAAGAAGTGAAATATTTCCACCATGCAGGGTACTCCGTATGGCTCAGTCATCGGACGAAGGTCATATGGAACAGTATCCTTTCCCATCCCTATTGCATCCTCATCAATTCCTGCTGCTCCTGTACCTACAGAAGCATTGGATGTAAGATTCGTGGATAATGCTTGACCATCATATTCAGTTGTGGTGTTGCCATTCTCCAATTGCCTACTTCCAAATGCATACTCATTGTTCAAACTGCAGCTCTGTACGAGAAACAACAACAAAAAATTATATTAAGAAATTTTGTGCACACACATGTACACATACATAAACACAGACACACATTATAAAAAAATTTTACACATGAATAATTGTATTTTTTCACATATTTCTTCAAATCAAAGTAAAATATCACGTCTAATCTCTACATATAAAAATACGCCTCTTTTGCTAACATTTTAGAACAGTACTTTTCTCACCACGAAGGAAGGAACAAACGAAGTGCCACAGCCACATTTCTTTTACTTACCAAGTAGAGAAAGCCTAAATCAATAAAAGGCATCTGCCCGAACATATAAAACTGGAATCTATTTTCACCCAGGACTTTTTCGTAAATCCTCATACCCAAGAAAGAAAATTAAAAGAACCAAAAAAATATATAAATGATGCATTACGATGTTTTTATTTACCTGCTTCTCAGTAACGATACAGTGATAATAATGAAAAGAGAACATCAGGAAGTGTTTTGTGTGTGTGTGTGTGTGTGTGTGTGTGTGTGTATAGAGAGAGAGAGAGAGAGAGAAAGAAACTTTAACCAAGCCAAAGCTAATTCAGGAAACCAATAAATATGGCTATATTCTTACCTCCTATTGTCCATAGTTTTAGTTTTAAGGCAAAATTCAGCCATAGTCTTTCCAACAGCTTATATCAATATTGCTTTTGTCTTTCTTTTTTCAAAAGTTGCTTTTATTTTCCTTTCACATCCCAACAACTAATACAAAGCACAGAGAAAGGAAACATTCCAGAAGAAAAGAGGAAAGGAACAGTTGTCTACACCTCTCGATTGGTAGTACTGACTCCATTTACCAATGCACTTTCTGAGTTGCCAACGTCAGGAAGGTGCGAGAAAATACACCGAACAAGTTCATGCATGGTGTACCGAGCCATCCGTTGCAATAGCTCACCTTTTGACCCCGCTTGGTGGACTATACGGAAACATGTATTCACTATTGTGCAAACATCTTGATTACTCAGCATAACAGATGCTTTACTCTTCATGCACGCCAAAAGAACTTGTAGTATCTTCATTAGAACTACCTCTTCTGATGCAGGATCAGTCACCTCAAATCTGCAACTAGTGACAGCGTCAACTAACAAATGCATTGCATCTTCAACATTTACAGTGTTTTGATCAATAACATCAAGTGTTAAGATCTTGTAAACAGACGATAAAGCAACACCGGTAATTGGAGCGCCAGTTTCGTCTGAACGAATCACATCAAGAAATGGTTGAAGATACGCAGCAGGGTTGATGGTATGCCAGTGATGCTGCCATGTAAAAATCTGCTTGCGTAATGCCTTCAAAGACTGAATCAGGGAGTGTTCTAGCTGATCATCACCAGACATATAACGCCCGCCCCATCGTACGTTTCTCCTCATAACTGCTAATACAGCTCCTATTTCTGAATTAACCATGCATGCCAAAGTAGCTTTATTAGAATAGCAGTCACAGTCCTCAGGCTCCTCTTCAATTGCCTTGATTCCAGACTGCAGCTTTAGACGCCCCATCTTTGAACAATATTCTTAAGATAGAACTTGAACCCAAGTTCTACCTTTGATAACCAACTCCTATCGCACCTTCAACATAAACAAATTCCAGTAAATCATATTGAATAAGTTGATGAAGTGCAAAAAAATTACTGAGAGAAAGTTCATTCAAATCTTTTCACAACCTATCAAGGTAAAGTCTCTGAAGCTACGAAAAGTGATTATACGAGTGGAGGAACGTATATTCAAAAATTAAAGTCATTCATATTTAATACAGGCATGATGCTTACTGATAACGGGGTGCAGATAACTGCCTCAAGCATTACTATGCAGCTAAAGCAAACATTTTTCTCTTCCCACCAAAAAATAGAACACACGTGGTTGACACGCGCGCACAAAGACAAACGTACTTTGGGAACTCGGTCACAGCGACATACAATCTACGTTCATCAAATAACCCTTCATGAGGGAATTCAATAAAATAAAATAAAATTAAATTAAAAAAAAAAAAAAAAGAATGCTAAAACGCTCCAGAAGCAGCATAACAACAATGCTACTCCATTACCACCGTCACAGTGCCACTACGAACACCGATCCTCACTGTATCTCGACAGTCAATCAAACACTTCAACTTTAACAATGCTACAACAACTAATTTCTTAGTATAATCAGTTCTTCCCAACTTATAAGTATTATCACCAAACTGATAACTTAAGCGCCGAATATAGTAATCTTCCTCGTCGGGTACATCCGAACTGACTTGACCAATACAAAATGCAAAAGAAAATCTCATTTCATGAAACCAACAATAGCACTCTGAAGTTGCCACACACAAGCTAAAAAAATTACTTTTTTTTTTTAAAATCTTTTTACTGTTACCCATTTCCAATAAAACAACACAGAATTGAACCAGACACAGAAAAACAAAACAAAAAACAAAAAACAAAAAGACAAGAAATTACTTTACACAAAGCAAAATTGAAATGCAGAAATGAAGACAAACAAAAATACATGTAGATCTGACTCAACAATGTGATCCCAATTACTCTACGGAGCCGGGTAAAGGGTAGCCATTGAAGCAATTTCCTAAGTCCCCTTCTTATTGAGATTAAGAAAAACACAGAATTCAATAGGGAGATTTCAGACCAAGGTCATTCTAGAGAGAGAAAACCCTACCTGAAAATTTGAAGATCTCTGAAATTTTCTCGTCGTTCCGAAAAGTTTAGCCGCAGAATTTGGCCTTCTACTCAGTTCAAAGCTCGGTGGTGAAGCCAAGGTAAAGAAAGCTTTGTGTTGTGCTTCGTCGAAGAGAGAGAGAGAGGAGAGAGAGAGACTCTGTGTTTTTGGTCAATGAAAGAAGAAAAGTAGTTCATGGGGGCACTTTTGCAAGTTTCAGAAATTTTGAAGGCTAAAAGAATTTTCAAAAATTAAGGGTCGCAATTTAATTTTCTCAGCAATTCCTCAAATATCGGACATATACATTTCTTTTTTTAGGAAAAAAATCAATTTTAATAATTAACAAGAATTTAAAATTTAAGTGCTATAAATAGTGTTTTTTTAGGGGAAATTTCATTCAATTCATAATAGAAATTACAAATATATATAATTGATCAGCATTACAGAGATAAAACTCTCAACAAAAATTGGTATCAACAGTAAATTTTGATGACGCACAAAGGGAAAAATAGATGCCTCAAACTTGAAAACGAGATCGTACTTCGACATATCACTATCGAGCATGCATAAAGTTTTTTTAAACAGATTTTAAAGTATTTTTCTTGATAAACTTTTATAGCTTGTTTGGTGACTGAGTTGAGTTTGAGTTGAGTTGAAATTTTTAAGTTTGAATAATAATTTTTGTTGACTTTTTAGAAAAGACAAAAAAAATTTCAGAAAAGATAAAAAATTTTTTTCAGAAGAAGACAAAAATTTAAGTTCAAACTTGAGGTTTGAACTTGAACTCCAAACGGAGCCTTAATCTAAATTCGTTTTAAAAAACTTTTAATCATTTCAAAAAAAAAACTTTTAATCTATGTGTGCGTTTGGAAGACAAGCTTGAACCGATATTTCCAAGTTGAAACTGAACTAAAACTGTTTGTTTCATCAGTTTGGTTCAAACTGCAGAGTGAACCGTTGCACAGTAAATCGGAATGGATTTACTGTTGTTCACGTCCATATCGCCAGAGCAGCTTTGGTCATTCTTCTTGTGTCTCTGCCGAAGAGATGTGTTCTTGGTAAGGGAATCGAATATATTCGATTCCCTGTGGGTTGCAGATTGCAGGTGTCCGATTACCCATGTTCGTTTGACCCAAAGCTCCCATTTCTATGTCTCCATCGCTTTACAAGGGCGTATTCCGGAGTCGTACTTGTAGACGAGGCCGCGATTCCGAACTGAAGAGAAATCCCTTAATATCTAATTTTTGTTCTAGGGTGTCTCCCTTTTCGGCTTGTATTCGAATCCGGCCTGGAAACTTGGTGAACGGCCGGTTGTGTTCATTGGGCTTTTTGGTTTTCCACCGCCGGTGGCAGATGCGGCGCCGATTGGGGTCCGCAAAGCATGCTCGAAGACGTCGATTGATTCCCAACTATTTTCGGGTTCGGAAAGAATCTGTTCGATCCATTGCTTCGTGCCCTGATCCGCCAGCCTCCACCGTCTACTCCTCGTCCGGGTCCAACTCCGTAACCCCTGTATGCTTTCTTAAACTTTTCCAAAATGATTCCTTGTGAAATGCACGATGGTATTATGGATGTCCGGGTTGTTTGGTCATTGTGTGAAATTTGTTTTGATTGGTTTAACTCAGATATTTTATCGTATTCTGTTGATTTTGCAATATGATTATGTTGAACTTGAGTTCGGCAGTTGATTTAACAATGATGCTGCTTTGGTAACCATACTAACGTATGTGTAGAAGAAGTGCATTTTGGGCATTATTTTGCCACCCATGTTGGCTGTTTTTTGCATTTTAAATTACAAATCAGTCCATTGTTGGTTTTGATTGGTTTTGGCCATTGGGATATGTTGTTTTGGTCAAGTTTAGGCTGCCTTGCTGATGTGTATGGTGTTTGGGTAGGAGTTGTTCATTTTGGGCATGTTTTTGGGCGTTTTTTAGCTAACCGACCATTGTTGGATTTGATTGGTTTTGGTCATTGGGATATGTTGTTTTGGTCAAGTGTAAGCTGCCTTGCTGATGTGTATGGTGTTTGGGTAGGAGTTGTGCATTTTGGGCATGTTTTTGCATGGTTTATGGCTATTTTTTGCATTTTAAGACCCAAATCAGTCCATTGTTGGTTTTGATTGGTTTTGGTCATTGGGATATGTTGTTTTGGTCAAGTGTAAGCTGCCTTGCTGATGTGTATGGTGTTTGGGTAGGAGTTGTGCATTTTGGGCATGTTTTTGCATGGTTTTTGGCTATTTTTTGCATTTTAAGACCCAAATCAGTCCATTGTTGGTTTTGATTGGTTTTGGTCATTGGGATATGTTGTTTTGGTCAAGTGTAAGCTGCCTTGCTGATGTGTATGGTGTTTGGGTAGGAGTTGTTCATTTTGGGCATGTTTTTGGGCGTTTTTTGGCTATTTTTTGCATTTTAAGACCCAAAACCGACCATTGTTGGATTTGATTGGTTTTGGTCATTGGGATATGTTGTTTTGGTCAAGTGTAAGCTGCCTTGCTGATGTGTATGGTGTTTGGGTAGGAGTTGTTCATTTTGGGCATGTTTTTGCATGGTTTTTGGCTATTTTTTGCATTTTAAGACCCAAATCAGTCTATTGTTGGTTTTGATTGGTTTTGGTCATTGGGATATGTTGTTTTGGTCAAGTGTAAGCTGCCTTGCTGATGTGTATGGTGTTTGGGTAGGAGTTGTGCATTTTGGGCATGTTTTTGCATGGTTTTTGTCTATTTTTGGCATTTTAAGACCCAAATCAGTCCATTGTTGGTTTTGATTGGTTTTGGTCATTGGGATATGTTGTTTTGGTCAAGTGTAAGCTGCCTTGCTGATGTGTATGGTGTTTGGGTAGGAGTTGTTCATTTTGGGCATGTTTTTGGGCGTTTTTTGGCTGTTTTTTTGCATTTTAAGACCCAAATCAGTCCATTGTTGGTTTTGATTGGTTTTGATCAGTGGGATATGTTGTTTTGGTCAAGTGTAAGCTGCCTTGCTGATGTGTATGGTGTTTGGGTAGGAGTTGTGCATTTTGGGCATGTTTTTGCATGGTTTTTGGCTATTTTTGGCATTTTAAGACCCAAATCAGTCCATTGTTGGTTTTGATTGGTTTTGGTCATTGGGATATGTTGTTTTGGTCAAGTGTAAGCTGCCTTGCTGATGTGTATGGTGTTTGGGTAGGAGTTGTGCATTTTGGGCATGTTTTTGGGCGTTTTTTGGCTGTTTTTTTGCATTTTAAGACCCAAATCAGTCCATTGTTGGTTTTGATTGGTTTTGGTCATTGGGATATGTTGTTTTGGTCAAGTGTAAGCTGCCTTGCTGATGTGTATGGTGTTTGGGTAGGAGTTGTGCATTTTGGGCATGTTTTTGCATGGTTTTTGGCGATTTTTTGCATTTTAAGACCCAAATCAGTCCATTGTTGGTTTTGATTGGTTTTGGTCATTGGGATATGTTGTTTTGGTCAAGTGTAAGCTGCCTTGCTGATGTGTATGGTGTTTGGGTAGGAGTTGTTCATTTTGGATATATTTTTGGGCGTTTTTTGGCTATTTTTTGCATTTTAAGACCCAAAACCGACCATTGTTGGATTTGATTGGTTTTGGTCATTGGGATATGTTGTTTTGGTCAAGTGTAAGCTGCCTTGCTGATGTGTATGGTGTTTGGGTAGGAGTTGTTCATTTTGGGCATGTTTTTGGGCGTTTTTTGGCTATTTTTTGCATTTTAAGACCCAAAACCGACCATTGTTGGATTTGATTGGTTTTGGTCATTGGGATATGTTGTTTTGGTCAAGTGTAAGCTGCCTTGCTGATGTGTATGGTGTTTGGGTAGGAGTTGTGCATTTTGGGCATGTTTTTGCATGGTTTTTGGCTATTTTTGGCATTTTAAGACCCAAATCAGTCCATTGTTGGTTTTGATTGGTTTTGGTCATTGGGATATGTTGTTTTGGTCAAGGTAAGCTGCCTTGCTGATGTGTATGGTGTTTGGGTAGGAGTTGTTCATTTTGGGCATGTTTTTGGGCAACTTTTTGCATTTCTAAGGCCCAAAACCGATTTGTAGTTGTTTTTATTGAATTTTTGCTTGTTGTTAAGTTGGTGACATGATGCCTTCCTTGCGTCGTGCATTTTTGGTTTCAGGTTCGGGTAACTTTTTATCTTCACTTATTGGGGATTGTGTAACATTTCCCCATCCGTTTGGCTATGATGATAAATGCCCATCAGCATAGATTGTAATTTCATCTGACTGGTGCGTCCTTAACCCGATATCATATAGGTAGTTGCCGGTGTTCCATGCCATGGTAGCTGCCATGGTATCGGGTCATTGACATGCTTCAGATGCAAAATGTCAATCGGTACATACTGAGCCAACTTTACATTCCAATCGTTGACTTTATTGTTTATTATTTATATTTTTTATCCGCGTTCTTAAGGAAATGCCTCGAAAAGCGACGGGTGAGTCGTACCACTGGGATCATGCGAAGGAAACAGTATTCCTTGAAAAGCTTGATTATTACGTGGCCTGCAATTCCGGTAGACATCCTTCACTTGCAACGCTCGATAGCTGGGCTAAGGAGTTTAACTCTGCGTTTGGAGGAATTCCTGCATACGGCTTAACATTACAGCAAAAGAAGGATAGAATGAAAAAAATATATAGGGGCTGGAAGGCGCTGCAATGTCGGACCGGACTAGGATACGATCCGGTGTCTGATCGAGTCATCTGCTCAGACGATGCGTGGCAGAGTTTTATTCAAGTAATATAACATTGCACTACTAACTGTTATGGGGCTAATACTTTTCCGTTAGCCGTTATTATTGGTCATTTAATTTGACAAACCTGATTTGGTTGCAGGTCCATAAAGAGTGCAACCATCTCCGGTACGAGGGGCTACGAAACAAGGAGCTATATTATAACATATTCGAGAAGAAGCATGCGGCTGGTGCTTCGGGCTACGGGTCAGTTTTGATGCCAGATGATAGTACTGCGTCCGTCGACCTAGACGACTCACAAGACAACTCCGGCATCGGACCGATGACCCGACAGCAGGTTTCGGGTCCCGGAGGTGCAACAACAGAAGGGCCGGGGCCGCTGCGGGCCCGTCTCGATCTAGAGGCAGCTCTGGTAAGAGGAAGCAGCGCGACGAGACGGATGAGATAACTTTCATGGCTATGCAGGAGATAGTCAGTCACTACCGTGGCCGATCAGAAGCTAGTAATTCCCAATCTAGTCGCCCGGATCACATGCTGATGTGTATGACCACAATGACAGATATGGGTATTCCACCCAATCAGCGGGCTATAATATGGCAATACTTCTCAGCTAATCCAACGCTCCAGCGTACCTTTCACCAGCTGCCTGAGATCGATAGGCAAGAAATAATTGCGCTCGTTCTTCGTGGGCAGCCACCCCCGACCGATTGAGTTTCATTTTCGGAGTTTTTTTTAGTATTTTTTTTAACTATTTGTTTGACATTATTCTTATGATTGGAGTGTGTTTATTTTTTCAGCTCTAGAAATAGTGTAATGGAAACTTTCGCATGTTGTTTTATTAATTATATCATATTAAGTAGTTTGAGAATATGATTTCAATGGAAAGTAATTTTTTTAACTTGTTACACAACAAAAATTTGAATTACCAGGCAAAACTCAAACTGTAGAGCATATATCAAGCAGTCGAAAACATGAATGATCATAGCTCCGCATCAGAGCAGGAAGACCAGGGTGTTTACTCAGACGATGAAACAAGCGACGATGCCAGATATGACACGATGGCAGTTTTAGCGGTGACTCTCAGTCGGCGTCGAAGGCGTCGGGACCCGTAACCAATGCATAATTCAAGCTTGACGGGCAGCATGCGGGTTGAAGAGATTTTAAATGATCATACCGGAATTTGTCAAGACCTGATAAGTATGAAATCTGAGACATTCAGAGCTCTCAGTGATCTACTACGACAACGGGAATTGTTGAAGCCAACGCGTAACATGGACGTGAATGAGCAGTTGTTCGTTTTTTTAACCATTTGCGCACAAGGCGCTACAAACCGACACACTTCGTACTTGTTCCAGCATTCTATAGAGACAACCTGCCGTTGGTTCTATACAGTGCTGAAGGTTATATGTTCGCTGAAGGATGAATTCATCAGACCGCCATACTACACGGCTGTTCAACCTTTGATTGAAGAGCACTCGTACAAATATCGACCATGGTTTGATGTACGTTTTTAATGTTATCACATACTATTATTGCATGAAAGAATTGTTACAACTGTTGGATTTCTTTATGATGGTACAAAGTATTTAAATTCACTCGTACCGATCCAGGGTTGTATTGGGGCTATAGATGGCACACACGTCCCATGTGTGCCACCGCGGGATAATTCGGACGCATGGATAAATCGGAAAGGGCAGCACTCACAGAATGTATTAGCGGCCTGCTCGTTCGACATGAGATTCACGTTTATGTTGGCCGGATACGAGGGATCCTATCATGATTCCAGAATGTTGGACGAGGCAATAGCATTCTACGGGTTTCCAATACCGCCACAAGGTAAGCATAAATAGCTACTTATAGTAGTATTTTAATATAATACAGTTTTAAATAAATACACACACTTGTAACTCAAATGTTTAATGGATTTTTTGTAGGAAAATTTTACTTGGCAGATTCGGGCTACGCAAACAAGGACGGTTTCTTGAGCCCATTCCGACGAGAGACGTACCATTTACCGGAATACCGAACACGTCGGGGTGGGCTACGCAACCGCAGGGAAGTATTTAATTACACACATGCAGCTCTGTGGAACTGTATTGAGAGAACATTTGGTGTCTGGAAGGCACGATTTAAAATTCTTAAAGGCATCAACAACTACCCGATAAAAAAACAGAAAATGATCCCGGTGGCGTGTGCAGTTTTACACAATTTTATCAGGATGGTGCAGGTTGGAGATCCTTGTCTAGAAGAGTACGCGTCCGATTGTGTGCCTGTATATGGGAACGATGATGTGAATGACGATTACGTGCTTGACGACGGGATCGATGGGGCTGGTCCCAGTATAGGCACGCAGCAACATGGCTCGAGTAGGGGTGCAATGAATCAGTTGCGAGACATGATGGCTGATAATATGTGGGTCAGATATCAATTATCGCCGTGGTATAAAACCACTTGAAAGCCGGCATAAGTTGTATATTGGGCTACATTAGGACCGTAAGTATTAATTTGTAGTTTTTATTAATGTAAACATAATTTGGTGTTATTAATCGAGCGTATTTTAATTATTAAATTTTCCGTCGCTGACACTTATAATAGAATGTTAAATTGAGTTGGGTTCGAGGTGAGTTGAAATTTTCAAGTTAGATTAGTTGTAACTTTTGAAAAAGTTTATCGTTTGTTAGTTTGAGTTGAAATATTTTAGTTGTAATAATAAATTTTTTGTTGTTTTTAGAAAACCCAAAAAACTTTTTTTAGGAGAAGACAAACTTTTTAGGAAAATGACAAAAAAAAGTACAGTATGAGTTGGAATGAGATGATGAAGTCAACAAGCCAGCTTGTTGACTTTTCACAGAAAGGAAAAAATTTAGGTGGAAAAGTGAAGTTTTGTTGGAGTTCAGATAAGTTACAAAAAAAAAAAAAATTGGAAAAAATTGTTTTTCTATTTCTTCATATCCAAACAGGGCCCTTGTTTTTTTTAAACTTATCAACTCAAACTTTTTTACCAAACACCCAACTCAAACTAAACTTTTTTTTCAAATATTTTACCAAACACTATTCTTCTCATCTCGACTCAACTTAACTCAAACTCAACTCAAATATTTTAACTCCAACTGACGAACCAAACGGTCCCTATATTTGTTTTACCGCTACAAATTAATTACCACTTTAGTGGGGGTGGGCATTCATGAAAATGAAAAAAGAAATCTAAATAGGAGGATATTTTATATTTTTAGTGTAGCAATTAAAACAAAAGGTTACTTTTTAGAAATGTATAAAATAACTATTTCAGCTTTATATATGAGAATTATAATAAAGGCAAACCAAAACAAATATTTAAATGAGTACATTTAAAAAAAATGAATGAGAAAAAAGGCAAAAAAAAAAAAAGGACATTCCAGTAAAAACCACAAAAAAGGGGGGAAATGGGGCATAATGACGGAGAACACTTAGCCAGGTTGTAAAAACATTTTTTATTAGGTAAGGAAAAACATTAATTAAGAGTGTGATTCGGAATTGTTTTTTCCTTTAAGCAAATACAAACATTATTTTGATTTAATTCTTTTTTTTTTTTTTGTCTTTTTTAATTTAAGGTGGGGATACAATATCCTTATGGTGGAATTACTAATAATTTCTGAAACATATTTTGCTTCAATTCTCTCTTTTTTTTTAGTAAGCCAGCTTCAATTCTAATTATATGATGTTAAACAATACACATATACGATACTTAAACAAATAATTGATAATATTATATAGTTAATAACTGACTAAATATTTAAAAAAATTGATTGATTAATTTTAAAAAAAAAATTTTAATTAATTTTTTAATATTTTGATCATTTATTAAAAAATTTATTAAAAAATATTATTTAACTATAAATCCCAATTACATATTAAAATTAATCGATCATTAATCATTTAATTGAACATTTTTTAAAAAAACAATCACTTTATTAATTTTACAAAACTTTAGTTATTTATTAAAAAAAACTTATTTAAAAAGTTTATTTGTGTGCATGTCTCATTTTATAATTCACAATTCTAATTCCACTCATAGGTGTGAGTAAGTAGACACAAGACCACCCTCCTATATCCATTTCTAGATTACGCCCGTTAATCGTTATCCAACTGCAAACTTGTCTAGAGAGAGAAAATTCCCACTCCAAAATATCAAAAGCCAAAAGCTTGCAATTTTGCCAATGGCTCTTCTCAACGTTTCTTCTTCTTCATTATTATCTTCCAAACTCCCAACCAAACCCCTTCTCTCTCCTCCCCTCTCCTCTCCTCCACACTTCTCTCTCCCCTGCTATCCTGCGCCCCAGGTAGGTACACTGCGCAGTCCCCCCTCCTCCTCGTCAAGCTTTTTATCTCCATCTCTGTTTTTCTTCTGCAGGCAACAAGGAATCGTCTCGAAGCTTCTCAAGCTCTGGTTTCGTCTCTGTGTGAATCGGTATCGAAGGCGAGCCTGCTCGCTCTGCTCTCCGCTTCTCTCTTGGTCGCCGATCCCGCCCTCGCCTTCAAGGTAAAGGTTTACTCATTCACTTCCTGTTTGGTTGCCGAGAAACCAAAGGAAAAGAAAAAACAGGATTTTGTTTATTGATTTTGGCAATGTGGAATTGGTTGTTTTGAAAGGGTGGAGGTCCGTACGGCCAAGAGGTGACTCGGGGACAGGATCTCACCGGGAAGGACTTCAGTGGAAAGAGTCTGATCAAACAAGACTTCAAAACGGTCCGAATCTGTTCGAATTTTTCCCTTTTTGGATATAATGTGTTTCGTGGTAAAGAATTGATCTTGTGTTGCTTCTTTTGTGCAGTCGATTTTGCGGCAAGCCAAGTTCAAAGGCGCCAAATTACTTGGTGCTAGCTTCTTTGATGCTGATCTAACCGGTAATTTGAGTTCTTGGCTCTTATTCGCTTGCGAATTCGTACTTATCGGCGTGTCTGATTCAGAATGTCTTATGTTTTTGCATCAAATTCCTAAATTGACGTCTCAAATTTGGTAACATAATAACGTAAGATTTATCTGATTGACACAATGAAAGCATATCGAAGTTAAAAGATCCCATTATCTTATGATTTTGCCCTCTTTGTTATAGGGGCCGATCTTTCGGATGCTGATTTAAGAGGTGCAGACTTTTCTTTGGCCAATGTAACAAAGGTGACTTTAAAGTAAACATTTTGAATCATTCGGGTGAATTTCCTTTAATACAACCCTCTTGTGATTCAAAATCGGGGTGAAAGTGTTGGAGTGAAATTTGCCAATTTTCTCAGTAGCTCTTGGCTTTGTTTTTGCCAAGCAGGAAATTTAAAACAAAAAGGAAATCTTCAAATATGTGTATATAATATCCTAATTATATATGTGCCTTTCTCTGCAGGCAAATTTAACCAATGCCAACTTGGAAGGTGCACTTGCTACAGGCAATACATCTTTCCGGGGGTCCGACATAACCGGCGCTGGTATGTATTTTACGCTGCTCAATCATATTTCTTAACATCATCTCTTAACATTATATATGTGTATATATGTATTTGCTAATCTGGTTGTTTGTGATCAGACTTCACTGACGTGCCGTTGAGAGATGATCAGCGGGAGTACCTTTGTAAAGTTGCTGATGGGTAAGAAAATATATAGTTTCTGTCATACAATTGTATCCGGATATAATTTGATTTTGTTTATGATGAATCCAATTTTTTCTTCACCAGTACAAATCCGACAACAGGAAATGCGACGCGTGAAACATTGCTATGCAATTAGTTTTTTGTTGGATTGGATTATGCGTTAATAAAGGAGACCGGTGTTGCCGCACCTGTAACAGGCTGCAGTTTACATGAGATGACGTTGGTACTTAATCTGCTACAGCCATTGTTGATATGTACTATAAGTATCTATGCGATCAGAACATGAAATTCTTTTTTGGTATGAAACATATCTTGTAACTGTAAATCGGAACACTATGTTATGTGTTGTATATTAGCATCATGGGACTCTAACCATTTGACGGTATATCTAAGTGGTAGAGTTTTTCTCGCTCTCTCAAGAGAATAACTTTTTTCCTATTAGAAGTTGAATTTGTTCTACATCACCAAGTTACTGGGCTGTTATGGTGTCAATATATGAATCACGCACCCTCTCCCCTAGAAATTGCTGTCACAATTTCCCTTTAACCAGTCCAAGCTCGTATTCATCCGAGGAGCTGTCTACATCAGTGACGCTCTAGTGGTGCGTGTTTCTTAATATTAAACTGATCAAAATCATAACAAAAATTAGCATGCAGAACTGAAATATGGCAGTTTTTCCATAACCTAGCAAAAAGTCTTCATTTTCTCTGTTCCATATCTCTACTTAGTGGTTTTACGTTCTCTTTCATTTATAACTCTTAGATTTCATATAGAAACATAGCGTGTCCAAGTAAGATCATTACTAGACTAACAAACCATAAACCTATAGTCTATAGACAAAAATCAATTAGTAGATTTTCTCTTTATATCGATAGTGTTACACAAAGTTCCTTGATCTAACCATTCTACCTAAAACTTATTGTTTCCCCCACCATCTTTTCTTCCCCAAAAAAAAAAAAAAAAAAAAAAAAAAAAAAAAAAGGGGCATATTCCACTAAGATAGCTTTTGAAGACGACATGAAAGTCCACCTTTTCTTTTCCTTTTCACCTCAATCGCATATAAATGCTTTTGCACCTTTTGATGACATAAAGTTACACACGAC
Organism: Ficus hirta; assembly: GCA_038430175.1. Lineage (NCBI taxonomy): Eukaryota > Viridiplantae > Streptophyta > Magnoliopsida > Rosales > Moraceae > Ficus > Ficus hirta. Next base: position 7,180,691 of record CM076594.1, on the reverse strand, counting down.
ACTAATTCTTGGAGACTTTTTAGAGATCAAATGTACATTATTCCCCACTGGTGGTGGGAGCGCTATGATTGAAGACCATCTTTCATGATTTCAAGACGAGAAATATTTACCGAAATTAGCTTATAACCTCCTCGTGTAACTTCTGACTCACTCTACGCGGTTATTGTTTCCCATGGTCTGCATTTTCTGATTCGCATCCGCATAGTGCCGTCCTTTATGCTCCCATGATCCATAATCTCGCAGCACTGTCTAACAGGAGCCTGCCGATCATCAACGTCGAATCAGAATTGTTTGATCATGTGGGACCAGAAAAGTTGATTGTAAATCAAGTTTGTTAATACTAAAATGGCGTGTTAGGTGTTTGATTAAGAATTGCCACCAAGTGTTGTTCTTTAGACTAAATGTATAGCATTGTGTAAGATTAAAGAGAAACTCACCTTCTTCCAATACTCATCGTCCATCTTCAGTGAGGAGACCACAACTCTCTCTACTTCCATTGCCTTTTTATACTCTTCCGAGATGCATTTCTTCCCGTCTTTCGCCAGGAACATCTCATAACCAGTCAGGCTTCCACTGTCGTTGATCTCTTCAGCCTGGTCCATAAAATAAACAAGTGGCTTTTGGCACGGGTCAGAGTTCACCGGCCGGGTATTAAACGTGAAAGGCCCATTGCTCCAGCTCCGCCATGTCTTGAACGTCTGCATTGGCGTCTGCAGATCCTTGGCCGCCACCAAGAAGGGGTAAATCTGCAGGGTGTAGCCCCATGCTATAGAAATCGACCATTTTCGCTTCTTGTCATGGCAAAAACATTGCTGTAGGATACGTCTCGGGTCAACCCGGTACGCCTTCATTAGGGTCTTCACCGAGTCTATTTGGGTCTGCCCCGGGAACATTGGGTCTAAGTAGTCAAGATGGTGGAGGGACACAAGTGGAGCCAAAGGATGAGCTGCTAGAATACCGTACGGGTCTCCTCTGATATCCAACTGGAGAAAAAGATCACAAGAAACCAAATCAATCATTATAAACCTTCAAATTTTAGTTTGTCATTTACTAAATTAGCTACACTAACACATTTGTTCATATAATACCTAAGAATTATGTGGACAATTATATGTCAGAATGTTTAAACACTAAAATAATAGTAAAAACAACAATATACACCGATAGAATAAAAATACAATTCTTTCATAAAGACAAAACAAATCCACAAGGACCTGGAATGCTGAAATCAGTCCTGCGATTCTTTAACTTGCATTGGTCCGTGCAACGGCGAACCAACCAACCACGTGTAGAAAACCATGAAAGTGGCATTAAAATCTTATGGACTTTAGCAGCATGGTACCCTTGTATGAAAGGATGGTTTCAGTAGAAAAAGACGAACCACACTTTAACTTCTAGTACCCTAGGACAACCCCACAGGACCACCAAAAAAACAAGGGTGGTCTCCTACCAAAGGCCGAAACGGGTTGAAAAAAATTTTACTTACCTATCATAACTAGTCATATTTCTACAAGTTTTTGCAGAATAATAGTCAACTGGTCATATCTTAACTATTCTCCAAGGTAGAATCACGATCATTTAATGATGCATTTGATTCGTCGATTGGAGATGGAATTTTTAAGTTAGAATTTATTAATTTTTTAAAAACTAATTATAATTTTTGTTGATTTTTCAAAACAAAAAAAAAAAAGATAAAAACTGAAAAAAAAAAAATTTTTAATTAAAGATATCAAACCAATCGGAAACTAAGATTGTGATTTTTGTTGTTTTTTGCAAAAAAAAAAAAAAAGAAAGATAAATTATACTTTTTTTTCTTTTTTGGTGAAAGGACAAATAAAACTTTTTTGATAAACAGGACAAATAATACTTATTTGTGCTGTTATGAGTAAAGGTACAAGTATTGACGCAAAAAAAAATGTATTTATGACAATCTTATGAATTGAATTATTTATGTGTTTGTTATGGATACTCGTTGCTTCGAGTTATTATTTTTAAAAAAATCAATAAAATTTTTAATTAATTTTTAAAAATTAATTAATTTAAAATTTAAAATTTTATTATTAACCTTTTATTTTAAACGTAAGCTTAATTTTGTATTCTGTCGGCAAAATATTTTTCTACTGAATTTTGAAAAGAGTTTTCCCGACAACAAGTACCAGAGAACAAATGCCAACCAAATTTACGGCAGAACTTTTACACGAACCCCCAAACCCCATGCAAGCTCGCCACGTCCCACAATCACAGTTTTTACTTTGTGGTATTAATTGTCCTTTTATCAAGTCGGAGGACAGACAAGTGACACCCAATGCCATATGCCCATTTGTCCCACCATTCATTTATTATGGCTTCTTTTCATATATTTTTATATATTTTTACGGAATGTCTTTAAATATTTTTTTTACTACTTTAAATATTAATTTGAGAGACTATAATATGTAATAAAACTTTTTTTATATATCATATTAATAAAATTTTATTTAAGATTGTTAAAATTCAATCTAATAAATAAAATATTAAGAGTGTACGATAATTAATATAAGTACTGATCAATAGGGTCATGAAAAAAAAATAAAAAAATTTGAACATCTTTAATTAAATTTTTAATTAAAAATTAAAATTTGAAAAAAAAAAGTAAAAATTGTAAGAGAGCCGCCAATGGGGGCCTAAATGTGACTGCGGGGGTGGAAGGTCGCCAAAGACAGCAAGAGGACGCCGGGGAGAGGGATCGGTGGGGACCTGAAGGTCATGCGGGCGACAGGGTCGATTTCGTCGTCTCTGGAGATTTCGCGGTCGGGGGGGAGGTCGCCTGGGGAAAGACGATTTTCAGTGTGTGTGTGTGTGTGGGGGGGAGGGGGGATTGCAGGTCTGAGGCGGTTGGTGGTCGTCGTCTGGTGACTTAATTACAGGTCTGCGACCGGTGGGTGGTCCTCGTCTGGCAATGTCATCCGGGGGGGGGGGGGCGGGGGAGGGGGAGGGGTGGTGGTGGCTGTGGGGGGCGATTTCGTGGTGGTTTGGGGGCGGGGGGTTGGTCGGCTTGGAGAAGGCGATTTCCAGCAAGGGGGGTTCTCGTAGATCCGGGGTTAGTGGGTGCCCAAAGGTTGCCGGAGGCGAGGGGCGGAGGCAACGGTGGAAGGTCGGTGACCGGGGGGGGGGGGGGGTTTTCCAGTGGAAGGGTTGGGGTATTTTTTAAAAAAAATTTCTCTGACTTTTTTTCTTTTAATTTCTTAATCTATATTATTGTGAGCTAAGGTGTATTGTTATTATTATGTACAAGTAAAATCTCAACCGTTAAAATATATCGAACGATCTAAAAAATAAACTCTATCAATAGAATATATAAAAGGGTTGTACCACAACCATTCCCTATTAATTTACTAATACTATAACACTAGTTTCTTTCTATGATGATTTTTTTTTTTTTTGTGATTAGAGACACATATTAATGAAATATCTATGCTCCTCTTATATTAAGTGCCCGTTTGATTCATTGATTAGAATTAAACTTTTCCAACTCATTTTTATTTATTTATTTATTTTCAAGAAAAGTTAATCAAAATATAAACTAGTTTTTAAACCAAATACAAGCTAAAATTTTGAGTTCACATCCCTCTTTCTAAATTCAAAAATCAATATTGTCAACAAAAAAATTATTTAAAAAAACAAAAATATTAATAATATTTTCAACTCAAAACAACCATCCTAAAAATTCTAACCTTCAATTCAAAACAACTATTCTAAATTTTATGATAAAGATTTTTATTCCCTCCCTATCTGGTCTAGAATTCAATTAATATTGAATTGCAAATTTAAATGCAAGTCTTTTCTTCTTTAGGCTACCAAGATTTTATTTTATTTTTTTTCCGATAAGTAGGCTACCAAGATTGTTGACCCCTTTATCTAGTCACTATAGCAGTGAAACTACAAGAGAAGCATATCATGTTATTTTAAAAGGCTTAAAATGTTTTATCAATTAATTTTTTGTACCTTAAAATCTATTTTTTTAAATAATATATCAAAATATTATTGAGTAAATATTATTTATGTCACTAAAATTAAATAGATTTCAATCTATAAGTCACTCTCGAAGAAAGGACAGTAAGGGAAAAAAAAACCTACCATGTTGATACGTGGCAAAAGCCTAATGGACAACAGACCCACCGTCAAGGACGGACGGGTGACCGGCCTAAAACTTTTTGACCACTTTACCTCACCCACGCAACACAGAATCAATTGAAAAAAAAAAAACAAACAGAATATCAAAGTCTATTTAAGAAACGACACGTAAGTACGTACCTGGTGGAACCCACGATGGAGAGTAAGAGGCACGCCGATCTCACTGAGACACGCCCAGATCCTCTGATCAGAGCCGTAAAAATTGTAGTACCGGTCGAGACAGCCGTTTAAAAGGTTGACCAAACGAGCCGCGAGAGGGTAGCTGATGGCAAACCCGCCGCCGCCAAACGCCATGTCGTACGAGTGCATCACGTCCTGCTCGACACTCTCGGAGTTCCCGCCAATATAGACCATCCGATTATGATCGTACGAAGACAACACCGATACGAGATTATCAGCGAAGAACACCGTATCATCGTCTCCCATCACGAACCACCTGACGTTGGGCGAACCGAGCCTGAAGCTGTCCATCACGACTCGGGCGATCCGGACCGCCGATTGCGAGCTGGAGAACCTGAACCGGGTCCAGTCGGACGAAACCTTGTACGGGAAGGAAACGGTGTCGTTTTTCTCCTTCTTCGGCTCGGCGTCGAGCCATGCGTAGCCGCGTGTGGAGTCTGGGTCCCACCACTGCTGGCTGTATCGGCTGCGGTCCCGCCACGTGTGCACGGAGGCTCCGATTCCGAAGAGGACGTGCGAGATGTTGGTGGGCCCCGAGGAGTCGTCTTGCCCGGGCGAGAGTGAGGCGGTCCGGACACGGTCCGGGAGGGCGAACCGGCGGGACGGTTTGGAGAAGAAGGCCGAGTGGAGAGCGAGCGAGATGGACGCGAAGAGGCAGACCAGGAGGCCTACGCGCATTAAGAGGACGAAGAAGTCGCTTGGCTTCTCGGGAATAGAGAAAAAATTGGGGTCCTGACTCGGTCCGAGTCGACTCGACTTCATCTCCTTCTTCTCCTCCTCTCTCTCATCAGAAGTTCTTCCTTCTCTGTTTCTGCTAAATTAAGGAAAAAAAAACAGAGAAAAAAACAGATGAATTTATGAAGAATGAAACTGCCCAAGAAAAGGTTTCTGGGCTGCCCAGAATGTAGGACGTCGAGCTCTGTGTTTCCTTTTCCTTTTCAAGATTGTCTTTTTCACCTGGGCTCTCACAGAAAGAGAAAGCTTCCCTTTTTTTTTTATTTTTTATAATCTTTTCTTCTTTGCTTTGTATATATATCTGAGTGTTTTTTTTTTTTTTTTTTTTGGGTTCTCTCCAAATCTTCACGAAAGAGCTAGAGAGATGAGTCTGTAACAATGATATAATAACTGTACGAAAAAAAAAAAAAGGAAATTTAAAAGGGTCGTTGAAAAACAGAGTGAAACCGGGAATTCAGTTGCAAGCCACGTGGATTTTTCTTCTTCTACTTATTATTATTTTTAAGGGAATGGCAAGTTATTTGTAAAACATTAAATTAGAATGTAGTTTTTTTATTTTATTTTTTGGGTAGCTTCTAGTTTATTGTTAATTGGTCAATCACGGACAAATGACCAATAGAGTCTCGATTTTATGGTCTAGTAATTAGTGTAGCCTCCACTCTTTAATTCCCACTTACATGCAATGGGTATAGAAAGTCATCCATTAAAAAAAAATAATTACAAAAATGATGATTGTTGAGACAGTTGCATTAATTTAGAGTTTAAGCCTCTATTTGATGTTACAGTTAAAGTTGAAATTTTTAAATTAGAGATAATTGACTTTTTAAAAATTAGTTATAATTTTTATTAATTTTTCAGAAAAACATGAAAATTTTAAATTTGAGTTGGTTTACCAAACGTAACCTAAATATCTTAAATTTCTAAATTAAAAAAAAAAAAAAGCAAGACATAAAACAAAGAAAATTTATGGTTTATCTCGAAAATTTGATTAGTACTATTCTAAATCTTAATTATTACATGATTAAAAAGAAACGGCTTTAGCTATTGAGAGACAAAAAAGTCTATTGTCATTGGAGAAATTGTCAGGGGATGTGGATTGTGTTGCTTAATACAATTATAAAAAACAAAAAATGTAACTAGCTTCTTCAAAATTTAAAAGGTAATTATGTTTGCTAGGATATAAGAAAAAAAAAATATAATAATAACATGAGATAATATAGAGAGAGAGAGAGAGAGAGAAGCAGTTTTAGGAACGTAATTTTGGTGACAATATTTTACCGCCGCTCCCCTACCCCCCGCTCTTCACGGGGGCTCATTATGGTAAGTTACATCATCCACTTAAGAATTTGTTTGGAATTTGTAACACCAAACAGATATATTGAGAAACAGTTTTGCCTAACCAATTTACTACTTAATAAATAAGCATATTAATTATTGTGTAATGTATATCAACCCATCTCTATGTGGATAATGCATGAATGGAGGAGCTGACAGAACCAATGCAATTTGAAGTATCAGATGCCCCACCTCGCTACCTTCATGTCATTTTGATGTTTCCTTATTTCTTTGAAAGCGAAATTACCCATAAAACGGGTTTACTTCTCCACATACATGTGGTTTGCCATGTTGAATCTGTATGCACTGCCCTTAAAAAAGGGGAAGAAAATGAAACTTTGTCTGGTTTTTTTTTTTTTTTTTTTTCCTATCTCAACAAAAGAATATTTTTCTATTAATTTTTATGATCTGTATTATGAATACAAAATTCAATATCACATCCTATACATATAACCTTTTGAGAGAATTGAAGCGACATTCTAATATTTTTCTATCAATTTGTATAATTTGTATGATAAAATAAAGGGTAAATTGCTAAGTTAATCCATGAACTTTTAACTTTATACAACTTTGATTTCTTAACTTTTTTTAGTAGCTGAAATGCTCATAAACTTTTAAAATATTATTACAATAGTCATTTTAATAATTTAAAGACATTTCTTGTTCTTTTTTCGTTGTTAGAATGATCATAAACTATTAAAAATATTGTTATAGTAATAATTTTCGTTAATTTTTTGACGGAATCTATAGCTAACACTATTTTTTAACCAAATTATTAATAGATTGAGTTCAAAAATTATTAAAATAACTATTATAGCAATATATTTTAAAAATTTAGGAGCATTTCAATTATCAAAAAAATTCAAAAACTAAAGTTACACAATATTAAAAATTTAGAGATTAAATAAATAATTTACCCTAAAATAAATACAAAAGTCTTGCTCTCTGCACGACGTCCTTTGGACATGCATTGGACTATATATGTTGATCCATATTATACATTCGAAAACGGGCTTTTTTTTGTGGGCAGGTGTTGGATAATTCATGACGAAACTTTAGGGATCATGGTTTCCGTGATCCAAGCACAATGAACAGTTGACAACATTAAAATTCAGGTCTCCCAGGAGAGAGAGTTTTTTTTTTTTTTTTTTTTTTTAACAAAATGGATTAAGTTCTTGAACTCTATGCTGCAATATATTCTTTTCGATACTAATAACGACATGTACATAGAGATTCTATATCGGGTTTGATTGAGGCCGAAGAAGCTATATATAATGATACGCTATGATGATCAATGAAGTTAAGTCGAAACACATTAATCTCTTAAAGATCTAATTAACGCATGTTATTTGTATTATTTGATTCTAGGTTCATTCTAAATTCCTTAATTAATAAAAATTACGTAAAAAAAAAATTATAAAAAAAAATTATCTTGACGACGAGCTGGGAGTTGCCAAATTGATCTGTTAGCTACTTAAAGTAAGTCACTTAGATGTATTACATTAATTGATTTAACGACAACAAACTATAATTAGTCACCAGTTATTTTCATGTAGTTGGCAAAAGTAATTTGGTGTAGTTTGCACTTTGCGGCACAAATCATGGACGTCATTTTAAGTTTTATTGTGACTAATTGAAAACTATTTAGCAACTAAAAATTTTAATTGTTAAATGCATAAACACAAAGCAACTGCGAATGTCTATTCACAAAAGCCCTTTTATGAATTAGCAACCAAGGGTGACTAACTTTATTTAGTTGTCGAAAATTTTCTGCCTCCTAAATTGCACTTTTCGTGATTCAAATTTGTGAGAAAGAGATAAATAACATCTTATTTAAATATATATATATATATATTTGAGATAACTAGTATATTTATCATAAATAATTTGTTTATAGAATTTTATCTTAAATCTATTTATTGTTTCCTAAAAAAAATATTTATTGTAAAAATGAAATTTACTTGAAATATTTTTAAATATATATTTTGTCATAATTTTTTTTTAATGATTTCTAATAAAACTTTATTCCTTCGCTGATAAAGTGATTGTGTTGTGATGGTCCAGTATTTCTCTGGGCTTTTTAATCGTTAAGAAGGTTTCACTTCTAGCTGCTAGGTCCAGCCCAGCAAGATTATTGAGCACAGATGAGAACTCAAACGAGTACACTCTATGCACGGATAAACTTTATGGATTCTTCTTAAATTATGCCACTTATATTTAACATACTTTAAAACGTACCTATACAATTCTCCAATCTATAATATGTCTTCAAATTCACCCCTTTTGTATGTTTTGATCTTTTTTTTTTTTTTTTTTGACGGAATTGCTGATATTAAAGCAATAAATTACTCACCAGTTGTTTAAAAAGCGCTTCGACAATACGACGTTCAATTTATTTGGGAAATAAATAAAATCACCATTTTCTAAGTTTCTCTTTTTTATGATGATTTACACTTGATTTCAGTTATTTATTTATTTATTTGTTTATTTTAAATAATATATTGCATTGCAGTTTGCTACACATGCTGACCATTTGTTGACGTACATAAACATGGTATTGAATTCTTCAAAGAAAGAGTCTCAATTAAATTCCATTAGCTGTAGAGGTCTTTTCTTTTTTGGCTTGCTTAATCATTCTAGCTAGATAGGCATCAAAACTATATATACATTAAATATGTTTCCAGGTTGTGGTTTTCAAATTCGTGAAATACCTAGCAACTGTTCAAAGCATATATATATTTATATATATATATATACACACGCATATATATATATATATAGAGAGAGAGAGAGAGAGCCTCTCGTTTTCAAGATAGGAACAATCATGTACATGTACCAGTATTTAATTGTGACATAATTTAGCACATTTGAAAACTTAAAAAGCAAGGAAAGAACAATCTTATTTTATTTTTAATTTACCGTTGTTTTGTTTTGCATGGATAGGTCTTAAAACAAAGTCCATGCTATATGTTTATCATATCTAGCTAGACGCAAATGTATGAACTATCATCTTTAATTATACAATTTATATGAAATATCGTCACTAAACTAAATATTAATTAAAGTTTAATTTCATTTTAGTCACCGAGTGTCATGTCAGAGCGAAAAAATAAAAATAAAACCAACTTATGCGTGTTCTGTTGAAATTCTCCATCGGCACAAGGAAATTCATTATTCTTTATCATGTTTCGTTATGAACCTATAATTATTCTACAAAAAAAATTATATTATATTATGTAGTTTTTTTCTTTGTTCTTTTGCAATCAAGTCATGAGCTTTGAAAGAGCCATAGTGTTCTTATTCTGAATATTTTTTTCTTATTCCACAAGTTGAGAATGAAGACATTTTTAGGTGTAGAATCTCTCGGTAGAAGACAAGGAGTTAATTAGCTGCCTTAATTTGTGTTGGTTATATAGTCAATAATGCACGATTTGGATAATAATAATTAAGTACATATTAATCCACGCCGATCCTCTTAATTGTTAATTAATATAAGCTCTTGTCATTATAGGCACAATAATTCTTTACCGATGCAAGGAAATAATTAAAAACAGATATGAGAGGCGTTTGAAATGATCTGCGGTTCATCTAGCTACTAATCAACGAAAAAGAATCCTCTAAAATGATAAGGAGAGCTAAATGAATTAGTTGAGGTCACTTCAATTTTATATATCATACCATTGGAAATTGTTCATGTGTTCGTTGTCATTTTTGTTTTTATAGGCTTTTTTTTTTTTTTTTTTTACACCTTAAATTTACTGTACAATTATAATTTACATTTTAAACTTTTAAATTTAACAATTTATATCTTAAGTTTATAAATATATAGCAATTAACAAAACAACCCCCCCCCCCCCCCCGCCTAAAATAACAATGTTAATCTTTTTATAGAAATTGATATGTGATTTGTATATAAGTTGTTAATTATGAATTATCAGTTTTATCTATTGTAACTCAAATTTATTAAGATTAAGATATTTAATTAAGTATTATTTTTTAATAAAAAAATATGATTGTTAACAAGTATTTTTTCTTACAATAGGATATTTTTTGTACTCTCATGTAGTTCAAAGTTCTTCAAAGAAAAATTATTCGTATTATTATTATATTATTATTATTATTATTTCTCTTATAAAGAAAATTATTCCTTAGTAACCCTTGATAAGAAGTTATGCATACTAGCTGGTCAAGGTCACTGCCATATGTACAGGGCCAGGTCTATATCCAGGCTTTTAATTAGTATGTTAACTTACAGTGTATTTTCCATAAGATCTTAGCCATGGAAGTCATATTTTTTTTAAAACTTAAAAAGGGATCCAATTAGTAGCGTTTTCACGCGTCTCAACTAACGTAGAAGTATGGAGTTAGTGTACTACTGATAAGACAAGGATCTTATCTTTGGACGTTCATCAGCTAACTAGTCAAAAGACTCAAAACATTCATTATCAAATCCATGCCAAATCTAATAAGTATGTACTACATGACTCAAACCTTTAATCTGATAGAAGCGAATATATTATTAGCTATGGAAGTTCTTGCTTATTTGATTCTTGAAGCTTTGGCAAAAAAAAAAAAAAACTACAATTGATTCTATGCTTCAATTTTAAACATTTGTCTCTCGTTTGCATTTACTACTACTGGTGTGTGTGTACACACACACACATATATATATGTTTGTTGTACTAAACTAAGAACCAAAACCGGTCAGTTCAGCTTTCAAAATCAAACCAAGCTCAGCCCGGAAGATTAGACAATTATTAAGAGTACTAGTTTCTCCAGCTGCACCTACTAAATTTGACCATTCAAATTACAAAACCCCAATTTTTTTGTCTCATATATACACACACACACACACACATATATATATATATATATATGAATTATAAATCTTTTGGTTCTATCCATTGACTCCATTCAATACGTTAATCATGGATGGCTCGTCGGTTCTTACTTGGCTGCACTAGTTGAATTCATATTCAAAACTAAATCCACCGAGTTTTTTATTGTTGTACTCTAGTTAAATTGTAAATTACCCTCCTACAAATACATAAATACATATATGAGCTCTTCCATTTATATATGTATATATATATATATATATATATATCATTGCCTCTGAATCAGTAAAATGACCTCGTTTTATGTACCTATAATGCATACTATTATATGGTTATAAATTAAGGTTATAAGTTAATTATGATTCATATGAGGGCCAATAATAAGCTGTCTAGCCAATTAGCCAAAAGTTCTTCAAAGTCCTTATATATATATATATATATATATATATATTTGTAAGCAAGCTTCTGTGTAAATAATTATCTGTTGGAAAGCAACCTTGGGGCTAGTTCAGTGGATGGTTCGTAAGGGAAGATTTCAAGATTTTAGGTCTCTAATTTAAGAGGTGTTCTTTTAAATTAATAAAATTAGTGTTATTATATAATGACTAAATTGGGTTGTAGATGTGGTTATTAGTATAGTCTAGTAATAGTATTATTGTTACATGACTTAATTCTATCATGAGATATTGATTTCTGATGATATATTGACACTCACTAAACCTCTCATGTATGACAACCCCAACTCTAGAAAATATTTATTGTACCTTGTTGATTATCGCTTGTCTAATTTGTTATCGTATATCATGTATACATTTTGAAGAACTAAATAGCAAAAAAAAACGAAAAAAAAAATTAAAAAAAGAACCTTAGGGATAGTTAAAAATTTTGCATATCTGCGTAAATCAAGTTTGAAACTAGCCAACAACAGCTCGCAACTATTATATATATATATATATATATATATTTATATGTATGTATGTCATTAAATATTGTAAATTTTCTGATTTTTTATTGTTCATGAAGATGAGGAAAGGCAGATTCATATTGTAAACATTGAAAGCCTTAATTTGCGTCATAAGAAGGAAAACCTAACTAAAAAGATTCTGAGAACGTTCTTTAATTAGAAATATGTGTACACACATATATATATATATAGGTGTATATAAATGTAGATATAGTATGTGTGAAATGTGACGTGAAATCAGATCTTAAGTCTTCCACAGACAAACATGTACTGCCAATACCAGGCAATGAAACGAAAGATTGACATCAATTATTTGCAATGGGAAACCTTGTTCAAATTAGCTAATCCAAACATTCACGAAACGACATGAGATATCTCTATACTAAACTAGAGCATCCTTACATTATAATACAGAGCTATAGGCAGACACTCAAGAAGGTACACAGATATAATGTCAACATTCACTGGCGTTTGTGTTGTCCATATATATAGCTAGCATATATATTGTGTTCGTAACATGGAGATATATATATATATATATATATATATATATATAGACTAAGAATCTTATTTTGGCCCCTTAATTTCCTCTCCATCCTTAATTAGTGACAGATACTCGTTTGGTTATGATATTAAATATTAGCATGGGAATAGGCTTTGATTAGACATTTTAATAGGTCCAAAAAGATATAGCTTAAAATATACATATATATATATATTTCTATATATAAATACACACACTCATTTGGAATCCAAGTCTCTCGTAGCCAGGCCAGCTCAGGATGCTTCTCCTATATGTATAGTGAGAGAGAGTTTTTTTTTTTTTTTTTTTAATTTTTTTAAATTTTTAATCTCCTATAAAAAAGAAAGCGAATTAATCTCCCACTAAGGGATCAATATCATGCCACTGTCATTGACCGTTGGGAGATTTGTTTTGTTTTGTTTTGTTTTGTTTTATTATTTTATATTTAATTTTATTATTTTATTTTCGTGCATGTGGATCAAATCAAAATGCATGCATATATGACAGTTGCTTATAAACTAGGACCCTCTTTTACAAATTGCTAAAAACAATAGTGCTAAAAGTCCTGTATTACTACTCATATAGGGGACAAGCTAGAAAAGTACAAACTGCTATATATCAACGGAGGAGACAAATAGATCAGATCAACCTCACGCTTTCTATATATATATATATGTGTGTGTATTTATATATACACATATAACTTGCCATGAGTAAGACCCTCTTCAGCTATAATAATATGCCCTTTTTTTCTCTACTTCTTCATAGATTTTCAAGTCTCAACTACCGCCCATTAGTTTTCATATACATATTCTAAGCAAGCAGTAGTTGTCAAACAAATATATTAACATATGTATGTGTCCATATATATATATTTATAAATATCTCTTTAGTTAGCTAACTATATATGATATCTACCACTTCAAATTTAAAAATACTAAACTTCCTATCAAATTAGAATCTGTATCATACACATACATATATGGGTTTTTGTCAATATGGAGGAAGCTCATCATGATCAATATTACTCGATGTGGGTGCAGAAGAGGAAAGAGATCTTGATGATGAACTCATCAATCAAGGGCTCATCATCATCATTAGCATCCTTGTGGGAAGAAAGGGCTTTTTCGGAAGATCTTAACGAGGCGGCGGCGGCGGCGGCGGCGGGGTCTCTCGGGGGCGGTTGCGTCTGGCCTCCGAGATCTTACACTTGTAGCTTCTGTATGAGAGAGTTCAAATCAGCTCAAGCCCTGGGAGGTCACATGAACATCCACAGAAGAGATAGAGCAAGGCTTAAGCAATATAATTGCCTAATCCCTAGCCCCACCAGCTTGCACACTAATACTAATCATGGTCATCACATCATTAATCATGATCATGATCATCACCATGATCTTGATCATCAATATTCTTCGAAGCTTGACCCTACTAATTCTAGCCCTAGTACTAGCAGTAACCTAATTACCCACAGTACTGCTTCAAGATATGATATTTCACCTAATTTTGGTAATTCTAGGGTTTCAGCTCAAGATCATCGACACCCTTTTGTCTCTAGTAAGTTTTCAGTCCATCATATGAAGAATCCGAGGAAAGAAGAGAGCGATGTCGAAACAGACTTGTGTGTGGGCCTGAATTCGGTTGTTGGTCGGAACATCAACCGACGAATAATATCATCATCATCTCCAACCGGGCTCCTTGTAGATCATCATCATCATCAACATGAGACGACAGGCAATTATTGTAAGAGACCGAAGTTAATGTCGTTTTTCTTGCAGCCGTGTCGTCTTCAATCCAATCAGGTAATTCATGATGAAGTTATTACTGAGGATATAGATCATACTTCTATGGATGATTTGGATCTTGAGCTTAGGCTTGGTGAACCTCCCAAGTGATCAAAATAGTACTTATTTTTCTGCAGAATTACAGTATGTGTCGTTTAGAAGTAGAAATTAGAGAGAATAAATAACTGGTATGGTCTGATTTCTTTCTTTCTTTCTTTTTCTTTTTTTTTTTTAACATACCAATGTCTTCTAATTCCGATCTCAGAACGAAAGTTAATTTGCATACTTGAGATGTCATATGTATCCGCATATCGAAGTGTATTTGACTTGAGAAGTAAAATAAAAAATAAAAAATCATAAACAAATTTATTGATAAATTTTCAAGTTTTTTTTTTTGTTACATTTTTTTTGAAGTTATAATTAGGGCTTTTGAATTCGGATATCTTTGTAGAGGTGATCAACCTTTTTGATCCTTAAGAATGAAATTAATTAAGGCAAGGTCTACGGGGTAAAGCATTGTTATTAGACCATCCGATCTCCAATCTATTCGTTTTATGTACTTCTTAATTTTAATAAGATTTTAATTGGATCTAATTTTAGAAACATAAATATCAGGAAGAACTCATCGACGAAGGGTAAAATTTTTCAAGCTTTTCCGATGATAATTAGCCGATCTCCGAAGGAAGCTTCCCTTTTTTTTTTTTTTTTTTTTTATCCTTTCTTTGAACAGGTTAATTTGTACGGGATTTACTTTTCTTCTACACAGTGTCCCATGCGCTATTCAACTGTTAAGTCAGACGAAGTACAGCTAAAGAAATTGATTTTGCCGAGTGAGAGAAGAATTTTTTTAACTGTTTTTCTTTAGCTAGCCGGGTACAAAAAAAGACTGACAAGTAACTGATATGAAAAAGTCACTTCAGCTACATTGATTGAAAAGGACTAAATAGTTAGGAACACTCTTATCAACAAAAATGGAATAAGGAAAGAAAGAAAAAGAAATAGTTGGAGACGGTACAAATTTAATCAACAAGTTAAATCCATTTTCACGTGATCTCGCATTTGTTAACATGTACGTTTTTACTCATTTACCAAAAAAATATGTTTGTTTTTACCCGCAATTTCCCTCTTTTCTCCAAGGTCTCGAAAGGAATATGCAAATGTACAAATTAAAAATTTACATACATGATGTAGAATTGCTTTCAATTAAAAAAACAAACCATTAAAAAGTTGATATAAACGATCAAAATAATATTACTACCTACAAATAGGGTTAAAGTACAATTTTTTTAATCATAAATTGTAGATGTGTTTGAGGTTAGAAAATATGTATAAACAAGTGTGTATAATAACACATTTCTAATACAGCTTAACTTAGGTAAACATGGCAAGATTCATGACCCTGATTGACCTAAAGGGTCAGGGTTTGTGCCACACTTCAATTCATTCGTTATATCTGTGATGAATATTGACAAGTCTTCCATTATGTAAAGATAATATTATATATGATTAATACACTAGTCTCTACCCTAATAACAAGTTCAGATTTGTTATTTTATTTTCCTGTTTTTGTAAATGTTCCTACAATTAAATCTAGATGATGTAACATACTAAGAGTGGAGAGATAATCAAAGAAACAAAAATATATTAGAATAGTAGATCTGAACTCCCTTCTAATCTTTTATTTTCATTTCTGATATAAATCCTGGGAAAAATATTGTTAATTTCTCTTTATATATGTGAGCCTTCCAAACAGGCCACAACCAACCACCCGTGGAATCTAATTGAATAAATTATCATAGCTACGAAACAATTTAATCAATGTATATGGAACCAAACAAAACAAGACATATCATTAATTGGCACTGTCTACCCGTCCTTTTGTTTTTTACTTTAGATATTACGCATATACATGTCTAGCATATGTATATATCTATATGCACATCAATATATACATTTATATATTAAGCTTTTATATAACAAGCATAATTCATGAACCACCACGACCAACCCTATATGAAGCCTATACATATATATATATATATATATATGTATGCAGACACACATACACACATAAGAATAGGAATCTCATGCTAGTTATAGTAAATGTGTGACATGTGGCGGCCACAATTTGACACCGACGGTTTCTCCATAATACAAGGCTAGCTAGGTTATTATAATATATATATATATATATATATATATATATAGGAACCACCATTTTCAAAGTTTCTTTAAAAGGGGGTACAAAATTATGAAACGTCGCTTTTGACTTTAATGGACTTTGCAGTGAGAAATCAAGAAAAGCAACATAGTTTTTTGTTTTTTTGTTTTAATTAAAAAAAAACCAAAAAAACTTTATCCTAAGTAGAAGTTGCATAAGGATTCATTACGTGTATGCTTTTAGATCACCGATGGTTATTTTCACACTTTGGTCTCTACAAAAGAGCTGTTTTTGCGTAAGCAGAATGCAAAGAGAGGATTTTGGTTCAAGTTTTTTTCTTCTTTCTTTTGGTAGAGCATTGGGGATGGTGCCTAGAGCAACACTTGGGGGGTAAAGTAATAATCTTTGGTTGATATATATATATATATATGTATGTACGTATACACATAGATAGATACACATACAGAGAGATGTCTGAATCAGCTCTGTGTGTGAGAGTGGGATGTGTAGAGGCAGATCATAAGCCAGAGATGCACATGGGCTTTTGGGCATAGATGATGTGCGTGTTGATTCAGTTTCTTCTCGTTTTATGGGAAATTCAGAAAGGCACGGGGAGGGAGTATTCTCTATTTGGATTAGTGGATGATACACAAAAGCTAGAGGTGTCAAATCACCCGAATTTAGCAATTCATATAAATACGACACGTTAAGAAGTAGACACAATACATCTCGAGATGAAAAACGATAGGACTTAAACTAACGTGTTTATTAAATGGAACGGACTTAAATGTTTATTTAATAAGAAACACGTTAAAGGCTTAGCACAAGCACGAGTACTACTCCAATGGACTGGCATTGTTGGTTTTCATTAACCCATAATGTGTATTTATATGTTAATTAAATGTTATAACCCCTGGACTTTGGTAGATTGCTACATATATAATGACTAGGGGATGACAATAAGAGGAGTTTGGAGGTGGTCTTCTCGTCATCCATCTTGTGAATATAAATAATTTTTATTTTCGTCTTATTACCCCATTTGAGTTGACAGGAATGAAACGAGTTTGGGATCCACATACCTTATTTAACTGATTAATTATTTTTTATGATAAAAAAAAATAACAACAGTTAAAAAATACATCTATATATATACATATACATATTTTAAGTTAGCTGTCAAATAACTTCTGATATTTAGCTTTTTTTTTTCCTTTGGAGACAGTCCACGTATTTTTCATCCCAACGTATAATATTACTCTTCGAAATTGGTTCATACTTTCCATACATAATAACTTGTGCAGACAATAAATACTTTATCCTGATAGAAGATGTGAGGATTTAAACTTTGAAGGCAAAGATATCACATCATAACAGTGTGTTGTTATTATTTTATTAATAGATATAATTAATATACGATAAATTTTTAAATACTTATTAATAAAAAAAATGACAAATTCACATATTATATAAATTGATACTCAAAAATTAAAATTAAAGTTGGTATACGTAGCATTATTCTAATAACGATTTTCACAAGAGTAATACAAATAACGTCAATTTATTAAGTGAGTATGAAATTGAATAATATGAGCTGACATTTCTTCTATGAATAACTGGCAGACTACAAGATGGAAAAACTATTTACTAAATCGAGTGTACCATATTGTTGTGCTACGTTTGACTACGTGATATGTTATTCATTTAATAAACAATTGACATTTAGGTGTGTTTCATAAATATCAACTGAAAAAATGGTGAATAGGAATTTATGTTTGGCACAACTACTCCAACCATTTAACTTTAATGGTTTTTTGTCCTTTTTTTTTTAAAGTAAATTTAATTTTATTATTTACAATTCCAACTCTAACTTAAAAACTCAAACTTAAAAGGCAACTACTTTGTTATTTTAAATCCAAATTAGATGATATTTTTAAAATTGTATATAATTTCAAAATTAACGAAACAAGATATGTATTGGGTTTTTTTTTTCCTCAACACATTTCAGGTTTAATTACATTTTAGCACAATTTCTAAATTTAACTTAGCTTCAATTAAAATAATTTCAGTTCTCCAACTCAAGCGGATCAATTAAGATATAATTGACGTTGACAAATCACTTGCCGTGTACCAAAAGAAGAAAGCATTGAAAAGGGCGTTTACTTGTTTAAGGCTTTAAGCTACAGTTACATACCAGTCCGAAGCCAGCGCTATTAAAGGGCTACGTTTGATTTAGCCCATAAAACTCATATCTCTTTTAACCTAAAGAGCTCATTTTGAAATATTTACATTAGGCAAAAATTTATATAAAAATTATAAAGAACTGTACTTTTGATCCATTTTATTGTTTTAGGGCTCGTTTGGGATAACATCTGAAGATAGTATTTTGAAGGTTGAGTTGGAAATGTGTGTTTGAGGGGAAAACTTTTGAAAAAGTTCTGTGATATAGAAAATAATGCAAAAATTTAAAATGCATTCAGAAAAAAAAAAAAAAAAGTGAAATAGATCTTATCTTATTCATCTTATCGTTACAATTATTTTGACATAAAAATCTTCTCATTCCAATTTGAAATGAGAAAGTTGTGGATTTTTAAAGTTTGAGTTTTTTGAAAATAAAAGAAAAAAAAATTTTGATGTAGAGTTAGAAATTTAGAATAGATGGTAAAATGACAACAAGAGATGTTACCCCAAACATCCCCTTAATCATTAAGATAAATTTTCTTAATTGTCTTACATGCAAGTATTTAAGTTAAAAATTTTCAACTTAACAACAGAATTGACAATTTAATATGTAAAACAATAAATTGAAACAATTGAAACAATTAAAACAATAATATCTATTAATACCATAAAAAACAATTTCTATCCTAAGTTTTTCCTATAAAAAATTGGAATCCTCACGTCCAAAAACGCCGGATATGAACGATGGGGCGAAGAGGGAGAGACGAAGAAGGAAAGGGAGAGAGAGAGAGCTCATCAAAGGCGAAAACCCAACTGGAGGCGTCAACGATTTCGCCGGAACTCATGGCCGAGAACTCCAAAAATGCTGAAAATGAACGGCGAGGCGAAGAGGGAGAGAGGAAGAGGGAGAGCCCATCGGCGGCGAAACCCAGCCGGAGGCGTTAACGATTTCGCCAGAACTCATGGCTGTCATCGAAGGGAGGGAGGGAGACCATTTGCTTATGCAGACCTCAAGCCCATCATTGAAGATCTCCAAGCTCTACTCGACGATGGCTCTTTGACAGTGCCGGAAGCGATAGGAGGCAAGGACGGGACGGCAGCAATCGGCTCTGATTCCTCTCCGGCGACAATCATCACTCAAACATCTTCTGCATTGCAGCGTGCTCCGACGAAGAAGGAGACTCGAGAACGGAAGCCGAACCTCAAGGACGAGCAGCAACGCGTGGGGGCCTCTCCGGCGACTATCTCTCTCTCTCTTAGGTTGTATCCCAACTCTCTCTCTCCCTCTCATCTTGCCCTTCAATTTTCATCCAACGGTCATGGATTCGTTGTCGAACGTACGGCAGTGCCGTATATGTGAGCGCTCGCTCGTAAAAAATTATAGCAATTATACTTTGCCTTTGTACTTGTATGGTAGAATTCGTTGATATCATGCGTATCTATTTTTCCACACTTAGAAGTTCTTTATTTTTTTTCCTTTTTTTTCCCCCGTATAGAACTGTGAATTTAGGCACAATCGTTAAATATTTTAATATAGATTACACGTTTTCATTTCTTCCAACACTTATTTTTGTTTGTAAAAGGATTATTTGATCTTTTATTAAAGTAAGTAAAGTGTATAATATATATGCATGGCAGAATATACTTCTGTATTTTCTATTATTATTTATAGACAAAATTTAAAATATAAGTGTTGTACTTGTTGTATTGCCCGCCTGTTAATTAGCTAAATCTAGTCTTTTATCTACTAATAATGATTTCTTTGGGTTGGACGTAATTCCCCGATTTATTGTGAAAGTTATCTCGACCAATCTGGCTCATTAATAAAATCCAACTTTTCCTCAATATATATATATATATATAGATATACGTGGGTTTTTCTATAGCCCCCACTATAGAAATAAGGGTCATATCCCCCAATCAATTTCAACCATTCATTATGTTTTTTTGAACTATTTATTCCAAGCTTTTTGATCCAACGGTTGAGGGTGTTCAAGGATACATAGGGGCATTTGATCTTTGATAAAAGGGCCACCGGAATCTGGGTTAGAAATTTCGGTCATGAACCCAGAAGCTTAAGAGCTTTACTATCAGAATCAATTGTAGTAATAACCATGAACAAAACAAAACACAGTGCAAATCAAAACCCAGCAATAAAAAGGCAAAAGGAGATCCATTGAGCTAAAATTTTCCTGGAAAAAGTTTCCTTCTTGCCAAACAAAGAAAACACCTTGATAAGATGAGGTTTCAAAAGCCTCGAATATGAAATTGTGACTCTGTAGCAACCATTCCCATGGCAGGTAGGCTGTCATCCACAACTAAAATATCAGGTAGGCTGTCATCCACAACTAAAATATGAAATTGTGACTCTGTAGCAACCATTCCCATGGCACCAAAATCTCAAATCCAATCTCAAATAAAGTAGGAGAAGAGAATTCAAGTGGCCAAGAAACAAGTTTCTCTTTGTCCCTTTTTTTTTTCGTTAATCTATTTTGCTTTTGGATTTGGTATGTGAGTAGAAGAAGAATAGAGGAGCTTTGTATTGAAATAAGACCCACAAATATATCCTCCTAAATCTTGCAAAATCTGCAAGTTGATTTTGAATCAAGGACTAGCAGTGCAATGAAGAAGTCTTGCAAAATCTCCAAGTTGATTTTGAATTAAGGACTAGCAGAGCAATAATAATGGAGAGTCAGAGAGAGACAGAGAGAGAGAGAGAGAGAAGAAACGAAGCCTGGGCGGCCAAAAAAAAAAACGATACGATACAATACGTAACCCGACACTCCTCCTATTATGGATGAAAATATCTACGATATCGTTGACATTTTCACGACATTATCCATATTTTGAAATTTTGACATAAATAAGAGAGGGAAGGATATTTCTTTTCAGAATATCCATAAAATATCTATCATGTTCAAAAATATTCATAATATCTGTGAATATCCAGGATATTTTTAGATATTTCCACAAAATATCTAAATTCTTGAGGAAAAATTTTTACTTTTGTAAAAATTTCAGCTTTGTCGCACGTTTCATTAAAAAAAAAAAACCCAATATCCCATGGCAATAGTCTTTAACCTAGGGATGGCAATATGGGTCGCGACACGACGACACGAATCGAAAACGACACGAATTTTGCGGGTTTGGGTTGGGAAAAATAGTGATCGTGTCGTGTTCGGGTCACCCAAAATTGACACGAAAAAATTCGTGTCGTGTTCGGGTTGACACGAATTTTTCCGTGTCAATTTCGTGTCAAATGTCGTGTCAATTTCGTATCAATTTCGTGTCAATTTCGGGTCTAACCTAAATTTCGTGTCAATTTCGTATCAAATTCGTGTCAATTTCGGGTTCAACCTGAATTTCGTGTCAATTTCGTATCGCGGGTCAATTTCGTGTCGCGGGTTAATTTCGTGTTGCGGGTCAATTTCGTGTCGCGGGTCAAGTTCGGTTCGTGTCGTGTCAACCTGTTACGGGTTCGTGTCGTGTTCGTGTCGCGGTTTCATGTCGTTTTCGTGTCACGGGTCGTGTTCGGGTTGGAGAAGAAAAAATTCGACACGGCTCAAATACGACACGAATCCGACACGTGACACGAATTGCCACCCCTACTTTAACCCATAACAATTAAAAAAAAAATCATTGGAATACAATATGACACAATTATTTACTCGTCATATTTTTCTCTTGCTCAAAGTCATATTCATGAGATTCTTAACGTTTCTTTCTGCAAAGTTTTCACCTTTACGTCATAGACTCATATAGAGGAAATATATATATATATATATATTTACTATTTGTTCACCCGTTTGAATTATTGTTATTTCTATTCTAAAACAATTATAAAAAAGATTTCACCCGATATTTTATTATTTAACCTTTTGTCTTGTTCAATAAATAGAGATTTTTCACCTAATTTTCTTCTACAAAGACCTTTATATCATAGACTCATATAGATGTACATGAAGTTTTAGTATTTGTGCATGAATATGAATTATGCCTTTATTCCAAAATAACATTAAAAAAAATACTGCTCATTATAAAGCGTCTTTATATTTGAGCTTCGGACTTCGATATCCACTAGTCATTGCAAGAACTAAAATATTTTTCGTAGTCCTTATCTTTTTTCTTTAGTTTGTACCATATTATCTTTACATATTCAAGAAAGTGTTGTTATCCTAATTCTCAGTAGGAATTCAAGAAGAGTATCTATTATAAATAAGTAAGGTAGCTTTATTATGTTACACTATCAATTGTTTTAATCAATAAAATTAGTTAGATTTGTAATTAGTTAAGAATAGTTAAAGTTAATAAATTTATTTTTTATTTTTTAATATTGTTTAGTAATGAAAATAGAGCTTTAGATTTTCATGTTAGTTATCATAAGTTTTCATTTAGTGTGCATTAAGTTACTAATTTATGTAATTTGTTGTAGTCTATTAAGAATGACAAATAAAGTTAAAATCCGATCCTGCATGGTAGTATTGCATAACTTTAGAAGGTAATAAATATGACACCATATGTAACTTTTGTGGGAATATTATCAAAAGTGGAGGGATCACCAGTTTGAAATATCATTTAGCCGTAAATGATCCTAGGAAAAATAGTAAACGGTGTCCCAATATTCCTCCAGAAGTAAAAAAGAAAATTGTAAAATTATTAAGAAAAAAAGAAGTAGAAAAGTGGAAAAAAAAAAAAAAGCTATATTTGTAGATATATGAGAAGAGTTGAGAGGAAATTTAGGAGTACAACAGTCTAATGATTCAGATAATGAAGATTTATATATGTATCTGACTAATATGCCTCCCGACGAACTAGATAATTATCGTAAAACTCTTCGAGCATCTAAAAAATTCGAGTGGGAAAGGGAGCTAGCGACAACTGCATACTAGAAAGGGTGAGAATGTAGGGAGTTCAAGGAGTCCTATGCTTAGTAATGTACCACAATCTTTATTCCATCATACACACAGTATTCGTGAAGAACATCAATGTCCATTGGCACTTTCACTATATAAATCCTCAAGTTCAAAACAAAGGATATTAAAGATTTATTTCGCGAATGTTCTATTAAAGCCAAGATGCACAAGCTAGTTGGGCAGTTTTCATTTATGATAATGTTCTAGCAACAAAAGCTATAATACATCATTTCAAAGCATGGTTGTTTGGATTCAAGAAACATATAAAATTTAATCATTGTATAATTTACTTATTTTATTTGTTATATTAAATAGTTATAACAATGTTCTTATTTGTATAAATAGGTCGAGGAGTACCTCCACCATCAGCTTATGAGATAAAGAATAAGATCTTAGATTAAGAATTCAAGAAATAAAAGAAATGTTAAAAGCTTTAAAGAAAAATGTAAAATTTTTGGGTGTGCTATTATGTGTCATGGATGGACATGTCCTACTAGGTTATTGATAATCAACTTTATGGTCTACTGTAAAAGGAGTATTGTTTTTTTCAAGTCTGTTGATGCTTCTAATAAGATTAAGGACCACAAGTACATAATGATGTTGTTGAAGGACGTAGTTGAAGAAGTATGTAAGGAAAATATTGTACATATTGTGATTGACAATGGTTCGGCATTTGTGAAGGCTGAAAATAGTTGATGGACATGTATAGCCTTTATTGGACTCCATATGCAGCTCACTGTATAGATCTCATATTAGAGGATATTGGAAAGAAAGAAAGTGTAGCAAATGTCATAAAGAATGCAAGCAAAATAACCAATTTTATTTATAATCATAGTTCTTTATTTGCAAAAATGTGGAAATTTTGCAATGGAGAGTTGGTTAGACCTATGTCAACTAGATTTGCAACAAATTACATTGCCCTAAATTACCTAATCAAGAGAAAGGCTGGTTTAAAGAGATGTAAAAAGTGATGAATGTATACAAGATCGCTCAAGTCGAACCAAATAGGAAGAAGGATTGAAGAAGGAATACTTGATAATCATTTTTGGGATAATCTTGCTTATGTAGTCAGTATTTATGAACCACTATATGCTATACTTTGGATCGTGAATACGGAAATTGTTCCAACCATGTCACTCCTTTGTGATATGTTTATGATATTATGACAAAGATGAAAGATAAACTTAGTTGTCTAAAGGGATCAAAATGGGTATTTAATATTATATAAGGACGATGGAATAATATGTTATTTCATCTATTACATGCAACAAGTGCTGTTTCTATTAATCACTGTCGAATATGTGCAATTTTTTTTTCTTCATGTTGTTTGATGTATACGATCTTCCTATTTTTGTAGCATACAATTTGAATCCCAAATATCAATATAATGAAGGCATTGGAAGCAATCCTACTCTTGTACAAGCAGTACATGATGCACACTATCATATGGATCCATTAACTGATAAATTATCTCAATTTACAAATGAGGTAACCTAAAACGTACACAAAAATATGCAATTTTGAGTGTACATTTCTGACTCCTACTTTTGTACATTTACAAATTACGTACTTTAGGGATGCGAGACAATGCTTTGGTGATCGAGCTATTATTGTAACAAGACAGACACTGGCACCTGGTAAGTAATTAACATGTTATTTTATTTGCTAATTGGAATCATTGTCTTATTTCTCGTGATAATTTATCCATTTTTGTAATTGCAGCTGAATGGTGGGTATTGTGTGGGAATAATTGTCCATTATTAAGGAAACTTGCCATGAGAATTTTATCACAAACATGTTCATCTTCGGTATGTGAACGAAATTGGAGTACATTTTTGTTAATTCATACAAAACAGCGCAACCGACTTGCCTACAATAGACTTGAACAATTGGCTTTCTGCTATTATAATATGAAGCCAAAAATACAGGAAATGGAGGCTGAGCGTGATAAAGTAGCAGAAATAGATTTTTGGACTTGCTTGAAGCAGTAGTTGAGCCAGGTGCTGAAAATGATGATGATGATCCTATTATTTAATGGATTAGATCAATACATTTAGATGATAAGAATGATAATCCAAATCCAAGAATTATGGGACATGCTCGAGAGTTTGGCATTGATGTTGACAGAATATTGGTTGAAGAAGTAGGTACTTCTTCTAGCTGTGCCATTGATTCTTTCGAGGTAGCTATGCGAACACCCGAGCGAAGAAAAAACATTTCTTTGCAACATAGAAATGACGATGATGAGGATAGTGGTCGTGGACGTGGCCGTGGCTGTGGCCGTAGACTTGATGGTGAAAATGATGATGACGATGACGATAATGATGACAACGATGACAATGATGATGACGATGATGAAGGTGGTGGGGGTGATGGTAATGATGATAGGAACTATGGGAGAAGATGAAATACAACGTCAAGTCAAATACCTTTGAGTTCATTCATTAGAGAAAAAGATTTTACACGTCCTACACAAGATGAATATCATGGTTGTAGGGCAGTTGGTGAGGGTATTGAGGCGATCAGAAAACAACACATAAGAAGACATGGTGCAGCTCAAATGAGTCAAACTGATAAGGATTCTATTACCTTGAGTTTATATTCTATGAGCTTAGAAATAAAGCAAAGTTCATATGGTTATAATCCTCATTACGATTCTCAAATGGGGTACAGCTCAGAAGTTCAAAATCAAGATGATTTCTTCGATGTATTGGTATATCCTCCACCACAACTTGATATCGAAAATGTCATTGCATATCCATCAAGACTACCCATCAAGTTGGATTAATCAACAATATCAAATTTATGGGTTTACAGTTGGAAGAGACTAAGAAACACATATGTGGCACATTAACAATTATCTTCAAAACTATTCAAGGGTAGTATCTTAACAAATATATTGTTTAGATCAAGATCAATACCTACCTAATGTTTTACAACCTGCTAGAAACACTTTGATATTAGAGACACTCGAAACTTGTATGTACTATATTATGTTTGACATTTAATTTTTATGTGGTATATTATTTTAGTGTTATGTTAACAATTACATTGCACTAGTATTATGTTAACTCTATTGCACTAGTATTATGTTAACTAATGTAAATAACTTCTAATTAATTCGACATTTTTCTTAAGAAAAAGATAACAATTACAGTGCACGTTTCTGCTTTATGTTCGTCTTTTTTTTTTCTTTTTGGGGTTTTTTCGTTTTTGTTTGTAGCGTACTTTGCCAAGGGTCGATCTTGTGTGGCCATTTTGGTAAAGCGAGTAGACTAACAAAAAGAGGAGTGTTTGTCCTTAGTGGGCGAAAATGGCCAAGGCAGAGTCAGAAACCAGCCTCGGAGCCTCATCCTCAAGATGGTCTCTCAAGGGAACGAACGCCCTCGTCACCGGTGGCACCCGCGGAATCGGGTACTTTTCTTTTCTTTTCTCTCTCGTTTCTTCCTCTTTCCCGGGAAAATTCATGGGCTTGTTTCGGAATCACATAATATTTCTCTGTTTCAGGCGCGCCGTGGTGGAGGAACTGGCGGGATTCGGTGCGGCCGTGCACACCTGCTCTCGGAACGAGGCTGAGCTCACAAAGTGCCTCGAGGAATGGAAAGGCAAAGGATTATTGGTATCTGGGTCGGTTTGTGATGCTTCTTCCAAAGCCCAGAGAGAGAAGCTCATTCAAGATGTGTCTTCGGCTTTTAATGGCAGCCTCAACATTCTTGTAAGTTCATTATTTGCCGTAAAAAAATTTTCAGTTGTTCAGGTTTTTTTTTTTTTTTTTTTTTCAGTGATTTATTTTACTGTTGAAACTTTGAAAAGATATAGGGTCATTTGAAATAATGATTGGAGTTGGAGTTTTATCGGTTGGAATTGAAACGTGTGTTTGGTTGAAATATGAATTGAAAATGAATTATGATATAGAAAATAATGTAAAAATTTGATGTGTGTAGGGGAAAAAAATATACAGTATGAAAACTTGTTTTGTCTCTCGTTATTTTGTGGGATTTGAAAAAATATATCATATTTGACTTGAAATAAGAAAGTTATGAACTTTTGGTTTTTTAAAAATGGAAGAGAGAGAAAGTGAGATATAAATCTGAGAGTTTTGGTGTTGAGCTGTAAAATTCTGTCTGGAAACAACTATGTTCCAAACGGCCTCTTAAACTGATAGATTAGGAGACTTACGGCTTTGATTAAGATATTTGGATTCAGATGGGGCAGATAAAACAACTGGTCATTTTGATGAATGTGGAAGCTTGTTTTGTGTCTGTAAGAGAAGCTCTAGGCATTGTTAGACTTATTAAAGAAAAAAAAAAACCTCTTGTCATTCATGTTAATTATGAATTTGTGATTTGGGTGTATTTTATTGGGAGCATAACACTTGTCTCCATATATGAGTCTAAGCATATTTTGAATTGAAACAAAATTCCTATAGATATGTAGTGAACTATGAGCCTTCTGTGTGTTTTTTCTCAAGAAACTTTGGCATTATTATGGTTATTTGAGACTTTTTCTGTACTTAAAAAGCATGAAAATACCATGTAAAAAATGTGTTAAAATATATTGTCCACAACGTTACAAATGAAAGAAACTATGAATTTATTATGTCTCATGTCTGACCTTTGGAATGGACCTTAAGTTCAGTAGGATTTGTTGAGGTTTTCATTATCAGTTACGTTTTACATTTGAGAGTCGCACCTCGGAAATCTCTTTTTTTTTTTTTTGTGGGAACATTGAATTTGCAAGATCTTTTGGCCTAGGTGAACAATGTGGGAACAAACATCAGGAAGGCCACAGTTGAGTTTACGGCGGAAGAATATTCATTCCTTCTTTCTACTAACTTGGAGTCTGCATACCATTTGTGTCAACTTGCATACCCTCTTCTAAAAGCATCGGGAGTAGGAAGTGTTGTGTTCATTTCTTCCGTTGCCGGTTTGCTTAACATAAGTTCTGGATCCATTTACGCTGCAACCAAAGGTGAGTTGTTTTTCTGATAAGGTGTCAGTTGTCTTCTTTTGTACAAGCGTTTGATAAATTAAATTCACAATAATGGGTTGAAGCCAATTGTACTGATGCATTATTTATTTTGTTATTTTTAGCTGCCATCAATCAGCTGACCAAGAGTCTCGCTTGTGAGTGGGCGAAAGATAACATCAGAGCCAATTGTGTTGCTCCTTGGTATACCAGGACCTCGCTTGTGGAAAACGTAATATGCTTTCCCACTTTTGATCAATCTTTGTGCTTTTGTATTCCGTTTAGGCTATGTTTCGTAGGAGGATGAGGTAGGTAACCGTGGAAATGGAAAGGGAAGGAGAATATCTTATAAATTTACCTCCTCTAACTGTTGAGGAGGTAAATTTTATCACCCAATCACTCAGGCCAATAACCATAAATCTCAAAATTCACCCACTAATCTGCCCACCCTTATTTGTCCTTCCGCTTTCCCATCCTACCGAACAAGGCCTTAGATAGTTAAGTTGATTCATTCTTTGTCTCGAACATCTTTTACATTTACAGAACGAAAGGTGGGATGGTAAGCCATTCAAATCACTAAATAGTTTGACTTATTTCTTTCTTACACAGTTGCTTGATAACAAGGAGTTCTTAGAAGCGATCAACGATAAAACTCCTCTACACCGTGTTGCAGAACCTGAGGAAGTCTCATCTTTGGTAACTTTCCTCTGCCTGCCTGCTGCTTCTTACATCACCGGACAGGTTATCTCCGTCGACGGGGGAATGACTGTGAATGGATTTGATCCCAAAAGGAGACCCTTCTGACCATTTCAGGTAAAGGAATTCTCGTATCAGATTTAGGGGATTCCATGCGATTATTTCCGATTTGTTGGTAGGAGGTGGCGTTCATGTCCAACTCTTCTTTGTCATGGCTTGGCTGGATCTGAAAACTAAATAAAAATGTGCTTTTGGTATTCTCAAAACGTTATGAAAATTGGTGCTTAGGGTTAAAATAGAAGAACAAATTTTCGGTCATATGACTTTCGATAACCGGCTCTATTGAAATTTCTGTCTACTCAAAAATTGGCTTTGTGTAATAAAGTTTTCAAAAGATGCATATCCTTTGAAGTCATAATTTGATTTTCTTTCATATCAAACATAATGCATGGAGAAATCCTCGAAGAACCACCACAATAACGGTGAGCAAGCATGTTAATAACGAGGAACGCATTTATTCTATGATATTAGTACTTGCATCGGTATTTTGCCTTTTTCTGGTTGATGAAGAATTATGGGTTGTAAAAAACTAATTAAAAAAAAAAAAAAAAAGGAAGAAATGGGATATAATTTTTCATTCTGCATTTTGTAAAATATAATTTATATCAAGTCACATCACTTTATACTAGGTCTTCTAATTCAATAGAGGCGTAGACAAGCAAGCGACAATCTCCAAAATAATTTGATTCATTGATTGAGTGCCTACTGATATGTCCTTTCGAATATTAATCCTCATAATTTAAAAATACAATCAAGTCGTGGTGAAATAGAATAGAGCATGGTTCCAATGGTATCTCACTTGACTATATTAAAATTAAAAGGTGTAGAGTTCGAATTTTATGACCCGTATGGATTGTGGAGCTACAGGTTGTGCCAGACGAATTACGTCATGGGTTTGACTTGCAACTTGCACGTACCATACCATACATACCCGTTGCCGTCGCGCTATAGGGTTGGGTTGGGTTGGGCTGCCCTCTACATGCTGTTCGGTTTGCATGGGTCGGGTCAGACGATCTTATTTGCAACTCTACTCATGTCGTTTTCTACCCTTCACTAACTCACAGCCATGGTCCGTGGATTTCAATCTGATCAACCACCCTCTTAAGGACTGGTCTTTTAGATTTTACTAGACTGTAAACGTGCTTTGATATTTTAATTTGAAAAATAAAAAATAAAAAATATATATATAATTTACATTACGTTCAGACTTCAGACTAGTACAAATAGGAGTGTTTTATTGTGTAAAGAGAAAAAACTCTTAACGCTAATGCCAAATGTATTACGAACTTGAATGATAGAATTGCAAAATAAAAAGATTTATGTCCCGTTTGCTAAAACCATTTGAAATTACGTTTACGAACTTTAGATGTTAAAAATTACAATTTACAAATCTACTGGGTTGTTTGGGGAGGTTTTGGAAACAACATTTTCAATTTGTATAGATAAATTTTTGTCTCTCTCTTAAACGCAAAATTACTTTTTTTTTTTTTAAGGGAAAACTCAAAATTATTTTTCAATATTCACTCACATATATAATATCAACAGTAAACTCAAATTTTAAAAATTTATTATTTCAAATTTAAATGAAGTTTTTTTTTAATTACATGGAGTTTCAAGAAAAACCACATCATACTTCTACGGTTCCTTAAACAGGATAGGTCCTCAAAAAGAGATCCACGTGTCAGTCAAAGAGAGTTTTTCTTTTAAATGTTAATATGCTATAACCAGTTAAGTGTTCTTTTTTGACCTACACATAAATCGAGAATAAAAGGTAAGGATAATCATGTCTTTTTACGTCAATGGATAATTCATTATTAGTGGAACAGCTAATATGTGGCGTTAAAATTGTAAGGGGGTGTTTGGGTGATGAGTTCAAATTCATCACTATCAACTTAATTTTTATCTTTTTTTAAAAAATTTTTTATCTTTTTTAAAAAAATCAATCAAAATCATTATTTAAACTTACAAATCTTAACTCAAACTTACACACCAAACACCTCCTAAATTTAATTGGGATAAATGTGTAAATTACAATGCAAAACAATATTTTAAGTTTAGAGCGAAAGTAACCGAAAATTATGCAAAATTAAAGCTAAAACGAAGCAATATATTAGGAACATTGTGGGTTTTTCTGAACTTTTCTTTTATTATTATTTTAATGTTTTGTTGATCACTGTAATGCTTGTGCTCAAAGAACAAAGTTTTGCTCCAGATCAGCTTCGGAAAATCTTGCTCCTGCGAACTTGTATGGCGGGATTTTCCCCTTTCCTCCACCTTCACTTTCCTTCTCATTATAGAAGAATAATAGATGGAAAAAGATAACATAGCCTTTCCATTAAGAAACTAAATATATATATTAGATAACTTAAACTTTAAAAATTAAATAAATTAGATAATTATTAGAAAACTAATTAGATAAACATACAAAATTTGAAACTAAAACCTAAATATTTAAATAAGCAAATCTAAATAATTAAATAGATAAATCTAATTATTTTCCTCCACTACTCATATCCTCCCTCAGCTTCTGGACTCAATCTGATCGCTCAACCACACCGTCAACAAAACCACCTTCCTTTGCTTCCCATATCTCGCTCCTCTTCCTCTCTCTCATCTCGGAGCACTTCCACGACCAGAAAAACCACCAACAACAGAGCCAGAGACCAATCCCCGACCCCAGAGAAACCAAAATCTAAAAAGAAGGCGGCTAAACCAAAGCCGGAGTCTTAGGTTGTTGACCCGACCCGAGCGATCTTTCCAAGGATGTTGGTCCGAAGGTGATTCTTTCGTCGTCGGGTTTGGGACCGGGTTGTGTTGTGTTGTTGTGGGAGATTGGGTCAAGTTTTCTCGGGGTTCGGTGTTTAGCCTGTCGCCGCCTCCGAGCAGTTTGCCGCAGCTGAGGTTTTCGATCTTGAGGCCGTCGAAGCTCAGCTGCAACGCCGAAGCTGCCGGGATCGATGCCGGAGCCACGGACAATCTCCGTCGATGACGACGTCTCCGGTGAATTTGAATTTATGTATTTATGTACGTGGCTGCTAAGCTAACCCTCTAATAATATTATTATCATTCCACGTACTGGTTGGTTTCGTTTTTTTTTTTTTTTTTTTTTCCTTTTTTTCGTCCTGTTTGTTTGTTGTGTAAATAAATGAATCAGCTGTTAGAAGTGAGGTCAGTTTGTTTGTCGCAGTAGCTGATTCAAGTATTTTAAAACCACGGCCTGTGTTTTTGGATTGGCGGTGTGCACACAGAATACCAGAAGCGTATTGAGCTTTGGTTGTAGAAGCTTGCCCCAAAGATAGATTTTCTAGGGAGAGAGAGAGAGGACATTATACTTTTTGCAGCGTTTGTTTGTTTGTTTGTTTGTTTGTTTGTTTTTAAGGTACACCCAATCAGTATCCGATAACGATAGTTATAAATTGTCCTTTGATATCCTCCATTATCCTCGATTAATATTGTCCGTTAGATTTATTGAAAATAATAAAATATTTTAACTCACCATAGGCAACGGTGTAGATTTATTAAGGGATTTATTCCGTAAATTTAAATTACGGGATTGTAAAAAGGCCCATATTTATATTTTTTTAACACATTTTAAATTTTTAAATTTTTTTTATTTCAAACAATCTTTTTAATTAAACATATATTTTCAAAATCTATCTCAATTACGATCCAAATACCGTTAAAACTAGTCTCTAATAATACCTCTCCAAACAGGCCCTACATTTGACGCCACGAATTAGACTCATACCATAACATTACTTTGATCGACATTGGAGTGGCAAGCTTTACTACGTAGAGATTAAAAATCATTATTTTGTTTATTCTTAGAATGCTTTATTTACAGGACATAACATGCCACGTAGTCTCATTAGGTCGATAGGTGGGGAAAAAATAATCAACTGGTGGGGCCAAATAAAGATATAATATTATATTCAAGCAAAAAAAAATCAGGAAGTAAAATATTCCATTAAATAATTCACAAAAAAATTCGGTAGAAAAAAAAAAAAAAAGAGTATTAAATAGCGAAGACCAAGGTAGCATTTGGTGGCGCTTACCGGCCAAAGTGGGAGGCTAATTGAAACACGATCTGACTTTTTAAAGCAGTCACGTGGCAACCAACCATATACGTGTCACTCTATCAAGGCATCATTTTTTTCCACTCCCAAGTCCCAACCCAACCGAGCACCGAATTTTTTAATAATTTTTAGGTCTTTTTATTTTTTATTTTTCGTTTGCCGCTCACCAGTCACGAGTCACCACCATTCCTTTCCTCCAAGAGCAGTAGTTGAATAATTTAATTACTGATTTAAATACAGATTAATTAACTGTTCGCTTCCTGAAGAGACACGTCATTACCTGTACGGAAATACAATAAAATTATCACGTGAAAGAAAGTAAAGGTTCATTAACACAGTTCTTCAATTATAAGCTTTGTATTACTTTGATTCTTGAATTTTTAATTGTGTCAAAATTTTATTTAACAAGTGTAAGATATATATATTGTTTTCACTGATGTTAAAAACTCTTGAAAACTAGAATATTTTATGACTGATATGATTCTTTATGTAAAATTTTCAGTTGTTTTAGGATAAATATGTCGTAATCTCTATTAAGTTACATAAATCAATTGTTAGTTTTAATGTCAGGAAAGAAACTGCCAAACAATCAAAATATACCGAATAATTTTTCTGAAACATTTTTACTGCTATTTATTAATTTTTTTTAAACCGTTTATGTAATTCAATTATTAATTATAAAAATACTATTTATATTTTTAAAATTGTTTGGGACTTTCACTTAAACTAAAATATTTCAACTCAGTTTTTGTCTTTTTCCCAAAAAGTTTTTGTCTTTTCCCAAAAAGTTTTTTGTCTTTTCTGAAAATTCAAAAAAATTTACTATTGAAACTTAAAAATTTCAACTCAAACTAATTTACCAAACTCCCCCTTAGTTTGCTTTGCTTTTTAACTTTGTTGATTCACCAAACTCCCCCTTACTGCATAACTTTGCTTTTTAAGCTGATGAGCCATTTTATTTTATTTTTATTTTTTTGAGGTAGGAGCAGAACAATAATAATAAATAAGAGAGGATTTGTGTCTACTAAACCCAAATAATTAGGCTAAATCTATGTAGTAGTACAAATCCTAGACTATATTTCGAACAAAAACAAATTCTCAACTTTCTATCCAAAAAAAAAAAAAAAAAATCAGCCTAGATATTTTCTCCAATATTATCGTTGATTTTGAGTAACAGATATATAATCATTATAAAGTAAAAAGTTTATGGAATGGGATAAATGTATTAAAATGATTCTCATATATATGATCATAGTATATAATTAGGAAAATAAACGTGAACCATGAACCACTATCGAGAAGCTTAGGCCGAAACGGGGGAGGGTGGCGGCAGTGTTTAATTACGTAATGTTTTTATAGATTTGCATGAGTCCCACTTTTGACGGTGACTTATCGAGGTAAAGATATTCCACGTGGCAGATGATGAGTGGTTGCTCTGGTAGCTGACATTTGAGGGTATGAACATGCCGTTCGACTCACTCCAACAAAAAAAAAGAGTCACGTAAAATCAGACCTAAAAGGCGTCGTTTAGTTCACTAGATGGAAAAATAGGCCCTACGTAAAGGCAAGTGGGAAACATTAGATACACCCACAGGGTGGATGGATGGGTAAGGTTGAGTGAATTTGCTAGCTTCCACCTTTTATCTATTCGGGTTATCTATTCGGGTTCGATTCTCGTTGTCTCTCTTTAGGTCTTGTTCTAATTTTAATTGTTGAAATATTGGTTCAGTGATGATGAGGTAGACTCCGGATAATTTATTGAGAGAAACTAATATAAAAAACCCATATCTATATCATACCTAGAGAAATGAGGTATTGTCTGTAGGGCTAAAAATCTAAGAATTATGGGACCACGCCCAGATCTTTTTTATTCACAAAAAAAAAAGTGGGAAACATTTTATTAAATATCCGTACAAGTACGTGAATGTACCCATGGTAAATTTATCATCACACGAAGACTGCATTATCTATTTACCGGCATTTTTGTTGTGCGTTTTTTTTTTCCCACAAATAACCTTTAATATTGTACGTCATACTATATTAATGTTTCGTTTGAAACTTATGTTCAAACCAAAATTTTCATCTTATTTTTTATCTTTTTATGAAAAATCAATAAAAAATATAACTAATTTTTGAAAAGTCAATCAATTTCAATATAAAAATCTCATCTCAAATCTATATTCCAAACACAAGCTAAATTTTTTTACTTTTATGAAAACGGTCTTAATATCAATATTCCGTAAAAAAAAAATTTTTTTTTTGATTGAAAATCTAATACGTTCATATCATAGGAGCTTAAACTTAGGGTTCGTTTGGTGTTACGGTTGGAGTTGAAATTTTTAAGTTGGAGTCGGTTGACTTTTTAAAAAATAATTATAATTTTTGTTGACTATTAAGAAAAAGACAAAACTGAGATGAAAAATTTAAGTTTGAATTGGTTTAAAAACGTAGGCTAAGACTAACCTAGTAATTAAATATTTTTGAAAGGTAAACTATATCTGTAAAATAATGATTCAGTTGACGAATCTAATGATCCAAATTTATTTTCGTTTTTCATTTTCCGATCACAAAACCAGCCAATTTGCAAGTCTAACATACGATCCAGCATCAATTAACTTTATGACGCTATATTTCTTTAATTACAATGTAGTGTGCGCTACATATATTTTTATTAAAATATAATTTGCTTTAAATTATCTTTCGTTGAGGTATCATTCCTTCAAAAAAAAAAAAAAGTTTATGAAATTATTTATAAATAAAATTAATGTGATATTCAATTTCCATCTAATTTATTTTTACAAAATATTCAAAGATGGACCGTTGATGAAACATTAAAAATTTTAGAGAAGTGTGATGTATAAAATTAGAAGTCATGAAAAAAAAAAAAAAAAAAAAAAAAAAAAAAAGATATGATGTATATATAATTGGGAAGTTATAAATAGCAAATTTTTTTAAAAAAGACTTTTACGGTGGGAATGAAAAGATATCCCAAAACGGTTTTGTTTTGAACTATAAGATAGGTATCCAGATTCGACAGTTTTGCATGTTTTTCTATTTGGATATGATTTCTGTTTATTATCAAACTTACCAATAAAAATATACAATATTAGAGATATCTTTTTTTTTTTTGGTTGAAAGTAATTTTATTTTATTTTTTTAGGTAAACGAGGTTTACAAAGTTCAGACAATAAAAAGGACTGGTCTTTTCTGCTTAACTTTAAGTGTTCTAAATAATGTTTAACTATCCATATATGTTATTTAAATGATTTAAAATACTTTCTATCTTACTATTAATATTTCATGTTTTGGTATTTGAGTCTATAAGATGGCGTAACGTAATCGTAGTGATTAAATAATATTTGAGAGACTAAACTTTCATTTGGTATTCAAGTTTAACTCCAATTAAATTATTTTTTTATCATAATTTTTGTTTTTTTCTGAAAAGTTAACAAAATTTATAATTAGTTTTTGAAAAATCAACCAACTCCAACTTAAAAATTTCATCTCCAATTATCTTACCAAACGGAGGCTAAAACTTGAACAAGTCATCATAATAATATGAAATTTTGACAAAGATTTTTATTCTTTGGTAGTTTTGATCAGAAATGTATTGATTAATTAATGTTGTTCAACAATAATACAATAAAGTTATCAGAGCAAAAAAAAAAAAAAACTATAATGAAATTGAGAAAACAAAGAAAAGTTGCTAGAGGTGTAAAATTTCAAAGGAATCATTACATATGTGGCTAATATTGTTACATAATTTTGCGTGACGTTAATTAGTTATAAAACTTATAGACTAGCAGACAATCTATAGGCCAAAGAAACAAAGACTATTTATAGAACTCGTCACAAAATCTTGCAATTTGTAAATTTTTTACCAAGACATGCTTATCGTTTTTAAAGAATTCATTCTTTTGGATCAGTTATTCAATTAGGCATTTATTTTAAATATTATATTTACATTTCAATATATGTTGAGTTACACAACCATTTTAATACAAGCATTTAAATGTTTCACTATTTTAAAACTATTCAATTTAAATATAAATTTCAAACTTTTTCTTTTTTAAAATCCATACCATATTAATTTTTTATTTGAATACATAATTTAAATTCTACCTTTTAATGTAAAAATTTAAATTTAAATAGCATTTCAATGTAATAGGCGATGCAAACAAATGTTTTATTACCAAAACTCAATTTCGCTCATATTGAACAACCATTTTCAGTGTTTTTGATAGAAAAGGTGCTCATCTAAATACATTAAACTCCAAAGTATATTTCAAATCATTTATAGACTAAAACCTCGATTTGTGGGAAAAAAAATAATTAATTAATTAATCATTGTAAATATCTTTAGGATATCTTCATTATAGCCTGAACTGACATTGTGCTCTTTTTTTTCTTTTTTTTTTTTTCCCTAAGAGTCCGTTTGGGTTAAATTTCATATTACTTTATCCTTTAGATTTTAAAATCTTAATTCTATATTAAATTTTTTCTCTCAATCAAAATAACATAATTTTTATATCAAAATATTAATAATTATAAAATAAATAAGATAAAATTTATTATGTATATTTTTTTTGAACACATTTAAATTTTTACATTATATTTTATATCACAAAAATTTTTCAAAAACTTTCTCCATAAATATATATATTCAATCTAACTTTTAAAATATAATATCTGAATGTTCCTCAAACGGACCTAAATAACTGATGAGATCTTGCATGAAATGTGATGAACAAGCTCAAATTTTTAATCCTTTTATGCAATTAGTCCAAAGAATCAAACGAAAAAAACTATGAAACGTTTTGACATTGTTTGGTTGGTCAATGCAAACCGAGTCAAAAAGAAAAATAAACTGAAGTTGAAAAAAAAAAGAGAGAGAGAAAGAGAGAGACACGTGGGCCACAGAGAGCCAGTGAACACGCTGTAAGTAAAAATATATATATATTGAAAAAAGTAAATTAAAAAATAAAAAATATATATATATAGAAGAGAGGTGAGGTGTCACTCTGTCTTTTGTTTTGGTGAAGAAGGCAGTAAATAAATAAATAAAGTAATAAAATGAGGCGAAGACGGCAAAAAAGAAAAAACAAATAATAATAATTTCAAAGTTTGGGGGGGGGCAGTGGTCGAAACGTGTCGTGAACGAGGAACGAGGAACGCACCTTCAGATCCACGTCAGGAGAAACACGTGTCGGAAGAAAAGTAAAGCGGACCTCAGATATTCCGCTAAGGCGTCAATCGAGGTTGAAATGGCGGTCCCACACGTGTCCAAATCTCCCTCGTAACATTAACGCTTTCATTACACAACTGGAGGAACCGGAATCAAGTGACCCACCATCCTAATTTCATCATTCGCCTCACTGATCGCGTGCTCTCACGCTCCTGCAAAATTGGATTGGATACAACACACATTCGGTGGGGTATTTTTTTTTTTTTTCCTTCTTCTTCTTCCTTGTCGGGTGATTTATGAATGAATTTCTGATAAGTAACTAAAAAGAATATAGCCAAGTTTGATGGCTGAAAAATGAATGTTATAAAATTTATATTTGTTAATCAAATTAATGAGTAAATTTTATATTTATTTATTAAAATTAATTATTTTATTATCAAATAAATATAAATATTGTGATTACAAATATAATCTAATAATAATTTCATATATTACTTTATTATAAAATTTAGAATTATATTCTCTCGCTCCAAGTTATAAAAAAAAAAAAGAGTAAATATAAGTATTACCATTGGATTTCCTTAGTTGTTTTTTATTCCTATTCTGCTATTAAGTTATATTTTATATATAAATATATATATATATAGTTTTTTTGGAGAAAATTTATATTATATATTGTCTCAACCAATTTCTACGAAATTTCATAAATAATTAATGTAGTGTTCCAAATTTGTTCATCTATTTGTTTTTATATTGCACTTTAATCTAATTTTTGCTAAAACAAAACATTAGATCAATTTCAAAAATGAAAGGTAATAAATATATTTCAATTTAAATCTGTCTCATAATAGTATTCAAAATAGAATTTACGTCACACATTTACAGAATTCACTAATTATGAGTAAAACTTTGGAATACGACATAGAACTAATAACACATCAAATGAAACTATATCAAGTTGTCAATCATATCATAATTCTTTTCCAAATTTGTATCTTAGATATTTCGTTGAAAATAATAATTTAACCTTTTTATGTTACTTCTTTTGTATAATTGGGTATGTTAATCTTAATTCAAACAAAACTCTCAAGTTACAAAAACAACCTTAGCATGATCCTGTATCTAATCTTAATTCAAACAAAACTGACAAACTTTTAAAAGAACAAACTCATATCAAATTTTGAATCACTTTCATCTTTCTTTTTTCGATTATCTTGTGACTATTTTCCTCCTTTAGAAGTCTAACTAAAAACATATGAAGAGATAATCAATGTGTAAGCTTGTTTTTATTAAACAAAAACTCTAGAAAAAATTTGTTATAAGATATGGAAATCTATGTCATTGAAGTTTTTTTTTTTTTAAAAAATATTTCATTAATTATGATTGTATATGTGTGAATAATAATGAAATTTTCTCAGTTTTCACACACATACGTTTAAATGAAAATAACATGTCTACAAAAGCATGTAATAGGAACATTTATCAACAGTACTTCTTAGATAAGGATTTCTTTTGAACTTTTTAAATAATGATTTTGATCATTCACTAATGATCTTTTTTTTTTTTTTTAAATCGGCAAACTCTCTATGATTATCTTTAAAGAAAAAGTTTTAGCATTAGATATAACAATGCAATAAGAACCCTTCAAAAAAAAAAAAGGCAAGAAGAAGAGGAGGAGGAGGAAGAAGAAGAAAAAGCTTTCGTTTTGAATCGTTTTTGAATCGTTGGTTGGAGTTAAAATTTTTAAATTAGAGTTTCTTGATTTTTTAAAAATTAATTAAAATTTTTATTGATTTAAAAAAATATAAAAATTTTTAAAATAAAATATAAAATTTAATTTGAGTTAAACTTAAAAGTCAAATAATTTAAAAATTTATTAAGAAGAAAATTAAAAAATAAAATAAAATAAAATAAAATGATGGAAGGATAACAAGACCAAATCCTCTTCAAGAAAAGTAATAAATAAATAAAAGGGCCAATTCCACAGGCGCGTAACTTAGAGGGTGGATACGCGTGTGGAGGGAAGAATCAAACATCGAATATCGCATATCGTCGATCCTGCCACGTGGTTATATCACTGAAAGCCGTGATTATAAAAAAAATATTAAAATTTGGAAAAGAAATAAAAAAGCTTTTTTTTTTTAAATAATTAGGCAAAGGAAAGGAGAGGGCGAGGGTCCAAGAACCACATGCGTGTCTGAAAAGAGAGGCCGTTTGAACTGGGCGTGTTCCAATCCCATTGGTCCACGTACGTGAGCCTTAAAAGTTAAACCACGTGTTCAAATATAACGAGGAGAGATGCAGAGATGAACGGCGCCGATTGAATCCTTTGTATTCAGCAAGTTTAGACGTCATGCCAACTATACATGTCGGATCCTGCCCGTGATGGTGACGGGCAGACCTGCCCGTGCTTTGGGATCGGCGGGTCCCACTTACAGGAAATTTTTTTTTTTAAATGTTTTTTCGGTGTTTGGGGCAGTCGTCTCCGCATCGAAAAGCTCCTCTGTGAAGCCATTTTATGGGTCCTTCCCTTCTGATATCTCTCTCACACTTTATATCTTTCACAGCTTCAAATCTATATATATAACCTCTTCTAGCTCAAAGTCCTTTTATGTTTATTTCAGTTCGAGT
The DNA here is from genome assembly GCA_038430175.1 of Ficus hirta. Classification (NCBI taxonomy): domain Eukaryota; kingdom Viridiplantae; phylum Streptophyta; class Magnoliopsida; order Rosales; family Moraceae; genus Ficus; species Ficus hirta. The sequence continues at coordinate 7,139,294 of CM076594.1, read as the reverse complement.
CTTGCAGCGAAGAAGAAGATCGGCTCTGTGGGGGTTTTTTTTTTTTCAAGGTTTTTGGGGTTGATTCGTCGAGTAATTTGGGTAATTTATTGATGGCTGGAATTTGCTGTGGAGTTGCTCGAGAGGGTGAGACCTCGGCTTCGATCGAGCCGAGCTCCCGGACCTTGAAGCGTCGGAAAGTGGAGCTTCTGACGTACAAGTTCATCGCCGATGTGGCCGTGCCGCCGGCAGTGGCGCCGGCGGTGGAGTGCTCCAGGAAGCGGCAGAAGCTGGAGCTATATGCTTCGACTGCAGCTTCGTCTACGCGCGAGTGCTGCAAGAATGGAGTTCAGAGTTACGAAGCGAAAAGCAAGGACGAGAGTGAAGGATTGCATGCGTGTGAAGCTTTGCGTTCTAGTCGTCCGGTGAATCTGTGTGAAAACTCGGCGTCGACGGAGCTCGTGGAGAACGAGATTTTGCGTCTTGAAAACCCTAGGTTCGGCGTGACGTCAGTTTGTGGCCGGAGAAGAGACATGGAGGATGCTGTTTCCGTTCATCCTTGCTTCTCGCAAGAGGAAGGTTCGGTGTCAAAGGGATGTCACTTTTTCGGAGTTTTCGACGGCCATGGTTGCTCTCATGTAAGTATCCACGATCCAAGATTCGGTTTCTTTAAATTTTTTTTTTGCTGATATTTTTAGGCCAATAATTCTGACTTCGGTTTCGATTTTTGATTTCTTTTAGGTTGCGATGAAGTGCAGAGATCGGTTGCACGAAATCGTAAAGGAAGAGCTAGAATCAGATAGACTCGCGCCGGCGCAGTGGAAGGAGAAGATGGAGCGTAGCTTCACGCGGATGGACGAGGAGGTCCAGGAATCGAACGGCAGCGACAGGATCATCTCCAATTGCCGTTGCGAACTCCAGACTCCGCGGTGCGACGCCGTGGGCTCCACCGCCGTCGTCGCCGTTGTCACGCCGGAGAAGATTGTCGTCTCCAACTGCGGCGACTCCCGCGCCGTGCTTTGCCGTAACGGCGTCTCGATTCCCCTATCCTCCGATCATAAGGTATTCCATTGCATAATCCGAGGAAAATTGAATGAATTTTATTTTAGTACTTCGAGATCTATATCTGCGGCGACAAGTTCATTGTACTGAGACCCTGTAGACGTGATAGTGCGTGTTCCCCACGCTCGTTACTTTCTTTCATGCTGGAATTCTGCTAACGCGCGATTTTTATTTGATCGCAGCCGGATAGGCCCGACGAACTGGTTCGGATCGAAGCTGCCGGAGGGCGGGTGATCTACTGGGACGGAGCGAGGGTCCTCGGGATGCTTGCGATGTCCAGAGCGATTGGCGACAACTATCTGAAGCCGTACGTGATACCGGAGCCGGAGGTGACGGTGACGGATCGGACGGACGACGACGAGTGCCTGATCCTGGCCAGCGACGGCCTGTGGGACGTGGTCTCGAACGACACCGCTTGCGGCGTCGCGCGCATGTGCCTCCGGGCTCAGAACCCGCCGTCGCCACCGAGATCTCCGGGGAGCGGCGGCGAGGTGAGAAACGACGCCGCTTTCGAGAGCTCCGACAGGGCGTGCTCCGATGCTTCGATATTGCTCACCAAGCTGGCCTTGGCCAGGCACAGCACGGACAACGTCAGCGTTGTGGTCGTGGATTTGCGGAGAGAACGTCAACAACAACAACGACTATAGTTCCGTAGATCAATCAAACGAATACTAATTATATGATCATATATATATATATATATATATTATAAATACTTAAGAAGGAAAAAAAAAATTACAGATGAGTAGGTTTCTTTTTATGTGAATTGTAATTTGTAGGGCTCCTTTTCTCCTGTGTTTAACAAGATTTGAGGAAAGGAAAAATCCTATCCTTTTTCTTTAGTTGGCCCTAAAATTTAGTCCCCAAGCCAAGGCTTTGTTTTAAGGAAAAACAAAGGACAAAAAAGAAAAAAAAAAGGAGAATTTCAAGGTGTATGGCGTTCGTGGGATATATATCCTCTTAGGCTTTGTACTACAAATAGTAAATCAATGGTTTGAAGTTTAAACCCACAAAAATTGTGTTTGCTTGTTTGCATCAATCCTATTTAATTCGTTTCAACCTTTATTTTGATCGTCTCCTGGAAACTGTTTTTGATCGTTTGAGCTGACAAAGCAAACTGCTCAATTTAAAATTTGAATGAAAATATTTTACTGTAAAAAGACGTGGAAATGGTCCAACTTTAACCTCTATTTGCTAATTTGAAATGTTTAACATTTTTCCAAAAAAAAAAAAAAAAAAAAAAAAAGGAAAAAAACTGTTGGGCATTCATTAGAAATGTTTCCATTTGATTCCAGATGTTTTTATGAATGTCATTAAAAAAAAACAGACTGTGTTGAATTGAATTATGTTGCCAATAATAAAGATATCCCAAGCTCGAAATAATATTACATTAGAGTTTAAAAAGCACGTTGATAATTAAGACAGATGCCCAAAGTGGGCCATGTAAAAACTCCTGGTACGCCATCCCCATACGGAAAAGCATTTGAAAGGAAACAGAAGCAAACTGTGTTTACACTGGCAATAGACTTTGACAAGCCTCCTCTGACGTTGGGTTCTCTCAGGGACAAGTGTGAGACTGTTGTGGGGTTTGAGTTGCCTTGCCTTGCGTTGCCTCCCAGTGGTGTCAAAATCCTAATAACGAACGAGGGGGGTTCTTGTTGTGGCCTTTGATTGGGGCCCCTTGACGTGAGTGGATAAATGTTAGCACTTAGGTACTTTTTGCTAAATTAAAAGTTCGGGAAAGAGGTGAGTATATCCCCCCTTCGACGTTACCAAAAGAGCTTCTCAGATGCTGAGCTTGTTATGAATGTTCGTCAAAGGTTTTATTGGCAAATCCTATTTCTATATAAAGAGTGCGTTATTTCGGCCCTATCAATTGTGTTAATAGTTGAATACGTGGGGACGTGATTCGATACATTCTAAGCTTATATTTAATTCATCAATTGAAGTTTAAAAAACTCAATTCAATAGTTGTCTTTTTCTATAAAGTTAATTAGTTTCATTATTTATTAATTTCAATTAGAATTTCAAAACTCAAACTTTAAAAGTCCATTAATTTATTATTTCAAGTTCAAATAAGATGATTTAAAAAAAATATTACATAAAATTTGAAAACAAATAAAATAAGATCTATATTTATATTTTTTTCTAAATATATTTTAAATTTTTAAATTTTTTTAATTTTAATAAGCTAAACGTACAACTCAACTCGAATCAGAACAAACAAGCCTTAGCCAGTTTGCTAGATTTTGTTTGCCCGTTTGGCCTTTGAGAAAGGGCAGATATTGGGGTTCCACCATCAGGATTCGTATTCCTCTCAGCAACATTGGGGTGGGGGGTGGCGTGGGGTGGGGTGGGGTGGGGTGGGGTCACCAACAAATGCAATCACCTGCGGCCACGTTGACACAGGCTCGTGTGTCGTCACATCATCCTCTCGGCCGTCTGCGCAGAAACTAGATTTGGTTAGATTTTGATGGTGATCGCTCAGTCGTCCTATTTTCTCTTTCATCAATGGAAGTCAATAGCCAACCAAAAAAAAGAAAAAGAGGGAGAGAGAGAGAGAGAAAAAAAATTACGCTAGAAATACCTCTACATAAACAGTGATTATTGTCTATAAATATCCATCCGTAATTGTGAGTTTTCAGCAAAAATAATAATAATAATAATAAAAATATCAATAATAGTAATAATAATTATAATGATAACAATAATTATATAGTTGTGAGGTCCATAGTAATTTTACATTTGATAATTGCTTTTCCGGCACCATGCCGGAATTAATTTATGACCGATAGATTTGCAGATCTCCTCATGAGCTTGCCACATGGAAAGTGACATTTAACTTGTTACCGGTTAAACCCTTTTCTTCCTTTCTCTCACATCAAGTAGCAACTTTTTTTTTTTTTTTTTTGTAAGAAAACTACTGCTAAAAGTACGATCCAATCACCTATCATGTACTCTTTTTTTTTTTTTTATACAAATAAAAAAAACCTTTTTTTAATTAATCTAAAAATCCTTAGTGTCCAGACAAGGAAGCAAAGCTTCGCCGGAGCAGTTGACGACGATGAGGAAGGAAAGCCTAGCCGGAGAAGGCGACGACATCGCGAGGAGGACGGTCGAAGTTACGAGCCGATCGTCTATGGTCATCACCTCGGTGATCTTCTTGCTCGTTTTCGGCTGTCGACTCCGATGATTTTCGCAACCACTACCTCACCTCGATTTCGTTTTCGGTGGACTTCTTCGTCGGGTCATTGCCGTCTCCGTCATCGTCTCCGCGTCCATTTGTCGCCGAAGGACCGGCCAGCGGGGAATATTCCGGCCGGGATCCGCATAACTTGCAAGCACCTGGGGAAGAGCAAATCGTCGTCTGTGAATGGTGTGTCCCAAACGATCGCTGCAGCAGCATGATGGGATCCAAGGCTATTTTGCATTGCAAGAGATCGTTCCATTCCTGGTACCAAAAAAAAAAAAAGCTTATTATTAAATTCGTTTTTAATTAGAAGAAATTATTAAAGGTTTACCTTTTTTTTTTTTTTTTTTTTGCAGATTCTTTTTGGTTGTCGCGATGAACCAGTGATTCTTCATCCATGTTCAGGAAATCGTGCTCTACTGGTACGAATCATATTCAAACTCCATGGATGACTCTGCACCTTCTAAGCTTTCAAGAGAGAAAAATAAGACAGAGAGAAAAATAAGACAGAAACATAAATTTTTAAATTTAGGTTGGTTGATTTTTTAAAAATTAATTATAATTTTTTTTAAATTTTTATAAAAAATTAAAATAAAAATAAAAAAATATAATTTAATTTAAATTAAATTAACTCATCAAATAAATCTTTAGTTAATAATTTAATTTTGTAAGTTTTTCATAAATTTTGCAGATCATTATTCTCTATTTTAATTTTGTAAGTATAATTTTATAGTTACCAAAGGGTATTCTCCAGCTATTTATAAAAAAAAAAAAATAAAAGTATTCTCAAGCATAGAACTTTTTTAAAAAAAAAAAAAAACCAAACATAAAACAATAAGGAAAGAAATGGAACATCATTTTTAGTACCCATTTGGAATGACTTCAATAATGCAAAGAAAAATGCAAATGGTCGGTTATATTCCTCAATCCCCACGTCAGGCAACCTTGGACCACATAAACGGTTGTATTCTGCGGAGAAATATTTGTGGTCGAGCCTTTTTTTTTTTTTGGTTATATATATATCTATATATTTGTGTATCACTTTATATATCTGTCATGTGATGGTACGAAAATTTTCATTAATTGTGTATCATTATCATTATCTAAAAGACTAAAATATGAAACGCAAGTAGCTTTGTGTTGATGAAAATTACATTCAACCCCCATGATGGTTATTTGAACTACTTGAGAAGATACGACTAATCTATGCCAACTCTTCATAATAAATTACTAATGACAAAGCCACCAAAAAAAAAAAAAAATTAACAGGACGTGATGGAAAAAATTAGAGATAATATTTTATTAAACAGAGATACAATCATGTGTTTCAATATTTAAATGGGATAAACAAGGCGGCTATTATTTTTCTTGTAAAATGAGAATATAAGGAAGCTTTTTTTTTTAAGAAAAAGTTGAGTAGTGCCCGACTCGTAGCTCTCTAATATTTATGTTTAATGTTCAAATATCTTAATCTAAGGATTCATTTGGTGGATGAATTTGAGTTAAAAAAATATAATTTGAGTTAAAAATTTTTGTTGATTTTTTAAAAAAGATAAAAATTAAGATGAAAAAGTACAGTTTAAACTTGAACGACAAACGAGACCTAAGTTAAAAAAATAAACTTAAGCAAAAAAAAAAAAAAAAAAAGAAGGGGGTGAAAAGTGAAGAGAGAGAAAAAAATCCAGCATGATAGCTTAGCTCGTGAAAAAGACAACATGGGAGAGAGAGAGATTTAGCACCCTCTTTGTCATCATAAATCTTTTGATTCGGACAATTTCTTTAATTTCAAAGTTTATCCTGTGCTTTATTATTACAAGAATATGATTAACAGAAGCTACTTTTTCTCGATACAAAGGATCTCCTACTGAGTAGAAATCACAAAATTACATATCAAAATAAATGAATTCATATATATCTGTTATCTTCTTTTTTTTTTTTAAATGTTAATGGTCTTTCTTATTATTTTAACACATCATTTAATTTGTGAAAGTGTTTCAACATTTTGGACTAAAAATGTGGTTAGATTCTTAAATCTAAAAGAGGTGTCAGCGCAGGACCAAAAAATAAAAAATAAAAACCCAAAAAATTGTGCATAATAGATCTGAACTCTTATGATGTGTTTGGTAGGAAAAAAAAGTTGAAAGAAGGAAAGGAGTGAAAGGACGAAGAAAAGGGCCTATCCCTCCTTTCTCATCTCCCGTACCTAGATGATGTGTCACTCCTTCCTTTTACTTTTCTCTCCCTCCTACCATACATAGCCTTAAATAAGTGTCTGGATGGACTTACCATGCAAATCCTACTAAATCATCCCTCGGATATAAATATAAATATATATATATATATATGTGTGTGCCTTTGGTGCATGTTATTTTATAACATCTCTTTTAACATTCCAAATATGATGACAAATTGGTCATACATAAAAAAGAACAAGGTATATTCTAGTCTATAAAGATACATCCTTTGTTTTTTTTTTTTTGGCTGAATGAATGATACATGCATGATTGATAACAGTTGACAAGGAAAGAAAACAATTCCTTACAAAATAGTATATTTTATCGACAGTTTATATTTAAAACGTATTGAGAACAAGAATAAGGTTTCATTCTCAATAGTGGAAGCATGTTCTAATGCTATGAAAACATGCTGCAGTATTCCCAAAAGCAATGCGTACCTGCTGCTCCGAATTCTCTTGAAAAGCTTGTGCTCATGAATTTCCACATAAGAAGCTCTGTCACTTTCATAACATCCTATTTGTCGTCAACACATCATCCATTTTTAGAGATCGATCGTAAAGACAACATGTCTATGTATATGTATATATATTTATCAATTTTCCTAGGCCATAAATTTTGAATTAGTCCCATTTAAACAATTTTAATTAAAAACAGACTGAAAATATAGGGAATAGTCTCACAAAACCTCTTAGCTTAGGATTCTTTTTAAAAATAAACAGAAAACGACCGCGTGACTAAATTTAACTCTCTTTTTCTTGTCTATTTTGATTATAAAAAAAAAATAACAAAAAGAGTTAAATGAGACTAGTTTAAAAATCAAAGGTTAAAGTTGGGAGTTTTTAAAGCTCAAAGAATAAAATGAACACGATTTTAAAATTTATAAACATGGATGAGAATAATCCTATATATTGTGATAAATACGTAGAACGTCCATCTCTCAGAAAAGAAAATGAAACAATAAATAAACAAATAAATAAAAGAGTGCAGAAATAAGCATTTTCATATGCCAAATTCTAACTTCTGCAGAATATAGAATAATATTATAGCATTTATATACTAATGTTGATGAGCATAAATTTCAGCTACATGCATGGATCCATTTTATTCATTTAGAGTACCATTCTTCCCAACGATATGGGTACCTTCTCAGTACATGCATATATTTTTAGGGGGAGTTTGGTTCTCCATCTCCACTCAAACTAAATTGTACTTTTTTTATCATATTTTTTGTCTTTTATGAAAAACTCAACAAAAATTACTATTCAAACTTAAAAATTTCAACTCAACTCAAACTCAACTTATGCACCAAAGAGGCCCTTATTTCCCCCTTATTCCTTTTTTTATTATTTTTTATTTTATTGTAACATTTTATTCTATTTTGTTTTGTAATCTAGTTGAAAAGAAGTTGAGGACTTCTATGGTGGGGGAAGCTTACTTTCCCCACCCATAGGGTAAAACTTTTTGACCATGTGATGAAATATCAATGCCCCTAAATCACCATTCTACAAAAACAAAACTAAACACAATCACACAAGATCACATGTTTTTTTTTTTTAAATTTAATTTAATAATATTTGAAAAAGTAATTGCGATTGCGATCCTCACATTGAGTGTCGGATTAATAATAATAAAAAGTGTGTGTCGGATTTGTCTGACACGCACCGAGTCACGCAATTGCGATGCTGGCGACCAACGGCACCACCAATGGGGTTATTCTCCGGCGACCTTCCCTTCCTCCGGCTGTCGGATCTACGCATGCTCTTGTTGGGGATGCTGAGAACGAAGATTGGTGGGGATGTTGAGGATTGGGAGGTAACATCAAGCAGTACAGCTTGAGCCTGACTGTTTGTAGATCTACGAGGTATAAACATAGAAAAGTTTGAACTAGATGTTCTAATCATAGACATTTTGAAGGAGACTTTGGATGTTGCTGTTGGGAAGATAAGGATTGTCATTTTCTTCTCTGAGATGACTTCATTAAAGTAGCAATGGAGATGCGGTGTTGAGAAGGGCACATTCTGTGTGTCTTGTTTAGAGGTCTCGTGTGGGATTTGCTGGAGATCTTTCAAGTGAAAATGTGGAGACAAGAGAGGTGAGTCCCTGTTGGGTTCAGCTGGTTGTGGCGATGTTTGATGGCCGAAGTAGTAGTTTTGAGAAGTGAAATCGGTTATCTCTTTAGCCAACACTGGATGCGAGGGAAAAATAATCATTCCTTTCAGGAAAAAAAAAATGGAAAACTAAATGAGTAAAAAAAAATAAAGATCTTTAAAAGTTTTTTAAGTTAAATGAAAAATAAACACTTGTAAGTTAAGTTATTGAATCCCACATCGAAAAGTAAAAAAGGATATTAATAATTGTTCTTCTATTTTAATGGTTTATGAAAAAATAAAAGAAAGAAGAAGAAAAAATACGTTTTTATTACTTTATTATTATATATTTCAATAGTTTTTATAAATTTTATTGTATTGATTTCTGTTAAAAAAAAAATATGAATTTGTAATCTTACCAACAGACCAAAACTAGGAAATGCGCTCTCGAAAAACACCAGAGAACGAGCCATACGAAGCTATCAACGATCAATTGAAACCCAATAGGACGTACCATACGAAGCTATCAACGATAAATTGAAACCCAATACTTAACCAATCAACGTATTGGGTACTAAGTACTAACAAGTTTTTTTTAGTTTTTTTGTAAACTAAAAGTGTTTTTCTTTCTCTAAATATTTTTATGTAAAACTTAGTTTTAATTCTATAGCTCAATATTCTGGGGCATTTGCTTTTATTTGTATTATTGTCACTGACGGATCCAAACTAAGATCAGTGGAGACATATCCTTCATTGAAAGAAAACATTAATGTATATTGTGTTCCTTATGAATGATAAGTATGAAAGTCGTTTGAGCTTTAATTTGAACTATAGTTGGGCTCGTTTTTAACTTCTTTATATGTTTAGTTTTTTTTTTTAAAAATGGTTTATGTTTTTATTTTTATTTATATTTTAAAAAAATATTTGAATTCCCTCTTTTTGTTAATAGTATTTTTAGTTTTCTTCATTTTTTTTTTCTGATAATCTTTTTAGTTTGCTAATGGCTCTCTCTCCCTAATATTCCTCGTTGAAGTCGCCTTTCTCTCCATCTAAAATAATTTACATTTTTTTAAATTTTAACAGATTAGATTTAATGTATATGTTTGTATTCGAATTTAAATAGGCATGATACTATTTTAGAATATGCATATACTTAATAAGAAACTATTACTAATTTTAGTATAAAAATCTTGACTACATTTATGTACCATTGAATTCAAATCCTAAATCCGTCACTTATGATTGTTCAGCATATTATCTTTTGTCTGTTTTGAGGTTTTTGAATATTAACTTGTTTAATATAATGCATAGGTATTTTGTGTGTCTCTTTATTATATATAGAGACCATATCTCTCAAATACTAAAAAGGAAATCGGATGTCATTTAGATGACAACAAATTTAAAAAGAAGAATTTCCTAGTCAATTGATAAAACTGATTTGCAACCTGTCGTATTTCGTTACTTTAATTATAACTAAGTGCTATTTTTAAAAAATAGAATAAAATAAAACACATGGTAATTCAGTCGAAAAACACGATTTTCGAACGCCTTTGCTATGGTACTTCAACTAAACCAGGACAGCGAGAACTTATGCTCCAACAAATATCATGGTCATGACATGCACATGTGAAGACCAAGATCTTGGGGGATAACATTTGTTACGAGGAATTGCTGATGAAATTTGTAGTTTTGAAATTGTAAGTGCTAAAACAAGGAGCACGCCGGGTTCGATTTAGAGTGGGGAGGAATACCAGGGATGATACATAGGGGAGAAATGTAGCAAATATTGTCACTATAATCATGAGAATTAATGGATAGAATTGAACCACGTTAATCGCATTCGACTCATCAATAACCAACTTCCTAAAACCACATCTCCTTGCAAGTCTTACCCCTTCCCTAACAGCCAAACTCTCTGCCAAATGCACCGAAATTCACGTCTAAACAAGCGAGGGATGCACCCCCACTAAGCCACTCCAGATTCATCTCTGGCAACAACTCCAGTGCCCATATACTCTCTGTCCTTCTTAACAGCTGCATCAACAAAATTATGCCGCCAATCTTCCAGCCCGTTCCGGGGACCTCTTGAACCTCCAAAACTCGGCCTTCAAATATGAACTGATTACGGTCTAACCAAATACTCCACTAGATGAATAGATATAGGTATATAGAAACGTAGATAACCAATATTATAACCAGCACAACTAGAGGTGGAGCTAAGTTGTGTGCCGTGACTGAATTTTTCTTATTTTAAATTTAGTCTAAAATAGATTTAATTTTTCCTTTTTGTCGACGCTCAAATTTAACTATGTCATGTAAGCTCTCACTAAAAACCCTATTCTTTAACCTATAAACTCATTGGTCTATATGTCGAGAAAGAAAATCACAATGAAAATGAAATTATCATATGATAGCTTGTCATCAACTATTGTATACATGTGTTTGGTTTATATATACATATATATATATATATATAAAATTAGAGTTTTCAATGGTTATTATTTTTTTTAATAACTATGAATGGTTACAGATAAATTATAAAAACAAGTGCATATTTTAATTACATTTGATGATATGACATTATATATGACTTATTATAACATGTTAAACAACCTGTTAATCTTAAATATTAATTAATTTTTTTTGCCTTATTCACGGAATTAATATATGAACTCACCTTAATGTAAAGGAATTAAAATCCAACATATAAAATGGAAGGTAATCAACAATTCTTTTTTAATTTTTTTATTGTAGAAAAATTGGGACTCACAACTCACAAGTAATTGCTATGTAGTCCATATGTAAACATTGCGTCCATATCTTATTGAGTGGCTGTTTAGGATACCATCTGAAGATGTTATTTTATTATCTGGATTTCAAAATTCTAACTTTATTTTAAACTTTCTCTATTTCATTTTCCAAAAACTCAAACTTTAAAAGTACATAACTTTCTCATTTCAAATCGAAATAAGATGATTTTTATATCAAAATGCTCGTGACGACGAGACGAATAAGGCAAGATCCACTTTAAAAGTCCATATGTAAACATTGCATCCATAAGTTATTGAGCCTGATTGTTTGTAGATCAAGGAGGTATAAACATAGAAAAGTTTGAACTAGATGTCCTAATTATAGACATGCTGAAGGAGACTTTGGATGTTGCTTTTGGGAAGATAAGGTTTGCCATTTTCTTGTCTGAGATGGCTTCAATAAAGTAGCAATGGAGATGCGGAGTTGAGAAGGGCACATTCTCTGTCTTGTTTAGAGGTCTCGTGTGGGATTTGCTGGAGATTTTTGAAGTGAAAATGTGGAGACAAGAGAGGTAAGTCCCTGTTGGGTTTGACTAGTTGTGGCGATGTTTGATTGTTGGAGTTGTAGTTTTGGAAAGTGTAATCGATTATTATTATTAATTTTTTTTAAATGAGAGAATGATAGAAAAATGTTAAAGAAAAATACTCTTTCGTAAAAGAGATAAGGAACGAAATGAGAGTGAGAGTGGGGTGGAGGGTGAGAGAGAGGTTGTAAAGAAAGAGAGAAGGAGAAAGAAAAGGAGGGATAATTTGGTATTTTTAATTTAAATTATTAGATAAGTGATGTCATCAATATGACATTTTTAACTAGAGTTTTTAATTTTTTGATAATTAACTAGAATTTTTTTAGTTGTACCAAATATCAATCCACATGTTATTATTAGGGCGTATAGGTTAATTATCTCATTTTTCTTTCATCTTGAATAATAATTAGATGTGTGTTATTTTTATTTACACTCCTTTTGGTGATTCAACTCAAACTTAAATTTTTTATCTTAGTTTTGTCTTTTTCTGAAAAATCAACAAAAATTATAATTAATTTTTAAAAAGTCAAACAACTCTAACTTAAAAATTTCAACTCCAACCGTAATACCAAACGGAGGCTTAGTTTCTAATACGTTCTTTGCGAATGAGATCAAAGAACTTCTAAGTTTAGTTTTGTTAGCATGTCAATTGTCACAAAGTCTAAACTACGAAAAAACATTTTAGTGGAGATGTCGTTTTTTTTCCCTTGTATGAGACTACTGTTTTAGGCTATGATAAGAAGGATGGAAAATAAACTTGAAAAAAAAAAAACGACATGCTTTTTACCCCTTAAAACACAATGTCGTTTCATGTCATGATGTCGTTAAAGAGAGCGACCCTTCTTCTCGCTAAGCTCTCCGAACCATGGATACGTCTTTTCTTTTTGGTCGGTGAACTTGTTCGGCAAAGGAAAAATGCAAAGGTGAGGATAAAAGTTGATATCAAGCCTTTTGAAGTTCCGGTAATTAATTTTGCTTTTTTCCGAGTGTAAAACTTCTGAACATTTGCCCTTTTTTTTTTTTTTTTTTTTTTAATTTCCTTTCTTTTTTAACGAAATTCTTTATGAGAATTTGGTACTTAGGTGATGGGTTTTTTCAGCTGAATCGAATTCATTGAAATTTAATGGTAGAATATAGAGATGTTGAATTTGTGTGAAATGGTATAAGCAAATTCCTGGTATTCATTGAAATTTAATGGTAGAATATAGAAATGTTGAATTTTGGGCAAAACGGTATAAGCAAATTCCCGGTGGGGCTCAAATGCATTAACTTGTTTACGTTTTTCATTTATGAATCTGGGTTTTTGACACACTTCTTAATTGTTGTGAAAAACGTTTAATAGGAACAAGAAATGAGTGCCAAGGGAGTACTGGAGCATACCCTTAAGGAAATTCTGGTTGTGCTTAAACCCATCAGTAATGATTGGTTGGCTCGGTATCAAGTTATCGATGAGTTACGCGGAGTTGTCGGATCTCTGGAATGCTTGAAAGGTTGTTTATTGCTCTGCATTTCTATAGTTACAGTACCTGAATTTTTTAAGTTCTAGTTGCTGATGTTTTCAGTGTCTTCTTTACTTGTATTTCTAGCTGTTTCTGTCGTTTAGAAAGTTTTAAGTGACTAATGGTAAACGAACATGATTGGTACGAGTAGGTAGAAGTGCAACTGTGGAGCCATTCGGATCATTTTTGACTAACCTTTTTACCCGCCGCGGAGACTTGGATATTTCTATTGAGATAAACAACGGTTTACTTGTTCCATCTTCTGGGAAATTGCAGAAACTGATAGTGCTTAGAGATCTAATGAGAACCATGAGAGAAAGAGGTAGATTTGTTTTTCATTTTTTTTTTCTTTTGTTATAATCCTCATTCATAGGAGAAACCCTTTGTGGGATCTGTATGTGATTCGTATGATTTTCTCTTGCGGATATCTATCTTTTATTTTTTATTTTTGTTGTTTTTGTTGTTGGGGGGGGGGGGGGGGGGGGGGGTGTTTTGGTTGGGGGGTGTGTGTGTTGTTAAACAATTGTTCTTGTAGGGTTGATTCATCTTAATTACGCTTCATCTTTTTGTTTCATGACAAACTTGATTTGCAGGTGGGTGGGATAAGTTTCAATTCGTCCCCAGTGCCAGAATTCCAGTTTTAAAAGTTGAAAGCGATATCCGGAATATCACTTGTGACATTTCAGTTGACAATCTGCGAGGCCAAATGAAGTGCAAAATTGTGCGTTGGATAAGTGAAATTGATCCACGCTTCCGTGATATGATTCTACTGGTAAAAACTTTATTGTTAGCCACTAGTTGTTATTCTCGGCAAGGCAAGGCAAGGCAAATCCCATATGATGTACAGTCGTAGTTTGTGTAGGTAAAAGAATGGGCCAAAGTACACAATATTAATGATTCGAAAGCGGGGACTCTCAGTTCATACTCTCTCACTTTGCTTGTGATCTTCCATTTTCAGGTGATCTTTTTATCTTTGTATCTTTTGTTAGTTAGAGGACGGTTTGAGTTATTCGGAGATCTACTTTGTATTATATCTGCATCTTGGAATACAACTAATGATCTAAAGATGGTTGTACTAATGATCTAATTATAAGGATTGTACTTTTTTTTTCTATGTTCAGTCTATAACTGTTTCCATGTATCTAATAATGCATTTGGTTAAGTTATCCAACACTCTGTTCATAGCTGGAAGTTTCCTCATTACTTTACCCCTTATCTCAACTATATATATTTTTTCTCTCAGACATGTCAACCTCCAATTTTTCCACCTCTTGAGGATATATTTCCGGGAAATGTTTCTGATTACCTTACAGGTACTACTTACCCCCTTGATGTTAAATATAAACGTCATTCAAGCTGTTTACACGCCAGATTTGTTTTTTCTGAAGAGATTGGTTTCCGAATATAAAATGTAAAACTAGAGCCTTTAGCTGTTGATGTTAGAGGGCTATATCCTAGTCGGACAATCATAATTATCTAGTTACTGCAAAGGCATATGAAAAAGTCTCGTCTCTGCAGTTTAAGTTTTTGATCTTTTCCCCAGCGGAAGAAACAATTTAAGTTTGTCCCATGCAAGTTTTTACAATGACGAATATAGGATAATAAATAATCAGCTAATATTGCAACTACATGCCATAATACCATTGAATATTCTGTCTGTCATTTTTTGTTTCATAGCCGTGTTCTTGGTTTTCAGATCAAGAATAGGAATAATTGCTGGTATGTTTTGGCTGTTAATGACTTACCATAAGATTCTGAGCTGAATTTTATTGACGTTCAACCTTGCAAGCATGATGTTAGAGAAATAACAGTGTAGATTGAAATAGTTGCTCAAACCTGTTAGAACAACTGTGTTTATAGATTTTAATATATAGCCAGTAGGATGGAGCTTTATCAAGCGGCCGCCCTCTCACCCTTTATTGGTAACTCATTCCTATTTGAAATTATTGTACAGAGAGTATTATTTCAACTATGTTTTCCAACTTTTTTGTGTATTATTGTTTTGGAAAACATTACATGGGTTTTCATACGAAGAAGATATAAAGAATGCTCGCGATAAGAATTACTTGATCTTTAAACTTCTAATTGACTATTTAATAGAGAGAGGACTCATTGCAGTTCGCAACTTTTCTTTTTGGAAGGTTTGAGGACCGATGCAGAGAGACAAATTGCAGAGATATGTGCTGAGAACATATTCAGGTTCACGTCAGACAGACAGAGAGCAGTTAACCAGAGTTCGTTGTCCCAGCTTTACACTTCATTCTTTGCAAAGGTTATTGTTGGAACTAATTTCACAGCCTCATTTCATATGGCTTTATTTAATATACAAAAGTTATGTAGAAGAACGAATTACTACTCCTTACAATTGTTGAAGTTGTCTGGGTACTGCACTTTGAAACTTTTTTATTTTTTTGCTGAATCTTATTCACTTTAACAATCTTAGTCACTATAGATGAAACTATGCAACATATTTTATATCACATTTTCGATTTGAATCATATCCTATTTCTACATAGCAGTTTTCGGACATGCGCTTGTGGGCCTCAGAATTTAAGATTTGTCCACATACAGGGCAGTGGGAATCTAGAAGACGCGATTCAACATGGTTGCGTGAAACTTCTGAAATACATGTAATTCCTCTCTGACGTCTATTGCCCCAGTAAATGAATTACCTATTTCTTTCTCTACTGACTTCATACTGGCATTGCTTTGGTTGATTAGATTGAGGATCCTTTAGCACGGACAGAGAATAGTGCCGGGGGTGTTAAAATAGGCCAATTGATAAGGATATCCGAAGCATTTGAATCAACTCGTGACAGGCTCATGTCAGCTAATTTAAACCCGAGCTCCATCCTTGAGACACTTGTCCAACAGCATACACTCCAATTGGTGAAACCAAGACACAACACCAGCAGCGAGCACAACCAACCAACACAACCACATGCGGCGAACACGTACTCCCAAGTTCAATCTCAGTGGCGGAACATGATTTTCCAACGCCTGCTCTATGGTTCAACCAAACAAGAACCTAATGTTCCGACATCTCATGGTCAAGACAGCAAATGTGAAGACCAAGATCTGAGAGATAACACTTGTTACGAGGAATTGCAGATGAAATAGTATTTTTGCTTTCTGTTTTGTTGAAGAGCAAAGTAAAGTACTAAAAGAGGCTTATGCAAATAAGTCTGTTTGAGCTGAGAACAAGGGCTCGTGGGGTTCGATTCATAGTGGGGAGGAACAAGGGACAGCAGGAGATAACAAACTTTACAGCTCGTAGGAATAAGGAAGGGTTTACTTTGGTTAAAGAGTTTTCGGTTTTACTAGAAAATTTTTTAAGTTAGCTTTGATTATGTCCCTGTATGTGCCCTAAATTTAACCATGATGGTTTTTGTTACTTCCATTGGACTTGGCACACCCAACTTGCGGTAAAAGAAATATATATATATATATATATACACAAACAAATATTTCTATACAGTATAGCATAGATTTGCCTTAGAACTTTATTTGTTGCAACTGTTTTTGCAATAGTTGATTTGATGATTAGGGGTATTGCTCGTTATCCATTAAGAGGCAATCAAAATGCTGATGAGACTAAACAGATTCGGTTATTTTTATATTGTTGTATATGATAGATATGGTACACTTTATAAGCGTATATATCTTTATCTTGGCTAGAACACATAATAATTATGAATTACCAATCAAAGTTTTTTTTTTTTTTTTTCCTATCCATTTAATCGCTTGCCAAAAAGTCGCTAAAGTCTATCATGCTTTTGTTGTAAGACCATTGGGCACTTGTTAAAGCATACAACAATGCTATTTTTCATAAGGAGGTGTGAGAAATTTTACATAGTTTTAAACAACCAAATCATGTCCATTTTAAAAAAAAGCTGGTATTTTAAAAATTTATCCTACCAATATTATTATTATTATTTTTTTAGATAACCCACCCGACTTAAGGAATCGGGTTGGCTAACAATGCTCCTTTTGATACCCTATCACATAATATTTTTGTATCAAGACAAGAACCTGAACCAGATAAAAAGGAAAGGTAAAGAAAGAGAAATATAAAAAGGAAAAAATGTACAAAAAAACCAGTTAGGTTTGGGGTGGGAGGGGAAGAGAAAGAAATAATAGCCAATTAGACCTAATTTACGTTAAAGAAGGTGGTGCACTTTTCATTGTGAATATTGAATAATATATATATATATATATACATTTATATCTTTTTTTAGGAAAAGGCTGTGGAGTCTCGTTTAGAAACACGAGCTTATTTTATAGACCGTTCGACGAATTTTAACGGTTCATATGTTATTTGTGTATGAAAGCTATTATATATTTTAGTTTATAATATTATATACTAACAAATTTATTATAAAAAAAAAAAAAAAAAAACCGGCGACCCACATTCCACCGGCAAGCCCCCCCTTCCCCCAACAGCGCGACCCGGGCCCTCACTGCCGCCAGTCGGAGCCCAATCCGGATGGTGACCCCCTCCCGATGGACTCCCAGATCGGCCCCCTACCCGCCCTGATGCGGACTCGCGAGACGCCCCCCCGCACCGGCCCCCCGGACGACGGACTCCCAGTTCGGCCCCCCACCCCCCTCCTAGGACGACGGACTCCCGCGACCCCCCCACCGATGACGGACTCCTAGTTCAGCCCCCCAACCGACGACGGACTCCCGCGACCCAATGCCCTCCCCCAACCGACGATGGACTCCCAGCCAGATTGCCCCCCCCCACCCCAACCCAACCCAATCGATGACGGACTCCCAGCTAGATTCGGGCCCCACCCACCCCCGACGACGGACACCCGGCTAGATCCGGGCCCTCCAGCCCGGCGACGATCCCCCCACGACCTGCCCGACTTCAAGACAGCCCCGGCGACTTAATTGCCTTTAATTGCTTTTTTTATTTTTTATTTTTTTAATTTCTTAATTTACAGTACTTTAAAATAGAATATATTATAATTATTATATATAAATAATATTTTAATAATTTAATTATATTATAATAATTTAAAATAAAATATAATTGATAGAGTATATAAAAGATTTCTGTTACATGTTTAATTTGGAAAAAGGTATTCACTTCACATGGATTTTTTTTTTCCAGGTCTATCACTATTTTCGTGCCGATTTGCTTTCTATATAAATAGTTAATCACTAAAGTAGATGCTATAATAAGCAATATAGGCTGAAAAGATATCCGATTGGGTCCTTCCAAACTGTGCCCGTTATCGATATTTGCCTAATATTTATAAGAATAATTAACCTAAATAGTTCTTGAATTCATTAAAAAATGATGATTTGATCTTTATAATTTTTTTTTACTCTGATGATTATAAACTCTTATTTTCTTGACCATTCACGCCCTTTCGTCTAATTTCATTTAAAAACTCACGGAATGATAACGTAATAAACATGTTTGGGGCTTTTTGAAAATCAATTACGTAATTGCCCTTGGTTGCGGAATTGGGGGTGTTTTGTACAAACAGGGAAAAAAATTGAAAAAAAAAAACCAAGAAAAGGGAAAGGGCTGTAAGTTGGATTAATTTGGGTTATTTTGAACAAACAAAAAAAAAAAAAGAAAAAAGAGAAACCCTTGCAAGAAGGGTTTCTTTCTTCAAATCCGATTGATTTTCTCAACAATTCTTGTGATTTTCTCAAAAACCATTGCCATCGGTCACATCGAGCACCCTATCTCCAAATTGGACACCCTCGCTGGCGTCGCCATCAAATACGGTATCGAGGTATCGGATTGAATGTTTGACGGATTTGAATTGATGTTGATCGTCCTTGTTATATATAAGTTTGGGCATGTAAAAGAAATGCGCTTTTATCTGATAATGTATTATTGGTTCTTTTGCATTTTTAGTCGTTTATATGAATTTCTATTCAATTTTGATTCTTTTTTGGTCGGTGCTGGGAATTAGAACACTGACAGCTAAGGGTGGACTAAAAGTTTGAAAATTTTCCCATTTCAATGTCGATTCCCAGAGTTATCCCTGATTTCATCGTACCCACTAAGAAAACTCTCCAATTTAGCCATAATTTCATCTCCCAAGGGTAAAATTACGAAATTGACCGTCAAAAATCCCCAAGCATGCTTCTCACATGACTGTTCCGTGAGCTTGTAAACGGAATCAAACGGAAAGGACGTGAAGGACAAGAAAATAAGAGTTCCAAGTCATTATGGCAAGGAAAAAAAAAAAAAGACTAAATAATCACATTTTAAAGAGTTTAGGAATTATTTCAATAATTACTCTATTTGTAATTTGTTGTAACATAATAATAGAAAATTGTTTTTATATAAATTTTAGACTAAATAATAATTATAACTTGAAAAATTATATATATATATATATATATTTGGATAAAGCTGTGCTGTAGCTGTCCATATTATCTCAAAATCTTATACGTCTAAGCTTATTTTTGTCAAAGTGTTTCATAATAAGGAAAAAAAAAAAAATTTAGGGTAGAAAAAACACTTGTTGAAGAAACCTTTTTAACAAAAATCTTGCTTTACTCTAAATACATCTATTTTTTCCCCTGAGAGAAGGACAAACAAGAAACACAGAAAGAGGTTTAAGTAGATAACCAAAAGAAAAGAAGACCATTAAAAAGAGATGAGAAAAGAAGTTAATTAGCTAAATGATTCAAACACTTTTTTTTTTTCTGGTTAAATAATTTTTAAAAAAATTTTATTAGTAAAATGACTTCGGAATAATTGGGAACGATCGGGTTTTTATATAGTTGTTCCTATGTTAAAATAAAATATGATTATTTTACTAATAATAATTTTTGAAGTCATCATTTTGACAAATATTCAGAAAAGGAGACCCAACTCTTTTCTAACAGAGAGAGAGATACTTTGAAGGGAAGAAAGGGTGGATCCTTTTACCCTATTGTCTTCTAATATAATACAATATGCAATTGGATATCTCATATATTTTATTCCAATATAACTTTATTTCAATAGTAAATCAACCGAAAACGTTATTTATTTATTTTGTTTTTCTATATATTTTTATCAATCACCTAACATACTTTTTCTCTTATCAATACACATTACAATGATTATTCAAATGGAAACAATTTAAATACACATTCCATTTGAATACAATTATTAAAGAGGACATCCAAATACTTATTCTAATTAATCTATAACATTGAAATACAATACAAAATAAATGTGTGACTTAAACAAACCATAAATATCTCAAATTAGATCAAAATCACATTAGAATAAAAGATTATGTAAAACTAACTATTTTCACACAAATTTAAGAGTCTAAAAACAAAAACATGGACCCTATTTGTATATAAATCATACCCAACATAGAAATTGCCGAAAAAGAATACCTAACTCTTGTATGAAGTTTGTCAACTACAATTTCTTTGTTTTATTTTTGGCATGACCGATTATTTCCCCTTCACAATGACCAACAAAACAGTTCCCATTAACACCAAAATCACCTATTTATATTCAATTCAACGACCAAATTAAGAATTAACATTCTTTTATTATTTATTATTAAATAAAATAAAATAAAAATAAAATAAAATAAAAAACCTATTTGCTTTCCCTAGATGGTAGATACGCAAAGGATTCAACTTTGAAGGAAGCGTCACTCGAGCGAGTCCTTTGACATTCCTTTTTCCCGCTTCTGTACCCAGAAGCAAAAAAAGGTCCTCAACAACATCACATTTGAAATCAAAACAAAGTTCAGTCCTGTATCCTCAACAACGTAAGAGAAAACCAAAACCAAACCCATCTTAGTAAGCAAAGTTCTTTATACTCAGAGATGTGTAAATATACCAACAGTGAAAAAAACAATGCCTTTTTTTTGTTTTTTTTTTCCTTCTCTCTCTTCTTTTTCTTTGTTTCCTTTTCTTTTAAAGAAAATGCAAAGGAGAGCATGATCAGGTCTTGCTGAGTAGTTGGACGTCGACCCTCGTAAGTTCCGGTAATGTTATGATTCTTGTTTAATTCAATTCTGGGTTTTTCCCCAAGTGTTTTTTTTTTATTTTTTTTATTTTTTTTTTCAAAGGAAATGGCTTACTCGATTTTTGATATGTGGGGTTTTATTGTTAAAGCCCTTAATTTTGGGTAATCTTCTTGTTCGATCGTTTCTTACGTGAAATGGGTTTTGGTTATTCAATCGAAATTAGTCAAATTTGGTCGCTTCATGGGGATTTCTTTAGCATTGTTATGGAGATTTTTGGTTTAATGGGTAAAGGGCAAAAAAAAAAAAAAAAGATTGAGGAGGAAAAGCTTTTCTTTCAACTCTGATTTTCTTTATTTGAAAGGAACTGCCTTTTGGGGCCTTGGAAGGAAGGATAGGACTAGACAACTAGTAAACTTGCTTTCTTGAAGGGCATTGCTTTGAAAACTTTTGTGATTCAAATTCCTGGCCTTGAGTTGTGGTAAAGGCTATAAGCAATTTGTGGTGGGACACTAGTGCATTTACTTTTTTTTGGCAGTTTCTTTTATAATATCTGAGGTATATTTTTTATTTATCTGGGGTTTTGACACTCAGTTACTTGTTCTATGTTTTAGAGTAGCCGAAAATGAATGCCAATGGAGTACTACTGGATCATACTCTGAAGGAGATACTGAGTGTGCTTCAACCAGTTACTGATGATTGGGTGGCACGGTTTCAAGTCATCGAGGAGTTGCGGAGAGTTGTGGAATCCATTGAAAGCTTGAGAGGTGGTTTAAGCTGCATCTTTATGGTTTGGTTGTGATTCCTGATTTTGTCTTGTTTTAGTTGGTGATTGTTTCAGTGTCTTGTTAATTTGAAGATACTCGTTTCTTTTGATTAGAAAGGTCAGTGACTGATGATACAGATTCATGAATATGTTTGTTGGGACTGATAGGTGCAACTGTGGAGCCGTTTGGATCATTTGTGTCTAATCTCTTTACACGCTGGGGAGACTTGGATATTTCTATCGAATTAGCCAATGGTTCATTTATTTCATCTTCCGGGAAGAAGCACAGGCAGCAGCTACTTAGAGCTGTGATGAAAGCCATGAGACAGAGAGGTAGACTTGTTTTTCTTTTTTTTTTTTTTGTTTTTTTGTTTTTTTGTTTTTTGTTTTTTTTGTATTTTTGTATTTTTTTTTTTGGCTTTTTCCATTGTTGTTGGTTTTATTTAGCAGATATCTTGTTCTTCTTTCTTTTTGTTGGCTGGGGCTGGAACCTTTCTTTTTTCTTCTCTCTCTCTCTCTTTTTTTTCCTTCTTGTCTGATTCGTGTCAATCACACATCTCATGTGTTTATGTAACGGCATTGATTTGCAGGTGGGTGGAATAAGTACCAATGCATCCCCAACGCTAGAGTGCCTATTTTAAAAGTTCAAAGCAATATCCAGAACATCTCTTGTGACGTTTCAGTTGACAATCTCATAGGCCAAATGAAGTCCAAAATGTTGCTTTGGATCAATGAAATTGATACACGCTTCCGTGATATGGTTTTACTGGTATGACTCTGTTGTTGGTTAAAGGTTGTGAATTCTTAGCGAGAAGCATTTTATTCTATATGATGCATTGTTCTAGTTTGTGTAGGTAAAGGAATGGGCCAAAGCACACAAAATGAATAACCCAAGATCCGGGACTTTCAATTCGTACTCTCTCTGTTTGCTTGTGGTCTTCCATTTTCAGGTGATTCTGTCTTTGTATCTCGTCTTAAGTTTGAGAAGTGTTTGAAAAATAAGGAGACGCTATTTTCAGCTCACCATGAATTACGTCTAATGGTCTATCGATGGTTTATGTTTACATACTAAACTGGAAGTAACAGATTCCTTATAAGCATCTCTGTGTTTTTTCCCGATATTAACTAATGTGGTATCTAGATTAATATGCTTGGTTATGTGGAACATTGCAGCCCTTTGATTGAATAAACTGTCAGATTATTTTGTTCCCTGTCTTTAAAGTATTTCTCTCTGCCTCATTCCTCACTTATTTTCTTCATCCTTATCTTTTTTTCATCTACCTACTGGCTTTCTCTCTCTTTATTTATTATTTCTGCTGGTCTTGTATCATTTGTCTTTTTTTTTTCCCCTGTTGTGGGACTTCTAAATTAACATCTTTTTGTCCTTGTGGTTTATGTATCTCTCTCTTTAAGTTTGTTTGCCCTTTCTTATGTTGTATTTTGTTGATATATCTGACACCTTGTGATCTATTAGAGAAAGACAAAAAAAAAAAAAAAGGTAGAAAAAAGAAGCGCCTTATTCATCGCTGGAAGTTCTAACTGTCATGTTCATTTCTTTATTTTGTCAGACGTGTGCACCTGCAATTTTTCCACCTCTTAAAGATATATATCCAGGAAATATTGCTGATGATCTTCAAGGTACTTATTCGATTAAAAATGTTACACACACAACATGATTCTAGCTGTTTGCATATCAGAGTTGTATCGCTGGAAGAGATTGGTTTCTACATATAAACTGTCTATATCTTGTAATTGTGACTAGAGCCTTTAGTTGTTGATTTTAGAGCGCAATTTCGTATTAGAAACTAGAAAATTCACAATTATTAGATCACTCAAAGGAATATGAAAAGATCTCAGTTGAGTTTTAAGATTTTAGAATATCCAAGTGACAAAGAAGAGTTTTTGAGTTGCCAACTTCTTGAAAGTTCATAGTTCCATACCTCGAAGGACCTCTTTTTCCATTTTTTTTTTCGAGTTTTTCTCGAGGAATTTGGGATTAGAGATTAGCTCTAATATTGCAAATAAAAGATTAAAATGACCTTGAATTTTTCTGTTGATGGTTCGATTCTTTGCTTCTTTAACAGACCTTATTTTATGAGTAATAATTGAAGTGTTCTTTTTTCATTTTTGTTAGATAAATGCTCGTATTTCATTCAAATATTCGAACACTTTTGTTAGAGAATAGACTTATCACAACATGTCGCTTGCAGGTTTGAGGGCGAATATAGAGAGACATATTGCTGAAACATGTGCTGCAAACGTAGCTAGGTTCAGATCAGAGAGAGGGAGAGCAGTTAACCAAAGTTCTTTGTCCGATCTTTTCATTTCGTTCCTCCAAAAGGTTTTCCTTTCGGTTCTGATACTTCCACCTTTGGAATTTAATTTCACAGCAGATGTCATTTGGTTCTAATCAAGGCACAAACTATTTCTTGTATTGTAGTTTTCCAACATAAACCTGAGAGCCTCAGAGTTGGGAATTTGTCCATTCACAGGACAGTGGGAACGTATAAGCAGCAATACAAGATGGTTGCCTCGAACTTATGCGATATTTGTAATTCCCATCGAAGTTTTTCTTTTCCTCTTTTCTTTTTTTTTTATTTTTTGGGGACTGGTCCATCTCCTCCTTTATGCTAGTTAACTACTGTTTCGGCTACTAATTTGTGATTTTCATTGCGTATGGTTGTGGTTAGATTGAGGATCCTTTTGAGCACCCAGCAAATAGTGCGAGGGCTGTTAACGCGAACCAATTGGTGAAGATATCAGAAGCATTTGAGTTGACTTATCGCAGGCTCAGCTCAAGTAATCAGAACCCTAGTGCCTTTCTTTCAGTCTTAGTACAGCAACAAACATCTCAATTGATTCCAAGGAACCCAAGATTCAATCCACCCAGCGGCAACCAGCCAACTCGTCCACAGTGGCAGACGACCAACTACTTGCAGTTGCAGAACACGCCAAATGGTGGTGGCCACCGCCAACCAATGCATTTGCGGCCACAGGTGGCACCAAGGGTGGCAGCAACTCGTCCACCACAGACGCAGAGGCAGATGAGCAACCACTCGCAGTCGCAAAACACGCCAAATGGTGGTAGTAGCCACCGCCAACCAATGCGTCCACAGCTACAGGCAGCACAAAGGGTGGCATACTCGAGCACAAGCGGACCTTCTGTTCAGACACATCGGGTTCGAGGCCAGCAAACTTGGAGACCAAAAGCTGGGACGTAACTTGTGAGTTGTTTCGGTTAGAGCAGTCAAGACCATATGGAATTTTAAGACATGTGCCGAAAGAGGTTAATCGACTATCAAAGTTAGTCATTCATGCATGGGAGATACGTTTTGGGAAAATTTGTCAAAACTCCTAATCCATTTTGATTGCTAGAATGCAAATTTAAGCATTTTGTTTTCTAGCCATGGTACAAATCAGTTTTTTTTTTTCTTCGTTTTTTTCTTTTTTAATGGTTCTACCTTTACCTTTGAAGAGGAATATTCTCTGATCGTAGACATAATCTAGTGACAATTTTACATTAGACTACAACAAAAAGTGTACAATACTTCAGGGCATGGCACGATCATAGCACATAAAAGTAATCTTACTAAGCACATTATGTTCATAATAGAGAATACGTACAACTTTGGGGGAAAAAAAAAAATTAATGAAATTCACATGTACTTACCACAAAATTTAATTAAAAAATAGGAAAATTTTTTTTTGTAGCTCTAGCTAATGATTCTTTTCTATTATACAAATTGCATATGATGGGCTTCCACAAGGAAAAAAAAATTTGACAAAAAAAAATAAAATAAAATAAAAGGACTATTGCATCTCTCCCAATGTGTAGTCGTTAAGCTTAGCTGATGAAGATCAAGAGAAAAAAAAAAATATATATATATATATATATATATATATATATATACCATCTGGGTTTCCTGGTCCCCTAAATGCTTTCAATTCAATGGCGTAGAAGGCGTTTCTCGCCAACAAAGACCTTATAACTTGCATGAGGACCCTCAGCGGTGTCTCGCAGGGTCACACTCCAGCCCATAGCAAGTCCAATTTCTTGAAGTTCATCCATGATGGAAACAGAGTCCCGGATGTATACTTTCCCGCCGGGTCTTAAAATTCGATCCATCTCAAGCATGATTTTAGTGATATTGCACCTGCGCAGCAGAAAAAATAAAACATGACAAATATGGGGAAAACAACAGAATTCAAACGAAAATGATTAAAGCCCGCTAGTTCTTTACTCGGAAAGATGAATACCGTTTTTTCTCAACAGACAAGAGGCTAGATGCATGCAGGAAGTCGTAGGTTCTGGGATATGTATCAAATGGCTCACACCTGATGGATATAAAATCAAATTAGATACTGTAAAACATCAAATACCGAAAACATTCAAAACAAACTACTATCTTTTTTAACAGTATCGGCAGGCTTTCTTTTGTTATCTACGATGAACAAGATGGAAAAGGGAAGAGGAAAAAGAATAAGAGTTGGGCGATTGGAAACAGTTGATAAGCGTACCAGTCATGCATAACTCCAATAAGTCCACGATCGTAAATGACCGGCAAGGTGTTGGGCCCACTAACAGGAACTACATTCATAACCCAGGCATCTACACCCCGATTCATCAATGCTGCTGCAAATCTGCAAATGCCAAGTCATAGATCATAAGTTCTCTCTCGGTTTGTTTGAACAGGAAAAAGAAAATGCAAAGCAGATTCTTAAGAGTACGGGGATAAATCTAATACCCTCCAAAGCCAGCTTTCATGTCCATTACGTTTCTAAATCTGAATTTCTTCTTCCAGAAAGCACGTTGATATCCCGATAGGATATCATCCCAGTATTTGTATTCTGCCGTGAAGAGCTCCTTCCTAGATATATATGCATCAAACTGTATAGACTGAAGCCTATCAGGGGGAGTGTGTAAACGTTCAGGCCACTTAGGGACATTTGCTCCATAACCATTTTCGGGAAGTCGAGTGATGCACGCCTTCAGATCAGTATACCTAAATGACGCAAAGGATACAACAATGTAAAATATCAAGCCAACTTATTATGCCTGCCTCAGAATGAACATAAAAGAAAAACTGCACTACATTTTTCCTTTGCTAACTATGTCCTTCAAGAACAAGTATGCGGCCCATCTATATGTGTTGAAACCCCTATACCATGTAAGGCCCAAACTTTGTGGACTGACATAATGATAGCATACAAAACTATCCAATGATCACATTTACCAAGGTAGAAATTCAGGGAAAAAAAAAATATTACCAGACTTTGTCAGGGTCATCATTTGGATCGCACAATGGAGGTTGAGTGCCTTCCGCTCGGTTTAAGTAGCAGCTGTTGTTTAAGGGCTTCCTCCATACTGCTGTATATCCACTCTTTTTCACAAACTCCCAGCAAAGACGAGTAGTGAGGTTTAACATCTCTGAAAATATGAAGTAAAACCATCAGAAGAGAAAAAACAGGACTTATTTCTTGCTTGAGTCCAGAAAACAGGGTTATCAATTGCAAGTTACCAGTAACCCCACACCTCAAATCGTTCCTAAATGTTCCGTTTTGGAATTTCCCTTTAATAGGAAGTTGGAACAGAATCAATATACATGAGGCTTAAAATAAAGCCAGATAGAAATTTCCCTCACAGAAATTTCCCATAAGCATTATTCTTGGACAGATGAAACATCATGGAGCAATGGTCGATTCAAGTAATTTGAGTCTAAAAATAATAATAATAATTTATGGCAATAATTATCAGATGATACCTTCCCATTGGACCTCAAGGGCTGCTTCATGCTTGTAAACTGGCTGTGCTGCCCAAACAAAGTATCCTCCTGCCCGGAGCATCCTATCAACCTCAAGCAGTAATATTCCGTCTTCATTACATAGCAATTGAAGGTTGATTAAGGGGAAATAAAAAACATAATTAGTTATCAATCCCAAATTAGTGAGCTCAATACATGAGGTTCAAGGAAAAGTTTGGTGTGTGTGTGTCTATCTATATATATATATATATATATATATATATTTTAACATTCTTCTTTTTCAAATCTTTTACTAGTTATGAGAAAAAGAATCATACCATCACGAGTCCAATTAATCCTACAACGCGAACAATGTATTAAGTCAAAGACTTGACTCGGATATGATAAACGCCGAGTTGCGAATGCTGCGACCATTGCAGGCACACCACGTTCAAGAGCAAATTGAATCTGGTTCTCATGAACATCTTTAGGAGCAACTGACATAGTCAGTACATTACGCGACAGCAAATAAGCACCAAAACTTGCAACACCACATCCAACATCCAAAACAACTCGGATGTTCTGACCAAATTTGATGTCAGGGACCATCTGTAGTTGAAGAATAAAAAGTTCACAATCAGAAGATACAAGAAAGAATAAACTGTTCCTATCCCTTCTAAGATGAATTAGTATAACAATGTAATAACCTCTGACATCTCATTCAAGTACTTGTCCGCTCCATGTATAAATTGGGTACCACCTCCGGGGAAAATAAACTTATCACCCTTGGAGTTCAGTTTAACCCAGTTTTGACCTCCCTTATCGTCAACTAAACGCTTATGAGGTACATTGTTGAACCAAACCTGCAAAAGCGAGGCATTCTCTTAAGCAAAGCTCAACATGAAGGGGAAAAAAAATTCTTGAATAATATGAAAATAAAAACTAAAAATCTGCTGGCAAGCCAAACTGCATTATCTTGTATAATCACTAGCGAAATTCCGTGCACTGTGCAGTGCTTGATTACAGAGATCTTGAATTTTATAAATAGCATTAATATGAAGCCAGAAAGGAAAAGAACAGGTTCAACACCAACTTATAAAAATTAAAACTAAAAAGCTGCTGGTAAGCCTAGCTGCATTATATCTCTAACGAAATTCGTAATGGAAACTAAAAAATAATAATAATAATAATAATGATGATAATAATAATCGTAAGAAATTAAATCCGCGCACTTATTGATTCCATAGATCTTGAATTTCTCTAATTAGGATCCGTATGCCAAAAAAAACATCACAAACACAGAGAGAACAGAACATAACAGATTCAACACCGACATATCTCTAATTTTGTTCGATTTTAACTGGTCCAAGGTCATGGAGGCAGAGAAAATAGCGGGAAAAGAAAGCGAAAATACCTCGTCGCGGCTGTGCGGCCACGGAATCGGAGGCTTGTATTTCTTCGGCGGCCGAACCAAGCAATCCACACCGCGATCAGGCTCAGGGCAATGCCTCTCGAATTTCTCCCCTTTCTTGGTCGATTTGAGCTGCCGAATCGCCTCCTCGTTGTCCAAGCAAGGTATGTAATCGCTCTTACTCCCCGGACACGCAGCAAACTTTTTAAGCTTAACCCTACGGGAACCATCGCCACTCTCTTCGCTCGCAATTTCAGTCCCATTCTCGTCCCAATTCTCGACGACATCCGCCGGATCGAACTCGCCGACCTCGAAGTCGTCCGACATTGTCCCGTTCTGGTCCACGATCCCGAACCTCTTCACCTGCTCCGACTCCGGCGGCGGCGGAGGAGGCGGCGGCGGCGAAGGGGTAGTGACGGCGATGATGTAGGAGACATTGAAGGAGGCGTTGAAGTTAGGGGAAATCGCGACGGGAGAAGTCTGGCGGGGAGTGTAGAAGACGAGCTGCGTGACATGGCCGGACCACTGCTTTCCGATATGGTAGAATGCGACGACGACGACGAGGCAGATCACGATCTTCGCTATCAGGCGAGGTCTCAACAGCTCGCCGTTTCTCAGGGACTTCATCGTCGTCTCCGGCGGAGAGAGAGAGAGAGAGAGGACAGTTTGTGGATCTGTGTTGGAGTGTCGAATTGTTATTAGTATCTTGATCTTGATTAGCTACGAAAGGCTGTTGATGTCGAGTCTGATGTATTTATAGTGGCTGAGGAAATGGATGTCATTCCTATGCAGAGCCGGAATCGGAGTCTTGTGGGCAATTCGTTGCCTGACACGTGGACTTCGGAACATATCAGGATTTCTGAAAGACAAGAGGTAAAAACATCTCTCCTGGGCCGGATGAACATATCTCAAAAATTATATATATATATATATATATTTTAATTTTATTCCCACTGAAGATTAAAAAAAAAAAAAGTTGTCATATAGTCTTAATAAAATTAATTATAAAAAAAATCATGATTTTTCTGTTTTATCTTATTAAAATAAAAACTTTTTATTAGCTTACATTAAAATTTACACCACATGCAATATATTTTTGACTCTGCTCCTATACTTTTCCTTCCTCAAAAAGCCTTCTCCTTGAAAGAGAGAAACAATAAATAAAAGGATAATTTGGATTGTGTTTCCAAAAAAAATATCTTATTAGTAAGATTCTAATTTTTACCAATAAATTTGTTTCTGATATGAAAATGGTAAAAACACTCACCCTTAAAAGAAGAAGAAAAGAAGAAGAAGATAATTTCTATTGTATTTATGAAAAATATCTTATTTATAAGATACCTTTTTATTATCATTAAATTTATATCAAATATTATTTTAGTATTTTTATGTTTTTTTATTGATATGATTTCAATTATTTACATATAATTTCGGAAAATCATACTAAATAGTATATTCTTCGTATCTATTTTAAATATATATCATATTTTATTATTATTGTTAAATTATAGCATATTTATATTTCTGAAAATGCTTAATTTCTTTTTTATCCGTAATGCTTAGTCTCCTTGTCTTTCTCTCTCCTTTCTATTACTTCTCTCTCTTTCCCCTCTCTTTCTCTGGCTCTCGTTCTTCTCCGTCTCTCTCTCCTCTCTTTCCTTCTCTATTGACTGGAGATGGAAACCGTTGATACTATCGCAACATGCTCATGATGACGACAACAGTTTTCTCGACTCTCTAACGGCAAAGAAGATCTGCGATCTCGCGCCTCCTGGGTTTGTGAATTTTTTGCAGGTCGACTCTTTTCGGATAGCTTCAGCAAGCGATTCAATTGTGATGGAGATGGAAACCGATGGCACCAACACGATCTCCATGGCGATCTGATGGTCTTAGATCTCCGCTGCGATTTTGTCGCCCTCCCTCTTTTTGCTTTTCTAGTTTTTGAATTTTTTTGCAGATTGACTTCCGATTGTGGTCGATTGCTCCGGTAGGATCTTCGGTCGTGAAGAACATGTCCTTCTTGGGATCGCGACCTCCCTCGAGTCCGGCACTGAGGCTGTCGTATTCTCTGGCGGTGGTGTAATGGTGATTTAGGGTTAGGTTTGATATTTGGTATATATTTGAGACTGATTTTGAAATTATTTAGTTTTAAGGGATTTATTATAAAATTATAAATAATAGATAATTTTTATAATTTTCATGTATTTACCATTATTTAGTGAATGCTGAATTTTTTATTAAATAATTTTTTACTAACAATTTTTATAATATGCTTAAAATATATTTAATTAAAATAATATTTACTTATTTATAACATTTCTTAAATTATAAAATATTTACATTATTTTTAGTGCAATATGTATTGTTTTGAATCTTTATTTGTTTGGTAAATCCAAATATTTACTAAGAAATAATAGTATTTACAAGTAAATTATTTATTTATCTTACATTTTATACTTTTCATATAAAGAGTAAATCTAAATATTTACTAAATAAGTAGTAATTATATGTAAATATGAAAATTTTCATTAAATAATTAAATTAATTTTTTAAAACAATATTTCATTTTAAAAACAAACTTTTACTTATTTATAAATTTTTATTAAATTACAAATATTACTCCAAAAGTGTCCCAAATTAAGCCTCAAATCAATCAAACCCTAACTCTAAATCTCCAGTTACGGCCGCCGCCGTCGCCATAGCCATATCTCCAGAGAACGAGTCACGAAGCTTCAACGAGCCACCACCATCCCTATATTGCCGGATATCTGAGAAACGAGCATACTTTGGAGTTCATGATCGAGCTCGGGAAAGTTGAGTCGTCGATGACAGAGATCGTTCGTGAAGCTTTCGAAGCCGCCGCCATCACCACTGCCACATCGTTGAAGATCGGAGAAGTGCGCGTCATCTAGAGACCAGGATCGAGCTCACGAACCTCGATTCGCCAGCGACGGAGATCGTGACCTGCAGTCACCGTCATCACATCGCAAGGTTGTTCCCAAGCCAAGAAAATCTGGCAATTCTCGCCGTCAATAATGATCGCGGTGGCATCGGTGACGACGATGACGAGGGACCATCCTAATCCGAGCTCCTTGCCGGTTGGTGTTGTGATCTCCAGTTATCGGGGAGAATGCAGGATAGACAGATAGGGGTGAGAGGCTGAGGGGTAGTTTAGGTTTTTCTCTTATTATTTATCTTAATTATGCTATTTAGTAGAAATATTTTAAATTTGACTATAATTTTAAAATTATAAATTGTATTGTGCTAATTTGGTCTTTCTCCCTATAATTTCGTAATAATTGAGTTATTTAATTAGAGATTAATGTGATAGATGATAATAGTTCGAACTAAATTTCATTCAAATGGTATGAAAAAAACAAAAATCAATCTTTAGAGAGAGAAACTTTCAATTTAGTGATAGACGATAATGGTTAGACTAATTTCATTCAAGGGTCTTTTATTTTATTTTATTTTAATTATTTTTTTTTCCTAAGGAAAGAATTGGGGTATTTTCGTAAGCGAAAATGTTACACATTCTATCAATGTGAAACAAAATGTAGGTCCTGCATGACGGAACTAATCCGAATCCGTCTAGGAGAGAATATGTATTTGACACCCCAAACCTTTTTCAAGTTTGGATGTTTAGACCTTCCACATCAAAGGACCTAGTAGTAATTACAAGAGAGACGAATGAAGAATCAATAATTCCCAATTTTTAAAATGGGAATCTCATTTTTAAAATGTGTTAAAATTGTGATCCTCTAGTAAATACAAATCAGTTAATGGTGAAATACCACCATTAAAATTGCACAAAATACATATTAGACTTTTTTTCGTTGATCAACAACTTGGACCTTAAATTTTTATTTATCAATTGACATCCATTATTGATTAGACTACATTGCGAAGTATTGATTAGTGCCCTAAATATCAAAATTAAAAGTTTAATATCCAACTTGTAAATTACAAAATGTTGATATGCACGGGTGCAAATTACGTACTAATTAAAAACATAAGCAGGTTAGATTTGTACCTTCAATTTAAGATTTTAAGAAGTGATTACTTCAGCCCATGATTTTATACAATTTTCAAGCCTAAACTTGAATTTCCCAAAAATAATTTAGCTTATCTTTCTGTCATAGATTTGAACAGTAAATTCAAATTATTATGAGATAAAACACCATAAGAAAAGAAGTTTAAATTGTGGATTCCAATCTATTATCTAAATGGGGGCTTAGTTTTTAGAAAATATAGATCCTCCCTTAAAAAATACATGCTCATTCTAAACAAAAGAAAAAGAAAGTTAAGTGTTTTTTATTTTTTAATAAGTGTTCAAAAACTACATATCTTTCTAATTTTTTTATTTAATACTAATTATGGTTCAATAATTTCATTATCAAACAAATAGAATTTCAAGATTTTCCTACTGTCCAAATTTAACTATGTTGACAAATGGTTCTTAAATTGAAATTGACATGCCAAGAGAAAAAATCGTACCCGAGGTGAAAAAATTTGTATTGAGTTAGATGTTGACAAAAAAAAAAAAAAAAAAAAAAAACATCATACAACATGGACCATAAAAAATAAAATGAAATCAAAATTCGACTTTACATGTCCAAGCAACAATAAGAGTTGGAGGGCAATTGCTGTGAACACTAAAAGGCTTCACCTACAAGACAAACAGATACCACAAGATGAACTACGACCACACCAGAGAAAGAAAATGAGGTCCAAGGGCCTAGAGTAAAATGAATATCTTAAAAAGAGAAAGCACATGAATGACATGAATTTAAAGACTGTTGTATTAATATGACACAAAAATTTAATCGTAGACCAATATAATACAAAAATAAAGCTAAAATTTACGTAATATTAGTCGAAATGGAAGAATTTATATCATGTTCATTAGCGGATTAAAATATATATATATATATATATATATGACTATTGGGTAATTTTCTCTATCGTAAAAGATCGCCATTAGGCTTTCTCCTTCTCCTTGCGGTCTTTCAACTAGCATTAGAGAATAGCGATGAAGCATAGTGATTGACGATAACTTACACAATGAAAACGGCGAGTCATGTTGTCTCCAACCTGTCACTTTTTCTTCATTTCTAGGCATGCATACTAACAACGCCCTTTTTGCCGATTCGTTGTTTTTGACACTAGGAATGTCCATTGCTATTCTAATACATGAGATCACATTTTCAACCCAAAAAACTCAATTCATTTTTGTTTTTTTTTTTGAAAAATTAACAAGAATTTTAATTAGTTTTTAAAAATTCAACTAACTTCAACCCAAAAACCTCAACTCCAACTTATGCACCATACACATGTATGAGAAATTATGTAGTATATCAGATATTTAACGTCATTGTAGTTGCATGATATACCGTCTAATAACATTTCATGTACTTTTTATTTTTTTTGTAGGTTTAATAACATGTCATGTACTTTTTGGTAGAAGTAACATGTCACGTACTTAGTGGTAAAAAAATAGATATGACATGATCCCATTATTTTTAAGATTTTTAGTTATATAAATTGAAATATTTTCTTAGATATGATAAAGACATGTCCTTTATATTAGTTTTTCTCAGTCGTCTATCTGGGATCTATCATACTATCACCAAATCAAATTTTAACAATCGAAACTGAAATATGGTTTACAAAAAGACAGTTAAAATCGAACTCAAATATATGAAGGAGAGATATCTAACAATCAAATCAAATTTTAACAACTGAAACTGAAATAGGATTTATAAAGAGACAATAAAAATCGAACTCAAATATTCGATGGAGAGATGCGTAGCTACAACCGAAATAACATGTCATGTACTTGCATAAGCATTAATGCAGCCATAATAACACAATCCATTAAAACCAGCAAATACGTAAATCTCTGATTTGAAGCCAACACCTTTACGAAAATAAGTCACTGACTGGGCCCACCGGTTTAATGAAACCGGTCACCGGTCCGCCACCGGGATTTTGAAAAAATCCTAATTTCCCAAAAACCGAAAAAGGGCCTAAAGCACCGGTTACCAAAAGCAAAAGCAAATGAACTGAAAAAAAGCCTCTCCAGTCCAGTCCCTTCTCTCCAAATCCCCACTCGCTCTCTCTCCGGTCAAGTCACACACCGTACAATTCGTGCAATTTGGCGGCCGGAAAACCAGATTCCGCCTCTCAATCGGGAATTCGCTGCGGGAACCGGCCGAATGTAGGAGCAGAAGGAAGGAAGGAAAGAAAGAAGGCCTCGATTGATTTGGCCATGGCGAATTCGAGGAAGCAGCCACGGGTGGAGCTGGAGGCGGAGGCGGAGTCGGGGCCGTCGTGCTCGCGGTCGGTGAGTGAGACGGTGAACGGGTCGCACAGGTTCATGATCAAGGGGTACTCGCTGGCGAAGGGCATGGGCGCCGGGAAGTACATAGCCAGCGACACCTTCGCGGTGGGAGGCTACGACTGGGCGATCTACTTCTACCCGGACGGGAAGAACCCCGAGGACAATTCCATGTATCTCTCCGTCTTCATCGCCTTAGCCAGCGAAGGCACCGACGTCAGGGCTTTGTTCGAGTTGACTCTCGTTGACCAGACCAACAACGGCAAGGACAAGGTCCACAGCCACTTCGATCGCGCCCTGGAGAGCGGGCCCTACACTTTGAAGTACAGAGGCAGTATGTGGTATGGTTTTGTCTCTCTTTTTTTTATAATTATTTTTTGATGAATTATCGATGGATTTATTGCTGTTTTGTTTGAATTCGACAAAAACCATTCATTTCTTCAAATTCCACACCAAAATACCGGTAAAGTTTGGTTCTTTATCTGGTGAAAAGTTAGGGTTGAGTGTTTGATTGAGGAATGATTGTTTAATTGTTGTTTTTTTGGTTGTTTTTTGGCGGGTTTGGTTTAGTGGTTTGGTGTTGAATTTGAAGAATCGCATGGGTTTAGTTCAGTATGCAACTATTTTAGAATTTCCAGTGGTGATAATTTTTGCTTTGATATTTGCTAAGGGTGCTTCTTTATCTGGTAAAAAATTATGGGTCGTTGTTTAGTAGTTCATACCAATAAGAATCCTATAACCACGTTCGTAAGGAATGTTAGTTGACAAATTGGACATGGTGTAATTATACGGGACTTTTAATTAAAGACCTCTTACATAATTTAATGGGGCTAATTCTTGAATTTGAGAGTGGAATTGCGATATGGTATGCGTGGTTTGCTTGAGTCGATTATACAACTATTTAGAACTATCCTTGATAATTTCGCGTAGTGGGTAATTCTTAATCTGGTGAAAACTTGCGGGTGTTTGGGTTTACTATGAAAGTTAATGGCCAGTGACTCAACTTTATGTTTAATGAATATTGACTTCAGTTTGTAGTTAGTTTAGTGTATCTTTTAAGGTCGTTTATACTCTTCAGCACTTTAAGAGATTTGCATAACTGTATTTACTTGGAATATGTGACTGCCATGCAAAAGCACCTGCCAGTGAGGGGAAAATTAATGCATTTTCTATTATCACATTGGAAAAGAGTTTGCGTCCTATTACTATCAGTAGGTTTTTGATTTACTGAGTTTTCCTGGAAGCGATCGCTTTCTTCTTGATTTATGGCACAGAATTACTGTGTTACGGAATATGACATAACAGCATGCATTTCTGATTGAATCAATGTGTCTTTGTGTTTGTACAAATATGCATTTTTCGGGGAGGTTTTGGTTTGCACTTTCTTTTGTTACTCCTCATTATTCTTCTCTATGTCCATTTCAGGGGGTACAAGCGCTTTTTCAGAAGGGCATCTGTAGAAACTTCTGACTATCTAAAGGATGATTGTCTAGTAATGAAGTGCACTGTTGGAGTTGTCAGAACTCACCTTGAGGGACCAAAACAGTTTGCCATTCCTGTACCACCATCGGACATGGGACGAGAGCTTAAGGACTTGCTAAGTTCTGAAGTTGGTTGTGACATAGTTTTCGATGTGGGGGACGAAAGTTTCAAAGCGCATAAGTTGATACTTGCCGCTCGTTCTCCTGTTTTTAGAGCTCAGTTTTTCGGACTTGTAGGGGATCGTAATGTTGATAAAGTAGTGGTAAAGGATGTTGAGCCCTTTATTTTTAAGGTAAGTGATGAGATCTAACACTGAGATTGATGGGAATTGGTCTTTTATTGAATTGACTAAAGGAAAAACAGAGGAAATTACAAGAAAAGAAATGAAATACAGATAGATGTTGAGCTTTCGAGAGGCTCAACTCTCTCCCTAACAGAAATACTCTACCAATTCCCTGAGAAAAACCTCTCTACCCTCCATCCTTCTTCATTATAATCCCTCAATAACTAACTCGTCTAACAAACTCACACTAACCCATGCATGCACACTTCCCCACGAGATCACACAATAACTCCCTACACCCACACACACAGAACTATTGGCACGTGCTTGGCACGGGAGGCTTATCAGTAAGATCCTTGTTGACTGTATTGCTGGAAAGAAAAGATTCAATCATGTCCACTCATTTCAATTTCAAGTTTCGTCTCGACTAGTGTAATGTTATCCTCCTTTTGTTACCTTGTGTCTTTGAAGTGGTCCTAGTAGTTAATTGGTGAATGCAAATATTAAATTAGATGCCTGATAAGTTGATAAGTGATATCTATTTATGTCGCTTTTATTTAGCAATACAATGTCTCGTAAATTCATTTAATAGGTTCTGCTTTGCCAGGCAATGCTTCTGTTTATTTACAGTGACAGACTTCCAGATGTGTACGAAGTTATGGGCTCATCATCTATGTGCTCATTCACTGTCATGGTGCAGCATCTCTTGGCTGCTGCTGACCTTTATAATCTAGATCGACTTAAATTGTTGTGTGAATCAAAATTGTCTGAAGAAATCAACACCGATACAGTGGCAACCACACTTTCCTTGGCCGAGCAACATCATTGTCCACAGCTCAAGGCTATGTGTCTAAAATTCGCAGCAAATCCAGCAAACTTGGGAGGTGGGTGTTGGCCATAGAATCTGGGGGTGCAAATTTTCAGGTTATATAAATTTCAAAAATTTGTTTGCTATTAACTTACTTTAGGTCCTGATGGTCTCACGTATCTAAGTTGGAATTTTATTGAATGTTCTTTTTCAATCTTGTATCCTTGGTCTACTGGGGACTTTTCCTTTTTCATATTTCCATTTCGGAACCTGTATTTGCGTCCTGCATAGATTTTATTTCAAATTCTTTGTGCTCAGCTTCATAGTTTATGGTGTAATCTTTGCATCATCCTTTGTGTGTTTTACAGCGGTAATGCAATCAGAAGGGTTCAAGGATTTAGAGGAAAGCTGTCCGTCGATGCTATCGGAGTTGTTGAAGACATTTGCCTCGGGGGATGAGAATATGACTATGCTCTCAGGTAAGAAGAGGACCGGCAGCACTATAGGGCTAGATCTGCCGGCGGATGGAAGTGGGGCTCCAGCAGAATCGGTAAATCCCAATGGCCGGCGTGTGAGGCGGCGACTTTAGTGTATGTAATCTGCTCTTAGGCAAGGCAAACATGAACGTGTTACTGTTGTGAACAAACTTTTGTACCTGGCCCTAGGAAAAGTTTCCAACTTTCTATGCCTTCATGAACGCTGAAGAGTTTGTTCTGTTTGCTCTCATATTTAGGTCCTATCGGGGCTCTTTGAGGCTCTTCGAGCACCAAAACATTATAATTTTGCTGGTTTGATTGTGTTTTACCGTTTTACCATTTGGAGTAAAAAACAATGTTTGACTGTTTTCGTGGTCCACTTTAAGACTATACTGTTGTATACTTTACTATATGTCGTATGTACAAGTCCTTGGTCCTTATTTTGAAGACTCATATTTTCTTCTTTCCAAATTTTTAAACTGCTTGTATACGGATGGCAACAAAAGTATGTACAAGAAATCTATATTAATAGTAACGAGTAATTGGCTAAAATAGTTCCTAAACTCTTAAAGATTTGATCCTCGTTCTTTTAATTTGGTCAAAAAATATTCAGATTCTTCAAATGTTGGCAATCTTAGTCCTTAGAATAGGTCATGTGAGGTGC
Organism: Ficus hirta; assembly: GCA_038430175.1. Classification (NCBI taxonomy): domain Eukaryota; kingdom Viridiplantae; phylum Streptophyta; class Magnoliopsida; order Rosales; family Moraceae; genus Ficus; species Ficus hirta. Next base: position 7,099,983 of record CM076594.1, on the reverse strand, counting down.
AAATAATAATAATAAGATGCAAGTAAGAACAGGCATTTGATCAAGGAGAGGAAGTATACATATGTTTATATGTATATACTATACAGCACAAGGGTAATAAAAGATCGTAACAAAATACTTCAAGGAAATCTATAAGAGTACTAACTTGGCGAATAATCGACATAAAATAAGTAGCTAATTAATTTTCTTGTCAAGAAGAGAAGCGTTGTGGATGGTGCGGTTAGGAGTAGGTTTGGAATCCTGGTGAAAATCCGGCCACAGGAAGGCGCCGATGGCAAAATCTCTCTTGTAAGCCAAGTCGCCGTGAGTTGGCAGGCCATACTGAGAGAGAAGTTGGTCAAGCTTCCACTCGGGCATGTCCTGGTAGTCCTTCATGGTGTACCGCGGGTAGTGGAGCGGCATCTGAAAGTAGCTCACGGCGCTATCGTTCTTCTTCTCCAGGCTTCCCATCACAAATGCGAGATCTTCAGGCTAATTTTGGGGTTGTGAAAAATGATGGTTTGAGAAAGAAAGTTTATATAGTCTAAGTGAGGGAAGTAGGGTTATAGAGGCACGCAAGTGAAGAGGGTCACAAGGATTTGTTGGTGTACCTTCTCAAGTAACACAAGTATTTGGCTTCTTGTTTTGGTAGACTTTGTTCATGCATGCACGTGCACGCTTCCATGATTAAGTAGCATGCAAAAAGACTGCATCAAACTAATTAAGCTCGTATTTATCAGCAAAAAATATATTAATCAGAAATTAGGGATGAAATCGACTAAAATGAAATTAAAAAATATATAAAAAAGGTCAAACCACATCAAACTAGCCGGTTTGGTGTGATTATAAGTGGTCAAACAATTTTGAGTGTGATTGATATCGCTTTTGCTTACATAACGTTTTAATAGTGTTTGGTATTACATTTTTGGAAGCACTTAATAGAACAAACGTGATATTTTATTTTGTTTTTTTATTAGACAACAAAAATGTTATGGGAAGTTTCAAAAACCTTATCAAAGTCTAGGATAAGTTTCAAAGTATTCAAAGACATTTTCAAGAAATCACATTTTGTGATTTTTACCGGAAGTTTTGAAAGGCCAAAACAAAATTTTGAGACGGATAATTTAAATATTTTTAAAGGTGATTTTTCGACCCAATAAACTAAAATCAGATTCTTGTAAGTCATGCTAGACAATTGACCCCTTTCAAGAAGCCAAACAGGTTAGGCGCGCTGTTTTGCGGTTTCAAAGGCATATTAAAATGGATTTGCAAATATTTTAGAAAATATCTTCAAAAATATTGAACAATCCCAAATCGTTTTTATCCATTACAACTAGCTGCCTAACGTCCTGTATTTATAGGTTTATCTATATAATATATAACTTAGAGAGTGTAATTCATTATGACATATTCTTAGAAACTATAACTCCATATTTAATCTCAATGTTACCCCTAACGATCCATAAAGGGGGAAAAACCTTTAAATCTCTCAACAACCTTTTAAGATGTCGTTTTTCTTTAAATGTCGTTTCTCAATTTGATGTCCTTTCATGACGTTGTAATTTGACCCCTTTCCATTACTATTGTCGCTTCCCCAATGATAACGTTGCTGCGTCTATGTCCTTTGTTGTTGTTATCATTTTTTATTCTTTTTTTCAAATCATTGTCGTTTTACTAAAACTAATTTTTTTAAATTTTTATCAAGATAAAATCGTTGTTTTCGTTGATAGCCTAATTATAGTATGCTGTATACTCAATAGAAATTTATTATCTTAGAAAAAAAAAGTACAGAGATTTATTAAATTTATTTATCAAAACAAAATCATTGTTTTGGTTTATAAATTTTATCTGTCCCTATTAACATGGGCGGATTTCTATTGTGGAGTTTATTTAATTTTTTTATTTTTTTGGTATTAATTTTCTTTTTCGAGTGAGCTTTTAAGAAAAATTGTGACTTTCTAATTTTGTCCCTATTGTGATTTGATATTTTCATATACACCGCACTAAATAAATAAATATGTAGCCCCTTTCATATAGTAATACGAGCACTATAAACTCATTCCGACGAAGTCCAAAAGGATGAAAATCAGAAAGAAAACATTGTTAGATACAACATAAAAGTCGGAATTTTGGCATTTTCGATGGTATTGAAGATAAAAATTATCGTGCAACGTTTTTAAAACATGCAAACTTGCTATCATCTATACTAAAATGTTTTATAATATTAAATTTTCACAGAAATAGGTACTTTCTCTCTCCCCTTTTTCTCTCAAATTTATCATAAATTAGGGTTTTTCTTTGTGTGGAACTTCCAACGGTAGTACCGCCACCGCCGTGGCTAGCAAAGGTGGTCGGTGGTTCGATGATCTCGGCAGGGATAGAGTCAGAGGGTCGTAATTGGGAGTTACTCGACCAGATCTAACTTGGCGAGTTTGCGGCGGTTTGGGATCCGGCAAGGCCTTGGTGATCCAATAGTTGGTGCGGCGATCTCTAACCTCCAATCGAGTTGATTGATTTCCTCTGAGTTGTGGCGTGCGGCGAAGTGGTTGTTTCACATTGGGCAAGAATTTTGTAGTTGATATTATTTTATATTCATGCTTTGTTTTTATATTTTAGTTTTAATTTTGTAATAAAGGAGGTAGTTCCCCTACCTTCGATTTGTTTTTTATGTGTGTTCCGCTTAAGTTGTTTTCTAGTGGTATATGTCTATGGGTTCTGTTAGTATTAGGGCTATGCGGAGTTTACTATAGTTTTTGTGTTGCGAGTGACTTTCTCTCGATTAATTGGAACATTCCATTTATTGTAGATGTTTTTTAAAAAAGAGCTTTGTACATGCTTGATTATAAAATTGTCAAGGAATTCGAAGAATTTTCTCGTCACCGGATCTCGGCTTATGTCCTCCTTACTGAACTTCATTAGATTTTACTGATGTAATCGATCTTAGTCGAGAATTATGTCACTTGTATCACAGGGTTATTTTGTCTTTGATATTAGTATTTGTACATAATTTTAATTTAAATGATAATTTTCTTTAAAAAAATATATGTTTTATAATTTTCTATATATATACATATATTTTATATATGTTCAGTAGTTCACGAAAAATATCGTAACATTATTTTTTTAAAAAAATTGTTTAAATGCTATTTAAAAAAAAAAGGATCATATCCCATTGAAATAGGACTTTGATTCTAAAACTGCATGTTGAAATAAGAGCCAAAGTTCATTTTCACACATAACTTTATCATAAAATAAATAGTTCAAATTTTCATCATCAAATTCCAAAGAAAATAATATTATAATTTAAATTCGGAAGATATTTTGTGACAAGACTTAAAGTTAAGGGGAGAAAAGTGAAATTTATTCTTATTTTTTTTATTTTTTATTATGTCCTCGAATAAAATTTTTTTTTTCACAAATAATTGTTATTTTGTGTGAAGTTCTGAGCCCCAACAAATGTACAAGAGCAATCCTATTAGACCCAAGGGGGTTTTAACCCCAGCCAGGTGTCCTTTAATGGCAGATGCCATGTGTCCCTCATGAGCCCACGTGGCAAGACTTGTCATTGCAATTGCAGCCTTAGACCTCCATCCCTCTTTCTCTGTAAGCCCGTTTCCCTTCTCCACAAAACTCACAGAACTTCCTATGCTTTCTCCCAAATTCCGATGGAGTTCGTCGCCAACAGGCTTGGTTCTCAGAATAAAAAATTGTGGAACCCACTGTCACGAAGGACGGGCCATAACCCCACATAGGATTACTCAATATATAAATGCTTAAATAAAAAACACGTGACCCTTGATTAAAACAGTGCAAAAGCAGCTACGGAGTCCGTACTATTGTACTACTGCAAACATTTTGCACCATAGGAACTCTTCCAAGGACAAGATCCACCACCTACTCATAGGGCCACCCGTAGACAATCATTATCCTCAAAATTCGTAGCCACACGATCACATTACTTATGAGATCATTGAGCCCACAAAATGATTGAATCTGATCATCTCTAAGAAAGCACATGAGGCTCAGACTTGACGTTTCATCTGCAGCATAGGTTGGTTATGTGGTGCTATGGATCCGTATCAAGTCCGACCGCTTAAACTCATGTCCCGTCCTTTGACCGTGGGGTCCACTTAGGTCTGACCCAAGCTTGATGTTGATTTCTAGCCACACGATGAGGCTGATCCTGATCCGTTTGACTCCTTCCAATTATGATGAAATCAATCAATCGTGTAACCGACGGTTTGTACGTTCACGGTGGAAGAGATCAAGGGCCCAATTGCAATTATTTGGGTAAGATTTTAACCTCACGATTGCCAATCCCAAAACCAATTGATACATGATGAAATGATTTAATTGGAGTAGACACTTGTCAACACTTTAAGGGCTCTCTCTCTATCATACACCAACCGCAATCCTAACATTTTTATGATCGGTTTGACTGTTTAATCTGGATCTAAATTTTTTCATCTTAATTTTTATCTTTTTATAAAAAGTTAACAAAAAATATAAATAATTTTTAAAAAATCAATCAATTTTAATTTAAATTTTTTTTAAACTGGTATTTCAAACGTAAGCTTATATTACTAATAGTGTGTTTGGATTATATCTTCATTGTATTTTATATTTAAATACAATATAATATACATTTGGTTTTCTATATATTGTATTTGAATACAAATTAAATACACCCACTCATTTTATTATTTATCAATTCACTTTTTCTATATATTTTTACTAATCACATCGCATATCCTCTCTTGTCAATATACATTAGAATGAGAAATATAAATAATCTAAATATATATTGTATTTCAGTCCAATGTATAAAGGGGATGTCAAAACACAAATTGTGTTCTATATATATATATATATATATATATATATTACATTCGAATACAATACAAATGAATGTGCAATCCAAACGAACCATAACTTAGTTTTCAATTTTTAATTGATAAACGTTCGAAAAAATTACTGCATCAATTAAACTATAAGTTTGTATTTATCTGCAAAGAAAATGCCAATTTAACAACATATAAGTGAATATAAAGTTGAAATTAAAGTTAGTATTTACAATATTAGTTATAGTGCGTTTGGATATCTTATTATATTCGGCATTATACTCCAATGTAATGGATGTATTCCAATATGTATTCGGATGTCCACTTTAATTATTGTATTCAAATAAAATATGTGTTTAGATTGTTTATATTTAAGTAGTCATTCTAATGAGTATTCGCAAGAGAAAGAGAGTTTGCGATATGATTGATAAAACTAGATAGGAAAAATGAATAGAGAAATAATTAAATAAATAGATATATGATTTAAATATGAAATTTTAAGTAATCAAATAATAAATCGTAATTAAATTAGATGGGTGATCCAAATAAGCATTAATAAATCAATAGAAAATTAAGTGGATAGTCATATTTCGAGTACCTTTTTATAATTTTACCCATCTTAATATTAAGGTTAATAATTTTAATATTATAATAAGTATAAAGATAAAAAGATGTTTAAATTTGTGACATTTTTTCATATAATCTAATAATCAATAGATATATATTAATTTTTTTGGTAAGAATCAAAGTAGGTAAAGTTGGGACCCAATTAATGTATGAGGCCCAAAAATGGAGTTTGGTACAAGACACAGGCCTAACGAGTGGCTAGAGATCAGTACCCGAGAGACCACTACTGCAATCTGTGGCTCCTGTTCTTCCGATGCACACCGAACCGTTAAAGCATGTTCACGCACTTTTCCCTGTTGGGCTGGGCCTCTAGGGGCAAATGTGTCAATGTCTCCCCAAGAAAAAGTTGTTGGTGTACGACTTTGCGTATGGCTAAGGACTCTCTAGGGTTTGTTCCACGTGCTTCAATATTGGATTTACCATTTTGTATAGAATGGGAACAAAATATATTTACATATACATATATATTTATATATATACAGGCACAATAATGAATGTCTCGTATTCATCAAAACAATAATATTGAATATTTAAAATAGTGAATGTATGATGTATCTTCACTTTCAATAGAATATCATAATTATTCATATTTTGGCTTCATTTCTATTTCACTTTTTCCTTGTATGAGTAGTGCCTGTACCATATTAATTATTTATACATAATATATTTATATATTAGTTCTATTATGGTGATTGGAGTGGAAAAGGTAGTGACCATATTTATTTTTTTTGGTATTTTGTATTCATCCATTAAAAGCTAGTACTTTAATTTATTTGGGCACATTTATAATGAAATAGGTTCTTCGTGTTTGTTTTTGAATAATTAGAAATCCACATCAAGTGTCTAATGAGTACACTATCTTGTCTAAGGCACATTTGATATAGGATCCCAAAAAAAACAAAAGGGTGGGGGCATATTTCACGTAAAGCATTTATATTTTGGTATTCGGAGGTAAATGGCTCATTGCTAAGTCCAATTTTACGTAAATGATCTAAACTTATCATATTTAATTAAAAAGCATTTTACTCTCATTAATATAATTAAAATGACACAAATGTCCTTTAACTCACTTAACTCTAACTCCTCCCATGACTTTCTTATTCAAAAACACAATACCAGAGAAACCATCTTCATCTTCCTTGCAACAACCACCACCACCATTCTTCCTCGCTACCGCACGCAACCACTGCCATTCACCATCGTGCTGTCCCCTGTTTCCGGTTGTCGCACCCACGCTCATCATCTCCGTCAACCTCAACCTCTCTCTCTCGTCACCGTCAAAATGCCCCTTTCTCCCTCACCATCTCTGTCAATCTTACTCTTTCTTCCTCTTCACCGGCAAACCCATACTCTATCCCAAAATGCTCTTCCAATACCTTTTAGAGATGCTTCTATTGGAACAAAATCACCATTTGTTGCAGTTGAATTCCTGGTTTTTTGCATATGGATTGACTACATCTCCGATCATTGTAGGTTAATCAACATTTGATGTTGTTTTTGTTGGAAACTGAGAAAATTAAACTGGGAGTCAATCAGTGATTGACCACAAGTTAATTAGTGATTGACTATTGTTTATTGTTATTTGGATGGAATCTGAGAAAATAAAGTTGAGAGTTAATTAGTGATTAACTAAGGCTAATCATTGATTGACCATCAACAAAACATAAGAACAAAAAAAAAAAAAAAAAAAAACAAATGAATGGTCATCAGTGATTGGCTACGAGTTAATCAATGATTGACTATTGTTCAGATCAGAAACACAAAAACAACTAAAAAAATGTGAAAAAAAGGATCAAATACATGTTTTGTTTCAAAATTAAAGAACGAAAACCCAGAGAATTGTCAAAAACACCACAAAGAGAAATTAAAACAACTAAAACACAATAAATAATCAAATAATTCTTTATAAAACCTAATTAAAACTCAAAAGTCAACAAAAAATAGACAAATCTTTTCAGATTTCACATGATATAGAAAGAATCAAATTTCATGTAAAATTTGAACCTTATACTGAGTAGGAGAAAGAGAAGAAGAAGAAGAAGAAGAAGAAATAAGCATAAATAAAGAATGAATAAAAAGAGGACAAAAATAAAAAATCAATGTCTTAAATTGACTAATTAGGCTATCTAGCTAAATTAAATAAGCAAAGGTCATAAATTTAACGGCCACCCACCCTAAATTTTTTTAACGAGTCAATCAATTGCGCAAACTCAATAGTGCTGATAGTGATATACCATGTCTTGTTTTGTCATGGTCTTGGAGACTTGAAAAAAAAAAAAAAAAACAAAAAACAAAGTGGTCGATGATATATTGTCCCAAGTTGTTTTGTTTACGTGATTGGAGATATAATTTAACCTTAAATTTATACACAATTTACTATAAGATATATAATTCGAATTTTCTATCTTTTTAAAACAAAAAAAAATTTTTTTTTTTTTAAGCTTGAGCTTCATTTGTTATGAAATTAACAAGCATAGATCACCGATTATAATCTTATATTAAAATCTCATATTAAAATCTCATATGTGATTTTAATAAACTTTTATATTAGTATTGGAGATTATAATCTCATATTAAAATCTCATATGTGATTTTAATAAACTTTTATATTAGTATTGGATGGGGAAGTGAAAACACTAATGATCTATTTTTCTTTTTTCTAAAAAAACTTATATCACAAAAGTATAACACCAGCTACCAACCCGTAACGAAAAAATTGAAGCAATGTGCTAGATATTTACCTTAGAAAAAGACCGACCCCAAACTATAAATTGCGTGTATCGTTGGTGGTGACCGTTAAATCTTTTGTTGTCCTAACGTATGTTTTATCATCTTAAGGAGTGGTTCACGTAAAAACGGACATATTGTAATGCCCGCCCATAACAAAATACACCGAACACCAAAAAAAAAAAAAAAAAAGGTTAAAATGTTAACGAAAAAGAATCTCTCTCTTGTAGCATAAGGGGGAGAAAACTGTTATTAGTTAGCATGTTTATGTAGTATGATATTTTCAATAAAATTTGTTTTGTTATATTTTTCATTTATTAGGATGATTTGATCATTTATGAGCTTTTTTTTTTAATTTTTTTAATTTTTATGAATATAATGCTACAGTGGTGACCCCATCATCGTCTTAATTTTCAGCCCCACAGGTGGGATCAACTTCTCTAGGTATGACAAATAAGAGATTGACCTTTAACTCAACCTTTTTCAGTCGTTAATCCAGGTTCCACCTGGAATATCACCAACCCAATACTACCATAGTCAAAGCTAGAGCGGAAGTCTTACGAGAGTTCCTCATAATCGAACCTGGGTGGATGAAAAAAGAGACTGAAGAAGGCGTCATCTCTATTTGTCAATCCATCCACACTTGTGAGTGTTCATTTATGAGCATTGATAAACTTAAACCCAAACTTTTCTCAAAAAAAAAAAAAAAAAAAAAAGAAAAACTTAAAGCCGAAGTGTTTTTTTTTTTAAAGGAAAATTATCATTCAAATTAAAATTGGATACAAACATTAATATCAGAGATAAAACAACCCCGTGATATAAGAGATATAGTTCTCAATTAAGATCGATTCTATCACTAAAATATGATGAAACTAAGTGAGAAGGACATAAACCGAGATCCGATGATGCCGAAGTGTTGTTGTTGTTGGGGCATTTTTTTTGTTTTTGTTTTTGTTTGTGTGTGTGTGTGCGCGCGCGCGTGTGTGTATATATATATATTTTTTAAGTGAAAGAAGTTTAATGTCCAACCCACTTGTCCTCGTCGCTTCCAAACCATCCAACTCGCTTATATTATTTGGCGATCTTGAGTTTGGTCTTTGAGATATTTCTTACCTTCCAATCACTATCAGTTAATTCATTATTTATCAAACCCGCCTTTATACACCCCTAAAATATATGTAAGAGATTATCAATTATACACATATATAAAAAAATTTAAATATAAATTTTTATTATTTTAATGTGATTTTAACTAAATATAATAATATTTAAAAATGTTTCCCTAAAAAAATAAAGAATTTTTAAAAATCTTGGTGTTACCATAAAAAGTCTCAAAAAATAGGGCCATAAATAAATAAAAAATAAAAAAATAAAAAAGGACCATGAGCGAAGCACATGGGCGCCTCAGGACGTTGGGCAAAAATAATAATTCAGGAGACGGACACGTGGCGGCGTACAATGATTGGAGTTCGCGTGAGAACCCAAAACGTGTCAGGCCCTGATAGTGAACACGCCAGCTACTACGCACGCCTCTAAGACTCTCGAGAGCCCCGACCTTCCAGAAACTTCCAGCATTTCCTGGCTACAATTCGTCCAAAAATCTACGGGCTCACATCCCGCCACGTGTCACAACACCACGACCGTTCGTCCAACGTGGCACCCTCAATTCTCGTGAAAATGATACGGCCCCGCCTCTCCTCTCTCCCCCCGACCTTTCTTTATCTCCCCCTTTTTTTCTTAGGGCACTTTCCGACACACTTTCTAGTCCACCAAACAGTCCTCCCCCGTTTCTCAGCTCCCAAACAAAATCACAACCAAGATTTTTATTTCAAGCCGAAGAACCAGAACGACTTCAAAAGTTTTTCACTTTTTAATTTTTAATTTTTAATTTTTAATTTTTAATTTTATTTTTTTGCCTTTTTTTTCCATTTTTATTCTTCCGCCATGAATGGCGATGGAGGTGGTACAAGTCGGGAAGTGAAAATGGAAGAGAGAGAGTCTACGCAGCGAGTGGTTTACATGTGGGGGTACCTTCCCGGAGCTTTGCAGCAGAGGTCGCCGCTCTTATCGCCAACCATCGTCCGCCTCCCGTCGCCGTCCTCGTGGATGGATGTTTGTGGCGGAGGCTGCGGATTCGCCATGGCTATTTCAGGTGTTTCCTTCGATCTTCGTTTTTTCAAGATTTGGTTTTTCTCTCCTACATTGTGGCTTCTTTTGAGATTAATTGGATTTGATGTCGATTGGGATCGGGTTTTGAGGCCAATAGGTTTTTGCTACTATTTGATTCCCCTGTTTGGTCAGTGGGAAAATGCGGGTGTTATAAAAGTGAACGAATCTAAGAAATCTCGTTAAATATGTTCATCTTCTAATAAAAATAATTAACTTTCCAAGATGTAATTGTCAGGCATTATTTCCTGACCACACTAGAAATTGAAAGTCTGATTTTTGTGGTCCTTTTCTTCTTTGTAAAGCAAATTCATTGTCAAGTGAATTAAATTGCTCAGACTTCTTCTTTTCTCCTAATAAGGCATTTTTGCATATAAGATTCTGGATTTTCTCGAAAACTGCGGCGCAGTTTTACTTGGTTGATATGTTTAGCACATAATCCTCTGCTGGTTTGGTTGTAATTCATATTGCAAGACAAATTTGTTTATACATTACTCTCCTTGTGTTTGTTGTCTGCTTCAGAGTCTGGAAAGCTCATTACATGGGGTTCAACGGATGATCTAGGTCAAAGTTATGTGACATCCGGGAAGCATGGGGTAGTACAGCAACATAAGATGCTAAACTAAATTCACTTTTTTTTTTTTAATTATAACTTGAATTGTTTTGCTCTGGAACTTACCACTGTTGTCAATTTCGCTTGTTTAGGAAACTCCGGAGCCTTTCCTTCTACCGACTGAGGCTTCTATAGTGAAGGCAGCTGCAGGTTGGGCCCATTGTATTGCAGTTACAGGTACTATAGTAACTTCTTATGAAAATATATATGAAAAGGTTATAGTTTTTCTCAAGGTAATGAATTGAAGTTGTGTGAAAAAATCTTTTCTTGTCCCTCTAGTCTGCTTCAAGTTGTAAAACACGTACAAGCAATCGACAATAGGATATGTGGGAAAATGACCTTTTTTTAAGCATTTTTTTTAATACATGTCCGAAGTTTTATTAAATTAGGAAAATGACTTTGTTTTAAGAAGCGGTCAATCGGTAATTGACTAATATCAATATGTGTTTATAGCCGCTGGCCATTTTCCTAAAGAAAAATGTTCAGTCATTTTTTCTTAAATGAGTGTCCAAAAACGGCACATCTACCTATTTTTTACTTGATTATCACCCCTTTTCCCTCTTTTTTTTTTAAATTTATTTAATTTATTTTTTAATTTTAAGTTAGTTCATTAAAAGACGTGAGTGTAGACAGGAAGTTTACAAGTGAAGCACCTTAAACAAGTTATTTGGTTTTTCTGATGTAAGAATACAGAAAGAAAAAGTTTGTCTATGTAACGCTAACTTTGTTTTTTATTCTGCCCCATGGAAGTTTGGTTGTCTAGTTAGTTTTGAGGTTTTTGTTGTGTGCTTGGTGCAGATAGTGGAGAAGTGTTCACTTGGGGTTGGAAAGAGTGTATTCCTTCTGGGAAGGTCTTTGGAGACCTATCTGCAGGTGCAAGCACAGAGAGGGAGGTACTTGAAAGGCAGAGCTCCTTTTCAACAGAGCAAGGTAGTTTCATTTCATTTTGACATAAAAAGAGTGAGATATAATTTGGCTACTTTCTCTTGATTTCCAAAAGTGCGAGTTTAGGTTTTTTAGGTACGGATTGATGCTTATATTTTGGTCATATGTTACAGTTAGCCCTCATTCTCAAGGCTCCCGGTCCAGTGGAGGAGCAGGTTCCGGCAATGATGCTAGAAGTGGAGAAGAAAGTACAAAGCGAAGAAGAGTATCTTCAGCAAAGCAAGCAGCTGAGACTTCATCTGCAGAAGAAAGCCTTTCTGCCTTGCCATGTCTTGTGACACTGAATGCGGGCATCAGAATAGCCAGTGTTGCTGCTGGAGGACGTCATTCGCTGGCATTGTCAGGTAAGTTTTTTGAATAAACGTTCTTAAACTGCAGATTTGATACATAGTGTCCGTCTAATGCAGCCATTTTACATCGAGTATAAAGTCAGCAGCACTGAAGATTTATTTTCTGAACCAAGATCTATTATGCATTCTGATTTTCCCAAGGTTGCAGATATAGGTCAGGTGTGGGGTTGGGGTTATGGAGGCGAAGGACAACTTGGCTTGGGCTCTCGAATACGCATGGTGTCATCTCCTCATCCCATACCTTGCATCGATTCCTCTTCTTATGGGAGGGATCGTTCCTCAGCAATCTCTCGCGGAAGCATGAGTGAAGGACAGAGTTACAGAGTTCCTGGAAATTACGTCAAGGCAATAGCTTGTGGAGGGCGGCACAGTGCAGTTATTACAGGTAGTGCTGCAGTTGTTTTCTTGTTTAAGTTGAAAAACAGTCCTGCTGGATATACAGTTTTTCTCTGAGTCCCCTATGCACGGGTTCTGTAGCCCATGTCAGGGTTCTCCGATTTTGACTTAAAGTCTGTTAGCAACATTTACACGTAATAAAAGCTTGAACTTTGTCTTAAGCAATAAGCTCATCTTTTACAGTACAGATATAAATTTCAGATCCGTAAATTGGAGAATAAATAGAAAATTTCTTATTTACTACTTGTATGCTTGTCTAATACTAACACTCATGCTATATTTTGCATGACAGATGCTGGAGCACTCCTAACATTTGGCTGGGGGCTTTATGGACAGGTGAGTTATTCCAGAGCATTAGTTTCTTTATGTCATTGTCCCTCATATTTTCTTACTTATGTTGGGAGAGATGCTCCTTTGCCACTTTACTCTCTTTGTATAACTACCTAGAGATGTAGTTCAAGTCAATGTCTCCTTTCTCATTCTCTCTCTTAGTCCTTTCAAAAACCACCACCTTTCTTTCTAATTAATTTCTCATGTGATTATAACTTTATAAGCTACAATTTGCGGGACTTATAGTAATTTGTTGATATTTTTTTCAGTAGTTCAATAGAAACACTCTATTGGAAAACAATGGCTTTGTTCACATGTTTAGGACATAGCTTGTCTTAGTGCTGCTCAAAGTTTTTGTTGATCAAGTTGAATTTTGCAACTATTAACATAGTAAAGTAAAAAGAGTACATTTCCTAGAGTTCTCTGCTTGATAGTCTCTTAGGAGTTGGGATGGGCTGCTATCACCTTGTCATTGTTTTTAATTTTCCAAAGCCATAGTGGAGGGCTCTTATGAATGACTGGGTTAGTTCCCCTACTTTGTAGTTCGTATGCTAGTATGTTTTACAACGCGTTGGGTAGAATCTTTTAGGGTCTTTCTTGAATTTAAGGTAAAGTGCTAGAGTGTATTTCATTTATCTGCACACAAGTTTTGGATTTTTTGAATCCTATTAATCATATGTAAGTACTTGCGCATTTTAACTTTTCTGAGATGCTTCTGTTAAATGATTTATTGCTGCGAGACCATTCATGATGAGCATGAAAAAGAAACTCATCCGTTGCAGCTTCAAAATATGCTAACAAATGTGGTAATGTGTGTTCCATTTCCTCAGCTGGCAATCCTGGCAGTTTTAAATCTTTAATCCTTACATCCACCCGTGACTGGTTGGAGTTTCCCTTTTTAACCGTTCTCAGGATTAATGTAGGTAAAGTAGGATTGGTGCTGAAAAGGAAGTGTAGATATGCAAGATGAGGTTCATCAAACAAGGAATATATCTATTCTGTTCCCTTCTAATGATATCTCTCTCACACCTTGTTCTTTGCTGCTCGTGTTCTTTTCATGATGATGAAGTACAACTAATTGTTGTTATGTTGTTTTCTTCAAGTGTGGGCAAGGATGTACGGATGATGAGTTAAGCCCAGTTTGTGTCTCTTCCTTGCTGGGTATTACAATAGAGAGTGTGGCAGCGGGACTGTGGCACACTGTCTGCGTATCTTCTGATGGTGATGTTTACGCATTTGGTGGGAACCAGTTTGGGCAGCTGGGCACTGGTGCCGAACAAGCGGAGGTACTCTCTTTTTCTAGAGTATAACTTGTTATGTCATTGGTCTTTCTATTACTAGCACCATGGTTTTAATGTTTTTAATATCATATCTCATCCAGATTATGGCTCATGGAAATGCTACAAATACCAATAAATTGGTTTATATTCCTAATTGAACTCGAGATCCTGACAACCTGATAATAGTAACTCTTTATTTTTGCCACACGCTTCTGATGTAGAATGCTGGACTAAGCAGCTGTGATTACTTAATCATTAAATCGTCACTTCTTTTGCAACATAGTCAAATTATTATCATAACAAATTTTGCTGATAGTTCATGCTCCAACTAATTTTGAATTTTAATTCAGACGCTCCCAAGGCTTCTTGATTCTCCGAGTCTGGAAAATACACATGCGAAAAACATATCTTGTGGGGCTCGTCATAGTGCCATAATCACGGGTATGTCACCACATATTTGCATATAGTTGCTAGGATCATGAACTCCCATTCTTTGACCATTAGCCTGTATTATACAAACAATAAATACAGTCAAATTTTGTTTGATCACTCCATATTATGTATGCTGAGAGAGACTTGTTGGTTGGACATTTCATTAGCATATTCTGTTTTCCGGTAAATATTTTAAACTCAAACAACCAAAAATTCTCCCATGGCTTTTACCTGTACATTAGTTAGTGTTGTGGCTTGTAAAAATCCTTTGGGCTAAATGGAGGTCGGTTCTTTATTTAGACTTCGAGTAATGGTTCCTATTGATGCCGAGTTTTATCATCCCAGTGTGCATGTCTTTATGTTAATTTCAGTGAGAATGTTAAACTAGCATTTACATGAACAGACGCCTAATGCGATTCTAACTTCTATCCTTTTCTTTTCGTGCTCCTGCTTTTTCAAAGAGGATGGCAAAGTGTTTTGCTGGGGATGGAACAAATACGGCCAGGTATGATACTCATTTGATGTTTTAGGTCAATGACATCAATATATAAATGTGCCCTGCCATGCTATAAGATGTATATTCTAAGCCTGCATTTTCTACTACACGCAGCTCGGGTTGGGGGATGTTATCGATCGCAACATTCCTTCTGAAGTCGCTATAGCGGGTTGTGTCCCTAAAAAGGTTGCTTGTGGCTGGTGGCATACCCTGCTCTTGGCTGAATCACCCACTTGAGTTCCTTCTCCTCCAAATTGCCTTGGCACAGTTTTGTTAGGTAGGAGTTGAATGGACTTGTAATTCTTGAGTAATATGATATGTATTATGTACATACAATAGGTTTGTAATGCATATGCATATATATATATATATATATTTATATATGTACACAAATCTGCTCATTCTTTGGTGGCCGAGGGTTCACCATGACTCGCACAATCATAACACCGTTGCAAGAGTGAGGCATCGGCTTGTCATGTAGGAAACAGTAGTAGTCCATTTGTGTATTTATTTTTCTTCACAATTTGAACCACTCGATGGTAATTATATGCTTTCTAATGCTAGGTAATTTATGTGAAGGGGTTGCTTCTGTACCTCCAGTGGTTGAATGGTTTATGTTTCCTTTCTTCTATCTTTTGGATCCTTTTACGTTTAGATCTCTTATTTTATATTATTGGCAAGAATTCACTTTTTAATTGCTGTATTTAATTTTTAATTGTTTGATTTCTTAGTGTTCAAGTCAAGGGTGCCTTTGGTGCACTCATTTGATAAGGAATTTTTAGATTGGAGCTGACTGATTTTTTAAAAACTAGTTATAATTTTTGTTGACTTTTCAAAAAAAGACAAAACTGAGATGAAAAACTTAGATTGAACCGATTGATTAAACACATGCTAAAAATTTATAAACTCAACATAACAAATTGTTCCTACTTATAAATTAAAGCCACAGCTTCTAAGATCCTATAAAACAATTCTCTCTTTTCCTTTGCCGATGTTAAAATTAGAGCAAAAGCAATATATTTTCATAATCTAATGTGTTCCCTTTCTTGCCAACCATTTAAGTTTTCCCTTTCTTAAGATTTCCACAATAATAGTAATAATAACAATAAAGGGTTGACAACAATATTTTTGTTAATAGGGTAATTATTTTCTGATCTTTTTACTGTATGATTTCTTATTTTACATTACTTGTAGAAATAAGTTAAAATTATTTTTTAAACAGTCTCATACATGATTAAAACTTACAACATGCTACATTAAAACCATTTGATCAACAACGTCAACTGGGCAAGCGATTCTACTATAGAAAAATTTCCATGAGACTGCTATGCTGCTTTTTTCCTTCTAATTTGTTACAATTCTCATGTGAAATTGGAAAATGTGTCAAAACTGATGTGATATATTTTGGCGTTCTCCATTTCGATAGGCACTATGTGGAGAAAATAATGCTCTTTGCGTGGTAATTCTAGACTCTGAAATGGAAAAGTAAGAATATAAATAAAAGAGTAGTATTAGAGATATCAATTTTAATATCTACTTTTTAAGTATCAACTCACGTGTCATTTTTTTAATGATAAAAATAATTAATTGAAATAGTAATAATTTAATCATTTATCAATAAAAAAATGATAATTCATATACTACATAACATAGATTGATACTAAAAAATTAGAATTAAAGTTAGTATCCCTAATCGTTTTCAAGATAAAATTCAACCCACCACCTTCTTCCTTGGGAGCCATTAGGTGATTGACTTACTTGGGTCTTCTCTTCTAGATACAAACTTCCTTTCGGTTACATAGTGGAGTCATTTTCTTTAGGATCATTGGACGCAAAACCTTTTGACTACAATTGGCTTGGATTCTTCTCTATTGTATTAGGCCATCTCCAACCCATTTACTCTATTTTAGAGTACATAAACTCTAAAATAGAGTATCTGTCAATTCAAATACTATTTTATCTCCAACCCATTTACTCTATATCATACTCTAAAAGGAATATTCTATTTATATTTTTTTTTATAATCATTTAAATATTATTTTATATTTATTCCCTATAATATTTGTATTTTACAAATTATGCCCCCATACAATTTTTTTAACATATTAATCCGTTGATTATTTTTATTTTTTAGAATAATATTTAAAAATAGAAAGTTATATCAAATAACCAAAACACTATAAATTTAGTGCGATTATCAAAAACAACTTAATATTGAGTGAAAAAAAAAACTACATGATTTTCTTAATTCCACAAAAAAAAAAAAAAAAAGGAAACAAACTGACATTCAATATTTTTAAAAAAAAAAAACTTAAAATTACATGACATTTGTCCCTAGGGCTTTACGCTTTTATATTATGTATTTTGTGTTATTTTTGGTTTATTACATGTAATTGTTTAATGTATTTTTATGTATGCTTATTTATGGTTTGTTTATGAATTAGAATATCTTCTCAACTTTTTAATTTATGTAAAACTTGTATGTTGATTTACTATCTTACAAAATTTATTCAAAATAATAAAATAAAAAAAGGTATAAAAAAATAAATATAGCTTAAGATTTAAACATACAAATACTTTACATATAGAAAAATGGGTAATTTTAAAAGAAAAATTAAGTTAAGGGTAATTTTATAATTTTTATTTTTATCTAAATATTAATTTAACATTTAATTAAAAAAAAGAAAAAGTAGTTTAGAGTATGAATAGTGATACTTCAAATATGAAGTATACTATTCATACTC
The DNA here is from genome assembly GCA_038430175.1 of Ficus hirta. Lineage (NCBI taxonomy): Eukaryota > Viridiplantae > Streptophyta > Magnoliopsida > Rosales > Moraceae > Ficus > Ficus hirta. The sequence continues at coordinate 7,082,057 of CM076594.1, read as the reverse complement.
TATATTTAGAGTTCCATTTAGAGTATGGGTTGGAGAGCTTTCCATACTCTAAAATGGTGAAAAACTCTAAAATAATGTATGGTTGGAGAGGCTCTTATTTTTCATTTCTCTCTTTTATTATGGGTACGTTGTTATTTTCACATCCAATTGGATGTAAGTGCATGTGCAACCTTCAAATATTCACCTAGTCCTTTTTTTTTTTTTTGTCACAAATGTCATCATTATATTTTGGAGAATTTATCATATTACTAAAAATTTAATTTAATAACTAAAACAAGAGTCATACTGTTTACTCATATATACTGATTGCCCTTTGAATTATATATTATATTTGAATATTTATTCAAACTGAATATTTACATATAAATATAAAATTTAAATTGTGTATTTAAATTAAATGTATTTTTAGTAGTTTCTATTAAACGTAACGTTTGAATGGTGCAAAGTAAAAAGTAAAAATAAAAATGTGATATGAAGTTTTATAAAATAAAAAATTTGTATTTGTATTTGAATTTATTGTAAGATAATAGAATATTCGAATAATCTTACTATCTATTATCTTACTATGATAATCGACCAACCAAAGGGAAGTTATTATCTAATAATAACTATCGGAACGATCATCCAAACACACCACATGCCCATTAGAACACAGAAAGACGCGGTAACCAAATTTTATGCATTTTTTTTCACAAGATAGGTAAAAAATCAAACGACTTGTAAGTTGTAATCCATATAGAACATTCCAAACTTAGGACAAAACCTTTGACAAAAACCTCTCACATCGACTCATTTTAAGAACCAACACCATTGCTACACCACCACTCAAACCAATCTCTCGAAACTCTCTCTCTCTAACCTCTCTCTCTCTCTAGAAATGGCGACGCCAAAGCTTCTCCTCTTCACGGCGGCGCTACTGTCCCTCGCCGCCGTATCAACTCCCCTAAAGCCCTGCCCCAACTGCGGTTCCACACCAGTCCCTTACCCTCTCAGCACGTCCCCGACCTGTGGGGATCAGTCCTACAAGATCCGCTGCGACGCGGGAACAGGTAACACCACCAAACAACCACAACTCCTCTTCGACACCGTCAACGACTCATACCCAATCATCTCCATCTCCGGCCCCACCCAGCGCCTCGTGATCTCGCCCTCACCGCTCCTCCCCAACGCCTGCGTTGCAGAGGATTTCCCCCACCAGGGCCTCCAGCTCAACAGCTCCCTCCCCTTCAACGTCACCTCTGCCAACACCATCGTCTACCTCAACTGCTCCGACTCCCTCCTCAGCTCCCCCCTCAACTGCTCCTCCTCCAGCCTCTGCCACTCCTATCTCAACTCCACCGGCGGCGCGTGTCTTAACGCGCCCCTCTGCTGCACCTTCCGGGCCGGCGGCTCCTCCACGTCCTACATGATCCGGGTCAGGAGCTCCGGCTGCAGCGCCTACACCAGCTTCGTCAACCTTGACCAGGGCCTGCCCGTGGCCCTCTGGCCCCAGCCCGGGGTGGAGATCGAGTGGGTCTCGCCGAGGGAGCCCGTTTGTGCGGCCCAGTCCGACTGTGATGACCTGTCGACCTGTGGGCCCGATCGGCTGACCGGCGGCGGAGAGCGGAGGTGTTTCTGTAACGGCGGGCTTGTGTGGGACCCAATTGTGGGACTTTGTGCGGAGAGTGAGTTTTATTTTTGTTGGTCAATTGTTTTGACTAAGTTAATGTGGTGGAGACCAGAATGTTGACTTTAGATTTTGTCTTTTTGTTATTGCAGATACCACGTGTCATGATACTGACGGTTGTGAGGATTCTAACCGGACAGCACTTATAGCTGGTACCTATAACGCCTGACTCCCCTTTTATTTAATTTTTAAATTAGTTAAAAAATTTTATAGTATGAACAATTTTTATTTGTTAGATTACTTTTTAATAATAGGATAGATAAAAAATTTACAACTAGTGATATGAAAATTATTGGAGTTATAAATCTGATTATAAAAAATTAATATTTAAAATTTTAATCATTAATATTTTTTTGAATAAATATTGTTTAAGATAAGGATCAACAGATGCATCAAAACTTCCTAGGTTGGTCCCCTCTGACATCTTTTTCATTTTCTTATCCCAAAGAAATTTTTATCATTAATATGAAATAGAAGGTCATTTTGTAAATCACCTTACCTATATCATCTTATGTAATTTACCGTCAATAGATTTCTGGTCCAACTTTATCCTTTTTTTTTTATTTTTTTATAGCTAAACTAAACTTTGTCCAGTTCAGTTGAGTACCAACTGGCGTCTTTTTCAAATGAGTAGTTGATAACATTTTCTTATTTAATTGCTTGATACACTTATTAAATAAAGGATATATTGTGCTATATATATGTAAATGAAATAAAAACTTTCTTAAAGTAAATAAAAAAGAAAGAAACATATTTTGGACTCTCCAATTTTTATTTTTATTTTATTTTTTTAAGATACAACTACTTCTTTTGTTTGTTTCTTTGTTGTTTATCAATGGAATCTGATCTATATATGCATTAGATTTAGGTGTTATATTGTTTGTCAAACTGGTTGGTTGATCGGTTGAGTGCTTAATTGGTTTTGACTCTTAATCGATTAATTAATACATGATTAGTCGAAAATATCAACCGTTTCCCTCTAGATCTAAGAAGACTATAATTTATTGCACATCAATTAAGATATAGAAATATATATATATATATATATATATGCATATATATACATATATATTGACTATAGACCGTCTCTATGTCGCAAAAAAATAGTAGTTAAAAAATGTCCCTGCAGGTTTGACCTCCGGCGTCGGAGGAACCCTCGTCGTCGCCGCCGTCGCCGCGTTCCTATACAAGCGCCACAGGCGCATCAAGGAAGCGCAAGACCGGCTGACCAGAGAGCGGGAGGAGATACTCAACGCCAACGGCACCGGAAGAGCCGCTAAGGTCTTCACCGGCAAGGAGATCAAGAGAGCCACCAACAACTTCGACAAAGACCGCCTCCTCGGCTCCGGCGGCTACGGAGAGGTCTACAAAGGCTTCCTCAACGACGGCTCCGCCGTGGCCATAAAATGCGCCAAGCTCGGCAACTCCAAGGGAACCGATCAGATCCTCAACGAGGTCCGTATCCTCTGTCAGGTCAACCACCGTTGCCTCGTCCGCCTCCTCGGCTGCTGCGTCGAGCTGGAGCAGCCGATACTGGTCTATGAGTTCATCGAAAACGGGACGCTTTTAGACCATCTCCGAGGCCTGATCACCACCGCAAAGCCGCGGCATCTCTCGTGGGAAGACCGTCTCCGAATCGCTCACGACACGGCGGAGGGACTGGCTTACCTCCACTTCTCCGCCGTCCCTCCGATTTACCACCGCGACGTCAAGTCCAGCAACATCCTCCTCGACGAGAAGATGAACGCGAAAGTGTCCGATTTCGGGCTGTCGAGGCTGGCTCACGTGGACTTGAGCCACGTCTCGACGTGTGCGCAGGGCACTCTGGGGTACCTCGACCCCGAGTACTACCGGAACTATCAGCTGACCGATAAGAGCGATGTTTATAGCTTCGGAGTGGTGTTGTTGGAGCTACTGACGTCTCAGAAGGCGATAGACTTTACGAGAGAGTCGGATGATGTGAATTTAGCGGTTTATGTGCAGAGGATGGTGGGAGAGGAGAGGTTGTTGGAGGTTGTGGATCCCGTCTTGAAGGACGGCGTGAGTGATTTGGAGAGAGATACGATGAAGGCGATCGGGTTTTTGGCCGTCGGGTGCTTGGAGGAGAGGAGGCAGAATAGGCCTTCTATGAAGGAAGTTGCGGAGGAGATTGAGTACATTATGAGCATTGCCAAGGCCAAGGTTGTCGAGAACTAAAATAGTTTCATTACGTGTGTGACAAAAGAGAAAAAATAAAAATAAAAACGGTTATAAAAATAAAGGGTGACATAGTAATTTTAAGAAGACGAGACATCAATATGGTGAGACTGATTCGAACTCTAAACCTTATCAAGAGGAACGATCAGCCTTATCATTTCAATGGCCCGTGGTTACAAAAATGAATTTTGTTGTTAGGAGTGTTTGAGTTTGAGGATGTCTTTATGTATGTACATATTAAAATGTTTGTGTAAGGTCGTTTACAAAGTATGTTGTGTGAGAATATATGGAGATGGAAATTAGTGCTCGAGTTGCCGTTCAATGTTTTGTTTTGAAGTATATATATATATTAGAATTGTGAAACCTAGGATTGGTTTGGCTGAAGTTCTAGAGAACTTTATAGGAGTCTGTTACAAACTTTTTTTTTTTGTTTTTGAGTTTTAGTTTTAGTTCTAGGTTTTTTTTTTTTTTTTTTTTTTTTTTTAAGTATACATATCGGCATTGTTGAATTACAAATGTTTCCTTGGTGATTGTTGTTTAAGCTACAGAAATTAGCACTCAGTTAAGTGCTAACTATGTTTCTTGCAAATATTTTTTATAAAAAAAAAAAAATCCAGAATTTGACGCATTTGGCAGGAGCAGTAATTTTGAAAGTTAAATAAATAAATTAGCAGAAAATTCTGGATCAAGTCGGTCAATTAGTGTATAGATTCTGCTGATTTCAGTCCAACTTATGATTCTTTAACTTCCCTTTTCAGCTATAACTTGAAACTACAATAGTCTTTGCAATACACATTAGTTACTCGTGAAAATTGAAATCATGAGATTTTCGTAGTAGGATTAAGAAAAACAATAAAACTCTTCGCACATTATCTTTCAAAACTCTTTAAAAAAGATTCTGGGGTGAGCTTTCCTTGTTTGGGGCTTTTGGGCTTTCTTTCAGGCTAATGGAGTCACTTGGGCTCATTAGTCCCATTTTTTGGAGAAAGAAGTAGCTTTTTTACGAAAATAATTGAATTATGTAGTAAGGTTTTATAATATTTAAAATAGATAAGAGAATTATTATTATTATTATTATTATTATTTCGCTTTTATTATATGAGAATGCCCCTATATGTTTTACTTGTAAACAGTAGTAAATAAAAATATATATAATTTACTAAATAAATTTGTTATTGATTGTTTTTTATTTTCAATATTTTAAAATCTTACCATTTACTTTCTTTAATGTTGTCGTTGTGAAAATGTCAATTTGACATTTCACTAATTTGGCATTTTGTAGCCGTTTGCGAAAGAATTAACACCACGCTACTAGTTCAACACTAATTTTGGGATAAATTTGTTACTAACATTCATGTTAACTGTATGTTCTTGTCACATTAGTCATTAAAATAATGGAGTTTAAAACTATCTACCAATACCTTCCTTTTTTTTTTTTTTTTTTTTTTCTTTAAACCCTTTGCTTTAAGGCTACATTTGTTTGATAGCAAAACGCAGTTTCAAGGGAAAACATTTCTAAGAACTTTCCAATTAGAATTCAAGTCAGAGATAGAGAGGTACTTGGTCTTAATTCAGTAAGTTTTGAGGTAGGCGATGATAGAAAATAAAGCCTAAAACTCTTTGACTTTCCTTGTTCTTCTTTGACACCCTCCTTCCAAAGGCGTAGTCGATGGAAAACAGGTGAATATTCCCGTCCTCTACTTTTCACTTTGTTTTCATTTTTTAAGCCCAAAGAAAATAATCACCTAAAATTCGACAAAGACACCTCATGAACTTTTATTTTTTATTTTTTATTTTTATTTTTTTGTGGTGGCCCAAATATGTTTTATAACCAATATTTGTTGGTGAAACACCAACAAAACGCGTAATTGAGGGTTAAATTCAGAGTTATGGTTGTACGGAATGGACATTTTAATGAGTTAAGCTGTCTACTTAAAGAAAGATTAACAGATGCTTATGAAGTTAGTGACATGGTTGCAATCTCATTTCTCAAGTTTATTTCTTATTTGAGTAATACATTTGAGAGTTGGTCCTTCTTTGTTTTGATAGTTAGAGAGTTGGTAATGATACGAAACAAAAGCCCAAAATGTTGACTCCATATTTGACCCACCCACACCATTTCTCACCAAAAAAAAAAGCTCAAATGAGGAAGAAATTCAACCTAGATGTTCAAATTGTTTAAGAGTTTTATACTATCAGTAGTAAGGAATGTTGTATTTGTCACTAACAAGAGAATATCTTAAACTAGATTCAGTTTTATCCACAGTGAAAAATGGACACTCGTGTCACTCGCGACTGTCCTTAACACTGTCTTATTTTAGAATCACTCGTTGTTGTTTTTTTTGTTTCATCATAATGATCGTTCAAATTAAGCTTTAAATAATCACTCAAGTGATTTGGATAAAATTTTTGGAATAGTGGAGTAGAAGCATTCCGTTTGGATATTTCCAATAGTGCCCCTCCCTTGTTTTGCCCATGTAAATTTTGGTGCTAAACCTTGCATACATAGACAAGGGAATGTCGGTGCATTTTTGGGCTTCTCAAATTGGCCAACTGAAAAAGAATCCAAAAGGCTAACATGCCCACGTGATGCTCAATCAACTTATGCTGAATTTGGAAACCTCTCAAGTTAAATAGTCTTGTTTTAGACACCTTTTTTATGATAAAAAATTCAAAAAGAATCTACTTCTTACTTCAAATACAGACCAACATTTTATGTGTTCACATCCCTTTTTTGGTATTATAACACTTTGAAAAAAAAAAAACAATCCTTATATATATATATATATATATACACACACACAACTTCGATTCCTACGTTAATAAAAGGGAGATGTATATGTACAAGAGTAAAGCTAGGGGGAACTTCTAATGTCTTACATCATCTGAGATGACCCTCTATGTGACTTGCCATTTGATAAGAGATAAAGCTCATCTTATTAAAAAAAAATAAAAACAATTTTACTTTTTTTCATCCACATAATGTGGTAAGGGGGTACCAGAGGTGTCCCTTAACTTTATTCTATGTACAAATACCAAAAGGTCAACGGGTATAGTTAGGCTATTTACATAGGTATAAGCTTCTTAAAAGAGAAAATAAAGAACATGGAAACGTTGACCAACATAAACAAGGTGCGAGAGTTTGGTCTAAACCCACAGTTTCGATTTGATTGTTTTTTATTATTTTTGCTTTACAAGGAAAGTGCCCTTTTTTAATGGCTTCGGCTGGTGATCTGCATCATTTCAGACTTCCATTGATCATTAGATCTAGCTCGATCCATGCTTTGTGGATGAATTCCCAAGCCAAGGGTGAAAGTTGAAGTTTGTTTCAAGGCATATTGATGTTCAGTTAGATTTTTTTTTTTTCTAAATTGAAAAATAAGGAAAGGACTACTTATTCTCTTTTAAGACGACATAATACTTGAGTAATCACACATAATCTCGAATGTTATCAGATTTGGTACGTAGACCAAATGATACAATACAAGCAAAAGTTTCTTGATTCATTCTCATCCCTGCTAAAGAAGAGACGGGACAGAAATGGAATTATCTAATTAATGAACATTCTTCAAACTCAACCAATATTCCATCTAACAAAACTATGTATTTTGAAATAAAAAATCATTAATGACAAAAAAACATAAAAATTCACTATAAAATATATACCAAAGTCAATAGTTCCAAAAAAGTTTAGCAATTGAAACACAAAGTATAATCAAACATATCGAAGTAAACTAAGAACATAAATCACACATGGGCTAAAAAAGTATGAAGACTTTTTAAGACAAAAATGTAAATTGATCTCCTTTTTTGTCTATTGATAGTATTACGTAGATAATATATATGGAAATATATAATTAAAAAATAGAAAAATATATATACAATGTATTTATATCAAAATGGAGAGGGATAAAAAAAACCTCGGATATCATATCTTATTCGCATTCTATTTAGGCCCTCGCACGCTCCCATCTTTACGAGAAATACTACCATCCCAACAATCTTCTAAACATGACTAAAAATATAAATCCTTATTTTAGAAGCATGACATACGCATTTTAATGTTGGGAATAATCTCGAGAGCTTTTACCATGGAACTTAAACTTAAGATCTCTCATTTTCCATCCCACTTGTGAGCAACTCAAAAACGTTAAACTACCATTTTAATGATATATTAATTATTTTAAAGGTAGTACTCATGTTCAGTTAATAGTTAATATATTTATATGTCTCCATTAATGTCTCATATATATATATATATATATAGCTATAGTCTCCATTAATGTCATAATGAATCCTGGCAGCTAGGCCAGTTTTATCATCTACATATTTAGGGTATGTTTGGTATTTAGACTCATTTTAAATTAAACTGTGCTTTTTTCATTATGTTTTTTGTCTTTTTCTGAAAAGGTTTTTTATCTTTTTTGAAAAAGTCAACAAAAATTACTATTCAAACTTAAAAATTTCAACTCAACTCAAACTCAACTCATTCACCAAACACCGCCTTAATGTTGTTCTTTTTTTTTTTTTTTTGAGGGTATATTTAATGTTGTTCTATTTCGAATAAAAAGTTACAAAAATAATTTATAGACATGAGAATTGGAAGGAAGAAATTAGCTGGAATTTTGCACCAACTCAAAATCCATTTTTATTTTTCCATGTGCGTATCTATATAGGAATATGCTGCTGGCACATTTGGCAACTAATTTACAAGTGAATATTGTGACATTGTATGCATATTTTCTCTTATTTAGTATTAAGCAACCACATATTTTATTTACCTCCTTGATTTAAAGCAATTTTTTCAACACATCAATCTGGTTGTAATTTTGAAAAGTTGCCATATCACATAGATAAGTAAAATAATAAGGATTAATTACTTGTGAACAAGCTTTTTTATTACTATTTCAATAATCAAGAGAAATAGATGTTATATTTTGAAAATTAGAGGTAAATTACTACATTTTATTTTTTATTTTTTAAAAGTACTACAATTTCTAGTTGAAGGTGAAATTTAATAATCAATCCAAATAAATAAATAAATAAATAAAGTGATGCATCAAGTATTGTTAATATAATTATGCAATTGTCTTAAGCGCATCTAATGCCTTGATTAAAGCTAACATCTGTTTTTCTATTATGTTTTTTATGTTGTCGGTTTTACACACAAATTTTAAATGGAAACAAAAATATTAAAAACTATTGTAGCACATGTAAGAAGAAAAAATTACAATGAGTTGAGTTATGAAAATCATAAGTCTTAATTAAAGATAATGTCCCTAATTAAAAAAAAGCAAAAAAAATCAATTTAATAAAAAAAATGAGAGTAAGGGGGTGTTTGGTGTATAAGTTGAGTTTGAGTTGAGTTGAGATTTTTAAGTTTGAATAGTAATTTTTGTTGACTTTTTCAGAAAAGACAAAATTTTTTTTCAGAAAAGACAAAAAACATGATGAAAAAAGTACAGTTTAATTCAAAATGAACTTGTGAACCAAACATAGCCTTAAATGAACTCAAGTCCACAGTTCCATGCCACAAAAACATATATATATATATAAAAAAAAGAATGACACACATGATTTTATTTTTATTTTTTGCCTAAAGATTTCACATAATACTTGCATATATTTTAATCATATCACAACTTTCTTAAGCATCCAAATATCAAAATCTCCATAAAGCACATAAATAACAATAAATAAAAAAAGGAAAGTTAGTTATGATGGAATTTTTAACACGAAATATGATCCTATACCAAAGTTATGCTTTTTTAAAAAAATTAATATATATTGACCAAAAAAAAAATGGAAATAAAAATGTCATTGTCAGAGCCAATATCCACACCCCTGCCCCAGTGACCCCTCTCCACATACCGAGCCAGTGTTGTTCCATTTCTTGCCAAACAAAGATACAAAAACAAATTTTCAATCACAAGAAAAAAAAAAAATTATGATAATAAAAAACAAATAGTACTAATTTATCCACAATATGAAGCCGACAAAATTACGAAACCACCCCGAAGCCAACGTCAGACCTCTTTTTCAACCACTCAAAAACAAGTTTTCGAAACATCCTCTTCACTTAAAAAATAAATAAATAAAAACCAAAATGTTTTGTTATAATTTTATTGTTATTTTTATGTAAAAAGAAAAAAAAAAAAAAACGACGTTAGTTATAAGGCGCGTATATATAAATCCCGGGAAGCTTTGTTTAGCAAAACGCCATTTGCACAGCTCACCCTCAAGAATCCGAAGAAGGACGGACCGTTAGCGAGTTAGCGAGCCTCACTACTCAGTCGCTGACTCAGTCGTGACTCGTTCCGATTCCGAGTTCCAGCTTCCTTCTTCGGCTCTGATCCTGCGAGATCCGAGGTAATTCTCCCTTCCTCCTCCTCTCCTCGTTTTCCTCTTTCAAAATCTCTAAATCCGATCGTACGGAATTTAACTCTGGCTACGGATTAGTTTCGTTTCGTTTTGTTTTGGTTCGGTTCGATTTCTGGTGAATTACGCAATGCCGATCCCTTTCGGTAGTGCTTGTCGGTGGCGGTGATTGTGGTTCGCATTGGTTTATGCGGTTTCAATTCACATTTTTCTTCGATTTTTTGGTGTGATTTTCGGTTTTGCTTGAATTAATGGTGCGTTTTTGCTTCAGATCTGGCAGAAAGATGTATTTTTCTTCTGTGATTTTGTTTATCTGGTTGGTAATTGTCTTAATTGCCGCTTCGAATTTTTCTCGTGTAAGAGATCTCTGTTTGTTTGGTGCTTTGAAGATGGGCTTTGATTGTGTAAAGTGCCAGAGACGCCATTTGACAAGGATAAGACTTTCTGAGTTGAATGGTAAAACTAATTTACGCGCAGACGACCTTTTTATTTATTTGTTAATAAAATATAAGATCCGTGTGTTTCGCCTCTGGTTTAGAGAGAAGTCTTCTTGTTGCTCTCTCTCTCTCTTTTTTATTTATTTTTTATTTATTCTTTTTATTCTTTAATCACAGATTAAGCTTTGTTGTCATCATTTTATGCCCATCAGAAGGATTGAAGTTGATGTTCCAGCCTCGGGCTGATTTATAATAACAAGGAATAAAATAAAAATAATTGCTTAGCCAACTCCAAATGCGGGCCTTTGGTATTTCCGACTTCTTTTATATTGTGAAAAATGGTTGTTTCGCTTGAGATCTTTTTGCTTGTGGTTGTAGCTTCTGCGGAACTATAACCAGGAAACGAAATTTTACGGTGTAAAAATGTATGAATCTGTGGACTGTAAAGGGAAAATAATTAAGAAAATTTGGTGTCTACTTGACGTAATATCCCATATTGCTACTAGTTTCTGATTTTGTTCTGCATAGTCTTATGGAGTGACCAGTCGTGAAGTGTAATGGCTTTGTCATTCTCTCATTCAAAAATCCAGCCTGTGGTATAGCTGGAATTTGTTTTTGTTTCCTCTACCAGCTAAACCATTTGGATGTATTTCGTGATCATTTACTATTTTAGAAGCATGATTCATCTTATGACACGTGTTTGTATCTTTTGGTTTCTTCCCTTGCTTCCAGCTCTAAAAATTTTGGTTCATTACTTTCCACTTTTGCGATAAACTGGTGTTATTTTTTCTTCCCTGCGTGCTATACTCGTGTCAACCTCAGTTTGATAACCGACAGCTAAAGCATGACAACTTTATTCTAGGTGATGAGCGCTATTAAGATTATCTATGTTGGAGTTCCATTTTTGTATTTTATTTACTTGTCCGACATATTTATATAGGAGAGAGTATTCTCTCTTAATCTGCGTTTAGCCTTTCCAGTTCTGATTACTGTAATTAACAGAACAAAAAAGGGGCAAATAGAAAATGAAGGCGCTTATTCTTGTTGGAGGTTTTGGCACACGTTTGAGGCCACTGACACTCAGTGTCCCCAAGCCACTTGTTGATTTCGCTAACAAACCCATGATCCTGCATCAGGTAAACTTCGTACTTGCCCTTTGCCTAAAACCCCTAATTTTCATCGAATTCCGTAAACGACAATCAGGCTTCAAATTTTCAAGATTAACAAACTTATGAGTTGATTCGCTTTTGAGGATCAACTGTACTCTTTTTCCATGAAGAGGAAGATTAAGAGAAAGATTTTCCATTACAATTTAGATACCCATCAAAACTACTGTTATATGGTATAGTTACTCCCTATTCTGGTACTCTGCTATCTGTATAGTTGGGACCCTTAACCACCTTTCATGTGTTACACTGGTGCACATGTCTCAATCATGGTTAATGTGTCCATGTTTTTTCAGATAGAGGCTCTTAAGGCTATTGGAGTGACTGAAGTGGTTTTGGCCATCAATTACCAACCAGAGGTAAAAAAACGAAGTGATGATTTTTTTTATTATTAATTTTTGTTTTTAAAGACTCAATAAATTGGGCATCTGAAGTTTAAAAACCCATTCTTCATTATTGTAGGTGATGTTGAACTTCTTGAAGGATTTCGAAACAAAACTTGGGATCAAGATCACTTGCTCACAAGAGACTGAGCCACTTGGCACAGCTGGTCCTTTGGCTCTTGCCAGGGACAAATTGATAGATGATTCTGGTGAGCCATTTTTTGTCCTTAACAGTGATGTCATCAGTGAATACCCACTTAAGGAAATGATCAACTTCCACAAGGCCCATGGAGGAGAGGCATCCATAATGGTGACAAAGGTAAAACCTGAATCAAAATGTATATTTTCGGTAAATTTTACATTAGCCTTTCTACTCGGATTGGAACTTTTAGGTGAAGATCGTCTGAATGATTTCTCATGTCATGTAGGTGGACGAGCCATCAAAGTATGGTGTGGTTGTAATGGAAGAATCAACAGGGAAGGTTGAGACATTTGTGGAAAAACCGAAATTATTTGTTGGGAACAAAATTAATGCTGGAATTTACCTGTTGAACCCTTCAGTTCTTGATCGAATTGAGCTGAGGCCCACCTCAATTGAGAAAGAGGTTTTTCCAAAAATTGCAGCAGAACAAAAGCTCTACGCAATGGTGCTGCCAGGGTTTTGGATGGACATTGGACAACCAAGGGACTACATTACTGGCCTTAGACTCTACCTAGATTCATTGAGGAAGAAATCTTCCTCTAAGTTGGCCACTGGCTCCCACATCGTGGGAAATGTTATCGTCGACGAGACGGCCAAAATTGGTGAGGGGTGCTTGATTGGGCCTGATGTTGCAATTGGCCCCGGCTGTGTTGTTGAGTCAGGCGTTAGACTCTCACGCTGCACATTAATGCGCGGAGTCCGCATCAAGAAGCACGCTTGCATTTCCAGCAGTATCATTGGTTGGCACTCCACTGTCGGACAATGGGCACGTGTGGAGAACATGACAATCCTTGGAGAAGATGTCCATGTCAGTGACGAAATCTACAGCAACGGAGGTGTGGTTTTGCCGCACAAAGAGATCAAATCCAGCATTTTGAAGCCAGAGATTGTCATGTGATGCTTGTTGCTTAAATTAGTAGTCTCTGGTTTAGGCGTTAAGTTATATATTGTGTCTAAAATGCGTTTGTTCGTTTTTCATTTTATTTTTTCAATTCACTTTTCTCCTACACAGTTTCTGCCGGTCTGCCTGATGTGTGTCGTTAGCGTTGGAGGGTCAGTTGTCCCCTGTGAGATCATTGTTGTGAAATGTGTAACTTCAGTGTATATAGAAAATAAGTCCTCAGTTGGTTCTGAAATGTGTAATTTATTTGTCAAGAAAGAGTTTTTTTCTTAATGAATGTATCATTTTGGCCTTTTTATTTGATATTGTCGGTGCAAGTTACAATATTTCTGTCGTTTGTTTCTGTTGTATAATTTACTCGAGCAGTCTCTCCTTTAACACTTTTCTGGGTTAAAAGGAAAGTCTCCAAAAACTATAGCACAACTACGGTATGACCGGTCTTTTTTCTGAACCGGTCTTTTTTCTGAACGTTAGGACAAATCGATCAGATGAGATCTAACAATGAAAAATTTTAATGTCGGTTTTGGAAAAATGTTGCATGGTGCGACCATAATTGACTGATTTTACGCATTTCAATTCTAAAATTATCCTAAAAAGTAACCACCATTTGAGCGCAGCTTGAGCTTCTATATTTAGACAAGAAGACTTCCGTCCTAATTTGCAACCCAAGACATGGGCATCCGACCAGTCCTTGTCTTATAAATCATCAAAAAATAATTAGGAAAAAAAAAAGAAAAAAAAAAAAACGAAAGGACTAGGAAAAATCGCTACCAAATAAAATAGATACAAGTGGAAAAACAGTTGAAAAAAAGTGAACATTATTTCCACGCAAGTAATGGTCCCAAATTGATAACGCGGTTGCCTTAAGTGGTGCAAAATCCTGCAAAAAGCAATGTAAGTGTTGTTATTAAACTGACCTGAAGATCCTGTGGGAACTATGGTAACAATTCATTAATCATGTTGGCTATCATCTCAATCAAACTCATTTTATTTATTATGATTTATGACAATTTCATGTAATCCAGCTCATATTCAAAATTGACCTAACGAAATCAGATTTTTTTTTTTTTTTTTTTTTTTTTTTTGCATAACAAAAATAATAATTTAGCAACCAACAAATTGGAACCATTGTGTCTCAACTTGCATCTCTCACTCCCTATTTTGATCTAAATTTCGTTGAGCTAAATCAATTTATTTATAGTACAAAATTGATTCTTATATATTATTTGATTACATCCCTTGCTAATTTGTGCTCAAGGTTGGCCAAAACAAGAAGAAGAGAAGATTATTATTATTTTTAAATAAAAAAAAATGTCAACACCAATTAGACCACTTCCCACGAGGTCTTTTGTTATTCCTTGTTTTCTTTGTTATAATAACGATAATTATCAATTGTTATTATTTTGTCCATAGGTACCATGTGCATATTTCTTTGAGATCTCTTTTTATCAAATATGATCAATTTTTTATGGAACACAAAAAAAAAAAAAAAAAAGTCTCCTTCAAACTTTTTTTTTTTGAAGTAATCCAAACGACTTTTTTTAGTCCAATTATTCAATAAAATACAACGACAATTATTAATTGTTATTGTTTTGTTGATAGATACCATGTGCAAATTTCTTTCTCATCTCTTTCTTTCAATATGATCAAAAAAAAAAAAATTTTGGAATACAAAAAAGAAAAAAGAAAAAAGAAAAAAGAAAAAAAAAAGTCTTGTCCAAACTACTTTTTTTTAGTCCAATTATTTAATAGAATATAGAATATTGTCCGATTTCTTAAACAAATTAACAAGATAAGTATCCCACGTTTTCTCCATATCCCAAATTCCACGATGCTATCACCGACAGTGATAGGCCATGGCAGCAAACTCCACACGCCCTTTTGACATAAAGGACCCGAAAATTAATAGGACCCAAAAATTAAGAGGGACCAACTAAAATTTAGTGTTAGGTGTACTATTAGTTGCCTTGGATATTTAAATGGCCTAAGATCTTTTAGCTATATTAACCAAAGGATCCTATGATAATGAAGGCTTTAATTGTATTTTATAAATGAATGGATTTCTGATTGAAAAGGAACGTAGAATTAGTGGAAATAGTCCATAATCATTTTGAATATTTTGGCATCAAGTGGTTGCAAAAGAAACAATAACAATACCATCACCAAATAGGGGCCAAGGAGGTTTTGAAGAAAAATGAGGGAAAAAAGATTGTGTGGCCTACCATGTGTTGGTACCTTCTCCTCTCATTATCTACTAGAAATTGAGATGACAAAACATTGACCTCCCCCGTTAACCATTTGCCAAACATTTGGATCATGATTTTCATTTTTCTAAAAAATACCTTTTTTTTTTTTTTCTGTTTTCTTTTTTGGCAAAATTTATATAAAAATTTTACTTTTACCGTACCGGTAGCTATTGTTATTTTAACCATACGATTAACTTTTTAACAATGATCTATGAGTGGACATGTTAAAAATTTACAGCTCGCCCAGCAAAAGTGCTTCCGATCTAAATCATTTTGCTAAAAATTTGATTTAATAACTAAATTAATAGTACTTATCTTTTTATAATAAAAGTATGGTTCTTATGTAAGTTTTTCTCAATATATCAAAACTCATACAAACCCTCGAAACAAATAAGCACCAAATGGAGTGAATCAGGGAAGATCCCACTTCCCATTTCTTCTTGTTTTCATTCTACTTTCCATGCTCATCGAGAAAATGACATTATTGTTTGCTAGTGCAAAGTTAAAATACTATATATGTATATCATAACAGGGACACACTCTCTATTTTTGAGTACCATCCTATGATAATGGTGAGTTGTCATCGGAGTACTAACAAAAGGCTCAAGTCTGAAGATGCAATTTGACAGCTCTTACTTTGTAAAACCTTTCATTGCAAAGCCATTGGGGTGAGCAAGGAGAAAGACAGAATAAAACCCCCTATGTTTTTTGGGGCATTATCTGAGTTACAATAATTTATAAACTCTGTCTGAATCATAGATTTAAACCTGTAATTCAAACAGTAAATTTAAATTTTTATAAGAGAAAATACTATAGAAAAAAAGTCTAGTGAGTTTAAATTGAGATGCCAAACGGGAGCTAAACCTCTATAGGCTTGGATCGACAATGCTTGATAAGCAGATTAATTTTAGTAGTTTAATGCATTTGTAGTATCTTAGCCAAGCTTAATTTTAACAGTTTTACAGTAATCTTTACTTGCAAGCCAACATCAAGCATGGTGGCTTAAAGCAGAATCTAGATTCTAGTCCAGCTAAGTTTGTAACAAATAATCCAGCTACCCCACTAAAATAATAATAATAATAATAATAATAATAATAATAAAATCTGCACTGCTTTGTTACAAGATTTAATGAGGCACAAAATTTATCTATATATATGGCTTAGAAAACGTAATGGCGCAATGGGCTCTCTTTGTTTTTGTCTTCTGACAGTTTTTGGATCCTCTTTTGTGTAGATACTCAACATGTTACAGATCATGAATTAATATAACAATCAAATCGTACATGTGCTTTCTATTCATACATTTTAAAAGTAGAATTTTTTTTTTTTTTTACAAAACTTGTCTGAAGATTTACTCCAGACTAAGCTGTAAAAGACAGACAAATAGAAAGAAGAATGGGGAAGTGCACAAACATCCTCATTTCCCCCTATTTGTTGAGTTCCTTTGGACAGGTTTTAGGACCGTTTGGGGCACCAGTTCTAGATGGTATTTTATCATATAGATTTCAAAATCTCAACTATACATCAA
Source organism: Ficus hirta (assembly GCA_038430175.1). Taxonomy (NCBI): domain Eukaryota; kingdom Viridiplantae; phylum Streptophyta; class Magnoliopsida; order Rosales; family Moraceae; genus Ficus; species Ficus hirta. Next base: position 7,064,954 of record CM076594.1, on the reverse strand, counting down.
ACTTTCTCTCTTTTTCATTTTCAAAAAACTCAAATTTTAAAAGTTCACAATTTTCTCATTTCAAATCGAATAAGATAAGGTTCATTTTGCATATTTTTTTTTCCAAACACATTTTAAATTTTTGCACTGTTTTCTATTCACAGAACTTTTCAAAAGTTTTCCTCCCAAACACACATTTTCAACTCAACATTCAAAACACCATCTCCAACTGCCCCTCCCAAACGGGCCCTTAGTCTTTGATGGACCATAATATATCAGCCAACCTGACTTAAAACCTTACAGGGTCTCTCTTGTCTGATTAGTGATGAAGCCATAAAATTTTTTTAGTGGGGCAATAATAACAACATAAGAGATTATTTTTTATTAGACAAGGCATAGTTATGAATTTTAATTATTTAGGGACACGAGTATCATTTTTCTCATAACATAGGGACGCAACTAAAAAATTTAGGTACGGAAATTAAAGTCAAAAAAGTTGAATGAGGGCACGAGTATAATTTTATTAAGAATGTCTTGACAAAACTCAAGTTGGAATGGAACTTATCCTAGTTTCTACTTGTTGTCCTTGTATTGTAATTTTTTTTTTTTTAACAACTTGGAATAAGTAAATTTAAACCCTACATCTTGCAATGCAATTATGTATGAAATGATTACTAGGCTATGCCTCCGACCACATGCCCTAAGCATTTTCTTCTTATTGTCCTAGTAACATCTAATATATATTTCGAAAGTGGGTTTATGAAACGATAATAGGTTGATATGTTTTACTTTTCTAACACGATTTGTCATCCCCTTTTATTAATTGAGGGTCCGTATCATTTTTTGTCGTTTGGCATTTATAGTGTTTCCAAGTTGTTGTCGTTTACAAGGTCCCTTTATTGTCGTATGCATGTTACGTTGTCCTTTGTAAATTGATTGTCGTTTCTAATTATGCTTCACGTTTGTAATTGTCGTATGTAAGATGATGTTTATTTATTATGCCGTTTTAGTTTAGGTTTTTTTTTTTCTTAATTTTTTTTTAACTTGGGGATGAGGGGTCAGATGTGGAATTACCCTGCAACCACATGTCGTTTTAGTTTCTTCTTGTTCTAACTACATGCTATCCTCTTTAAAACTAATGTCGTTTTACCACATCTATCATTGTTCTATGGAAATGTTGGTGTTTCTCGGACGTATTGTTGTTTTTGACATTTCCACTTTTAAAAGTTGTCGTTTCTCGAAATTCTGTCGTTTTTGGGTTATTGTTGGTTTCAACAAATGTTGTCGTTTCTCAAAATATCTAAATTAAGGGGAAAGGGTCTCCTAAAAAAAAATTAATAATAATAATAATAATAATAAATAAATAAGGAAAATGGAACTGTTCTATAACCTATGAATTCAGTAATAAATAACAACTAAAAAGATGTATCTTTAAGATATTCTCACCAAAATTAATGCATTTCAAATGTAACGATAATTACATGGGAAGTTTAAAAAAAATTTAAAATAAAATTGCAGATTGTTTTGGTGGAATTGTTGTTCATACGGCGCCCAACAGCCAAAACATGACAAGGGATGAAACAGCAAGGAGGAACCATGAGATAAAAGCAAATGCAACTGAAATTTGGAACCTGTTACATGGAAGATGCGGTGGCGAATTGCAGTAATCCAAATCTTTTGAGTAAAGAACCGTCACCCCGGCCGATGAGCAAGCAGCTGCAAGTGACAGTATGGCAGTAACCTGTAACATGAAAACAACTCGTCAAAAGGTAAGAAAAAAGAAAAGGCGGTAAAGAATGACATAGCGAAAAGAATGAAAACGATCGTTGAGCATACTCTCATGAACAGAAAGTATATCATGTGTCTAATCTGTGCTTTAACGGGTTTGTAAAGCATGCGTAGTACATTAAAAACAAAGGAAATGAATCAATAAAATGGAGAAGCCTACCCAATCACCGACAACAAAGAGGCTCACAAGAACAGGATTAAACAAGCTTCTCTTTGATCTCAAAGCATGCAAATCAAGGCATGCAAGTCCAAAACTCCAAAGAACTTGAAGCCCCATTGACGCAATTAGATAGCTGGATCAACAAACGCAAGTTGTATAAGAAATAAATCTTTGCAAAAAGCATTCACCAATGAAAAATAATCTAAAGCGTAGCACAAAAGTAGAGACAACTATGTTAGCAGATTAGAACACAAAGCATTCACCAATATGCACGTATATGAAAATGTGCTACCGTACACGTGACTTCCAGCACAAATCTGCCAAGTTTCTTCTAGAGATACCGAGAAATTAAGGAAATTTCTATTTCATCAAAATATATAAAGGAAATGGCAATGCAAGAATTTTGTACAAAAGATCCTAATACATCGTGTAAATAACGGCTAAGAACATTACAAGAGAATTTCCCCGTCTGACCTGACTGGAGAAAACAGTGTCTCGATGCAAATAATGTTCCAAAGGATTTACAGTTACATCTAGATATGCGAAATGGGTAATTACACGATGTCATTTCTACTGTGAGAACACAAGGTTAAAGTCATTATTTCTGTACACCACAAGCGACTTATTTGGATAATTGGGGGCTCAAATATGTTTTTTCATTCTCACAACTCAAAAAGGTGGAACAATCAATAACAGCAAATCATAACAGGAAATCCTTGTCTTCTCTTTACAATGCAAAAACTAAAGCTAACACTCTGAGATGGGTCAGAGTCCAACCATCAAAGACAAGAACAATCCAAAGGATAGTCCGAATGAGTGGAGTCAAGAACAAGTGTTCCAAGGCATAAGTTGATAACAAGTATTAGAGGGGAAACCTTCGAAATTGAATTATACAAATATTTGACACTTTACGAATAAGACCCTGAAAAATTCATAATATTTGGTCTAGCTCACATCACAAGAGAATGTAATTACTTAAGCTTATCTTCCATATTCATCTTATTTAGACTAGAAAGAAATTTTCTCACCGTGAAATTCTAGGTCCACTCTAACTACATAAGTGAGGCCATACTAACCATTCCTTGAAATTGCAAGTGAGATGGTTATAGGGTTCCAGCATGTAGACAAAGACCCCTGCCAGATTGAGACGGTCTCCATTCATTCATATTCATGGAATCACCACTAGTATACTTACTAGATCAATCAAGGGATCGTTCAAATAAACAATACGAACCAAAATATGTTTTGAAAAACCAAACACACTAGTTCATATGGACGACGTAGAACAATATCTAGTGGTAAAGGTATGAGTTTGGACCTAGCATTGGCCACAAGTTAATAAAACCGTGAAAACAAACATAAAAAGGAATATAGAGCACTATTATGTCAACACAAAATTCAGCACTAGGTCTTTCAAAAATTCAGCACTAGGTTATTTTAAAAAGAAAGCTTAGGAAGTGGAAAGGTTCATTTGCATAGTCTCTCCATTCATGGCAGCCCCTTAAGTATTTTTGCAACAAACTAAAAACCAATAACAGTTTGGCTTCTTTATCTAAATCCCCAATCCTCTTCTTGTATCTAACATTGCCTTAGAAATTTTGAAGTACATCAATGCACACAGAAAGTTATCCAGATGATAGCAACTAAACACCACCCAACAGAGCAGATTCTTTTTTTTTTTTTTTAATATCCCAGATGCAACTTAGTAGAACAAACCTAAGAGATAGAATATCAATTCACACTGAAAGTTTCCTAGATTATTTCACAGTTACTTTATGCAAGCAAAAACCACACAACCCCAGAAAACAGTCCTTTAAAATAAAATAAAATAAAAAATACCCCAAAAAGGGAGGAACTTGGAAGAACAAGCCTTAAAAAAAGCACATAGGATTGAAATGAAGATTGCCAAGATCAGTTTTACAGCAAGAAAATGCGACCCAACACGCAAACAAAAATAAATAAAAATGTATTTTGAAGCGAGAAAGAAAAACCCAAAATGCAAAAGAGAAACTCAATAGCAGGAAAAAAAAGGGGGGGGGGGGGGGGGGGGGGGGAAGGAATTCAAAGAAAAGAAAAAGGTACCAGAAGGCAGTGGAGTTGAAGAAGCCAGGAGCAGAGATCATGGTCCCAATAGAAGCAGCGGCGAAAGAGAACTGCCCCATTCTCAGTGCCAGCCCACTCACCTTCCCTGGACTCCCAAACATCTCCTTCATCGATTCCACTCTTCTTCTTCTTCTTCTCTCTGTCTCTCTCTCTCTCTCTCTCAATTTGCTTTCACAAACCTCCTTCCATGGAAATTTCAATTTCGAATATTTATATAAATGTTTGCAGAACCCAGGTTCAGAAACAGAATTTTGGAATGGAGTATTTCTGATTCAGATAAGCTGATGCTTTCGAGTAAACACTCAGGAAAATGAGAGGAAAAGGAATGTTCTCTCTCTATCTATCTCATTCTTCCCTTCGTAATCGTAACGTCAACCAGGAATCTTTTATCTTATAAACTGTCCCAGATTATCGTTTCCCTTTTTTAATTATTTTTTTTCCTCTGCAGATATTTCAAAAACTTTTCTCTGAATTTTCATTGAGATTTCTACGTTCGCAAATGCCTTTTCTTTTCCCCCTTTTCTTTTTTTTTTTTAATTTAAATTATTGGTTGGAACCTTTTTAATTAAAATTAATGGATTTTTACAACCTTATTGTCTATTTGAATAACGAAGAACCATGTGATAGACAAAAACAATGTTTAATCGATATTATACAATTCTTTTTTTTTTTTTTTTACTTAAGATAATGTACAATTCTAACAGATTCTGTGTGATTTACTTATTTTACTGTATCCGTTAATAAAAAGTTTACTTCTAATTTGATATTTTGTTCATAAGTGTTGCGGATTTCTTATACTCAAAATAGTAGTCAAATAAAAGATTATACACGATAGTTTCAAGTATTTTTAGTAATATCGACAAATTAGCATTGGTTGGTTTATTTGAATTAGAAAATTACAATTATTTTGATTGGAATTAAGTTGAGTTTGAATTATACGTTTTGCTGATTGAAGTTAAAAAATATAAACACTTGATATGGATTAAAAAGTCAACACAGATTTTGTTTTAGTTTCTCAAAATTTTAAGCAATTGAAAAAATTATCACATTCAGACTTAAAATATGAAACTTATGAACCTTTATGAGTTTTTAAGTTAAAACTATGAAACTGAGTTGACTTTTAAAAAAAGATAAAAATTAATTAAAGTTGATAACTTGAATTGATGTGCCAGACCTTTTTAGTTTGAGTAGAGGGGAAAAAAAGGAATTAAAAATGTATTTCGGAGGGAAATGATATTTGTATTTTAGAAATAATTATTGCATTTGAGTTGTGTGCCAAACCCTTATTCAGTGGACAATTTTATGCGTCAAATTGTTATCATCAATTCACCAAAAAAAGAAAATGTCATAACTTTCCTCTAACATATGAGGATTAGGATTTCTCAATCATTTCGGTCTCTCGGAGCCAGATTCTGGTGGCGGCTTTTGGCTTGTCTCTGGTTTTCCGGCCCTAGAGATGAAGGTGGGAATCATTTGGTGATGGTATTAGCAAAGACGAGCCTGTGGTAGGAGGATGGACGTTGTGGGAATGAGCAAGGTAGGAATGAGACATTTGGTGGTAGTGCGTGGTCGTCACGTACCAGAGATGTCCTGCAGTAGCTCGGCTTCAGCAATCCAGTTTATGTGATTGGTTTTTTAATTTTATGATTTGTAGGTTTGTGTATAATAATGACGATGTATTTGTAGTCTTTTCTTTGGGTGTTTTATTTTTGTTTGTTATTTCTAAGAATGGAGGTGGTTTCTCCACTTTTCGTGTTGGTTGTTTATCTGTCAGATCTGAATGTCAACGGTGTTTTGGTCCCACTAGAGTTACTTCTATACGGAGTTAGTAGTGGCCCTTGTTTTACTGAGTTTTAGCCTTTGATTGAGCAGGAAATTCTATCAACTGTCGGGATTTTGTCAAAAAGAGCCTTACATGTGTTTGATTTCAATGTGCTGAGATATATACTCGTTATCGGGTCTTAAGCATACGTCCTTTCCTATGAGCGTCATCAGATTTTACTGGTAGATCCATTTTTATTTGAGAGTTTTATCTCATGTAATACGGTGTTTGTTATGTTTGATTTTTTTTTTTTTTATCTCTTTAGTGAGAGTAATGATATTTTGCCTTAAAAAAAAAAATAATTAGCCTAAATAGTCCATGAACTCTTTAAGAGATGATACTTTGGTCCCTGTTCTTTTTTTTTTTTGCCATGTTAACCCAAAACTTTTTAAAAAGGTGACAACGCCATGTGTAATGTATGTGATCTAATTTACAAAGGTATATTTAGTAATATGATATTAATTAATTTAACAAAAAAAAAAAAAAAACAAATCCTCTCTCTTTTATCTTCATTTCTCAAAACCAGATCGACGAACTTCCGAGTGGAGGGGACCTAGATCTGTGAACTTCAGTGGGGTGGGGGGCAACGGCAAAGGGGAAAGGGAGAGGGAGGAAGGGGAGATGAGGGAGAAGGGGGGGCCGACGGTAAAGGGAGAGGGAGAGGGAGGAAGGGGAGACACGGCCCCAATCTGGTGCTTGGGTCGTGTGGGGGGGGGGGGGTCGCAAGGAGATTGTCATCGGGCAGGAGGGGCCGGATCTGGCAGGGGACTGTCGTCGAGGGAGGGGGGCCGATTAGATCTGGCTTCTGGGTCATGTGGGGTGCTCGTCATCCGAGGAGAGGGGGCTTGGGTTGACAGCGAAGATGCAAAGGGGGTGGGGGGGGGGGCACCTAGATTGGTGTTTGGCACTGGAGCCAAGCTCGACGACGGCGAAGACGCCGAGGGGGCGGAACTCGGCATCGGATTATTGGGGTGGGGGTGGGGTTTGAGTTCAGCTCTCTTTCTCTTTTATTTTAATTTTTAATGTTATTGATATGAATAAGGTTATTTTTGTCTTTTGAAGATTAATTGAGTTTATGTGATGGCTCACGTGACTTATTCTGTTAGAAATTTAACGAATGTAGAATAAAAAGACTAAATCATCACCTTTTTAGAGAATTTAGGATTAGCATGACTAAAAAAAAAACATGAATCAAAGTGTCACAGTTCATGGACTATTTAAGCCAACTACTCTATAAAAAAATAAAAATCAAAGTTTAGCACCTCTTAAATTCGTTCATGGAAACAAACGACACAGTAGCTGTTGAAACGACAGTCGTTTGTTTCTAATATAAATAGAAGAAGCATAGGGGGTTGGTTTCATTGCCATGTCCCTTAAACCCTGAACCCAAAACCCTCGTCTCGTCTCATCTCGTCTGCTCTCTGTTACTCTGCGACTCAGAAAAATGGCTGCTTTCACTTCAATTATTCGCAAATCGGCCTCGTCCATGGCTCCACTGGCCTGTCGCGTTGTTCGAGGCCAGAGAAATCACTCCTCTTTCGTTTTCGCTGCCGTAAACCACGCCAGAATCTCCCACAACACCCGCTCTCTCGCCCCTCTTGCCCCGACCTTTCGCTTCTACTCCTCCCAGTCGAAGAAGCCCAGCTCCGACGAGTCGCTTCTCCGAGTTATCGATTCTGAGATCCAGTGCGCCATAGAAACCGCCGACCACGAACAGGTGATTGAGATTTCTCATTATTTTTCTATTTTCTTTTTTTTTTCCCTGAGGAAATGGATCAGTGGTATGGACAAAAGAAATGGGCTTTTCTTATCTTTTCTTCTTCTTTTTTTTTAATTTTATTGTGTGTTTTTAGTCCTTTTTGTATCGACGAATTGTTTGGGTGTTGAATGTAGATGAGACATTAGTAAAGTTTTGAAAGATTGAGTTTTGTTTTTGCTTTCGAAGAAAATTATTTCATTTTCATTTCACCAATTTCGCCGTAGAGTGAAACGAGTTGCAAATTTTTATTCAGTGTGATTTTTAGTTCACTACAAACAGGTCTAGTATTGAATTGTTTGTTGGTGTTTGAATTACAAGCTTTCAGAATTTGAACTAATGAGTCTAATCATGATCTTCTAGCAATCCGTAGTGTTCCTCGGTTTCGAGGTTTGTCTGCTGCTAAAGAAAACCAGATGACTGAGAGTTTCTAGCGTTTCCTTCCTTTTGATGCTGTTAGACTGTGTGACATGACCAATTTATTAGCGTGAGATAAGGATGCTATGCGAAAACAACCACGAGGCGTTATCTTCTTATTCTGTTTTTCGTGTTAGAAATTTACTTTGAAACTATAATTTGTGAACATAATCTCTCTATTGTTGCGGAATTTTTTTTTTTCAAAATTTTTTCCCTTCAACTCGGATGCCTTCTTTTGAAGCTCTTAACAATGAAAATATTTAGTTTCTACTTAAGAAATATGGTGTGCAATGCTGAATTATTCTAACAAGATTCGGGTTATGGTTATTTTCTGATAGGTGGAAGAGATTCCAAGTGGTTTCCCTTTTGAGATTCAAGATAATCCTGGAGTGCAGACCATAACGCTGAAAAGAACATATCAAAGTGAAGAAATACAAGTTGAAGTTCATATGCCTGATCTAGTATCTGGTGAGAAAAACGATGATCATGATGAAGATGAGCATGATGACCAAGCTACACAGTCTAGCATCCCGCTACTTGTCAATGTCTCTAAGAAGGATGGACCCTCATTGGAGTTTACTTGCACTGCCTACCCGGATGAAATAGTAATCGACAGCTTAGGGGTGAAACATCCAGAAAACGAAGATGAACTTGCCTACTCGGGGCCTGACTTCCAGTGAGCCCATAACGTTGTCGTTTGTGTAGCATAAATTCAGCATTACAATGGCCAAATCAGTTTTTTCTAACTCATGTCTGTTCTGTGTGTCTTTTCTCCAGTGATTTGGATGAGAATCTGCAGAAGTCTTTCCACAAGTACTTGGAGATCAGAGGAATCAAGCCCAGCACAACGAATTTCTTGCACGAGTACATGATCAACAAAGACAGTAAGGAGTACTTGTTGTGGTTGAAGAAAGTTAAGAGCTTTGTCGAAGCATGAAGTTCGACCTAATTTTTTGCGGAAGAAACGATGAGTAGTTGTTAACTACAGAGTAGTTATAAGATATTAAACCTGGGTCATGTATGGAACAAGATGGTTACTTTTCTGTTATAATTTGGATTTTAAATATTAGATGCTTAGTGGAAATGTTGAGAGATTGTGGTTTTTACGTACAAGCTTCAATTGAAGAGGCCAATTGTTATTTTCTCACCGTAATGTATCCGTGGATTCTGTCGAATTTAGTTATGAGCTATTTTGATGGTTTTTTTTTTTTTTTTTTTTTTTCCTCTTCCCCTTTTCGTGTAGCCTTTTCCTTTGTTGATGATAAGCTTAGAGTCTAGATTCACTCCAAGTAAAGGCATGGCCATTTCGTTATTTTTTGGCAAACCAAGTGCAGAAAGAACTCGAGTTGTGAATGCCTCGGATAAAAAAACTACTTTTGGTCATTTTCCAAGAACCAACAACCAATTGACGGCAAGACAATGACTTTTCAAAGTTAAATTTTCCCATTTCTCGAACCATTTTATTGCAGCTATTTATTTCACTAGCAATCTTTCTCATGTCCATGGAATTAAAATTATCCTCCCCTTAAATAGACGGAGAGGACTTTTATATATTTCCCGGTGGAAGCTAGGGCTGTGGCAGCGACGGATGTGGTAAGGATGATGATTTATGACTCATGCATAGATCAGGACTCAACAGGGAGGTCCTTGTGGGTGTAGACAATCCCCTTATCGCCATCTACTACTTGCCCGCTTCCTTTGAGGATCCTGCAATTGCAGCATTTCGGCGTTAGTTCCTCTCAGCAGATTGATGTTTTTGTTATTATTCAGCATATAAATGTTTTGAAATCAAGTCGTTGAATCAGAAACCAATACCATCTTTTTGTTAACAGTCCTTCCACTCCGACTGGACCACGAGCGTGAATTCGACTCGTGCTTATCCCGACCTGTACAGAAATTTAAGATTCGTCAAAATACAAGAGCAATGACAGTGAGAATACAAGTTTCGTGGTAACTGTTGCACACGATTATACCTCTGCACCAAGTCCAAACCGAGCGCCATCGCAAAATCTTGTGCTTGCATTGTGGAAAACAGCAGCACTGCCAAAGCATATAACAAGTCACATCTCATTAGTAACTAACTGCAGACATATAGAACGGACAACCAAAACAATACCATGACAGGTTGAGTGTCATCATCACCTGTCAACTTGACGTAGAAAAACTACCACAACTTCTTGGTCTTCTGCTACGATGCAGTCGGTATGTGCACTGTTGAAAGCAGGAAAAAAATTAGAAAAATACAGGTCTATAGTATCTAGAAACCGCAGTTTATAGTCGAGGAGAAGGAATATTACGAAAGAAAAATTTTAAAAAGCTGTTATCTAATATAAGATGCAGATCACTTTGCCTTCCATATTTATGAATATGATCAATGGCTGCATAAACATCATCCACAAACTCAATAGTGCAAGCCAGTGAGCTGTACTCATGATGAAATGAACGTGCCTCTGGAATGTTCAGTTCGGAACTTGCTCTTGGTCCACCATATAAAGTAACACCTGCGGAACAAAAAAAGGAGGGGGGGGGGGGGGGGGGGGGCGCGCCCGGTAAGCTGTGCCTTTAGATCATCTCCTAAAAGTCTAGTTAAACAATGAAGCATTATCTTGCGTGCACAGGTTGAAAACTAACTTCTTAGCAATAAATAGATAATTAGTGAAAAATCCAAGTATTAGAATTAATAATATGGAAAATCTCTTAGCAAGTCCATGTGTATTAACAAAAAATTCAGTTTGTTCCAACAGAAAAAATAAAGTTCCAAAAAATAAAGCTGCCCAGAAAGCCGTGCCTTTAGATCATCTCGATGCGGTGTTTCACTGAGCAATTTTTCTAAAAGGCTAGTTAAACAATGAAGCATTATCTTGCGTGCACAGGTTGAAAACTAATTTCTTAGCAATTAATAGATAATTAGTGAAAAAATCAAGTATTAGAATTAATAATATGGAAAATCTCTTAGCAAGTCCATGTGTATTAACAAAAAATTCAGTTTGTTCCAACAGAAAAAATAAAGTTCCAAAAAATAAAGCTGTACCTTCAGTGCGGAGGTCATCGATAAGCTCATTAAGACCACTAGTATGCATTAAATCCTTATGAACAAGGAGTGTTTCCTGAGAATAGCAAACAGTAAAATAAGGAACATGAAGAAACATGAATAAAATAGGATAACGATTACCGATATAGGCTCTCCAAACTTGTACTGACACAAGGAAACAATTAGAGAAAGAATCATATAAAGGAGATTATCCGTGAGGAATTGCACGTGACAAATATGGTTACCATGGCATTACAAGCTGCTGGATAGTCCAGTTTTGCATCAGAAACAATTCTCTTCGCAACATCCATTTTAGCAGACTTATCGATGTAGACATGGCAGATTCCATCTGAAGAGAAAACAATGAATGTCTCTTACTAAATATCAAGAATCATGTTCTAATAAGAAAGAAGAGCAATTTACCAACAAAGGACATGCTGCTGTGTCTTAACATAAGCAGAATGATAAGTTCAGTTTATCTCACCGGCATGGCCGAGAACTGGAATCTTGGTAGAACTTTTGATTTGAGAAACCAGCTTATTGCTGCCTCTTGGGATCACTAGATCAATCACGTCGTCAAGCTAGAATATATACACAAAAGTGATCAGTTCCAAATTCAGTCTAATTTCAATCATCATCTCGAAGTCTATAAACAAAGAAAGGTATTTATTTGGAGCTTTATGCACCTTGAGTAGATCGGGAATCTCTTCTCTTGTAGCCACAAGTCCGATTAGTTTCCCTCCAACGGTCTCTGGGATGGCTTCTGTGATAATCTACAAAATGGTATGGAAGGAGAGTTAAAAGAATGGTGGGAAATAACAGCCACTATAGCTTTCAAGTAAATTCTATAGTGATTTATAAGAAACAAACCTTGTGCAGAATAGCATTTGATTGTTTGGCCTCCTTTCCACCTTTCAGAAGAAGCCCATTGCCACTACGGATTGCTAGTGAAGCTATCTGTTCAAACATAAAGAAAACCATGACCTTATTATGAGGAGCAGCAGCTCATGTCTAGGAAAAACTTAGGTTTTTTCCCAAGTATTTAGCTATAACAGATCCCAATTTAGCTTCCTTTCGATTATAATAAGTTAAATTGCAAAATTCTCATATTTTTACACCAAGGCCGACATGTTTCATAAGAGTTGACTGTTGAGAAATGAGGATTAAAAAGTTGATCACAGGCACAGCAGAGTCTGGTCTACTCATCTGAACAACTTAATCAGTAAGATCTCTAAAATGTGGGTAAAGTTTACCTGTACTAGCGCATCAGGCCGAGACTCAAAAACAATCAATAGAACTCCCAAGGGACTTGATGTTTTCTCTAAAATGAGCCCATCTGCAAGCTGTAGAAAAGATTAATCATGAGATACATTATATTTCAGTAATAATAATAATAGGAAGAAACTAAATATTTAACTTGGTCACAGAATGCAGACAGTCATTCATTAATGTACATGCCAGAAACCTAGCTTGTTCAAAAATACATGACGTGTGACGGGATTCAGAGCAAATGGTGTGAATGGACGTAAAAATTCCTACTTGATCAAACTCTAGTCTGCAGTGTGAATATCAGGAATGTAATAAATAACTATCCCAAACCCTGTTTAATTACCTCGGTTCTCTTCAACAGACGACCAATTGGATCTTCCATGTTTGCAAGAACCCGGATAGAGTTTGCAAGGCTTTTAATCTGTCAAGCACAATGAACTTTATTCAGGAAACGGCAAAAAAATGAAGTTGAGCAAGAAACCACTTCTGAAAAACATAAGTGGTGTGACACAAATTCTTTGAAGATATAATAGAAGCTTTGACGACCAAAAAATAGGAAACAAAACAAGGAAAAAAAAAACGTAGAAACACTCAATTGACATATCGGAACTAATTATGAATACCTTTCCAGGCTTCAGAGCCAGCCGAGCTACCAAGGGTTTTTCATATCCTGCTAGCTCTGCTGCAGCAACATCAGCTTCATTTTCAGTTACAATCAGCTTTTCATTTGCCTCTATGGCATCAGCGACATCAAGCAAAATTTTCTTCCTGTCTTGTGAAGATAAGGCCTATGCAACAATTTACACCAAATAAAATTTTACTGCTGAACAAAGAGTGACTCAAGCACTAGAAGAAAGCAAAAACAGCTACCTGAAGTCGTCTTGAACTCTCTCTTGCAGCAACTGCCATCTGGCGTGGATCAACTTCTTTAAGCGGGGCCAGTAAATGCGCATCTTGGTGAAAGAGGGTACCAATACGATGACCTTGAAGGATCTTACTAATGTTTTCAGGAGCATACCCACTTCAAAAGCAAGAAATAAATTATTTACGGCAGCATTAGCATACACATTGGGTTCAAATAGAAAATAGCACCAACTTCAGCTAGCTAAAAGTTTGTGGTTTCTTAAGTTGAAATTAAGGCATGAACATTACAGGGCCACTTTTTTTTTTTTTAACACCGCTCTTACTCCTTACCTTTCAATAAAAGTGGCTTTAAAATTTTTGTTTCAATTTCAAATAATTGAAATTATTGAAAAAAAACTAAGAAAATCAAAATTTTAACGATGACACCATCATGAATCTTTTACGACGTCATGATAAGAAGATATCATAAAGCCATACCTGGTGATGACAACAGGAATTCCAGCATAAGCTGCATTGACAGCGGCTTTTACTTTGGCTGTCATTCCCCCTCTGCCTGCTCTAGATTTGTCTCCAAAAGTAACTTCATTATGATGCTTTTCCTTAATGTATGTGTGGATAAGCTTCGAATTTGGATCACTTGGAGGGCCGTTAAACAGACCCTCTACATTACTCAATAGAACAAGAAGATCAGCCTTCAGTTCTATAGCCAGAAGAGCCGACAAACTGTCATTGTCAGAAAATATACCAGAAGAATCCTGCAAAAAGTGCTAATGAACAGATCTGTACATAAAAAACGGAACCGATCAATGATTGAGAATTTGAAAAAGAAACTTACCTCGCTCGGAGCTTTTCTACCGCTGAATGCATCATTTTCATTAAGTATAGGAATAACTTTCAGAGATAACAACGAGTTCACAGTTTCCTTTAGTTGCCTTCTAAATTCTCTATCACTGAAATCATTATTCGTTACAAGAAGCTGAGCTGATGTCATGTCAAGCTGCACAGTAGGAAGCGGAAAGAAAATCAAGTATATCAAAAGTTAATAACCGAAAAGGGCATCCACTTAAATAATCTATGAATGTACATGACAACCAAATCTAAAGTAGATATGAAATTCTAGTTATTATGTTAAAAGGCATATAATCTTGTAAAAACACCGTAAGCACCTGATTAAACAATGTGTCATAGAGAGCCATAAGACTATTTTGTCCAACAGCCGCACATGATTTCCCATCGATTTCACCTTGCGGTCTCTGGAGATCATCAAAACTGGAAGAAGAATATAAACTATCAACTAATAAGTGTGTGAATGCTTTCAAATTAACATGATTTGAGAATGTTGATATATAGCAATGTCAACCAAACAGCGAATGTACGATAAATAACGAGACCTGCTGTTAATCAATTTCCTGTATGAAAGCCTTTGGCGGCCAAGACCAATAGCACCCGATGTCACCAGAATGACCTCATATCCTACAGAATTCAACTCCTTAATCTGCAAGAAATTTCAAAATGAACATCGTAGTTACGTTTTCGAATGTAACATTCCAACACAAAGTCAATCAAATGATAACCAACAAAAATTACGATTTCTTCAATCAGTTCCCTTATCTTATAAATGTAGCAACAAAATTAGTACCTGCTCGCAAAGGGAACCTAGTCTTCCCAGCGCTAATCGTCCATCGTCTCTGGTAACAACCGCAGTTCCAACCTTCACCAAGTGAAAAAACAATGACAACAACACCATCATCAGCAAATCAACTGAAACAAAATACGAGTTTCGTCGATATTTCCTCATTTTTTCTCCTGATAAAAATTTTCAATTAAAAAATATAACGTCTTGAATATTATCAGGTGACTAGATGTGATAGGAAAAATAAATCAGTATCAAGTACTCAAACGACCAAAAAAAAATTGGAAAAAAAAAAATCTCACTTTTTTCTTCCTACTTCTCCAAATCTTTGGCTTAGTTTTGCTTTATCCGAGAAACAAACAACAAATGAAAAGAAAATTCGAAAAGAACAGAACTTTGTTCATCCTAGCTACAAGTTTTCCAACAATCTGGCTTAATCTAACACAGAAACTTAGAGAGAGAAAATAAGCAAGAGAGAGAGAGAGGAGGGACCTTGATGATAAGGCGATTAACGTCGTCGACGAATGCTCGAGAACGATCCATGTCGTTGACAGAGGTGAACTCGGCGGCGACTTGGATGACTCAGTCCCACAGTAAGGCGAAAATATATATATTTTTTTTTGGAATTTATTTATTTGTTTGTTCGTGGAGTGAGAAGTACATCTGTTTGTTTTGTTTGTTTTGTTTGTTTTGTGACTGTGAATGTGTCAATGTGATAGGGTTGTTGTGTTGGATTCAGAGGACTAGCAGCTATAAATAGAGTTCAAGTGATTAAGAAAAAAAATAAAAAAATAAAAAAACAACGAAAAATAAATATTCTTTTTGTGGAAAAAAAAAAATATATATATATATATATATATATAGAGAGAGAGAGAGAGAGAGAGAGAGACAGAGACAGAGTGTAGATGTGGTGTGGCGCCATGGGAGGGCGTTTCTGGATTTGGCAGTTTTTTGCTCCTTACAATCACACAGCGCCACGTAAAAAACAGCAAGGCCTTGTTGGGGAGTTCGCAAATTATCGTGACGTGGCGCTATGGCATAGTGGGAATGGTAGAAAGCCGAGAATTTCGGTTAGGATTTATTTATTTATTCAAAAAGCAACCAATAAAAAAGTATTGACGCGGCGTACGACGGCGCATGTACGTGGAGAACACGACAAGTTTGAACATTGTTTCACTAAACGACAACACGATAAACAGGTCATACATTAAACGACAAACTTTTGCGTTAATATATATATATATATGTATATTTTTCCCCCTCACAATGTGGTCTCTGAGGAAAATAGTGTACCCAATCAGGACTCACCAAGTGACTATTGAGGAAAAACAATTCATTACTAATAGTAATTAGTAGTTAGATTCTAAGGACCGAGAAAAACTTTTAAAATTATTATGTACATAAAAAATAGTATAAAATTTTGACATATGTTCAAAAAAAAATATGTAAAATAAATATTATCTTATTTATCTCATTGTTACGAGCATATTGATATAAAAATCATCTCATTTTAAAAATTATAAAATTTTAAATTTTGAATTTTTTAAAAAATAAAAGAGAGATTTTAATATAAAATTGAGATTTTAAAATCTAGATGATAAAATATCATCTGAACATCTAAATACAAACGAATACTAAAATTATGTGATTACAGATATAATTTAACAAAATATCTTGCAACTATGATATAAAATTTAAATCCACTACCTCAAGGGTTTTTTTGTTTTTTTTTTTTTAGGCCTTTTTATTTCGCTTTGAAGTTTGATCAAATTATGATTTTTTTTTTTTCCTGTGAAATATTCGGACTTAAAAAAAATAACACTCAGCTGTATCTTTTCAGGCTCTTTGGTTTTCAAAAAGAAAATGCATTCATTTTGGAATATCCATTTGGGAGATTCCTCGTTTTTCCTAATTTATTTTTATTCCTTTGTGGTCCGCGTGATATCATTCAACATTCATTGCACCGCAAAAAAAAGAGACTCTCTTGTCCCGTGAAGACTTGTTTGCCAGATGTTTGTCTCTCGTCTGATCACTTTCCGTGACTAATGAAAAGTCGCATTTTCTTTCCCTATCCAATCCACACCACCTTTTGTCCAACTATAGTACGCCAAAAAGGATGAAATTAATATTAAAAAAGATGAAATAAGTTCCCTAAAATAAATTTTAAAAAAAACAACATAATAGTTTATTGACTTCAATAAAAGATACAAAGTTTAAATCTCTTACTTTTAAATTAAAAAAAAAATGAAATAAAATAAAAGATCAAATAAGTTATTTTAAAATTTGAAAGGATTTGACTATACCAGTTCTTGAATTACTATTAAATTATTTGGTCTCTTAATTCTGTAAAGTTATTAGTGTATGAGTTCATTTAAACAAAAAAGTTAAATTCGAAAAATATATAAATGACGTTTGAGTAGGATTTTGATTTTTTGAACCAACACTCACATCCTAATTTGAAAATCAAAAATCATGTGAGGAATTCTAATGACCATCAGATGATATACTACACATAACTACATAAGATTTTTTTTTCATTTTTTGGGGGAAAAAAAGTTATTTTTTAACATTCAAAAATCAAACTTATTGAGGGGGGGGGAAAAAAAAAGTTCAAAGAATTAACCGGCTTGACAAAAAAATTTGACGATTGAAGGGTCTCAAACTAATAGGGAAACTAATAATTGACTTAAAAAAATTTTCTTGGGTGAGGAACAAGAATGGGGAAAAACATGCTGCAGCTAAGAATAAGGGCAGCCGAGCAGTGTGTGTGTGTGTGTGTGTGTGTGTAATTTTTTTTTTTTAAGAAACGCCAATAGTGCAAGTAAATTCCAATAAATATTTTTGAGAGCTAATGTAAATTCGGCTACACCCATTTTGGTGACAGAGCTAA
Source organism: Ficus hirta (assembly GCA_038430175.1). NCBI lineage: Eukaryota > Viridiplantae > Streptophyta > Magnoliopsida > Rosales > Moraceae > Ficus > Ficus hirta. The sequence continues at coordinate 7,047,242 of CM076594.1, read as the reverse complement.
GAGACACAAAGAATGAACTGAAATGGTTATTTAATTTAATTTAATTCACTAGCCATTTTGTCCCAAAACAAATATAAAATTAACTCACTACACTAAATATAAACGCATCGACGCACAAGGACAAACGATCTGTTTCCGTCCATAACCTCCCCTTCCATTGATGGCCCAAGGAACAAGTGAGGATTCTAACCTTTCCCCGGTGGGGCTGGGGCTGGGGCTGGGGCTGGGGGCGGCGACAAAGGCAGCAGTGGATGTTTATGACTCTATCCATAAGCTTAGGACTCGATAGGGAGATCCTTGTGGGTGTAGACAATCTCTTGATCGCCGTCTACTACTTGTCCACTTCCTTTGAGGATCCTGCAATTGCAACATAGCAGCATTAGCTAACTTCGGCATATAAATCTTCATAGCTTCCTATTCACTTCAATGGATGTTACGTTATCTGGTAACATCATGAATCTATAAACTCTAAGAAGCTCCCTCCGGATGCTAACTAATATACATGGAACTGACAAGATCAAGATGTAATGTGCAATAAGTTATCCATAAATTATTTAAATCAGAAATCGATACCATCTTGTTGTTAGTAATCCTTCCACTCCGACAGGACCACGAGCATGAATTCGACTTGTGCTTATTCCGACCTGTAATGCAATCCAAGAGAATCAACTGTAAGAGAAATGACAATCAAAATACAAACTAAGCTTTTGTGGCAAGTTTTAAACATTATTATTGTACCTCTGCACCAAGTCCAAATCGAGCACCATCACAAAATCTTGTGCTTGCATTGTGGAAAACAGCAGCACTGCCAATGAATATAACTCGCATCCCGTTAGTATGATAACATACCATCTCAAATGGCTAAATACTTGAGAAAACACAAATCAGAATCCGAGGCAATAGATCAAGCTGACATTGTACGTTCTGAAATAAGATAGGACAATTATTATCACCTGTCAACTTGACGTAGAAAAACTTCCACGGCTTCTTGGTCTTCTGCTACGATGCAATCAGTATGTGCACTGTTTGAAGTAAGAAAAATCAGAAAAATTACAGCACCACTTATTCACTAAAAAATCAAATAATTATATTGGGGGAGAGAGAATAATGAGAGGAAGATTCAAAATGTTAACATGATTTTTATCCAATATAAAATTGCAACTTGCCTTCCATGTTTATGAATGTGATCAATGGCTGAATATACATCATCTACAAACTCAATAGTGCAAGCCAGTGAGCTATACTCGTGATGAAAGGAATGTGCCTCTGGAATGTTCAGTTTGGAACTTGCTCTCGGTCCACCATATAAGGTAACACCTGCCAGAAAGAAAACCCTCAGTAAGCTGTGCCTTTAGATTATCCCAGTGTCATGCTTCACTGAGGAATTCTCTTAAAGGTCGGTACAAAAATGGAACTTAGCTTTTCATAGTAAAGCATAAACTTATTATCTTGCATGCCCAGGTTGATAATTAATTTTTAGGCAACAAAAAATAAACTAGTGAGATAATCTGTATTAGAAGGAAATTGGTGAAAACTATCTTAGCTAATCGGTTTGTCCCAGCACTAAAATCAAAGTTCCCGAAAAACATTAGAGTCAAAGAGAAATTGAATTCTTCTTTTGCTATTGGCATGTAACCAAGAGTTTATAACACTTCAGAAAGAGGAAGGGTGGCCAGGGGAGGGGGTGAGAGTAGAAGGAAAAAAAGTGAAAAAAAAACAAAATCATACACTAAGAAAAGAACAATTTCAGATAAGTACTACCTTCAGTGCAAAGGTCAACAATAAGCTCGTTCAAATCGCTTGTATGCATTAAATCCTTATGAACAAGGAGTGTTTCCTGAGAATAGCAAACATTAAGATAAGGAAACGTGACAAAACATGAATAAATATGCTTGCACTTAAAAACAGTCGGACAATGTCATCTGAAAGGAGATTATCAAACAAGGAATTGCACACATGACGCAACAAATAGGTTACCATGGCATTGCAAGCTGCTGGATAATCCAGCTTTGCATCAAAAATAATTCGCTTTGCCACATCCATCTTAGCAGACTTATCAAGGTAGACATGGCAGATTCCATCTGAAGAAAACAACGCAATTTCATACTATAATATTTAGAATCGTGTTCTACTCAGAAAAGAAACGCACTAGATAAGTTCAGTTTATCTCACCAGCATGACCCAGAACGGGAATCTTGGTGGAACTTTTTATTTGAGAAACCAACTTGTTGCTGCCTCTTGGGATCACTAAATCGATCACATCATCAAGCTAGAACATGATATAAACAATCAGTTTCAATTATCACCTCAAAGTCGACAGATAAAGGCATTGGTAACATTCTGAACTCTATACACCTTAAGTAGATCAGGAATCTCTTCTCTTGTAGTCACAAGTCCAATTAGTTTTCCTCCAACAGTTTCTGGGATGGCTTCAGTGATAACCTACAAAATTTTACGGAAGGAGCGTTAAAGGAACAATAGGAAACAACAGCCACTGTAGCTTACACATTCTGTAGTCATCAACTGAATATGATAAACAAACCTTATGCAGAATAGCATTTGATCGCTTGGCTTCCTTTCCACCTTTCAGAAGAAGCCCGTTGCCACTACGGATTGCTAGTGAAGCTATCTATTCAAACATAAAGAACACCATGAGCTGATGTTGGCAGCAACTCTTGTTTATAAATGAATTTTAAGAACAAACTTGTCTTCTCCCGAGTATAAAGCTAGAACAGATCCCACTAGTAATTTTCTTGCAATGTAAACATAATTCAATCGTAAACTCTTATGTTTCAACAACAAGGTTGACAAAGTATTATATCAGTTGATAGATGAAGATTGACAGTTGATCACAGGGACAACAGAATCAAGCCTACCCATCCAAAACAACTAGTTCAATATTACACGTGCAGATTCTATGAGCCAACAAAAAACAATGAGTCGTAAATGTGGGTAATTATTACCTGTACTAGTGCATCTGGGCGAGATTCAAAAACAATCAGGAGGACACCCAACGGACTAGATGTTTTCTCTAAGATAAGTCCGTCCGCAAGCTATATAAAATAGTAATCAGAAGAAACAAGAGGTATCAAAGTTTACCAGGGAAAAAAAAGGACATATTTAAAATAAAAAAATAAAAATAAAAATAAAAAAATAAAAAAATAAGCCTATCTTGTTCAAAACTACATCAAGTGTGACAGATTTTAGAGCAAATGGTCCGACTTGACCTAGCATTCCAATTCAATCAAAACTTTTAGACTGTTTGTATGAATATCAAGAACTTAAATAATTATCTTATACTTTTTTCTGTTTTCAATACCTCGGTTCTCTTCAAAACACGACCAATTGGATCTTCCATGTTCGCTAGAACACGGATAGAGTTTGCAAGGCTTTTAATCTGTCAAATAAATATAAATAGCCAAGTCAACGAATCACTTCCAGGCAAGATATAACAAAGACTTAGAAGGAATCAAAAGGTAGTAAAGAAGAAAAGAACCAAATATTATATATACAAAGATTTTTAACTCATTAAAACTGAGTACACATACCTTTCCAGGCTTCAGCGCCAGCCGAGCTACTAATGGTTTTTCATATCCTGCCAGCTGTGCTGCAGCAACATCAGCTTCATTTTCAGCACTGATCAGCTTTTCATTTGCCACTAAGGCATCAGCTACGTCAAGCAAAATCTTTTTCCTATCTTCTGAGGATAAGGCCTATGAAACAATTCCTCACCAAGTATATTATGTTACTGATTGCTGAACACAATGATATATGTAACAAAATTTCGGAGGAAAAGAGTGACAGCAAAAGACTACCTGAAGTCGTCTTGAACTTTCCCTTGCAGCAACTGCCATCTGGCGTGCATCAACTTCTTTGACTGGTGCCCATAAATGTGCATCTTGGTGAAAGAGGGTACCGATACGCTGTCCTTGAAGGACCTTAAGAATGTTTTCAGGAGCATACCCACTTCAAAAGAAAATTAAAAATGAATTATCTTACGTGAGACACATTGGGTTGAAATAGCAAACACTATTAACTACAGGTAGCTTAAAGTTAGTGGTTCTTAAGAAGGAAGTAAGACACGAACATTCTGGGGCAGGTGTGAAAGAAGAAACACAGCTCTGCATCACTCTCTCCCACCACAAATTTTAGTAATCAGGAAAGCAAAACGATAGCTTTCTGGTTCTAACATGAATAGTATTCCTTACATTTCAATGAATCATTTTAACATCATTTTTCTCTTTTCCATTTTAAGTGCTTGATATTTCCTAAACTTGAGATCTAAATCATCAAACTATGATAGTACTAAGCATACATCACAGTCGTTTCATGATTTACATGACACAGCCAAATATTGTTCATAAACATATAGAATAAATCAATACCTGGTGATAACAACAGGAATTCCGGCATAAGCTGCATTGACAGCAGCTTTAACTTTGGCAGTCATACCTCCTCTTCCAACTCTAGATTTGTCTCCAAAAGTAATTTCATTCTGATGTTTTTCCTTCATGTACGTGTGGATAAGCTTCGAATTTGGATCACTAGGAGGGCCACTATAGAGACCCTCTACATCACTCAATAGAATAAGAAGATCGGCCCTCAATTCTAAAGCCAGAAGAGCCGATAAACTGTCATTATCCCAAAATATACCAGAAGAATCCTGCAAAGAGTGCTTATGAACAAAACTGTACTGCAAAAGCTGAACTAGTCAAGAACTGAGAAACGGTAAAAGAAAGATACCTCGTATGGAGCTTTTCTAGTACTAACTGCATCATTTTCGTTAAGTATAGGAACAACTTTAAGAGCTATCAATGATTTCACAGTTTCACTCAGTTGTTTTCTAAATTCTTTATCCCTGAAATCATTGTCTGTTACAAGAAGCTGAGCTGATGTCACATCAAGCTGCAAAGTAGAAAATGAGAAGGAAAGTGAAATCGATGAGAATAGTGGAACAACTAAAAAGCACATTCACTTTAAGAATGCCTCCTGACAAACCATGTTGGTATGAACCTAAAGTACTAATGAAAACATAATTAACTTTGGTACATAAACTGTAAAACGTCATAGCTACCTGAATAAACAATGTGTCATACAGAGCCATAAGACTGTTTTGTCCAACAGCCGCACACGCCTTTCCATCAATTTCAACTTGTGGTTTTTGGAGATCAGCAAAACTGGAAGAAAAATATTAACTATCAACTAATAAGAAACGCATATCTAAGACATGCTTCCAAATCAACATTGTTATAGAATGGTCGAAAATCGACAGCAATGTCAACCAAACATCAAATGTACAATACAAAACCTGCTGTTAATCAATTTCCTGTATCGAAGCCTTTGGCGACCAAGACCAACAGCGCCCGAGGTCACCAAAATTATCTCAAATCCAAGAGAATTCAACTCCTTTATCTGCAAGAAATTTCAGATATAGCATCATATATCCATTTTTCAAATTTAACATTCAATGCATGCTCAAATCCGACATTGCGAAATACCTGCTCGCAAAGGGCACCTAGTCTTCCAAGCGCTAATCTTCCATCATTTCGGGTAACAACCGCAGTTCCAACCTTCACCAAGTAAAACACAACATCAACATTTTACTATAATTATTATTTTTTCATTATTACTTTTTTTTTTATGATTCAAAATCAACAGATTAACAGAAGAAAGATACCAAATTTCTTCAGTTCTTAACGAAGTCAACAGAAAGAGGAAAAAAAAAACTCGATTAAAAACTAAACATTATACAATTTCATTTAAATTTTACCTAGCAAAAACATGTTTTCAGATGCCATTAACCAAATGCAATCGAAAAAATTCAAAAAGAAACGAACTTTTTTCCTACTTCTTGATTCTATAACTAAAATACAACACTCTTCGCTTAATTTACACAAGAAAGGAAGGAAAAAAAAGATTTCGACATGAATGACCAGAGAGAGATAGAGAGAGAGAGAAGGAGAGAGAGACCTTGATGATGAGGCGCTTAACGTCTTTGAGGAAAGCTCGAGAATGATCCATGGTGTCGGTAGACCGAGGCGGACTCGGCGGCGACTCGGTCGGAACTGAGTGGGGAAAACGAGGCGACTCGTGAAGTGGAGAAATGTAGTTATCTGAGACTGATAGGGTTACTTTGGATTCAGACGGCTCCTTCAGTTTTATCTCTCAATCAATCATCATATCAAAGGGGATGGATAAATAACGGGTGGGCAAACTGGCAGAGGTGGCGCCATACAGGGCGTTGTTGAATTGGTGGACGACAATCCGCCAATCAGAGGGCGCCATGTAAGAGTCTTTAGGGGGGGGAGAGGGCTTTTTTGGGAATTCGCTTTAGATGATGACGTGGCAGTTTGACATGGGAAATTGTGGTATGTGGGTATTAAAAAAATATTATTATAATATACTGGAGGGGCGTACGACGACAAGTCGTCGGCGAATAAGTGGACAACACGACAAATATATATATATTATTAAAAAGATGCTATTATTGACTAAAAGCGACAATACGATAAAGAAATATCGTACGACTTGGATTGATGATGATGATAGATCCGTGTCATGCGGAAGAGGCAGAGTGCGTCAGTTCAGTGCTGTCCCGTACCTGCTCTGCATCTGCTTAAGAAATAAGAATTATTGTGAACGATAGAGAGGATGAAGAGAGATTAGAAAAGAAGAAAAATATGAAAGATATATAGAATTATAAGAATTTTTTATATTATTTAGTAAGAAAGAAAGATAGTTAAAAAGATGGATGATAATTAAATATTTAATTATTATATTATTTATTAATATAAATTTTTTAATAATTTCTTTTAACGTAAAATAGATTTTTTATCCAAAAGTTGATGAATTTGATGGATACTTCCGAAGGCTTTAATTCAATGGATTTGGAGGGAGACAACATCTCCTCTCCCTCCCCACTTCTTTCCAACCAAACAAGAGATTCCTCCATTAATTTCCCTTCCCCTTCACCCTCCCTCTCTCCATCTCTCCCTCCAACCAAACATACCTTTTGTTATACTTCAATGTGTCATATTTTGATTTTTCTTCTGAACTTTTTTTTAAATATTTCATATATTTGTGGCTCTATTTCATGTATATATATTTTTTATTTTTGTCTCTTATTATTTTTTTATATTCACACAAATAATATCATATAATTTTACAGGTAGATCATAAAGATCTGAAAAAGAATTCGTGGCAATTTGTGTCCCTTATTTCATTTATTTGTGTTTTTGGCTTAATTGATGCATTTGGTCCTTCACTTTGGAATATCCCCTAGAGAGAGAAAAAAAAATTCATTTATTTTTTTTGTGGTCCACATGATTCGCATCTTTCCACTTTATGGTACCAGAAAAAGTTGATTATTTTAAACTATGGGGGTGTTTGGGTGATGAGTTCAAACTCATCACCATCAACTCAATTTTTATCTTTTTCCTCAAAAATTTTTTGTCTTTTCTGAAAAAATCAATCAAAATCACTATTTAAACTTACAAATCTTAACTCAAACTTACACACCAAATACCCCCTATATTTATAATGTATTTTCTAAATTATTAAAGATGGTGTTTGGCAAGTTCACTCTAATTTAATAACTTCCAACAATTTTATATCATTTTTTAATTCAAAATACATCACCAAATCTATTTTAAAAACTTAAATTTTAGAAGTTGATAGTTTTATTATTCCAAATGAAAATAAGATGATTTTTTTTCTTTAATTACATAGAATTTGGAACTAAACTAAACAAAATTCATATTGTTATTTTTTCTTCCAAACAAATTTTAAATTTTTACTTTTTAACTTCAAACAGTTCTTTTTTGTCAAACGTATAATTTCAAAACTCAATTAATCTCCAATCAAAATAAATCCAAAACTCCAATTCAAACGGACCAATCAACAGGGGCTAAATCCGATGAAAATCATATTTTTATCTACAATTAAACTATACTTTTTCAGTTGAATTTTTGTTTTTTTTTTTTAAGTCAACAAAAATTATAACTAATTTTTAAAAGTCAACAAACTTCAACTTTAAAATTACAACTCCAACATCCAAACGCAAGCCAAAAAACCAAAAGTCGAGTATTCCTTGAAAAGAAAATTTTCTTCAAAAAATTATATGCTTATTACCTTTTTCTGTTACTCTTATAATGAATTAAATAATAAATAAATAAATAAATAAATAAAACTTGTTCTCGTTCGCTTTTGTTAAGGGTAGTCACTTAAACTGGACATTCTCATGTTCCTGAGAAAGATTCATCCTAATTCTGTGTGAGAAAAACGTGTGAGCAGCTTCTAACTAAGATTAATATAAGAGGAAACAAATTCATAGGACGAAACACTAAAATAATGCTAGAAAAACGGTATATACATACACAAACCAAATCTGAACAAGAAAAATTCCACAGCCGTGAATCACAAAAATTCCATCAACTATTTTTTCTTCTTTTTTTTTTGGGTTAAATCTTTTCTCAAAAGGCTTTCGGCACCGCAAAACTAACTAATACAATTCTGCAATACTTGTCAGACACTAGTCTCTTTCTCCTATTCCATATCTCAGGATCTTCACCGAGTTACAACGTAATCAAGTAAGTAATGCCAACATACAACAAACGTGTCTTTGCGAAAAATTTTATTGTTTTTTTCCTTTCTGGTTGATTAATGATATGCTCCACACAAACTCATCTCCTGCAGATTCTTAACCAACTTGTTCTATGTCCAAACAAAAATTAAGCACGATCAATCTCATGGGAAGAACCACACCTTGATGAAGACTGCCAGAGCAAATTGCAAGACAAATGCAGCCGCCAGTAGAAGCACAAGATCAATTCCCCTCTTTGAAAGATTCGAGGCAACGAAGCCGGCCGAGGCAGCTCCCGTGGTGATTATAATCACCCACCGGACAAACTCCACTGGGATTAGCAAGAGAAACTGAAAATAGTTCGCAGAATAATCAGAAAGGTGATTTCGGAGGAGTGGACTACAACTACTACGACCCTTGATGACCCTAGTCTTTCAATTTTATTATATTTTTAATGTTCTTAAACTCGTATCAATAAATCATCAAGATATCAAAAGATTTGTAGATCTGAAAGTTACACTGTTCCCAAAAGAAAGGTCCAATTTGGGTTATCATTTTTTGGTCATGGGAAATTAAGACAAAAACATGGTGAGTAAACTAAAGAGTAAAAATAAAAGACAACAACCATGGAAGAGGAAGCAACTACTTACCGAGGCCGGAACAAATATGAAGAGAGAGTATCCCCACATGCACCAAAACTGAACAAGACTAGGATTTGAACCCGAACCCAGATACTGAAGCAAGAAATAGAACGCCAATGGCACCACAGCTGCATAACCATAGATTGCACCTGCTGCTACATTCATATAGCTAACATTGAAGCTCCAAGAAGTACCCTTGTCAGTGTGCTTCTGCATGAGGTAGGTGGCGCAGTTTCCAAGTGAAGCAAGCACAAATACCAATGTAGTGGAGATCCAGATTAGCCCATATCTAAAATATCAAAAGAATTTAGATCAACAAGAGTATATATTAAAATGATAGTAACTAGTGATACTATCTTTCAACCAGCCATACAGCTTTTGCATTGTTGAGATTAACATGCTTTACCCAAAATTAAGACTTCATTAGTACAAATTTACCGTGAGCATGTTAGCTAATGTCATAAAAGACCTCATAAACACCCTTACTTCTGTGTTTGTTTTTTTTTCCTATTCTTCAAAGAAACATATCTCAGAAAACTTTGAAAATTTCCAACATATAAGTTCTTCACGGGTCATGTTGATGGATAGATATCTCTTTACTTTTATGCTTTCATGATTTCCATCGTAAACCCTCCTCAGAGATATGCATCACTCTATAACTTTGCAACCAAAGTAAGAATATGTATTGTTTTCATTAAAATACCAAAGCATTGCAATGTCTCAGATCTTTAAAAACCAAAAAATAAAAAGAAAATAGATAATGAAAACAGAACTAACAGGTCAGGTTCACGGATCTTGGTAAAAAAGTCTCCACCAATGGGATATAAAGAACTAAGCAATCTGTCCAAGACGATGTCTGTATCAACATTGAAATATTGTGTGTATGATGAGATGCTAAATACTCCTTTCCAGTTGTTTGCTGGTTGTTGTTCAAATCCTTCTGCTGGGACGAGGAAAAAAAATAAAAAAAAGATTCCAATCGAAATAACTCAAAAGGAAAAGGAAAGGGTGGTATTGCATATAGATGCATGGCAATGAAAATTGCAGGAAATGTTCTTCTAGTTAAATTACTAGTAATTCTCATTGGGAGATAAGTAGTAAGCATTTAAAGATGTGAAAACTGAATGAACTCAGAGGAACCAAATCAAGTTATTTCAAGTTGACAATACTCGAGGAAGTTGCAGAAGAATAGAAGAGAATTTACCAACAGAGTAAATGGAGCTTATTATCAACATAAATAAATGAAGCTCAAGCTGGCATTAGAAATATTAGAAGACGATTTCCAAGGCATAACTGATAGTCATAACCGATAGTCATTAACCAATGTATTGTGGCGGTAAGAAAACAAAAGCTAAGTCAAGCAGACAGTCTATACTTTCAACCAGAAAATTTTTCTGCATACCTCCTCCTGAATAAAAACACCTAAAAGAAGAAGAAGAAGAAGGTTTATGGACATATTTTTATCGACCTAATCTCCACTTCGAATTTCTCATTCACTAATCTCCAACCATCTCTATACAATTTAAATTTTGTTCCTAATCATTGTCAAACATAAAGCAATCATTCTTCCTTCCATCGAAGTGTGCTTTTTTAAAGAATAAGGAAACAGAATATGTTCCGAATACTAATTAACGGAATACACGTGTATGAGCACAGTCTTATTTACGAAATGTTCAATTAGTAATCGAAAAGCAAGAAAATAAATGACTAAGTCGTGCACGTTGTAAAACTTGACATCAACTATTTCTCTGACATTCTACTATTACCAGATGGACTTTCAAGAGTTTGATATCCCCCCCGTCCTCTGTCTCCTCCATTATTGGGTGGGAATATTTGCATATTAGCTCCTGGCGCTGCTTACAAGTACAAAAACACCTCTTTAGGGAAAAACGTACCTAAATTATGGGCCAACCTGAGTGAAATGAGAGAAAAAAATAGATTAAAACCTCATACCCACATAGCTTGTCGTACTCTTTTCCTTTTCTTCAGTGACAACAGCCTATTCAACAAAAGGTTTCAAAACATAATTAGTATATATATGATGTGTAGACACACACACACACATATATAGACATTCATATACATATGTGAACGCACAAACACACAGAGATACATGCATATCTGTGTTTGAACTACGCTAAGTGATAACCGCATGGACATGGAACAAGGCTGAAACAAAAGCACAAAGTTTTTTTTTTTTTTTTTTCACTAAAATAGGTTCCCTATATATATATATATATATGGATTAAAGTTAGGATATTTATATATATATATCCTATATACATATTTCAATTATATATATATATCAATTACCCTCTTGATAGTAGCAATCCTCATATTGCAGGAATTAAAGTTAGGAACGAATAAACGAAGAAATCACAGAAACAAGAGAACGTAATTACTAAATGATATGGACAGATTAAAATTTAACCTATAAATGTGCTCTAACATTTAATTTTCTGGTGCAGCAGAAGAAAGAATAAAATAGAGTGATAATAATCAGTTCAATTAACAGCTAGGAGATAAATAATAATAATAATGATAATAATCTAACGAAAATATGAACCTACAAGTAAAAAGGAAAGACATTCAATTTCAATCCGTACAAACTACTAAAAAGGAGAAATTGTAAAAGATATTAATTTCTCGATCAACTTTTCCTCGTTTTCTCCGGAAACAAACAACAACGAAAATTCGGAAAAGCTGATCAATCATGTTCATCGCTATATTTTCTTGATCATCAATTGACAACCAAATCAAACAGAAACTTACGTAGTGAAAATGGAAAAAAACGGGAAAATCGAATCCTATACATTGTCAATTTTCGAGACGCGAATTCAATTATCAGAAATTCAAACATCCAAGAACAAGAACGTACAGGAACTGAGCCGAGCAAATGGCTGGTGGGGAGATTCTTGAATGAGTCGTCCATTGGAATCGAAAATTGAAGAGAGCGAGAGAGAGAGAGAGAGAGAGAGAGAGAGAGAGAGAGTTTCGTAGCTCAAAGAGTCATCGGAGGTTGAAAATGGCGGAGATTCGAGGTCTGAGACGAACCCTAGACGATGCTTTTTCGTAGTTTGTAAGTAACACAGAAGACGAGAGGGACTGACCGGAATTAAAAGGACGGTTAAGGATCAAGGAGAGAGATTGTTTCCACGCGCCAACTGAGAGGCGATTGCATTGACGCGTTCGTTGAAGCTTTTTGTCGTGACGTGGCACACGTGCATACAGCATGGATGATTGGCGAGCAAATTTTGGGTGTGCTTAAAAGCTACATATTGGACTGGCTCGTTTTAGGCTCCATTATGGGCTAGGATATATAGGCCAGACCCAATTGTTAATCACTGTCGTCTAATGGTTTTGGCCCGTTTGAAACACAGGCTGGAGTATGAGTTTCATACATTGGAATTGAAATATGTATTTAAAAACTTGAAATGTATTCGGGTAAAAATATATAATATAGATTTTGTTTTGTTTATCTGATCGTTATGAGTATTTAGGTATAAGAATTATCTTATTTTGATTTGAAATAAGAAAATCATAGATTTTTGAAATTTAGATTTTCATAAAAGTTCAAGAGAGAGAAAAAGGGATATAGATTTTTGAGAGTTTTCGAATAAATATACATAATTCTGAATCTAATAGTTGTTTCAAACGACCGCTAAATAGACACTAATATTCACGCGGGCGAGAGGACCTAGGAATAACGAAGTAAATAGCATTTTGCAATAAATAATTGAAGCAAATAATATGTTGTAAAAATATTTAGAACAACTAATAAAATTACCTTGTCAATAAATTATTTACTTCTAGTAATTATATCTATTTACTTGATAAGTTTATAATTTACTATTTATTTACTTCAAACATTTTACAATCTTTGTTATTTACTATTTTTACTTTCATAAAAATGTTATCTAAATACAATTTTGGAAAAAAGAGGGCTATGGACACTACTAAATGGGGGAACTACAACAGGGGAGCTAGGGATGCTCCTTTAGTGAACGACATTTGTACCCTTGTTTTTTTAATCGACATGTAAAGCAAAGTTAAAATTAAACATTTAAAAATTATTTTTATTTTTATTGTTATTGTAATTTTCTTAACGAAAAGAGTGATTCACTTTTTTTATATATGCTAATGATTTTTTTTAATGCCAGGTGGTGAGCATGAAATCTAGGAAGAGATAGTGAATTACTCTCTTTATATATGCTAAATATGCCAAATATAAAGCTACAATATAGAACATGTATCTTATATTGAAATAAAGGGTGGTCAGACATATTCACAATCAGTTATCGAATATCTTCCGACTACATTTTTGTTTTCTTTTGTGCGAAGAGTTTGTTGTGCTACATGCCAACATTATATGTTGCTCAATAAGTTACTCTAAAGATATGATTAATCAAACAATAAAAAAAAAAAAAAAACAGCAGACATCGAGGACTTTTAGATTCATTTTTAAATTCAAATTAAGCGATAAAAATTGAGAGTACAAAACGACAAGAATAATAGAAAGAGACGATATTTTTCATTGAGAGAAAATTACATGTACATTTTACAAAAGAGTAAACATAATTTTCAAAGTTAATGGGACTAGCAATAGGGCTGCACAAAAAAGTCGCCAAACAACTTCGTCCGACCTTACCATTCCATTTTTGTGTCATGCTATCAAATTGTCAAATTGCATGTTTAAAATGCCCGTCTTATCATGCATAATGTATGTCATAGTTTGGGTTTTTTTTGTTTTTTCAAACTGACATTTTACAAAATTAAACCGAACAGAACCACTTGTCCGCCTTAAACTGCCCATGCAATATGTCCTAAATGTTTGACGATATTTTTAGCTTAAAAAGTCGGTGAATCAATTGCGCTAAACATACTAGAATTGTAACTATATGTTACCAACAGATACTTTTTAAAATTTTATCTAAGATTTATTTAAAAAGGTTTAACAAATCTAAAATGCAAATGTCAAACCATCTCGCCGATCATCTACAACAGACAATCTTGATTTAACTTTTTTTTTTTTTTTTTTTTTTGAAATCTCCTTTCGCAAAACTGTACTATCACGCAACCATCAAACGTCCACCCAAACATGCATAAGGTCATTTGGAACAATGTTTCCAGAAGGAATTCTACAACTTAATATCAAAACTTCCAAACTTACATTTCACTTTCTTTCTTTTTTATTTTCAAAAAAACTAAAACTTCAAAATTTTATAAATCTCTTATTTCAAGTTAAAATTATATTATTATTTATTAAATCGCATAAAATGACAAACGAATCAAATTTTTCAAATTCATTTCCAATTTTTACTTATATATCATAATTTATATCTAAGTCACACTTCAATCAAAATACATATTTTAATTCCAAACAGACCATATGGGCTGACGCTATGAGCCTATGAGGGAATGGTAGGCGGCATGGTATTTTTTTCTCAAAAATTCCGGCAACGTTTAAAAAATTAAAAATAAAAGTTCAACAAAAGCAAATGTCTGAGCCCGGGTTCGAACCGGGGACCTCTAGTGTGTGAGACTAGCGTGATAACCAACTACACCACCCAGACAAGCTTCCAGTTGTATAACACTACGCCCGGTAAAATTATTTATAGATTTAAGAAAGAAAAATAACTTTATTTGCCAAAACAGTATCATGCAACGTCCTTCAATATCATTTTCTTTTCAAACGTCCTTGAGTACCACTGTAGCAGTTGGTTTTTTGGGTGAATAAAGAGTTGGTTATACAGGTAAAGTTTATATTTCTTCATATTTTTGTTTGCTCAAACGACAAAAGGAAACTGGTAGTTAAAATTTCTCAAAATAAATTAATAAATAAAGAGTTAAGATAATAAGAAGATGGATGCTATTATACATAGTTTTCATGCAAAGGATAATGCTATTAAAAGAAGTAAAGACTAATGCTAAATGCTACACTAAAATTAGCCGGCAAAATTGTCCGTATTATTCAAATAATTATTAAGTTGTCATTTTTTTTTTCAAGAGAAAAAAAAATACAAGACCAATTATTGGTATGTGGGGCTATGAAAAAAATAATTATTAAATATATTTCCATTTATGATTCATGTGGTGTATGTTTTTTAATTATTTTATAAAAAAAAATTAGTTTAATTTATTGATATGTGGGGGTATGAGTATTCTTAGTAGTTTTAAGGTAATTTTTTTGTATGGTAAAATTACATTAAAAATCTTTATTGACTTTGTGGGGATATTTATCAATATTATGGATGTATATAAAATCTCCCTAAAATATTTAAGGGGTGTCAAGATTAATTTATACACATACTCACTATAATAAATTTAAAAAAAAAAAAAAGAAAAAAGAAAAAAGAAAAAAGAAAAAGATCAAAAAAGCTAGGGAAACCACCCCAATTAGCCAGTAGCTCATCACACTTAGCAAATGACGATCAAAATAATATTGGTGTTGATAACGATTATTTATCTCATAACAGACCTCCAAATACTCAATTACTTTTGACTTGAAAGGAAATAATGCTCTAAGCATCTCGTTCTACACGTTACAGTGTTCTGTCATTTTCCTTCAATAGCAAACCCAAAGAAATATAATGTTGGCGAACAAGTTGCTATCTTGTAGTAATACCAGAAATTGAAAATGAAAACAGTCCCTTCACAAAAAACAAAAATAAATAAATAAATAAAATAAAAATGGAAATAGAGTCACATAAATTGCATTTTTTGCTCATGCATATTTTCCCTCAACAAAACAAACCATTGACTATTCTTTTTTTCATTTTCTTTCTTCTTCAAATAAACCAATACCATAATTTGCGTGCAATATCATAATTTTCTTTTTTTCATTTTTCTCCCTTCTTTTATTCATCTTTTTATTTATTTAATTTAATCACTTCTCTTCATTATTAATCAATCATTAAACTTGATCCGAATCTTTTGTTCCTTTATTTAATCCTCTATCTTCAACATCGCGTTGCCTGAAGAACTAAGCTCAGAAAATTCTTCATGTTCCAAAACTAGACCTTGTTTGGTGTTTCTTTTTTTAGCTGAGCTTATACCTTGTTCGGTTCATGAATTCAAAAATGTCCATCAACTTTTCCTTCTCTCTCTTCTTTCTCTCTCTAACCACTCTCTTCACTTCCGTCAGCGTTCTCTCCAAGCCCCTTCCTCTCCCTGAGCTGCTCTCTCCATATCTCTCGCCCGTCAAATTCTTCCCAGATTACGAAGCCATGGTTAAGAGGTTGAAAATCTTTATCTACAAGCCAGACACGGCCTTCGCCTACGAATCTCCGACGGAATCTCTCTTCTACACTTCCCTCCTGAGCAGCCCGTTCACGACGGAAGACGGCGAGCAAGCTCACCTCTACTTCGTCCCCTTCCCCTCCGACCTCCGGCCCAACTCCCTCTCCCGCGTCGTCAGGGGAATCCGCAACGACTTCCCGTACTGGAACCGCACCCTTGGCGCTGACCACGTGTTCATCTCCTGCCGCAGCGGCCCCACCGCTGGAGATCGCAACTTCCTCGAGCTGCAGAAGAACGCGATCCAGCTCTCCTGCTTCCCCGCTCCCGCCGGCAATTTCATCCCTCACAAGGACGTTTCCCTCCCTGCGGTCTCCACCTTCGACGCGCCGCTGCAGGAGAACGCTTCGGCGGCGAGGTTCCTTGGCTACCTCCGTCGCGATCGGAGCGAATCGAACGAGTCAGTTCTCTCGAAGCAGTTGACCGGCGATCCGGACTTCTTGATCGCCGCCGAGCCGGTTGATCAGGCGGTTTACGCTGAGAGACTGTCGAGCAGCAAGTTCTGCCTGTTCGAGTACGGCGCCGACGTTTCGAGAATCGGCGAGGCCTTGCGTTTCGGGTGCGTGCCGGCCGTGATCACCGACCGGCCGATCCAGGACCTGCCGTTCATGGACGTGCTGAAGTGGCAGGAGATGGCGGTGCTCGTCGGAGCGGGGGAGCTGAAGCTGGCGCTTAGCCGTGCGAGCTCCGGCGACGGGTACGAGCGGATGAGGCGGTTGGGCGTGGCGGCGAGCAAGCATTTCGTGTGGCACAAGCCGCCGGAGCCGTACGATTGCTTTAACACGTTGATGTATCAGCTCTGGCTGAGGCGGTTCGCTATCAGATACGTGCTCAGAGACGATTTATCGGTTGATTAGCCAATTGTCCTTTGCTGATGGGATATTTTTGGTGGGCTTTGAAACTTTTGCTTTTTTTTTTTTTAAGAAACTTCTGAAAAAAAAAAAAAAAATTTCGTTATTTTTACGTTCGGAGCTGGCATGAGCTGTGTGTTTATAAATAAGTCAAGTTAATAAAGTGCAATAAAAATAAATAAAACGTCCCACGTTTAAATACGTCATACGGTTCATCATGTCGCATGTTCCTTTAAACGACAAAAAAAATATGTCGTTTAGACGATGTTCCCTGTAAACGACATGTCATTATTATTGTATTTAGAAGTTTAAAACTTGTTGGATCATTCCGTTTAATTTCCGTGTCAATTCGTACTAATAAATAGAACTAGGAAGTTTACGCATGTGTAATGCAGGTCATGCAAATTGTATTAATTTAGACCGATATTGGAATAGAGCCTCTTGTTCTAAATGTATGTTTGGAAACCAAGCTCAAACTTAGTTTTCAACACTCAAGTTTTGTCTTCTTTTTCAAAAGTCTTTGTCTTTTTCTCAAAAAGTTTTTTGTCTTTTCTAAAAAGTCAATAAAATTTACTATTTAAATTTTAAAAACTCAACTCAAACTCACGAACCAAACAAACCCTAAATAATTTTATATAACACCAATTTTAGAGCCTCTTGTGCAGTACAGGTGTTAGTTGTGTTAATTTACACCGATATTAGAGCCTCTTGTTCAAAATAATTTTATATAACATAAAATAGTCTTTTGTGTAATGCAGGTGTTAGTTGTGTTAATTTACACCGACATTGGAGCCTCATGTTCTAAATAATTTTGTATAACATAAAATAGTCTTTTATGTAGAACCAATTTTAAACTAAAAAGTTTTTGTGTAGAGCCAACTCTAAATTAAGAAGTTAGGAATTTCATAGAGTTGAAAATGGAGAAAAAAAAAATATTGTAAAACAAATAGTCTTAGCACTGACGGAGGCGATACGTGTAAACAAATCACATCAAGCCCCCTTAAAATTTGATAATTAAATCTTGTACCCCCAAATTATATTGTAAAAACTCCCCTTAAATTTGTAAATTTAATCTCTCTCTCTCTCTCTCTTTTTATTTTTATTTTTTAATATTGTAAAGCTCCCCTTAGCATTCCTCTTATAATTATTGAGTATGATTAAATTTTTGTAGCAGTTTTTGTAATAATAATTAACTCTCTCTGATAAATATTTTTAACTTCGTCACTGAAGCTATAAAAGGCTTTGTCCACAAATTTACAGCATAATAATTAAAACTGAAAAATGGTTTAAATTCATGGTTGAACCTTAGAAACCTTGAATTTCTTAAGGTAAATTTACTCATATCCGTCATAAGTGTATAGTTTTGGAAGTAAACCTCTAGTTATCCATATTAAAATACTAATCTTTAGAGCTCCTTCTATGATAATAGTCTAATGTCATTGCAATCATTATTGGACGGTCCTAGTACTATTAATGGACTTTATTATTGCTTAAGGATTCTTTATTATTATTATTTTTTAAGAAACATTATTGTTTAAGGATTCGATCATCCTTTCTTTAATCAGGTTGGGCTATATAAGAAGCAAAAGATTTCATATATCACACTCATAAACTTGTTAACAAAATATTGAGGAAAAATATATGCAATATAATAATAAGATAAAAGATGTAATAAAATATGCAATAAACTTTGGAACATGCTTACAAAAAATGTAAACTTAGAGGAGAATAAATGGCCGTTAAGTGTGGAGACTGCTTTCTCAACAACCACAAAAAAAGTGTGAAAATTGCTCATCTTAGACTTAAACTGCTAAGCGTGCCAGAAAGAAACTCTTGTTTTGTTTTTTTTTATGTACTTCAAGTCAATATAACCCCTATATAAGGGTTTGAAAAATGAGATCAACAAGGTACTTATATCATGTTCGAACAGAAATTCAATTATTTTTAATAAAAGAAAATACTATAAAAATATATATAAATTGTGTTCAAACCAAGGACATTAATACCGGTGAATATATATTATAGGCTGTGGGGAATTATAGCCCCCATAGAAATTCCTTTTTCTTTTAATTTTATCTTAAAAATTTTATGATTTTCTTATTTTTCCTCACTGAAAGTTATTTCTTATATGCTCCACTAACTAATTTTGATGCTATTTATTTTATTTTATAAAAGAAAAATGGTTTTTAGTTTGATACCTCCTAAACTTGTCACTTGGTGACTTGCCATTAAACTTTTAATTTTGACAATTTATTTATGAACTTGTTAAATTATTGCAATGTATCTTTTTAGTTAATTTTACATGAAATTGAATCTATGAAATTGGTTGCATTAGAATTTATATTAGATTTGTAAATTTTTTTATCGGAAATAGGTTCTCTGTCTTCATACGAGACGTATGTGAGGTTTTTATGACTAATTTAATAAAAAAAATTAATCTATATAAAATACACTGTAACAATTTAGTGAGTTCAAAAAATAAATTATCAAAATTAAAAATTTTGATAACAAATTATTAAAACGTGACAAATATAGAAGCATAAATGCGAAATATCCAGAGAGAGAGAGAGAGAGAGAGAGAGAGAGAGAGAGAGTTTGGTATAAAGTCATAGTTGGCTCTTGGAAGCTTGGCCTACAGTGCAGCTGGGCTAAATCATCACATCCTCTGCAATGTTGCCCCACCTCATGCTCGCCCTAAAAGTCGTGTTGTCTCTCTCTTTAGAATATTACTTTACAATGAATGTATCCGATTCTCTTCTTTCATATATCATGGTTCAACTTTTTTGATAGATTATCATGTTTTTTTTTTAAATAAAATAAAAAGGATTATAAGGGTAGATATTAGTATACTGAGATAATTATAAGGGGATGACGCATAATTTATAGATTTCTTACGAAGTGAATTGTTTATATACTTCGATCAACATGATGAGGTCAACTCGAACTTAAATATTTAATGAGAAGGACGAATGTCATACAAATCAATCTAAACGACGTTAGAATCATGGTTTAACTTATACACAAAGCTTACTAATCATCACTTTTTTTGTATACAAGTAGATTAATTTGATCAACAGTCCTATTAATTAACCCTGCTCCAGTAGCTCAGTTGCTTGGACCGCTGGAGCACAAAAAAAAAAAAAAAAAAAAAAAAAAAAAAAACGGAATCTATCCCTGGCCAATATTTCTATTCCCTGTTGCAGGGCTGTGTGGCCCATCAGCAGCCCACTTGGGGCACTTATTTGTCACATATGTTGTGGCAAATAGCGACGGCTTTTATGCGCACATGGTGAACAGCAGATCGCTCACTGTGCTATCAAATTATTAATTTCTCCACCAAAATACTATGGAATAGACGGGAGTGCTTTGATAATGATTCTATTTTAGAAAAGAATAAAAAGTTTTAAGATATTTTTCGAATTTATACTTTTTTTTTTTTCACTTTTGGAAACACAATTGTGTTTGATTGTATTTTGAAAAAAAAATAGTTTAAGTATAAAAAAAATAAATTTATGTTTGAGTATGTTATGAAAATATTTGTTTGAACTTAAAAAAAAAATTTGTTTGAGTACTTAAGCCATTCTTTAACAAAAAAAATAAAATAAAATGATTTTTGATTTTTGATTTTGTGTGAAACAAATGTTGTTTTAGAATCATTTCCAAAACACATTTGATTGAATACCTTGAGATTTCTTTCCAAAACATTTATAATCTATGTAAGTAATTTTTTGGGTAATTATAATGATTAACACGGGTTACAATTTATCCTTAATTACACCAACTTTCTTGACTAAACGACTGGCTTAAATTTGCAAGATGTGACATTCTTCTCTTATAAATAAAAATTTCATCTTCAAAATTTTAATACGTTCAGAAAAAAAAAAAAAGAGATATTAGCCTTTTTTTTTTTTTTTTTTTTTAAGCTGAAGAGATATTTGTGATGTTAAATATTATAATAAATAGAACATGAGATATGAGTCTCGTCATACTGAGTTAGAAATTATTTTCAAGAAGTTGTTATTTTGACAAATAACTACAGGTGTGTTTGGTGACTAAGTTCAAAATTAAAATTTTCATCTTAATTTTTATTTTTTTTTGAAAAATTTTTTTATCTTTTCTAAAAAGTCAATAAAAATTTTCAACCCAAACTTAAAATTTTCAACTTAAACTCATTCAGCAAAGGACCCGTTCCGGTTCTCTCGTCTCTCGGCTCGCTTCAGTTCCACAACAAATCGCCATGACCGAAGGTACCAAGCTCCGACTCAATTCTCCCTCTCATCTATGCACTTAATTATACTCAATTATTATTATTATTTTTTTTTTTTTGGGTTTTTCCGTAAAAAAGAGGACGGAAATGGATCTCCGAAGCTCAAACCAACTCCATACGAAGAGGCAATGGACGCTTTGTCTTCTTTGAACTCGGAGCGCAATCGGCCCAACCAGGACGTAAGGTTCGACCTGCTTTTCGATTACGTTAAGGTAAGCGCCGCCATTCTAGGTATGCGGAAGTCAAACCTCGTAATTTTGGTTCAAATTGGTACTGTCTTTGAGCTCATAGTAAGAGCGTTAATGGTGTTTGAACTTCGAATGATAGATTCTGAACTTGGAGAAGTCAATGCCGCAGATGAAGATCATCCATGTCGCTGGCACAAAGGGAAAGGTACCTAAATTCTCGTACTAAAGTATGTCTTTGATGTCTGAAGTTCTGAACTCCTAATCATTCGATCCGGAAAAAAAAAAAAAAAAAAAAACAACTCTGTACTTGCTCTTTGCTTCTTAGTCCTAGAAGTAGCCTCTAATGTGATGGAGAAAGGATTTTTTCAATTTTAGTATTTATTTCTGAAAATAAGAATTTTTTTTAGCTCTCCGATTGCTTGGAATTTAGTTAAGTTTATCTTATGATTTTAATTTCTCTATAAATACCTTGGTGATTGTAATTTGAATTCAGAGATAGATTGATGAATGAACATGAGAATTGTTTGTTATATATATGGTGTGTCTATAGATATCTATGTATATATGGTCACTGTTCTCGTAGAATCCTCTCTTTCTCTCGTTTGGTTATATCTGTCTATGTAGTGGTTCTGTTTCTCTTCTTGGTTATTTCGCGTCTATCTAGATTCTATCTCTTCTGTTTTGGTCCTTAGGCAAAATATGTAGTGATGCTAATTCTTCTTCTTCTTATTCGTCTGTTTGGGAGATGAAAAGGGATCCACTTGCACCTTCGTAGAATCGATATTGCGTAATTGTGGCTTCCGCACTGGACTTTTAACGTCTCCTCATGTTATTGAATTCAGAGAAAGGTTTCGCTTGGATGGGTGAGTTTTGCAGATGCACAAGTTTGTATTGCATTTTTACAATTTTAAATAGTGCAAGAAATATCAGGCTTGTGTTTTTAGCACTATTTTTAACTTGGCATTATGTTTGACTTTCTATTCATTCGAATTTTATGAATGTGATTGTTTTTGACTACCATTGTAATTCTTTGGATTTCCTCCCTTGTTGTATAGTCTGTTTTCGTTTAAAGCAAATTTAGGGAATTTATAAAATGCTTTATGCCTAAATGCCAGATGTTTACAGGCATTTTTGTTCTATGCCTATTTCATTTTTCATCTTAGAAGGTGCACTGATCTATTTCCCATTAAGGTGGATACTACAGTGTGGAGATATCTGAAGAGAAATTTGTAGCATATTTCTGGTGGTGCTTTAATAGGCTAAAGGTATTATGCCCTTGTTTCGTTTTCTTGAAAATCTGACCTCAGACTTCCGCAAATGATGTTTCATAGAACTGTTCTCTCCCGGCTTGTTTTTGAGATTAATTCATGTTTTTTTTTTTTTTTTCATAATTTAACTTTTCAATAATTGTTCTTATTATTTTTCTATGCAGGAAAAGGCTACGGAGGATATTCCCATGCCTCCTTATTTTCGCTTCCTTGTATTACTTGCGCTCAAGATATTTGCTGCAGAGCAGGTTTGCTACGTTTTTTTTAGTTTCGAGGAAGGCTGCTTCATGTTTAAAGTCCTTCCCATCTGTGAACTTGCAACTAACATCAGTGAGGAATCAGAACATTGCCCTTACTGTGATATTTGCAGGTCGATGTTGCTATCTTGGAGGTTGGTATAGGTGGAAAATTAGACCCGACTAATGTGGTGAGTAGAATTGTTGTTTAAGAAACAACTTAGTAAACTGATTGTTTCATGCATAGTCTGATGTGTACATTGTGATCATTTTTCAGGTTCAGGCACCTGTCGTGTGCGGTATATCTTCCCTTGGGTATGACCACATGGAAATTCTTGGTTGGTTTTCTGCTTCTATACCCTTGGTAATTACATGTAATAATGTGATGCATAGTATTGCAAATGTCAGGGTGCGTTAGATATGTTTATAGTCGTCCAATGAAGTTTAGTAATAGCCTGTCCTGTGTTTTGTGTTACAATGACATGATTTGGAGTACGCTATCGATCGATAGACAATAACTTGGAGTAAATTACCATAAATGTAATGTTTTTCTTGCTTGGTCATGTTACACACCGATGTTTTAATGGTTCCATCTAGTGAGGATTGCTTTTTGCTTGATGGCTTGAAACGACATGCCAATAATCTCCAGCCTGATTTATAATCTGTTAATTAGTGTTTCTCTATTGTCGATGCTGTTAACAGGAAATACTCTGAGAGAAATTGCAGGAGACAAGGCTGGAATCTTCAAGGTGCTCTTTAAAGCATAAGAGAATTGAGAACATTTGTAATTTCTAACAAAAACTACGACTATATCTACTGCTCTCTGATTATCGTGTTTTTTCTTCTTGGATCCAGCCTGGGGTTCCTGCATTCACCGTGCCTCAGCCTGACGAAGCAATGCATGCACTTCAGGATAGGGCTTCCCAGCTGGATGTAAGTTAAACATGAAAATCAATGATTTGGGTCTTGGCTCCTCGTAAACATTGATGGCGTCAAGCCATTAGTATACACAGAAGAACAAGAAAGTTTTCAAAAAAAGGAAAACAATGGAAGAAAACGGATGCCTTTCTGTTTTGGAGTAAGATAAGTAAAGGCAATTTCATCTTCATGCGTAGCTGGATTTTCGTGTTCTTTATGCACATTAAATCCAACCTTGGAGTCTAGCTTTCTCAACTGCCCCACCCCCCTCTCCTTAATGCCCAAATAAGAACTGAGTTTCTTTTACGTCTTCATTACCTAATTCAATTAGCGGGTTAGTTCTAAGTATCAATTAGGAATCAGAATGGCTATTTTTGTATCTTTGTATCTAAATCACTCAATAAGAAGATGAAATCGTTCTTAGTACAGATACCTCTTCAAGTTGTTCCGCCATTAGATGCTCATTTGCTGAACTGTTTAAGACTCGGGCTAGGAGGTGAGCACCAATATCTTAATGCTGGTCTTGCTGTTGCATTATGTTCTTCTTGGCTTCAGAGAACTGGTCATGTTGGAATCACGAACCTGGAAGATACTGTAAGTTCGACAGACAAGAACATCTTTTGTGCCTTCACATAAATTGTACGTTGCCTGATTTCTTTTTAACCCTATATGAAATAGAATTCTTTGCCGGAGCAGTTCATAAAAGGATTAACAACAGCCAGTTTGCACGGACGGGCTCAGATCGTCCCTGATCGATCTATTGACATCAAAAGCCCCGGAGATCTTGTGTTCTATTTGGATGGAGCCCATACCCCAGAAAGCATGGAAGTATGTGCAAGATGGTTTTCACTTTCCATTAAGGAAGACAGCCAACAAGTTTTTCGATATCAACCGCAGCATAATTCTCTATTCTCCCATGAATTGGGTAACAGGTTCCTTGATGACCGAGCCAGGAAGAAATCCATACAGGTGGAGTACATTATTCTTGATCCTCATGCAATCTATGTATATGTATATGATGATCAATTGTGTTTTGTGTGTATTCTTTGTCAAAGTTTCCTATGTTAATAGGCAACATGTGGTCCATTTTTTTTTCCTTTCTAAATTCGGAAACTTCATATCTTCTACCAGTTATTGACCGAAAGTTGTTATGGAATACACGGCAGATACTGGTGTTTAATTGTATGTCAGTGCGGGATCCTCATGCACTTCTTCCATGTTTGATTGAAACATGTTCAAGTCATGGTGAGTATCTTATCAAAACAGGTATTTGAACATCTCTAGAACTCTTATCAAATCTCAAATAAGTCTCCCGATCCAAAATGATTATCTCTTTGAATGTTTCCAAAATGAATTTCTTGATCAAGAATCATTGTTATTTTCAGAATGTTGCATTGGGTTTAGATCTGTCTTCGAACAAAATCATAAGAGTTTTGGCAAAATAGTGAAGGGTCAAAATGAATACTTACAATCTTTATGGTATTTATCAAGAAATGATCTTTATACGGAAAAATTCATTTGATTCCTTTTTGATACTTTAGGTGTCTGTTTTAAGAAAGCTCTCTTCGTGCCAAATACGTCATTGCATCAAAAGGTTGGATCCCAATCTTTGCCACCAAGTGAAGTTGATTTGTCGTGGCAGTTCACTCTGCAAAAAGTATGGGAAAATCTCATGCAGGAAAACAAGGGTAAGACAGAGAGATTGCATTTACTCCATTTTTTCCTTGTTTACACCAAGCTAACTAATGTTGAATATTTGGTAGAAAATTTCCTTTGTTGAATTCTTCCCAATAACATAAATTCTTATTTCTAAATCAGGAGGCAGTGATAGGACCACAGATACTGTTGGTGAAGACTTGAAAGTTGATACAGATTTGTGTGTAAAAAGTGGCGAAACTAGTGCAGTATTTAGTTCTCTCCCCTTGATGATTAAATGGCTCCGGGACACCGTCCAACAAAATCAATCCGCTTGTTTCCAGGTATCCTCTCTCCTTTTTTTACTATCAATATTCACTTCCTACAAAAGTTTATATGTATTCTTATCCAGCTTTTGATTTTCTTATTGGTATAATCAGGTTCTTGTAACTGGTTCTTTACATCTTGTGGGCGACATGTTGAGATCGATGAACAGTGAGACATCACATTAAGTTGAATTTGGCATTGAAGATGAGCAAACGGATTAAGATCTTCTCTAATATTCGAGTCAGTTCTTTTTGGTAATGTAAGATAAGAAATTGGTTGAATGGGCTTTCTATATTTCGTGTGCACGAACGAAACGAAGAAAGCAAATGAGGAAGAAAACAAGAAAAAAATAAATTATCTGTATAACCAAAAACCAAGAAAGAGATATAAACTGTATTTACATACTAATTGCAACGGAAAGGAATGCATGAAACCGTAAACTGCTGATGATCTACAGGTGTATTGCTAGCCTCGATGATCTTGTGCGAATTTGATAAAAACTTTCCGAACTTTAGCAGGTTTTGATCATATGCTGGAACCACTCACAATATCAAGTCGGCCTCGGCAAGTTTCAAGAGAGATGACATTCTATGCAAAATGATCGAGTCGAATTGTAATATTTCACGCAGGCACTTGTTTACTTGTTCTGCCGATAACAGGAAGTTGAAGAATGTGTTAAGAGCAGTACATTTGTGTGATGTTTCCTTACCTCGTAAGATTGACTGAGAAGAATCTGGTGTACTGTAGGAGAAAGTACATCCAAAAAAATTATTTCCTTGTAGAGCTCTTAAAGACGTTGCATTTCTTAAAATTCTCGATTCCATTTACCTTGTGTTTTCGTGCAGGTGATAATTGGAATGTTTTAAGAGAAATGTACAACTTCAACCACGTAATGTCGTTTTTAAACTGGATCCATATTGCTAGAGTTTGATTTATAGTAGAACTGTCAGGTCTTTCAAGTGTGTACAGGAGAATACTATGTGTGTTTGAGTGTCTGTTCTTTCCTAAACGACACGCGTTTTATGTGACATCATCTCTACTCCAGTCTAGACTCTTATAACTAAAAAATAAAATAAAATGAAAAAATAGCATATTTGGCTCAGAATGCTTGAACTTCTGTTCAAAACAAAGCCTTTGCTAGGCATATGGCACGGATGCATGAAAAGTGGGGAGAGGATTTTATTAGGGTTTTTGATATGTTATTCCTTTATGGTTACATGCATAGTCTAATGATATTGATAATCATATATTCAATGACGGATGCGCCTTGAGAAGAGTGGCGGCACGTGCCCCCACTAAAAGAAACAAAAATGTATTAGAGGTTCGCTCTTTTTCTGCTTAAATACGTTTTATATTCATATTTTTGTTAGTTATGCCCGCTGAAGAGTAAGGAGAGCTCATTTGGGCTCTATCTATAATCTAGCCCACCTTTTGGGCTTGTGGAACTCCTTTTCATTTTTCAAAATTTTTAATCAAATTCCTTTAATTCTAAATTATTTATTATTCTATTATACTAATAGACAAATCTCCCCCCCATTTTACCCTTAAAAAAAAAAAAAATCTCTCCCCCTTTTCAATTTCTCTTTCTTCCTCTAAAGTCTCTTTTTCTATTTCCGTTTTTCCTTCTTTCTGTATTCCTACAATTTTCTTCTCTCTGTATTTTTTCTATTCCACACTAGTTTCTACAGACCTATTATCACTATTTATTTTGTTATTCTATCTCATCAAAAATTTTTTTTTTTAAACTTCCTTTCCTCTAGCCTTATTTCTCACACTTTTATATGAAAATTTTAGTTTCCTTTCAAAATTATTAGCTTCGTTAGCCATAATTAACATAATGCTATATGTAAACGTCTGTTAAGTAGCAAAAATACTTTAGCAAAAAAGAGGGTTTAGTTGAAATGCTTATATTTCTTTGAAGTTTTATTTATGTGATATTGTTTAAAAATATGCATAATATTAAATTTATCAACTGAATTTTTTTAGTTATTTGATTTAGAATTTAGTGCCCTACTGAATTCTTATTCTGGATCGATTATTATATATATTAATTGTAATGTTTAAGGATGTGTTTAGATCATACACTCGATATTGTCTTTTAGTATAATGGAACATACATTTGGTTTGTTATTTAATGTAGTTCAATACAAATGTATTTCAATAACAAACTCACTCATTCTATTATTCATCTATTTTTTTATATTTATTTTTATCAATCACATCACATACTCTCTTACACTCTTATCAATGCACATTAGAATACAATAATAAGTGAATATGTGATTCAAAGATTCCAAACGAACCATAAATTTCCACATGTTAAACAAAAAACTTTCAAGAGCTCGATTAATAAGTTAAAATATTCTGTAGAATACAGTTTTAAGTTTTAACCAAATTAAATTAAAATGATAATCATTCAAAATCTTTTTTTTTTTTTAACAAATAATCATTTAAAAAAAATAAAAAAAGAGACAATTTGATTGATATTAATCAAAACATTACGTGGAAATTTTTTATATTATTTTTTCGTCAACAGTTCACACATCCAAAAAAGTAAATGGCTACGCGCGACTGTCAGCCCCAAACCCGCCAAGACTCTGCAGAAATATTCGAATGCGTCCAACGCAGTCGACTTGTTTTTTGTTCACGAAATGATGTCGTCGTTGTCGTTGTTCCTCCCTTATAGTTAACAAAAATACGAAATACTACTGTGTGTTTATATATGTGTATATATATATATATATATAAACACCACCACCGCAATACCCTTTTTCGCTTTCCACCCTTCATACCCAATCCTACTCTCACTCATCTTCTTCACCCTCACCAAACCCCACACACTCTCTCTCTCTCTCTCTATATATATATATATATATTTGCACATACACATGCATACACACCAATATATACACATATACCTCTAACACCACCGCCTCGATACGCTTCGCTCCGACGCCCCCATCGCCATGGCCGAAGAAGGTACCTCACCACCAACTTCAGTCTTCCTCTCATATAATATAATACACACACACACATATACGTGGAATTGACAATTTGGTTTTCAATATGAAATGGAAGGTGATGGAAATGGATCTCCGAAGCCGAAACAAACTCCATACGAAGAGGCAATGGACGCTCTGTCTTCTCTCATCACGAAACGCTCTCGCGCCGATAAGAGCAATAAGGGCGATCGATTCGACCTGCTTTTCGATTACGTTAAGGTAATAACTTTTCGTCCGATTCGAATTAAAGCCCGTAATTTGGTTCAAATTGGTGTGTTGGAGCTCATGATAAGTCCGTTAATGGCGTTTTGGACTGCGAATAATGATAGATACTGGATTTGGAGGAGCAAATATCACGGATGAAGATTATTCATGTTGCTGGCACAAAGGGGAAGGTACAATGTAGAAATCTGTACTTACCCTTTGCATTTTCGTCCAGAAGCTTCTGTTTCTGATATTTTGTGATGCTTTTGTGTATGTGCGCTTGGGGATGAAAAGGGATCTACTTGCACATTTGCGGAATCGATATTGCGAAATTGTGGCTTCCACACTGGGCTTTTCACGTCTCCTCATCTCATTGATGTCAGAGAAAGGTTTCGTTTGGATGGGTGAGTTTTGCAAATACACAAGTTTTTGCTATTCTATCAATTGAAATTATGTTAGAAAAATTAGTATTCATTCGAATTTTATGATTTCATGGTGTTCCACGAGTAAAGACTAGCACTTTTTATTTTTATTTTTTTGGGTTGGAGTCTTGTTTGTCTTAAAGAGAAACTATTTTAGGTCTTAACTCTTTGGTTCTTCTCCCTTGTAGTTTCTTTTTTTGAGCAAATTTACTGAACGGATAATTGCCTATTGTTTACGGGTACTTTTGTTCTATGCTAAGTTTCACTGATTTATTTTTCTCATTACGGTGGGATACTACAGTGTGGACATATGTGAAGAGAAATTTTTAGCATATTTCTGGTGGTGCTTTGATAGACTAAAGGTATTATAACATGTTTCATTTTTTTTTTCCCCTCCGAAAAAACTGAACCCAAGCTTTTATTTCTTATGAATTGTCCAAAAAATTAGGAATGGGTCATCCCGTCGCTCCCTTCCCGGTTTGCTTTTGTTTTTAGTTTACATTTCTTTTCGTAATTTAACTTTTCATGTTATTGTTCTTATGATTTTTGGCTGCAGGAAAAGGCTACAGAGGATATTCCAATGCCTACTTATTTTCGCTTCCTTGCATTGCTTGCATTCAAGATATTCTCAGCAGAGCAGGTTTAATGAATGTCTTTTGACTATTGAGGATAGTCTTGTTCCATTTAAATTCCTTCCATGAACTTGCAAGTAATATCAAACAGTGGAATTAAATTGCTATTTCATGCAGGTGGATGTTGCTGTCCTGGAGGTTGGTTTAGGAGGAAGGTTTGATGCGACTAATATGGTATGTGCAATTGCTGTTCAAGAAAAGAACCAAAAAAATAAAAAAATAAAAGTTGTTTCCGGAGTAGGCTAATGTATAGATGGCGATTATGTTTCAGGTTCAGGCACCTGTTGTCTGCGGTGTTTCATCCCTTGGGTATGACCACATGGAAATTCTTGGTTAGTTTTCTGCTTCTGTAAATTAGGTAATTATATCGTGATAATACATCTGCACTAGTATTGCAGATGTAAGCATATGGTAAATATGTCTATGTTATAGGAATTGTGCTGCGATTACATTGTGTATCCAGCCATGATATGAAATGTGCTAGCTACAAGTTAAAGCTTAGTAATTTCGTGCAGCATCTGTTGTAGTGATATTATTGAAAGTACACGGTTGGTCAATGGAGAGGAGTATATTATTAGTTATCACATTGCTTTGCTTCAATTATACTCCACTTTCTAATGGTTCTGTCCAGTGAGAATTATTTTTGCTGGATAGCTTTATTGTAATAATCTGTTAATTAGTGTTCTTATTGTCGATGCTGATAACAGGAAATACTCTTGGAGAAATTGCAGGGGAGAAGGCTGGTATCTTCAAGGTGCTCTCTAAGGATATGTGAACCAGAAACATTTCTAATTTTCAACAAATACTACAGCTATATATAGTATGCACTACGCAATAATTCTCCTGTTTTTCCTTTTGATCCAGCATGGAATTCCCGCATTTACTGTGCCTCAACCTGATGAAGCAATGCGTGTACTTGAGGACAAGGCTTATCGGCTGGATGTAAGTTGCATCTTTTTTACTAGCTAACCTTTCTTTTCTATATAATCTAAAACCAACCATTCAGAATGAATATATGATATTCTTTGAACGAAAACATGCTTATTACAGGTACCTCTTCAAGTCGTGCAACCGTTAGATGCCAATTTGCTTAATGGTCTAAGACTTGGGCTTGGTGGTGAGCACCAATATCTTAATGCCGGTCTTGCTGTTGCACTATGTTCTTCTTGGCTTCAGAGAACTGGTCATGCTGGAGTCATGCATCTGGAACATTCTGTAAGTTCCACAAAAAAGATGTTTTTGTTACGCATGCGTAACTTGGACATTGCTTGATTCCTTTCCTCCTCTACATGGAACAGAACTCTTTGCCAGAGCAGTTTATAAAAGGATTAACAACAGCCAGTTTGCAAGGGCGAGCTCAGATTGTCCCTGATCGATGTATTGACATCAACAGCCCTGGAGATCTTGTGTTCTATTTGGATGGAGCCCATAGCCCAGAAAGTATGGAAATGTGTGCAAGATGGTTTTCGCTTTCCATTAAAGAAGATGGCCAACAAGTTTTCAGTTATCAACCACAGGATAATTCTAAATCCTCAAATGAATTGGTAAACAGGCACCTTGAAGACAGACCCATGAAGAAATCCACACAGGTGGAGTACAAACGCCTGATCCTTATGCATTTTATGCATATAGAAATCCATTTTATATTTATGTGTTTCCACAGTTGCATGTGAATCAGTAAGATAATCAAGCGTGCTTTTTGTGTATGTGTGTTTTCAGATTTAGCATAATCATATGCAACATTTGTCCCAAAATATATATATTTTTTCCTTTTCTAAATTCAGAAGCTTATTTCTTTTTGTTGGTCAATGGCCGTATGAAAATAATTACAGATACTGCTCTTTAATTGCATGTCCGTGCGGGATCCTCATGTGCTACTTCCACGTCTGATGGAAACATGTGCTAGTCATGGTGAGTATCTTTAATCAAAACATGTATTCAGACATCTCTTGAAATTTTATGTAATCTAGCTACCGGATAATTTTATTTCTAGATCCAAAATGAATTTCTTGGTCCCATATCTGTCTTCAAGCAAAATATTGAAGGGTCAAAATGAATACGGATGACATATCTGGAGAACAGAAAAGGAAAAGACCATTGATGCATATGGGATTTGGCAATAGGTCACATCTAAGCAGAGAAATACATCTGATTTATTTTTTAACCCAAATATTTCAATGAATATGGACGATGTATCTGGAGAAATGAAGAGAAAATGAAAAAACCATATATGCATATGGGATTTGGCAATAAATCACATCTAAGAAGAGAAATACATTTGATTCAACGTTTAACTCGAATATTTCTCTGATGTTTTAGGTGTCCGCTTCAAGAAAGCTCTTTTTGTTCCAAACACGTCACTGTATTATAAGGTTGGATCCCATTCTCCGCCACCAAGGGATGTTGATTTGTCGTGGCAGTATGCTCTTCAAAAAGTATGGGAAAACCTCATGCAGACAAACAAGGGTAAGACATAAATATAGAGTAGACTGCAATTTTTTTTTCTTGTTTATAGTATTCTGTCATATTTTTGCTAAACTAACTAGTCTTGAAGAATTTGTAGAACTTTTTCTTATGTCGAATCCCTCATGTCTTGATTCTTTTTAGTAAACACAAATTATTATTTTCAAATCAGGAAGTGATGAAAAGACCACTGATGCCATTAGTGAAGACTTGAAGAATGACACAGAGATGTGTGTAAAAAGTGGTGAATCTAGTGCAGTATTTTCCTCTCTCCCCTTGGCAATTAAATGGCTCCGGGATAGCGTCTGCCAGAATCAATCCATTCGTTTCCAGGTAATGCCAATACTTCTGTTGGCCATTTCTCCATAGCCATTATTTAAATTCACTTTCTACAAAAGATCATATGTTCTCTCCTAATGGCTTCTGTTTTCTTCATGGTATATCAGGTCCTTGTAACTGGTTCTCTACATCTTGTGGGTGATGTGTTGAGATTGGTCAAGAAGTAAGACATCAAATCCAGTTGATTACCCCGAATTTAGACGTTCTTCTACCTCAAATATGCTCCGGCATTGAAGATGGGCAAACGAAGTAGATCATCCCAAATTTCCGAGTCAGTCTTTTGAATGATTGTTCATACGCTTACTCACATAACATTAGCAAAATCAGCTGCAATACCCATTTGGCTTATATACTGGTTTTAAAGAAACCGTTCTTTGCAAACAATAAGTCCAATTGTAGCATTTTACACAGCCATTTCAATTTTTGCTTGCCAATAGCATAAAGTTGGAGGGTTCCGCTTGTTTATAAAGATTAAGAAATGAAATATCTATAGTTCCATTACTTCCATAAAATTGATTGAGAAGTACATCCATTGGTCATTTCCTAGGAGGGAGTTCTTTTTTCCTCACCGAGTTGTAAGGATTGGAAGACGTATGGTATTTTTGCACTCGCGAAGGAGATGCTGAATGAACCCTGTATATTAACTATGAACCAAAACTGTAAATGATTATTGTGGTGGGTTTGTGTTCAAAAGTTCGAGTTTGGGATGATCACCTTGAAGCTCTTAAATGTGAAGGCTTATTTTTTACAACTCGCATCTTCTGTCCAGAAATTCTTGTCCCAATCTATGTCCAAGGTAACACAAATTGCCGCATCATTAAAATTTCCAGCAAGTTTTAACGGCGGCGTATCTCTTTTAATTCAATAATACAAGGTGATTTTATCTAATTGATTAGATAGTATTTTGGACAACATATTTGGACAGAGGATGCAAGTTCTGTTTTCTGTGATGCCTAAAGAGTCCGAAAGCTATTTGAGCGTAACAAAATTGTAAGTAAATAACTGAAAGCTATAGAAACTATTCAATATTGATTGCAACTTCACTCGTTACAAATAATCATATTGATGAAGTATGAAGGAATCGCTGAAATTTCTCATAATACAGTTTGAAAAATTTACAATGGGTCATCAAGCAAAAAATTGAAAAACCAGTTAATCTACTTAACAAACTAAAATAAGCTCACCAGTGAATCCCAAATGCGTTCACTAATCTCAAACTTGATATAGATACAAACAAACCAATAAAGCTTAAGCATAACAAGATTCTTCGACAGATCTTTGTATATCAACCAAATTTTCGTATGGAACGCTCAACTTGAAGCTTCAGTTGATAGCAGAATGAAACGGGTTCTGTACATGTTCGATAAATTCGCCTTAAATAGCACATGCAATCTCTTCATCTTCAGTTTTTTTTTTTTTTTTTTTTTTTCCCCCTTTGCTTTCATTATAATTGGCGGGGATGTGCGTCGGGTTGGCTATAAACAAAAGGCTGGTGGCGAAATGCAAATGCGAAAAACATAACAGAGACCCCCCTCATCCTTCATGAAACGAAAACCAAAACGATAACTTTTCCGCTAGTTCTCAAAGCAATTGCCTGAGTTGCTGGTTTTCCTTCCTGAGAGACTTGACTTCTCTCATCAGCTCAGCTTGGTTTTCAAGAATGGTACTCAACACGGTAGACATTTCCATCTGGTACAATCATTCCGAACATAATTTCAGGGAGAGTAAATAAAAGCAATGAATCAAAACAAGACCGTCATACACATACCTCCTGCAAATGAAATTGTCTCAGAATTTCTATATGAAGGTTCCTCATATCTTCATGCATTGATTTCTGCACAGAATCAAGCGACTCGTCTAGAGTGTGTTGAAAAAGCTGGAGGGTAAAAGAATTTGCTTGCTGTGTATCCTGCAGAGAGACCTTCTGAGGTTGTGTGGTTCCACCCTGTCAACGTGTTTTGAAACATTATAATCTAATAAAATCATAACAGGAAGAGCATGATAAACATATTTGCTTCGACCCGCATATATAAACTTTTATGCTCGTAACCTTTGAACAATTAAAAAATAGAAAGAAATGATATGATGGCATTCTTACATTTATCATAGGAAGCATCCCCTTTTCCACAGCACCTGATGCATCTGACTTGGAGAACAAGGTGCTTAAAAGTTCTTCCCTGGTTTCAGCACCTGTTTTCTTTATTTTAGGTGAACCCAGCAAGGCTGATGTTCCGTCACTGAACGAAGATGTAGTACTTATTCTTTCTGCATATGTAGAAAATCTCCGGGTCGCAGTTGCTGGAGAGTCGAGATTAGTCTGTCCTACAATCCCTTTTGAACCGAGGGACATAGACATGGAAGTAGACAAGTGTTCTGGAAGTCCCAAGGAAGTCTCCTGATTTATAGAAGCATCTTTGGTTCTCAAGTTTGCATAGCCAAAGTTTATATTTGTGGAGGAACTAATACTTGGCTGACTTGTTGTCAAGGACAGATCTGGTAGCCCCGACAACACTGACCCTGCATTCTGACCACTAGAAGCAAACATTCCCAAACGAGATGGCAAAATACGCATGTGGCTATACTTATCAGATGGTTTCTCACCCCCCCAAGCTTCTGGAGGTGTGATGGATGAGTCTTCACTCGTAGAAGATGGAGAAGGAGTCGATCCCAACAGGCCAAATGAAGATTTGGAATCATCCTATCAACGATATGATATATTCATTCAGTAGATATAATTTGAATAACATAGGTAGAGACCCGTCAATTTCAAGTTACTAATTACTGAACTATATATAACATGTACAAACCGGGAAAGAGCTAAAGAACAAAATTCAAATTCAACTTCAAGGCATAACAAGAGAAACTACACTCTTCATGAAGCTTAGACGGTACTGTCAACTTGCAAGTTTACTTTGGTGAACCATTTATTAAAGGAGAAAATGGATCAGAAATTATAGTCGACTATAAACAAATGTCCAAAGAAATTATCATCTAGATCTGCCAAGTGAAGTTCAAAATATAAAATCTTTAACATTTCTGGTGAACTACAAAAATTACAGCTGAGGGGAGAGTAAGACCTGTTCAGAAGTTGAGCTAGGTTTCCAATCAAATACTGGATGATCAATGCCTCCATCCTTTGCAAAAGGAAATCTCCGGTTGGATGAAGGGAAGGGAAGTGATGAAGGCTTCTTGTCTACAAGCAAGTGGTCCTTCTTTGATCTGTCATTATCATCCCAAAATTTGTCAAGACTGGGTGTGATCGGTTGAACATCCACAAGAGGGGAGAACACCTCCATTTCATCCTTGAAGTTAAAAGTAGAACGAGGAGCATGTAATCTAGACAATGGTCCCCCCGGCCGTAGATGAGTCCGAAGTGGTGTTTCCTCAGCAGAGGACACATGGGGCATACTTGACGTAAATCCACTACTGGCTGCTGCAACTGAAGATGTTTCAAGAGAGGAACCAGAACGACCAGGATTCCGAGAACTCGGTACCACTGTAGATAGAGCGAGGCTTGACGAAGTTACAGAAGGAAGTGGATCAGGCATAAGAATTGAGTCTTCAACAGTATCTCCCAAAAGGGCGGTCTCAGGGGTGCAACTATTTTCATTTACAATGACAGGTTTTGATCGTTGCCAGCACAAGCTTGTAACAGCCTGATGAATACCAGATGTGATTAGTATAAAACTTGTAAATACAAGCAATATATGATTCTCCTAAGGAAAAAACAAAAGGCAAAAGTACCTAAAGAACAGACACCTAAGAAAACAGGAGCACAATGGCAGAACGTATCAGAGAGAACCAAAAAAGAGGAAAAATATGTGTGTATGTGTGTAAAGAGGAAAAATAGTGACATGATACATATGAAGAAGTAAAGCGCATAATAAGAAGTCAAGGATTT
The DNA here is from genome assembly GCA_038430175.1 of Ficus hirta. NCBI lineage: Eukaryota > Viridiplantae > Streptophyta > Magnoliopsida > Rosales > Moraceae > Ficus > Ficus hirta. The sequence goes on along the minus strand of CM076594.1, from coordinate 7,010,071 downwards.
AAATCTTTGAGCTGAAAATACAAGTCATATTGAAGAGCAAGTATTTGTGCAAAACTCTTCATATTAGATAGTAAAAAGTAAAGTCTCTTGGATAGTCAATGACCAGGTGGATAAAAGCTTAGTTTCTGAGATATCGATAATGCCATTGTCCAAAGTTTATTACATTGGAATACACATAATATTTAAGCATGCTTTATAAGAACTCTAGAAGCTGGCACCTATTAAAAACCAGAGATATAGAAAACGATAACAAGGAAAAGAAAGGAAACTACCTCTGAACTACTATATGCCCTAAGGACAGTGAATGGTTCTGGCTTTCCACGAACATCATAGAACACAACTCGACCCGTGCTTGTCCCAGCTGCCAGCACCAAGCCATCATCTCTAAATGCCAAAGAAGAAAAAGGTGCTTCGTAAGGAATGCAAGATGAAGGTCTTCTTGATCCTGAGTCAAATGTATACAACTTTTTGTCCAGACCAATGCTAGCGATTATCTGCAATGAAGAATGACATAACAGAATGCTTAACTATCTTTCCATGATATTATGACAGCAAAGAAGCTAAATTAGATGAAGCAATATAAAAATAAAATGCATAAAATGAATGTCAATATGCTTCTTTGTACGTTATGTAGATGTATCTATGAGACCTTGTCATTGGAAGGTGAGAAGCTGATACCAGCAGTTGGTGCAGAATGCTGCTTCAACCAAGAAACCTGGAGAGAGAGAGAGAGAGAGAGAGAGTCAAATACTCTTAAATTAGAAGACAAAAACTTAGAGAACATTCACTATTGGGGGAGGGGGGTGTAATATAAAGTTCAATCTTAGTTCTGCTTGGCTAGAAAAAATTATGCTTCAATGGAAATGGAAATGGAAATGGAAATGCAAAAGCCGGAAGCAATAGGAATATTTCAGCAAAAATTTAAGTCCACTTATGCAACAAGAAGTGGCACAAGCATCCTAAAACTAAAGTAGAAACGAGTTTCCAGAGAAATACAGAAATGGGTCACGGGTTAGTTTTATTTTCCAGTAGTTATTTAGGATCGTGTAAAAGAAAAAATGATGCAAACCTTTGGGCTGCGACCAGTCGTATCCCACAAATGTACAGTCCCATCATCACCTGCGGTCACCAGAAGGTGCCGACTAATCCGGGAATAATCAAGAACTCTCAATACCTGGTCTTAAAATCCAGCAGACAGATAATTTACTTGCAAAATATAGACCCATATAACTTGGCCACCAGAAAGACAACATGCAACATAAGAATCAACCTGCTCATTTGGATCTTTGAGTTCAGCAGTCCGTGCACCAGATGCAAGGTTGTGAAGCATAAGATCCCCACTAAGACTGATGGAAGCCAAGTGTTCATCCTTGCAATTGTACATTGCCCCCGTTATTGTATTGGTGTGACCCCTCAACCATTTAATACAGCGCTTCCTTTGCAAATCCCATATTCTTACAACCTGGCCACTTCCCCCAGTGCATATGTATCTAGAAACCTTGTTGCTAAAGCTAATCGCCAGTATAGACTCCTGTGAAATGGTTTTAATAGAAGTAGATGAGCTTAACAAAGGAAAACTATTCATAAAATCATGACCGGATCTATCAAAAACTAAGAAACCAACTAAATTCAAGGCAAAACCTACAACTTATGTTGATTTAACAACTTCAATAGAAGTTTGGATCTGAAATATAAACAGACGAATCATGGAGCATGGTCTTATAGACTGACAAGTGCAGTTAGTAGAAGAAAACTATGCTCCATTATCTCTCTAATCTATGCTCTTATCAATAAATACATACACTCCAACCACTCCAAATCCTAGAGAGAGATTAAAATAATCATCAAGACTAATACGTGAACAAGAATAACCACAGCATTTACGAGTGTATGAACCGCAATAAATCTGCATTGGACAAATACTTACATCAATGTTGTCTCCACTGTCGGTGCCGGCAACCGGAATGGTCCCCATGCTCTGCCCATTTTTCCGCCACAGCGAGATCTTCTTATCATCTCCAGCGCTGGCCACCACCAAATCTGCAAGAATCACACCCCACCTAAACTAAACTCGAAAAACTCAAAAAATCTCCATCTGTAGCTAAGAATTACACAGGAAAGTGGGAAATAATTTGAACCAACAAAATGTATTAACATAATTAACTACTCCCATTGCTAAAATAACAAGAAATTTATAATTAACCAAAAAAAAAAAAAGAGCCCAATCGAACTAAGTCAAACTCAACAGTTCCTCTGCATTGACTGAAAATAGAAACAATCACCAAAAACCATCTTCGAAACCCCTCATTACAAAGAGAAAAGACGAAATGTAATCGGGGAAAAAAAAACCAAACAAACAAACAAACAAACAAAACAAAATGAACTTTCATCTAAAGGAGACAAAATGGAAAAAACCTAATGGATTCAGTACGTCCAAAAAAATCAGTAAAATTCTGAAAGGAAGAAATAAAATTTAAAATAAGAAAAGTTGAAAATAAGAAGAATAATGAGTGACTGACTGGTATGATTCCACTTGACAGAATTGACTAGGAAACCAGGAGACGGAGTGTAGCTCAAGGCGCACGGATCGCCGCCCTTTCCAGAAACATCGAAGAGCTTCACGGTGTCGCCGCCGCTCGCCGCTAGCAACGCCGCCGACGGATCTGCCAAATTCATCGTCGCTTTCTTTCAATTTTCTTCCCCCGAAACTTTGCAAGTCGGAGAAAATCGGGAAAACTTTTACAAATCCACCGAGTTGTACAAATTTTCCCGGGAATTCTCGGTGCCTACGATGCTTGGGAAAATTTCCAGAGTGAGGTCGAAGAAAATTGAGGCATTGAGAAAGTGAGTTTAAACATTTTTTTATTTATTTAGAAAATTATATTAGATATTATATATATATTTTTTGAAATGTGATGTTTGTTAAAATTATGGTTTTTGAAAAAAGTAGCGAGTACCAAACCCTACCGGAAAGAGAGAATGACGGACGAAAAATTTAAAATGTAAGAGAGAGTGGTAAACGAGTGAGAGCGCCTTCATATCCTGGGCTGGGCCTCTGTTTCAAGCCCATGGGCCCACTACTTAGCGTGCTTCCTAACCTTTTTTTTTTTTTTTTTTTTTAAATAATAGCATGCTATACTAATAATAATAGTAATCAATTTCGAATAATAATAAATTATTATTAATAATAATAGTAATCTAATAATACTTCCTACTTTTTATTAAGCATCCCATCTCCATATATAAAGCCTAATCTTTTTTTTTTTTTTCATTTTCAATTATCAACTTCTACCCTAGTAAGTATAGACTAATAATAATTTTATAATTGATTTCATCAAAAGGTGAAAGTTCGAATCCTTACCCCTAACTTAAGAGAGAGAGGGAAAAAAAAAAAAAAAAACTTCTATCCTATTTGGGAGGCTGCCCCAATTTACCCTTTTAGGAATATTTTTCAAAATGACCGGTCATTCATTTTAATAGAGGAACAATAGTCTAAAAAACCAATAGTTCATAGTCGTTTCAAAGTAATTTCGTTAATAAAAATTTTTGGAAGACTATTTAACAAAAAAGAAAGAAAGAAAGTGTTTGAGTTATTTTGTCAATTAACTAGTGTGAAATTTTTTTAAAAAAATTTTGAGGTAAACACCTGTGACATTTCTTTGAATTGCTTCTGATTAAAACAAAACAAAACAAAAAATGTTTTAAACAACTCACCTCATCTGGTTGTGTATTATATGATAAGTCATCTCATTTTGTTTGAACAAATTATGATGCGTTGACACGAAAGTTTGCATATTCAAAATGAGAAATCTATGACTTCTTTTTTTTTTTTTTTTTCCTTTTCCGGTCACCTTTGCTTTGTCATCGCTAGTTTCTCCAATTTAAAAAGGGAAAAATAAAAAAAAAAATTGGTGTTCAAGAACGTCCGTATCAACACCAACATCAAATTCAAAGTAATATAGAGAATGCCAATCATAAAAGAGACAGGCAACTTAAGGTTCGGAGGTGTTTGGTGAATGAGTTTAGTTTAAGATTTTTAAGTTTCAATAGTAATTTTTCAGAAAAGACAAAAAAATTTTTCAGAAAAGACAAAAAACTTTTTCAAAAAAAGACAAAAATTATGATAAAAAAAATACAATTTAATTCAAATAGAACCGGTAGCCAAACAGGCTCTTCATCAATTCACCAAAAGAAAAAGAGGAATGCTATTTACACTTGCTTTTACACCCTCTATCTCACTCTCTCTTTCATTAATTTACACGTGTCCCATTATTTTATTTTGAAAACGTGAGTCATTGACTGTAAAAGAAAAAGACATGTAATACATTCTAATTACAAAAATACCACCATCTTCCATGGTATTAGGATCAGCATATCTCCTCCATTGTCCTCATCGACTTGGACATCGCCCACGTCCATGGAACCTAGAAGTGTTGTGCATGGAATTGTGAATACCCATGGATGATTTCTAGAAGTGTTGTGCATTTGATTTTTTTTTTTTCCCTAAAAAAAAAAAAAGTTTCAACTTGCTTTATTTGACCGTCGAGAAAATAAAAGGAAGTGTTTGGAGATGGTAAAGAACTATTATAGGAGATCGGCGCGACTAGAAAGATAAACTTTACTCTGATTTCTCTCTCTCTCTTTTTTTTTCTTTTTTTTGGTTATATACCAAATATCAAGGAATATAATCTCTCAAAAACTCCAAATTGCAACGATTTAAAAACCCAGATACAATTTGACGGTAAAGAAGATATAGGGAGATTTCCATCCTCAATAGAAGAATCTTTAGACACAGTTGATGAGTAACAACTAATGCATGAGTTTTTTTTTTTTTTTTTTCTTGTCTGGATTGTTTATTTTCTATTTCTCACTCCAAATCTTCTTTAGTCAATTTCTGGGCTTTTTTTGATATAAAGATGAGAACTTTCCTCACGGAAAATTAGAGATAGAAAGGGAAAAGTATTGATTGCTCATGAGGTTTATGGCGACAATGTTGGTCCTCTATTTTCTGAAAGGGTAAAACAGATTTTCAACAAACCGAAATGAATAGGGAAAATGTGAAACTCGAAATTTTTTTAGTTTAAAAAAAAAAAAAAAAGGACTGCAAACATGATTGAACAAAAGGTGGAATGGCATATTTGTAATAAAGAAGCCAACAAAAGGCTTTTCTTTTCTTTTTAAATTTAAGGATGACGGATTCTAACTCTACATCTTATGTCAAACCATATAAAGGTCAGACAAAAAGTTTTTTTCTTTTCTTTTTTAAATTTAAGGATGACGGATTCTAACTCTACATCTTATGATGGTGTAAGAGGCGAGATTATCACTAGACTATGCCTGTAATATAGACAAAAAATGTTAGGTAATATGCAAAATTGAGAAAAAAATCACCCGCTTATACATAGTTGTAAATAAATAGGGCATGCTCAAGGTCACAAGTGGGCAAAATAGGGGTGTTCATGAATCGGTTTAAACGGATTAGGCCTCAATCCGTAACCTAATGTATGACATTCGGATTGGGATTTTCTCAATCCGTAACCAATCCGTGAAACTTCCAATTCAATCAGTAAACATCGAATTACACAGATTGGATTCACGTATTCAATCCGAAAAATCCAGGAACAAAATTATAAAAATATAATGCTTAAACATGAAATACTTTAATAAAATTACAACACAATTAACTTCAAGTCTACAATCATTAACTAAATTGTAATGTAACATTACAGTTCATAACAGCAACCAAACATGGATTAAATTTAAAATAAAATAGATTAAAAAAAAGCAATTTTGGGTCACATAACATATGTAAATACTGAAGTAAGATTTAGGCACAATTCAATCTCTAACTTTTTGTTTTTTTAGAAACTTGGGATAACCTCAGTCTCAGACCTTAACATGTAAATATTTGTTAAATTTTTGAAGAGAAAATAAATACATATTTATAAAATATATATATATAGTTTGGATTGACAAATTATACGAATTGAAAAATCCTCAATCCGTAATCCAATTTGTAATATTCGGTTTAGGAAAATCTCAATCCGTAATCAATCTATTAATCTCTCAACCCAATCCAATCTAGCAGATTGGACTGGATTGAGCGGGTTAGCGAATTCGGTGAACGCCCCTAGGGCAAAGCAACAGCCGAAATGTTGATGATCTTCATTCGAAGGGCTAATAACAGATGGCTGAAGGATGGGCACAATCATGACTAGGATGTTGTTGTACAAGTTCACCATCGCAATTGAACATTTTAAACAAGAAACTAGCCTAAGCTCAATACTTGGATAGTTCGATGAAAGGAAATCCCTTAGTCTCCGAAATCGAACACTACTACTAGTAGTGAAATGAGACCATTTCTTTGCCAACAATCGGCAGCGTAACTATAATAATTTTCCAAATATCTACACAACAGTTCCAAAATAAGTACAAAGTAGAAGCCGAAGAAGAAGAACATTAACCCCTTCTGCTTTGGTTTACTCGGTCGAAGAGTGAACTAATTTGTGAAGACTCTCCCTTGTAGCTTGAAGCATGCACTTGATTCCCTCCAGTTACGACAAGCTTCTTGCGATCTGGCCACATTCATTTTCATCCACTTTCTTTCTCCCCAAGCAACAATGGGAAAGACGCCTGCATGAACAAGATAATTATTAAATAATTAATATGCATATTAAGGAGATTGTAAGGAGGAGAGGGTAATGCCAATAATTTAAGAGAGCTAAACCGTGGTTGAACGTTATGGTTTAAACAGCTAAATACTTAAATATGAATGTAAATTGTTTCTTCCGGATAATTGCGTCAATGCCATGTGGCATTGGAGGGCTTGAGCAAGCTTTCTCCGCATGTGATGAAAAAACCATTTACCCAGAATACTACAGTAGAAGATACAAAAGTCAACAATCACATGCTAGCATGTTCATTACGCAAGCAATACGGAAAACATTGCACTTTCAGATTACCAAAAATAACGAAAGAGAGAAAAAAAAATGTATATATATATATTTATATATATATTCATCTGACCTCGAATAACATGGGTTTAGTTTCACATTTTCGTCGACATCAAGAACTTAGATTTTTTCTCTGCTGGCTTAAGAATCTGAAAAGAGCACATCAAGTTTTCGTCAACAATCATCATAGCACCTGCATTATCAAATTCACCACAGTAGTTTGGGGCTGAAAATATTGTTACAAGCTGCCTGTCGGCAAAGAATTCATAGCCATCCTCGACAACCTACAATGAAGAATTTATTTTCAGTGTCCAAAACGAGTGATACTTCAGTAGAATGGTGGGGAAAAAAAGGAAAGAATATTATAACCTGATGGGCACGACAGACAAGGTCCAAATCGTGTTTCTGTAAGAATTCGGCCACCTTATCAGGGCCAAAGGTGTAAGAGACTCCTCTGTCATTCATTCCCCATCCCTTAACATCCCTACCGGGATCCGACCAAAGCAAGTCACAAAGCAGGCCAGTGTCGGGAACAGCAGTTGGACGAGGTAGGTTCCTTATCTGATCCAACTGGGTTAAATCAGGGGACAGACCCCCATGCATGCACAATATTTTGTCATCTATAACAGCTGCCACAGGAAGGCAGTTAAAACAGTCGGTAAATGCTTTCCAAAGTCTCACATTAAAGCGCCGCTTACACTCATCATAAAATCCATATATCCGGTTAATAGAAGCACACTCGTGATTTCCTCTAAGAAGAAAGAAGTTCTCTGGATACTTAATCTTAAAGGCAAGCAAGAGGCATATTGTTTCTAAACTTTGCTTTCCACGATCAACATAGTCACCTAAAAATAGATAATTAGCACTCGGAGGAAAACCGCCATATTCAAAAAGTCTCAACAAATCACTGTACTGCCCATGGATATCACCTGAAGATGCAAAGCAAACAATTATGGGGTTATATTCGAAGAAATTAATGCAATAATAATATTGAAATCAAGTGTTAAAAGTATCACCGTCGCTTGAAAGGCAGAGAATAAAAACTGGAATGAGATCCTTAGAATTCTCTATTTCATCCTTAAAAAAGATCAAATTGCTCAAAGCTAAGTATTATCGAGTACCAGGCACAAGTTATGTTACAGTTAAATAGACCTAGGATTCTCCCGTATCCCACATTGACCTAAACCACAATGACAATCACCCAGACAATTCCCCGTCCCATAAACCACGACAGTCCCTCTCCGTGAAACGTCCGATCATCCCTCCAAGCTAGAGAAAAAAATAACAATAACCTAAATGCCCTTATGTTAAAGCAGACACACAAACCAATATTTTCGTATGAACGCATAAAGGATGTCAAGGAATTGAACAAAGAGGTTTAATGGCGAATCGGACGGTACAGCTCGAAACCAAAAATTCACTATCTCCCTACTTCTTCATTGTCTGGCAATTATGCGAGAAACATGCTTATTCACGTTTACTCAGAGAACAAAAAACAGAATCTTTAAGTAACTCAAACCCAAATCTAAAAAAAATAATCAAAAGCAATTGAAAATCAAAAAATTCAAAAGAACAGAGCCAATCAATACAGAGGAGAACAAATTAACAAGTAAAACCTGGTTAAATCTATAGAAGGAATCTAAAAAGAACTACTTCCCAATCAAATTAAGCAGCATTTCAAATTTCATTAAAAAAAATTCAGAAACACTATAAAACGAAACAGAAAGGTAAAGCGTACCGCAGATTTTGATAGGGGCTTCAAGCTCGAGCAAATTGGTCTGTCGGAGGAAAATGTCTCTGGAAGCGACACAGAGTTGCTTGATCTCCGACTCGGAAAGTTGGACCTGCTTACCGGGCCTCGCTGATCGGACCTCCGTGAGCCGTCTGATTATATCATCCAGAACGGCGGGGTCAATCCCTGCCTGCACTTGCGACGCCATTAGATTTTAGAGCGAATCAGCGCCCAAATCTGTAAACAGAGAACAAGAAACCCTAGAAATTATCAAGGAAACGAGATTCGGAGTAAATTCCTTCTTTATTTCGCTGTATGTTGCCCCTTTCGATCGGGATGTTATTGAGGCTTTCTCATGTTTGCGGCTTTTGCCTTGGTTCGGTGGGTCGATTTCCGGGAAAATAGATTAAAGATTTTCTTGGGGAAGAAAAAGAGTGGGAAAGTGACGGAAAAAAATAATATTATAATGAAAGATAGGACTTTGTTGGAGGGAGAGGAGAAGGTGTCGAAACATTGAAAACGAAGACGGCTGTAACTCCAATGTGGCGAAAAGGCCTATATTAATATCTCACGACGACACGAGTGTAACAGACTTTGTTGGTAAACATTTTTTTTTTAACAATATCTATAAATTATAACGTCGTTGTTACATCCTGTAGTTTAAACGAGTTTAATACCGAACGTTCAATGGGGAAGGAAGAAAAAAATAAATAAAAAAATTAAGTATTATATAATAAAAGTAGTTAGTTAAGATAAATATTATAATTATAATAAGTATAATTTTTTTTAAAATCTCTCTTAATAATAAAGATGTAAAATCAAAATGATAATAGTATTAACAATAATAAAAACGAAAATAAAAGCAAAATAATAAAAAAAATTTTGTAGTCATACTCATTTAAAGAAAAAAAATTAAAACAAAAATAAAAAAAAGAATAAAAATCTTTAGATTCAAAAGAACTGGAAAAAATTAATCCTAACAAAAAAATTATAACAAAATAAAATACATATCCAATTTTCTCTTTTTTTTACTGTTTTAAAAAAAAACTAAAAAAGCAAAAAAACAAATTTTTATCAAGATATATACATGCAAAAATGTAAAAATAAAAAAAAAAAGATTTTTTTAAATATAAAACAAAACAAACAAAAAAGACACAAAATATATATATATATATATATATATGCAGAATCCTAAAAAAAAAGGGTCTTTAAAAAATAGAACAAAAGAAACAAAAAAGACACAAAAAAAAAACCCAAAGAAAAAAATCCGAAATAAAGGTAAAAAATTTAAAGTAAAAAATCGTTTAAAAATCAAAAAAATACGAAGTGAGAAAAAACACAATACAACAATAGATCGGAAACTAATGTCTAAAATTTAGCGTCCAAAAAAAATGGCAAAAACAATATTAAGGAAAAAAACAAACTCTAAATAGGGGTAAAACTGACAACACACTGTAGGAAAAAGAAAAGCAACTAAAAAAGAGGGGTAAAACCGGAATAACACTATAGTAAAGGAAAAAAGCAACTACAAACGAAAGGTAAAATCATCAATTAATAATTTTAGAAGGACAAAGTTATCCCAACACTGTATCAAATAGTAAAAGTAACTAAAAGTCAAGGGTAAAATTGTCAATTGACCCAAAAAATAAAGGGTAAAACCGGCATAATACTGTAATGGAGAAATAAATAGTTAGTGATGAAGGGTAAAAAAGTCATTATGCTGTAGAAAAAGGTAAAAGTATTATACATTACTGTTCATTTACTGTAACAAAAGTTACTGTACAGTACTGTAACAAAAGCAGCGAAATTAGAGAGAAATAAAACAAAAATCACTGTTTATCACTGTAGAAAAAAAAGTGAAAAGTGTTCATTTCTTTAGTATATTAGTATAATTTAGGCGAGAGAATTCTTTGATAAATTTATATTTTATTCGATATTTGAGTTTATTTTAACTTAAATTAAATTATTTTTATTTTTTTAAATAATAAAAATTTAAAATTAATTTTTAAAAAATCAATCAATTTTAATTTAAAAATTTTAACTCCAACTAACTTATTAAACGGAGATTTATTGTGTAGATTTTTAGGTGTTCAGAATATTTTTTATTTTAAGATGTTTTTGACGGAGAATATTAATTAAGGGTAATAAAAGATGCTAAAAGGACAATTTTATTAATTTAGTTGCTGGATATAACAATGTCTCTCTCCTCTATCCGACCACCCCCAGCTTTCTCTCTTTTGTCTCGTTCTGCTCGCAATGGCAGCTCGTACAATTTGAATCCAAAGAGAATATGAAAGTCATCCCACAGAATCACCGACCAACCAAAACCCAATTCCTCGGTCAATTTACAAGAGACTTCTGAAAGCAAATCAGCTGCTATCTCGACTGTGTACAATACAATTTGGCAATAAAGTTGGGACATTTTGGAAGGTCTGTTATCGTCAATTGTGTACTTCTAATTCAAAAAAATAAAAAATAAAAAGATTAAAGAAAAATCCTTCGCATATAATGTCTATATTCAGCACCATAGTGAGTTTCATTCTAAACTTAAAATATTCTTTTCAATTATCAATTTACTCGTTTTTTCCTAATTAAATTTACAAGCTTAACCATGCTTATCAGTTTTTAATTAATATGAAATATGTAATTGAAGTAAAAAGACGTGATTATCATTAATTTTCATTTTGGATTTGTATGTAGGTCAAAAGGCCAACAAATTCATTGATTATAGCCTGTTGATATTTTCAGGGGGGAAAAAAAAGGAAAAGGAAAGCTTTCTTTAACTAACACGTATAATTTTTTTTTAGGACCTGTGCTGTAAAGTAAAACACTGATGTTATGGGACCATAAAAAACCCAAATTATAAACATAGCTTTTAAATTTGAAAATTTTAATTTAGTTTCATCATTTACATTATTTGTGAATGGAAAAAAAAAATTATAAAGAAAGGAATAGAAAATATCAAACAACCTTAAAAAAATAAACAAAATAATCTAAGGGCTCGTTTGGCATTCTACTTAACTTCGACTAAACTGTATTTTTTATCTCAGTTTTTGTATTTTTTTGAAAAATCAACAAAAATTATAACTAGTTTTTGAAAAATCAACCAATTTCAATTTAAAAATTTCATCTCCAACCAGCGAACCAAACACAAGCTAAATGTCCTTTTATTTTTTGAACTTATAAGTTGAGGATTCAAACTCTACATAATTTGGTAGAGTCAGGTATAAGGTCATGTCCACAACAACATACAAAAATCCTTTTAACAGCTTATGAAAAATATTTTATATATTTTAGAAAAGAATTTTAGAAATTTCCCCCAAACTACACTTTCATTCGTTTTGCCCCTCAAACTTTTAAAACTGTTCAATATGCTTCCCTCGGTCCATTTTCATCAATAAACTTAACAGTTTTGTTGATATGGCATATCATTAAACATTAATGAAATAAATTTTAATATTAATGCCCTAATTATTAATAGACTATTAAAAAAACAAATTAATATAAAAAAAATAACTATAATAATAAGAAAAAAAATTTACTAATAATAAGTGAAATGTTAACGCATGAAGACAATAATCATCATTCAAATTAGACCCCAATGAACAAAAACTTTAACTTCCACCTTTGTATGATGAATCCTAAGATTATTTACTTCACACGTGGTGGAGTTTTATTCTTATAGGGTTCAATTGAGGAGGAAAAAAAAAAAAAAAGAAGCTAAGTCGCCTCAATAATAGGTCGTGTGCAAGTCACATGTAAAAAATCATTAAAAAAATCCCGTTTTTTTATAGGGGTTAAAATACAATGGATTTTAAATTTGAATGGTCAATTATCGATCTTATAATTCAAAAACTAACTAGCCAAACACAAGAAATTCATGGGCAAGGCAACCAACCAAAAAAAAAAATGAAGAAAGAAAGAAAGATATTAAAAAAAAAAGATAAAAGGAAGAAAATGCAAAAATGGCCATAAAGTGGCTCAAAGTCGAAATTCTCCAACCAAAGCACAACTTTGGAAAGATGTCCAATTCAATTTAAAAGGAGTCAAAATCTGTTCTCTCATTTTCTTATCTTAAAGGCTGTCCCCTCAATAGGTTTCTGACAACTCATCAATTTATTTAAGAATTTTCAATGTTTAACATTTTTATATGGCTAAATTCTTAAATTCAGATGGTATGACATGACACTATTAGAGGAACAACCAATGGAACAAGAAATCCGGATATCAATTCATTTTAAAAGCATGTATAAGATAACAAGAGAAGTTTGTCAAAGTGACAACCTTAAAAGGGTAAATAATAAAATTACCTTGTTTCAATAACAATTAAAAAGTTGGTTGTTCTCAGTCGGAGAAAAAAAAAAGAAAAAAAACGAGTCATTTTACTAATTGATTCGATATAACAATAGCTTATATAGAGCCATTGAGTAGAGCCCTTACCCACTCCTCTTTCTCCTCATCAGGAAGGCTGAAAAATATGTTAACCGAGGCATTATCATGAGTAATAAGGCGAGTGGCTTTATGTCGTTCCCTCATGGTAAGTGCAGTGGTTCTAATCAACTCTCCATTAAGGCCCTTTTGCTTTTCAGCAATCTCTTGACCTATAGCTCCACTCAAACGAGTAAATGAATGCTTGATTTCCACGGCCAGAATTTGTGCTGCATCTTTGATTGCCTTAGAGATTTCTTCGAAATTTTCGATTTTTCTCTTTTTCTTTGACGAGTCGGCTGATTGAGTTTGAGGCATTTCTTCTTGACCATATTGTGAGAAAGACATGGATTCAAGTTCGACGTTTTCATCTTTTGCATCTTCCACATTCTTGATCTTGATCTCAAAATTCCCTTCTTGATCGGTATCGTTCCCCGCTATTACATTCTCCATTTCCGCCGACGAATTGTCATGAGTCTCTTTTTCTTTTTCAGTCCAATGCAGCTTGTTTTCAAAAGATGTTACGTTTATATCGCTCTGCAAAAGACATTGGTTACTAGTTAACTAAATGGAAAAAAAAAAAAAAAAAAAAACAGTTAGTGATAAGGAAAATGATACATGTCATGAAGGAAAAACAAAAGGTTCATAACAATGATTGTAAAACAAAAATAGCACTTGTAAGTTAGAGGTAAAAAAACAATCACAAAAATAATTTTCTAAATAAAAAAAGAAAGAAAAAGAAAAATAACACACAGTATATAGAGTTACAAAGAGCATATTAGGAATTTTACGGTTGTCTTTTTTTTTTTTTTTTTTGGTTACGATCGTTTTCTTGAATGGAGAGCTGCATAAAACATATATAGAGTTTGAGAGATGCATGATTTTCTCTTGTGATCTTCTTTTTTATAGTAATGAAATATTGAATCGTTTGAAATTAGATGCGACTCTTCCATTAAAAGTAAACCACATACTAGTTTATAGTCATTTTTGTCTGTTTTTTTCGATTTTATTATTCTTGATTATATGGAATTAGCACGTTCAATATCCAAATATTCTTAACAAAAGAGATATAGATCGGTAATAGAATAGGCGGACTGTTGGAGTTAGGATTTAGGGATCTAGTAAGAAAGAAGTAGTCTACATCATCATCTCAAGAACTTATACAATTAAACAGAACTTGGGCATTACTTTTTTTGTTTGGGGCGGGCAATTTTACAATTAAGTATTAAGCTAAAAATGTGCTTTTTGGTAGATATCTACCGCGCTTGTGAATGCCAACCAAACAAAAAAATAAAAATAAAAATAAAAATAAAAAGAGATCAAATCGTATGAATCAAACAATAATGATTATATGATTAGCAAAAAAGCATGGATACATATTTGATGTGATCCAATAAACACAAAACACTTGAGAGTTGAAAAGTATTTTTTCTTACGGTACCACTAGAGATATCCAGATTCCTTTTCTACCAAATACATGAGAGGATCAGACGGACTGACCTTTGGCGAGCAAGAAATGGTGACATTGGTTTCATGCACATCTGCAGCTGTGGCATGTTGAAACACAGGAGGATCTGGCACCTGCTTTGCCTGACCACCATCACCGACCTGGGCCAATTGTGGAGTTGCAGTTGAAGACACCCTTTCGGTAATTGGGTTCACAGTGACACGCTTCAGAGCTGCCCCTCTCACTCTGTATCGAATCCCGCGGCCCATCAGAGCCCAATCAATCGCTCTTGGGCACACGAGCCAATTAGTAAAATGACTCAATCACTTATTTTAGTGTCTTTCTGATCCCCAAAATGAGGTATGAATTAGTTTTGTTCATTCAATATCAATTTTATTATGGCTATAGGAAAATTGAGAGGAGAAAGTGCAGAGGAAAACTCCACACAACTCATAGTTTGGCCGTAGAGGACTTTAGGTGTGGAACAAGAGTCAACCATTCACAACTATAATGGGAACAAATAATAAAATGCCATCTGTCCGTCACTACCGTGAGGCCATTGTTCTCTCTCTCTCTCTCTCTCTCTCTCTCTCTTTGTGGGATTTATACTCAACTATATTGTTATTAAAATGTAAAGAGCTACCAAGATTCAAAATTGGCAGCATTATTACTATTAAAAAAGGGAGATTTGATGGCATCATTTCATGTTTAAAATATGAATAAAAGGGATTTTAGTGTTGTAATGATATCTTAAATTCCTTTAAAAATCTTTTGATGATTATAATATTTTGCACATAAGATTATTTCTTTAGAAAAAAATCTATCAATGTCAGCTGGTTGGTTTTAGCTTGGTTCCTTCACTTCCACGACCTAGTTGCTATTCTTGAAAATCAACGAGTTCAATTTGAGTTGGGATGCAGAGTCCTAATTTGAAACATTACACTTCTAATGAGATGTTTGTGTAAAACTGCCACAGATACGAGAAACCTATTAAGTGCTTGTTTGGTAGGATGGAAACGTGATACGAGGGAAATGGGTGATAAGGTTGGTATTGGAAGGATTTTGGGATCTATGGTTGTTTAGTCGAAGAAAAATAAAAAGTAAATGAATTTAGAGAGGAATTTTAAATATTCTAAAAACTTCAATTTTGATCCCAACATGGTGGGATTAAATGAGGGAATCCATATTAGATACAATATGAGAGAGGTTTGTCCCTATTAGGTTGTTTATATTTATTTTATTTTCCTTTCACTAAGACACAATCTAAAAGACAGAAAGAAACACAAAAACCATCTCTATGTGCCACCCAAAAAAAATGAGGCATTGATTTAGGTTGATTTGGCAAGCTCAACAGACTCTAAATATCAATGTAAATATACTTTTTTTTAAAAGTAAATATATAAAAAGAGATAATTAGCATGAGTCAACGTCATTAAGATGATAATATCTAACATACGTGTTGTTAGGAGAAGGGTGTGGGCGATGGCGTTGAGCTCAAAATGATTTAACGATTCATGGCGTACTTCTGCATTAGTGACGGGTAGACTAACCTCGGTTTGTAACATGAGTTTGAGATGTAATTTTTAGACCGAAGTTAGTTGATTTTTAAAAAATTAGTTATAATTTTTATTTACTTTTTAGAAAAAGACAAAAAATGATAAGAAAAACTTAGCATGCGTTTGGTGCTAAGATTTTGATTGTAGAATTTGGGTTTGGATTGATTGTGCATTTATTGAGGTGTTTGAATTGCTTGAGTTAAAAAGTATAAAAACTTGAAATGTGTTTGAAAAAAAATATATCAATATGGAGCTTGTTTCGTTCGTCTCAAAATTCTATGCAATTAAAAAAAATATCTCATTTGGACTTGTTTATGTAAAGTTATGGACTTTTAAAGTTTGAGTTACAAAACTGTGTAAACGGTGAAGCTGAGGAAAAAAGATAAAAATTAGTTTGTAATTATATGATTTGGATTATTAGTCTAAACAAATCCAGGTTCACGCCTGCAATCTAAACACACCATCAATTGATGATGACAAGGCTTAAAAGGATGGTTGTGTAACATAAACAAATTTTTGGGGGCTTCAAATATTGTTAGAACCCCAATCACAAATTAGTTTTCCTTCTTATTTTTTCCAGCTTTAAATAAGTTACCAGAGTATGTTATCGCCTTAGATGATCATCCGATATACATAAAAAGAAAAAGCAAAATAATATTTTTGAATAAAATAATAATAAATTTATATATATATATATATATATATATATATATCTGTATGATTATCTCACTCAAATCTTAGATCATCCATCATCTCAACTCTATTAATGGTTGGAATAACATTTCAAATTAAGGTTTTGATGAACTTTACATATATGCATGATGGTCTCTAAACTAAAATGATCATCATTTTTGTGAATCATGCGTCTAAAGTAAGCATGCCAAAGAAACCCCATCAACTTGATATATATCTCAAGTCGTTGTAATTAAATAGAATAGTATAATATAAGGTTTCCCATATGTCTCATCAAATGCTTGAGGCCGAAATTTATCTATGGAGCAGCAGAAGAAATCTTGGCCTAAAATTATAAATTGATCTCCTAATTGCCCACAAGAATAGACAGTAATTAAATATTGATCAGGGAAAAAAAAAAAAATCCCAAATTCCATCATAAAATAGCACAAAAGTAAAGCAATGTTTTTTTTTTTTTTTTTGGGGGTACAGTCCGAATGACGTTTACGTTGAATTAACGCTGGTTTTGTTCTTTGAATAAGGCAAGATAAGATTCTCCAAGTGGCTTAATTTGAATGACATAATTAAATATTAGTTGAAGATAGAATGTGTACTTAAATTGTAAATTACATAATAAGTTTGGTATATCTTGCAGCTACAGAAATTGGACAAATAAATTTGCATATATATATATATATATATATATGTGTGTGTGTGTGTGTGACAAGAAGCTGACGGGTTAATTTTGTAAAACATGCATGGACCAACCTTGGAGTTTGACAAAGCAACATGATATATGGGACTTTTCGTAATTTTCGTTTCAATGGAAGACCTAATAACATGAAAATTAACAAGAAATGATGAGGTTAACTATTAGTCAGGTCTTCATTCAAAAAAAAAAAAAAAAATTGATGATCAAACGGCAGGACATGTTGTTTTGCCCAAAATCAATACTTCTACGGTAAGGTACACTGTTTTGTCTTACATCAGAATATGTTTTTTTTTTTTTAATTATTAGATTAAGGTTGTATTTGATGTACCAGATTGAATTGAAATTTTTAAGTTAGAGTTAGTTGACTTTTCAAAAATCAATGTAAATTTTTGTTGACTTTAAAAGACGAAACTTGAGATAAAAAACTTAGGTTCAAACCATTACAGCAAACAAAGTTTTTGACGATTGAATTTATGAGAGTTTATGTTAAAAAAAAAAAAATAGACACACTCACTATCAGTAGAAAAGTGCCTACACTCATAAAAAATTAACCACTGATAAAACTCAACTAAATGATTTGAAAAAACTTATCAATCTATTGATAGAATAAAACAACGTATCTTATCGTAGAATTTTTTATTGACGATAAGATCTTTTATTCATTGTAACGTAGCTAGTAATTTTCATCCAATAAAAGGGGAAAAAACACACACACACGAGGGATTGGAATAAAACAATAGAATATATATATATATATATATGTATGTATATATATATATATAAAGGACATTGTAAGGTGGATTCTTGCATCTTTTCTCAGCCGTGTATGACAATTGATGAACGGCGTCGGCGATACTATTGTTTGGTTGAAGTTGAGAATGTCACTATCGTGCAGAAATTATTATATGTAACATAACAAATAGAATGTAGATTGTTTAATAAAGTATCTCATTCGATGCAAAAGCATTATATTGCTTGCTAGCTACCTAGCTAATAGCCAAATAAAGGCCTCTTAAAGAATTTTCATACTGTTTTCTTGTTGACAGCCTAAAAGCCAAAGAATTCAGAATATTTTTCTTATAATATGTATGTATACATTTTTACTTTTTAAATTTTTTTCAAAAGTGGAATTTTTATATTGTCTCAAGCCAATTCCAACATGGCTTGTTGAATAAATTCATAAAAATTCCTATACCAATTAAGAGTACTGTTTTAAGATTGAGATCATTAGTCTATAACTCTCACCACAATTGTTGAGGTATTTGTTGTTTCAATACGTTTATATATGTCACACGGGACCCGCTCCATTTTTATCAGGAATATTAACCTTATTTATATCATTTTCTAAAAAAAAAAAAAAGAAGTCCTCATCACTTTGATGTTCTAATTTTTTTTTTTTTGGTCAAATTGTATAGGTTATTTCGGGATTTGAGTAAGGTGAGATTTTTTATTTTATTTTATTTTATTTTTGTATGGAACACAACCTAGGAGAACATATTTTAAACATGAGATCATAGAGGCTTTCACTACCCATACTGTTTGGTAATACATAAAAATTAAGGTACAACAGAGTGCTCATACACATAAAATATATAAAAGTAAGGTATAATATGATATTTATTTATAACTCAATAGGCCCGTACTCGAGCTCTAATTCCATACTCGATTTGCCGGTTCTTCATCCGAGACCCCCTGAGGATGAGGGAAGCCAATGATAGGAGTGGTTAACTAGACTTTTCTTCGAAGAAATTCAACATTGATGCCTGTGATGCTTAAGCTGCTTTAGTAGGGACAGACTGAAATACCCCGTCATAGCACTTTAAGGCTTAGCATGGGACTATTGAAGCTTCCAGCTTTCCACCTATATAGATTGTTTGAGCGTAAATAGACAAAATCTTCGTTCGACACGCTAACGTCGACCAATAAATTAGTTTTATTTAGTTATAATTTTTTTTTAAATTAGAACTTATTTAGGATTAATTGTTACAATTTTAATTTTCAGTACACACATCATATGGTAAATATGAATAAGAGTAATGATACACAACATGAAAATCATGAATGGTCAAGTGTCTTTTTTTTTTTTGCTGTGAAAAACGCCTCATTATGAAGGACTAAGCACAGTCCGAGAAAAGGGCGGCAACGACATCGGGGGTGCCTCAGCAGCATCCAAAGAACCAGACTTAGTCTTAGCCCATTTAGACAACAACTCTGCAATAGAGTTTGCCAAACGAGAAACAAAGACAAACTTTAAATCAATACATAAAGAAATAAATGATAAAATCTCCGAAAACAAATCAGATAAAAAGCCAGTGAGGAGGATCAGTCCTATCCTCCAGTGCTTTGATAGCCACTTGACAATAGCTCCTAACAATGGTCAAGTGTCTAAATTATATAGATTCAACAAGAAATAATATCTTTATCAATGTTTATTTATCTCTCATAAGTTACTTTTTAATTTCATGATACATTAATCATTTTCCTATCAATAACGCTTGGAAACATCAGCTACTCCTATGTTAAAGCAAGGAAAAAAAAAGGAAGAAGTTAAACGTGATGGTTTTTTTCACTCGCCGTAAAATCCCTGGAAAAATCTTAGAGTTTGTATGGTTCAAGTATCCTTTTTCAAAATGGTAAAAATAAATAAATAAATAAATAAAAGAGTGTCTGATTCAACTTTTTCTACCATTTCTCTCATCTTGAAAAAGGATGACCACTTCAGTTTCAAACTTGTTTTGTACGGTACAATTTTGCAATACTTTTAATATCTTTTTGAAATCTTTTCGTAATGGACTAATACAAATACTAATAATTCTCATCTTGTAAATGAGATGACCTTTTAAGTTGATATTCAAATAAATTTCAGACTCTCTTTGTTTTTTGGAGGAAATTATTTTTTACATATCCAAATGTTAATTCAAAATCAAGATTAAATAACTTTCTTTTTCAAACTAGAAATTATTTTATCTCAAAAGCAAACAAACAACCAAACGGGCCACAATAAGCTACTCAAGCTTAACGAGCCAGTTGACCGCCAAAGTCATTTAAAAAAAAAAAAAAAAACCAATACAAAACAAAAACCGTTTTCTTTACTTTAAAAATTAGTTTAAAAAACCCGGGAAAAAAGAAATAAAAGAAATCTTTACACAAAACAAAGAAAAAAAATTAAAAATCATAACTTTGTCACAGAAATTCTCCTTTTCTTTTCTGCTTGACGCTTGTTCCGAGAGTGAGAGAGAGAGAGAGAGAGAGAGAGAGAGAGAGAAGCATATAAAAAAAAAAAATTTTGCGCGGGATTCCGGTGGGATGGGAAGGGCTGTCCTCCACCGTTGCTTTTAGTTGTTCTCCTCCTCAGCAGATTCCTCTCTCTCTCTCTCTCTCTCTCTCTCTAACTTTTCTTTCCCTCTTTTTTCCATCTGCCCATCTTTCCCTCTAACCTTTTCCCCCTCTTCATCTATTGCTTTCCAAGCCAAGAATCTTCTCCCCCCTCCCTCTCCCCTCCCTCTCCTAAAATCACTTTCTTTCCCTCTCAGATATTCCCCCCATCTTTCTCTGTCTTCCCAAGTTTCTTTTTTTTTTTTTGAATTTTAACGATGCTTAATGCCTTGTTCTCCTCCTCCTTTATTTTCAAGCCGTCGCTTAACTCTCTCTTTCCCCCTCTCTCTCTCTCTCTCTCTCTCTCTCTCTCTCTCTCTCTCTTCTTCTGTTCCTCCGTTCCTCTCTTCTCTCTCTCTCTCTTTCTGTGTCGGTCCTCTTCAGGATTGGAAGCCTCTACATATATATAATAGCTGCTGGTTTCCATGGCTTCTTCAGATGTCAACCACCTCTCTCAGCCTTGCATTTACGGTACTCTTCTCTTCTCTCTCCTCTGTAATTCTTTTCCTACTTCATTTCTCTCTGTTTTTCTGAAATTATCGACATGTTCGGACAAATCCTCTAGTCCTAATTCCGTTCTTAGTCCATTGTCTTTTGTTTTTTTTGTTTTGTTTTGTTTTGTTTTTTTAATGTTATTAGATTGAGAAAAATTCTCTCATTTTGTTAGTTATAGGAATTTTAACAAACACCTCTATAGATTTCATTGAAATGTTGCTTTCCACCGTATGTTTGTAAACATGTTGCACAATCTCTATCTTTCATTGACCGTATTTGCACTATTACATCGTGTTAAAAACCTCCCCAGTCTCCACAAAAATCGTTTTAAGAAGCTTAGGAAGATTTGTAAAACCTACGGGATAGGTGCAGCATTGCTAGAAACAAATGGTATAATGCAACATTTCGATTAGACGAGGGAGGTTTTTGTTAGTATCGGAATATCTGGTTGGTTACCAAGAAATGCTCTATAGTTCTCATTGAATTGAATTTCGTTTTTGTAAATTATTTTGGTATTTATAGTTTATGGAAATTGGCTAAAAAATTGGTTAATTTTGTTGTTTGTTTTAAATACAGTTCTTGTGAAGTATTTTCTTGGGTAAAGCTAAGGGGCACCTCTGGTGTCTTACACCATCTGAGGTGGCCCCCTATGTGACTTGCCATTTGGTTAGAGGTGGAGCCCATCTTATGAAATAAAAAAACAGAACAACCTTATTCTTTTTCATCCATGTAATGTGGTGGTGCCCCTTAGCTTTATTCTATTTTCTTTGGTGGCTGGTGGATTGGTTTTTTAAATGTTTTTGGTAAGCAGGGGACTTTGTTTCTTCATACGGAGAGAGGAAATCACGCTTAACGAAATGGCTGACTAAGCTTTTCAAGGGCGGTTCCAGTGGTCGACGAGGAGGAAGCGGTGCTAGTAGAAGTCATCCGCAGCTCATTGGTGACGAAAACATGGCTTGGCGCGTACCAATTAGATCCTTGGTTAGATTCATATGAAGATTAATTGTTATCATCTTTATGATGTTCTATTACACAGTAGTCCGTCATTTTTGTAGCAGATTGGTGTGATCTTAGTTCAATTTAGTTGAAATTTACAGATTGCCAAACGTGAATATAGAAGATTTTATCTCTGGATAGTAACTAGAATTTTCAATCATTGTTTTGAGGCATATATATTTGTCAAACTTTGGTTTCCGAGCAATATAGATCGACTATGCATTGGATTTAGTCAGAAAATCGAAATGTCACGTTAACTTCACAAGGTTTCCACTTTGTATATTAGTTTCTTCTTTAATAAAATGGCATTTTTCACTAAGTTCTTCTAATCCAATTAGGATGGTTGCCCTAGATCTCAGAGGGAGGAAGATGAATTAGAACATGCAATTGCGCTATCTCGGGCTGAAGATTTGAGGAGACCAGGTGATATGTGGTTAAGTATTATGTGCACGTATGCTTGTATAGTTTACATTTACAGGACATGACTGAACATTTAGTTTACTTTTAATCCCTCAGGACATAGATGGCGGACCGATCACGATGAAGAGATTGCTAGGGCGCTTGCAGATGGCAATTCACCTTTTTATTCTCCTCATGCCCCCGCACATCACCGTCCGCATATCCCTCGGCTTCATCCTCCTCCTGCCCATCCACATCACCCTCAGCAGTATCACACTTGGGGATGCAAGTAAGGAATTCCTTAAAGTTGTAATTATTTTTGGCTTAAATTATATGGTTACTCGAGGAATGGAAACCGACATCAGAAGTCAAATGGGTTAGTTGGCATTATAATCCTATTGTTTCGTCAATCTAGGACTCATGCTCAACTTGTTGACTGACCTTCGCCTAAAGGCGAAACATTTAACAAAATAGTTCTCTTAAACATGTTGGCATTTCAGAATTAGTAGCTTTGCTTAAGCGTATAAAGTAACATATTCATTAAAGCATTTACACAAGTTAGCAAATTATCGTGCCTTATCTTATGATATCACATGAGGCTCGACCAATCTTTCAAGTCTTGTGATTGATTTAGTATTTTGGATTCCATCTTTTCTTCTTTATGGGGATAATCCAAGTTAGTTTTCGTAGTTTCTTGATAATGGTCTGTAAAGTTGAAGAGGATAATTTGGGGTTTTAATACCCCTGCTTAAATTCCATTTGAAGTTTGTTAAATAGTCTCTAAAGAAAACTTAAGAAACTCAAACTCACCGGATTTCAATCCTGAATTTGAGAATTGTTGTACTGTTCTTTGCAGAATATGTGGCAGCTGCAAAGGTGAAATAAGTTACGGCAATTATCTAGGATGCATGGGAACTTACTTCCATCCACAGTGCTTCCGCTGTCATGCCTGTGACCTGCCAATAACTGAGAATGAGGTACTTCGATTTTTCTTCACCTCCTAAGCTTTTTATTAAGATTCTTCTCTTTTCATCTAGATCTTACTGTTGTTTTCTCTTGATCCTAGTTTTCTTTGTCAGGAAGGGATCCGTATCACAAGATTTGTTTCAAAGAGCTCGCTCATCCTAAGTGTGATGTTTGCCGCCAATTTGTACGAAACATTTACGATAAGTTTCATTTATACCTGCTTTTCTTTTTGCAGTTGTTCATTAGTTTTCTAATCAAATGACAACAATGTGTCTTCGATTTCACCAATTTCAGATCCCAACAAATCAGGATGGTTTGATTGAGTACAGGTGTCACCCATATTGGTCTCAAAAATACTGTCCTGCACACGAACATGATGCCACGGCTCGTTGCTGCAGTTGCGAGCGTTTGGAGGTACTAATCTAAGCCACTGGACTTGACCGTCTTATCAAATAGTGCTACTAGTATCGTCAAAATTTTCTTTTCCTTGTTTTTTTTCAACTAAACCATGTGTATCAACCGAGTTTTTTTTTTTTCCTTACTCTCATTCTTTCCTTCATGTTTTCCCCTTCTCGAAGTCTTGGGATTCAAGGCATGTTTCAGTGGGGGATGGACGGAGTATATGCGTTGAGTGCTTCGAATCTGCTATCATGGATACTGGTGACTGTCAACCCCTTTACCATGCCATCAGAGACTTTTTTGAAGGAATGAACATGAAAATAGATCAGCAAATTCCCATGCTTCTTGTTGAAAGACAGGCACTTAATGAAGCAATTGTCGGAGAGAGGAGCGTGAGTGATCTTTTTTCACCATACGTTTGCATGTTTTAGTTTTTTCGGTTTGTGGAAATTTTCTAACAGAGGATAGGTTCTTTCCAGGGCCTGCATCATGCGCCTGAGACAAGGGGTTTATGTCTTTCTGAAGAGCAGACAGTTGCCTGTGTATGGTTTAGAAAACGTCCCGTTTGGTTTTTAATTATTGTATCTCAACCGATTCATGTGTAAAGGTACCAAAGCTTTTTTCGTTTTTCTTTTTCTTTTTGTTGATGACCAGGTACGGAGAAGACCGCGAATTGGTGGCCGCCAACTTTTTGGAATGACAACTCAACCTCAAAGGTTAGCCCGAAGATGTGAAGTGACGGCCATTCTTGTTCTTTTTGGTCTTCCAAGGTGATTTTCCTATTCTCCTTCCGGGTTTGCATGACCATCCTTTTATTCTTTTTCTAGTTCTCTTGTCTTCTTCTGCCATCTAAAATTGTGTAGCTTGCCACCTGATGATATCTCTTCCTTTAATATGTTATTATAGCGTAATAGGTACTTCAAATAAATGCGATTATATGTTCAAGTTTAATCAGCTTATATGTGAAACTTCAGTTGTAATTATATCGGCAGTCACTGTAGCAAAAATAAAAAATAAAAAAGTTTCACGCTATAAACACAAAAAGGTTTTATAAAATGTGTTGAAAAGTTTCAGGAAAAAGAAATTGCATGATCGAGAGCCTTTCAAACAGTTAAAAAATAATTTCCTGACATCTTAACGTTCACGTAATCTGTTTGGAGTTTGTGATTCTGTGATCAAGTCTCATTATTGTGAATTTCTTCACTGGTTGCAGGTTACTAACAGGGGCTATTCTTGCCCATGAATTGATGCATGGTTGGCTACGTCTTAAAGGTAAAAGCCATCCGAAGCTTCCTTCGATAATCATCTCGGATTCCTTTTCCATTAAACTAAAACAAATTGTTCAGGCTTCCGTAATCTTAATCCCGACGTGGAGGAAGGTATCTGTCAGGTGCTTTCACATATGTGGCTTGAATCAGAAGTAATGCCAGGATCTAGGGGCATGCCTTCTACGTCAGCAGCTTCGTCATCCTACTCATCATCGTCAAAGAAAGGTGGAAGGTCCAGCGTCGAAAACAAGCTAGGCGAGTTCTTCATGCACCAAATTGTCAACGATGCTTCTCCGGCATATGGGGGAGGATTCAGGACAGCTAATGCAGCCGTCAATAAGTTTGGTTTACGTCGTACGCTGGATCACATTCGTCTCACTGGAAGTTTCCCCTAATAAATGAGGATTCCAGTATTCTGTTACTCTTTTCCTGTTTCTGTTGCCTTATGTGTTCATTGGAGATGGTACTTTCTCCTCAAAAAAGAATTAAGCTTCCCTTTCAAAAAAAAAAAAAAAAAGGGGGGGGGGGGAGCTACCGGGTGAAGCTTGGGGCACCCCACCAATTTCATGGGGTCCCCATGCAAGGGATACAAGTTCAAAGATGAGTCCTCAAAATATAATAAAGATTCATATTTTTATTTTCATTCGACATTCAACCAGAATTGTTTCTCATTTGATTAAAATTGCTTTATAAACTCGGCTGAGAACTTTACCTTTTGTTATGGAGTTTTTTTATGATAAGGTATCCCTTTTAGTGGTATATCTGAACTATAATAAAAGAGTAGATATAGATCTATTATTCTTTTTTGGTAGTAAAAAAGGCACCGTTTAGGTGCCTTCCTTTTTTTCTTTTTCTTTTATTTTTTATTTTTATTTTTTTTCTGCTGTCTTTCCTCATAACATCTAGGTGCCTTCCTTTTTTTTTTCTTTATTTATTTATTTATTTTTTTTCTGTTGTCTTTCC
Organism: Ficus hirta; assembly: GCA_038430175.1. NCBI lineage: Eukaryota > Viridiplantae > Streptophyta > Magnoliopsida > Rosales > Moraceae > Ficus > Ficus hirta. Next base: position 6,983,710 of record CM076594.1, on the reverse strand, counting down.
TCATAACATCTGTAGCTGCGTGTTGTGCTCTTGCAAGAGTTCTGAAACTTGAACTTAAAAGAAGACCATTTCATTCAAATTATAATTTTATCATATTATAACTACACGTTTATTATTTTTTAAGTGCAAAACCTCTAAAAAGAAGAAAAAAGAGTAGAGTTTTTTCAGAAATAATAGGAAAGTAATAACTTTTTTTGCAGACATGATGATAGGAAAGTAATTTGTAATTTTTTTTTCTTTTTTGAACTTCAACCTGCATATTGATATTCACACTTTTTTTTTTTTTTTTTTTGTGAATGTATATATATATTCACTTTATATTCAAGTTAAATGAAGCCCATTTATATTAAAATTACATCAATCTTAAATATGAAAATCTCAACTAATATTATTTAACTAAAAAATATCTCAATTTCTCATGTTAGTTGTTTTTTCTTCTTCTTTTTTAAGTTTTTTTTAATACATCATAATCTTAAATACATAGTAAATTGTATATATATATATATATATATTTTTTTATAAGTTTTACCATTTTTTTTTATGAACTTTGTGTTTAAGATATCTTTTCTTTTGGGTTATATGCACATCAATCCCTAATTTTATTTTCAGATAATGATCATTTGATCCATTATTAATTTTCCAAATCAATCAATCCCTAATTTTTATTTTCAGATAATGATCATTTGATCCATTATTAATTTTTCAAATCAATCATTAAATTATTGATTTAGTCGCAATTTTTGATAAAACTAAAAACATTATGTAATTTTGAGAAAATTTACTATGTATGCAGCACATGGCTTAATTTATCTTAATTTTCTATCCATTTGACCATCTATAGGACAATGCAAAATTTATGTACCAAAGTCAAAATTTGACATTTTGCAATGAACATCACTCTCCAATATAATGTTATTTTCAGTGGTAGATTATGATATTTGATTCCTATTTGTTGTCTTGACTTTATTGATATTATTATTTTTTAACTTATTTAAATATTAATGATTACTTTATTTAAAACTTATGGTTCATTTGGAAAATATATTCATTTTGTATCATGTTCAAATGTAACAGATGGAAAACAATATGCATTTCGATGTCTCTTTTATACATTGCATTCAAATATAATGTGTGTTTGGATTGTTTACATTTGAATAGTCATTCTGATATGTGTTAGTGAGAGATAGTATATAATATGATTAGTAAAAGTGTATAGAAAAAGTTAATGGATGAACTGTTCAGATATATTTGTATGAAAATGAAATATAAAGGTACTCAAACATACATTACATTGCATTGAGATATAATATATAGCAAATAATGTTTTGAAATGCACCATTAATAATTATAACAAAATGTACATATATGACAATAGAAATTGTATTATAAATTGAAACATGTAGGATAATATACCAAATATACTATAGTCATATTTTTAATAACAAACTATAACATTGGCATTTACATTAGAGATGATCCTAGAAGTTCAACTTTTATCATTATCTCTTTTAGAGATTTTTTTTCTCATGTTTCTAATCTCAATTTCCTCACTGAAAATTTTAATTTCCTTGTGATCGAGATTGAGTTTTGATTGTAATGTGTTTTGTTTCATTCTTATCATGATTAAATTTGTGTCATATGTATTTTTCGACTAGACTATTATAAATACATATTTTTTTAATTCCTAAGAAATTTTTATTTTTTCTTTTTCGTATATGATTATTCGTATTCTATATTTTAGATTATTAAAATTTTATGATTATTCGTATTCTATATTTTAGATTATTAAAATTTTAGTAATTACTCAACACGTGCGATGCACGTGCCTTAACTAGTGTTTTTAAATAGAATAAAAAATTGAGTCATATTGATGGGGTATTTTCATACTCTACATCCTCCTCTGTTTATTGCCCAAAAGTTTTCTAACGAAAGCTTGGAAACAACGCGACTTCTACTCCGTTTGGTTCGCCGTTCGAACCACAATTCAAAATTTCAAATCTACTTACTATAGTGATTTCTCAAAAAAAAAATTAAAAAAAAATTAAAAAAAAATTAAAAATTTCTGTTCAAACCTTTGAGAAGGGCTCTTCAGTTCCTAGATGCTAATATGTAGAAAGAAAATCGCCATTAATGAGCAAAATAGACTTCTAACTATGTCATCAACGGTATCTTCATTAAACAAGAATAAAGCCAATAATGATTTGTGAGGGAAAAAACAAAAAAGATTAAAGCCAATCATTTGATTAACCGGTTGGAACTAATTTTTTGAGTTAAGAGTTGTTTGGTTTTCAAAAACTAATTATAATTTTTATTGAGTTTTCATAAAAAAGACAAAAATGAGTGTAAATAGTATTCCAAACACCCTCCGAGTGATTATAGACATAACCTAACGGTGTCAAAAGCTAGCAATAATTCAACATTGGACTTCACGGGCTGTAAAATTCAAATACCACACCCCCAAGTTCAAAAAATAAAAACAGAGATTAGTAAAAGCCGGAAAGCGTGGACTTTAAAATTTTGGAAACTCACATTTCAATGAAGACAAACAAAAATCCATAGAGCAAGTGTGTGATTCGTATAAATTTAATGGTATAGAACAAAGTTTTGAATCTATACATGGAAAAATTTACTTCTCACAGTAGAATCGCAATATTGACCACTACGAGAAGTCCATTAAAAGAAATGAGCTCTGTTGTTAACATAACAGTCAGTTCCAACCGCCTCCCCCGTATTTAGTCGCTGAGAAGCTCCCGGATTTTGTTATCAGCTAAGGTCTGCTAAAAGCAGCTTGAGAGTCTCGTAAGTCATAAAACAAATTCCAACACCAGGCACGACCTTGTAGTATTCCGGCAGAATTCCTCTGTAAAAGCCACGCAGACCTTCGGTCCGAAAAATGTGCTTAAATGTGCCAAATAGACCTGTGTTGTAGACACGGGCTCGCCCCGCTGCTCCCTCCAACTGTTTCCTTCTTCTGACAAGATCCAATGGGAAGGTTGCTGCAGAGTCATAATTGAGAACAAAATAAAAAATCAGCTGTGTAAATCTTTTGCTAAGCTTACTTCGTCTAGCTTTGTACAAAACCTTTTTTGGTTCACAACATTAATATGAGAAGAAAACAGAGAAAAACATCAACCAAAACATAGACCGGAGAGTCCCACGACAAATAAGAAAAATGCTGTCACCTAAATTACAACTATGTCATATTATTACGTCAAAAATCACACAGCAAACAAACTTTCGAAGGAAATTCATGTTGCACATCCACATGACAACTCTTAAAAGATCACAACCTTAGGTTATTGTTCGTAACAAGGTGCAATCTTACAGTTTTGGCTCTACAAGGAACAGTTATTAAGAGATAGCTACTACCAGAGAATTGATGGCCTAGTCTACAGTACATAGGGCCTGAGTTAAAAAAAAAAAAAAAAAAAAAAACCACACACAACCACGTCCAAAAGCTATCGGTGCTATAAACACGTGATGTTTCTAAAATTTTAGCTTCTCAGAATCTAGATTTGATTGAGTACTGTACGATTATTTCCTGCTGTAAGCGAGTATGATGTGTCAGAAGTGGATCAATATAAAATCTCATTTTTAGACGAAACAAGAAAAGTGGTGCGCCTAATATACATTGGATGTAGATCAATGAACATAGTACTTCCTTATGCAGTGGTGAAACTTGGAAAATCACCAACACCCGTGAAGCCATTGGAACAGGAAGCCGAAGTGAGAAGCATACCTCAAAGAGGACACCTCTCACAACCGATAACCGAGATAAGATAGGTTCACCTGAGAGTAGTGCCACCCAAAAAAGGAACCCACTGCAATTGCTTTGGAAGACATGTCATCGGAATAAATTTTGAAAAGATGAAATTAATTTGAGTAAGATCTTCCTGTAAAATCAGTCAGATGAACGACAAAGGAAAAACAACAATTTCTTATTTGCTTACTAAAATTCTCAAATGCCATATTAAAAAAACCCACTCCAGTCTGGTCTCTGGTTCTAGGGGTCAATCTGGTTAGATAATTGGTGCAGAGCTTGCACCACGGCTTGTTTCTCTGCATCAAAATCATAGTAAACAGCTACATTTATTAACTTCTGTCTCAAAACATTGAGAGTCTCTAACTACAAAAGTGAAACTAATTCAACCAAAAGCTCATTGGCATGGATTTGGATGCACCAGTTTGAGGCTAGTCTAACCGGGAAAAAAGAAGCAGCTGTTGTTAACTAAGCCAAAATATCACAAAAGAGAAATTGCTATGAGAAAAGTGTGCGCGCCAACTAACACATAGAAAGATCACAGCCACATCGCAAAGGTGACAACAATGTTACCGGTTACCATTACCACCATGTCTAAATGAAGAATAAAAGCTACTGAGCAATCTTCCACAGATATGTAAACATAACTCTCTACAAACTACCAAGGAAAAACAAGTTTATGATCACTCACCTGTAGAAGATGCAATGCCTGAAACACTGCCGCAAGCCAGACTAACTAGGATAGGAGAATCATGGGGCCTGAGATAAGAATGAAATACAAATTTTAGAATCATGCCCGATAAGGACATTGATAGGAACCAAGAACACTCAGTAGAATATTTGGATTCTAACAAGCTAATTGAGGAGAATAATGGAGAATTTTCTTATTGAAACAAGAACAATACAAGATAGATTTTGCAGACGTTCGAGAGGTCTGCTAGCTCTCCCAAAGCACAAAACCAGTCCCCAAATTCTGCCTAATCTCTCTCTAGCTATTCATCCTTTATTTATACTAACAACCATCTAACTAACAACTCAATCCCTTCACTAACTACCTCACTAACTGAATATCTCAATTAACTAACTAACCGCCCTAACCCCTGATCCTATCATTACCCCCCCACCCCCGCCCGCCCGCCTGCAAAAACACCTTGTCCTCAAGGTGTTGGTCAAGTAATTAAGCTTGAATGATTCCACCTCCTTCCCGTGTCATTGAACTCAAATCTTGGAGTGTTGAATGGAGCAGCCAATATTCAAAAACCAAATTCAGCGGTGACAATCCAAGATGTGATAGTTGCCATGGGAATGACGAAAACTATTTCTTCAGTGGTGGCAGGTCTTGGAGCGATGATTCCAAGAGTCGAAAACCGCAAATTGTTGGATTTTGGAGTGAAAATCCTAGAAACTTTAGGTTTTGGACCATGAATTTCAGGTCTTCCATCTATGGAGTTCCCAATAGTTCCCAATTCCAACTCTAGTCTTGCCAATTTCCCTTAAACCAGCCCCAAATGACCCAGAACTCCAATCCTTTTCCTCTGTAGAACACATCACTTTCTTCTCCTTGGCTTGAACTTTCGAATCAGAAAGTTTCTTGAATGACAACTCCTTTCGAAAATTAGTTTGTTGATTGGAAGAGACTAACACAATGGATCTTGGAAGGACGGAAATTGAAGCCTCGAATTTGATGGTCTTGAACTCAGATCGTGGAATGTCGAGTTCAGGCTTTCGAAAATCAATTTGCTGATATGAATCAACTATGGTTTGAGTTGGAAGAACAGTACTTGAGTTCCCTTGTCCATGTTCACTATTGCTTCTCAACCCTGTAATAAAATCTCCCTCTAACAACAAATCTGACATATTTTTCCAAGGTGAAGCAATTACTGCAAATTGGTGTTTGAAATCAGCCACGGCTCTCCCTCGTTGAATCGACAAAAATCCCTTGTTCAAGGCCTCCTCTTGTTCTGATCTGAAGCGTTGTAGCAAATGAATCTTCAATTCGTCCCAAGTGTAGAACGGTTGTCGGCCATCTTCCCATTGATACCAAGTCCATGCTTTGCCCTCCATAGCCATTTCAGAAGCCACAAGTTTTTCACGATCAAAAAATCTATTTACCAAGAAAAATCGTTCAGCTCCGAAGATCTAGCCGTCTGGTTCTTCCCTGGTGAATAACGGCATCTTCAAACTTAGGTGCCGCCGTCCCAACACTTCATCAAGAACGCTGTCCGTAACATACCTTTCGCTGGTCCAAATTCCCAACCCTATCATGCCGAAATTTGTACCATAATTTCGAGATCCAGTACTTGTTGTGCCTCAATTTTGAATCCCGGTCCAAATCTCACTGGAATTCCTTGTTCTAACACAAATCTCGCCAGAAATTTCAGATCCAGCCCTAATTGAACTACAACCTTCACCAATCGTGCCCGATTTGCGAAACCCAGCCCCAATAGCATCTGTCCTTACAGAACCCGCGCCATTACCACCGGAATTCCCCGACCTCGTCCCTATCGCGGCGGAATCGCAAAACCCAACCTTAATGATGTCGGAATCTTGAAGCCAAGTCCAGATCGACCCACCAGATCACGAAACCCTAGGATTTATGCCCAAATCTATTCGTGAATCTCCAAAATTGGCTCCCAAGCGTGATCGCACCCCCTTGATTTCCAACGTTCCTTTGCCACCATCGCCGCCGGTTTACCGTTCACCTCAGCCACCATTGTTCTCTTAGAGCAGAGCTTCAACTGCTCCTCCATTCGACGGATCTCCGCCATGTTTTGTGTCACATCTTCCCACAAATCCTCATGAAACTGCCTGATCATTTCCTCGCACGATTCCCTCAGCTTCTCGATTTTTTTTTTCCTCATCAAATCTCCTCCAAGGAATGCCTAGAAAAGTGCTCTAATACCAATTAATAGGATCCAAGAACACACAATAGAATATTTGGAATCTAACAAGCTAATGGAGGAGAATCATGGAGGATTTTCTTATTGAAACAAGAACAATACAAGATAGATTTTGCAGACATTCAAGAGGTCTGCTAGCTCTCCCAAATCACAAAACCAATCACCAAATTCTGCCTAATCTCTCTCTAGCTATTCATCTTTTATTTATACTAACAACCCTCTAACTAACAACTCAATCCCTTCACTAACTACCTCACTAACTGAATATCTCAATTAACTAACTAACCGCCCTAACCCCTGATCCTAACAGACATCACTACTACACCAACCATTAGAAGTTATATCAACACCAAGAATTGCAATTTGACTACCTGTGCAACTGCCAAGAAGATCTCAAACTCTCATACGCCGAAAAGCTGATTGCTATATTCGGCCCAACACCCTGCATTATAGCCCGAACAACAATCAGATACATACACCAAAGAAAAAACAAAACAAAACAGTCAGCATAAAAAAGCTTAAATTAACATCAAAGCACATACCAAGAGGGTTGCTCCAAGTCCTTTATAGAGTCCGAAAATTCCCTCATCACAGCTAATGGTTCGCAAAGCATGCCAAATTCCTCGGTAGTACATTGTATTCGTCTGTCAATTTCAAAACCCAAATGTTAGAAAGAACCAAATTGAACACTCAAAACTACAAAAACAACAAAACAATTAGACTTCTTCAGTAAATAGTCACCGATTTCAGCAAAAAAGAATAAATATTTTCTATGCATAAGCATAATCTTTACCTGAGCTGCAAGGCGTGTCCTGACAAGATCCAAAGGATAAGTGGCTGAAGCTGCTGTTATTCCAGCCAAGCCACCGCCTACAAAGTGTACACAGAGGTCCGTTTTCATACTTTCCCTATGGCTTTCTAAGCCCGGAATCATCTTAAGTAACTGCCACAGATTTAATTCAAAGAAATCAGATTTTGAATACAAATTTTGGGAAAAGAAAAACGAAGAAATTTTTGTAAAAGAAAAACCTTTTTGTAGTGCTCGTAAGCGTAGAAATTGACAGAAGAATAGGGCAATCTGTGAGCGATCGTGACCAAATTTCCTTTCCAGAAAGCTCTAAACCCTTCTTCCCCAACGATTCGTGACGCCTCTCGCCATATGCTTGCCTTTCTCAATGTAGCAACATCGGAGTGCATTCCTTGCACCTGAAAGAAAAACAAAAAAAGGAAAAAAAAAAATTTTTTTTTAATACAAAATTTTCAGCAAGAGGCGGAATTTGAAATCCATGGAAGAGGAGAATCTACGAACCTGAAAGAGTATGGTCAGTCTAGCGAGCGGCGCCGTACAGGTCTTGCTAAGAGCGCCGGCGACGCCTCCGGCGACGAGCTGAGACATCGTTCCGATCTGAGACTGCTGGTGCATTGACTGCTGCGGCCGCTGCTGCTGTTGCGGCGTAAGATTCCTGACGCCGCCTTCGACGGCGACTCCGCCATGGACAGTGTTCAGAGCTCTCTGCCCTCCTTCAACCACCATCCCCACTCTAGCCTCCGTCTGCATCGTTCTTCAACAATCCCAAATGCCCTCCCTTTCTCTCTCTAAAACAATCCCAAAAACCCTCCCTTTCTCTCTCTAAAATACAAACTCCCGTTGCTCCTCTCCTCCTCTTTCTTGTTCTCTGAGCGTGATTTGAACGCATGCATAGATGCTTCCAAAACGACGCCGTCCGCCCGCGGTTTTCGCTTTCCCTTTCCAACCAGGAAGAGTGAAAAAGCGGTTTAGCAAAAACCGGTTCGATGCGGTCCAACCGTTGGATGATCTGACTGTATAGACTTGCAGGGGTTGAACGACTCCTGATAGCATTCGAGCGATGTTTTAAAATAGAGACGGATGCAGGGAAATATTGCCGTTGCGGTATATCTGATAGATTGGTTTTGGAATATTCTTGGGCAAAGTTGAACTGGGTTTGGCGTACTCGTGACAGTAGTGAAGTAATTTAAACGTTGCTATATAAAAAGTCGGTCGCGGCATAGACGGCTATGATGTTGCCACGTGGTACTTACTTTGGAAATCTGATAACTCGAAGTCTATTTCTCTTTCTCAATGTTTTTTGATTTTTTTTTATTTATAATATAAAAAAGTACAGACCAACCTTTCGCGCCAACTCAAGGGCGGGTTGGCTCAAAATAACAGCGCTGTGACGATTAGTTGTGGACGACCATCAATGGATACTCTACACGTGTCAAACGTGGCACTTTTTTTTAAAATCCTTTTTTCTAATTTAATTATGAATGTACCTGTCTTGATCAAAATATCACGTCTAACTCCATCATAAAATACGATTAAAAAAAAAAAACCATGAGTTCCGTTTCTAACATCAACTTAAATTAAAAAATTTTAGATGTAAAATAAAATGAGTTTTTTTTTATAATTTAAATGTTACCTCCATTTGATATTTAAGTTTAACTCCAACTAAACTGTACTTTTACATCTTAATTTTCATTTTTTTTTTCTGAAAAATCAACAAAATTTATAATTAATTTTTAAAAAGTCAATCAATTTCAACTTAAAAAATTCAAATTCAACTCACTTACTAAACGGAGGCTTTGTATCAAATACACACGAGTTTTAATTGGCATTGAATTGGTCTTCTTTAAATTTTTCTACTGGAATTCTTTAAGTTTGTCCACGTGACATTTTGCTCTATGATTTGTCAAATTAATTTCACGTGATATACTTGTAACTTCAGCTATAAGTCATGCACCTGAGAAGAATGAAAAATTCTCACATTTTACCTTTACTAGTTTGAGAAAGTGCACCGCACATGTTACCGTGTGAAAATTACCTTATCAATTAAGGGTTTATTTGGTGAATGAGTTTGAGTTGAAATTTTTAAGTTTCAATAGTAAATTTTTTTGAATTTTCAGAAAAGATAAAAAACTTTTTGAGAAAAAAACAAAAATTTTTTGGGAAAAAGACAAAAAAAAATTTGAAAATATTAATTTGAGCTTGTGAACCAAACAAGCTCTAAATTCTTTTAGGCTTAGTTTGATTGATAAGCCTAAACTAATATTTTCAAACTTTTTTTTATCTTTTTTCTCAAAAGTTTGTCTTTTTCTCAAAAAGTTTTTTGTCTTTTTTAAAAAGTCAATATACTTTACTATTTAAACTTAAAAATCTTAACTCAAACTTACACACCAAATACCCCTTACTACTTAAAAATTTATTTATGGTTCGATTTTAGTAATATTCTTGAGTTTTTTTTTAAATTTATTTTTAATTAAAATCGTCACAAGACTTAAAATTTGTTATTTTACTATATGAAAAAATGACTAAACTTTTTTTGGCAAAACCACTCAAATCATTCAACTTAAACTTTTTTTTGTCTTTTTCTCAAAAAGTTTTTATCTTTATCCCAAAAAGTTTTTTGTCTTTTCTGAAAATTCAAAAAAAAATTACTATTGAAACTTAAAAATCCCAACTCAAACTACTCCACCAAATAAACCCTAAGCATTATTTTTACAACCTTTATTTTTTGAAGGTGGTAAGAAAAACAATTTATGTTGTCTTTGCAAATGCTTATTATTTATATATGTGTTTTCCCAAGTAGTCTACATGTTTTAGTTCTCTCTTTTATGTCAACTAAACAAGTCTATTTAATATAATTATTTAAACAAAAATCTAAAATGATCTAAAATAGTTCACACATATTATATATTCATTTACTTGTATTTATGATCCGGTTGCACAGTAAAATGAGTTCAAAAATATTAAGCTTGATACTTTTATATGACTTGGATTCAATAATCTAAATTTGATTAGACGTTTTAACTAGTTGATTCTTTTAAAAAAAGTAAATACATAATCTTTTTGTAAAATATTTTTTGGTAGACGAAGTTTAGTATTTAACAAATTTTCTTTTTCTTGCACATTTATGTATTTAGGTTTTGATGCCTCACAGAGTTTATCTCTTACGTGGAAATCACAAGACCAAATTTTGCACATTGATATATGATTTTGAGTAAGAAGTCAGGACCAAATATGATGATTAGGATGAACTTGGAATGCTTCAAACAGCTTCCTCTAAAATAGAAAGCCAAGAAATGAGCTGAAATGTTAATTCAAAATTCATATATATACACATACAATCGAACCTGATTAATGTGAACCATGAGAAAAATAAGAGAGAAACACAACAACGTAGCAAAGAATTTGTCGATTAACTTTTTAAATGTAAACTTCCTACAAACGTCAAATAATCATGTACATGTACTTCGGACATTGAAAAAGAAATTAGTTTAGGTATATCAACTTTAAGTACTATAAAGAATGCATAATCAAGTAATAAGCATATGCAAAGACATCATAAATTTTCCTTCTTACCACCTGCAAAATGTAAAAGTTGTAAAATCGTGTTGTAATAATAAATAAATAAAAAAAAACACGTTCAAAGAAACTCAATATAATTGTAAACAATATCTACATTTTAAATATTAGATGCAGAGATGAAACTCATTAAAAAAAAGGTGATAAAACTTGTTTAAAAAGTGATTGCTCAAATTAGTGCTAGAATGATCCATCAACTTCCCTTCAGTGACTATTTTGTTCATTATTTTCCTTTTTTTTTTTTTTTTTTTTTAAAGAACATTACAATCTATCATTGCTTATTTTGTCATATCTACAACATCATTTATTTTATGCTTTCTCATTTTTTTCCATTCGAACAGCAATAAGAAGGAAGAAGCCAAAAAAAAAAAAAAAAAAAAAAAAAAAAAAGAACGGCAAGCCACAGAAGTACCGATGCAAAACATAAACTTACAAACGAATTTTTCATTTCCAGTAATGATTTTTCGTGCATACAAGTCACAAAAAAGCTACAAGTATGCACTAACATTAATGAAAAATTAATTCTCTGGCACCATCAAAGTACTAATTCAACATTAGCAACTCAATATATCCAAGGCAAAGAAGAAAACATAGACGTATATCTTGACAAGCCGTGGTAACAAAAAACAAATCATTCAATTTCAAAGTCTCTGTTTTAATATAAACAAAATTAGAATGCAGCCTTTATATATGTACTGTTATCTGTAGGAGAAAATAAATCATCTCGACGATAAAAGGAAACCCGTAGGCTTACATCACTGTTCTCAATCACGTATTGGCAATTAGGACAAGCTCTAATTGGGTTAGTTTTCCATTTAACTCTTTCAGGTTTATAGGCACCAGATGCCCAGGTCTTCACTTGTAAATATTAAAAACAATATCCCGGTTTAGAGTTAAGTACCTAATGACGTTTGACAAGTCAGGGAAAAAAAAAAAAAAAAACTGCTACGAAAATGTTACTGATTCTTGAATATTTTTAAAACAAAAAGTCAAGATAGAAAAATAAAGTCATCGAATAATTATTCTAATCACATTTCTAACAATATAAAGTTGTAAGAACTTTAGCACAAAAAATAAAATAAAATAAAATAAATGTTTTAACTGGAATTATCTTTCAAACTTAAAAAGTACTTTAAGTTTAACACAAACACAATGAAAAACTGAATTCAAATAAACCGTCTTTCCAAACATTCCATAATTCTATGCCAATAACTTTTTACCGAACCAGAACAAGAAATTACAAGTTTTTTTTTTCTGCATTTTTTTTTTTGCCAAACTTTCTATAATTCTAAATCCTATAAGATTTCACCAAACAGGACCAAACAAAAACGTTTTGTTTTCTTTTTGCCAATTCCCATTGTTGTATATCAGCTAGCAATACAAGTTCATCCAATAAATCGCTTGAGAACAACTTTTTTTTTTTTTTTTTGGAGTAATTGCCAGAGAACAACTAAATAACCAAACACGAACTAAAACATCTAAATTAATGAAATAAAATCAATAAAACAGGGAAAAAAATTTTGGAAAAAAAAAGGAAATAAAAGTTGGAAGCAAATTCTGTACCCACTAAATATTAAATGACAAAAACACTACTATCATCATCATATCATTATGCACAATATAATTATTTATGTACCCATACGTATATACAGACAAATTGAGATGACATTATTATGTACAATTGAATATGTAAGACAAAATAGAAAAATATATATGAGATAGAACTGGAAATTATTTAAAAATCTCCTTCATTAAAGTCATAGTATATAAGATTATGCCAACTATAAGGGGGTGTTTGGTGTATGAGTTTGAGTTAAGATTTGTAAGTTTAAATAGTAATTTTGGTTGACTTTTTCAGAAAAGACAAAAAACTTTTGAGGAAAAAGACAAAAAACATGATGAAAAAAGTACAGTTTAGTTTAAACAGAGTCAATTGCTAAACAAAGCCTAAAAGAATCAGAGCGCATGAAGTTTTGCATCCAAGTTTTTTTTTTAAGTACATTTTAGTGATATAATTTTAGGAATAATCACCAATAAAATGGATTAAAAACCAAAGTAATCAACAAGAACAAACAAAAGCAAAAGCAATGATTATTACCCAAAAAAAAAAAAAAAGCAAAAGCAATGACTCACCGTAAATGGAGCATCGGAGGGATCATGAAAATGAAATTCAAGATTAGAATCAACGGCCAGTCATAGAGACTACATATGAAGTTAGATACTTAGTGTGTTTGGCGATTCCTTCTTAGAGTCGGGATTTCAGAATTTGGATTAGGGATTTGGGATTTGGGATTTTTGGGATTAGGGCTTAAGGTTTTGTAACGGGTTCTTGAATTTTGGAAATTTGAATAGAATCTCTCCTGGAGAAAGCCAAGCAAAAATGGAGGAGCATGAGACAAACGTGGAAGACCGTAAATAGAATCACTATATTAAAATGCAAAATAAATTATGATTTAATAATCTCATTTAATCTCAAAATTCTATGTAATTTTTTTTTTTTTATAATCTCATTTAAACTTATATGTGTAAAGTTATAGGCTTTAAGTTTAAATTATAAAGTTAATAATAATAGACTGTAAATAGTTAAAACTGAAAAATAAAATTTAAAAAAAATTGTATTTGAATACAACCGGTATACCAAACGCATTAATATTAGACTAGACTCTTGTTTGAATCATACAATATTCTAAAAATTAATTCAAATACTAAATTTCAAATTTTAATAAGAGAAAACACTGTATAAAACTTTTTAAATAGTATTCAAAAACCAAGATATAGATATCATAAATAGAAAAAGTAAATAGCCCAACACTAGCTAATCTCTCACAATGCCATGAGTCATGCCATGTAGAACTTTCCCTTCACATTATATCACCTCTTTGATATCCAAATAGCAACAAACTTTTCCTTCAAAACCAGTTTCTGAAAGCCGCTTCGCTACACTCGAGATTTTGCCGCAGATTCAATGCCAAGGAGGCCGACGATCCTGAACTGCTATCGTTCGCATAGTTACCAGCATATGCTACTTCATTTCTCCGCTCTTTCTCCCCGCGGGTAAAAGCGCTACTACTACTATCACGGCGTTCGTTTCTAGAGCGTTTGCTCGAGACGTCGCGAAGATTGTCCAAAGAAATTGTGGTGGTTTCCATTCTATGATGAGGAACTTGAGTTTTATGTGCTTGGAGAACATGGATTTCTTCCACCATTGGTTTCCAAAGTCTCACCCTTGAATTGATAAACCAATTCGAAATCTGTTACATGAGAAATTATGATTAATATTACTATCTAAAACTACTATGACAAAACAATGGACGGGATTTTGGAATTCGGAAAAAAGACATGATCAAAGTGACTTCACCTGAGCTCTTGATAGCCCTGTTTGTTGAGCCAGCATGTGCTTCTCTGAATCAGTAGGATAACTAAACATGAACAAGAACAAGACAAGAAAAAATTGATGTCACACCTATTCTACAATTCTGTGATACGGTCTAAAAAAATACTGATAATATAAGACACATGAGTTTCTAACCGTCAGTCAGAGAACAAGGAAATTAAAATAGTTATGTAACATAATTTGAATGAAAATATGACATCTGTAGGTATTTGTTCATATCTTATCATAGAATTCTTTAAATTAAACGAAAATATGTTACCAAACAAACCGTAATTAATCTCACATACGGATGCAGGAAGTGTTCGAAGAGCCATTTCTTCAGCATGGCCACGGCATGCTCTGGCAGTCCTCTCTGCGATCGCCAGACGGGATTCCGGAGGCTGGAGAAGTTGTGAATTGGGTTTCGGCCACAACTTGCTTTAGGGGACAAAAACAATGTCGGGATTTCGTTATCTTTCACAAGATCATGACTAGTGTCAGCTAGATTAGTACAAGTAGAACTAGTTTTGCTGGTGAAGTGAAGGTGGTCCAGAATGGCGTTTTTCAAGCAACCGAAGTGGCTTGAAATGGCTCTGACTGCAGAAGATATAAAAGGAGCTGCATTCCCAAGCCCAGCAACTGCTTCAAAGGATGTCACAACTGATTGTATCTGTTGGCAATACAGCTTACATCTGTTGTAAACCTATTATATGGCAAGTTTGGTTTAAATAAATAAATGAAAATAAATAAATAAAACAATATATATATATATATATATATACGAGGTGCTACTATACAGCATATCTTCCATATGCCACTTCACTTGATTTTTGTTATATTGTATCCATAAGAAAACTAAATGTAATATTTTTCAATAATACTTATGATTTACACCAATATTCAAATAATACCACATAACAAGATTTTAAATATAAAATTATATCTGAATCAACTAATTGTTATAAGTTTCTAATATAATATAACAAATATCACATGGTATACGATACCGCACACATTTTCCATATATGTATTAATAATTAGTTGCGAAAAATCCAAATTAATTTCCCCAGTGAATGGGTTTAATTATATATCACATCGTTTTTTTTTTTTTTTGAAAGAGTTAGGCTCAATTTAGATCCTATGTCTACTTTCAAAAAAGAAAAACTTCTTGTTTCAAAGAAAAAATCTTTTTATTTTAAGAATAAGATGATGTTTGAATGTGTAAAAAATTTTCTTTTTAAAAACAAAAAGTTATTTAGAATGAGAAGAAAATGATATCGAGAATAATACATTATGAAAAGATATCAAAAGATTTCTCTTTTTTTTTTTTTCAAAATAATACTGTACAAAATAAATTTGAAAATGAGATGGGTTTTTCTCTAAAAATGAGAGAATTATAGAAAAAATAAAGACAAACGCTTTTTTCTAAAAATTTTTCAATTTCCAAAATTGGATATCTCATCTAAACATAGGGTTATATATCACATTGTTGTGACCATAAGATGATATTTGCATTAAGAAATGGGATTAATTAGCGCTCTAACGCCAAAATATTCATGACAAAAGTATTTTGTTTTTATTTACTTTACATATTAAAGATTCTTTTATTAGCATATTGTCTCTGTCAAGTGAAGCCAAAAATATTTATGATCATCTAGTTTACTAACATATTGTCTTGTGTAAAATGCGGATTAATTTTCAATTTCACGGTCAAACCGGTGTGCTAAATATTATTTTTTTAAAAAGAATTTATGTAATTACTGATTGATTTATGTATAATGTCATGTAATTTTATCCAAAATATATTATTTATTTATTTGATAATTTTATTACAAATAACAAGTATGAACCAAACAAATTAAATTAACCATGTTATATGTTATTTAGCCAAAATATAATAATGTTGGACTTATCCAGTCATCGACTAAAGACCTTACCAGAATTTATGAAGTGTAATTTCATATTACAACAACTCTAAAGTATCAAACTTAATTCAATTGCATTTTTTTTTTTGAAAGAAAGATCAAACTTAATTGCACTTGTGTTATTAGATTGGGCTCTAATTATTTGACATTTCGTTTTAAATCTACTTTCAAAATTTTTTTACTACAATATTTTCTCTTATAAAAAATTTGAGTTTAAATTTAGCTTTTATTTGGATTGCCGGTTAGAGTTAAACATTTTTAAATTAGCATTGAATGAATTTTTAAAAATTAATTATAATTTTTATTAACTTTTCAAAAAAAGATAAAAAATCAACAGAAAAAAATTTAAGGGTTAGTTTGGTGTATGAGTTTGAGTTAAGATTTGTAAGTTTAAATAGTAATTTTAGTTGATTTTTTCAGAAAAGACAAAAAACTTTTGGGAAAAAAGATAAAAAACATGATGAAAAAAATACAGTTTAGTTTAAACCGAACTTACCAACCAAACGGACCCTAATTTAACTTGAGTTGAACGGAACACCAAACATAGCATTCTAATTCAAACTGATTTCATAAGTGGTAGTGGTAATTACGTGGCCGAAACGGCCTTTCTTAATAGGCAAGCACTCACACTCTGTCCTAAGAGCATCTCCAACCACACGCCATTTTAGGCTGAAATGGCGTGGGTTTTGCTCCAACCAGCCGGCAATTTTCACACCACTGTTCACTCAACGCCATTTTAGTAGCGCCTTTCCCTTTTTTTTTTGCCCTTGTTTTTTTTTGTCCCAATAAAGAGTACAAAATATATTTTGGGTCCGGAATGAATTTGAGTTGAAAAATTTTGTTAACTTTTCAGAAAAGACAAAAATTTTTTCAAAAAAAAAATAAAAACTGAGATGAAAAATTATAGTTTGAGTTGAAACTCCAAATGAGACCTTTGTTTTTATATTATTTACACAGTTCCATATTTCTTAACAAATTTGTCTCTTTTTGGCTACCAGAAAAAGAAAGAACTTTTTTTTTTTCTTGTGTGTCCCACATTATTAATTTTGTTTTATAGTTAATTTAATATGATGAAAAAATAATTGACCATTTGTGAGAGGAATATACTAATCTAGAGAATTGAAAGAATATCAATATTTTTTTTTTCTCTTTTGCTTTTATGTTTAATTATTAAATCGAATGATTGGTTCATAATTTTTTGTTAAATGTAATTTTGTTTTTAATTAATATATCAATAAAAAATTGGTCACTTTAAATAAGAAAATATAATTTATTAGTTTATTTTTTCTGTTACTTTATTAAATAAAATAAATTTTATTGGATCAATATGTGAAAAAAATTATATGTGAGTGAAATTCATAAATTCAAAAAATAGTATGGAATTAATAAAAAAGAATTAAAAAGAGATTAAAAAAGGAATATACAGGGACCATTCTTTTTGGTGTTAGAAATAGCATAATAAATTAGAGATAAATTTATTATTTGATGTGATAATTATATCAATTTAATATAAAAGTTATATCATCTTAATTTAATGGGTTGGAAATGGCCTAAGACCGTAACCCGTTTAACAAGTGACGCAGATACAGCACATCTTCTGGAGCCAAAAAATAAAGTAGAATTAAAAAAAATGCAATCAAACAGCAGCAGTTCATCTTTCGACTCAGAAGAAAGTAATCAAGTTCATAAATATAATCTCAAAAAAGAACAGGCAAAAAAAAAAAAAAAAAGACAAAGCTATGTGGGTTATGATTGGAGTTGAAATTTTTAAATTAAAATTAATTATTTTTTAAAAAATTAATTATAATTTTTATTAATTTTTAAAAAAATAAAAATAAAAATGAAAAATTTAACTTTAAATTAAAAGAACAAAATAAAAAAACATTTAACCCACAAAAAAAATAAAAATAAAAAACCCAAAAAAAGCCATAGAAGCTAGAATCCAAAAAGGAAAAGATTTTGAATCAAGTAAGATAAAATAAAATAAATAAAATTCAGAAAAAAATTATATATTAATAATGAAAGGGGAGGGAAGAACAGTAGAGGAATTTAATGTTGACAAGACAAGACAACTTTTTAGCTGGTGTGGAATACTGAAGCAGATCAAATCAAATGATCAAAGCCCGAGATACTGATTCCTCTTGACAGTAACAATCTTATCATCATTTTTTGTTCATCTTCTAAAAAACATTTTTTTTAACAAATACAAGTCACCTTTTTTCTTGCTTCAACAAATGTAAACAAAAACTCCACCAATTCGCACTTGCATTAATTTTGCAGACCTTTAAAACAGCCGAACCAAAACAAAATAATAATAATAATAATAATAATTTATTATATATTCTTAAAATTTCTATATCCATCCACTACCATTTGCTTAAACCAAAACCTACTCAACGGTTGAGAGAAGAGACCTTTAATTTGCGTTCGGTACATCTTTCGAATCAAATTTTTATATTGAAATTAATTAATTATTTAAAAATTAATTATTATTGACTTAAAAAAAAAAAGATAAAAATTAAAATTGTCTCGCTCCTTAAATAAGCATTTTCAGATTCAAAACAAACGTTTTAATTTCTCTTTAATAAGTGACAATAAAATTGACCGCGTAACATTCTTAAAAAAACTATAATATAGAACCAAAACTTATATAATTAAAGTAATTAAGCTAACAAACAATACGTAATTACCTCCTCAAGCAAGAAGACGAGTCTCGAGTCCTTAAACGGAAACCCGACCCGGTATTTGTCCCCGGAGCTGAGGCTAAGAGCTGCAGTTGCCGGATCCTCCGAAACCCGGAAACCCGACCCGCAGAAGTCCTCGAGGAGCTGCTGGGCGGGTTTGAGGAAGGTGGAGCGCTTGAGGATGGAAGCGTAGCCTGTGAACGGACCCAGCGGAACGGAGCTCTGGATAAGCTTGTCGTCCGGCAGTGAAACGGCGCCGTATTCGCGTTGCTGCCGGCTTTCGGAGAAAAGTTGGTAGAGTGGCGGGTTCGGGTTGGAATTGGAGTCGGAGTTGGAGGAAACGGCGTCGTTTGGGATGATAATGGGGAGGGGAGTAGAGGAGGGCAGTGTGGGAATAATGTTTGTTTGGAAAGTTGTGATCTTTTGGGTTTGGGGTACTTGGAAAAGCTCGAAGGTTTTCTCGGCCATGGATGAGTTAGAGAGAGAAAGAAAGAGAGAGAGAGAGAGAGAGAAGTGAGGTTCCAAAGGTTTTTTTTTTTTTTTTTCCCCTCTCGCTAGAAAGGTTACAAAGGTTGATGAAGTAAAGGAAAGGAAATGAAGTAGTGCAGGCAGTTTTAGTTGGGATTGCAGGTTTAAGTTCTGACAAAAAAGAGAACAGAACTCAACTCTGTACTGTACGTAATGGTCGTGTTTAGGGGTGGCAATACGGGTCGCGACACGACGACACGATTCGAAAACGACACGAATTTCGCGGGTTCGGATTGGGAAAAATAGGGGGCGGGTCGTGTTCGGGTTGGGAAAAATTGACACGAAAAAAAAACGGGTCGTGTTCGTGTCGGACCCGTTTTTTTCGTGTCAATTTCGTGTCACTTTTTCGTGTCAATTTCGGGTCAATTTCGGGTCAAGTTCGGGTCGCGTGTCAATTTCGGGTCAATTTCGGGTCAAATTTCGTGTCAATTTCGGGTCAATTCCGTGTCAATTTCGTGTTACGGGTCAATTTCGGGTCAAGTTCGGGTCGCGTGTCAATTTCGGGTCAAATTTCGTGTCAATTTCGGATCAATTTCGGGTCAATTTCGTGTTGCGGGTCAATTTCGTGTCGCGGGTCAATTTCGGTTCGTGTCGTGTCAACCCGTGACGGGTTCGTGTCGTGTTCGTGTCACGGTTTCGTTTCGTATTCGGGTCGCGGGTCGTGTTCGGGTCGGGGAAGAAAAAAATCGACACGGCTCTAACACGACACGAACCCGACACGTGACACGAATTGCCACCCCTAGTCGTGTTAGAGAGAGAGAGAGGAAGAGAGGAGAGAGAAGGTTTATTTTATTTCTTTTTATTTTTTAAACTAATTGACGAGCGAATCGCGTGTGAAATAGGACTTGTGTAAATGCTATTAGAAGCATGCACTAGTTTATCCTTTGATAAATTAATTGAAGATTAAATTTTTAAATTAAAATTAATTAATTTTTTAAAAATTAATTATAATATTTAATATTTTTTAAAAAAAATAAAAAAATATAATTTAATTAAAATTAAACTTAAATCTGAAATAAAACATTAAATTTAAAATAAATTGAGTTGAAGATTTGACTTCAACATCTGGTGTTTAAGTTGGAATCTAAAAAATTTATCCTGCATTGAGTGTAGGTTATTCAAGATTTGAGCCTAAAGTTAAAACTAACTGGTTTAATTAATGCTAAATACACGGTTGATAATTGAGACTGATTTTTTTTAATTAAAACCGGCTATCCAAATAAACACTTAAAAAGAAAATTTATAAAAAATAAAAAATAAAATGATAAAAAAAATTTTAAAATCTCCTGAGAGAAACTTAAAAGAAAAGAAAATTCCGATATTCCTTTAGAAAACTAAAGAAAAATGATAAAGAAGTTAGGGAGCTTCACTAGTAGTGTCCAATCCGAACACGATCCGTTTTTTTTCTCGTGTCAATTTTTCTCAATCCGAGCACGACCCGCCCCTTATTTTTCCCAACCCGAACCCACGAAATTCGTGTAGTTTTCGAGTCATGTCATCGTGTCGTGACCCGTATTGCCACCCCTAATCACTACAATAAAAAAGTGTCATCGACAGATCGTGATTAATTCACCCTCATATAATATTGATAAATTATTTAAGGATCCGTTTGGTGAATGAGTTGAGTTTGAGATAAGATGAGTTTGAGATAAGATAAAATTTTTAACTTTGAGTTAAGTTGACTTTTTAAAAATTAATTATAAACTCTGTTGACTTTTCAGAAAAAGATAAAAATTAAGACGAAAAAATATAATTTGATTTAAGTGAAGTTGATTCATCAAATAATACCTAAATATTAATTAATTATTTAATGAGTTTATTATGAAAGCACGAGAAGGTGATCATTGACAGATGAAGGAGAGGGGTAACCCTTGAATTTTTGGAAATTTCTTTTGGTCCTTCTAATTCTCACTGTTTTGTCCCTTTTAATTCTTCATTTTTTTTTTCCCTATTTCAAAAGGGAAAGTCTGTGGTAGAGACCTTTGTATGGTCTCTACCGGTAAAGTCTTTTTTTAGACCGTTGATATTTAATCGGACGGTTAAAATGTTGATGGTGTATCATACTTATCGTGCACCTTATCTCACATAATCCTTCCCACCCAAAGACTTCTCCGGCGCCGGCGATCTTCTCGCCACCGGCGACCGACGCCGGTGACGCAGCCCGGACGCCGGCGACGCACCTCCGGCGACCGGCGTTTTCTCTCTCTTCCTCTCTCTCTCCCGCCGGCGACCCCCTCTCTCTCTTCCCCTTTCTCTCTCTTCTCTTCTCTCTCTCTTCCCCTCTCTCTCTTCCCCTTTCTCTCTCTTCTCCTCTCTCCCACCGCCCCCCACCCCCGGCCCCCAGTTGGTCCCCCGGTGCGCCCCACCCCAGGCCCCCCTCCCTCAGCCTCCCCCCACCCCCCCGCCCCCCCGACACCCCCCCCTCCCCCGACGACCCCCCCCCCCGCCTCTTCTTTCTCTTCCCCCTTCCCAGCCTCCTCTTTCTCTTCCCCCTTCTCCTCTCTCTTTGTCGTCGTCGGGGGGAGGGGGGTGCCGGGGGGGGCAGGGGGGTGGGGGGAGGCCGAGGGTGGGGGGCCTGGGGTGGGGGGCGCACCGGGGGACCAACTGGGGGCCGGGGGTGGGGGGCGGCGGGAGAGAGGAGAAGAGAGAGAAAGGGGAAGAGAGAGAGGGGAAGAGAGAGAGAAGAGAAGAGAGAGAAAGGGGAAGAGAGAGAGGGGGTCGCCGGCGGGAGAGAGAGGGGAAGAGAGAGAAAGGGGAAGAGAGAGAGAAGAGAAGAGAAGAGAGAGAAAGGGGAAGAGAGAGAAAACGCCGGTCGCCGGAGGTAGGTCGCCGGCATCCGGGATGGGTCACCGGCGGGGAGAAGATCGCCGGCGCCGGGGAAGACTTTGGGTGGGAAAGATTATGTGAGGTAAGGTGCACGATAAGTATGATACACCATCAACATTTTAACCGTCCGATTAAATCTCGACGGTCTAAAAAAAGACTTTACCGGTAGAGACCATACAAAGGTCTCTACCGCAGACTTTCTCATTTCGAAATATTTTTACAATTTTATCTTTTATTTACTCTCGAGAACTATATTTGCATATTTTCATAGAAAAAGAAAAACCGTACTTTATCTTATGTTTCGATTTGTAAATTTCATACGCCTAACAACATCTCAAATAAATAAATAAAGCAACATTAGTGCTTATATAAATTCACAATATTAATTATTAAGTTAAATCCTATTACAAGCTTAATTTATTAGGAAAAAATAAAAAAACTAAAAAAAAATAATGTGATGAAAAGTTTAGTTAAATTTTTTTGTTTAATTTCGACTGAGTGAATAATCTTAATCTTAAGATATATAAAAGAGTCAATATCTCCTTATTTCTTTTTGACACATGTCATTCTCACTCTTTTTTTTTTCTTTTTTTTTTTTAATTCTCTTCATTCTTACCCTTTTCTTTCCTTTTCTTGAATTGCTAAAATTTTTCTCCTTTACTTCATTCAAAAAATTCTCTCAGCATACTTGTGTTTTTTTTTTTGTAGTGACCATCTCATATTCTCAATTATTATTTGTTCATTTTATTTGATATACATATATATATATTTTATTCTTTGCACTCTTTTAAATTGTTCGTCACTTTCATCCACTTATTGATCTCTTTTTTTATGCTTTCTTTTATCGTTTTAAATTTTTATTTTTTAATCTTTTTTGTTCATACTGAAATAAAATTTTTTAATGTATCCTTACTTAAACATTTTTTTTTGTGACCATCTCAATTATTATTTTCTTATAATACTACCCAATTAATTTTTTTATGTGATTCGCTTATTTTTTTCTAATTTCTTATAACTTAAATTTTTTCTCCTCAATATTCTGGGAGCAAATTTTTTCTTATTATACCTCATAATTAGTTTTATATTTAACAAATTAATTGAGCACGTGCCATGCACGTGGTTTCAATAATTCTCCTAAAAGAGTCTACCATCCACGCGGGAACAAATGATTTGGCCTTGGCATCTACCATTTGCCATACAGTACACTACTAAAGTAGAATGCAGGGACTAGACAGGAAAGTGCCAAGACCAATGATAACTTTTCAAACAAATAATTTGTTTATTTATTTATTTTTCATTTTGGCATACGCCCACAACAACAATGATAAGTATTTATGCATTCAGTGATCAAAGTTAGTAGTTTTTTATTGGTGGGATTAATTAGTTATAACAAATAAAAAAAATGAACTATTGTTTTCATGCCTTGAGAATGTTGCATAATAACACTCTAACCTTATTATCAGCCAGGCTTCGCATGTGTCTTTCGGGTAGATTAATTATCACTCTATATATGCTTTGAAGCAACATTATATAGACATATCTGTATCAATATTTATAAATATAGAAAGGAGAAAAGAATTTACCTTCGTTTTGGTTAAAACCTTACCCCTTTTTGGGTCTTTTTTTAAAAATAATTTTGGACCTTTTTTTTTTTATATTGATCTTTTTTTTTTTAGTTTAGTTCTTTAATCTTTTTGATATTTTTTAATATTTATCTTTTTTGTTTTCCAGCCGTCTGTTTATTTATTTTTAATTTTTCGGTCTAAAATTTATATATATATATATATTTTATGTTTGATCATTTTCTTTTCATGTTGGTCTTTTTTTTAAAATTTAATTCTTTTTATTTTTGATCTTTTTTAATTAACCTTTTGTTGATTATTTCTTAAGTTTTTTTTTTTCCTAATTCTTAAATGTGTCATATTAAATTACTTATTATTTTAATTTTTCTTTGTTGAAAAATAAATTTACTTAAACATGTCTAATTTATCAAGATGAATACGTATGTTATTGATAAATGCTTTCAACTGATATACATATATATATATATATATATATATATATATATATCCAACCCATTGATTATTTATATGGGATACAACAATCCTAGCCGTTTATCGCCCTATCCCAAGAGACTATACCTGTTCAATCTCATTACGATGAACCACAGCAACCACTTTGTCCCTGTCCACATTTTTATAAGTATAACCCCTTGCCACAACCGTATACAGACTCAAATTCACTGCACTAATGGCTGCCAAAAGCCAGTACAAATTGTCCAAGCGACTTGTGCTCAAGTCCTTCCCAATCCAACTCCTTCCGTTCTTTTCAGTAACTTGATTCACCACAGAAATCAGCAAGCTGCTTAAGAAGCTCCCAACGCCAAGCACGCTGAGATACAGAGCGAGTCCTAAGCTTCTCATGGAGTCAGGAACTTGTTCGTAAAAGTACTCTTGTAACCCCACCAGAGCGAACCCGTCTCCGACGCCGAAAATCACGAACTGTGGCGCCAACCAGAACACGCTCATGCGATCCTGCCGCCCTGCAGCTGCTTGCCTTTTCCTCTCGACCAACGCCGCGACCGCCATCGCCACGACCGAGAAAACCATGCCGAATCCGATCCTTTGGAGGATGTTCAGGCCCCTTTCGTTGCCGGTGGATTTCCTCAGGAACGGGACGAGAATTCGGTCGTAGACGGTGACTGTGACGATCATCCCGATGGCCCCGACAGCGTAAACAGAGGCCGGCGGGATCTTGAAGTGGTTGGTGATGTTTAAGTTCATTGTGGCTGCTTGTTTGACGAAGAATGTTGAAGGCTGTGCTAGGCAGAGTCCGAATGCTAGTGAAGTTAGCCAAATGGGGATTGTGTTGACTATTAGCTTCACTTCCTCAACCTTTGTTACTGTTGCTAATCTCCAAGGATCATGTTTCTGCTCGTTGATTGTTGTGTTCTTCTCCTTCTCTTCAACTACTGCAGCCTTGTCGAGAAACCTGGACAAAAATTTAACCGAATTACGTCCGTTTGAATTACAGGTTTGAACCCACAGTTCACCCTCTTTTTTTTTTTTAACAAGTAAAAAGGATTATAAGGATAGAGATTGACATACAATAATAACTTCGAGAGGTGGGTACCTCCCCACATAATATATAGATCTCTTACGAAGTGGATTACCCATTTATCCTGACCAACGTGGTGGGGACTACTCGAATCCATATATTTAGCGAGAAGAATGAGTGCCTTACCAAACCGCTTAAAGGACGTTGGCGAATTTTTTTTTTTTTTCAGTGGTTTTTCTTATAAAAATTCGAATTTTTTGTTCAAATATATTATTCAAACATATAGACCAAATGGACTCGGAGAGTCGGAGTCTCAAATAGCACAAAATCATGTTATTAGTACTCTACTAATTATCATTTTTTTTACAAGACCAAGCTTTATGTTGAGAGAAAAATGCTAAATACTGGAATGATCATTATTGATTTTTTAACCATTCAGAAATTATCATGTAAAACTATTGATTTATGTTACGTAATGTATGAATATCAAATTGACATGTAACTATGTAATAATTACACTAGTAATTTTTGAACTAGTAAGAAATTAGTACACAAAATTTATGCTTACCCGAGTCTATTGGTATGACACAGAAGCCTTCCTTGGATCTTCTGTGACTTCGGAACTTCATATAGTAGAGCAGGGTCAGAAGGGCAGGTTAAATTTCTCTTTCTTATGGCTGCAACAAAGACGTGAAGCATGGGAGTTAAAGGGCTTCCTTGGGGCACCCTATATCGGAACCAATCCCGACCGAACCAAAACGTCGCAATCGAGATCGCCATAGTAATCACCAAAATAAGATACGAAAAGCCCCAGCTCACATAATCTTGAACATAGACAATAACCGTCACGCCAAGAAAGAGGCCGCAACAGAGAGCAAAGTTCCACCAGTTGAAGAACGACATCTTCTTCCTTCTCTCCACCGGGTGATCGTCGTCGAATTGGTCCGCTCCGAAGCTCTCGAGGCAAGGCTTGTGCCCTCCGGTCCCGACAGAGATCATGTACAAGGCGAGGAAAAAGACCACCTCGTGAATCTTCCTAGGCCTATTGCACATCCCACCAGTAGTACCAGCACTACATGGTTTTAGACTTGGGATGAACTGGGACATTGTCAAAAGGCAAAGACCCTGTTTTCCAAATTGACAAATTTAGTGAAATTGGTGTCCATTTGGATTATTATGAAATATTAAGTGCACGTTAATGTTTTCATTATTTCACACTAATTTAACTTAAATTCAAAATCAAATTTTCACTTTTTTTTTCAAATTTGTATCTCACATAGGTCCCATTTGGGATAATTTTTCCAGACGGAGTTTTACTGTCTGATCCAAAACTTCCAATTCTACATTTCACTTTCTTTTTCTTTCATTTTCAAAAAACTCAAACTTTAAAAGTCCATAACTTTTTTATTTCAACTCGAAATGAGATGACTCTTGTATCAAAATATCAAAATACTCACAACAACGAGATAAATAAAATAAGATCCATTTTACATATTTTTTTTCCAAATACATTTTAAATTTTTTACATTATATTCTATATCACAATTTATTTCTAAAAGTCATTTTTTCAAACACACATTTCCAACCCAACCTCTAAAACTCTATTTTTAAAAGTCTCTCCAAACGATCCCTTATTTATCTGCATTTAAACTATTCAAATGTTATATATAGCAAAAACTATTCAAACACAAATTTCATTTGAGGATACAATTTAAATTCAACAATTAAATGCCGATATTCAAATTAAATAAATATAAACATTCAAATGCAATTTATGATCCAAATGGATACAAAATTTATAACAAGATGAAATTGATGAATTTACCGTAAGATAAAAGAGAGATGAAAATAGGACCATAGCGAATCGGCCGGTGTAGGAATCAGCTAGGAATGCTCCAATCAAAGGCATGACGGTGGTCACTCCTGACCAGTAATTAACATTCTTTGCAGCTGTATTAAGGTCTTGATGAATTATTTTTGTTAGGTATATTATCAGATTTGTCGCAAGCCCAAAGTAAGTTAGCCTCTCGCTGAACTCAATAGCTGCACAGATTTTTCAAAGTCAAACAAAGTTACCAATAAATACTTGTATATCACATTGCATTAAAAATAATAATAATAATAATACTACGGAGATATTTCTTTTTTCTTTTTTGATGTTCTTTTTTTATAACAAATTCACAGCTTGATTTTGATTAGTCTAAGCCCTAGGGTGGTGCTGAGTTGACATATGTCAATGCAACAGCTTGATACTATATTTGTGAGATGCTTGTATCATTTCCTAATAATAAAGGATTAAGATTATTCTTCTCTATACTAAGTTAATTTTAAGATTATTCTTATTTCACTTGAGAATTTTGAAAACTCATACTTTTAATCCCTTTGTTAGAATCTCCTTTAAAAATAAACGTAAAAAAAAAAAAAAAAAAAAAGTCCATGGCTGATTGGATTAATTTAAAATTTAAGGATAAAATGAGAATTTTTAAATTTTAAAAGATAAAATAAGAATGATAATAAAATTCAAATGATACTAATTACAAAAAAAAAAAAAAAAAAATTGACATACTTTATAAAAACCACAAAGGAACGAAAGTTTTTTTAATGCAAGCATGACTATTAGAGACCAAATTAGCTTTACAAGATCTAAACTTTTTTTCTTTTTCTTTTTTCATTTGAAGCTTTTTAATTAATTATTTTTGCATATTATCTCTTTATCATCGCTTTTGCTACATGAGGTCAGAACTAATTAGTCCTATTTATTAGAAAAAACACCTGTGCTTTAAATATGTACATAAATAACATTAGGAATAGAAACTGCACTACTTACACCTTAGGATCTTTCATTTTACACTAAATACATCTATTTTAAATGGTTATATTATTTTTTTTAACAGTCTGATATATAAATATTTATTTTAAAATTTCATAACACTCGACACAATACAGTTACAATTATAAATAATACTTCCTACTAGTAATGTAAAATAGAAGGTCTTGCAAAAGAAATTTCATATCAAACTGGATAACCAAAATTTTAGAAGAAGAACAAAAGGGGTGTTCACAGATTTTTCAAACGGGTTGGTGATTAGAAATAGTCGAGTAAGTACGAGTATATGAAACAGAAAGGTTCAAGCAGCAGCAGCCAAAAAAAAAAAAAAAAAAAAAGTAGGAAACAGAAAAGCAGTCAAAAGTAGAAGTAGTAGACTTACCGATAACAAAGAGAGAGGCTTTCCAAACGCCAGTTGAAGCTCTGAGAGGAACTTTTCCTTTATAATCCACTGAAGAATCATTAACCCATTTCTCATCTTCATCCCTAGTTTCTCTCTCTGCCTTCTTTTCTTGCTCCATCTCTTAGGGAAAAAAAATTTCTGAGAAAAGAGGACAGAGAAGTGAGAGTTTTCTTATTCTATGGTCTAATTGCTCTGTTTTGCAAAGCTTTTATTTATAGCTGGAGAAAAGGGTCACGCCTGCTGTAAATTAACTATGGTTGGTTCTGACTATTAAATAAATATAAATAATTGGTTAAAAAAATAAATAAAGAAATTGGGGGTTAGGTTTTTCATTAGTTTTCGATGAAAAAGTGGTGACGTTAGATAAGCAACAGCAACTCAGATAACAATGTTATTAGCTTTTGTTTGGCTCTCCGGTCCAAACCTAAGGACCCGTCTGAGGGCGTTTGGAAACAGTATTTTGGAGATTGTATTGAAAATGTGTTTTTGGGAAAAGACTTTTTGAAAGTTCTATGATATTAAAAATAATATAAAAATTTGAAATATGTTCAGAAAAAAAAAATACAAAATAAATTTTATCTTATTTATCTTGTCGTTATAAGTATTTTGACACAAAAATCATCTCATTTCAAATCGAAATTAGAAAGCTATAGATTTTTAAAGTTTGAGTTTTTTAAAAATAAAAAATAAAGAAAGTTTGATATAGAATTTTAAATCCAGATAGTAAAATATCATTTAAAGATATTACTCCAAATGAGTATTAAGTTTTTTATATTATTTTTTTTTTGTTGAAAAATTAACAAAAAAAATATAATTAATTTTTAAAAAATAAATTAATTTTAATATAAAAATTTCATTTCAAATACGTAGCACACAAGTTAAGTTACCACAATTTTGAGATGAGTGTGTGTATTACCATTTCATTGCGCAAGCCTTTTTTTTTTTCTTTTCCTAGAAATAACAAAAATGTGCCTCTATCAAGTTTGGCTCTTCCTAAACAGAGAGCTTATTGACAGCACTTTTTTCATGAAAATAGGCGTGGGCAGTGGGCTAACTATATATAGTACATACGACAAAATAATGGAGGAGATGCCTTGTGGGGCAAATCACGCTGAGCACTGCCACTAATAATCTTATTTGTGGTATTATTTTTGAGTCCGTTCATAGTTCCACATTTTATTAATGGATACAATTCAAGATCATTGACATCTTTCTAGATTGTTTTAGAAAAATTTTTTTGGTGACATCAATGGTGTTAAGAGTTTATATCTGTTATCCTATTTTTCTATCTCAATAGTTATCTCTTTAATAATATTTTGATAATTTTATCAATTTGCTCAAAAATTTTTATTATTTAGCTTTTTATGTAACTAAAATTTTAAATTTAGGTGATATGATATAACATAATTGGGGGGACAACCAATGAGACATGAGAAATGAGATAGCAGATATTGACTCATAATGTTTAACATCACAATTAATATATGGTGGATCTCATTTCTGGGTTACATGTTATGGGATCCACACTCTAATAGCGTGTTAGGTTGAACACTATAATGTTCTTTAGCATTATTCTAGTTCTGATTGGATTTCTAATTGTTAGAAATTGAATTTATCCTACATCATTAAGTTATCAAGATATTAAGTTTTTTTATATGTTAATTTCTCACTCTTTTTGAACTAACTTTTAAAAATGAGTTCAACCTAAACCCATTTAATATAGTATCAGAGTTAGTGATTCATTTATGTGTATGGTTCATTACGTATGAGACAGGATGTTAGAAGTTGAATTCGTTCCATATCACCAAACTAGTAGACCATTATGATTGAGGGTATTTTTTTGGTGAACATTTAGTATTTGCATTATTATACAATACTTAGATATACAATATGTGTTTTAAATGATACGTAACCAACTTTATTGTGTTACACTATTTAAATAATTTAAAATACTTTTCAATTGATTTTATTATTTGTACTTTAACTTTTGAATTATGTGATTGATTATATATCGTTTCAGATATAAAAGATTGAAGATGTTATTTAATTCCTAATCATACATGCTAAATCTGTGACAACTAGAGAAAAATTGCATTCATTGAAGTAGAACTAAATTAGAAAGAGATACTCTACCAGAAAAAAACACTAAATTAGAAAGAGATATTTACGAGTCTAATTCTATGATCATATAAGTATATGAGTTAATAAACTATAATTTATTCTATGAAGTAAATCACCACCATGAACTTAAAGCCTAGCCAATTGATTATATTCCTTAAGGCCTACTTTAGATCATTTCCACTTAATCCTACCATTGAGTCAAACTATTATAAATTGTCAGTATCAATTATTTAGCAATATTATAAGGTTCTTTTTCTGCCATTAATATTGGTAAATCAAAGATTTCTAGCACTTAATTATTCTATTTGCAGATTTCAAGCACTTAATTATTCTATTTGTAGAGAATGTGACTTTAACTATAGTCTCTAATAATAATTATAGTTCTTTCTAGAGAGCAATTGTCCATAATTTTCATGGCTAATTAAATATCTTTCTCAATAATGGAGCAAGACATTCTAGACATACATATGTATTTTTCTTATATCCATGATTAAACTAGTTAACTATTATCTTTTGATACAAAAGTGTTTACCTTGAATAATCATATTAAAAACTATGCCAGGTTCGTCTTCAGTGCTAAGTTTGAAAATATTTCATTCACCAAAAAAAGTTTGAAAATATTTCTCTTCCAAATAACCTTTTTGTCACGTCCAATAAGAGTGACACAATTTTAGTTCAATCAATAAATTGGCGTCCCACCATTATTTACAAAGTGCTAAAGTAAAACTACGGGGGAGTTTGGTGCACACACTCAAATTAAGATTTTCAAATTTATTTTGTCTTTTTCTCAAAAAATTTTTGTCTTTTTCCTAAAAAGTTTTTTAGGAAAAACTTTTTGATGATCGTCTTGATGATTTGAAGCCTATTATTTTTGATATTAGACCGTTGTTGCAGAAGGTTGTTGGTGGTTCTCCTTATCGCCATGTTTTTTTTAGTGGTAACATGATTGCTCACCTGTTAGTCAGTTTTTTTTTTTTCAAGATCGTGATTTTTGTGGTGTAGATATTATTCCTAGCTTTATTGAGAAAGCTATTTTAGCCGACTTGGTTATTTAATAAAATGCAACCTTTTACTCAAAAAAAAAAAAAAAAAAAAGATATTTCTATGACAAATTTTTTACTCAAAAGTGACGGGGCGAAATTTTTGTAAAAGGTAAGTTGAAACAAAATTTTGAACTAAAATCTCTTATCTTTTGTTTGTATTGCTTTTTTTTTTTTTTAACAAAAATTTTTCCGCCTAAATGAGTTCAATTCAACCTATTTATGTCGTTTGCAAATTTTTTCTTTTCATATACAAAGTATGTGAGCGATAAAATTAAAATATGTTGTTTAAATTCAAATGATAATTTTATACTTTCTAAAAAATATAAGTATAAATTAAGAAATAAGTAAAATAAAAAGGTCTATAATTAACCAACATACATACACATTACACCACCACTTTCACTTCATTTAAAACTGTTTCCCAATAGAAAGGATGATTTCATAAAATAAAATATTTTAATAAATGAACGTGGTGACATCCATGGTCAATTGTATGATGTATATGCGATTTCGCATATGGTCGATGGATTCCCATGAATATATATATATATATATATATGTATATGAAAACTATCTACAAAAGCAAGAATCTATAGAAAAAGAAAAAGAAAGGATAGCTTCATGATGGTTATTAAATAGAGATATTAACTAAGTTAATCATATACGAACTTTAAACAATTACATTGGCTTTTTAGGCTTTATCATCAACTTTCTTTTTTTTTTAATAAAGGATTTATCACGTACTTAGGACACATATTTTATAGGGGCATATATTCAATTCAAAGCAGCGATCTAAGAGAGAGCGAAAGAATTCCACTTTAAAGGTTGGTGCGTACAATATATATATTTTTTTAAGGGATAAATGGTATAGGTATAATTTTGTTGCATCTTTAACAGTAATAGAGATAATAGATTTAAGGTTCGTTTGGTGAATGAGTTGAGTTTGAGCTGAGATGAAATTTTTGAGTTTGAGTTGAGTTGACTTTTTAAAAAATAGTTATAAATTTTGTTAAACGTTCAGAAAAAGATAAAAATTAAAAAGAAAAAGTATAGTTTAGTTGGAGTTAAACTTTGTTATCAAACAAAGCATTAATTAGTGAATGAATCGCTTCATTTAACAGAATCACCACTGCTCTTCTAACAAATTACATAAAATCAGATTAAAAATATAGCTGGTGAGATTGGTGCATACTTAGGGGAGATCTTCGAATCAAATATTGATATAAATTAGTACTAGCTAGCTTGTAGCTAGACTGTTTTCCTTGCAAATAAATGAGAAACAGTCTTCATTAAGGTTTTTTTATTGGCACTAAATTCTTGGGATTATATTCTTTCTTTGGGGCATAACTTCTGGATTTAGATTGTTTTGGCCTGTATTTTTAACCAGTTTATAATTTAGGTAGAATATGCCCACTTATCTTCAGATAAGTTTTCTTACTACGGTTTTTTTTTTTTTAATCACATTAGGATATATAAGGCTTCTTTAATTTTGAATTGTCATGTGGTCTTCCTTGTAATGGCTAAAATCTAAATGTAACTGAATTTTTTGAATGAGGTCCAGATCACATGCCAGGTTGTAGAAAAGGTTGTCAAACAAACGTCAGCACTGCACTACTCTTAGTCAATGATTTTTTTTTTTTTTGGGGTGAAACTCTTAGTCAATGATTATCCTTAGAAGAAAAAGAATTTGAAAGTTTTACCGCATGATTTCTTCTTTCACATGATTGATCATTATAATAGTTTTTTCAGTCGTTTAATTTTTTTTAATAATTTGATTTATGAGTATTTATATTAAAAATTTATAACATATAATATAAAATTGTTCTAATTATAGATCTTACTGTTAAAAAATTAATATAATAATTAAAACAGTAATTCTTATTGATGATACAAAATAATAAAAGTTCTTATGATTGAAACTCTCTAAAGATTAACCTCTAAGTATTATGAAATACCACCCCTATTTATATTGAATGGCTAACTTAGGGAAGGTATCCTTATGTGATAAGGTTGACCGACTCGAATTGAAGACATTTATCCTCATTTTTTATTTGGGTAAGCGTTCACTTTTTTGAATTTGACATTTTCCCAACTTTTTATCCATTTAATTTCAGTATACTATTATCTTTCACTCTCTGCTGGTTCGGGTGCACGAAGCAAGGAGCTAGCTTCAGGTTTCATTCACAAGCTGCTAGTTTAAAAATCTGCACACTTTAACTCACTTAATTTTATATGCCATTTTCTTAATTTTGTAGTGCATGCTTGAGAATGAGCATAAATCTCTATATGTCATTCCTCCAACTTTTCCTTATCATATATCCATAACCAAAATCATTACCCTATAGACTATGGTCAAGAGTATTTTTTTTTTAATTTTTTAATTTACATTTTTTTAAGTGCTTGTTTTGGCGTCTAAGGGGATGAACAACATGGAAAGTTTATTAATGCTAATTCCCTTTTCCTTCTGGTGTGTTTTGTTTTCATACATTAAACAACAAAGAAACTCTTATATGTATTGACTTTGTTTGAAGCAACAAAAAATCATGTTATATAAGCTATATATGCCATGATATTATTAGAATAACATAAAAAGAACAATAAAAAAATAGACATTTGCATGAACCAATTCCAATTTGTATAGACTAAAGTTTTATGGTGTTAAGGCAATCAAACTTATCGTTTTATTGGGTAATGATTGAAATATGTGAGCACAAAATTTTTATGGATTTAAAAGAGTTTGAGCGCTTCTCTTAATGGATTAACCTCTTTCAGATTTTAGATCATGCTCGTTAGACCCTAAAAACATAATGTGGCGACATGAATACATAATATCACTTAATGAACTGTCTCAATTGGTCACGGAGAGCAAACCTAGGCCGGCAAAGTGTTACCAAGACTCAACCTCGATCCAAGACAAATCAGTCACCCTCCCCAGTATGAAAGCACGACTTATTTGTTTATTTATTTTTGGAGAATATCAATTCGAAGTTTTACTTTTTGTTATTCAAATAAATGTTAACCAATAATTTAGAAGAAAAACAATAGACACGAGACTTTCAATGAAGTTGTTTTACTTGAGAGTTTTTCCGTAGTTAGTTGGTAGAGCAGCATCAGTCATTAGTCCAACATTTTTGCTTCTTTGCATTAAAAAAAAAAATACGAATATATTTCTTTAGTTGCTTTATTAAATGATAATTGAAAGGTCTCCTAATAATGATAATTATTTTAACATTCTCATTTCGTGTAATCTTCATATTCAAAGCTTCCATGAGAATAGAATACATGTCATTATATTATTGCTTCATTGACAAGAGGATTGACATAGGTGCCTCAATTATGACTATACTGTAATAATTCTTTGCGCTCCCCCTCCAACCCCTATGGTGACCTTATCACTAAGGTCGTTTCATGTACTAACTCTGTATAAAATATTTTTTCGTAATATATTAATTAAATTCCACAACTTAATGTAGCTTAGATATCATAGTTACTTGAACCAAAAACTATACTTTCTCATGGCTACATGGTCAAAGAAAATAACAACAGACTTATAATTTTCCGATTCACGTTTCTTCGAATGAGACTCTAGTTTTAAACACGACCAATCCATATGCAGATATTTATGTTATCCCTTTTTTTGCA
Organism: Ficus hirta; assembly: GCA_038430175.1. Taxonomy (NCBI): domain Eukaryota; kingdom Viridiplantae; phylum Streptophyta; class Magnoliopsida; order Rosales; family Moraceae; genus Ficus; species Ficus hirta. The sequence continues at coordinate 6,948,237 of CM076594.1, read as the reverse complement.
TACACATGTCAACGGAGGCTAATCTCTACGTTTGTATATTAGTAGGCCCAATAAAAATAAAATAAATAAAAAAAACTTGTTCATGAGAATTTTTGAGAGAAACTTACCTAAATAATAATTATTTTTTTCTATATATTGATTAACATACCTCGTTCTTGATCAATATGATATAAATTTTAATTAATTTTAATTTAATTTTATGTCATGTTAGTATAGTGTTAATTTTTTTATATCATGTTGATGTAATGATTTTTAAATTTGTATCATTCAGATGCATTCTCATTATTAATGGGCAGAACCGAATAAAGTGGTGATGGTTGTTGTTGATGTGGATGTTTTGTTTTTTGTTTTTGTTTTGTTTTTGTTTTTCCTTAATATGAAACGAATTGTAGAGTTGTGGATAAATTAATATCGAGACAAAACAGTTAAATCACTGTTTTGACTAAAAAAACAAGTGATGGTTTCAGCGTGCACTTTTTCCCATTGGTACTCGTGTGGACTTATCTCTGCAAGAAATAAAATTTTGACTTTTTTAAAACATAGATTGGATTATTGATCTCAATTTCTGTCCGTTTAAAAGGCTATTTATTGATTTGATATTTAGAATCTATAAAACACAAAAAAAAAAAAAAAAAAAGAAAAAACTACAAATTGAGTGGACGAAACTTCATTATAAATTGAGATCTAAGTGGACAAATACTTTTCTTTATAAAACTAAAATCAAAACTATAAAATAGAGTTAAAAAAAAAAAAAGAGAAAAACACTTACCTCCTCGCTCATGGGAAGAACACCAGAGTTTGAGATGACAAAGAGAAAGGAAAATGAGTCTGCAATTTCAGTACAAGAACAAACACAATTAGTATGATGTCCCTTGCCTAGCCGACTGCAATAAAATTGGTCAATAATAATTGATACGCTCATTGTTGTATTGCACATGACACACACACACACACACACACAGAGGGCAATACTGGCACCGATATATATCATTTTTCATATATATTGGTATGTTATCGTTGGGGCTTAGTTCAGCAAAAATAGTTTCTCACTGACTATATGTATTAAAAAAAAAATATTTCATGCACTTTTCTGCTATTTACTCTTTTTTTGTCTTCAAGGTGAACGTCATATACAGTATATAGTCTAATCTGCACCAAAATTATTCTTACAGTTACTGTTGTCCATTTACCTCCCTCTAATTCTATTAATTATTTCTTGCTTTGTTACATATATATGTATGTATATATATATATATATATATATATTTATATTATACATGGATATTCGGCTCTTGGCAATAGAGATGATGTCGGTTACGAACCGGCGGTTTTGAGAACATTGTCCAGATCGAGTACTGAGTCGGGTGAAGGAGATTCACTCAGTTTTCTGACAGGTGATGACAGGTGGCAGTTTTCTCAGGTTTCATAGAACACTAACCAGACAGTTGAATAGTAGTAGTCAGGTAGTTCAAGAGTAGTAACCAGACAGTTTTAAAGCAGTAACCTGGTTGTCTAAGGCAGCAACGTGGTACTTTTAGTATTTATATATTTCAGAAAAATGCTAAATACACCAACTCTAATATCAATTTTTGAGTACTGGCCTATGTGATATATGAGTTGTCGTTCTTTTATTGGGAAGTATTTAAAGCGTTGCCACATCAATTGATTGCATCTTTTAATGAAAATAATACATGTGAGTTGATACTCTAAAATTTGATATTAGAGTTAGCCTCCGTTTAATAAGTTAGTTGGAGATGAAATTTTTAAGTTAGAGTAGATTGATTTTTAAAAAACTAGTTATAATTTTTGTTGACTTTTCAGAAAAAGACAAAAACTAAGATGAAAAATTTGAATTTGAGATGAAATACCAAACATAGCATTAGTGTCTCTAACACTACTCCATATTTTAATACCAAATATATTATTATACATATTTAAAAAAAGGTAATTAGATTAACATCTCCATAATTATATGTACTGTGACACTTTGATTCATATTTTTTCTTGATATATTACTTCCTAAACTTTGATTTTTTGATAGTTTCGATCCCTGATATTAAAATTAATAATGACTTATAAAATTTCACATAGATAATCAGACGCAAATCACATAGTAACTTGAATTTTGAGTTGCATCAACTCTAAAATAGTTTGTTCACGATTATTGTTAGAAGTCCATAAAAACTACAAATAATCAATTTTGATCCCTAATTTTTAAAACATCTTAGACGCAGTCTTTAACCTATCAAGTTCTCTCAAATAATCATTATGTCCATTCAATATACAAAAATCTCAATAGAAAAATGAACGACTTCCTTCTAAACATGTAATTGTACAGTTGTACTTTTTTTTTTTTTGGGGGTTGCCCTAAATATGTATTGTTACAGTTTAGTTCATGTACGACATTCCCATAAAAATTGCTTTCGATCTTTATCGAGCATTTATCTGTTGTCACGTTGACGGTTAATTATCTAAATGTTTTTAATATTTAATTTTTATTTACATGATTAGATAATTAAATTTAAATGATGTGGTATATAAAAAGTGGAAGACCAAATCTGAACTCGAGGTTCTTTAGATATATAGCAAAATCTAACTAGTGAAATTGAAATTATAATGAAAATATAAATAATTTTACAAATAGAAAAAAATTACGCAACTGTAGTAATACTATATAATTATGTAGCATAAAACTTCAAAATCATTGTAATCATCATTTCATGCTATTCTTAAAATATTCTAAAATTTTTGCTATATTTCCAATTCATATAAACATATCATATAGTGTAATTTCATCTACACATCTTGCCTATGCCAAACATTACAATATTGTCCAATCTTTCCTTGCTTTAGGAGTACCAATGCAAAAATTTGGTGGGAAAATAAAGACAAGAAAAGGGCGTTACGGAACATACAAATTAATAATATTATTACCGTACTGAACATTACTAGTAATTTTCAATCGATCATTTAGAACAATACTAAAAAGTATCATTCATATTTAACACCACAAACTAATAAACAGTTGGTCTCATAGATGGCTAACCCAACCTACTATTCATATCCCAAGCATTTTTCTATTGTTATGTTACATGATATCGACTCTCAATACAAATGAACGAAACTAATTGTGACCAAAAAAAAAAACAAAAAAAAAAAAAGTCAATTTCATGCATATAATATATGCATTTTTTTCAAAACAATTGCTTACAATTCCTCTCTAGCTATACCTCGTGTGTGTGTGTGTGTGTTTTTTTTTTTTTTTTGTTTAATATTTTAGTTTCTTTTAATTAGAACAACAAGCTTTCTTGCTGATACTAGTTGTAAAATTCGACACATTAATAGTGGTGCCCTGAGGAACGCCAGGTAATGTGGAAGCAGCCTCTTGAGCAGCCAGGGCCTTCTTGCTGATTATCTGGTAAATCTCGAGCAAAATGGTCTGGAACGCGTTCTCGACGTTGACGGCTTCGAGCGCCGAGGTCTCGAGGAACGACAGGCCTTCCTTGTCGGCCAAGGCCTCCGCGTCCTCCGGCGTGACCGATCTAAGGTGGTTGAGATCGGCCTTGTTGCCGGCCATCATGATGACTATGTTTGAGTCGGCGTGGTCCCGCAGCTCGCGCAGCCACCGCTGGACGTTGTCGAACGTCTGCCGCTTTGTTATGTCGTAGACCAGAAGCGCCCCCACGGCTCCTCTGTAGTATGCGCTGGTTATGGCTCTGTACCTCTCTTGACCTGCTGTGTCCCATATTTGTGCTTTTACTGTCTTCCCTTCTATCTGCTCCGTCCGATCAATACACATATACAGTCACTTATTATGTAAATACTTCTCAACAAACATTGTGAACTCGAATCATAATTTGTTTAGTAGGTGTCAATCTAATTGAGACTTCATTATTTTTTACAATTACGGTTATGGAATTGAATTGTCCTTTTGTGCTTTGGATTTTGATCTTGTGTTATGCATGCAGTCTTGTTGTAAACATCATATTTTATTTGGTAGTTCCAATATTTAATTATTGATGGGTTTCGTTATTTTAATTATGTGATATAACAATTGATCTTTTACTATACGACTTTTTATTTACACTATTGATTGGAACTGTTTTTTAATTATTGTATAAATTTTTTAAATGACTTAATCTATAAGTGTCTAAGTCAAAAATATACAGTACTCGACATAAAATTACTACGGTCATATAGATTTGACCGTTGAAGAATTAATATGACGACTCAAATAACAATTTCTATACATAATGTCAAATAGGAGGTTCTGCCATAAAAACTTCCTATAATAAAATTAGATGGTTGACTAAAAACATTTACGACTAGTTAATAAGATATGTACTTGTTTTCTATAATTTGGATGAAAACTATCTATGATTAAAAAAAAAAAACGTAATAAATTATACTAGAACATATATAATTATACGGAAAAAAAGGGAATGTACTCGATTGATACAACTTAGAGATCATTACATCAATATGATATAAAAAATTAACACTAGATCAATATGACACAAAATTAAATTAAAGTTAATGAAAATTTGTGACATGTTGATTAATAATATGAATTTTGTGTCATGTTGGGTAATAGATGAAAAAAAAAGTGATTATTTAGGTAATTTTCTCCAAAAAAAAAAAAAAAATCATGTTGAAAATTGAAAGATATGGGTAGGGAACAAACAATTGATTATAAGTTATATATACTCGATAATTATCAAAGTAGCAAAAGCAGAATGTTTACTAATTAGCCAAAGCCACAAAATGAAAAAAAAAACAAAAAAAAGGAAGCAAAGAAAGGCCAACCTGTAAGGTCCGAGTTGCAAACTCCACACCAATGGTGGACTTCGACTCGAGACAGAACTCGTTTCGGGTAAACCTGGAGAGAATATTGGATTTGCCAACGCCTGAATCTCCAATCAAGACGATCTTAAACAGGTAATCATATTCGTGATCTACTTTGTACGCCATTATTTCTGATTCTAATTATTTTCCACAAATTCCTGTTAAACAAATATTCTAAACAAAGTTTTTTGTTGTTGTTTTAGAAAGAAAAAAATGAAAATGGGAAAGGAAGAATACCGTTGAGTTTAGGAATTAGTTTTCTTTTTTTTTTTTAACTGTTCATGAGAAGTTTAAGGATAAAAGAAGACAGAAAAATAATAAGAAAAAGTAATTAAAACAAAAATTCGTTTAGGGGGTATTTTGCAAAGGCCAAGGGAGAAGAATTGACACCAACCAAAAAAAAAAAAAAAAAAAAAGACAAGACTTACGAAAAAAAGGGGAGAAGAATATTGACAGTTAAACGGATGAAGAGGCACTGAAAACGGAGAAATTATTCTAATAAGGTTCCCGACTGCCAGGTCGGATCCAGCCAGCTGAAAGCCACAGATTTTTGTTTGTTTGTTTTTTTTGTTTTTGTTTTTTTTGTTTTTGTTTTTGTTTTTGTTTTTGTTTTTTTGTTTTGGTAGAAAAGGATTCATTTGAAAGCCACAGATTTGCATCTCAAAATTACATCCCATTACTCATATATATGTATACACCACATATATATTTTAGAGAAATTACATCCTCATATTTTTTTAAATTAATAATTACATCTCATATTTGCTACCCACAAAAATTAAAAGTACTATCAGATCAGGTACTATAGCAATTGGATCAACCTTTTATTTTTTTTCAATAAAATTTATTGACAATTTCTAAATGATTTTTTTAGAATATTTTTCTAACTAAATGATTACGCGCAATTTTTCCCCCCCGATCGAAGTAATATTTGGTCCCTTTTTAGGTGATGGTATTATTTGTATATTTATTTATGTTTAGAATAAAATTTTCGGTAATTAAAAATAGTAAATTTGTCAATATATGTAGTTATCCTTATTAAAAATTTATGCATGATATGAAACCACTTTCAATCATAAATTAGATTAAGGTTCAAACAAAATAGTACCTATTGATATATATATATATATATATATATATAAAATAAACAATTCTTACCGTTAAGTTTTTCAAACAAATTATCATGTCTAACATTCTTTTCATCCCTGTGCATGTCAGGTTCTTTAATAATTCAAGGGGATAAAGAGTTCAATAAAGAAAAATAGTAATGGACTTAAATAGTTCATGAATTCTTTAAAAGGGAATATTTTGATCTCTTGTTTTTTTTTTTTTTGGCCATGCTAATCCCAAATTCCTATTTTCTTGGCCCTTGAAGTTCTTCCGTCTGTTGTAGTTTAAATCCTCACGTTTGGGCATTTTTGAGGGTCAATTTCGTAACTTTGGTCCATTGTGATATGAAATTGGGGCTAAATTGGAGGGTTTTTAGTGGGTATTAATAAATTAGGGATTTGAGATTCAATACCCATGGAGAGAGACACTCCCCCCTCTGTAGATGCAAGAATCCGAGGCCGTGCAAGGTGTTCACTTCATGAACTGACATGAATCCGGGTAGCAGGTTTTATAGATGTCATCTCTTTGGGGTAAATTTTTGATTCACTGTTGTTGGCTGTGAAAAAAAAGGGTTGAAAAGCTGGTTTCTTTGTTTGAAAATTTCATTCGTCTGCTGGGTTGTTGATTAGGGCAGAAAAAGGAAAAAAACTTACATTAGCTTTGTGGTAGCCCGAGCTATGCTCTAGAATAATTGTTTCTGTTGCAATCCTTTGTGCTTCTTGTCGAAGTTGCTGTAGATGTGTTGTGTACAGAATCTGTGAGGAACATCACCAAATAGGGTCCTCACTGCATTTTGTAATCCTTTTTGCCAGTTAGAGATCCATGTCATATTCATACATTCAAGTCTTGCCGCAGAAGATCCAAGAACCATAACCAGGTCTCTTGGTTCTCAGCCTTTACAACAACCAAAGCAAGTGGAAATATACCATTATCAGGATTAGTCCCAATAACGGCTAGCAACTGGTTTTTCTGATACCCTTTGATGAAACACCTATCAAGTCCTACCACAAGCCTACAACCGGACATAAACCCCTTATTGCATGCATCTAAGCAAACATACAACCTCTGAAACTTGGTGTAACCCTTGTTACTTGTGTCACACAACATCTTCAATGTTGACCCAGGATTTGCAGTCCTAACCTCTTCATAGTAATCCCAAAGCATGGCGTATTATTTTTTCATTGATCCCTCAATGATTTTCTGAGCAATTTTCCGAGTCTAGAACTTCCACTTGGTCACGTCAACTTTTGTGGCCTCAACCATGACTTGTTTGAAACCAGCCTCATTCCACGAAGGATTTACTCGAAACTGCCCCAAAAACCTCTTAGCGAGCCATTTTGCAGTCACGTTTTCAAATTTGTAACTGAGTCCACATGTATGGCCATCATTGTAAGTTTTTATCTTGTATGACTTCCCATCGTCCTCAACAGCAGCATATAATTGTCAAGTGCAGTCACCCTGGCACCTTGCTCTTATTCTCTGCTTGTCATTGTTCACCAACTTCACATCTTTATGATGTTTGACAACATACTCTTTGATGGCCTCCTTCAATTTCTGACCAGTAGGAAAAACTAACCCAACACAGAACACAGGATTTTGAATGTCCACCTGTGGACTCTTGTGTCTTTCTCCTCCTCCCTTTTCTCCTAAACTCACCATCTTTCGAATCGAAACTGGCTGTCACAAGCTCTTCAGTGTCATAATCTGAACTGTCTAGAGGATTTTTTGTCTCTTTCTCCATATGAGATTCATTAATCCCAACCCATTTTCGAGTAGCCTCCACATCATCCTTTAGTAGATATGGCTCATCTGGATCGGACTCTATAAACTCGGGATCGATCAAGACATCTTCCTCCACCCCATCATCATTCTCTGCGTTCAGCTCCACTCCATTAGACTGTCCTACAACATCGGGGTCCATCTGAACATTTTCAGTCCCAAGATCTCCCTCCATATGGCTAAATTCAATAACCTCTTCCGCGACAACATCATCAGTGGTAGGGGGGACGGGATCATCTTGTATTTCAGGCTCAACCGGTGGATCATTCATGTCAAAAAAGATGAATTCACTCACATCATTGTCCTGCATTTGTAATGGGATAGGAACTTCACAAAACTATATGTTGATTACACTCACCTGATTGTGGTCATCAAACATCTCCACAATTTCCTGATTGCTAAATATCAGATGAAACACATTGGATGAAACACATGATGTCCTGGACCTTCGTAGAAGATATCAACTTTCTCTTTATAGCCCAAATCTACAACAATGTCTTCTAGGTCTGTAAATGCCACATACCCACTATCCACCCAATCCATATAACTGACATCCCCACTCTCATAACTCAGTATACCACCCAAATCAAATATTGCACCTCCATGATGCAGTTTCAACGTGTACATTTCCCCACAATCATTGGCTGAGATTTAAAAAACAATAAATATTCAAACATAAACAATACCGAATCACAGTTTTTAAGAAAGAATTATTAAACAATTGCCCACAACCAAAATCCCTAAATATAATATATCAACCCACAAAAAAAAAAAACACCATTAAACAAATTAAACAAAACAGAAACCACCATTAAACAAATCAGAACAATGAAAAAAACTCCATTAAACAAATCTCTTATATCAAAAAACATTAACACAATTAAACAAGTTAGACAAAACAAAACCACCATTAAACAAATCACAAAATCCAAATGTACTTCATTAAACAAATCTGTGGTATCAAAAAACTTCAAAAACACCATTAAACAAGTCAGACAAAACAAAAACTACTATTAAAAAAATCAGAATAGTCAATAACTCCATTAAACAAATCATAAAAATTAAAAAAAAAAAACTCCAACCATTAAACAAATATGCCCTAACTAATGCACTACTTTCATCGAAGACAACATAGGACAATCTAACACGTTTCAAAATCCGATCTTTTTACTCGATTACTCAACCAACCAAACATCGAAAATAAAAACCCATCAAACTTACGGTATAAGGGCTGCCCAACCCTTTCTTGTGAAGAATGCCCATTGCTCGGATTCCAGCCCTCAATCGCACCCTCAGTTAGTAATTTTGGGTCCCAAATCTTCAATCGAGCAAGGTCTCTTTCAATTGGAGTTCGCCAGCAGAAACCCTTATTGCAAGGGTTTTTGTTTTTGTTTTTGTTTTGTTTTGTTTTTGTGTGTGTGTGTGTGTGTGTGTGTTCACATTGGTTTTTAAATCCAACTTAAAAACTCTTGCATGCAAATCCCCAAATTGAGCAGCACCCTAGGGCAAATATGTAATTGACCCTCAAAAAGGCCCAAATGTGCCACTCACATGCCCGTTCCGTGAGGATTTAAATGAAAGCAGACGGAAAGGACTTCAAGAGCTAAGAAAATAAGAATTTAGGATAATAAAAAAAAAAAAAAAAAATCAAAAGGACTGAAATATCATATTTTAAAAAATTCAATGACTATTTATATTAATTACTCAAAGAAAAGAAGGTCACTGTAATTTGTTTGTCGATTAGACACATAGTGACGTACTTAACGCAATTATAGGAAAACAATGGGAAAAAAAAGAAAAAAGAAAAAGACAGATGACTATGTTCTTTTCCAGTGGGGTAAAGGGCAAGCAATAATTTCAAAATCCAGGACTTGCTTCGTTGGAAGGGAAAAGTGGAGAGTGAGATAGTGGTAGAAGGATTAATGAATGAATTTTTTGTTTGGTAGTAGGGGAGAAATGAGTTTGAATTGTTTGGTGATTGAAAATTTTTTACAGTCAGTTTGGATCTCCGTTAAATCCACTTTACAAACTGAACGTTTAGATTTTTGTGAGAAAAAAATATTAAATGTAGAAAACTTTTTAAAAATGTCCAAAAACAATGAACCAAACACGTGCGCCTAGACTTCAATTTGATCCCTTTATGATTGAAAAGTTGAAAAAAGGCATCCATATCAAAGACAATAAGGTACTCCATTTGTTCTCCAATTTTCTTGTTGGGTTTCACGTTGAGGGTGTATAAGGGGTTGGGGTCGGTGGAATTTTAATAGGCTTCGTTTACCTTAGCTTCTTATTTTCTTATTTGACGTGATGTCAGATTCTCATTCTAAAAAAAGAATTCAAGATTGGTTTAAACAAGTTTTGTAATGTTCTTGAATGTTCAGGGAAAAAAAAATACATTTTATAATGTAATTTAAGAGTAGTGTTAGGAATCTGCACTCTAATCATATTTTCGTCATTTTAACTTCATTAATGTGAAATTTTTTTAAACACTTATCAATAAGAAAATATAACTTTTATATAATATAGATTGATGTTAAAAATTTAAAGTTAGCTAAAAAAATTGAATAGATCAGAAAATTAGTGTCTCAAGTATCATTTCTAAATTAAATATCAATTACCATTTTAATAATTTCTTCAATACAATTTAAAATTTATTTTAAAAAGTTAGTATTTTTTCTTTGAATTTTGGGGAAAGCATAAACTCTATATCTTATCAAAGAGTTAGTTTTGAAATTACTATTAAGCCACGTCTACAATTACTAAACAACTTAGCCTCAGATTGGGGTGACTATTGGAGTTTTGGAAATGTTTTCAATTGGAAATGAGTTGAGTTTTGAAAATGTACGTTTGGTTGAAATTGAACTGTTTGGAGTTAAAAATGTAAAAACTTAAAATATATTAAAAAAATAACAATATGGATATTGTATTGTTTTTCTCATTATTTTATATTATTTCAACTTGAAATAAAAAAAATTATAAACTTTGAAATTTTAAAATGAAAAATATATTTTAAAAAAAACGAATAATGAAATTAATTTACTTTTGAAAGAGAGATAAAAAAAAAAAAAACTTTTGAAAAAGTACAATCGGAGACATTGCCCCAAAACGTACTCTTGCTATTTATAGCATTATCGTGTAATATAAAGGAAAGGAAAATGATACATCTTATGAAAATAAAGTCTCATGTATCTCATGAAACTAAAATTTAACTTATTAGGTGTAAACAAAAATCTACATTCTTACATTCGTGATAACTTTTTTACAAAAAAAAAAAAAAGAAAAGAAAAGATAAGTGATATCTTTCGGTGTCCAGTATCAATTTTCCAAAATCTACATTCTTACATTTATGATAATTTAAAAAAAAAAAAAAGGATAAGTGATATCTTCAGGTCTCCAGTCCCAATCGTCATTAGACCATAAGTTTATTAGTCGTTTTGATAAGATGACGAGGCCAATAATAAAAACGAAAATACTAAGAGCCCGTGTAATCTTCAGGTCTTCAATAAGTGATATATTCAGGTCTTCAGTCTCAATCGTTATTAGACCATGAGTCTATTAGTCGTTCTAAATAAGATGACAAGGCCAATAATAAAAATAAAAACATTAAGGGCTCGTGTGGAGGGATACCTGGAGATGGTATTTTAAAGATTGAGTTGGAAATGTGTGTTTAGGGGAAAAACTTTTGAAAAAATTCTGTGATATAGGAAATAGTGCAAAAAATTGAAATGTATATAGGAAAAAAAAAATACAAAATGGATCTTGTCTTATTTATCTCGTCATTATGAGCATTTTGATATAAAAATCATTTCATTCTGATTTGAAATGAGAAAGTTATGGACTTTTAAAATTCGAGTTTTTTGAAAATAAAAGGGTGAGAAAGTTTGATGTAAAATTAAGATTTTGAAATCCAGATTATATTTTGCCATATGAAAATAGTGTTACAAATGGGCCCTAAATAGGATATCCTTATCATCATTTTTTTTTTTTTTGCTTAAACCTTATCACTATTCTATCATCAGACATAATTCGTGATAAAATTTTATAACATCATGGGTATCATTGCTCAAAATAGGGAAAATAACAGTTCATTTAAAAAAATTAAAAAATAAAAATAAAAATTGCCGTGATAACTCATGATTAATAAAATTGAGATTTTGATATTAGGATAATATTTTACCATATAAAGATGATTTCCCAACCGGGCCCTAAATAGGATATCTTTATCACCATTCTATTTTATTTATTTTTTTGGGCTAAAACCTTATCAGCGTTATATTGTCATGACGCAATTCATGATAAAATTTTATTACGTCACGGGTATCATTGCTCAAAATAGGGAAAATTTCAGTTCATTTTTAAAAAAATAAAAAAAAATAAAAAATCGCCGCTTACTAACGGAGTTTGAACTAGCTAGGATCAGGTCCAAAGACTGAAAACTCAGTTTTCGTCTTTAGCATTACCACTATCTGATCATGAGCCCGTAATCACAGTGTAGATTGTGGAAACAACAATACTTTTTCTACTTTCCAAACTAACTTCCAAAAAATAATCCAAAGTATACACATTGATTGGTTTTCATTTCATGCCTTCCAGAGTAATATCTTATTGCATGTGAATGTCTTTGTCCGATATGGATTAATTACTTGTACCCACCCCGACCCCGCTCGCTTAGTCATTGAACGTTCGTCTCCACCGTTCGTCTCTAATCGAACGATCACGGTTAAATTGATTTATGTATCCGTGAAACATATCAAAGACCTTTCCAATATATATGTCTACATATATGCTAGCTAATTTGTCCAACACTATTTGTAATGGCTCTTTCATGGTTTCTCTTCCTCATTCTCACGTTCACTTCAACTCTGCTGACCGGTTATTATTCGGCTGCACAGGATGATAGAAAGGTAATTAACAATTAAGTGCCTATTTTATGGTTGCAGATTATATATATATGTATATATAGATTATAATAATCCAACAATATTATCATTAATTCCCTATTTGCCTGCTGCACGATATCCGGTATATATACAGGCATATATAGTATACATGGGCGACATTGCTCCACAGAGTGCTGAGCCCTCCACATCAGCGTCTCTTCATATGAGCATGATACAAAAAGTTGTTGGCAGGTAATTAATTGTTAATTTGTAATGCACATTAATAGTAGTATGTATACTGCATGAAGCGTCAAGTTGTGAAGCTTAATTATGATCCTGTTTCAAGGCATGAATTATCGTAATGACTTTGATTAAATATGGATATTGTAAAATATTGGGTGTTTTTGTAATCTTATTTTATTTTTCTTATTTTTTTAAAAAAATAATTTATTTTCCAAATGTGTATGTATATGCATATGTTTTCAGAGATGTTGCTCCGGAATCTCTGCTTCATAGCTACAAAAGGAGTTTGAACGGATTTGTTGCCAAGCTAACTGAGAAAGAAGCACAAGAGATGGCTGGTGACTAGTGAATTGCTTTGCACATCAAATATTTATATAATTTTTTTTTTCTTTTTTTGGTCCTCTTTGGGTATATATATACAGACACACACACAATTTTTGTTGTATTTATAGGAAAAGAGGGGGTAGTATCAGTTTTCCCGAGTGAAAAACAGACGCTGCACACAACAAGGTCATGGGACTTCCTTGGGTTTCCGCAGCAAGTTAAGAGGAGCACGGTCGAAAGCGACATTGTCATAGGCGTATTTGACACCGGAGTTTGGCCTGAATCCAGTAGCTTCGACGACAAAGGTTTTGGTCCACCACCTTCCAAATGGAAGGGGTCATGTCAAGTGCCCTCCAACTTCACTTGTAACAAGTATGTTAATTAAAAGTAATAATTTTTTTTTTTGAACTTTGAGATATGAGATTCGAATTCTACACTCTAATGGGATATGTTATATATGTAACTACAAAAATTAATATTTTGTTTAAAAAGAGATGATTATACTATATACGGGTATACCTATTATATTTTACAGCAACATATTTGTTTATTTTTATTAGTCCCTATGATTGTAATTAGTAAGTATTGGCGTCATTTTACCTTTACTATGTCACAAATTAACAGCAAAATAATTGGAGCAAAGTATTACCGGAGCGACGGGTTATTGTTTGATTTTGAAATCAAGTCCCCGAGAGACTCGAATGGCCACGGGACACACACGGCATCGACGGCCGCCGGGGTCCTAGTTGACGGCGCAAGTCTTTTGGGCTTAGGCTTAGGCACGGCACGAGGAGGGGTTCCATCGGCTCGTATCGCCGTCTACAAAGTCTGCTGGGAAGATGGTTGCTACGATGCCGACATTCTCGCGGCATTCGACGATGCAATTGCTGACGGTGTCGACATAATTTCGGTGTCTCTCTCGTCCGGTATAGGAGACTATTTCAAGAATTCGATAGCCATCGGCTCTTTTCATGCCATGAGGAGAGGCATTTTGACATCTACTTCTGCCGGGAACTCAGGTCCGTACCTAACGAGCCTCACAAACTTTTCACCTTGGTCTCTGTCCGTGGCTGCTTCCACCATCGACCGCGAGTTCGTGACCGAAGTCAAATTGGGCGACGACAACACCTATGAGGTAAATCTAATACTGTTAGATTGTGAATTTGTGAATAAAATTTTTTTTAATTGTTAAATAAACTAACTTTTATTATAGATTACGTTTACTTATATTGTATCTGTAGATTTTATGACACAGATTTTTTTTTTTTTTTTTTTCCATATTGTATCACAGAATCATTATTCGATGTACATGAAAGGCGTTTCTCAAAGAATCGTTCCTCTCTAATTAAATAAAAATTAGCTATGTATTTGAATATTTGTGATCAATTATGTTTTACCTCAAAAAGTTGTGTGACGCAGCGTTGTTGACGTACAATGTAAATTGAAAGAGATTTTTTCTTTTTTGGTTTTTTGTGGACAGGGATTTTGCATAAATACATTTGACCTCAAGGACAAGATGTTTCCCATGATATATGGTGGAGATGCACCAAACTCTACAGGAGGTTTTGACCAGACTTCTTCTAGGTGAAAATTAATAGAAAAATACTTTTAAAAATCAGTAATGTTTAATATCACTTATTAATAAACGGTAGATTTTATTTATAGATTTTATATTATTGGATTCACTCTCTATTAGAAATTGATATTTAACATCACTGATGATGTTTAGTATTATTCAAATTAATATGATAACACTATTTAAAATACTTAATTATCCTGGGAATTCATACTTCTTACTTGTATTTGGTACTGCATTTTAATTTATGTTTAATTCTTTTAAAAGTGTTTTCTCTTGTAAAAAAAATTTTGAATTTACAATCTGAATTTTGGGTTTGAACCTATGATCCAAAATGAGACCTTAACTTCATAAAAATAAAATAACGCAGGTATTGCAGAACAGGATCGTTGGACGGGAACTTGGTGAAAGGTAAAATATTGTTTTGTGATACATATACATTCGGAAGAGGGGCCATAATGGCCGGTGCAGTTGGTGTCGTGATGACTGGCCGACAATATGGGGAGATTTCCGACACTTTTCCGTTGCCGACCTCATACCTTAATCTGGATGATGGCAGCCAAATTTCTATCTACATAAATTCCACCGGGTACAACACTCAATGTTTGCTACAATTACTAACTTAAGGAAAAAAAAAAAAAAAAAGATTAGCAAAATGTTTTTTATTTTATTTTTTATTTTTTTAAAGTTTTGTTTTTACACATATCTCCTTGTCGAGGAGTCAATTCGAAAATAAATAATTTCAAAAGGAAAAAAAAAAAATCATTTTCCAGGGTGCCCTGATCATGGTCAAGTCATCTGTTAATGTTATTGATTGTACGGTTACGGTTAAGGTTAGATACACTAACTCTAATATTAATTTTTGTGTCAATTTTGAGATGTCTTAATTTTCAAAATTAAAAAATTTTTACAAAAAAATATTTGTCTCAACTTTTTCCATCATTCTCTCATCTTGAAAAAGAAAAACTATCTCATTTTTAAGCATACTTTGTACAGTATCTTTTTAAAAAAAGAAAATGTATTTTTTTAAAATCTTCTCACAATGCACTATTCCCAACATTATTTTTTTCTCATTCCAAACAACTTTTCGTTTTCACAAAGAAAATTTTTTACATATTCAAACACCATCTTATTTACAAAATAAAATGATTTTCTCATTTAAAACAAGAAAATTTTCATTTTAAAAAATGAACATGTGATCTAAATGGAGCCGTCATTTTTTAGTTGATAAATACAATCTTTTGTTATTAGTTGATGTAGTAATCTTAATTACTAATAAATTAGTAACACCATAAGTGTCGCTATTATTCTTTTTAGATTATATATGTATCATTTATATCCGACATCATCTTATTTGTGAAGCTTATACTGTAAGACTTATTTTTTGTTAATGTATGAAGTTAAATACTATTGATACCCTTTAGCATTGTTTACAAAAGATTCTTATAATACATGCAGGAGCCCAGCCGCATCAATATCAAAAAGTAACGAGAGAATTAATACGTTGGCCCCATTCATAGCTTCCTTTTCGTCGAGGGGACCAAATCCACTCTCTCCTAATATTCTCAAGGTAAAAGTATAATCATGTGTTTAACTAACCGATATATGGATACTTAAGCGCAATTATATCTTATAAACAATTTCTATGTGTGAATGTGTGATTGTAGCCAGATTTAGCAGCACCAGGGGCAAACATTTTAGCAGCTTGGTCTCCAATTGCCTCAGTTTCAGGTTTCGAAGATGACAAAAGAGTAGTGGGTTACAATTTTCTCTCTGGTACATCAATGTCTTGCCCACATGCTTCGGGTGCTGCTGCTTATGTCAAATCATTCCACCCGACTTGGTCTCCGGCCGCCATCAAGTCATCTCTTATGACCACCGGTAATGGTTTCGCATGATCCCGTTTTTTCCTTCTGCTAAGTTACTCCAATCACATGTTTTTTGAGTCGCATGATGAAGTTCACTAAATTTTAGGGGATTTTCTGAAGAATGCTCCAAAAAGAGCACATATCTAAAATATTGCTTACTAATGACTTTAGGATTTTTACATTCTTACAGTATCAAATAAAAAATGATTCATATGGCAAAAATCCAAACAATAGGACAAAAATCCTAAATATATACACTGAAGGGTCTATTCTTGCCATTTTCTCTATTTTTCACTTAATTGGAGGTACCAACAAAATTTAGTTGCATACGAAGTTTTGCCATAGGGTAAAAATGAACCATCAAAGTTTTTAAATGTGCACATTGTTTAAATCTGATTAGAAGACACTCCATTTGTACGACAAAAGTCCCCTATAAAAAAAAAACCATAGTATTTGTAAGGGATTTTTTGGGGCATTTGTTTTCTGTCTATACATTAAGGAAAACAGAGAGACTGAAAAATACATTTTTCAATGGATTAGGAATATAAATTTTTCACTATTTCAAAATCTACACCATATTAATTTTTTTCTCTCTCCCCAACACCAATCCAAAAGTATCCTCAGTTTGAATTAACATACTTTTTAAAACAACTTTTCAAACCTCTGTGCCAAATTCAAAGTTAGTTCCTAATAATAATTTTGCCATTGTGTAAATCACTGCAGCTAACCCTATGAGTGCCGACCTCAACTCCGATGCCGAATTTGCATACGGAGCTGGACTCATAAACCCTCTCAAGGCTGCATTCCCCGGTTTAGTATACGACGCGGACGAAGCTGACTACATAAACTTTTTGTGCGGACAAGGCTACACTACCAAGTTATTGCAAACAGTAACCGGAAACAGTAACAGCACATGTCCCGCGGGCAGTAAGGGAACATTAATGTCGGACCTAAACTATCCCGCCTTTGCTCTTTCAGTGTCGCCTTCGCAAACTATCAATCATGTTTTCAATCGGACCGTCACAAACGTCGGATCATCGACCTCCACATATGAAGCAAACTCGGTTGCCCCACCGGGGCTAACAATCGCAGTTACCCCAAGTGTTCTGTCCTTTACATCCCTCGGGGAGAAGCAATCCTATACGGTGACGGTGCAGGGGACAATCGATAAGAAAGTTCAGGTCTCTGGCTCTCTTGTGTGGAGTGATTGTACTTACCAAGTTAGGAGCCCCATTGTTGTTTATGTCCCAACATAAAAGGCTGTATTTATACATTTAAAAAAAAAAAAAAGATAACTAAATAAATAAAAGAGTGTTTTACTCAAAAAAATAAAAATAAAAATAAAAAAATAAAAGTGTGTATTTGAGGTCGTTTGTGAACCAAGCAAAGTAAGTACTGGTCTGATTAATTGCCCTGCGGCCCAAAAGAGTCAAGGATGAGTATGATAAAAGAAATTGTGGAATTTTTTGAATGTAAGGTGAACCTTTGATCTTTATTAATATGCAATAGTTTATTGTTTTTTTAATCCATTTCTGATAGCTATTTGCTTATGATTTATTCTTCCTTTTTTTTTTTTTTTTTTAACTTGAGGCGACCAGATCTGATCAATCGCACTTTATAAAGAGTCGGGAGTGAAATTATCATTAGATTATGTAAATAAGGTGCAATCAATATATACTTTAAAAAGAAAAGCGTCAATCATTATAGTTTTTAGCACTTTGTATATTTGTTGAATACATGTACATTGTGTCGGCACAACCAATTTTAAATTGATGGAGTACAAGCCAATTTTATCATTGAAGCCATCATACTTGTATAGTTATTAATTAAAGAAGTTTCACACATACGTCTATAAGTCCACTTACCTTAATTAGCCACCAAAAAAAAAAAAAAGGGTCGACGTAAAATTTATTTATTTTTTGGGTAATGAGCGATTAACATTGAAAAGTATTGAAATTTTTTTAAAAAATACGTAACATATAGACATGTGTTCTCTTGTAAAGGAGAAATTCTATGGTGAGTTTCAGAGTAGTATCCCTATGTAAGGATATTGATCTTAATCGTATGCTTAAAATCAAATAATGGTTATTTTAAAAAACGGGCGTAATTATATTGTTTAAAGAATTTTCTTGGAATACCAACTTTATATGATATGTATTGTCCTATTTAAATCTTACCGTTTGCAATTAATCATTTTATATAGACCTTCCCTAGCAAGAGAATTACGGAACCATGGAAGAAATAACATGAATATATAAGTGGAAAGTAAATTGGGCGATTATTAATTTGATCCAATGGTTGGTGCGGCGATCTCTTACCTCTAATCGAGCTAATTGATTTCCTCTGAGTTGTGTTGTGTAGCAAAGTGGTTATTCCACGTGGGGCGAGAATTTAACAGTCAATGTTATTTTATATCCATGCTTTATTTTTGTGTTTTAGTTTTAATTGTGTAATAAATGATGTAATTCCCCCACCTCCGTTTTGTTTATGTGTGTGTGTTCCGCTTGAGTTGTTCTCTGACGGAATATATCTATGAGTTCCGTTAGTATTATGGCTATACGGAGATTGTTGCAGTCTCTGTGCTACGAGTGACTGTCTCTCGATCAATCGGTATATTCCATCGATTATATATGTTTTTTTAAAAAGAGCTTTGTACATTCTCGATTATAAGATTGTTAAGGAATTTAATGAATTTTTCTATCACTGGGTCTCGGTTTATGTCCATCTCAATGAGCTTCATCAGATTTTACTAATAAAATTGGTCTTAGTCGGAGAATTGTATCTTTTATTTTTTGATATTGATAATTGTATCCAATTTTAATTTAAATGATAATTTCTCTTAAAAAAAAAAGGATAGTTATTCAACCAGAATATTGAGGACGCACATGCACATGGGGGACCATTCGATGATTTAACTCTTACAGCACGTCTAGTATACCTTAGTCAGCTTTACTATTTTGTTACGAAAAATATTCAAATTTTTAAATATCAACTTATGATATATAAATTATTATTCTTTAATTGGTATATATATATATATATATATATATAGTGTTTAAGATTAACGCCTCAATTGATGATATCGACAAAAATATGACAGGTCATCGTTAGGGATGGAGGTTATGCAACTGCTTAAGGCTCCAAAAAGGGAGGCCCCCAAATCTTTCCTAAAAAATAGGTTAGATTAATTCTAAAAAAGTTTAAGATATTTTAAAATCAAATAATTCACAATTATATCGAGACTTTTTTTCTTGCTAACAACTATTTTCTTTTTTAAAGGGCCTCATTTTTAGAAAGCCCCCAAATCTCTCCTGAGATTTTCTTTCTTAAATGCCGTTTTATGATCCTTAAATTTTCTTTTCTGAAGGCCCTCATATATTATCCCTTGAGATTTTTCTTTTTCTTTTTCCCCCCAAGTACCGTTTTCTCTATGATGCTTTAAACTACCGAATTTCGATTTGAGATTTTTTTTTGGGAACTACAAAGGACAAACCACAACGTTACCTTTTTACCCAAAAAAAAAAAAAAAAGAAAGAAAACTGAAAGGTCATAGTTAAAAAAAAAAAAAAAAAGAAAAAGAAATTGAACTTCATCTATATATATTCCCACATAAAGAAAAAACAATGTCTACTGAAAAAAAGAGCCTGCAACAACTCTTTCTTCTTCTTCTTTGTATTCAACTTCAATTTCTCAAACTAAAACATCTCGTCTCTAAATTTCGCAAGTCTACAACTAGTATTCTCGTCTTAAATTGTGTTTTTTATAGGTAAAACTTCACTTTCATTATTTTTATTAATTTTTTATTTGAAAAGGCCCTTTTTAAAAACTCTGCATAAGGCCTCGAAATTTGTTAAGCCGACCCTGCTCATCGTCATGTGAGTTGAAATTCAAAAATTAGAATTAGAATTTATATCCCTATCACTATTCTTTTGTTATATACAATAATTTAATTGTTAGACAAAAATACTTGTACAAACAGAAAACTGAAAATTACAAGAAAGAAATGGAAATTAAGTTAACAAAACAAAAACAAGAAAACAAAATCGTTCACAAAATATAAAACTGGAAACCGATTTGTTGATGTAAAGTTGAGATCATACGGCGTGTTTTAAACCTATTCGTCCCCTCACTGAAGATGTTCAAGGTTGAATAGGCGTCCGTATCCTAAGATGCAATGGTGAATAGGCAACCAACGCGCAGATACTCTACTTTGGCAAACTAAAATGCTGTCCAAACTCTTTCAGAGGAGGTTTTGTCTGTTTCTCAATTAATTCCTTAATGAATCCCATTAATCCGAGCGTTTTGATTTCAAAATCTACTCATGTTACAATTTTATTGGAAAGAAGAGAAAGAAAATGGCTATGACGGTAATCAATCCATGATATACGTGCTCACACACAAGTCTTTATACTATACTAGCTTATCTATTTACAAAGGGACAATCGTATTTAAACATAAAGAGGCTTTGATTTCTTTCCCATGTGAGACTATCATTTTCACTATAATTTTTCTTACTTCTTGTGTGTAATTTGGGTATAAATTTTGTATTTACCGGAACAATATTTTAAACATATAAATCATTTCATCTATTAAAAAGAATACATGAATCCACTTGATCCGTAGTTAATAAAAAGTGGATCCCACTCAAAATCAAATCTCAAAATGATAGCTCATATTGGATAACCAAGCCATTTTTTACAACATTAATTTTCTCTCTACTTTAATTGTTTCAAAAGTAGTTGCGTGTGGAATTGTAAGGGAACTACAACATCAAAAAATAAAAGACCGAAAACGAAGTGAAGTCGTTATATGGATAAGTTCATTAGAGATGGGTTCCAACCGGAGGCAATGCTTTTGATCAAAATTCTATGGCATAACAAAAAGACCAATCGTATTCGTATTAATAATGCAATTATCTTGTCCCTCATCAATTAACTGTATTAAATTGCAATTGGGTCTTTGATGCCTTTTTTTTTTTTTTTTATTCTCCTTTCCATGAGTTCAAGATTTTATATTTATTTGTTAAGTCCTCTCAAGAGAATCAAACTTCCTATATTACATATATAAAAAAAATGAATAGATGTTATGTTATAAGTGACAGAGCCATAACGTTTTTAAAGGGTCATATTATGCAAAAAATTTACTAAATAAAGACATATTTATATATTTAAATTACTAAATGAGAGCATAAATATAATTTTTCTTCTAAAATAAGAGCATATATAATAACATAATTCAGTTCTTGAACAGGGAAGCAAATATAATTTTTCATGTAAAACACGAAGAAAACTAGAAGTTTTAAGAACTTTAACCACTCTTACGTTTCACTTTGTAGGGAGAACGTAGAAAATTGTATATAAATTGGGTATAGAAGAATATTTAAACTCTCGTCTTTTAATAAAATCAAGTGTAAAATTATTATTGGATTATATATATAATCATAAATCTTATACATATTTGCAGTACACTATAGATGATTAAAGTTGGCGGATTCACATACTCCATGGCAGACAAGCTATCTTTACGGTCAACACGGAGGAAAATTCAAATGACAACATTAATCAATAATGTGATATATACAGGGGAGCCCATCTTTTCAATTATAGAGTGCAATATTCCACTTAAAAGACTCGGAAAAGTCATTACTTTCCCACATCTTTTTAGGATGGAAGAAAGATCTTCGAATTTCCTATATTTATTTAGTTATTTATGGTGAGTGATTACTTTTTTTTTTTTTTAATTTTTTCGGAGAAAAAGAACCCGTGGTATCATTTTTCCTGTATTTAAGACTCGCTTGGGAGGTATTGTAGGATGAGTTTTGAAGATATTTAGATTGTAACATAGACAAGTTTTGATAAAATGAGTTTGGTTAAAAAAAAACTATTTGGAGTAAAAAAAATATAAATATTTGAAATTAGAAAAAATAATCATTATTATTCTTGTTTTATTGTTTTGAAATTCAATAAATTTTTTATAAAATTATTTTATTTAAACTTAAAATAACAAAATTAGAACTTTTAAAATTTGAATTTACAATACACATTTGAAGATGTGGATATAAAAAAATAATTTTTGAATTGAAGAAAAAAATAAAAAAAATACAACATTTAAAAATGTGTTTGGAAAAGTCCCCAAACAACACATCATGACATGGCAGGACGCGTGAATTTTAAACCTTTCCCGTCTACGACCATTTTGTCCACCCCTCAGCCTAGCATGCAATCTAATTGGACATCTGCAAATAAAGCCAAAAGACATGTGAACGAAGGAATTTTTTTATCGTTCTCTCTCCGTTGGAAAATTAGCTACCAAGACTTTTATTCGTACCACCAGGCCTTTAATTAATTAACATTTGACTCAAAGTCAACAGTCCGTTAAAGAGACGTTTGCATTTCAAAACAGTGACTTATCAATGGACAATTGTCAAGATATAATTGGAAAATTATTTTCTTGTGGGGGATGGGGACAAGATATCCTTTAAGCTTTTTTTTTTTTTTTTTTTTTTTTTTTTTTTTTTTTTCCCCTCCAAATTTCTTTATAAAAATAAATAAATAGAAAACAAATGGTTGGATATAAATAGGTAACCACCCATTAAGAAATACGAAACTTCAACGTAGAGAATCCAAATGGCTCTTTCATGGTTTCTCTTCCTTAGTCTCGTTATAACTTCCACTCTTCTAAATGGCCATTCTTCGGCTGCTCAAGATGATAGAAAGGTAACAAACTTCTAAATCCATTGATATTCCTATGTAGAAACTTGGAAACCTTTTTTTTTTTTTTTTTTAATGGTATAAGATTTTACGAATACCTACTTTATATATTTGGGGGAAAAAAAAAAATCTCTTATAATTTTAATGTAGTATTGAAGATCCTGAACTCCCTTCTTATCTGCCAAGCTAGCCAAAGGGAAAACATATTTATATATTATATAAATATAATTTCTCACTCTCAAATACGTTCCAGGAAACCAACAGTGGTAGATAGTTTGAATGCTTGTTTTTGCCTAATTATTTCCAATATAAATGTCTCAAGGTATATGGTGGCTCTTGCCCATGCAAGTGAATAGGACAGTTTGAAACAATGTTTTTAGACGGATATTTACAACTTAACTCTAAAAGTACTTTAACTTTCTCATTTTAAGTCGAAATAATATATATATTTTTAAATTACACAGCATGACGAGAGGAATGAGGCAAAATCATATTGCATATTTCTTTTTTTCTAATACATTTCAAATTTTTATATAAAAGTTACTTTCTAATTCATAATTCAACCAAACATTTATTTTAATTTACACTTACAAAATTCCAACTCCAACCACCCTTACTTTCTTTATCGTATCAGTTTCTTCTTTTCATCTACTTTTTATAAACTTCTTTTTGGTATTGATATAATATATTTATTTGCTCTTGCAGACTTACATTGTGTACATGGGCGACAGTACAAAAGATGAGGTTTCAATGTCGCAGCTTCACGCCAATATGCTACAAAAAGTGATGGGCAGGTATATGTCTACATTAAATGTGTATTCTTTCAATTAAGCGCCGCTAAATATCTCTGTGGTAATTAGGTGTTTTATGATTCAATTCATGCTATTTTAATTTAAAAATTGGTGACTACAATAAGTATATAAATGGGTGTAAGCATAATTTAAAGACAATACATATATATTTGAAAGAAGTTAATAGCATTTTGAATTTTTCTTTCCAAAATTAACAAAAAAAAAGTTGGTAATTATAAAATTTAGGGAGAAAGAAGTAAATAGCATTTTTATATAAATAATTGAAGTCTTATGTTTTAAAAATATTTAAAATAAATAATTATAAATAACAAATTGATTAGGTAAATAATTTATTTATTTCTTATAAATTTATTATTTATTTAGTAAATAATTTATTTATTTCTTATAAATTTATTATTTACTTAGTAAATAATTTACTGTTAGTTTAATAAATTTATTATTTATTTTAAAATATTACTATTTTTTTAGGTACAAAATCTTGTTATTTATTTTAATTATTTTCGTGAAAATGTTATTTATTAAAATTTTCCTAGAATGGAATTCCGCGCGCATTGACTAGTTAATCGGTGTATACATAAAATCTCCTTTTAGGCCATATATTTGGAATTCTTTCTATATATAGATATATATATATGTATATGTATGACATATATACATCATGAGGGATGGACTTATTTAAGGATGAGTGGGGCTGATCAATCCCTCACTTAATTTTTTTAATATTATCCGAAAAATTATTATGATTTTCCTATACTTTACACATACCGAAAATTAAAAATCCCTATATAACCACCACTATAACTTTATCTTTTAATTTTTATATTTTGCTATGCTATTTATTTCATATTAAAAAAAATAGTGTGTACCCTCTTACTGAAAATTCTGTCTGGCTCCGCTATTGGTGTCATGTACTAATTGTACGTACGAATGTTTTTAGCGATATTGCGCCGGGATCTCTACTTCATAGCTACAAGAGAAGTTTCAATGGATTTGTTGCCAAGCTAACTGAGAAAGAAGCACAACAAATGTCCGGTGTGTGTGAAGTAGCTCTATCTTTCCTGTCTTTTTTATTTATTTATTTTTATTTTTTAAAGACAATACTGAACAAATATAGTATGAAAATTGAATTTATAGGGAAAGAGGGCGTAGTGTCGGTTTTCCCTAGCGAAAAGCAGGAACTGCACACAACAAGGTCATGGGACTTCATTGGGTTTCCGCAGCAAGTGAAGAGGAGCACACTCGAAAGCGACATCATCATAGGCGTAATCGACTCTGGAATTTGGCCCGAATCCGCTAGCTTCGACGACAAAGGACTAGGTCCCCCCCCCTCCAAATGGAAGGGCACTTGCCAAGCCTCCGCCAATTTTTCTTGTAACAAGTATGCACAATTGTTGACATACAATAGTGCACTTGGCAATTCTATTACGAGTTGCCTCAATTCTAATTCTAACTTTTTTGTATATAAGTTATTAGAATATCTTTCATGTACATATAAAACTATAAAAAAATAACAGCTTATATGTCTCATAAGTTGATTTCAACACAATAGATGGTCTTGAAATTTATAACATGTTGGATTGTTGGTAAATAAAAACAGCAAAATCATTGGAGCAAAGTACTACCGCAGCGATGGTTTGTTCGAAACAGGCGAAAGCAAGTCCCCTCTAGACTCAGCAGGCCACGGGACACACACGGCATCGGCGGCCACTGGGAACTTAGTAAGCGGCGCAAGTCTTTACGGCCTTGGCTTTGGGACGGCACGGGGAGGGGTTCCGTCGGCTCGCCTTGCTATCTACAAGGTGTGCTGGGTTTTCGGTTGTCAAGATGCTGACATCCTTGCGGCTTTTGACGACGCGATTGCCGACGGTGTCGACATAATTTCCGTCTCTCTTGGATCGACCGCCGAGGATTATTTCCAAAACGTCATCGCCATCGGCGCTTTCCATGCTATGAGGAAAGGAATTTTGACATCCACTTCAGCTGGGAACAGAGGTCCAGACCCGTCGAGTCTTTCAAACTTTTCGCCTTGGTCTCTTTCTGTGGGTGCTAGCACCATGGATCGAGACTTCTCTACCAGTGTTCAATTGGGCAATAACAAGATTTATGAGGTAATAAATTATAGGAAAAATTAGGTATAGATATGCAGTTTTCAAACATTTATTTAAATATAAATAGTCAGAATTTTTTTATTTTGTGAAGTGATTATTAATCACTGATTGATTTTTAGTCAATCAATGATTGATTATAGTTAGTTAGTGATTAATCATAATCAATAAATAAAAATACATATTAACATTAATTAATTACTGATTAATAATGATCGATTGATATTTTTTTTTTGAAAAAAAAAAGAAAAGAAACAAGTCCATTTTTTTAATTTTACATAACTTCAGTTATTTAAAAATAAATATCTAGAAAATGTCAGTTATCCACAAATCCCAAATTAATACATTAATTTAGTTATCGATTTATTTAAGTTAATCTCTTAATTATTTGCCTTATCTGTAGGGAGCATCGATTAATACGTTTGACCTGAAGAACAAAATGTTTCCCATAATATATGGTGGAGATGCACCCAATATTACCGGAAATTATGACTCGTCTTTTTCACGGTAAGTTAAGCATTGAAATAAATCTTATAATATATATAAAAGAGCTAAAATACTCTCCCATTTTTTTGCCATGTGTGTCAACCCATTGTTTTTTACTTCTCTTTTATGCTTTTATCTTTTTTCTTTCTTTTATCTTTTTTTTTTTCTTATCTCATTTACTTTATTTTATGCTTTTATTTTTTATTTATTTTTTTTATCTTTTTCGTCTCTCATTACATATCTTAACCTCTTTTATACTTTTATCTTTTTTCTTTCTTTTATCTTTTTTTTTCCTTATCTCATTTACTTTATTTTATGTTTTTATCTTTTATTTATTTCTTTTATCTTTTTCGTCTCTCATTACATATCTTAACATATACGAAAGATATATACGTATTAACCCATTGTTTTTCTTTTCACTTCTCTTTTATGCTTTTTCCTTCTTTTATCTCTCTCTCTCTCTTCTTTAATTTCTTTCATCTTTTTCATTTCTCATTACATCTATACACACATATACATAATCCTATATATTCGATAATAAATTTGTGTATCATCAATAATAAAAGTGACAATATTTTTTAAGAGTTTTTTGTTCTTTAAATTCTTATATCTTTTAAACAATACATTATTCACATGCGCATTAAACTAGTAAATAAATAAAGTGAGAAAATGTTGTTTCTTTTCTCTGAAAAATAGACGTGGTCTTTTTTTTTTTTTTTTTAAGGTTGGAAAAATGTATCTCTCTAGCTAGAACAACAAATATAATTTTCATATATCATATTATATGACAAAATCATTTTATAATTTTATTTTATTTTTCACACATTATGCATGTGAATCATGCGTCACTTTACAACTATTTTGTTCTCAAATTTCCATACAGGTATTGCTATGAAGATTCGTTGGACAAGAAATTAGTAAAGGGTAAAATTGTCTTTTGTGACGGGTATACCCTCGGGACAGGGGCGATGTCGGCCGGAGCAGTTGGCGTCGTCATGTCCGGTGGGGCTTTTGGGAAGCTTGCGGACACATTTCCCTTGCCCGTGTCTTCCCTTAGCTTGGAGGACAGTGCCAAACTTTACATCTATCTTAACTCCACCAGGTATATTGTCTAAGCTTCTGTTTAGCTTTCAGACAAACCTAAAGTTTTCATCACAATTTGCTTTTTTTTTTTTTTTCTGAAAAATTAACAAAAATTATAATTAGTTTTTGAAAAGTTAATCAACATCAACCTTAAAATTCCATTCCAAATCTGTATGCCAAATACAAGCTAAGACAAAATAAGACACAAAACATGTTTGTATAAACAGAAACAATTTAATCCTACTAATCTAAAATATATATATATTTATGCAGAAAACCAACTGGATCAATATGGAAGAGCAAAGAGAAAATTGATGAGCTGGCCCCTTACATACCTTCGTATTCATCAAGGGGTCCCAATCCAATAACCCCTGACATTCTCAAGGTATGTTTGTTTTGTTATACTCGAGAGATTTTGTTGCTCAATGTTTTTTCGACCAATTTTTGATTTTGATGATTCTGATATGATTTCATGCTTTCAGAAGAAAAATTATGTGGATCTATGTATTTGGGTCTCTTTACTAATGATTTTATTTGTGACTTTTATCGTGGAAATTTCATGGTGAGCAGCCAGACTTGGTAGCCCCGGGGACTTATATCCTGGCCGCATGGCCGCCATATATCTCAGCTTCGCGTATCGAAGAAGACAAAAGTGTAGTGGCATTCAACATACTCTCCGGCACATCAATGGCCTGCCCGCATGCCTCTGCTTCGGCGGCATACGTCAAATCATTCCACCCGACATGGTCGCCTGCCGCCATCAAGTCGTCTCTTATGACTACCGGTAATGGTTGCACACTGATTTAACCACATATTCTGGCAATTCACTAATAATTTTGAAATACTATAACAAAAATCTTGACAATTTTAAAATGAATTGGTTGCAGCTAAACCAATGAATGCGGACCTTAACCCTGAAGCCGAATTCGCATACGGATCTGGACTGATAAATCCTCTCAAGGCTGCATACCCCGGTTTAGTATACGACATAGACGAAGTTGACTACATCAATTTCTTATGTGGACAAGGCTACACTACCAAGTTGTTGCAAATAGTTACAGGAAATGGTAGAAGATCATGTCGAAAAGGCAGTGATGGAATGGTTGCAGACCTTAACTATCCTGCCTTTGTTCTCTCTGCATCACCATCGGAATCTATCAACCATATCTTCAACAGGACCGTCACCAACGTTGGATCACCGGCCTCGACATATAAAGCTAACTTGGTTGCCCCACCCGGGATTAAAATCACAGTCAACCCAAGTGTTCTGTCTTTCACATCCCTAGGGGAGAAGCTATCCTATGCGGTGACGGTGCAGGGGACGGTAGTTAAGAAACTTGTGGTCTCTGCTTCTCTGGTGTGGGATGATGGTACTTACCAAGTGAGAAGCCCTATTATTGTGTATATCCCAACCTGATTAAAAAAAAAAAAAAAAAATCAAATGAACACTCTTATGGAAGTGCCATAGTAGAATAAGCACAAATTAAGGATAAATAAAATAAATGTAATTGCGATTTAAGCATAGAGGCAAATGAGATCATTTGCCTTCTCATTTGCCTCTTTGTTTCTCTACTCTGTTATGTAATTTCTATGTGCTTTGAAACGAATTATGTGTCTTTCGAGACAGTATTTTACTTTGAATTAGACGTCTTAATCCTTTATTCCCAAATGCGATAAAGCGGAAGAAAAAAAAATAAAACAGAAAAATTATAGTGGATATTTACATGCTGACTCTACATCAGTATCATAATTAAATTCCACATACTCAACAATATGTTATATTCATCATGAATCTACGCAAGATTCTTTAGGCTGTTTGTGATTGAGAGAGAAACAACAAAGATTTGCTAAAAGAAAACACAATGATTTTGTCCATAAAAGAAGAGGAAACTTCATCAATTTGAGGAGAAAAAGAAGTGTGGAGGTGCCCCATTACCAATAATTATGATTTAATTATGTTTTCCTAAAAAAATCGGCAAGTATTGGGACAAGGAAGTCCATGATTTGTTTAATTCTTTTTTAATTAGTTGCACTTTAGTTTTTACAAGTTGAAGGAAAAGACTTAAGACTTTCACTGTTCTCTTACCTGTATTATTTGATTCTAGAGTGGATATTTCTTTTTATTTATTTATTTGGTTTCAAAACTTGTTGCATGTATGTAAGGAAGAGAAAGTCAAAGTGAACAGAAGAAAAAATAATGTAGCGGTTTGTGGGCCGCAGTATGCATCAAACTAGGAACCACCGAGTAGAGTACCTAGCGTTAATAGACTACCATATAGTGGATTAACTATAGGTTCGAGTGCTGCATGATCCTCTTTGCCGGTCTTAAACGTAAAAGTTTGACCGTACTGCTTGGTATTTGACTTAGAATGTCTGAGACCATACTTTCATGTGTTATTATCCTAAGCATATTCAATGGGACTTGGATGACGTGCTCCTATGTGAGGACTACGGCCAGACACTGAGGCTTTCAACGAACAAGAAAGTTTGAGATGGGTCCAATAGGCTAGGAGACATGGGACCTTCCATCTCAATAACTGTATATTTTTCGCCTTTTCGTTGCTTTTCTAATCGCCTTCACGTGTACTTCTCCCGATACCCTTCATCAACTCCTCCGATGCCCTTCATACACTTTGATCCATTGTAGTTTTTTTAGCAATTTTTTTTCTTTAAAAAACTGGATATGGCTTTTTCATGAATTCTCCTCCTTAGTCTCACTCTCACTCTGCTCACTCTTCATCAGTCTGAAGCTCAATATGAACGACAGGCAAAATAACTAAATCCTTCCCATCTTTTCTGCATTGATTCTGCAATATTTTGCTCTCATCTTACCAGAGAACAGGGCTATAAAAAAAAATATGTGCAAGTGCGTGTGTGTATATATATATATGCTGTTTCATTTTGTCTTGTGGATGCAACATGCAGGCTTATATTGTGTACATAGGAGACATGCCAAAGGACGAAGTTTCGACATCACCTTTTCACTTAAATATGCTCCAAAAGGTCTTTGACGGGCGTGACAGAAACTTTTGATGTTAATTAGTTCTTTATGACCCAAAATATGAACTATAAAATCATGAACTATACAATGCTTTTAGAAAAACTAGGAAATGTAGAACGTTTTGAAACAGGTTTTTATGTCAAATTAGTCGACATCGGCTAAATTTGGGAAATGTTAAAAAATAATAATAATAAAAAAATAAATAAACCTTCAGTGCTATCTCTCAATAGTGTTATGCTTTGTTTGATTCAGCCACGCCACGGCAGGATCTCTTCTCCGCAGCTACAAGAGGAGTTTCAATGGATTTGCCGCTAGGCTAACTAAGGAAGAAGCGCAAATATTGTCTAGTATGTGAAATTAGCTTGTTTTCCCTTTTTTTTGTTTTTGTTTTTTTTGCATTGCTATGTTT
The DNA here is from genome assembly GCA_038430175.1 of Ficus hirta. NCBI lineage: Eukaryota > Viridiplantae > Streptophyta > Magnoliopsida > Rosales > Moraceae > Ficus > Ficus hirta. The sequence goes on along the minus strand of CM076594.1, from coordinate 6,917,006 downwards.
GAAATATTGGAATTATATTTGCAAACTAAAAATCAATGGATTTAGGAATGGAGGGCGTGGTATCTGTGTTCCCTAACCGAAAGTAGAAGCTTCACACGACGAGGTCGTGGGACTTCATCGGGTTTCCGCAGAAAGTTAAGAGAAGCACGGTCGAAAACGATATCATCATCGGAATGCTAGACTCCGGAATCTGGACAGAGTCAAGTAGCTTTGATGATAAAGGATTTGGACCACCACCTTCTAAATGGAAGGGTACATGTGAAGTGTCTTCCAACTTTACCTGTAACAAGTACGCATCTAGTTATGTTATGTTTAGCATGTTTGCGTACAAATACACATATTTGTACATTTATATGTGTGTATTAGTTGGTAATGTTCTAAGGAAAAACCACCTTCCAGGGAAGTTAGGGTATTTTGCACATTTATCCCTTCGATTTTTGGGAGAATTAAAAATAGCATAATCTAATATTAGGATTTAACAAAATAGCAGGTTTTCAAAAAGTAGAAATTTATTGCATTTTTTGTTTTGAAATTCCTGTTTTACTCTCAACACCCATCTTCTCCAACTCCTCATATATATAATTCATCGCCGGCGACGGCACTGGAAAGCGTTGTCGTCAACGGGGGACAGGGGGCACGCAGTTGACGGAGATCCCCTGGTCGTCGCTGTCATCAGCTAGAAGTCATGGTGGACGGATCTTGCGAACTTGAGAAGATCGACCAAACCCATAACCCAGATTGCGACGACGAGGCCCATCGGAAAAATTACAGCGGCAAGCGACATTCCCGGTGACATGCAACCCAGATCATGGAAGGAGCTGGAAAATCGCGACTTAAATCGGTGGGAAAAGTCGTAGAGAAAACTCTGGAAAATCGCGACTTGAATTGGTGGGAAAAGTCGAGGGGAAATAACCGGAAAATCACGAGGAAATTCATCGAAAAATCATGGTCCGTCTGTCCTTGTCACTGTTGGCATCAGATCTCCGTCCTCTCTCTGCGATGGTTCCTCTTATGATCGTGACTCATCGGTCTCCTTGTCTTCTCCGGTGAAGAGAAGTTTTCGGTAGAATTACAATTTTCAATAACATTAGGGATTAATTAACAATAAATTAAATAATTTTATTTCCAAAATAGTAGATTAAATACATAATATAATGTATTTAGGAAATCCAATTTTACCATCTATGAAGTAAATCAAAATATTTACTAATAAATCTTAATATTTATTAAAAGTTATGTTGTTTTAAAAGTTGTTGATATTACTTGTTGATATTATAAGTAAATCATATTTACTAGTAAATCTTAGTATTTACTACTAATTTAAGTTGTTTTAAAAATTATTAATTTATCAAGTAAATCAAAATATTAATTGTTAAATACTAAGTAAATCTAGTATTTACCAATATTAAAGATAATCAATTTATATTCCCTAGAAAATTGTCAATCTTTTAAATAATTCAAAATGTTTACTAGTAAATCTTAATATTTACAAGTATATTTAGCATTTACATTAATCTGAAAACAATTAGTTAATCAAATAAATCAAATATTTATCAGTAAATCTTAGTATTTATGTGTAAATATAGTATTTATAATAAATACTATATTTATGTTAATTTGAAAGTTATCAAATTATCAAGTAAATATAATCTTTCTCAGTAATCTTACTATTTACTTGTAAAAAGTAGTATTAAAAAATAAAAAAAAAATATTATGTAAAAAAACAGTAAATATATTATTTTATTATAAATAGTGATATTTATCTTATTTGTAAATTGGAATCTAATATTTACTTAGGTAAATTCTTTTTATTTTGCTTAGTAAATCCACATATTTACCTGTAAGACCATATCACTGAATTAGATATTTACTTGTAAATTCAAAAATTACTTAACTTTTAATGTTTTAATTTAGGTGATAAAAATAATGTTTATTAGTAAATCCAATTATAACCTATTGTTTAAAATTGAGAGAAATGAAGAACATGTTATCTCCTTACCATAATAAATAATTTTCTTTTATCAATACTTATTGCTTCGTTTTGTTTTTATTCTTCATGAAGAACATGGCTTTTACTAATAGTAACTCCAAGGGTAATGGTGAAGAACTATGTCTGGCAAATATTATGACAACGTATAGAATTCTAAAAGATAAAAAGTATTTTTGAAATTTGACATTGGACAAAGCTAATGTAAATACAATCTCAGGTGCTGCAAGCTTGATTGAAGGATTCGGAAGAGTCAATATTATGTTGCCTAGAGGAACATAATTTGTTATACATGACGCAGTATTATCTAGCAGATCCAGAAGAAATCTGCTAAGTTTTAAAGATATACGTCATAATGGATATCATATTGAGATTACAAATGAGAATAATGTAGAGTATCTTTATATTATTTCTGGAGTCTCTGGACAAAAGCAACTAGTGGAAAAACTACCAGCTTTCTCTTTCGGGTTATATTATATTGACATTTGCAAAATTGAATCACATATGGTGATGACCCAGAAAGTTTCTGATCCAAAAATGTTCTTTCTTTGGCATGAACGTCTTGGTCACCTTGGGTCAATAATGATGCGAAAATAAATTGAGAATTTGCATGGACATCCATTAAAGAACCAGAAGATTCTTTTGTCTAATGATTTTTTTTTATGCTGCTTGTTCTCATGGCAAATTAATTATAAGGCAAACTCCATTAAAAATTACAATTAAGTCTCCTGAATTTTTGGAGAGAATACAAGGAGATATATGTGGGCCTATATAGCTAGCATGTGGACCATTTAGATATTTTATGGTGTTGATAGATGCCTCAATACGTTGGCCACATGTCCGTTTGTTGTCTACTCATAATATTGCATATGCAAGATTTCTTGCTTAAGTAATCTGATTAAGGGCACAATTTCTAGATCATGCAATCAAGGCAGTTCGTCTTGACAATGCTGGTAAATTTACTTCCCAAGCATTTAATGATTATAGCATGTCAATTGGGATTACTATGGAGTATACTGTTGCCCATGTACATACATATAATGGTCTTGTTGAATCATTTATTAAATGCCTCCAGTTAATAGCTAGACCATTGTTGATGAGAACAAAATTACCTATCTCTGCTTGGGGACATACCATATTGCATGTTGCAGTACTTATTCGCATCAGGCCGACACGCAATCAAAAATAATCCCCATTACAACTTGCATTTGTGCAAAAGCCAAATATATCTCATCTACGAGTTTTTGGTTGTGCAGTATATTTTTGAATTGCTCCACCACAGCGCACTAAGATGGGTCCTCAAAGAAAGCTAAGAATTTATATTGGATTTGAATCCCCTTCCATTATCAAATATCTTGAACACTTGACGGGTGATATATTTACGACAAGATTTTCCAACTGTCAATTTGATGAGACATGTTTCTCAGCATTAAGAAAGAGCTGGAAAAACAAATTGAAATTTCATAGAATGTATTATCAATTTCTCATTTTGATCCTCATGTTAATCAGTGTGAACTTGAAGTTCAAAGGATTATTCATTTGCAGAATATTGCAAACCAATTACCAGATGCATTTGTTGATACAAAGTAATTGACAAAGTCACATATACCTGCTGCTAATGTTCCAGCTTGAATTGACGTCCCTGTAGGACAAATTGAAAATGCAACATCAAATGAGTCTAAGGAATGCCTGAAGCGTGGTAGACCAATGGGTTCCAAAGATAAAAATCCCCGGAAGAGGAAAGGGAAAATTAGACAAACTGGCACCCCTGAAGAGATCGGCACTCTTGAAGAGGCCATATTGCCAGAACAAATAACTGACATAAACGAAGATAAGACCCCAGAAGTGGTCCAGGTACCTGAAAATATTGAAAATGTTGAGATCTCAATAAATTATGTCAGTACTGGAAAACAATGTAATTGTGATAAAATTGTTGTCGACAACATATTTGCATATGAAGTAGTGCTTGATATTGTGAAAGAAAGCAAGGATCTTGAACCAAAGTCCGTCGAGGAATGTCGATGTAGACAAGATTGGCCAAAATGGAAATACGCAATCCAGGTAGAATTAAATTCTCTTGCAAAGCGATGAGTATTCGGACATGTTCTCCAAACACCTGAAGATGTTAAACCCGTACGGTACAAATGGGTTTTTGACGCAAGCGAAATGAAAAAAATGAAATTGTGAGGTATAAAGCGTGGCTTGTGGCACAAGGCTTATTGCAAAGATCAGGTATTGATTATGAAGAGACATATTCTCCAGTGGTGGATGCAATTACATTCTAGTATTTGATTAGCCTGCTAGTCTTTGAAAGACTTGATATGCATCTAATGGATGTGGTAACCGTATATTTATATGGATCATAGGAGAATGATATCTATATGAAAATCCCTGAAGGTTCAAAATGCCTGAAACATATAATTCTACTCCCCGAGATATGTGTTCAATTAAATTAGAAACATCTTTGTATGGTATAAAGCAATCCGGAAGCATGTGGTACAATCATCTTAATGAATTTCTCTTAAAAGAAGGGTTTGTAAACGATCCTATTTGTCCATGTGTTTTTATTAAGAGATTAGAATTTGAATTTGCTATCATTGCTATACACGTTGATGATTTGAATATTATTAGGACTCCTAAAGAGCTCATCGAGACAATAGCATACTTAAAGAAAGAATTTGAAATGAAATATCTCGAAAAAACAAAATTTTGTCTCGGCCTGCAGATCGATCATTTGTTAGATGGAATATTTATCCATCAAGCAACCTATACAGAAAAGGTCCTTAACCGTTTCTATATGGAAAAGGCACATTCATTGAGTACCCTAATGGTGGTACGATCACTTGACATGAAAAAAGATCATTTTCGTCCTAAAAAAGATAACGAAGAAATTCTTGGTCCTGAAGTACCATATTGGAGTACAATTGGTGCTCTTATGTATCTTGCTAACTGTACATGACCTGATATTGCTTTTTCTATAAATTTACTAGCTAGATTCAGTGTTGTACCTACTCAAATACATTGGAAGGGAGTTAAACATATATTTCGTTATCTTCATGGAACAAATGACATGGGCTAGTTATATTCTAAATGTTGAAAATCATAGTTAGTTTTTTTTCACGCATGATCTATAAAAGAAGGGCGGCATAGACGTACAATAAGTTTGCTCATGTGATAACTAGCAGACCTTTTCACCAATGCACTTCCTCTTTTTCCTTAGCTAAGGTTTTCGTCCCACTGGGTTTTACCTAGTAAGGTTTTTAATGAGGTAACTTTTTCTAAGCATAATACAAACAAGAATATTGTACTCTTTTTCCTTCACTAGGATTTTTTTCCCATTGGGTTTTTTCCTAATAAGATTTTAACGAGGCATAATCTTGTAAGGTGGACATCCAAGGGGGAGTGTTATGAAAGCTGTGGAGGCCATCTACTAAGTCCCCCCTCTGAAAGCTACTTGAAGATAAGCTTATGTCATCTACCAAGTTGGTTGCATTAAGGCGTGGAGGAAGCAGCTTCTTTGCCTGTAAATAGACTTGTTCTCCTTTGTAATTGTGCGAAGTGGAGAGAGCCAAAAAGCCAAAAAGATAGAAAGGTTCACGTGTGTGAGAGGAACATGAGAGAAATAGAAAGAGTGAGATAAAATAGACAGAAGAAAAGACAGTAAGAGAGAGAATTCTGTAGGTAAAAAAAAAAAACTCTATTCTCTAATTCATGCGTTCGATTAGTTTTTATCCTATCTCAATGTTTTAGTAATTTACCTCATATTTATAACATGAACCAAACACATGCGCCTAGACTTCAATTTGACCCCTATATAATTGAAAAGTTGAGAAAAGGCATCCATATCAAATACAATAAGGTACTCCATTTGTTCTCCAATTTTCTTGTTAGGTTTTACGTTAAGGGTGCATAGGGGGTTGGGGTTGGGGGAATTTTAATAGGCTTTGCTTACCTTAGCTTCTTATTTTCTTATTTACTTCTTTAGAGGTTGTTGTGTGTGTGTATATATCTAACTTATTGTTTTATCTATTTGTTTGTTTGTTTTTTTTAACTTGTGGTAAGGAATTCATATTCTTCACCTTGTAGTAGAATCAACGTAGAAATTAGGTTATAATAATTTGACGTGATGACAGATTCTCATTCTAAAAAAAGAATTCAGGATTGGTTTAAACATGTTTTGTAATGTTCTTGAATGTTAAGAAGAAAAAAAAAATTATAATGTAATTTAAGAGTAGTGTTAGGAATCTGAACTCTAATCATATTTTCATCATTTTAACTTCATTAATGTGATAATTTTTTAAACACTTATCAATAAGAAAATATAACTTTTGTGTAATAGAGTGATGTTAAAAGTTTAAATTTAGTTAAAAAAATTGAATAGATCGGAAAATTAGTGTCCCAAGTATCATTTCTAAATTAAATATTAATTACCATTTTAATAATTGCATCAATACAATTTAAAATTTATTAAATAAGTTAGTATTTTTTTCTTTGAATTTTGGGGAAAGCATAAACTCTACATCTTATCTAAGAGTTAGTTTTGAAATTACTATTAAGCTACGTCTACAATTACTAAACAACTTAGCCTTGGATTGGGGTGACTATTGGAGTTGGAGTTTTGGATATGTTTTCAATTGGAAATGAGTTGAGTTTTGAAAATATGTATTTAGTTGAAATTAAACTGTTTGGAGTTAAAATGTGCAACGACTTGAAATATATTTAAAAAAATAGCAATATAGATGTTGTATTGTTTTTCTCATTATCTTATAGCATTTTGATTTGAAATAAGAAAGAACTTTAAAATTTTAAAATGAAAAATATATTTTTGAAAAAGTGAATAATGAAATTAATTTACTTTTGAAAAAAAATTTTAAAAAAAAAACTTTTGAAAAAGTACAATTGGAGACATTGCTCCAAACATACTCTTGGTGTTCATAGCATTATTGTGTAATATAAAGGAAAGGAAAATGATACATCTAATGAAAATAAAGTCTCATGTATCCCATGAAACTAAAACTTAACTTATTAGGTGTTAACAAAAAGAAGTAGGGAGGATAATCAATTTTACAAAATCTACATTCTTACATTCGTGATAACTTTTTAACAAAATAATAATAATAATAATACTAATAATAATAATAAAAGTGATATCTTCAGGCCTTCAGTCCCAATCGTCATTAGACCGTGAGTCTATTGGTCATTCTAATAAGATGACTAGGCCAATAATAAAAACAAAAACACTAAGGGCATGTTTGGGGGACATCTGGAGATGAAGTTATGAATGTTGGGTTGGAAATATGTGTTTGGGGAAAAACTTTGAAAAAGTTATGTGGTATAGAAAATAGTGCAAAAATTTAAAAAGTGTTTGGAAAAAAAATATGCAAAATGGATCTTGTCTTGTTCGTCTCGTCGTTACGAGTATTTTGACATAAAAATTCATTTTATTCCGATTTAAAATGAGAAAGTTATGGACTTTTAAAGTTCGAGTTTTTTAAAAATAAAAGAGAGAAAGTTTGATATAAAATTGGAATTTTAAAATCCAAATGATGTTTTACCATTGAACATGGTACCCCAAACGAACCCTAAATAAGATATCCTTATCACCATCGTCGCAATTCGTAATAAAATTATCATGGGTATCAGTGCTCAAAATAGGGAAAATATCAGTTCATTTAAAAAAAATAAAAAATAAAAAATAAAAATCGCCGCTCAGTAAAGGACTTTGAACTAGCTAGTCAGGTCCCAAAGACTGAAAACTCATTTATCGTCTTTAACATCACCACTATCTGATCATGAGCCCGAAATCACCGTGTAATTAAATTGTAGAAACAACAATACTTATTCCACTTTCCAAACCAAATCCAAAATATACACATTGGTTGGTTTTCATTTCATGCTTTCCAGAATAATATCATATCGCATGTGAATGTCTTTGTCAGATATGGACTAATTATTTGTACCCACCCCCCACCCCGTTGAACGTTCGTCTCCACCTTTCATCTTCACCGTTCGTCTCTACTCGAACGATCACGGTTAAATCGTATGTATCCGTGAAACGTATCAAAGACCTTTCCTATATATATGTTTACATATATGCTAGCTAATTTGTCTAACACTATTTGTAACGACTCTTTCATGGTTTCTCTTTCTCATTCTCACGTTCACTTCAACCCTGCTGACCAGTTATTCGGTTATTATTCGACTGCACAGGATGATAGAAAGGTAATTAACATTAAGTCTAAAGAAGTTTCACACATACGTGTCCACTTACCTTTAGCAAAAAAAAAAAAATAATAATAATAATAATAATAATAATGATAATAATAAATGCACGTAAATTTTTTTTTTTTTTTTTGTAACGAGTGTTTAAATAGAAAAGTACTGAAAAATTCGTAACAGAGAAACATGTATTCTCTTGAAAAGGAGAAATTTTATAGTGAGTCTATGAATAGTATCTCTATGTAAATCTTAATCGTATAATTTAAATCAAATAATTATTACTTTAAAAATGGGTGTAATTATATTGTTTAAAGATTTTTCTTACAGTACCAATTTTAAATGTTATGTATTGTCTTATTTAAATCTGAACATTGAAATTAATAATTTTTTTTTTTATATAAAACCTTCCCTAGCTAGAGAATTATGGAACCTTGGAAGAAGTGACACGAATATATTAAGTGGAAAATAAGAGATTGGGCAATTATTTGTTTGATCAAGTTACCCTATATATTATTCGATTTTGTCGTTTCTCCAACAAACAAGTTGAAAGAAAAGTCTACGAACTAAAAACATGTAAGAATAGAAAGTTACTCGACTAGAGGCCATTGAGGACGTACATGCACATGGGGGACCATCTGATGATTTAACTCTCACAGCACGTTTTAGTATACCTTTGTCAGCTTTACTATTTTGTTATGAAAAATGTTGGTTATCGATAGCGTCTAAAAAATTATCATGTCAATTTATTATATATGTCATTGAAAAATATGATAATTTATTATCACGTGAGTTGATATATAATGGTCTAATTATTAGACAAAATTAAAATACATGTATAAATAGGAAATTACAAGAAAGAAACTGAAATTTAATTAATAAAACAAATTAAAACAAGAAAACAAAATCGATAGCAACACAATATAAAACTGGAAACCAAATTGTTGATGAAGATTCGAGATCATACAGTGTGTTTAAGATAAATAATAAGAAAAAAACCCAAAACTATCCTTGAGCCTCTCTCCCCTCTTTGACCCCTATTTGTCTGTCCCGCATTCTCCTCGGCAGCCGGAGATCACAACATCAACTAGCAAGGAGCCTGAATCAGGATGGCCCTTCGTCGTCGTTATTGCCAACGCTGTCACGATCATTATTGACAGAGAATCACCAGATTTTCTCACCTTGGGAACGATCTTGGGATGCGGCAACGGTGACTGCAGGTCACGATCTCCATCGCCGGCGAATCAAGAGAATCAAACTTCTTATGTAACAAAAATATATATCAGTTCCCACATCTTTTTAGTATGGGTGTTCACGGAATTCGCCAAACCACTCAATCCAATCCAATCTGCTGCTGGATTGGATTGGATTGAGAGACTAACGGATTAGTTATGGATTGAGATTTTCTCAAACCGAATGTTATGGATTGGATTAAGGATTAAGGATTTCTCAATCCGTGTAATCCGTGTAATCCGTTAATCCGTTAAATTACTTTGATGTAGTGTTGGATAAGTTGATTAGTATGGATATTTAATTTTGAGTTTAATCCAAGTTTGATTGTTGTTATGTACTGTATGTTACAATTTAGCTAATGATTGAAGACTTGAAGTTAATTGTGTTGTAATTTTCATATTTAAGCATTGTATTTTAATATTTTAGACTCTAGATTTTTCAGATTGAATCCGTGAATCCAATCCGTGTAAACCAAGATTTACGGATTAGATTGGATTGGATTAGAAACTTCACATATTAGTTATGGATTGGGAAAATCTCAATCTGAATGTCACGGATTGCTTTACAGATTGAGACCTAATCCGTCAAAACCGATCTGTGGGCAGAAAGATCGTTGTATTTCCTTTAATATTTTTTTGGTTAGTGATACTCCTTTTTTTTTTTTTTTTGAAAAAAAATCCATGGTCACATCTTTCATTTTCTCGTATTTAAGGCTCGTTTGGGAGGTATTGTAGGAGGAGTTTTGAAGATATTTGAATTGGAGTTGAGATAAGTTTTGAAAATGTGAGTTTGGCTAAAAAAAAACTATTTGGAGTTAAAAAATGTAAAAATTTGAAATGTGTTCGGAAAAGATAATCAATATGAATATTGTTTCATTGCTCTCAAAATTCTATGTAATTTAAAAAAAAAAAATCCCATTTGAACTTGAAATAACAAAGTTAAAAACCTTTAAAATAAACTTTTTTAATTTAGTTTATTTTAATTATTTAAAAATGAGAATAATAAAAAGTAATTTTTGAATTAAAAAAAAAAGACCAAAAAAAAAAAACATTTAAAAATATGTTTGAAAGAGTCCCTTAAAAAGCAGATCATGACAATAGGAGGCTCGAATTTTAAACCTCTCTACCACCATTTCGTCATCCCCAATTTAATTGGACATTTGGAGATAAAGCCTAAAGACATATGGGCAATGGATTTATCTAATCGCTTTCTCCACATTGGAGAATTAGCGACCAAGACTTTTATTAGTACCACCAAGTCTTTAATTAATTAAAATTGGACTCAAGTCACCAGTCAGTTTAGAGACGTTTACTTTTCAAAACAGTGACTTATTTATTAAGATACTAGCGGTATTGTACCCACGAATATATACAGAATAGACAAACAAAACAAAGTAAAAATTTTAAAAAAAAATTTAAACTTTTAAAGAAATTTTCACATGGTAGGATTAGGATCTGCCATGTAACGGCTTGGAAAGTAAGAAAACAAAAAAAAAAAAAAAAAACAAAATAACTTATTCAGTTTTTTGAATAGTGCGTTTAGGAAAAATTATCGGGATATACTTCAAGCTTTTTTTAAAAAAAACTCTCTTTTAAAAAATTAATAAATAGAAAATAAATGAATGGATATAAATAGAGATAACCACCCATTAAGCAATACGCAACTTCAACGTATATAATCCAATGGCTCTTACATGGTTTTTCTTCCTTATCCTCGTTAAAACTTCCACTCTTCTCAATGGTCATTCTTCGGCTGCTCAAGATGATAGAAAGGTAACGAACTTCCAAATCCATTTTATATTCTCATGTAGAAACTTGGAAACTTTTTTTTAAATTTTTAAATTTTAAAATTTTTTTTTTATTTTTTACGGTAGGATTTTACGAACATCTACTTTATACATTTGGCAAAAGAAAATTTCTCAAAATTTAAATATAGAATTAAAGATCCTGAACTCCCTTCTTATCTGCTGAGAGAGTAATCATATACATATATGTTTCAGGCATCCAATACAGCAGTAGATAGTTTGAATATATGCTTGTTTTTGCCTAATTATTTCCGATATATATGTCTCAAGGTACATGGTGGTTCTTGCCCATGCAAGTGAATAGGGTAGTTTCAAATAATGTTTTCAGACGGAATTTTGCAACTCAACTCTTAAAGTACATAATTTTCTCATTTTAAATTGAAATTAGAGTTTTTTTTTAATCACACAACATGACGAGAGAAATAAAATAAAATCAGTATTGCAATTTTTTTCTAAATACATTTTAAATTTTTACACTGTATTCTATATGAAAGTTACTTTCTAATTCACAATTCAACCAAACATATATTCTAATTCAAACTTAAAAAATTCCAACTCCAACTACCCTTACTTTCTTTATCTTATCTGTTTCTTCTTTTCAGCTACTTTTAACTATATTTTTATAAACTTCTTTTTGGTATTGATATAAGATATTTATTTGCTCTTGCAGATTTACATTGTGTACATGGGCGACAGTACAAAAGATGAGGTTTCAATGTCGCAGCTTCACGCAAATATGCTACAAAAAGTGGTGGGCAGGTATATATACAGCTTGCGTTTGATTCGTCAATTTAAGATAAAATTTTTAAATTAGAGTTAGTTGATTTTTCAAAAACTAGTATAATTTTTGCTAATTTAAAAAAAAAAAAAAAGAAGACATAAACTGAAATAAAAAAGTATAATTTAATTCGATTTGAGTTGAAATACGAAATGAAACATAAATATATACGGTTTCAATTAAGAACCGCTAAAAATCTATGTGGTAATTAGGTGTTTTTTGATTCAATTCATGCCATTTTAATTTAAAAGTTGGTGACTACTATAAGTATAAATTGAAACCGCTAAAAATCTATGTGGTAATTAGGTGTTTTTTGATTCAATTCATGCCATTTTAATTTAAAAGTTGGTGACTACTATAAGTATATAGGTGGGTGTAAGCATAATCTAACGACAATTATATATTTACATATATATTTGAAAGAAGTAAATAGCATTTAGAATTTTAATTCTATCCCAAATTTTTTTTTAAAAGTTGGTAATTATTAAATTTAGGAAGAACAAAGTAAATAGCATTTTTACATAAATAATTGAAGTACTATGTTTTTAAAATATAAAATAAATAATCATAAATAACAAATTTACTAGATAAATGATTTATTTACTTCATATAAATATATAATTTACCTAGTAAATTTACTGTTTATTTAATATATTTACTATTTACTTTAAAATTTTAAAATCTTGCTATTTTTTAGGTACGAAATCTTATTATTTATTTTAATTATTTTAGCAAAAATGTTATTTATTAAAATTTTCCTAAAATGGAAGCCGCGCGCATTGACTAGTTAACCAATGTATACATAAATTCTCCCTTTGAACCATATATTTGGAATTCTTTATATATATATATATATATATGTATGTATGACATATATAACTCATGAGGGACAGATTTATTTAAGGACCGGTGGCTGTATCCCTCACTTAATTTTTTTAATATTATCCGAGAAATATTATGATTTTCCTACTTTACACATACTGAAAATTAAAAATCCCTATATAACCCCCACTATAACTCTACCTTTTAATTTTTTTATTTTTCTATGTTATTTATTTCTTATTAAAAAAAAAAAAAAACTAGTGTACACTCTAACTGAAAATTCTATTTGGCACGGCTATTGGTGTCGTGTACTAATTGTACGTACGAATGTTTTTAGCGATATCGCGCCGGGATCTCTACTTCACAGCTACAGGAGAAGTTTCAATGGATTTGTTGCCAAGCTAACTGAGAAAGAAGCACAACAAATGTCCGGTGTGTGTGAAGTAGCTCTATCTTTTTTTTTTTTTTTTTTTTTCCTTCTATTTTTTAAAGACAAGTCTTACTGAAAAAATATGGTATGAAAATTGAATTTAGGTAAAGAGGGCGTAGTGTCTGTTTTCCCTAGCGAAAAGCAGGAACTGCACACAACAAGGTCATGGGACTTCATTGGGTTTCCGCAGCAAGTGAAGAGGAGCACACTCGAAAGCGACATCATCATAGGCGTAATCGACTCTGGAATTTGGCCCGAATCCGCTAGCTTTGACGACAAAGGACTAGGTCCACCCCCCCCCAAATGGAAGGGCACTTGCCAAGCCTCCGCCAATTTTTCTTGTAACAAGTATGCACAATTGTTGACATACAATAGTGCACTTGGCAATTCTATTACGAGTTGCCCTCCATTCTAATTCCAATTTTTTTATATATAAGTTATTAGATTATCTTTCATGTACATATATATAAAACTATAAAAAAAATAACAGCTTATATGTCTCGTAAGTTGATTTCAATACAATAGATAGTCTTGAAATTTATAACATGTTGGATTGTTGGTTAATAAAAACAGCAAAATCATTGGAGCAAAGTACTACCGCAGCGATGGTTTGTTCGAAAAAGGCGAAAGCAAGTCCCCTCTAGACTCATTGGGCCACGGGACACACACGGCATCGGCGGCCGCCGGGACCTTAGTAAGCGGCGCAAGTCTTTACGGCCTTGGCATGGGGACGGCGCGGGGAGGGGTTCCGTCGGCTCGCCTTGCCATCTACAAGGTGTGCTGGGCTTTCGATTGTCAAGATGCTGACATCCTTGCGGCTTTTGACGACGCGATTGCCGACGGTGTAGACATAATTTCCGTCTCTCTTGGATTGCCCACCAAGAATTATTTCCAGAACGCCATCGCCATCGGCGCTTTCCATGCTATGAGGAAAGGAATTTTGACATCCACTTCAGCTGGGAACGGAGGTCCAGACCTGTCGAGTCTTACAAACTTTTCTCCTTGGTCTCTTTCTGTGGGTGCTAGCACCATGGATCGAGACTTCTCTACCAGTGTTCGATTGGGCAATAACAAAATTTATGAGGTAATAAATTATAGGAAAAATCAGGTATATATATATATATATATGCATATATGCAGTTCTCAAACATTTATTTAAATTTAAGTAGTCCGAGTTTTTTTATTTTGTGAAATGATCATTTATCAATGATTGACTTTAGTCAATCAATGATTGATCACAGTTAGTCAATAATTAATCATAATCAATCAATAAAAATATATATTAATATTAATCAATCATTAATTAATAATGATCGATCAATAATTGACATAAAAAAAAAAAAAAGAAGCACGAACATTTTCTTAATTTTACAAAATTTCGGTTATTTAAAAAAAAATCTAGAAAATGTCAGTTATCCACAAGTCCCTAAATAATACATTAATTTGGTTATCGAGTTATTTAAGTTAATCTCTTAATTATTTGTCTTATCTGTAGGGAGTGTCGATAAATACGTTTAACCTGAAAAACAAAATGTTTCCTATAATATATGGTGGAGATGCACCCAATATTACCGGAAGTTATGACTCGTCTTTTTCAAGGTAAGTTAAGCATTGAAATAAATCTTAACAAATATAAAATAGTCAAAATGCTCTCTAATTTTTTTTATCATGTGTCAACCCATTGTTTTTTTACTTCTCCTTTATGCTTTAATCCTTTTTCTTTCTTTTATCTTTTATTTTTCTTCTCTCATTTTTTTTCTTTTATGCTTTTATCTTTTATTTATTTATTTTATCTTTTTTGTCTCCCATTACATATCTTAGCATATATGAAAGATATATATGTATTAATCCATTATTTTTCTTTTCACTTCTCTTTTATGCTTTTATGCTTTTTTCTTCTTTTATTTTATTTTATTTTTTTAATTTCTTTTATCTTTTTCATTTCTCATTACATATATATACACATATACATAATCCTATCTATTCAATAATGAATTTATGTGTATCATCAATAATAAAAGTGAGAATATATTTTTTTAGAGTTTTTTCTTAAAGTTTCATAAGAACGTTTCAATGTGAATTTTTAATCTGGTTATATATATTTGATCTTTCTTTTTCTTGTTATGTCGTTATGTGTTTTTTTTTTTAATATTTCCTTCTCGGTTTATGGATTTTTTTTTTTTTAGTTTGTGTATGATTTTTTAATTTGATTAAAAAAAAGATTTCGACTAAATGTTTTTGGGAATTTCGGGTTTTTTTTTAATTTCTTTTTATTATTTTATTGTTCTGTACTTTTTCTTCTTTTTTTTAATATTATCATTGAATTCTTATATTTTTTATTAATTTGGTTAAAAAAGAATTTGTCTAAAATTTTTTGAAATTTCATTAAGAAGTTTTAGATTTTGTTTTTTAAATTTTGTATAGAGTTTCGGTTTTTTCTTTCTTTTTCTTATTTTATCATTATATACCTTTTTTTTTTTGTATTTTCTCTTTAAATTCTTATATCTTTTAAATAATATATTATTCACACGTACGGAGCGCATGTTAAACTAGTAAATAAATAATGTGAGAAAATGTTGTTTCTTTTCTCTGAAAAATAGACGTGGTCCTTTTCTTTTTTCTTTTTTTTAAAGGTTGGGAAAATGTATCTCTCTAGTTAGAACAACAAATATAATTTTCATGTATCATATTATATGACAAAATCATTATCTAATTTTATTTTATTTTTAACACATTATGCATGGCAAAACTGAATCATGTGTTACATTACAACTGTTTTGTTCTCTTATTTCTATACAGGTATTGCTTCGAAGATTCGTTGGACAAGAAATTAGTGAAGGGTAAAATTGTCTTGTGCGACGGGTCTTTCTTCGGGATAGGGCCGATGTTGGCCGGAGCAGTTGGAGTCTTGTCCGGTGGGGCTTTTGGGAAGCTTGCCGACACATTTCCCTTGCCCGCGGCTTCCCTTAGCTTGGAGGACAGTGCCAAACTTTACATCTATCTTAACTCCACCAGGTATACTGTCTAAGCTTCTGTTTAGCTTTCAGACAAACCTAAAGTTTTCATCACAATTTGTTTTTTGTTTGTTTTTTTTTTTTTCTGAAAAGTTAATAAAAATTATAATTAGTTTTTGAAAAGTTAACCAACATCAACCTTAAAATTCCATTCCAAACCTGTATGCCAAATACAAGCTAAGACAAAATAAGACACAAAACATGTTTGTATAAACAGAAACAATTTAATCCTACTAATCTAAATATATATATATATATATATATGCAGAAAACCAACTGGATCAATATGGAAGAGCAAAGAGAAAATTGATAAGCTGGCCCCTTACATACCTTCGTATTCATCAAGGGGTCCCAATCCAATAACCCCTGATATTCTCAAGGTATGTTTGTTTTGTTATACTCGAGAGATTTTGTTACTCAATGTTTTTTCGACCGATTTTTTATTTTTATGATGCTGATATGATTTGACGCTTTCAGAAGAAAAATTATGTGGATCTATGTATTTGGGTCTCTTTCCTAATGATTTTATTTGTGACTTTTATCGTGGAAATTTCATGGTGAGCAGCCAGACTTGGTAGCCCCGGGGACTTATATCCTGGCCGCATGGCCGCCATATATCTCAGCTTCGAGTCTCGAAGAAGACAAAAGGGTAGTGGCATTCAACATACTCTCCGGCACATCAATGGCCTGCCCGCATGCCTCTGCTGCGGCGGCATACGTCAAATCATTCCACCCGACATGGTCGCCCGCCGCCATCAAGTCGTCGCTTATGACTACCGGTAATGGTTGCACACTGATTAAGCCACATATTGTGGCAATTCACTAATAATTTTCGGATACTAGAATAAAAATTTTTGACAATTTTAAAATGAATTGGTTGCAGCTAAACCAATGATTGCGGACCTTAACCCTGAAGCCGAATTCGCATACGGATCTGGACTGATAAATCCTCTCAAGGCTGCATACCCCGGTTTAGTATACGACATAGACGAAGTTGACTACATCAATTTCTTGTGTGGACAAGGCTACACTACCAAGTTGTTGCAAATAGTTACAGGAAATAGTAGAAGCTCATGTCGAAAAGGCAGTGATGGAACGGTTGCAGACCTTAACTATCCTGCCTTTGTTCTCTCTGCATCCCCATCGGAATCTATCAACCATATCTTCAACAGGACCGTCACCAACGTTGGATCACCGGCCTCGACATATAAAGCTAACTTGGTTGCCCCACCCGGGATTAAAATCACAGTCAGCCCAAGTGTTCTGTCTTTCACATCCCTAGGGGAGAAGCTTTCCTATGCGGTGACGGTGCAGGGGACGGTAGGTAAGAAACTTGTGGTCTCTGCTTCTCTGGTGTGGGATGATGGCACTTACCAAGTGAGAAGCCCTATTATTGTGTATATCCCAACATGATTAAAAAAAAATCCAATGAACACTCTTATGGAAGTGCCATGGTAGTATAAGCACAAATTAAGGATAAATAAAATAAATGTAATTGCGATTTAAGCATAGAGGAAAATGATCTCATTTGCCTCTTTGTTTCTCTACTCTGTATTGTAATTTCTATGTGCTTTTACACGAATTATGTGTCTTTCGAGATAGTATTATACGTTGATAAATAAAGTCCATGTTTTGTTTAATCCTTTTTTAATTAGTTGCACTTTAGTTTTTACAAGTTGAAGGAAAAGACTCATGACTTTCACTGTTCTCCTACCTGTATTATTTGATTCTAGAATGGATATTTCTTTTTACTTATTTATTTGGTTTCAAAACTTGTTGCCTGTTTGAAAGGAAAAGGAAGTCATAGTGAACAGAAAGAAAAAATAATGTAGCAGTTAGTGGACCTCAGTATACATCAAACTAGGAACCACCGTGTAGAGTACCTAGCGTTAATAGACTACCGTGGTAGATCAATAAGTATAGGTTCAAGTGCTGCATGATCCTCTTTGCAGGTCTTAAATGTAAAGGTTTGACCGTACTGCTTGGTATTTGATTTAGAATGATTGAGACCACACATTCATTATTATTATTGTAAGCACATTCAATGGGACTCGGATGATGTGCTCCTATGTGAGGAGTATGGCCTGACACTGAGGCTTTCAACGAACAGGAAAGATTGAGATGGGTTCAATAAGCTAGGAGACATGGAATCTTCCATCTCAATAATTGTGAACTTTTCGCCTTTTCGTTGTTTTTCCTGATACCCTTCATCAACGCATCCGATACTCTCACTCTTCATCAGTCTGGAAACTCAAGATGAACGAAAGGCAAAATACCTGAATCCTTCCAATCTTTTCTGCACTGATTCTGCAATATTTTGCTCTCATCTTGCCACTAAACAGGGCTATAAAAAAATATATGTTTAAGTGTGTGTGTGTGTGTGTGTATATGCCGTTTCATTTTGTCATGTGGATGCAACATGCAGGCTTATATTGTGTACATGGGACACATGCCAGAGGACGAAGTTTCGACATTACCTTTTCACTTAAATATGCTCC
This sequence comes from Ficus hirta, assembly GCA_038430175.1. Classification (NCBI taxonomy): domain Eukaryota; kingdom Viridiplantae; phylum Streptophyta; class Magnoliopsida; order Rosales; family Moraceae; genus Ficus; species Ficus hirta. Next base: position 6,898,224 of record CM076594.1, on the reverse strand, counting down.
AAAAGGTCTTTGACAGGCCGTGACAGAAACTTTTGATGTTAATTAGTTCTCTATGACCCAAAATATGAACTATAAAATCATGAACTATACAATGCTTTTAGAAAAACTAGGAAATGGAGAACGTTTTGAAACAGGTTTTTATGTCAAATTAGTGGACATCGGCTAAATTTGGGAAATGTTTAAAAAAAAAAAAAAAAAAAAAACAACAACAACAACAACAACCTTCAGTGCTATCTCTCAATAGTGTTATGCTTTGTTTGATACAGCCACGCCACGGCAGGATCTCTTCCCCGCAGCTACAAGAGGAGTTTCAATGGATTTGCCGCTAGGCTAACTAAGGAAGAAGCGCAAATATTGTCTAGTATGTGAAAGTCACGGAGAAAATGCCGGAAAATCGCGACTCGAATCAGTGGGGAAAGTCAAGGGGCAATCACCGGAAAATCGTGGGAAAATCACCGTCCGTCCGTCCTCGTCGCCATTGGCATCGGATCTCTAACCTCTCTGTGATGGTTTCTCCGACGATCATGACTCGCCAGACTCCTCTTCGCCGATGAAGAGAAGTTTTAGGTCATGGATTTTGGGTGGATTTAGAATTTTCAGTAATATTAGGGATTAGTTAACAATAAAAATATAATTCTCAAAAAAAAAGAAAAAATCAGTACATAAATTTATTTCCAAATAATAGATTAACTACATAATATAGTGTATTTAGGTAATCCGATTTTACCATCTATGAAGTAAATCAAAATATTTACTAGAAAATATTAGTGTTTACTAGTAAATCTTAATATTTATCAATATTTATGTTGTTTTAAAAGTTGTCGATTTTATAAGCAAATCAAAATGTTTATTAGTAAATCTTAGTATTTACTATAATTTAAGTTGTTTTAAAATTATCAATTTATCAAGTAAATCACTATATTTATTAATAAATACCAAGTAAGTCTAGTATTTACTAGTATTAAAGATAATCTATTTCTTTTCCCTAGAAAATTGTCAATCTTTTAAGTAAGTCAAAATATTTATTAGTAAATCTTAGTATTTAGTATTTACAAGTATGCATAGTTCTGAAAACAATTAATTAATCAAGTAAATTAAATATTTATCAGTAAATTTTAGTATTTACATGTAAATATAGTATTTATAATAAATACCGTATTTATGTTAATTTGAAAATTATCAAATTGTCAAGTAAGTATAATATTTCTCGGTAAATCTTACTACTTACTCGTAAAATATAGTATTAAAAAATAACAATAAAATATTATGTAAAAAGCTGTAAATATATTATTTTATTGTAAATAGTGATATTTATCTTATTTGGAAATAGGAATCTAATATTTACTTAGGTAAATTCTTTTTATTTTGCTCAGTAAATCAACATATTTACCTGTAAGACCAATATCAGTGAATTAGATATTTACTTGTAAATTCAAAAATTACTTAACTTTCAATGTTTTGATTTAGGTGATAAAAATAATATTTATTAGTAAATCTAATTATAACCCAGTTTAAAATTGAGAGAAATGAAGAACATGTTATCTCCTTACTATAATAAATAATTTTCTTTTATCAATACTTATTGCTTCTTTTTGTTTATATTCTTCATGAAGAACATGGCTTTTACTAATAGTAACTCCAAGGGTAATGGCGAAGAACTACGTTTGGCAGACAATGTGATAATGCACACAATTTTGAAAGATAAAAAGTATTTTTCAAATTTGAAAGTAGGCGGAATTAATGTAAATACAATCTCGGGTGCTACAAACTTGATTGAAGGCTCTGAAAGAGTCAATATTATTTTGCTTGGAAGACCACAATTTGTTATACACAACACATTATTATCTAGCAGATTCAGAAGAAATCTGCTAAGTTTTAAAGATATACGTCGTAATGAATATCATATTGAGACTACAAATGAGAATAATGTAGAGTATCTTTACATCATTTCTAGAGTATATGGACAAAAGCAAATATTAGAAAAACTTCCCGCTTTCTCTTTAGTGTTATATTATACATACATTTACAAATTAAATTGAATCACATATGGTGATGACCCAGAAAGTTTCTAATCCAAAAATGTTTTCTCTTTGGCATGACCATCTTGGTCAACCTAGGTCAATAATGATGCGAAAAATAATTGAGAATTCACATGGACATCCATTAATGAACTAGAAAATTCTTTTGTCCAATGATTTTTTCTATGTTACTTGTTCTCAGGGAAAATTAATTATAAGGCCATCTCCATTAAAAATTACAATTGAGTGTCTTGCATTTTTGGAGAGAATTCAAGGAGATATATGAGGGTCTATACAGCCAGCATGTGGACCATTTAGATATTTTATGGTGTTGATAGATGCCTCAACACGTTGGTCACATGTTTGTTTGTTGTCTACTCGCAATATTGCATTTGCAAGATTTCTTGCTCAAGTAATCTGATTAAGGGCACAATTTCCAGGTCATGCAATCAAGACAGTTCATCTTGACAATACTGGTGAATTTACTTTCGAAGCATTTAATGATTATTACATGTCAATTGGGATTACTGTGGAGCATCATGTTTCCCATGTACATACATAGAATGGTTTTGCTGAATCATTTATTAAACGTCACTAGTTAATAGCTAAACCATTATTGATGAGAACAAAATTACCTGTCTCTACTTGGGGACATGCCATATTGCATGCTGCAACGCTTATTCTGTGACGCCCTAGAAATTCATAAACTTAATTCATGAATTATTATCATGTATTTCCTTCATTAATATACTTCTAATGAATTATTTTGATGAATATCAAATTTCAAGATCATAAATGATTGTTTAAGTATCATCAGTATGACGATATCGATGATCTATCAATGTTGAGTTTCTTTATTTAAATGAGAAATGTTAGATACATAGAAGATGAGTTGAACGACATATAAATTTATAAAAAAAAAATTATTATGTCATATTAGAGGGATAAATATTAATTTTGGGAAAAACCCCGATTTTTATTAGTAGGTCAATTTAATGATCTTAGTATTTATTTTGGTCATATCAATATTTAAGTTTCGAGAGTATGATTGGGAAATTAATATGTCACATAGATAGAAGATGTATAATTAGGATTTATGCTTAGAAAATCCAAATGTGGAAGATTGATCAAGAATTATGCTTAAGTTTGAAATCAATGGTGTAGATTTTATATTAAAAAATCCTAGGCAAATCAATGGCCAAGCTTTAGATGATAAGTGATCAATGAGAGCTTAAGGTAAGGTTTAGTGTGGTGGAAGATCTAATGGATGAGAATAAGGATGACAACTTTTGATCAATGGTGGAAAAATTGGAAGAAAGAAAAACAAAATGAAAATGGGAAAATAACCAAAGGGATCCGAATTTTGTGGTCAAAGAGCAAGAAGAAATTTGAACAAATGAGAAAAAAAAAAATTATACATGCATGCAACCTCATATAAGAGATGGCATGGTTTATTTTGGAAATTTGACCCAAAAAATAGACAAGTGAAAGTAACCCCTTGTCTCCACTTTGTTGAACAAAATTTTCACCCCAACACTCTCCCATAAGTGGCGGCAATGCAAGAGGAGGATCAACCAAAAATTTTTCATTTTTACCTCTCAAAATACAGATTCTTTAAAGTAAATATTGGCTGAAGACAAGCCCTTAACATCTCATTTTATTCTCACACAAGTTAAGCTCAAAAACCCTAGATTCTCTAGCCAATACCAAGCTCAAAACAAAAAACAAAAACAAAAAACAAAAAAAAACCTCCAACACTATTCTCCATCTCCAATACCCCTCTAGCACTCTCCTCCCTCCATTTTCAAGCTCCAAGCAACCCCGCTACTAAGTTCGAAGGAGTATGAAGCGGAGTTAGAGGATGTTTTATTAGAGGTAACCTAGTGGTATTCTTTGTGTTTTAGTCATTTTTGGAGAACTAAAGCATGATATTTAGTTAGAATCTTAATGTTAGACTTCTTCTTACCTAGAAAAAGATTTTGAGAAAAACTTTGGAGGTCCGAGATCTTAAAGGATCCACGGAGCATTTCAGTAAGATCTACGAACTTTGTTAGAGCTTGTAGATATTGTGATAATATGACATGCATTAGAAACTTTGTTATAAAAAATAAATACATAATAAGATTCTACAGAGGATAAACTTCATTTTAGGCTTCAGAATCACTTGGTTTGCTTTTGTATGTCTAAAGTTATGAGCATTTGAATTTGTAACACAAAACTAGAGAGAAAATGAACCTCTGGGGTACAATCTAGTCACGGGTTTTATATACTCCAAACCCTTTACTCTCAAAATTTTGGATTATAAGTTATATATCTGAAAACTATATTCTTTAAACTTTCCAACAAGGTATCATGTGCCTCAAACGGATAAATATGCAGTTTTTACTGAATTTTATAAGTTTGGACTACGAACCGAAAGTTTTTGCTGAATCCTGTACTAGCCATGGATTTTGTATATTTTGGGACAGTAAAACATAATATTTTACTAAACTATTCCAAATTTATGAACTAGACAGCATAATTTCCAATGACATATCTCTTGTCTTATTTGGGCTTATAAGTGAATTGTTATGATTTTTCTAAGTTTACCTATAAATCTAGACTTGTGGTACAGATGTGGGACCTATAGTAAGAAAACCTAAGTTTATAGTACGAAACACTCAAACAATAAAGGAAAGAACTTTATGTCTATAATGTAGACATCTCAAGCTTTGAAATGAGATATTATGCATTTAAAACGGATCTGTACATAAATTTTAATAAATTATATAATATTATATTATAATCTGATAAACTGAGAACTCACCATAAGACACTTAGGAAAACGCCCACATTAATATCTGAAATGCTCGAAATCTTCAAAAAAAAAATTATAAAGACAGAAATTAGATACTTCAAGCTTTCTAAGGAGTTATCAAGTATCCAAAACGGGATTATACTCAAATTTAAATAAATCTTAGAATTTAAAATCCTACACCGAAAAAACGATTAAACATTAAAATATGACATAAGGGTAAGTCATAACATATGGACATATTTAGTTATAAAATGAGTTGGTATTAAGTATATGATCAAATAATGTGAAAGTTCCTAACTTTATAAAGTTGAATTACAAGTTTATAAATGGGCTAAGATAAAGTACACTAGATGATTATTAGGCGTATACCAAGAGACTACCGAAGCCTAACTAAATGATCATAACTAATGGGTTTGGACCTTACAAACCCAATACTAGATGGAAGGTATGCACTTAGGTGACTTCTTATCACCTTGATTGATTAATTAATTAAGAAATAAATAAATAAACTAATAAAGATATAACAAAATGTAATTATGCTAAGAAAGTTAATTAGTAATTAATAAAATAATTAATTAATTAATTATAAGAGTTAGTAAGTGATAATTAACTGTATAAGTAAGATTATTATGTTAAGTAATTACATTATAATGCATGATTAATTAATCATTAATCATTGATATAATTATTAATATAACTATGGATGATTAATTAGAGATTAATCAAATATTAATTATTAGAATAATCTAATTATTAATTATTAATATAAGAATTAATAATTGATAATTATTATATGAGAAAGAATATTTAAGTAACATAATTAAATTATTAACGATATAATTATTAATCAGTCAGTTAAAATTTTATAATTTAATTATAATTACACAATTAAATAAAGTAATAATTAACTACTACCTAATTAATTAGTTAATTAATTAATTAATCAAGTGATTAATTAATCAATTAAATTAAATTAAGTAAAATTAAATTAATTAAATAATAATGGTAGAAATTTATTTAACACTTAATAATTAATTTGAATTAATTGTTAAGGTTAATTATGATGTAAGTGAATTAAGCTCACTTTAATTTATAAAATAAATAAATAAATGAATAAAGTAATATAACTATGATTCTATCTAATAATGAAATATTGTTAAATCAGGACAATTTCTCAAACTTGAGTAGTAGGAGGTACAACTCGGGAAGTTTAAGCACATATGTATGACAAGTAAGTACAAATCTCACCTACAGCATAGAACAAAATATTTTTTGTTGTTGATGTTCTTTGTTTTCTATGATTTGCCTTAATGAAGTGATAAGTATATGAGTTATATGTATTGCATTGATTAAACATTTGACGTGCATAATTTCTCTTGCACTGATTTGATCTACATGCCTCACAGATATATATACCATAATGATAGATGCATAGTAACATGTAAATATACACATTGTCACAAATAATAAGAATGAGACTAACGAAAGTTAGCATTAAGTGTCGTACCAACTTCTAATTAGTGAGAGGATATAATAAGAACAAAAGTTATAAGTTATGACCTTGGAGGTTATTGAAGGGTCGCTCCCCAAACTCTCCTTTGGTTACGCGCATATGGGTACGACATATGGGTCCTTAAGTAGACAAGACATGTATATAAGAAGCATAATTGAATAAACATAGATCACATGTATTTTTGAATATTCTTGATGTTACGTGTGATGATATGATTTTATGAAAATGTTTTGTGAGATATTATTTGTACTTGTTGAGCGAAAGCTCATACGTGTGTGTTCGTACTATAGGTAACGTGAGTAAGTAGGCCGCTACTTAGATATTTTCTGGACTGACAAAACTGTGTGGAGGCGATGAAAGAAGAGAGTGGGATACCACCACGAATTTAATTTACGCATTTAGATTTCTTAAATTATTTTGTATCGGCTATATTTATAATTATGTTTTCAATATTTTGGTACTACTAAATTGGTAGGAGTTTTACGAGAAAAAAACTTTAGAGTATTTTCTTTCAACTCACATGATGTTATAGTTTTTTTAAATATTATCTACGTACGAATTTGAATATGATATCTATCATTTAGAAATTTCAATTTACTTAGTTAAAATTTTAATTTATTAAACTCTTCAAGTACAAATATAATATGTAAAAAAAAATATGTATTTTTTTAGAACTTAACATAAATAAGTGTTAAGACTAAATTAAATAAGAATAAATAAGTTAGTTAACGGTTCGAAAAGTCGGGTCATTACATATTTATATTAGGTCGACGGGCTATCAAAAATACCCCCCATTACAACTTACATTTGAGCAAGAGCCAAATATATCTCATCTACGAGTTTTTGGTTACGCAGTATATGTTTTAAATGCTCCATCACATCATACAAAGATGGGTCCTCAAAGAAAGCTGGGAATTTATATTGGATTTGAATCCTCTTCCATCATCAAATATCTTGAACACCTTATGGGTGATATATTTGCGGCAAGATTTGCCGATTGTCAATTGATAAGACATGTTTCCTAGCATTAAGGGGAGAAAAGAAAGAGCTGGAAAAACAAATTGAAATTTCATAGAATGCATTATCAATTTCTCATTTTGATCTTCATACTAATCAGTATGAACTTGAAGTTCAAAGAATTATTCATTTGTAGAATATTACAAACCAATTGCTAGATGCATTTGTTGATACAAAAAAAGTGACAAAGTCACATATACCTGCTTCTAATGTTCCAACTCGAATTGACGTCCCTGTAGGATAAATTGAAAATGCAATAGCAAATGAGTCTAAGGTATACCGGATGCGTGGTAGACCAATCGATTCCAAAGATAAAAATCCCCAGAAAAGAAAAGGAAAAACTAGACAACTGGCACCCCTAAAGACATTGGCTCTCCGGAAAAGGCCATATTGCCAGAACAAATAACTGACATAAACGAAAATAAGACCCCAAAAGTGGTCCAGGTACCTAAAAATATTGAAAATGTTGAGATCTCAATAAATTATGTCAGTACTGGAAAACAATGGAACCATGATAAAATTGTTGTCAGCAACGTATTTGCATATGAAGTAGTACTTGATATCGTGAAAGAAAGTAAGGATCTTAAACCAAAGTCTGTCGAGGAATGTCGATGTAGACAAGATTGGCCAAAATGAAAATACGTAATCCAAACAGAATTAAATTCTCTTGCAAATCGAGAAGTATTCGGACCTGTAGTCCAAACACCTGAAGATGTTAAACCCATAGGGTACAAATAGGTTTTTTTGCGTAAGCGAAATCAGAAAAATGAAATTGTGAGATATAAAACATGGCTTGTGGCAGAAGGCTTATCGCAAGATAGGGTATTGATTATGAAGAGACATATTCCTATGTGGTGGATGTAATTACATTCCAGTATTTGATTAGCCTGGCAGCCTCTAAAAGAATTGATATGCATCTAATGGATATGGTAACCACATATTTGTATGGATCATTAGAGAATGATATCTATATAAAAATCCCTGAAGGATTGAAAATGCTTGAAACATATAATTCTTCTCACTGAGATATGTGTTCAATTAAATTAGAAGATCTTTGTATGGTTTAAAGCAATCCGGATGCAAGTGATACGATCATCTTAGTGAATATCTCTTAAAATAAGGGTTTGTGAACAATCCTATTTGTCCATGTGTTTTTATTAAGAGATCAAAATCCATATTTGCTATCATTGCTGTATATGTTGATGATTTGAATATTATTGGGACTCTTAAAGAGCTCATCGAGACAATAGCATACTTAAACAAAGAATTTGAAATGAAATAACTCGGAAAACAAAATATCTCGTAAAGAATTCCCTTTTCTCTCAAGGCTGCATACCCCGGTTTAGTATACGACATAGACGAAGTTGACTACATCAATTTCTTGTGTGGACAAGGCTACACTACCAAGTTGTTGCAAATAGTTACAGGAAATAGTAGAAGCTCATGTCAAAAAGGAAGTGAAGGAACGGTTGCAGACCTTAACTATCCTGCCTTTGTTCCCTCGGCATCGCCATCAGAATCTATCAACCATATCTTCAACAGGACTGTCACAAACGTTGGATCACCGGCCTCGACGTATAAAGCTAACTTGGTTGCCCCACCCGGGATTAAAATCACAGTCAACCCAAGTGTTCTGTCTTTCACATCCCTAGGGGAGAAGCTATCCTATGCGGTGACGGTGCAGGGGACGGTAGTTAAGAAACTTGTGGTCTCTGCTTCTCTTGTGTGGGATGATGGTACTTACCAAGTGAGAAGCCCTACGAGTGTGAATATCCCAACTTGATTTAAAAATAAAATAAAATAAAAGAAAAAGAAAAAGGAACACTCTTATGAAAGTGCCATAGTAGTATAAGCGCAAATTAAGAATAAATAAAATAAATGTAATTGCGATTTAAGCAGAGAGGATCATTTGCCTCTCTGTTTCTCTACTCTGTTACGTAATTTCTATGTGCTTTGAAACGAATTATGTGCCTATCAAGACAGTATTATACCTTGAATTAGACGTCTTAACCCTTTATTGCCAAAAGCGATAAAGCGGAAAGGAAAAAAAAAAAGCAGAAAAATTATAGTGGCGTACCCTCAATATATATTTACATGCTGACTCTACATCAGTATAATAATTAAATTCCACATGCTCAACTATATATTATATTCATCATGAATCTACACAAGATTCTGGTTATATGGTCTTCTTTAGTCTGTTTGTGATTGAGAGAAAAACAACAAAGATTTGTAAAAGAAAACACATTGATTTTGTCTATAAAAGAAGAGGAAACTTTCATCAATTTGAGGAGAAAAATAAGTGTGGAGGTGCCCCATTACCAATCCTTCTGAATTAATTATGTTTTCCTAAAAAGTTTTAAAAGGTCGGCAGGTATTGGGACAAGAAAGTCTAAGTTTGTTTAATACTATTTAATTATTATTATTGTTGTTGTTATTATTATTATTGCTGGAAATACTAATTAATCAGTTGCACTTGAGTTTTTCCAAGTGGAAGGAAAAATCTTATGATTGGTTCTCATTGTTGTCCTGCCTATGTATTATTTGATTATAGCATAGATTTTTCTTTTTAATTATTTATTTGGTTTCGAAAATTAGTGCATGGGAAAGGAAGAGGAGGTCATAATCAACAGAAAAGTTGTAGCAGTTGGTGGACCTCACTATACATCAATCTGGGAACCACCGAGTAGAGTGCCCGTGATGGATCTATGATTATAGATTTGAGTGCTGCATGATCCTCTTTCCAGGTCTTAAATGTAACGGTTTGACCGTATTACTTGGTATTTGATTTAAAATGTATGAGACCACGCCTTTATATATTATTATCGTAAGCACATTTGATGGGACTTGAGTGACGTGCTCCTATGTGAGGAGTATGGCCTGACACTGCAGCTTTCAACGAACAGGAAAGTTTGAGATGGGTCCAATGAGCTAGGAGACATGGAATCTTCCATCTCAATAATTGTGAACTTTTCGCCTTTTCGTTGCTTTTCTAATCGTCTTCACATGTATTTCTCCTGATACCCTTCAGCAACTCATCTGCACTTTAATAGGCTTTGGATGGTTTTTTCTCATGTTACAAATCCACTTTGATCTATTGTAGTTTTGTTCGCAAATTTTTTTCTTTTAAAAAACCGGATATGGCTTTTTCGTGGATTCTCCTCATTAGTCTCACTTTCACTCTGCTGATTCTTCATCAATCAGAAGCTCGAGATGACCGACAGGCAAAATAACTAAATCCTTCCTATCTTTTCTGCATTGATTCTGTGATATGTCGCTCTTATCTTACCATTGAACAAGCCTATATAGAAATATATATATATATATATGTGTATGTGTATATATATATATTGCTATTTCATGATGCAACATGCAGGCTTATATTGTGTACATGGGAGACATGCCAGAGGACGAGGTTTCGACATTCCCTTTTCACTTAAATATGCTCCAAAAGGTCTTTGACAGGTCGTGACAGAAACTTTTGATGTTAATTAGTTTTTTATGGCCCAAAATATGAACCATACAATTTTTTTAGAAAAACTACGAAATGTAGAATGTTTTGAATCAGGTAATGTCAAATTAGTCGACATCGGCTAAATTCGGAAAAGGTTAAAAAAAAAAAAAAAAAAAAAAAAAAAACCTCCAGTGCTATCTCTCAATAGTGTTATGCTTTGTTTGATTTAGCCACTCCGCGGCAGGATCTCTTCTCCGCAGCTACAAGAGGAGTTTCAATGGATTTGCCGCTAGGCTAACCAAGGAAGAAGCGCAAATATTGTCTAGTATGTGAAATTAGCTAGTTTTCCCCCTTTTTTTTTTTTTTTTTTTGCTATGTTTGAAACATTGGAATTATATACATCCCCTGTTTTGCAAACTAAAAATTAATGGATTTAGGAATGGAGGGCGTAGTATCTGTGTTCCCTAACCGAAAGAAGAAGCTTCACACAACGAGGTCGTGGGACTTCATCGGGTTTCCGCAGAAAGTTAAGAGAAGGACGGTCGAAAGCGATATCATCATCGGAATGCTAGACTCCGGAATCTGGCCAGAGTCAAGTAGCTTTGATGATAAAGGATTTGGTCCACCACCTTCTAAATGGAAGGGCACATGTGAAGTTTCTTCCAACTTTACCTGTAACAAGTACGCATCTAAATATGTTATGTTTTGCATGTTTGTGTACATATACACATATATACACACACATTTATATGTGTGTATTAGTCGGTAATCTTCTAAGGAAAAACCACCTTTCAGGGAATTTAGGGTATTTTGCACATTTATCCCTTTGATTTTTCACGTTTTGACAACTTGCTCTTTAATAGTGGCGGAGCGACGTTTGGCCCAGGGGTGCTCCAACATTTATTTTAAATTATATCCTAATTTATCCTGAAATATTGTAATTACAAAATTTATTTAGATTTTTTAAAAAAGTTTCAATTATATTCTCAGATTTTGACTTCTAAAAATACATTATTTCAAATTTAGAATCCATAAACAAAAATTTAGTTACACTACTATTTAAATTCATATTTTCGGTCTTTTGAAAGTCAGTTAATTAAATTAGATTATAAAGTTTACATGAAAAAAAATATATATATCAAATTGACCAATTTTTAGTTCAAAATTTGGTTTAATTCACACCCTTTTGAAAATATTTTATAGCTCCGCCACTGCTCTCCAAACTTCTCATGTCAATAATTTACTCCCTACTTGCTAGGAAGTTGCTATTTTGCAATTTTTCCTATTTTGCTTATGGTTGCATTAAATTATTGAAGGAAAATAAAGCACATCCTACCAAAAATTCCAAAATCCCAATTCAAACCTTTACACAAAATCTCTTGATTCCCCATCTATTAGACCCACCTATCAAAATTCATAGCAAAATTGATAAGCTACATTGTAATAGTTTAGCAAGTTTAAGTCTGGAGCAAGATACTAAATTCTGAAAACTTTAATGGGCAAAACTTGCCTTTTAAACATAACTTGCTTTCTACATAAACGTACAATATGTACAACAAGCTAACTTAGTGTCGTTCCTCTGGTAACACATTGCTTCTATTTATATATGTGTGTGTGTGTGTGTGTGTGTGTGTTCTGAAAAAAAAAAATAAAAAAAGCAAAATCATAGGAGCAAAGCACTATCAAACTGTTGGAAATTACGGAAAAAGTGACTTCAAATCCCCAAGAGACTCATACGGCCACGGGACACATACTGCATCAACAGCAGCAGGAGCAGCAGTAGGCAAGGCAAGCCTGTCGGGCTTGGGACACGGCACGGCACGAGGAGGGGTTCCATCGGCACGTCTCGCTGTGTACAAGGTATGCTGGCCCGACTGTTATGACGTAGACATCCTTGCCGCATTTGACGATGCAATTGCTGATGGCGTTGACATAATATCACTGTCCGTCGGAGGGTTCGACCCTGACAACTATTTCACCAACTCCATCGCCATCGGCGCTTTTCATGCTGTGAGAAAAGGGATTCTAACTTCGGTCTCTGCCGGTAACCGAGGCCCGGACCTGGCCAGTGTCACAAACTTCGCGCCTTGGGCTCTCTCTGTGGCTGCTTCCACCATTGATCGACAATTCTTCACCAAGATTCAACTGGGTGACCAAAAGATTTATGAGGTAAAATTTTGAGCATTGCATGCACGGTAACATACGAGGGTATTTTCATCCAAATTTAAAAAATCGTTGGTTTGGGAGAATTCTCAAGCTGTATTTAGTTCTAAAACAAATTAATCAATATTAAATGTTTTAAAAGAAACTTGTCAATTCGAGAAAATTTATTTATTTTCCCTCCAATGGGCAGGGAATTTCAGTTAACATATTTGACCTCAACAATAGAACATTTCCTCTAATATATGGTGGCGATGCCCCAAACGGAACGAATGGTGTTGATGAGCTTTCATCCCGGTAATTTTTCCGATCATTTTGTGCATTAGATATTCACTAATTTAAGTTATCTTTTTCTTTTAGCTGATAGAGTTTCCGTTACATAAATGAGGCAGGTATTGCGAAAAGGACTCGCTGGACCAGAATTTGGTTAAGGGTAGGATTGTGTTGTGCGATGGATTTTCCTATAGCTTTGGAGAAGAGGCATTTAGAGCCGGAGCTGCCGGTGCTATCTTTCAAGGCCGACTAGCCGGTGAGGTTATCGACTCTTTTCCCTTGCCTGCGACTTACCTCAGCGTGAAGCAAGCTACCAAAATTTACATGTATATGAATTCCGCAAGGTACCACAAAAAGTGACCATTAGAAATGTTACCAAAAAAAAAAAAAAAATTCATTTTAAAATGTTGATTTTGACCCTGATTAAATCAAACAGAAAGCCAATTGCTTCAATATGGAAAAGTAGAGAGGAAAAAAATAGAGTGGCCCCTTATATTCCAACCTTCTCATCAAGGGGTCCAAATCCAGTCAGTCCTAACATTCTCAAAGTAAGTTTCTTTTTTTTTAATCAATTTTATCTTCTTTTTTTTTTTTTTTTTTTGGGTCTCTTTAATTTGTGATTACTAATCTCTCTGTCTATTTCTCTTTGTTGGTGTGTAGCCAGACTTAGCAGCCCCGGGAGCACAAATTCTAGCAGCATGGTCTCCAATTGCACCAATTTCATTTGTTCGAGGAGACAAAAGAAGAGAAGCATACAACATAATCACAGGCACATCAATGGCTTGCCCACACGCCTCCGCGGCGGCTACATACGTCAAATCATTCCACCCCACATGGTCTCCTGCGGCAATTAAGTCGTCCTTGATGACTACGGGTAAAAGCCTCATTCCGATGGAAGATTACTTGATCCCTTGATCGGACACGAATCAAGATGTGTCAATTTTCTAATATCTGTTGTTAAATTTCTAAATATTTCCTTCTTTTTTTTTTTTTTTAAACTAGCTCATCCCATGAGTACTAATCTGAACCCTGAAGCCGAATTTGCATATGGAACGGGTCAGATAAATCCGGTAAAGGCTTTATCTCCGGGTTTAATTTATGATGTTGAGGAGATTGACTACGTCAAGTTTTTGTGTGGACAAGGTTATGATACTAAGAGGCTGCGAATTATAACCGGGGATAGGAGTAGCTGCAGTTCTTCTGACGAGATTATTGGATCAGCTAGAGACCTTAACTACCCTGCTTTTGCTCTGTCTGTGTCGCCTTCGGAATCTATCAACCATGTTTTTAGTAGGACAGTGACGAATGTAGGATCATCAAATTCGACATACAAAGCGAACTTGACCACCCCTGATGGACTTAAGATCACGGTGAAACCGAGCGTTTTGTCGTTCAATTCTGTTGGGCAGAAGCTGTCTTATGAGCTGAAAGTTCAAGGGACAGTTGATACATTTGTGGCCTCTGCTTCTTTGGTGTGGGATGATGGTACTTTCCAAGTTAGGAGCCCCATTGCTATCTACCTTGAATATTAGAGGGTGAAAAAAGGGGGGAAAAAAAGAAGAAGCCAATCTTCTCTTCTGGTGTAATAATTTAATTGCATATTTACATATATAGAATTTAATCTTCCTAATAAACTCTACATTCGTCCTTTATTATCTGTTTGATTTTTTTCATTTGCTTGCCTTGTAGTTAGAGGTTTGAATTTATTCATGTTGGCTAGTGCCTAAACTTAAATTTTGTTTTGTTACGTTATTTTAATTCAAGAAACTAGTGTTCAATCTTATTACAAGTTTCACTCTAATTTGTGCACATAAATAACTTGTTTCAAGATTGCTCATGCTACATGATAAAATGAAAGGAAATCCTTATCAAGTAAATCTTTTCCAAAGCACAACTAGTTTCTCTCTCCTTGTCAAGAGAACTTGGGTTCGAGTCACTCAAACCATGATAGTCTGAACTTGTGTTCAAAACATAGGTTTGAAAAGTTGTTATAGAAACGATTCCAATTCAAACTGTGAAATTTATATATATATTAGTATTTAAAAGAGAAAAGATGATGCGTGAATTTTGAAAAAATGAAAAATTTAAGTTGAATTAGAATCTTTTTGAAATCTTTTTAAAAAATAACTTTTCAAATCTATGTTCAAAGTATAGGCTGTGTTCAAAAACAGGAAAGCTGTAAATGTGTAGACGTTACAGTTTGTTATGTGAGAAAGTTAAGATTTAATATATATATATATATATATATATATATATACACACACACACATGGAGTAATCTTTTGTTCAGTTACTATATACGTATGTCACTTTTTTCAATTTTAAATATACTTTATATATAACATGATATTATTTAAAATTATTAGTGTAAATATCATGTATTAACAAAAATGTTACATATTAATAATTTTAATATTACACATTATTAACCTAATGTTTCAAGTGTCGTTTCACTAGAGTGTCAGACATAAAACCTGAGGATCCAACACTTCTATTAAGCAAATCCGTTCTATCTAATACATACGCGACAAGATTACTCTAATATATTTCATTCCAATATATATGTAATACATAATACATTTCATTCCAATATATTATATATATATATATAAATGTATAGATAAATATCCTTGATGCAACTAAACTTACAAGACCAGATATTGACAAACATAGGGAATGTCGCGATGTTATACAAAAAGGCCGGACATAATTTTATAGTTCTAAATTAGTAAAAGATTTTGTATCCCCCGCTAAAGTACTAGGTGAATATACTCTATATTACAACATACTTCAAAATTGTGAAAAAGATAAAGTATGGTGTATTTATGGGCTCTTAGCAAATTATCAACAAGAATATTTGTTACTACTTACTTGTAACCGCCGGCTTTCTATGGCTTTTCTTGTTGGAAAACTTGCTAATAGCCGATTAAGAACCCTTGTTTATTGAGCTCAAATTAACTTGCACCCCTATAAATAAATCCCATTTCTCCAACAACTTTGCGCGAAAACTAGTTTAAGCAGATAATCTTTATCTATTAGTAGACTAATATGCCGATTATGGCGAGGCACAAACCTCTTGAATATCTTGTTTATGTTAGTCTAAGCTTAAGCCTGCTTATTGGCTGTTACGCATTTGCCGACAACCGCCAGGCAAGTATCTCTTTAGCCTTGTCAAAGAAATTGCAATTTTAGTTATTAGATTAACTTTTATTGTCTGATCTATGTGTTCACGTTATAAATTTTTCAGTGCCCAATATAAAATTATTCATATTTATATATCATATTGTTAAAAAGTTAATCCATCAATTAAAACTATAGTTTTTATCGATAACGATTAAAACTACTCCATCATGTTGTGGACACAGGTGCATATTGTGTACATGGGCGACCGACCAAAGGGGAAATTCTCTGCTTTCTCTCTTCACTCCAGCGTACTACAGGAAGCCCTTGGCAGGTTAATTCTTGTAATATACTATTATAAAATGTCAAATTCTTAGACTGCACTTTAGTGATTCTTTTCATGCCACAACTACAAATTTGGGCTTCATATACAATTATATGACATAGATTTTTCTTAGCAATAAAATTAAAAATAAGAGAACAAAGAAGAAATTATACAACAGAAATTAAGTAACATGCATTTGACTTGCCTATGCATTATCTTATTACAGGGATGCATCAGATTCTTTGGTTCATAGCTACCACAAGAGCTTCAATGGATTTGCAGCAAAGCTAACCAAGGATGAGGTTGAAAAACTGGCTGGTAGATTATCTCAATCTTTGATGTAGCAAAGTTGACATTTTTAAACTTAATTTTTCTTCTTTGAATTTACTTTTAAAAAGATTTGAATTCACTGTTTGAATTAACTTGATTCTTCTTCTTTGAATTTACTTTTAAAAAGATTTGAAATTACTGTTTGAATTATGAGTTTGACCTTATGATTTAAACAATAGCTTAAATGGACTTGATTTATGTACTAACCGATACGAGGGTTGTGACTTAATAATTTGTATGTTTTGCAGGCATGGAAGGAGTAGTGTCTGTATTTCCTAGTCAGAAGAAACAACTCCACACCACAAGGTCATGGAACTTCATGGGCTTCTCCAAACATGTGAGCAGAACAAGTGTCGAGAGCGACATCATCATCGGAATGCTCGATACTGGAATATGGCCGGAATCTGAAAGTTTCAGCGATGAAGGATTTGGTCCACCACCTGAAAAGTGGAGTGGCACTTGCCAAGACTCATCCGATTTCTCCTGTAACAAGTAAAGCCTACAACTTCATGGCAAATGAAAATGAAGTACTTTAACTTGTTTTTGACCCCAAAAAAACCAAAGATTAGCTTTATACTTAAAATATTATAAGTAGCCAGCAATGTCATGCCTACTTTTTTTTTTTTTTTTTTTAACACTGAAATCTTAAGTTCAAATTGCTTTACTCCCTAATAACAAGTATCTAAATAAATAAGAAAGATGTTTTTTTTTTGGGGAGAAAATTAGCTCTTTTAATAATTTCCTTGTCTTTTTTAAAGTACTATCCCTTTGATTATTTTCAAAAAAAAAAAAAATTCCTTGCATCGAGGAAGAAAAATAATATCATTTTCTGCAATATCTAATTAGAATTTTATTCCTAACGGCACAACAGAGTAATAGAAGCCTGCTAAAAATAAAAAATAAAAAATACACAGAGTAATAGAAGCCTCGTTCACGTTTTGAGAAATTAATTTCTAACCCTAAAAATTTTGTAAAACTTTAATTGTGTCTTCATTTTATATGAAGAATTATTATTTCACCTCTGCTCAAGTTTTAGTATTTTAATTTTTAATCTTTAAATCTCAGTAGAATTTAGTTAAACATCCACTTTGTAAGAAAATTTTTATTATGTCCACAATCAATAATCAAAATATTATAATTAAACCATTGTTCAAAAAAGTTATCTCTAATTATTTTTATGGTATCCCATTAAAAAAAAATTCTGACTAGCAGCCTTTTTAAAGTACTCTACACAATAGAAAAAAGTCCCCAAAGTAACCCTTCTAGAAAGAACATCAATAATACACAAAGAAGTGTTTTTTCTTTAACGTTAATGTTATCATGTATACAGCAAAATCATCGGAGCCAGATACTACCGGAGTGACGGCCAATTCAGCGAACAAGACGTTCAATCTCCGAGAGACACAAACGGCCACGGGACACACACTTCATCGACGGCAGCCGGGGCTCCGGTCAGAAACGCCAACATGTTGCAGCTCGCGTCGGGCACGGCACGAGGAGGAGTTCCCTCCGCCAGAATTGCCGTCTACAAAATATGTTGGTCCGACGGCTGCTTCGACGCAGATATCCTCGCGGCATTCGACGACGCAATCTCGGACGGCGTTGACATCATCTCTCTCTCGGTCGGCGGGTTCTCTCCGTTTGATTACTTCAACGACTCCATCGCCATTGGAGCCTTCCATGCAATGAAGAATGGCATTCTCACGTCCAACTCCGCCGGTAATTCCGGCCCCGGTCCCGCGACGATCACAAACTTTTCGCCCTGGTCTCTCTCCGTAGCTGCTAGTACTATTGACAGGAAGTTCGTGACCAAAGTGAGATTGGGCAATGGTAACGAGTTCGTGGTGAGTACTATATATACCACTTTATTTAATTATATATATGTTATTAATTTACCTACTCCTTTTTAATTTGTAAATTAAGCTTCCGTTTGAAACACCGATTTGAAATTTAATTTTTTAATTGAAGTTGGTTAAATTTTTAAAAATTAATTATAATTTTATTTGACTTCTTAAAAAAAGATAAAAACTGATATGAAAAACTTAAGTTTAAACATGATAGCCAAATGGAACCTGATATATATCTATATATTTTTTAACTTAGAAGTAATATGGATTTAAACTATGCACCTTTAGGTGAAGTCAGATGTAGTATTACTGCTAGACTATGCATGTAACTATGAACCTGAATCATATATTTTTTTAGGTTTGTGTTGTGACAATTTATTAAGTTGATTAACATATATGGTTATGTTTGTTTTCAAGGGGGTCTCTGTAAACACCTTTGATCTTGAAGAAAAGGAGTTTCCTTTTATTTATGGTGGAGATGCCCCAAACACCACAGCAGGTTACACTGGAGAAGAATCTAGGTAAATTGAATTGAAAATTTAGTTTAGTAATTTTTGCTTATAACCTGCATATGCATACAGGAAAATTATATAAATTACTCTCATTTATATTGTTTGAAATTTAAGAATACTCTCATTTTGTCTTATGCATTTTAAATCTATCATCATGTCCTCAAAATTTTGAATTTGTCTTATGAATTTGTCCCCTTTATTATAATTTTTAGTAAAAAAAAAAAAAGAAAAATAAGGATATTAAGTGCGGTTAATTATATGATTTTTTTTTTTTTTCATTTGTTTGTAATGAAAATTTCAATAGAATGGAATAAGTGAGACTGATTTTTTTTTTTTTTTTCATATGACAATTTCAAATTCTCATCATTTATTATATGGGGGGGACTAATTTCTTTTCTTTTCTTTCATTTATTTTTAACGAAAATTCTAATAGGATAGTGTAGGTGAAACTAAAATTTAAAGATGCAACAACTCAAAAACCCAGATAAGATTGATCTTAAATAAATTCTAGAAGAGTGCCATTGAATATTGACAACCATAATAGTGTGTTATTGTTATTATTATTATTTTGATATAATATACGAGTCATATACATATATATATATATATATATATATTTATTTATTTATTTTAATGAAGAGACATATATTATAATCGATCCTATGGGTAGTACAGAGAATAAGTCTGTCATCTTGCTAGAGATGGTTTTACTTCGTCGGATATTTTCATCTTAATTGACTCATCGTGGTTCTAGTATGAATTTGAGGTTTTAATTGATTCATATATATATTATATATATTTAATTAAAAGTACCAAAATCTTATATTGTGTTCTCATCAACCTGTGGTGGTGAAAGTTCTGTTATGAATTAGACTCATTGGACGAAGAAAAGGTAAAAGGAAAAGTGGTTCTCTGCGATTGGTCCGGCGGCAACGGTAGTGCAGCTTGCATTGACGGCGCGGCTGGTATTATAATGCAAGATTCTTTACCCAAAGACTACGCTAGCGTCTTTCCCATTCCTGCTTCTTCCTTTGATTCCGACGTGGGAACTCAGATTTCTCTTTACCTGAACACAACTAGGTATATATTACATAATATATATTGACTAATTTTATTCCCAATTTGAGTTACATCATAAGTTATACATGTATAATATTATTGGTCATTTCTTATAAGTTGAACAAATATATAATACATGTAAAGCAACTAGATATTAGCTTGGCACCACTTTATCACGTCTCAAAAAATATTAAGTTTGCATTTGGACTTTGGAGTTTGGATTTGGAATAGAATTTTTAAGTTAAAGTTGATTGATTTTTTAAAAACTAGTTATAAGTTTTATTTGGAGTTTTAGTTCAACTCTAACTAAATTATACTTTTTCATCTCAGTTTTTGTTTTTTTCTAAAAAATCAACAAAATGTATAACTAGTTTTTTAAATGTCAACTAACTCTAACTTGAAAATTTTATCTCCAACCGGCGAACCAAACGCAAGCATAATTTTTATTGACTTTTCAAGGAAAAAAAAGAAAAGAAAAGAAAAGACAAAAACTAGGATAAAAAACATAGATTTAGACCTGAGAGTCAAAAAAATGCTAAGTGGAGGACCTACGTATAGTATCACCCGAACATCAACGAAATAAAGGAATACATAGAAAAATGATCATTTTTAAGCACTGTTTTACAAATCCCAACTTTTGTTAAATAAAAGAAAACCATCGTTTTTTTATTTTTTATTTTTATTTTCAATCAATGACTAATCATTCGGTGTTCAAGTCAATTGTTTTTTAAAAGATGGTCAAAATCAATGATATTGAAGCCACAATTTTTTTTTTTCAGCGAGGTTAAAAACTATATAATAGATAATTAAGGGACTAGTATGATCAAATTTTTATTTTGAGGGGTACCGTGAAATTTTGTTCAAAGTTTTAGGGGAGAGAGAGAGAGAGAGAAAACTTGAGGGGGCCTTGAGCCCTTAAGCCCCCTTAGTCCTTCATTGGTTATGTGTCTGATCAAAATCAGTCAACCGGTCTAATTATTTTAAGGGCCTATTAATTAGGAGTCATTTTGAAAACAATATTTTCAACAGTTATTTTATCCTTTTCCTCTAATTTTATTATATATTTTTCCAAACATTTTCAAAAAATTCAAATTTTAAAAGTTCACAATTTTATCATTTTAACACAAAATAAGATATTTTTTTTATTTAGAATTTCAATAGAAACAAAATAAGATCTATATTACTTTTTTTTTTCTGAACACATTTCAAATTTTTATACTTTTTCACTCCAAACAGTTTTATTATCACCAAACGCACATTTTCAAAACTCAAACAGTTTCTAACATTCAAAACACTATCTTTAAAAGTGATCCCAAACGGACCCTAAAAGATGCAAAAGAAGAAGGGGAAATTTCTTTTTTTTTTTTTAAAGGTGGTCTTTGTAGAACGTGAAGCAGTTGAATTAGAACGTGACATATTGGTTGTGTGTGTGTGTGTGTGTGTTAATAATTTATCAGGGAACCAACAGCAACAATACTGAGGAGCACTGAGGAGAAGGATGATTCAGCCCCCTTTGTAGTTTCATTCTCATCAAGGGGTCCAAACCCCATCACGAGTGACATTCTTAAGGCATGTTAATTACAAAATAATATATTTTTCCATTATTATATATATAGGAGAGCTTTCCTATCCGACACTGTCGAAGTGCCGGACTGAAAAGCTCCCCCGGCCTCTCTCTCACGTGTTGTATTGTTCTCTTCACCGAATTGTATTGATCTCTTACACAGATTGTTCTGCAGGTCATAAGAGATTTCATATATATATATATATATATATATATAGGATCCTGCCTTATCTAATTTTTACCGTTCATGGAAGCTGAAAGCTTTTCTCCAAACATATATATATATATACACACATACATATATATAAGTACACTGCAGCCAGATCTAACAGCGCCGGGAGTGGACATTTTAGCGGCTTGGACAGGAGCGACCAGTCCGACAAGATTAGGAAAGGACAAGCGAATAGTTCCATACAACATAATCTCTGGCACCTCCATGTCTTGCCCACATGCAACCGCAGCTGCTGCCTACGTCAAGTCCTTTAACCCAACGTGGTCTCCTGCTGCTATTAAGTCTGCCCTCATGACCACAAGTAATATATATATTTATAGGAATATATATATAAACTGTTATTGCTCTACATATATATCTATATATATATATGTATGTATATAGCCCAACAAATTTCCAATAATATTTTTGTCACCCATACTAAATTGCATGGTAATGGTCGTGCGTGTCAAACTAGTTGATATGTGTTTGAGAACGGTGAGTGAAAACGTGGCTTCACTCGATTTTCAAATTTTTGATTTTTACTATTTAAAAATTTTTAAGAAACCCCAGTTTTGTCTATATTTTAGAAGAAAAATATTGTGTCCTACTCGATAATTAAAATATTATGCACGTGTCTTTATTTAATATTTGTTTTAATGTCCCGCTGAAAAAACTTTCTTACTTATGTGACAGGCCTAGATACCTTAATTAAAATGTTACACAATATTTGTAACTGTAACATCTCTTCTTGCGT
This sequence comes from Ficus hirta, assembly GCA_038430175.1. NCBI lineage: Eukaryota > Viridiplantae > Streptophyta > Magnoliopsida > Rosales > Moraceae > Ficus > Ficus hirta. The sequence goes on along the minus strand of CM076594.1, from coordinate 6,875,268 downwards.
TCTTTGCAGCTTATCCAATGACTGATGAGAGCAACTCTGATGTGGAGTTCGCATACGGGTCGGGTCATATAAACCCGGCAAGAGCGGTAGATCCCGGCTTGGTATACGATGCCGGAGAGATTGATTACGTTGAATTCTTGTGTGGACAAGGATACAGTACAAAGTCTCTTAGGCTTGTGACTGGAGATAAGAGCAGTTGTTCCAAGGTCCAAGAAATAACTGCCACTGACTTAAACTACCCTTCATTTGCACTTTACACAAATTCGAAAAAATTTGTCACCAAGGTCTTCCATAGGACCGTCACAAACGTCGGATCGCCGGATTCGACCTACAAGGCAATTGTGAAAGCTCCCAAGGGACTAAAAATCAGAGTCAAGCCAAGGACTCTTTCTTTTGAATATGTTGGGCAGCAAAAATCTTTTGATGTGAAGGTTAGGGCAAAGGTGGATGAAACTCGTAGTATGATTTCTGGCTCTCTGGTTTGGGATGATGGAAAGAGGCAAGTTAGAAGCCCTGTAGTTGCATATTATAAATCTTCTTAGATTAGAAGATTATTTACATATATATTTTTAAGGTTGGGAATATCACATTATTCATGTTTGAAAAAAATTCTAATTAATTAGCAATAATGAGCTTCGTGTTTATTTGCATGAATTTACAATTCTTTATTTATTTTTTATCTTTTTTTTTCAGCATTTAATGACCTCTTTATAAAAACCAAGTTCACGACTTTTGTGATGCAACATTATAGGTTCAATTGGTAGTACCATTGGAGTAGCCTAATGGCATGGGCTACCGCTGGTAACCTGACACTACTATCACCAACGTTGTTTAATTATTGTTTTTCAATACTAAAATAAGAATGACGAATAACATAAAAATTGATACTCAAAAATTAATCTTATAATTTATATCCCTAACATTTTTATTTTCGTTTGTTATAATAGTAAACATGAGCATTGTTTGTAGTAAGAAAATTGTCGGATTAAAATCCATCTATACATGGAGTCAAAACATGAAAAAAAAAAAGTCGAAACTTTCCAATTCTGTTGACAGGTAATTGGCATACCTCTAGCTCATATAGATTGGTAATTACAAACTTATCGCAATTTACGTTTCTCATTGTTACTGGACATAAGGGGCCAATTTGGCAGATGTTCCAAATTCCCCCCAAAAAAAAAAAAAGAGACATAAATTAAATCTAACTATTGTTATAGCCTAGCAATATAATTCTACACTTGACTTTATTAAAGGATAAATAGTTTTAAAAAATATATATCTATGGTTCTCGTTACAAGTTCAAAAAAATAAATCTTGAAATATAAAATTTGATATACAATACCATGAGTTTGATCATCGTCATTATGTATCAGTATGAAATTACAAACTCACAATTACGTAAAGCATATATATTTAAATAGTAAAGGAAAATTTCGCAAGTGTATTAATACTCCTAATATATTACTTGGACAATTTTGAAGTCAAAAGGAGAAATAATATTTGTCAAAGGACAACAAATAAGGCACAATATATAATGTGAACAACTAAACCAGCAAGGAGTCTATTTTGTGAGAGGAAAATTTCTTTACAATTAATATGCTCCTGCAGGTAATTTTACAACGGTTTTGAATTCCTGCATTTATACTGAAAAAGATATATTATCATTTTCAAACGTGTGAAAACAAAATTGTTTTCTAATATCATTTTGGTCATATATTGATTCATCACTCTATATCTAGAATAGTAGACAAAGAATATTCTGGAATTTCTAGAATATGGTGTGTGTGTGTGTGTGTGTGTGTGTGTGTGTGTGTGTGTGAATTAAAAAGCTAGCTGTAAACTGAGTAATAATTTCATCAAATTTTTCCGCTTTGATATCTTCTCCACATTCAACGGAGTATTCTTTCTTTGAGAATCTTGACTTATGAAAGTAGTCAATTTTCGCTCGACTCATGAAAACGAATTATTTGTTTTTCATGGAGGTCGGTGTATCATGCATGTGCAAAAATGCAAAACCAACTTGGTCAAATTCTAAGTGTTTTCATTGACAATGAATGTACATTTAAAAATATGTATTTGATTAAAATGTAAATTAAAAATTAACTGCGTAAAAAAATATGAAATGTGTGTTTGGAGAAAAGTAGCAATGAGGATTTTATTTTGTTCTTGTTATGAGTATTTTAATATAAAATTCATCTCAATTCGACTTGTAATAAAAAAGTTATGGATTTTCAAAATTTGATTTTTTGAAAATAGAATATAGAGAAAAGAGACGTAGATTTTAAATTGAATCTTGGAAAGCTTAACGAAAAAAAAATTTCCCAAAACTCTATATGCATTTGTTGTCCACATTATGGGAATGAAGACAAACAAGGTACATAAATGGTGTTTTAACAATATGGCCTCATATAAGACGGCCGCAAGAATGAAGTCAAAATTGTTCGGAGGGCTATAAACTATACGGGAAAATTTTGTGACTTATGGTTAGAGTTTTCATTTTCTTTCAAGGGGGGCTCTATGTGTTTTTTAATATATATATATATATATATATATATATGTATAGATATAGATTCATATATATATATATATATACACACACACACACATAGGTAAACAAGAGAGAGAGAGAGAGAGAGAGAAAAAAAAAATTGAGGGTGATTCAACTTTGTTGCCAATGTCCTTGTCAGCCGGTAGTACTTTTTTTTTTTTTAAGTCCTAAATTATATATTTTTTAAAAATCTTCATATGTAAAGGTTTATTATATAGTAATCTTTTGGCTTACAACAAAATTAAATAAATCAAAATTAATGAAACAGAAACGACATATAGTCGACCTAATGGTACCAGCTCTAACATATTTTATTTCTTATTCGTGCCCCTGCTTTCAAGTTAGGGTTATATATGTTAACTCTCAACTTTTGTAGAATTAGGGTTATTATTAAGTAGTTAAATGGTGAACTGTGATATGATTCTCATCAATGTTCATGGGTTTTTATCAGCTCATTGTTGCAGTGAATTTTCAGTTGAAACTGCGTCAGAAATCATGTATAAATATATAACATATATATAAAGAACACAAAATATATTTTCAAGAAAGACATATGTGGCCCCTTAATAATTACCCCGTAAGATTGCCATAATCTGATGAAAAAAGCACTAATCTAGATTGTTCTTCCTAGTAGACCGATTGAATCAACATTAACACTTCTGTTAACATTTCCCTCTTTGCGATGTTTATGAAGCGTTATTTCCCCGCCCCCCTCTTTTTTTTTTTTTTTTTTGGCTGAAAAATCCTCTTATCTAGACGTTACTTGAGGGTTTGTTTCAGATGTTGACAGTCAAATATTGACTGGAATGTTTATTAAATACCCTTACATTGGGCTGGGCCTTACCCTTTGCACGGAAAATGCCACTTCAATATCATTTACGGCTTGTTTACTTTGCAGGAATAGAGAATCACAATAGAGAATAAAAATCAATCTCACGTTTATTTATTTATTTTTATCTTGGAATGGAAGTGAAATTATGTCAGGTCCATATTAATTTGGGATTGAATAAGGAGATTGGCAATCCCAAACCCCCCACCGGATTAGCACTCTCACTCCTGATATTAAAGTTAAGTTACTATTTTGTCCCCAATTTTACTTTCTTATTTGAGGATTGAAAAAGAAAAGTAAAAAATTGAAATAACCCTAATTTTTTCACGCTTATTCACTTTTCCTTCTACTGTGTATTAAAAAATAATAATAACATATATTAATTATTTTTATTAACCAAATATAATATATTTTTATTAACTTAATATTATATAACTATCCTAATTACTATTAACGTTATTACAGTAAATAAATAACTTTTTTTATCACAATATATTAATATATTTTTATATTTATATTTTTTATACTTTATTTATTTTAATTCTTTTTTTTTTTTACTCTTTTAAAATTTTTTTAAACAAAAAATTACACAATTTAATTTTATTGCCTTAATATCATAATGGTTATTTTACTTTTAATTAATAGTATGATAATAAATTTTTGAAAACACAATAAATAAAGGGGTATATAAGTAAATTTACAGCAACTGACTTCGATTGCATGTTCTAAGTAAACGCATGAATGGGATTGACAGTGATTCTGACTCTGATTCCTGTAACCCAAGTAAACAGCATATTCTGACTCCGAATTCAGCCCACTCCGAATCCTATCCATTCCGATTCATAATCATTCCGATTATAGGTAAGTAGGCGGTCATGACAGTATGATCACGTATATGTTAATTTGCTTATAAGACTGGCCCGAATCAGAGTCCAAATTAAAGACCCTTTTTAAGACCCTTAAATGAGACACTTGGTACCCAAACCTTAGTTCACAAACCCAATCACGACATTCCTTACTGCTATTTACCGCGGTCTTATTTCAAAAAGCCACTTGCACAATGATAATTGTCCCACCCATTAGGAATTTCCATGTCACAAAGTTTTATTTAAAAAATTCTTAAAAAAAAAAAAAAGAAAAGAAAAGATAGAACTTGAGCCTTTTTTAGGCTTCTGGTGCGATTCTCAATAAGAATCAACAATGGCAAAAAAAAAAAAAAAACAAACAAACAAACAAAAAACAAAAAAAAAACAAAACAAAACAAAACAAAAGACAATATGAACAATCATAAAGATCCTCCGTCGAGGACAACGTCAACGTTGAAAAACCGGCGACTTCATCTTTCTTTTTTTTGTTTTTTGCTGAATAGCGACCTCATATTTTTGTCCCAACGTCGATCATCCCTACGCTCGTGTCCCCTACGGTCGCCTCCTCGGCGGTCAGTTCTATACTCTTTGTAGGCATCCATTATCTGTAGCAAGCGCCCCAAATGGACCCTGAGCCTCTACATCTCTCCACATCAGAGTCGTGAGTTTTACTAGTCGGGCTAAAAAGCATTTTCGCTACGTCATTACATCCGGTGGTTGAAGCGTGCTTAATTAGTTGTTATATTAGGGGTATCTTATGATATTGCAGTCATTTCTATTCTATGATTTGTATATCAAACTATGGCTTTGACAGAAACATGTTAATTCAAATATATAAGTTATATATTTAATGTGTTTGAATTCTTTCCAAAAAAAAAAATAACTGAGAAATCTGATATGTAATTGTTAATTTTTATTTGACCTAATCAAATGTGAATTAGTTTAGGTTCGACTTCTCCATATCGTAATAAAATTTGACCAAATGTTGCAAATGACATTGAAGTTGTCGTGTGAACGCGATGAACCATCATGTGAAACTATTAGGAAAAGAAGTTTTTTGTTGTACTTTCTCTCTCTCTCTCTCTCTCTCTCTCTCTCTCTCTCTCTCTCTCTAGCTTTGGAAGTATGGAGAAAAACGAAAGAGCCTGGAAAATTCTAAGTTGAATTAAAGTAGTACCGTAGTTGTCAGAGGACTTTCTTTAACTATGCTAGAAGAAAAACGTTTTATGTTCAAAAGTCCAACACTACGTGGAACATAAAAATTTTCAGCTTCTAAGACTATTATAGTGAATACAATATTAATATTGGGGTCTAGTATATCATAATTCTTCGAATATGCTGCTGGTAAATTCCATTTCCAAGAAAATAAATTCAGTATATTTAAAAAAGAAAAAAAAAATGTAATTGCCCCTGCGCAATTTGAATGAGGAGTTTAATAGTCCGATTGGATTATAGGTTTAACAAATGAAATTAAATTTTACCTAAAAACAATTGTCAAAAGCTAATTTAAAGAGACACTAAAAAACAGAAAAGATAGGATGAATTGATTCATTAATTGAAGATACACCCTTCAGGCTCTACCTTTGTTTTTGGGATTAAAACTTCAAAAGATTAATTTCTATATATGAGATTTATGCCACAATTTCTTTGTGGTTAAAGTTTATGTCACCTTAACTAATTTTTCTTACTTTAATTCTCCAATAAAATAACATGTTTAATATATGTGTACTTATATTTTATTCCATACTACAAATAACACAAATCCCGTTTTGAAATTTACCGCCCCCCTATCTTTCTCTTTCTTCTGCTGTCTAGTTTAATTGTATTAACCCAATTTCTTTCCTAGTCAATCAATCAGGGTTGAATTTCTCAAATTTAAATAATCAAATTGTAATACTTAAAAAAAAAAAAGATAAATTACTCATTTAATCATTAAACTTTTAAATTTGTGTAACTTTAGTCTCTGATCTCTTTTTCGTAGCTGGAATACCCCTAAACTATTAAAATATTATTACAATAGTCATTTCAATTAATTTTTGAACGAGAATAATCCGTTAGTAACTTAATCAAAAAAGTGATACTAACTAATGGCTTCTATCTAAAAATTAATAGAAATGACTACTGTAACAATGTTTTTAATAGTTTCTAGTCATTCCAGATACGAAAAAAAGAACAAAAAATACCCCTAAAATATTAAAATATTACTATAATAGTCATTTATGTTAATTTTTTGATAGTCTATATGTGTTAATAATTTGGTCAAAAAATGATATTAACTAATGTGTTATGTTCAAGAATTAACGGAAATGACTATTGTAACAACATTTTAATAGTTTAAGGGTATTTCAGTTACTAAAAAACATAAAGATCAAAGACTAACATTACATAAAGTTAAAAGTTCAAGAAATAACCTAATAATTTATCAAAAAAAAAAAAAAAGCAAAATGAGTTAAATATCAGGAAAGTACTCCCCTATAGATTAAATCTAATTAAACCCGAGTCATAGTGTTAGCTTCCTTTCTATTTTAAAATTGATAAATTAAACTGATTTTGAAAAAGCAGAACTAGGAATACGTATTTGACGGTTTTGTGGTGAAATAAACACGGCATTGATCGCATCAATCGAGTTAATCAAACCACTCTCAGAAATTAATCCCATCACAAATTAACCACGTAGGCCGGGCCCACAAGAGAAAAATCCTGCCCCACTGGCCCCACCCCAGCATAAGAAGACTTGACGACCTTGAAAACGCGTGGCACGTTGGCTATAAGTGCGTGCAACTTGTTCTAGAAGGCAAAAGCCGAAATATATATGTGCTTCGCCCATGTAAAATTTCTCAAGTCTAGCTATATACATAGATATAAATATATATAAGCAACAATTCGCCTTTTCAGCCAAATTTTGAGTTTTTGCTCAACTTTCCTCCTTTTTTTCCTTAATCAAGAAACAAAAGTTTTTCCTTTTTTTTTCTGTTTAAATTGGTGAGAAAATGAGTGTATCCAAAGTTTGCAGTAACCATGGTGTTTTTTTTGTGTTGATGATTCTTCTCTTTGCATCTCTCTGCCCAAGTTGTGTTGAAAGCGGGACGCTCAAAGTTAGACGTCGACAAGGTTAGAAATTATAACAAGATATATTTCTCCATCTCTAGAATGTTTCGTTTCTTAAATATATATATATATTATTAAGAACGGCAGACGTTGATTTAAAATGAAAATCTAACTTCACGTGTTTTTGAGCTAATATAATATGGGAGCGATCGTATTTGTGAATGTTTATATCGGTTGGTTTATATATATAAATATAGGTTACTCAAAGAGCAGTAGTGCTGTGGGAACTCTAGGAGTTGTGTGCAAGTGCTGCGATGGTGAAGGAGGCGCATGCAGAACCAAATGGGATGCGCCTTGCTCCAAACTACAATGCCTTCCTTGGAAGTCTCGTTATATCTAGTTTTCTTAAATATATATATATATATATATATGTATGTATAACATGATGGTAATTCATGTCATGATCATATATGACGCAAGTACTGTTTTTATATACATATGTGATATATATATATATATATATACACACACACAAATTAGTGGCTTCATTGCATACTCTATCATTTCCATCTTTCTTAAGAGAAATAATCTATGGTGTAAGTAAAAGTCACTATTTATAATAAGTTAAGTTTGGTCTTTTGTTTTCTTCGGCTTCCTTTTAAGCATACGCCTGTGATTTCTCTTTCTGCTCTGTTTATTTTCCCTTTACTTTAGGGCAATTCGAGTTCCAGCTTTTTCTTTAATAATATTTTAAATTTTGGCTATTTGTTTTGATTTAATGAAAATCTGGTATATATGATTGTTTTCATCCATTCGAGGGTATGCATACAAATTAGCTAATTAATAATAAATAAATAAATAAATAAAAATTAATTTTTGGATTTTTTTAAGTATTTGCTAATTTTTACCTCATTCTGTTTCTGCTTATTACTTGTCCCATTTCGTGAAAAAATCGGCACTTCTTCGCGTCCTGATTTTCGCGAATTAGGGGAGATTTGTAAAGAAAATAAAAAATATATATTATATTCATATGATATCAATATGCACGTAACTTTTAGAAGTAAAAAATTATTTGTAAAAAAATGTCGAACATAGACAGGAGAGTTTTTTTTTTTTGTGTAAAAAAATGTTGAATATAAACAGGAGAGTTTTTTCATAACTGAATAAAAATAAAAAAATAAAAACAAACACCAAATTAATGAACTGATCAAAGGGAAAAAAAAAAAATTTAACTCAAGAGTGAGGGGGATTCAAATTCTATACCTAATGGTGGATTTAAGTTGAATTGTTATGAAATACTAAAACATTCAAATGAATTCAATTGTAATAGTTGACTAACCAAACACATAATATATTTGAGTACAATGATCGTTATAATAGTTCATTCAAATGGAACATAAATATTGTGCAAGGTCTAATTCTTTCTTAGATCTCAATCAAATTATCATGATTAAGTTGATCATTCTCTGTTAATGTGATTTTTTATTGTCTCATCAAAATAAAAATGATGTATATAATGATAATAAATAACAGAAGATATATATACATATATACTTGTATATTATATAGATATACTTTGACTAACTTATGAAAAAAAAATTCCCTTAAAAAAATTCCCTTACATGACTCCTTTTTTTACTTTTCCTTGAATACATCCGTGCAAAAGTATTTTCAAGTTGTAGCTCGATCTCTTCCGCTTCTTTTAAAAGACGAACGAGAGAGGAGAGAGAGAGTAGTTCTTCATGCTATACTTATCCCCCAAGGACCAATGAGTGTCTGCCACCATATACTAAATACAAGATGCATCTCATAATTCATTGCCAATTGCCAAATATATATATATATATATATATATATATATAACCTAATAGGATTCACTTATATGTTTACTGGTTATTTCTCTTGAAAATTTTTGTGATCGATTTGTTTTATAAAATGTATGTATAAATTTGTTTTGTGTATACAAAAAAAAAAATATATATATATATATATAGTTTTGTTTACAATCTTAATATCTCTCACACCACGCAAGCAAAATGAATCACACAAAATAATGTGTGTGTGAAAGCGATATATTAGCCAATGCAAAGCGTACACGGTTCAATTCAGAGCTTTTTCTCCATCAATATCTAAACAAATTCCTTTAGAAAAAAGAAAAAAAAAATCCGACAGTGCTCAACCAAACAAAAGTAATTGACGAAAAGAAAAGCAAAGGTTGCCGAAATTAAGCCAGACAATTAAGTGAAAATGGCATGGCAAATAGCTAGGCTAGCTTTTACATTATTTGGCAAAGAAAGAATATGTTGACTTATTCCTTCCAAGATGCAAATTGTCTATAGTGAATGGCTATTTATGATCTCTTCAATCCCTCCACATGATGCATTATTCTCCAACAAACTAGCTCTATATCTTGTCACATTATTAATTCAGTGAAATATTTTCTCTTGAAGAGCACGTTTATTAAATCATAAATACTCGTCGAATAAAAAAAGATAATGACATTAAAACAAAATAACAAAATAAGGATAGAGGATTATTGATTTCCTTTTAATATATGTTCGTACAATTCAATTATCTTTCTAATGAGTTTTCACGATGTTTTTGGAAACGCAGTTCTGTGTCGTGTTTTTTTCCATTTTTTCCACAACAGTTTTTTAAAAAATGGTCGTGTAATCTCTATCGTGAATCCAAATTTTGTAATAGTGATTTAACTTAAAAATGATAGTCTCATCAATTTAATAATAACTTAACTATCTTTTATACAATCAAACAATCGTCGATCGCGAGAACTTATTAAGAGTATATACGTAAATTTGACATTCATTTCCTTTGACAAGAAATCAAAACCAAGAGAATATAAGGATTAACATTCTATTTTTTTCATTCTTTATATTGTGTGGAGTTTATTAAACTTTCATTAAATCATTTTTCTTTTTCTTTTTTCCTTTCATGCGAAATAAACGTGCTTTAAAAATAATATACCCATCAAGAGAATATAAGGATTAACATTCCATTTTTTTCATTCTTTGTATCGTGTGGAGTCTATTAAACTTTCATTAAATCATTATTCTTTTTTATTTTTTCTTTTTCTTTTTCATTCATGCAAAATAAACGCGCTTTAAATACATTGTAATGGCCATTAATCTGTAATAATGAATGTTAACTAGAACTAACTCAATTAGTAAGGATGAGACCGGTCAAAGAAGATATCCCTCATAACTCAAATAGTACTGTATAAATACTTTTTTTTTATTAGTAAATAGTACTGTGTAAAAAAATAGTACTGTATAATACTTATCACATAGTACTGCAAAAAAAAAAAAAAAGCAGTGACCTTTATTTTATAGATAAAATAAAAGGGAAAAATATAAATGTTCATAGTTATCCACTTAAGTGATGAATGGCTTGGCCTAAAGGTCCTATATGCATCTCGATGGGTAAAGACGTTTCGCGAATAAGTTCTCGACAGCGTAGGACACATGTTTTATTTTATTTTATTTTATTTTTTGTTCAATTTTTTTGACCTTTTTTTTCTGAATGACATGTGTTGTTTGTTATTAGGAAAATGGCTTTACATAAATATCTAAATTATAATATAAATACATATACTTATTTTTATTGGGTTTGGTTTTAAGATATCTTACAATAGGTGGATATGCCGTATACCAAAGTTTTGGGACTTTTTAAGGAATTAATTATTAATTATAGTAGATAGAGCTGGAATCTGATCTTCCATTTTAGAGTACTTCTGAGTAAATTAAAATGAAATTAGTACAAATTATATAGTTTATAACACATCAACTGGCCTACATATATATGTATATGTGTGTGTGTGTGTGTGTGTGAAAATATATATTATCATCTTAACAAGTTTGGTCGAGCTCTATTGCTAGTAAACGAATCAAAGAGCATGGCTAAAAAGAGTTATATGAGATTTTACGTTTTATTCTAAAGCTTTAAGTACTTCACCTTTGGACAGGTTAAGGATATAAAGAATTTGAAGCATATACCAAAAGAATAACAAGCCTCCTATGAGCTTTGAAAATTCAATTGCTTATTTTATATATAAATATATACACATACACACACACAATGGTGCTCTAGAAATTGTCACCACCTTCCAGTGAAAGTTCATCCTCTCTTTCTATTTTCTTTTTTCCTTTTTTTTTTAATTTTTTGATGAAAAATTTTGTCCATCCTTAGCTATAGCCATCCAAAACGAACCTAATCAAAAAGAAAATTCTTGAAACCTGTCATCCATGCAGTACTGCAAGCATTTTAATTTTATGACTTGCGTACATGTGTTATATATATATATATATATATATATATATGGTCTTAGCACGTATCTAGTGAACGGATTCATCCGATAATTGTTACTTTCAATTAAAAACTTATAACAACTAGTTAATTTATATGTACAATTTTTATTTAGAATATTGTAATATAATATTATTCAAATACCGGTGTAAATGACAAGTATCATTAAAAATGTTCAATTAAATCACCTGATTGTTACACATTCTATTTGTTAAAAAAAAAAAATTTATTATACATAAGCGTCATTTTATAAATATATCAGATAACCATCCATATATATATAATTTTATCCTTCACGCGTGAGATCATGATGAAACTTCTTGCTTAATTAATTAATTTGTTCATGAGTTTAATTTCCCTGAAACTTCCTACTCAAAATGTTCATGAATGACGTAAGTCCAAAAGAATATGGTGACAAATTAGAACTATTTTTTTGACTAATGTTATACGATTAGACATATATTCCTAGTCTTTAAATGAGTGTTGAATTTATAATCCAGTTTAGTCGCATTATAATATAATGTATAAATAAATGAAGCTTTTGCAAGGATTAGACCATTAATTTTCTTTAGTAATAACTAGATCCGATCCGCAATATATGCATGGCTAATCATCGAAAAAGGCACCTAATTAATTAAACTTACTATACTGATCGGCATTAATTAAACATATCTTAGAATGTACTTGGCTCGACTTATCTATTAGAGTCCCACATTAGTGTTATTCTTGTTCTTTTTCTTTCTTTTTGGTGGGTCTATTAACACCCCTTATTTTACTTTTCTCACCCATTTTTTAAAATCATTATCATATTAATTTTAAAATTAAATAACTACTTGTTCCACCCCTCAATTTTTTCAAAAAACCCTTATAAATAAATTATTTACTTTTTTCTTTCTCCTCCCATTACAGTCTAAATCTCTATATATTTTTTTCCTTACTTTTTTTCTAAAATATTCTATATTGTTGTACTTTTTAATTCATTTCGACGAGACTTTTTTTAAAGAGAAGATTCTTTTGTTATGTTTGTTATTATTCATATTTTTCAATAGTTTTTGTAGTTCCATGTTATAACTAGTTTTTTGTTTTTAAAGAAATAATAAGCAAATGGAAAATACATATGCATGATGTGGATATATAATCAAATATATTGATTTGATTGGCTATTCATTTTATAAAGAATTGAGAGAAATGATTAGGAATTCATGCAAACTCTGAATTGTGAGCTTTTACTAATTATCTAATTAAAATATTAACCAAATTCATAACATTTTCAACCATACTTGTGGAATATCAGTTTCATCAGTATATTATCCTCAAGTTTTTATCGTCTCAAGAAGAAGTATACCAAAGAATAAGTTCATAGATTTTTATCACAAGAAATTAACATATGAATAATTTTTATTGGATATCTAAAAAGAAAAAAAGAAAAAAGAAATCTCGTGAGAAAAAATTTAAAAATAAAAATAATACAAAACATATTTTTTTAAAAAATGTGCAGTGGTTTATATGTAGTATGTGGAGAAAGAATAAAGACAAATAATATACTTATAAGGGCTTTTTGAACAAGTAATTTTTTAATTCTAAAATTAATATGGTAAGTGATTTTAAAAAGTGAATGGAAAAAGTAAAATAAGAGGTGTCAATAAATCTATTCTTTCTTTTTCTTTTTTTTTTAGCTCCTTTTAATTAGTATGATTCGAGATGTTAATCATGCGCTCTTTAGTGCACTATAATCTAGATAACTAATTAATAAATGCTTGATGATACATAAATAATATATTTATATTATACAGTCTCATCGTTACTTGTATTCTTTTTAGAAACTTAAATATATATATATATATCTATATTTGGGGGGGGGGGGGGGGGGGGCGCTTAATTATGTGCAAGAATTTTATGCGCTCTTACATATAAAATAATGATACTTTTTATGCGGAACTGGGGTAAAAATCTTTGATTCTAGAAATCAAACCAAAATACCAAAAGAACAAAAAAAAAAAAAAAAAACTGTGATCTTGCAAAATCATATTATTCGGTTTAGATTCTTCAAAGATTTGGGAGGAAGATAGCTAACAAATAATATCTCCGTTATTATATGGTATCTTCTTCACTGGTTTGATAGAGAAGAAATCTAGAGACGAATTAAGTTGAGGAAGAATAGTACTTGAACCAAAAATACATAATATAATATAAGTACATTATTAAATGAAAGAGAGTAGTCAACTGTTTGGCATAGAATGGCCGGGCATATCCGCATAAAAGGAAAAGGCCCAAGTTGAGCCGAAACTCCTTATCCGTTTATCTGACCTTTGTGGGTACTGTGAGAAAGAGTCCTTAAAAATAAAAAATAAAAAAAAATAAAAAAAAAAAAACCTCTACTATGAGAAAGAATCAATAAATATATAAATATATATATATATATATATATCTATACACACACTAGCAACCTCTGCTTTTCCTTTTTTTTATTTTTTGGCTCTCTTTGTAGAGTCCATCAAACACTGAGTTTGATATTTAAGTTTAACTGCAACCAAATTATATTTTATCATTATTATTTTTATTTTTTTAAAAAAAATTAATAAAATTTATAATTAATTTAAAAAAAAATCAATTAATTCTAATTTAAAAATACTGAATATTGGAATTTGGACCACTAAAGCAGAGGTCAAAGAAATATAATTGAAACACGTGGAGTAAGGGGCTTAGAGCTGGCAACGTGTCCACTTGGTCAAAAGTGATACACCCATGTGGCACCGGCAGATAGGAATATCCAGAAAAAAAAAAGATTAAAAAAAAAACAAAATAAGTAAGAACCAAACAGCTTCTAAATATAGCAGTAATTATTTAGGGTCCAATCCATCCCTTAAAGATATTAGCAAGATTGTCTGTTTTTCTTGATAAGATTTATGTTATATTAAAGATATACATCTTATATAATAATTTATATCTAATTTAATCATAAATTATAGATTTTGAATTCTTCTATTTTTAAGGGGGGAAAACCCCCTTGTTATAGATAAAGAAAGAAAAAAAAAAAAACCTTTGTTATAGATGAAGTATTTTCTTTTTTTTTTTAATAAGTAAAAGAGATCGGTGGTATTTTCATGTCCCGTTATTATATGAGTCCACTGATCGTACTAATGGGATGATAAGAAATTTGATCCTAGGTCTTCACAACTAACAGTCTTCAGACCTTAAGAGTCGACATTACATGATCTTTCTTATCAAAAACTAAAGTCTATATACGTCATGACTCGAATCTGAAACTTAATAAAAATAAATACTTTAAATAAACATTCCTTATCACTAAGCCGTCACCAGCGGTGGTAGATAAAGTATTTTCTTTACGTGGAATTAAAAATCACCTTTAAATGTTTTTTAAAAGAATATAATGAGAAAAGAAAAAGGGGTGGAGAAAGCAAAGATAGAATTGAATTGGGAATTGAATGAAGGCACATGGGGGGCAGCATCCAACCACCATGTTTTGGGGCTTATAAATAGCCGAGACCCCCTTTCATTTCCATCCACATCTGCTATCTTCACGTGCCCTTTCTGCTATACATCTGCGCCCTCCCCTATCCTATCGTTCTCTGCTTTTTTTTTCTTCTTTTTTTTTTTTTTTTTTTTTGCCCTTTGAAATTATTAATATCACTTTTGTTTGTTTCTGATCACCTGCAAACCTTATCCAAATTTCCTTTTTCATTTTGGTGCGTTGTTTGGCCGTTAGGAGATATCCATATATTTATCTATCAAAGATTAAAAAAAAAAAAAAAAAAAAGAGGAGTCGTTTTGTTCGTTAAGGGTGACAAAGAAAGCCGACACCACTACTAGTACTAGTAGCCAGTAGTAGTACTTATCACTTCTAGTAATATCAGTTGTACTAGATTATAACTACTACTACATAGAACTATGGAGAACAACAACAAAAACAACAACAACAACAAGAATAACGTTGTCGGTCATGGCTCGGGCTCTTCATTAGATCATCTCTTTGGTCCCAGAGACTCTCCTTCTGCTTCTGCATCTGCTTCTGCTTCTTCCACTTCCACTTCCTCTTCTGCTGGATTGTTTAACTCTATTTTCCCACCTCCCTCTACGGTAATTTATATTTATATATATATATATATATATTTACTTTTTTTACTTCTTTTTTTTTTTTGCCCGGGGGGGGCTCTAATTTAGTACTGTTTTTTATGTCTCTGTCTGTTTCTATTGATGGCAGACTTTCTTTTTTTTTTTTTTTTTTTGGGGTGGTGGTGGGTTTTGATGGGATTGAAATAAAAGTTTCACAATTAATAAGTATTTGTTTATGTGGACAAGTATAATATGTGCCCAAATATATATCAAAAGGATCATGGAGGGATTTGTATTTTTTATTATTATTATTATTATTATTTTCCCCTTTTCCTTTTTTATAAATAGTGTTTCTAGTTCGCTCCTCTTTTGCCTCGCTTTTTTTTTCTCCCCCTCTTCTTTATTGTATGTCGGGTTATAAGTAGTGGTAATTGCAAATTATGAAGTTCTGACTTCATAATGTCGGATTCAAATAATTAGGTACTCGGAAGAGAGAGAAAACGGGATCTTGGAAACCAATTCGGAAGTGGCAAGTACGAAAAATCAGGTTTGTTATATGACCCGACTGTTCATATTAATTACTCGACTTATATATAAACATGATTAATTTTCTTGATCACGAGCTAACTAATAAAGACACCAGTTTCATGGAGTGAGAATATTTTGTAAAAGGCTTTCATGACTTCCATTGAATCTTCTTTTTCTTTATAAAAAAAAAAAAAAAAGAATTTTGGTGAGTAATAATGGTGAATATATATTTGATGTACTCGGTCAGATTACAACAACATGATGATGGGTCAAAGCAGAAAAGGGGAAAGCAGTAGTGGCGTAACAAGCAAAGATTCGTCCAATATTTATCAAAATCATGAATCAGAGCCCTGTTATTTCAGTTCTTCCATCTACTATGGTGGCCAGGAAAATTATTCTCCCAGGACGTCTAGGACCACTGAATCGCAACATCTTGTATGACTAACATATACATTTATATATAATTATATATATATATTTCTCTTACTCTCTTTTTTTTTTCCATTTATTTCATGCCATGTGTGTATAAATATACATATAAATAACTATATATATGCAATGAACAGTTCAATAATGACGGAAGTGAAGATGATCCAAATGGAAATAATTCAAACAGTGCTTCAAGAGGAAATTGGTGGCAGGGTATGATAATCAATTTTTATCTCTTACCACCTTTTTATTTAAAACAAAAACAAAAAACAAAAAGAAGAAGAATAAAACTTCTACCACAGTTTTGAAGCCAATTAGGACCCGACTTTATAAATTAGTTATCCAAATTTATCTTTTGCAGGTTCACTCTATTATTGACACCTAGCTGTAACACGTCATGGGCTCACCACTGTAACAAAGGTAACATATGATTATTGTTCGGTTATCAAATGAATATTTACATCTTTATATATATATATATATATATATATATATTACTGATCAGTTTACTTTGAACTCACTACTGATGTCGTTTTGGCACTGTTTTGTTCTACCTCTGACGGAAACTATGTGATCTGTTGCAGGCTATAGGAGTCATGACGCCACAATATATATATATATATATATCTACGATAAAAAAAATATATATGTATATATATATATACTATTTACATGTACGACAATAAGATGGTGAACTATTATAGCAACCAAAGACTACTAGTCATACAATGTTACATATATAGAAAAAGCTAATATGTTTTGTACGAAGCTCTCTATATGTATGTAGGACTAATGGTATAATTAATTTCCTAATGTTCTGTTTGACTATATATACTTCTTGTTTTTTTTTTTTTTTTTTGTTCCTTTAATCCTAACATCTCATCGTAAACATGCATGGTTTACTGTGAACCAATCCTCTCTCTCAGCCGAAGTTGGGGGGTTTTTTTTTTTTTTTTCCCTCCTCCTTTTCCCCTCTCTGTGCCTCTATCTCATTCTCTTTATGTCTCTCTCTCATTTTTCTTGTGTGTTTTTCCGACGAGAAAAGATTATTTGGATCAACTAGCATCTTTCTTTACATAGAGCGTTCAGTTATGTTTTCAGTTCCATTGGTCGGAAATAGGGATGAAGTACCAATCCAAAGACTCAGAACTATCCTATTTTTATGCTCAAGAATAATATCTAACAAATAATAATACGTCGCGTCATTTAAAATTTAAAATGATTATTTTTAATTTTCCTGTACTTTGACATTTATTTTCATTTAATGATACGACATAATATAATTAAATAATCATTATTTATGACATCAAAATTGAACAGGCGATCTCATATCCGGTTAAAAGCAACTTAAATTCATATCATACTTCTATAATCTATCCTTTGGTTAAGCCTATCATGTAGCTAAATATTATATCCGTATACAGTGGCAAAAAAAAAGTCGGAAAATTTTTGTTATAATTGCATCATGAACAATTACGTGATTGACCAAAATTTGAAAACGATTGCCATGCATTTAGCAATCCAATAAGTACAAACAGTCAAACACACAACGTGCACGTCCCTGTCTATATATATGTATATATATTATTATAGTACACACCGGAATATATCATGGTACTCTTCTTCCTTCCAAGATAAATTTTATTCATTACTTATATATAGGTAACATATTGTCGTCAAACTTGTAACATCGCATTAACTATGAGACTTCAAATACTATTCCTTAAATAAAAAGGAAATTAGAGAGAAAAGGAAAAGAAAAACAAAGGCACAGCCAACACTGTTACATATTATATTATAATGATAATAAGTTTGACGACATATTAGTATTAAATCCATAATCATTTTATTAATCACAAATTTCGAGTCTTGATCATGGCACGGTATAAGCTGCAAAACAAGATAAACACCTTTAAAGTTAGCAAAACAATACAAATTAATTAGCACTAAGCAAAAAAAAGAAAAAATTTCATTACGAAAACGAACCTTTTTTTTTTTAATTGAGAAAGTAATTTGAGTAGA
Source organism: Ficus hirta (assembly GCA_038430175.1). Taxonomy (NCBI): domain Eukaryota; kingdom Viridiplantae; phylum Streptophyta; class Magnoliopsida; order Rosales; family Moraceae; genus Ficus; species Ficus hirta. Next base: position 6,856,604 of record CM076594.1, on the reverse strand, counting down.
GAAATATATATATATATATATATATATACATATATGTGTGTATATATATGGACCTCCACACTTGTAACCGGTGAAACCGTGGGCTAACTTGCGACGTTTAGGAATAGTGACTGCAATTTGGGGCTTGAGGCCAAGAGTCTGAGCTCCCTTAGAGAGTATAATGGCACAGAGGCATCGTTTGTCTATGTTCTTAATTTGATCACAGCAATTCCGTGAAACCGGAACGCTCTTGTCTTGCGCCGCCGCGGCAGGGACTGAGCTTGTCGACCAATGCCGATGGATTTTTTCCGCACACCCCTGTAGCCCCGTCAACACCATCTATCCCACACATGCCTTGGATCACAAGGAAGAGGAGACACATAACGAGAGTGCTTTTCCTTGAAGCTAATTCCATATTTTCTTAGCTAATTATATTTTCTCTCAATGCAAGGCAAATGTAATGGCAAGTTTGGAGGGTTTATATAGGTAGATTAAGATCAATAATTGGGTGACATGTTAGTAATTATATGTATATATATATAAGTCGATCGATAGAGATTGGATCACATAATTTAACAAAAGCGCTAGCGTATGATATTTTTGTCTTGCATAATATATACTCTGATAGATGAAGTAGATAAAGTCAAGACTTTCTTTATTTTATTTTATTTTATTTATTTATTTATTTATTTGTTGTATTTACTATGTTCTTTGGCGATGTTAGAACCGTAAGAAAATTCGTTTTTGTTGTTGCAAAACCTATTTATTTTTCGTTAGCATAGCTTACCTGTGTGTTACCAATTATGTTGTCTAAAACTATTAAAAAAGAAAACAAAGAAAATGTCTAGAGGTCGACCAAGATGTTAATCAAGAGGTAATTGTATCCCTTTTTTTTTCCCCTAAAATTTCCAAAATGGAAAAATAATATACAATTTGGGACGTCCGTCAAACTAATTTTCAGAGCTATTGCTCGAATCTGTTGAATATTCTATTGCAATTAACGACAACTTGGCTCGCTCTTATCCCTTTCATCCCTCCCCCTTAAGATACTCTTTTCAGGCTTCTTGTCCTCTTCAGAAAGTGTTCACATATAAAAACAAAAAACAAAAAATAATATAATAATAATTTAGTCACAATATTTTCTTATGAAATTTTTAGTTACGATAGCTTTAAATGATAAAATATCATTATACATTTAATTAGCCACAAGCTTTTTTAGTCACGGGAAAAAGAAATTATTAGTCACACTAAAAAGTTTTCATAATCTATAAATCTTGTGGCTCAAAGTTTTAGTCATATTAAAATTTATTCTAGTTCAAATGTACATTTTGTGGACAAAAATATGGTGATTAAAAGTGTCATAAACAATAACATTACTAAAAGCTATTGTTTTGTAGAGGTTGTAGATAAAAGTAGGATTTAGATTTTAAAAGAGAAAAGACTAAGATGTGTGTGTGTGTGTGTGTAAGTTTTCATTTTTTATGTTGTTTTCGATATATTAGGTTTCTAGGATTGACATCTCCTGTACAATTTTGGTCTCTCAAATTATGTATAACTAATTATATTTTAACACATTAGTAAAAGAAGTTAGATCTTAACATATAAAAAAAATCAGTTATAAAGTATTTTAAATTTTTTAAGATGACATGGTATAATATTATTGATTAAACATCATTTTGAGAAAAAAAAAATTAGACAAAGGACGTGGATCCCGATTTCTAGACCATTGTTTTAATGCTCCTATCATCGTAATTTCTCTTCTTTCATAACGCACCATTCAACAAGTCTAATTATACAAATATACACACGTCACTAAAAAGCAAAATAGGAGATCATTATTGTTCGATAAAGAGTGATTTTGAGGATTGCGCTTCAAAAAAGTTATCTTTGTTATTCCGTTTATAATAACTTTTTTTTTCTCCAATTAGATAAATAAAAAGCGTCAAAAATTCAAATAAAATGGTAAATGAATATATATATATATATATATATTTGAAATACTGCTTCCACAATTTTCTTTTTCAATAAAACTGTGGTCATTGTAAATGCAGACCCCGCGAAGTTAAAAAAATGTTTTCATTGGGCTATTAAACTGGCCTGGCCTGCTAGTTTGATTCTCAATTCCTTCTCGAGGCCGAATTGGAAGGGCCTATATTTATTGTTATAGAACGCAGATCCATCTTTCAAATATGGCTTTTTTTGGACCGTATCATGTATAACGCTTGTTTGGGCAACCTTGTGGATCGTGTTTTACGAATATCTTACTCTTAGGCTTGTTGAAGTAGTTTAATAGATTGTTTTATGTAGAACAGATTGTGGCACCATCCAAGAAATTTTGTAAGTCCTCGAAATGGGATGATGTCGGAATGAATTTTTATCCACATTGCTCACTATAGAAAAACACAACTGTCGCAACCAAAACTTTTTGCGACCAAAGAATTTGGTAGTTCTTTGGTCGCAAAAGAGAGTCTATTGCGACTAAATTTTCAGTCACAAAAATTTTTAGTTACGTTTAATATCACATTGCAATCATGTTTTTCTGCGACCAAATAATTGATCGCAAAAATGTACCTATTGCGATCAATTAATTTTTTGTCCCAAAAATTTTGACGCCCAATAGATAAAAAGAGACGAGTAAATAAGTATTGCACAATTTTTTTTTTTTTTGGTCGTTGAAAGTAGACAATCAGTCACCAATATTTTGGTAGTAAAACTTTTAGTCTTTTTTGCGACCAAAATATTAAGGAATATCGGAAGTAGAATGTGATATTATCTGATACTGATTATAACAACCAAATCAGTAGTCACAAAAAACTCTTTGCTTGGTCTAAAATAATTCTTTTTGATACTAATTATAGCAACCATACCTATTGGCATTATCTCCAAGTACTCGAATCATATTAATAATTTTCAGAAGCAATTAAACTCTTTTTTGCAAATATAGCAAGAAAACAAATAAAATCTAAGAAAGGATTAAAAATCAATATTTCAAAAAGGAAAAACTAAATTAAAACAAAAAAACAAAAAACTAACAGATTGATGCTCTTGGTTACATCCTGGATCAACTTTTGAAAGATTTATTTTGCACACAAAGGCTTTAGGAAGAAGTCTTGAGTTCTCGACTTCTATTTGCCTCCAATCTGAAGGGAAAAAAAAAAAAAAGGGTCAACTAATTAAAGATCTTGATTTTTATTACTGTGACTTGTATTGCACTTTCTAATACTTGGTCACATGTATGACAATTTATATATAAGATCACGATATATTGCTGTTTGAAATCAAGATATTAATATATATTGTATTTATCAGTCAAATCGATTCAAAATTTTTCAAACACAACTCATCTCAATTTGAACTCCTTTACATATATGAATACCTATTGGATCTGCCCCATCTGTATGATAACAAATAAATGCTTTAGAGGTAAGGCATTTAAATGCTCTATTGTCTTTAAATGTGGTCGAATTCTTCTTCCTCTTCTTGTTTTTTTAATTTTTTTTCGATCTATACACTTTCGTGTGATATAAGAAAGCAAATTAGTATTCTTGACTTTAAAATAGACATTTCCACTTCCTAAATATCTCATTTTGGATTTTTTTTTTTTTTTTTTTTTTTCAGTATCAAACCATAAAAATTTAAGCTCCTAGATTGAACTGTTTCAAATACCCAATATACATCTTTTTACATTGGACTCCTTTGTTTCAATATAATTTTGCTTTAAAACTATTTTTTCTTGATATGTTGTAAATAAAACTTATCATTTATTGTACTAGAATCGTTTTTTATCATGCATATTCATCATATAGTATTATGATTAATAATTTCATCTAATTTGTGTATCGTTCATTATTCTAGAGTTTCTAAAAGTTTCATCTAAAAATTTGGTGCATTAAGATAAATTTTCGTATTTTATGTCAATTTTATCGATATTATCGTTTTTATAAAATTTAAACACTTATATTCCCATCAATAATAATCTTTTTCATCCGTGATTCCTGTTAAATTGGGAAAGAAAGCCCCCTGCACTTTATTTAATAATAGCTGATGAGTGCACTGTAACACTAAAACGCCTTTTGGAGGCGTCGGAGCAGAATTAACAAGTTTTTTTTGGTTTTTTATCTGGCTGCTGGTCGTTATGAAACTGGAGGAGGATCACCAGGCAGGTTTTGAGGATGACATGAATATTTCTGTCAGTCCGACCATTAAAAATTAAAATCAAGCACCTTTTTGTTGTTCGGAAGAGAGAAAAGAGCCGGGAGGACCCTTCTTTATGTTGTAAGATCAAGTGCTTTGGATAATTGTATTTATATTAAAATGGATTTTGTTGATTAGTAGACCATTTTTTGCTGTTAAGCCAAATCTCTTTCCTATATTTGGACAGATTTGTTGAAGTGACTAGAGATGTTTGTAAGTCCGTAGTTGACATTCACGAAATGCTGACGTTCTGAGAGCTATCACTAACATGAACTCCGGGTTTACAAGGTTGATCGTGTCCATTTAGTCGGTTAAAAGGTTGCTTGTTAACAACTTCTAAACATTTTTTGCTTTGATTTTTTAGAAAAATACTTGGATTACTGTCGATGATACACACCACTACTGATAAAAAGATAGGCCACATCTTTGGACCTCAAATCACTTATGCCCTTTAGTATTGTTCGATTTTTTAGGGTCGAGGGCCAATAATCATTTCTTTTAAGATGCTTACTCATAAGGTAATCCGTGCTGCTTATTCTTATCAGCCAAAATTGACTCTTGTAAATCTTTGCAAGTCTTTTAAGATTCTATCTTTTGAACCTAACTATACTTATTTCAACAAAATCTTTAAACAAAAATGATTTTTGATACTGACCAGAGTTTTCAGTACTTGTTAAAGACTAGTCTGATAGACCAGGATGATCATTATGGGATTACTGCAGTTTTTCAACAGCTTGATTAGTGCTAACAGGAATTCGACTGTTGCTAAATTCCGTCACTTTTGTCAATTGGTCCGATTACGAGAGCGTAATCAGGATATAAAAAATCTTTCGCTTAGTAGTTCTCCCTCTACAGACAAATCCCCAGGAAAGCTGCAGCTTATTTAGTAAGCAACGGGTAGAGACAACAAGAAAGCTTGTTATTAAGGAAAGACAGTTCAACAGACCAGACATTTATTTATGTTCTTAGTACTAGCTTAAAGATACAATCTTAAGCACATCTTTGTAACAAACTGCAATAACCACTCGACAACAAACTACCGTAGGCTCCATCATCTTCAGTCTTCAAGGCAATGTGTAAGCTGCAAAACAGAACAAGCGGTATTAAGAACACGAAAAGGAAGGCACAACAGATTGTTATTGAATTTGGGAAGAAATAATTTATGTCAATTACAAACCTCCACACTGGTACCCAACGGGACGGTCTTGAATGTTGCAGCGCTTAGGAATGGTGACAGCCACTTCTGGCTTCACCCCAGAACTCCGAGCAGTGTTCGAGAGCATGACAGCGCAGAGGCATTTCGGGTTCTGGCCAATCTTCTTCACCTGAGCGCAGCACTGGGCAGAGACTGAGGCATTCTCGTCTTGTGCAGCGGACGCACAAGGAGCCAGTTTGAAAGCCTCCATGTCAGGGGAAGTACCTCTCCCACACTCACCAGCCCCAAGAACCTGATTCAGCTCACCGACGCCCAGAATCACGAAAAGGGCAAGAAAGCAAATGCATTTCGTTGAAGCTTCCATCTTTCGAGTTTGCAGTGTGTAAACGCTTGCTAGATCTCATGCCTTTTATAGCAAAAGAAGTGGCTCGAGAAATGATAACAAACAAAACCCAAGAGTCATGGTGGAGGCACCACTAGGAAAAAAGAGGCTTATGTTTAATTGCTAATGCTACTGCACCTAATCTCTTCAGAAGTGGTAACTTGACTGGCCACTTTAACTCCACTGAAGATAAGTTCAACAACTCTTGCTTATTTTATGCCAATTGAGCAACTTTTGAGTACAAATAGCGGCCCTTTTAATAAGCAGCTGACAACAAAGCAAAAACCATTCTAGAAAAACAAATGCCATTTTTGAGCATTACCATTTTCAAAATTGCCTCTTTGTCATCATAAGCAACAAGTGAACTACCTATAGATGTAGTGGCCATTTCACTTGTTTTTCCTTGAAAACAAACATCTCAATTTGCTCCACCAATAATTCTGCACCCAAAAATGAAGAGGATCTGACTCAGCCACTCTTGTTCTCTATCTAACAAGATCCTCTTGTATGATTGTATCAAACCTTAAGAGAAAAAAAACAACATTATCCTCGCGCGGATTTTGGAAAACAATTTATGTAAAGTTGTTCTCTTTAAGAGCGCTTCGATTCCTTAAAATAGCAAAAGACATCTCCATATTGACGGCAAAGATCAAGTTGAATCCGAGAGCAACAAGAAACTAAACAAATAAAACACGGAAGATTTATAATGGTTCACTCTCGATCCAAGAGTCATAAGTAGAATCTACACAGCTTTAACAATTAGTAGTTCCAAACTCCAAAATACAAACGAGAAAAGATAATTGCAAAGTAATTAAAAATATTAGTAGAAACTCAAACTATATTAGAGCTGATTATATACAGAGTAGCTAGCTAGCTAGCGACTGAAGAAAGCGTAGAGGATGATACAGATGTAGAAGAGGAGGGCGGCGGGGACGAAGATGACGAGGGGGACGACGGCGGCGTAGGAGTAGGAGCTGCCGCAGCCGAGGGTGCCGAGCTTGATCTGGACGACGTTGATGAGGGCGAGCATGAGGAAGACGCAGCCGGCGACGGAGCCGACGCCGGAGATGAGCATGCCGACGCGGAGGACTGACTTGTTGATGCGGCAGAGGAAGCCGCCGCGGGCGCCGGGGCGGCAGTGGGGGCTGCGCCAGATCCGGATGGCCTGCTTGATCCCGACGGCGACGAGGCTGGAGAAGAGGAACGAGCTGAAGGAGTATACGTGGAAGGCCACGAGGTCCTCGGCGACGGAGGGGCCGGGGTTGCAGCCGTCGTCGGCGGCGTCGATGAGGGAGTTGGTGGGGTCCCTGGGGTTCCACGTCAGCCCGATGAACACGGCCAGCGTGAAGAGCGAGTTCACGTTCACGATGCCGTCCAGTGCCGTGATGTGCACGCTGGTGCTGCCGTCGGATGCCATCTTTCGGCGGTGGGGAGGGGAATCGGACGGTGGAGATTCGGCGGAGGATTTAGTTCCGGTTAGTAGTAGGAGCAGTAATTGATTGATGCAGTAGCAGAGATTTCCAAAGAGAGAGAAAGAAAAAGTTGATATTGGAGTTTAAAAAAAGAAAAAGGTAAGAAAAAAGAAAGAAAAGTGACGAGTAAGCTGTTGCTTTCCGTTTTTAGTTTTATATTTCCGTTTTCAAACGTGAAATTTATTTTCATTTATTTTGTGAAATCATGTGCATAGTGCATTTGTGCATCAATCTAAATTTTAAATTAATTAACTTTTTAAGAAATCGATATAGAAAAAAATAAAAATTTTAGTTCCAAAATAAAAAATCAAACAAATTAGAAATTTATTAAACAATAGAAAAACTCACCGAAACGAAAAGGACGATCATTTTACTTTTCTCATTTATTTTTTTAAATCATTTATTATATTAATTTTAAAATTAAAAAATTACTTATTTAATCTTTTAGTTTTCTCAAAAAAATTTTACAATTAAATTATTTATCTTTATTTTTTATTCTTTCTTCCTTCTTTCTCCCCATCTTATAAATCTAAATCACTACACAGTTTCTTTTTTAAATATGTTTTGTTTTATTTTTACTTTTATTTTTTAAATTTTTTTCTCATCAGTTTTTTTCTTTTTTTTTTCTTTTTAGATATCTAATAAAAATTCTTCATCAGTTTATATGTTGAGATAAAAATCTATGAACGAATTTTTTGATATATTTCTTCTTGAGACGATAAAAACTTGATGATAATATACTGATAAAACTAAGTATTCCACCAGCATAGTTGAAAATATTATGAATTGGTTAATACTTTTATTAGACAATTAGAAAAAACTCACAATTCAGAATTTGCATGAATTCTTAATTATTTATCTTAATTATTTATAAAATGAATAACTAATCAAATCAATATATTTGATTATATATACACATCATGCATATATATTTTTCATTTGCTTGTTATTTCTTAAAAAATAAAAAACTAGTTATAATATGGAACTACAAAAACTATTGAAAAGTATGAATGATAACAAACAAAATAAAAGAATCTTATGTTAAAAAAAAATCTCGTGAAAATGAATTAAAAAATAACAACAAAATAGAACATTAAAAAAAAAGTAAGAAAAAAATATATAGGGATTTAGACTGTAATGCAAGGAGAAAGAAAAAAGTAAATAACTTGTGGACAAAAATAGTAATTTGTAGAGAACAATACTCTAGGTTGTTTGGATGGAAGGTGTAAGCCTAAGTTTATAGGTTCATTTTTGTCCCCCTTAAAAAAAATGATCAACAAAAATTATAACTAATTTTTAAAAAATGAATTAATTTTAATTTAAAAATTATCTCTCAAACCCATGGTCCAAACGTATGCTAACTCTACATACCAAATTAGACAAAATCCCCATCAAGAAGACAAGGTGGGAACTACGAAATGCACATCTAATGTTTTCTTGTTACCAAATCAACTTAACACTAAATTAATTAGCCCTTTAATTCTCCTAATACTTTTATAAAAATTTGAAAAAATAAAATCCAATTATATCAATATTATTGGGTGGTAATTTCATCACTTCCAAGCACATGCAGTGCCCAAGCCCATGGTCGACCAAAGGTAGAGAGCTCAAACGTCACGGAAGTTAAAGTGATAACAAGAAATGTAACAGTTATTAATCAAGGCGTGTTCAACATTTGTTATGCATTAAAACATCTTAAAGAGGAAAACCAAGTATTAACTGAAATTATAAGAAAATAGGATAAAGTAAGGGCTAATTCAAAATTCACGGCCATAAATAAGAATAATCCAAAAATTCTTTTATGCTTCAAAATTTCAGAAATTTACAAAAGTGCCGCCAACCTGATATCTGAACCTCTCATCTTCTTTCTCTGGCCGAACACACACACACTCTTTTCTCTCTCTCTCTCTCTCTCCAGGGAAGCACAACCCAAGCTTTGTTTACCTTGGCTTCACCACCGAGCTTTCAACTGAGTAGAACGGCAATTTCTGCGGCGAAACTTTTCGGAACGACGAGAAATTTCAGAGATCTTCAAATTCTGAGGTAGGGTTTTCTCTCTCTAGAATGACCTTGGTCAGTTGGTCTGAAATCTCCCTCTTGAATTTTGCGTTTTTCTTCTTGATTTCGATTCTAGAGTGTGATTAAATCTCTTTGTCATTTTGATTTTATAAATTAAAAGAAAAAAAAAAACATATAATCCCGAAATTCTCAGTACTTAGAGATGAGCCTGTCGAGATTTTCCTTAATAATTTTCTTGTTTGTTCTGAAAACTGATGGGAATATCTTTTATATTATCTTGGTTTTGCACGAGCTATAGATGCCCTCCATTTTCAGTAGTGAGATGTATTTAGTTTTATCTTAAAAAAAAAAAAAAAAAAAAAAAGGGAGTTTCTGCAAAGATTAAAGAATCAAATTGAGGCCTAAATGATAGGATTTATTTTTTAAAAAACCTAATTAATATGATTAAATCAATATTTTGAGACTTTTATGAATAATTTAGTTAATAGTTTCCTAATAAGAAGTGGCCTGGCTTAAAAGGGGCCTAAGGCAATTGCCTTGATGGCTTTACCCTTAAGCCGACTCCGTGTACAGATCGGTCGATTAGCTCGGTTGGGAGTGAGGACGGACCAAATTGTCAACCATGGCTGCTATAGTACAATGGTGCAAGCTCAAACATTTAATCAAAGAACTGAAAATTCGGAGGTAATGTAGAAGTATCGAATTGCCTTGCATATGTTATTGAGCATCTTGTGGACTATTGATGTTTTGTCCGAACTCGTTTCGTACATTTCTTCGATGTTAGCTCTTTGGTGAAGTAGCTGTATTATGTATGTAAGTTGTTCAGGGTGGCAATGAAATTTTGTTACTCCTTGTAGGGACAACTTCTTTTCCTCCTCTTATTGCATTGGTGTTGTAGAATGTTGTTTGTCTCTCTTATCTGCTATTTTTCATAGTATTGCCTTCTTATTAACACAACACACTTCCCTCGACTAGATTCTTTTTGATGAAACTTAATAAAGATCATTTGACTGATTGGTTGACTGTCAACTACTATGCACATTCAAGGATAAATGGAACATCAAAGCTCCCAGTCACCACGCGGAGAAAAATGTCGGTGACATAGATAAGTACCGAATCTCTAGCAATATTGCAAAAAAGGACAAGGCCGATTTTCTTGTAAAGACCGTAAGTACATGAACTTGAAGTTTCTTTCTCTTTTATACTTTGCAATCGGATTATAGAATTTGGTGCAGATTTTTACTGCCTACTTATTTGAATTTTACTGTAATTGATTAGAGATCTTGTGTCAAATATTAATAGCTTCTGTTGGTAAATGGTTAGAAAAAGCCTTAATGAGCATCAAATAATCCTCATGCTGCCATAAAGTTGTCTTCATTTTGAATTCTTTTTTTCTTTAGAAATATGTTATTTCTCGTTTCTAGCACTTCCTATTAAGGCCTTGTTTGGTGGGAGGAAAAAGAGGAAGAAAGATGGGGGGTGGGCGGGTTAGTGGATCAGTTTTAAGAAAGGGATTAAAGGAGTGAGTAGATTAGGTGAAGGATTCAAAATCCTCCAGAGGACTCCAATTTTGTCTTCTGAAAATTGAAAGGATGGGAGGAGAGAATCTTTGCCAAACACAATACGAAAAAGGTCCTCTTTTCCTCTGCATTTTCTCTCCTAGGTTATATACACCTTCCTATTTGCTGTCCCTCTTACCAAGTACGGCCTAAGAGAAAACTATTAAGATAACTTCAACTTTGCAGCTTCTTGATCTCGAGAACAGCAAGGAGGTTGTTTATGGCACGCTTGATGCTTGGGTTGCATGGGAGGAAAACTTCCCTATAGCATTGCTTAAAAGGGCATTGCTCATTCTTGAGAAAGAACAAGAGTGGCATAGAGTTGTGCAGGTAAGAATAACACTCTCTCTCTCTCTCATTGTTCTTTGCCAATTTTTGTTTTTTGACTCTTCTCTTATAGGTAATTAAATGGATGCTAAGCAAGGGGCAGGGAACCACAATGGGCACGTATGGGCAGTTAATACTAGCTCTAGACATGGACAATAGACCCGAAGAAGCACACGAAATTTGGGACAACAAAATCGGTGGTTATTACCATTCGGTTCCTTGGCAGTTGTGCCGGCAAATGATAGCAATATACTACCGCAACAACATGTGGGTCAAGCTCACAAGGGTAAGCTCTTTTTGTGCTGTAAATCATCTGCTTTTCAAGGTTGTTTCTTGAGTTTTCAGCTATCTATTATAAGTAGCTTGTAATAACTCGGACCTCGGTCATTGTAAAATGATTTCGAACCAGTTTGACGGCTTTTGGAGTCCATAACAAGATACAAGTAGGTGCATGGTAGAAAATGCAAAAAAGATATTTGCAGACTAAAGCAGTTTTACCATTATTTTGAGAAGTTAGATTTTCTTAACTTTTGACTTCTAGTTATCGTTTTGCTATAAGTCGAATAGAAGTTCTAAAAGCACAGCAATCCCAAACTTAGCCCGTAACTCGTCTCTTCTCCATTTTATTTCATTTATGTTGAATTGTCAAGTAGATATTGGAACTTGACTAACCTACTTATTCATGCTTTTGTTTGATAGCTTTTCGAGGAGCTGGAAGCATATGATCGAAAACCTCCCGAGAAATCGATCGTGCTTCGAGTGGCAAACGCATACGAGGCTTTAGGCAGACTTAAAGATAAAGAGAGGATCTTGGAGAAGTATAATTATCTTTTGACCAAAGATAAATCACCCAAGAAACCAAGAAAGAATGGTTGTAAGAAAAAGAAGTAAAGCAGGTTGAAGCTGTAACTGTTGGTTTATTGCATTTTTTAAAGCAAATTTCTTTGATATGTGTACTAGTACATGTATTTTTTTTTTTTTTTAATTTTAATACTGGGAAGGTAAGAAAATTGCATTTCTCGTCGAAATTAGATCATTTAGCTCTAATTAAAGGACCGATTGACTCAGAAAATGAGAAAACGGATAAAGAAACATGGATTTAGAAAACGACAATTGAACGGAAAAGAGATGGACAAGGACGGACATAAAAGAGATAGTATTACCCAAGACGACATGATTTGGACTTTGGAGAAAACCAACAGCACTGTAAAATAGGGAAAGGGCAAAAAAAGATATCAACAACGATAAGAAAGTCCGACCGACTTTAGAAAACGACAAAGACCTCCGAACGAGAAGACAATAAGAAAATGTTTCAAATTTTTACCAAAGAGCGATGATTTGATTCGAAAAACGACGTAAAAGACAATTATAAAAAAATAAATAAATAAATAAATAATAAAAAAACGCGATGTAAAAGCCGTAATAATCGCATAACAATCATGATCATGTTCCCAAAACAAGACAACAAAATAGAAAACGACAAAGATAACAAAAAACGATAACACTGGGAATACCGAATGGGACAATAATTTGGGGAAAAAAATGAGAACGCCGTTGCCGGGGATCGAACCCGGGTCACCCGCGTGACAGGCGGGAATACTCACCACTATACTACAACGACCTTGTTGTTCAAAGTGTTCTACCTGTACAACTTAACAAATTTTTAAATACGTGTTCCTCAATCGTTTTTTTATTTTTAGTTTTTAATTTTATTTTATTTTTTACATAATATATATTTAAGTTCTCAACACATGGAATCAACCTATTGCCATTAATAATTTTTTATGCAATTGTGAATCGTAGTCTATGCCTAAGAACGAATTAATGGGAGAGTTTCAGTTAAAAGGAGTTAGAAAAAAACATGAGACAAGCAAGCTAGAGTTTACTTAAAAAGGTTATCAAAACTAAAATACAAGAGAAGCTATCAAGACATGATCAATCAAACTAACACGAGAGAAGTCATTTAAGTCGTGCTTGTCTTAATGATTGGCTTCTTGTTGTCGAACTTAGCAATGGAAGAGGATTTGGCTATCTTAATTTGGCAATTTACTATCTAAATCCTCTAATAGAAATTTTTTTCCCCTATTCTGATAAATGATTAATTGACACATTAACCACTAATAACTCTAAGAGGAGAAAAATGTACGACATAAGAAAAAGAAGAGAGAAATAATATATTTTATTAGAATTTTTTATTTTATTAGTATTCATAATTTTTGATAGTATTATTAATATTATTGCCAAAGGAGAATTTCATTATGATTCATAGAGGAGTCACTTATTTATTTATTTATTTGGTTAGTGCTTTTAGTGAGTGGGTTGATGTATCTTATCGGACAGAGAGAAAGAGAGATAATTTTAGCAGATGATCCGAATTTGATGATTTACTTTTATGAAGTTTCATTTTACTTGAATTATTGTTGCACTTTTTTTTTTTTTTTTTTTTTGAAAAGTACTCTTTCACAATTAATCCTATGAGATACTCAATATGTAAGCTTCGTGGTGAATGGACAATCGTTATAGATAAAGCGCTCAAATCTTTTTTCTAATTTTAGGTACTAAACACTCGTCGACAGCCGTAGGAATTTATCTGGCAATTTGAATGATTTTGCACCATGATTTCGTATATGGCCTAGCACAGCTGTAATGTTATTCATATATTTACAATTTAAATTTTGAACAACAACTGGGCATTTGGTCTAGTGGTATGATTCTCGCTTAGGGTGCGAGAGGTCCCGAGTTCAATTCTCGGAATGCCCCATTTTTACTTTTTACTTTTTTTTCCCCAAGTCTTTTTGGGTACTTTCAAAAGGAAAACTGGAAAAAATAGATTTTCCTCCTTAATTGACAACCGAATTGAAAGCCAAAAAAAAAAAAAAAAAGATAGATGATATTTGCACAGAATTTGGAACAAGCAAATATCATGTCTATGATATAACCTTTATGTTTTTAGCTACATTGACATGCATACAACAAACTCAACCAATAAATTTTAAATTCCAATAGTTTTCCTATCATGACTTTCCTCACTTCTGTAACTCTACAACTATCACTCCCAAATAGACACAAACTTTTAACCATTTTTCTTCTGCAATTTAGACCCGTTTTGGCGGGCTGTGGACTCCTTTCGATGTTCGATGTTTTCCTTGCCACACGAGCTCGTAACCGGAGCAGATCCCTCATTTGAATTGCCACAGATCTTGGGCTTCGTCTCAACACCGAGATAATTCGTCAAGACTCTTCTTACTCCGAAGCCACGGCGATGGGGCTTGCTATTGTTGTTGCTGTTGTTGTTGTTGTTACTGTTGTGATGGAGAAAAGGAGTTCTCTCTCCCCTGGCGGGGCTAATTAGCGGCGCAGGCGAAAAGCTTGGAGTTGAAGAAGCTGTCCTATACGGAGTGCTTGAGGCAGGCACTGGATAAGAGATGGGGACTTTCTTATGAGAAATTACACTCACTTTAGGAGCTGATGACAATTTCTCAGAATGCTTAGTCAAGTCATCGACATAGAGTAGATCATCGATACGAGCCACAATGTTGAAAGCCAGGCTCTCTAAAACTCTCGAGTAGCTTTCGAGAATCGATTTCCCAACATCCTGCAGTCACAGAAAAAGGGTCATTTGAATTGTAAAGGACAAAACTAAATTCAGGAGAAAATTGACTTGTAATAATGTTTTACTTTGTTGAACTGGATCTTGCTGGTGTCTAAAGTAGTTTGAGTGAGAGAAGGAAACCGCTGCTTCAAGCAAAGAAGGAGACTTTCCGATCTTTCCGCTAACAATTCCCTTTTATCTCCGTCGATCATCAGGTCCTTCACCATATCCCATGACGACTTTGTAGTGGAACGGCTAGGATGAGTTGGCGGTTTCGAATGAGCTCTTCGACGCCATACGTATATGGAGGCCTCAACGCGGTTCGCCACCTCAAGAGCAACATGTTCTGATGACAGATCAAGGCAATCAAGCAGGCATTCGGAAGAGAATTGATCGGATGTGATATACCGGTAAATGATGTCTCCGAGGCAGGCCCTCCCATTCTGAAAAATTTCAATCTCCCTATTTTATTATTAATCCGAGAATATGAACCTCGCCAGAATTTCGAAATTTTAGCTATTTCTTCTCACCTTCGGAAGAGCTTCCAAGTACGAATCAGGGACTTCCATTTCTGCCAAGGTAATGCTGTTGATAGCCATTGCAGCTTTAAGTATTTGGTTAGTGCATTCCCGGGTGTGATTCAACTGCTTTCTCGAATTCTCGCCCAGGCCACCAGCGGGGACTCGGGGTACAGGTAGCCACCACTTCTCTTCTTGCCGCTGCAGCGATTTACGAAACGAGGCTGATCCGTCTGCATCCTGGGCTACTACCCCTTGATCCACATACCAAAACTCCGTATCCACAAAACTGTCCAGAATTTCCTTTATTACGAAAAAAAAAAAAAAAAAATGGGGTCATCATAAATTCAGAATTTTTTCTTGTTTTCAATTCATATAACTAGTTTAGAACTTAGAACTTACCAGAAGCATGTTGTCTAACTTTCGCAAAGCAGGGAGATTGATAAACATGTCTGATCTAGGCCTACAAGTCATAACCTTCAAAATGCACAACAAATTAAGATCCAAAATACTAGTAATTTTCTACATAAAGCAGGAATATACGAAGAAGATTTACCTCAAGTTTTTTCCCGTCGGGGAATGTTTGCCAAGAAGGAATTAACTCCACAATGTGATCGCTAACGCAAAGAAGCCATTCCATCTCTCTTCGCCACATGGCTTTCTTCTCTGAAGGCAAGGGCTCCAATCTCCACAGTTGCCCAAAAATGGTAGCTTTTTTTTTTTAGATGAAAATAAATAAATAAATAAAATCAGTTGAAAAATATTAAATGTACAAATAAATACTACAAATTTGAAAAGAACTTACCACAGAGATTAGTAAGGGAGTTTGAAATGGCCAGAGCTGTGCAAACCCCTTTGCCAGAACCTGACATGTCTTCTCCAAGCAGCAACTTTGCAAACCTCTCCTTCATCATCTCAAGCTCTGTTCAATTTTTCCCCAAAAAAAATTTTTAATTAAATTATAATTTTGACAATTGGGTATATGTACTCTTTACTGCCAAACCCAGAAGCAGATAAAGAGTTGAATGACAAAAACCTACCGTTGGGTTCCTGATATAAAAAGAAAATAAGACAATTTTTAAAAATTTGGAGTCTTCGCCATGTGACATAGTCCTCTTGTACTTCTTCATATCAAAAGAAAAAGGTGAAAAAGCATGTCTTGGTATCTTTTTTTTAGTTTTGTTTCAAAAAAAGGTAAACAAAAAAATTTCAAAAGTTTCAAAATATTGACCGTTTGCACATATTTCTTCCCAAAAAAAATTTCAAATTTCGCATTCTCACAAAGTGAAGTTATACTTCTGTATACACATGTATATGTGTAGATACGTATAGATATACATATATATATGTACATAAAACTGACCTGAAATCTTGGAACTCAAATCGGTGAACTTGGAATCATTGACGAGGGACTTTTTCTCATCTTCGGAGTCATCAGCGAGAACAGGGGATTTGCGAACGTCGGCTCTGCGAATAGGCCAACCCAAGCGAGGCGGTGAAGAAGACGACCCTTTGGCTTTAACGTCCTCAGTGGAGACGTCGGAGCTCGATCTGCCGGAGCTGGTCTCGCCGGACTCGGCGCTCGACTCAGTGACCGATGACTCGGTCTTGTTGTTGTTGTTGTTGTTAGCGCCCAAAATTTCAAACCCATCTTTGCGCTTCTGGAGGCTCTCCTTCTTCTTGACCAGAGCTTCCATTTCAAGCTTCAAACTCGTCTGGAGACCAACGGACCAGCACAAGAAATGAGCCAGAATTGCTGGTTATTATTAATATTCCTTTTGGGGTTCTGCTCCGAGTTCAGGCATGGCCAAGCTGAGCCTGAGAACTTTTCAGAGCAAAACTTTTTTTTGGTTTCAACACTATAGGCAATAATGAACTGAAGCTGCTCATAATAAAAATATGAATAATAATAATAATTCAATGGAGTAGAGTGTGGCTAAAATATGGCTAGAGATAGATTGTTTTTCCGATAAATCGGGGGTCTCTCTTTCTCTCTCTTCCTTATGAGTACGATTTTCATGGAAAATTTATGTTAGATTTCTCTCTGTTTCTCTCTCTCTCTCTCTCTCTGTGTTTCTCTCTCTAGATTTGATTTTCAAAGGTGAGACGAGGGTAACTGCCAATCGCCACATGCCGTGCCAACGTCTCTCTTTTTCTCTCAATCTCAATCTCACACTGTGTATAGTTTACGTTCAAAATAATAATTGAATAATGGTAGTAGATGAGAGAGTACGGATTTGTTAATTTCAATTTACAGTTTTGCCCTCCTTAGCTGCGCCTTCAAACACATATTTTATCGGTCTCCGAGTACAAAAACAGTGAGGAATGACACCTGTGACATCTTATTTTTTTTTATTTTATAATCAGTAATTGATTTATGTATAATTTTTGTATTAAAAATCTTATAGTATAAACTATTTAAAATTATCAATATAAAAAAAATTAAGTATCATTGAAAAATTACATTAAAATCAATTAATTATAAAAATAATGCACATAAAAGTAACAAATGTCATCCTGTACATATACCGCATAGAAATATTCTCATATATATATATAAATATGACGATAAAGTATTATTATGAACTATCATATTTTTATTAGATCCTATAAATTTTATAATGAGATTTAAAGTTCAATATCATCAATAGACATACCTTACTATAAAGCTTTAATACATATGAATTTGTTTGTCTAAATACTATTAGAGTTTGTAATTGACATGAAATTAATATACGGCAGAAATAAGTTAGAAATGTGAAAAATAATGGAAGGGATGAGTTAGGTTAGGATTGAAATACATATATAAGTTGGTTTTTAAACTTGATTCAATAGTCTAGATTTGCATTTGGTCTCTCCACCAAATCAATTAAATGAATAGGTTTCTTACTCAATATGCAATATACACGCACTTTCCATTTCTCCTATAATAATTTATTTTCAATTAAAAAGAAAAAAAGAAGAAGAAGAAAAGAAAAAGAAAAAGTGTATGTACATTTTTAATAGTAATAGTAAATTAGGAGAACGTGAAAGAGTGGAAGAGTTTTGATTTTAGGTCAATGAAAGACATCCTTAATTATCCGGTTAAGTCAAAATGTTTATGAAACTTATAACCGTTATTGGGTTTTAATTATTATTATTATTATTATATATTTGCCATAGTTTTAATGTTTTCTTAAGGCAAGTGAGAAGCAGAAAATTAAGGGATACTAATTACGAGAATACGTCCGTGCACAACCAAACAAAGGAACTGATTATCATTAATTAGTTAATAATTAAGAATTACAAAGATAATGGCATTTTTTTAGTGTTAAAAGGGTGAGGTAGCAAGGGCTTTATGGTAATTGTATTTCGTTTGATTTGAATTGATTCAAGAGATTCGGTTTGTAGCCGTTTAAGGGCTACTATGAAGGACGAAAGCTGACGCCCATTACTTTACGAAAAGGACCTCCTCTGAATTCCTGATTTCTGAACCCTTTTTTGTTTTCTCCTCTCTCACACACCTCCTAATTCCTATTGCTTTTTTTTTTTTTTTTTTAATAATAATAATAATAATAATAATTTATCGCTTGAAAGCAGAGCCTTTCGGCTTCTTCATCAGCACTTTTTGGTAAAAGGTGAAACGAAGAAAAAAATTGTGGTGATGTTAGTATAGAAAAATGAGTTTAGGTGCGAAATTTATATTAGAAACTATTTTTCTATCTTATTGAGAGGTATTATTATTTTAATTATTAGATTAAGTTTTTAACGATCTGATTTATAATTTTAAGTAATTATGTGTTATGTGCTGTAAATTTTAAACGTTGACATTTATATATTAGATTATTAAAAAGTTAATTAAAACTACATATTTATTTATAGGATAAAAGTATAATTTACATAATAAGATTTTTTGCTTCTTTCATTTTTTTTAATATGTCCAAGAGAGGATTAGGGAGAATTCAATCCAAAAATAATATTCAACAAAAGAAGAACAATCATGGAAAGTTTAGTACTGGATGGCATGAAATAATGTTCATTATATATATATATATATATATATTTTTTAGTTCTTGGCAAACGGCACATTTGATACTAGTACAATATGAGAAGCCAAACATTTACATATATATATATAGTTTTAGTTTTAGTTTTAGTTTTTTTTTTTTTTTGAACTATAATTACTTGTTGTTGCTCAAATATTCATGCAAATGCGAAAAGCTCAAAATTTCCCTTTTCTTGCAAATGAGCTAGAGACTCACCTAATCATGTGGATTGCCTCGTTAATGTAGGTGAACTTTTTCCTCTTATTTTCTTGCCTATTTCCTAGAGAGTTGAATTCTGATTTATACAATGAATGAGTAAAAGAACAGTTGTTGGACTGTTCCGCTATATAATAAAATAGGTGAACTTAACTACTTGAATGGAAAAAAGAGGCTTAAGAATATAAATGGTGTTGAGCATTACGATTGATAATAAAGAGTTCGTCTTATTAATGAGTTTTACTTTCTACTACTAGAGTTCGCCTCATTAATGAGTTTTACTTTCTACTACTATATGATTTTAGATATTACAAGTTTAATATCCGTACGTTACACGGGAAAGAAAGAAATAAATAAATAAATAAATTGAGTATTATATAATAAAAGCAGTTAGTTAAGATAAATATTATAATTATAATAAGTATAATTTTTCCCAAAATCTCTCCCAATAGTGAATATGTAAAATTAAAATGACAATAGTACTAACAATAATAAAAACGATAATAAAAACGAAAACAAAAGCAAAAAAATAAAAAAAAAAATTCTTGTAGTCATACTCATTTAAAGAAAAAAAAATTAAAACAAAAACAAAAATAAAACAAATAACAAAAAAAAATAACAAAAATCTTTAGATTCAAAAGAATCGGAAAAAAACTAACCCTAATTAAAAAATTATAACAAAATAAAATATATATCTCATTTTCTCCTTTTTTTTTACTGTTTTTAAAAAAACCAAAAAAACAAATTTTTATCAGGTTATATACATGCAAAAACGTTTAAAAAAAAGGATTTTTTAAATATAAAACAAAACAAATAAAAAAGACACAAAAAAATGCATGCAAAATCCTTAAAAAAAAGGTCTTTAAAAAATAAAACAAAAGAAACAAAAAAGACACAAAAAAAAACCTAGAAAAAAAATCCGAAATAAAGATAAAAAATTTAGAGTAAAAAATCGTTTAAAAAAAAAAAAAAGACAAAGACAAAGTGAGCAAAAACACAATACAACAATAGATCAGAATCTAACGTCTAAAATTTAGCGTCCAAAAAAAAAAGGCAAAAACAATAGTAAGGAAAAAAACAAACTCTAAATAGTGGTAAAACTGATAACACACTGCATGAAAAAGAAAAGCAACTAAAAAAGAGGGGTAAAACCAGAATAACACTGTAGCAAAGGAAAAAAGCAACTACAAACGAAGGGTAAAATCATCCATTAATAATTTTACAAGGACAAAGTTGTCCCAACACTGTATCAAATGGTAAAAGTAACTAAAAGTCAAGGATAAAATTGTCAATTGACCAAAAAAATAAAGGGTAAAACCGGCATAATACTATAGCGGAGAAAAATATAGTTAGTGATGAAGAACAAAAAAGTCATTATGCTGTAGAAAAAGATAAAAGTTACTGTACATTTCACTGTTCATTCACTGTAGCAAAAGGTAATGTACAGCACTGTAGCTAATGTAGCAAAATTAGGAACAAAAAAATCAAATATCATTGTTGATCACTGTAAAAAAAAACAGTAAAAGTCCCATTTCCTTTAGTATATGTATTCACTGTAACAAAAGGTACTGTACAGCACTGTGCAACACTGTAGCTAATGTAACAAAATTAGGAAGAAAAAAAATCAAAAATCACTGTTGATTACTGTAGAAAAAACAGTAAAAGTCACATTTCCTTTAGTATATGTATATAATTTGGTGCCATATAACATTGTTATGTATCCTTCATTAGATTACATGATCTTTAATTATTTTTAAACCTAATTTCTTTCTTCCAATGTTTACCACGGAGAGAGAGAGAGAGAGAGAGAGAGAGAGAAAATGTTCACATTTCACGTGAAGAATATATAAAACAAATATCAATAGCATTTAAGAATGTAGTTTTCTTTTGATTCCTTACAAACAAGGCTAGAACTTTAATAGATTATTTAAAGACATTTTTCCAGTACTTTAAGTTGAATTTTAAATTTCAACCTCTAAACTTCATACCAAGAGGGTAATCCCAAAAGTTCCCTAAGGTGCTTGTAGAATTGTGCTCAATTCAACCATTAAAATTCATTGTTTTCTTATAAAGGTAAAGGACAAAATGGCATATTTTATATAGCCGTTTGTGACATCATAATAAACTTTCCTTGACTTTTGATGAGTCCATGGTGGCTATCGGCTGCTTTTTCTTTTCTTTTCTTTTTTCCCCCCCAAAAATTCAATTTATACATTCTGTTCCCTCCTTTTCTGTTCAACTTTCTTTCTTTCTTTCTTTCTTTCTTTATTTCTTTGTTTTTGTTTTTTTGTTTTTTTTTGTTTTTGTTCGTTTTTGGTAATCATACTATTCAACTTTCCATTGTTTTGTACATAAAATAGAACATGAAATAATGTTAGAATATTGTCATGTGGATTAGAGTTTCCCCTTGGGAAATATATTCCTACTTTGCTTAGCATAAAAATTTGTAGTAAATTCAGATTTCGTGATGCCTTTGAAGTAATAAAATAGTCAATTCAATTTCATTTGCATATCACCATTGATAGCGGTAGTAAGGGATAGATCATTACATGGCCCTCGCTCTTCTATGAATCAGAGGTTCGATTCCTTGTGTTTGTGTTTAATCATTTGAAACACGAAATCCATTTATTGAAACTTAGGTAACAGTTATTTTATTTCATATCTTTAGCTATGCTCTCGAAAAGTTGTACAATCCAAAGATCACATCATTTTCAGTTTCAGCTGAGAACAAATTTCTTGAATTTAAAAGGGGTCCATCCCAAACTTATTCTTAGTCAATTTAAAAGGTAGAAGTAGCTGAGGCCTCTTTTTAATAATAGTGTGGACCACTGTCAAGCCAGTCCATTAAAGTGATGGACTGGCCATTATCCCTCTGAAACCTTTTTTGAAATTCGACCAGTCATTACTAGTTTCAGGAGAGCCTGAGAGATTTCAATTGAGAATCTTACCAGAATTACCAGGGAGGCAATCAGACAGACTCGCAGAGAGAATGTGAACAAATTATATATATATATATATATATTTCGGTAAATTACTAGGTTGATTTATAAATTTTTAAGTTTGTATAAATGTGGTTTTTATTTTTTTTTAAGTTAAAATGACCATAAACTATTTAAAATATTGTTACAGTAGTTATTTCTGTTAATTTATGGACGATATTCATTAGTTAGTATCACTTTTTGATCAAATCACTAACGAAATCCTTTTAAAATTAATTGTAAGGACTAATGTATAAATATTTTATTATTTTAGGAACATTCCAGCTATAAAAAAATATATCATAAATTCAAGTTGTACAAACTTAAAAGTTTATATATTTTTTAAATTAGTGGTGATTGATTCAAACTCTTTATCTTTCAGTAAAATCAAATGTAAAATTATCGTTAATTAATGTTTGTAACCACGTGAATAAACTATACTTATAGTCCACTGGATACATTCTAAAATATAATTGTTTATTTTACTTCTTTTCTAAGGAAAAGAAATTTAAATCTCAAATTCTCGTGTCCGTCTCTCATAATTATTTCTGTAATTTAGTGTATTTTGTTCTTTTTATCTCTCCCTGTATATGATGACACGTATGCGTGCACTATAATGTTTGGACTCGAAATTCAAATTGATAAATATTCAGCAAAGAAATAAACGCCAAAAGTCAATAGAAAACTAACTGTTGTTTTTGTTTTGCTTCTTTTTTTTTTTTTTAATTGCTCTTATGCCACCATTATTATTATTTTGTTAAGAATGACACTAATTAAAACAATTTTTATTTTTGATGCACTGTGTGGTTGCTTGTTTTAAGTGTTTGAACTAAAAAATGCTGGTTCAAACATTTTTTGTTGTAGTTTTTCTTGTAAGGTGAATTAGATCGATCAATTCGGTTTTTTACTAAATATATGTACCCAATCAATCTATTGGTTTTCTAGGATGGCAACACAAAAAACGGTCATAAGTTGCCTGGTTTAATTGAAAAGCCAATCGAGTATAATCGGTTTGGCTCAATTTGATTATACATTTACGGTTTTTTTTTTTTTTTTCCGGAAGATTTTCTTGTTTTTCAGCATGTTGTTGTTGTTGGAAGGCCATGTTTCCTATTAAAAAAGGGGAAATTTTCATCATTACTCTTACAAACACAAGTAATTTCAAAGACGTGTATATTTTATAAGAAAAAAAAATACAAATCCAAAAAATGAGAAAACATAGCCAAAATTAAGTTTTAAAGTCTTGATCAAGAATAGGACGCAGCCATGACCAGTTTAGCGGCAAAGAAAAGGCAAAGTATTCGCCAAAAGTACATGTTGGGCGGGTGAAGAAGATGACGTAGGACGTGCAGCCACGACGTCGACGGGGGGCCGCGGTTTTTGGTTGAGATGTGAATGAGAGAACAGCTGAATGGGTTGAGATGTTGAGAGTGACTGAATCGTTGAATGGGTTGAGTGGTGATTTTTTTTTTTTTTTTTTTCCAAACAGTGGGTGGGTGAGTTGGGTAACCAAACAAACAAGCTATATGGAATTAAATTTAATTTGTTAGAAGTTCGAGTAATAATTTTCACCAAACAATACAATATAAAAAGCATAGAATTTTTTTTATTACTTTTAGGGAAATTTTAAGGGAATCCCCGTCTTACATCTTTTATCTTCTCTCTCTCTCTCTCTTTTTTTTTTTTTAATAGAAGGAATGATGCACATCTTTTCTATCAAAATAAAAGAGTTAAAAAAAAAAAAAGAAAAGGAGTTTAACTTAAAAGGAAAAATCTTTAAAAACGAATAATAAAAAAAATAAATAAATACACAATTTTTATTTTTAAAAAGACGTTAATCATTAAAACATGTACTAATATTGATTAATTACTAATTCATGATCAATTAATGATTTATTATATAAAAAAACTCATTTTTCTAATTTTATAAAATTTTGATCATTTATTGAAAAATTTTCTTTAAAAAAAAATCATTTATCCATAAAAAATAAACAATTTTCAATTCCTCAAAAAAAAAAAAAAAAAAAGTTCAATAAAAACGGTAACAAGACACGCGTGTAAAAAAGAAAAGTGATTGATTGGGTTTACGAGGCTGCTGCTCTGAGGAATTTGGCCCTGAATATTACGTGGGATTATACCCAATAAAACTCCCCCTTCTTTTAGGGCCCAAACCAAAACTTACGAATAAACCATTACCGGCCAATAATGGCACCAAAATAGGAACAAAAAAAAAAAAAAAAAAACACCGACAGAGAAACAGAGAGAACACCATGGAGAAGAGAAACCGAGATGAGAAAGACATTTTCTTGACTTTAAAAGAGGTAGGCGGATAATCAAAGAAACGCCAGCCTGGATCCAATCACCTCCTACCATCCACCCACAATTATTTTTTTTAATAATTTATAATTCCCCATAAACTTTCATTTTGACCCAAAAAAAAAAAAAAAAAAAAAAAAAAAAAAAAACCCTTTACCCAGAAAGTGAAAAAACTAACAGAGAAAAAAAAAAAAAAAAAAAAGAGTGCTTTCCAGTTGATTCTCAACAGCTGACTCTTCCTCTCTCTCCATCTCGGACTGACCTTTTACTTTCCCACAAAGGTAATACTAACACACATGTATGTACACATTTTTATTTGGTATTGGTTTTGTTTATGTGTTTTATTTGTGTCTGTGTGTAATTACGTATCTACGTCTTTGTTTCGGATTTTGCTATGAGTTTCTGGTTCTCTGATCGGAAACTGTACGTGGGTTTTTTGCATTTCGGTTAAATGTCGATTTGCCTTTTAGATTATTAAGCTAATTTTGCTCAATTCTGGTTTTTTTTTTTTAATATAATTTTAATGTGGAATATGATTGATTCAAATTTTAGCTTGCTTCGGCTCATTGACCAAAATTATAACTCTTTTTAACTCCCTTTATATGTAGAATTTCAATTATGTTTTTTTTAACAGATTTGATATGTAATCATTAACAATGTTAATGGTGAAATATGTTAAATAATGTCACATTAATTTCCTATATACACAGTCCTTGTGGAAATAATTAATCTTTGTTTCACTTTAAATTTGCATCATTAACTTTTCAATATGAAAATTAAGAATTTAAAATATAGAATTTAGAGTTAGGATTCATGTTTATCTGTGGTTATTTAGGATTTATTCGAGTTTGATTATTATTAGGATTTATGTGTCTATAGATAGAGCTAATATTTGTAATTTTAACTTCAGACCTTGATGATTATTCTCTTTTCTCTCTGGATTCCTCTACTTCTTCCCTCAATTCTTCTCTCTCTTTTTCTTAAATCAATCTCGGTCCTACGTCGCTATACCTTGCGCCATATTAATTCATGTCAGCTGTTTATGCCGAAATCCTCGTGCTCTTTGTTGTTTGCAACAGGTTCTTGTGATGCACATGTTGTTGAACTACTGTTTGGGATATCTACAAGACGATGCTTGCTCAGTAAATTAGCCATCAGACTGTTTTTTTATGTCGCAGAGTTTAGTATTGGTGTGAGAGACTAGAGTCAATTTTGTCACTAATGTGGCCCTTATACGTCTTGTTTAATAAGGCTTTTGGGACAGAAGAATATAGAATACCAGAGAGGGAACATTCGAATTTCTTCAAATCCTTCCTACAAGAGCAGCCATCCGTTAAAGGGAAATCTTTTGGTTCTGTCTTGCGCTGCTCACATTTTGTAGAAGTGAGTGCACTGAAAACTTTTCCCGTCTCTTTTGCTGATACTCCATTTGGAATTTTTACTTTGCCAACTTTGTTAGTTAAAGTTAAGTACCAACCCATAAGTTTAAAATTCTTAAATGCTATGGTGCTTACAGGTTCCGCACATAAATCAGTTATATTCTTGGGATTGTGGCCTCGCTTGTGTTCTGATGGTTTTCAGAACTGTTGGCATCAACAGCCACAACATCGAGTCACTCGCCAAGTTATGCTGCACTACGAGGTTTTTCCTTGAAACTTTGATTCCTCATCCTAGTTATATCTTTTCAACGTTCAATTTGTGCATCACTGGTCGAGTTTACAGAGTTTTTTTTTGAAGTATTGCTTGAAATCCTAGGTACATGATTGTGTTACTAGCTTAAAATTCTATTAAGTCCTCTCATCGTCTTGTTTTATACACTAATTCTTTGCAAATTTGCATCTAGTTTTAGCATATGATGGCTAGTGAGAAGTTTTCAAACGTAAATTGGGTTAGAAATGTTAACGACTCGGACTATAAAAGATTTTGCTGAATTTAGATAAATGCAATTCTCATTCTCTGTCCTATGGGTGCAGCTTAAGTTAGTCAAAGCAGTGAGGGAATCATTCAGAGACTCCCAACTTTTGTCATGTTTTTGCTTTCCTCCTTATGCTGTAGTTATTAGACATGATTAGACCAAAGTCACGGTTCAAAGTAGTTGGTAAACCAAACCTAGATCCTGTGCTGCATCTTTTAAAGCTATTTTGTTATCAGAACATATTTTTGGTCCAAAAGAACGAAAATTCTTGCTTGATTAGTTTGGTGATTGCACGCCTTGGGTTGTATAGTCTCTGCGTGTCTCGTTCTCTCCCCTTGCCTGTTTGTCGTGAAATACCACTCTGAGCTGTGTTTTTGGCATTTTAACGATTGTTATATGTCTTAACGGCTTTAAATTAGTTATGTTCTTGTATGATTTGAGTTTAAAGATTGAGACACTTGACAACTTTATGACCGTGTAAAGGTCTTGAAAAATCTTGGATGCATAAAGGTCAGAGGTCATACAACACGTTACAAATGCTTTGCCAGGGTTATACACCAGCTTCTTCTTTTCTTTCTTTCTTTTATAAATAATCCAATTAAAAAAAAAAAAAAGGGGGAAACAAATGAGCGTGTCGTTGGCCCCTGTACTGGTCATGCAGCTACCAAACGTGTTGGTAACTTGGAATATGGTTGAATCTTTGTACTTTTTACGTGAACAATTTTTGGCCAAACACCGAAGTTAGGTGTATAGTTGATGCATACATGATCCATCCCAACTAGCTAAAAGTTGATGTCAGAAAATTTTAATAGAACTCATTATTGATACCTTGTGCGCAGCATTTGGACCGTTGATCTGGCATACATATTGCAGAAATTTTCCATCAGTTTTTCCTACTACACGGTAACATTTGGAGTAAATCCAAATTACTCTGTTGAGACATTTTACAAGGTGATTCACTGTCGTCCATACAAATTCTATCTTAATGGTTTAGAAAAATATCATGATAGCAAACTTTTGGTGTCACGTCAAAAGGTTCAGCGCGTAGTTATTTTTTACCTTTTCTGTTGCCGTCATTTTAACATTCAAGCTGAGCCGTTTCCTTTTGCAAAAGTTGTTGTTTCATCTTGATTCTCCTCAAATCTTGGGTTTTAAAAGTCAATTTACTGGTTAGTTTTTCGTTCCTAGTACTCAAATGTGCATTTTAAATATGTGCAGGAACAATTACCTAATGATCTGGTACGAGTGGATATGTTATTTAAAAAGTCACTGGAAGCTGGAATTAACATACAGGTATAACTTATAAACCATATTTTTTGGTGTTACCCCTTTAGGCTTACCGTGCTTGGTTTGAATAGAAAAATGTGACTCTCGTTGCCTATCTCGTTGTAAGAAATATGGAAAAACGTATTGCTTATAATTCTTTTGTTTGTCTTTTACAGTGCAGATCGTTCAGTAGAGAAGAAATTTGTCTTTTGATACTGTCTGGGAAATATATTGCAATTGCATTAGTGGACCAGTACAAATTGAGGTCTATTTTCTCTTGTAATCTCCTCCGCCCTTTTTTTTTTTTCCAGTAAACTTTTGTTTAAAGTCTTTTGTTTTCTGAAAAATGGTACATACATAATTTGCTAATTTCAAATCTACCGACCATAATTTTCTGCTTTAGTCGCTCTTGGCTGAAGGATGTATTTATGACAGACTTCAATGACAGCAATTCCAATTACACTGGTAAGTAACACTTATCGTTTTGATGTAGACATGTACTGATAAAACTAAGCCTCCGTTTGCCTCACCATCTTAAACTCAAATTTTTCATCTCAATTTTTGTCTTTTCTGAAAAGTCAACAAAAATTATAACTAGTTTTTAAAAAGTCAACCAACTCAAACTTAAAAATTTCAACTCAAACTGTTTTACCAAACGCACCATAAGAGTCTAAGGCCATTCTTAATGCTCTAAACTCGTTGTTTGATTTGATTAGGTTGTGGCTTAACAGTTTAGTTCATGACCATTTCTTTAAGAATAATGCTCGGGATCCCAACCTTCTTTAATACCAACCGATGTTAAATGTGAGTTGGTAGTTTATTATTGGTAGGTATTTAAGAAATTACCACGGTAATTAATGTTAAACAGTTGCTATCTATCAATAAACGAAGACAATCTCTTGCTATTTGAGCTGGTGTCGAAAGGTTAGGATAAAAGTTGGGATCCTTATCACTACTCTTTCTTTAAACCGTGCCATAATCTTTTTTCTTTTTTTTTTTCATATAAGTTTTGATACTCATTAAATATGTTCTTGTTTGTTATAGGTCATTATGTGATAATATGCGGCTACGACACTCTTACAGATGAGTTTGAGATTAGAGATCCCGCCTCTACTAGGTACTATTTGCATTTGTTTTGCAGTTCATTATTTTTTAAGCTTAATTTTGCGGACGAAAAAAAAAAAAAAGTCACATTTTTCTCATTATCGCAACGTATAAGTCCTTTCTTGCATGAACTTTTGGATTTATTATCCTTTCGGTTAATCACGTACTACCCTTTAGAGCTAATTACTTTTTTTATTATCTTTTAAAGTTTCTATTGACTTATGTTGGAAGCAACAAAATAAATGGGTGCAGCAAACACGTTAGGATCTCATCGCATTGCCTTGAGGAAGCCCGCAAATCCTTCGGTACCGATGAAGATCTTCTCTTGGTAATTCAACTTATCTTTCTTTACTCATCATCGAACTTTACGGACCATAAAAAAATTATTTTACTGTTTTTCTAAATATTATCTTTTGGTCCGGGATATTCATGCAGATTTCTCTGGAGAAGAGTGAAAAGGAACTTATAAGCCCTTAAACTCAACTCTCTTCTCAAATCAAAATCGGTTCTTAACATCTTTTCTTGGATCTTCCAGATCCTTTGGTCTTGATCTGTATAAATTTACTGTATCACAGCCTGTTCTTATATATTTGTACATTAAGTTAAGGAATAACATTTTGCGTTTTGATTGTTCCTAGGAATATTTCTTGTTATTAGATGTACTAATTTTCAATATTATCTGTATATTTTTACATTAATAGTGATATATACATATATAAAAATTCAGATATTCTTCTGTATTGCTGTATTTGCAGAGATCCTCAATGTTTAATCTTGGAATAATTTGAGATCCATCAGGATTCGTCTTGGCTGTCTTCTCCACCGAAAGTTTCTTTTCCACAAATATTCTTTTATTGTTTATGAATCTTCCTCTGCCTTTGATCAAAAGGCATGAATCCAACTTTTCTTTTTAAAGATGTGATCTTCTATCTTTTCCTAAATCATATAGAAATTTTTCTTATGTATTCTTAATCGTACAAAGTTCATCTGAAAATAAATAATAGTAAGACTTGTGCATGAAGGAAAACTGTGAATTGACTTTGTGGCAAACTACTTTTTCACAAGTTAAAAAGTTTATTATTCTCAAAATTCGATAAAAGTTTATCACGTTAAGGCTAGCTCAACGTGAGGGACGGGAGGAATTTGGGTTGGAGCTCTTGAGTTTAGAACCCAAACATTTCTTTTTTCGACAAATGATGGTCTAAACATGACATAAGAGGTGAATTTTATGTGACGGCAAATTTTTAAAATATGACCTCCTTAACTTCCTGCGTTAGTTTTGTACCCCTCTTGAAATTACTCCATCTTAATTTGATTTTGAAATAACTTAAAAAAATTTTGAATCCAAGAGTACTTAGAAAAGGACAAGAAGCCATTCATCTGTTGTTCTCCCAATAATTAATGCAATAATTGGTTTTAGTCCATGTCCCTGAATTTGGTTGGAGTAATGCCTCTTTTACAAGAAGGGTATTTGAATGCATCACTTCTGTATAAGGATTTGAAAAAATTAATCAAAAAAACAAAAATGTTCTCTTTAAACTTAGGCCCGTTTAGGGTAACATTTGGAGATGATGTTTTAGATGTTGAGTTGGAAATGTGTAATTGGGAGAAAAACTTTGATAAACTTCTAGGATATAGAATATAGTACAAAAATTTGAAATGTGTACTGAAAAAAATATACAAAATAGATCTTGTCTTATTCGTCTCGTCGTTACGAGTATTTTGACATAAAAATCATCTTATTCCGATTTGAAATGAGAATGTTACAGATTTTTAAAATTTGAGTTTTTTTAAAATGAAAGAAAGAGAAAGTTTGATGTAAAATTTAAAATTTAAAATCCAGATGACAAAATATCATCTCCAAATAATACCCCAAACATTCCCTTAATCTTGATATCAAAATGATGTAAATGATTTACTACGCTTCAAAAGTGCCATACACCGGTTGGTTTTTATTTTTTATTTTTTATTTTTTATTTTAAGTAGTGTAAAGTTACAGGTCATATTCCAAGTTGAGCCGATTCGGCCCGACTAGTTGGGCCCAAAATTTTCGAGATCGGCCCAAGTTGTGTCAAGTGCGACAAGCCATCCAGCAAATTCCACTTTATCAGCTTTCTTCTCCTCAAGAACTGCTTTAAAAACAAAGGCATGCGTAATATCATGCATCCATTACTTCCTTCATTTTTTTTTAACCTTTTTTTTTTTTTTTTTGTTTGGTCAAGCTTCAATTTAGCTCATGAACCCCTCGGCAAAATCTTAAATATGACCCCACACAAATTGTTAAGACTAAAACTTTTTTCATGGGGACTTCGTGTCACCAATCCCTGTTTTAGGCCTTATTTGAAGCTACATGCCCTACAACCACATTTACACAATATTTGTGGCCGCAATTCCATGCGTGATATATATATATATATATATATACATACATATTATATATATATATATAAGGTAAAATATTTCCTAAGTGGGGTTGTATCTATCCCTTGTTTCAAGGCGATCATTTTCCACGATTTTCAGACAGCCATTTAATTTTTCTCAACATAAAAATAATTGAAAATTGCACTTTCCTCTAGATGCTGGAGAACACAAGAAGTTGTGGGGTTGCACAAACCATTTTAGTTTATTAATACAAAGCAAAGTCTATCCCTTTTTTGTTTAATCAAAACTGTCCACTTCGAAAAATAAATATATATAATAATAATAATAATAATAATAATACGAAGTTTTAATATTCTAAAATTTTTTTGAGACATAGAAACATGTATTTTTATCGTAACTTGGGGTTTATGAACATGGTTATTATTATATTAAGTTTGATCATTTGGGGGAAAGTAGAGCCATGGAAGACTGAGTTGGGTGTGTGTGTGTGTGTGTGTGTATATATATATATATATATTGTAGTGGAAAGTTTTAAGTTCCAAGAATCTTTACATTCTACAAACAACAAAGATCCCGACAGTTGAAACTCTTTTTCCCTTAGAACAAGGGGAAATGTCTCTTTTCTTACACAAGCCCCAATACTTGTTTTATGGCATGATCACCTCGCGATCACTTGTAATGTTACACTCTTATAATTTGTTTCACTTTGCCTTTATCAACAATAATAGTACTATGAACCATGCTTTTCTTCTGCACTAAGCTATTTTAAAAAGTAGTCAAATGTTAAAGTCCTTTGAAAATAATCGATTTTTTTATGTAACATGTATACATAAATGACGTAATATATATTACACTTATTTTGTGTTTATGAAAATATAACAATAAAAATTTATTTGCCGTAAACTAATATTACATTTTTTTTTCCCCTAAAGTCATGTTATCGAACAAAACAAACATTACATTGTGTTACTGAATAAATAGTAATAATATAAATCAGTAGGTGCACCAAAATATATTGATTAAGTCGTCACCTATTTATTCTAATATTGTATAAGATCTACCCGAACAATCTTAGTGCCTCATTAAAACCCTTTGTCAAAGAAAAATTGAAGGAAAAAATCCGATAGAAGAATAAAGAGTATATGGTCCAAGATAAATAAATAAATAAATAAATCCACTAAAAAATAGATATTATATTATATTATGTAAACCAAGCGAGTAATTGACAATATGTGGCCATGAGGGTACGTTTTGTATTATGAAGATGCAAGCAAATTAGAAGATTAAGAAAGGCATGTGCAGTGGGAGATTCCCATCATGCTAACCGACAATTTTAGAGAAATTGGTTTTTTTTTTTTTTTTATTAAAACTAAAAATAAATAAAATAAAATCATAACTTGGAAGCATGTCATTAGACGTGATGTTGTAATAATATTGAGAGTTGAGGACATGGGACATACTATTTGGTCATGTGTTTCTGTCAGGTTCCAATCTTAATTAGGTACCCCCCCTTTCTGTCGAATATCAAAAGAATTCTAATTTGGCGTCCAAATTCAATGTAAAATTTATCAACCCCCCCTCCCCTATTGCCAATTTTTATTGAATATCCTTTTTTATTTCAATTTTCTTAAGGTTTCCTCTGTATAATACTTACATATAGGTGTGTGTATATATAAATTATGAGTTTGTGACGTCCAAATGATCCAAAATGCAAACAATATGGATGAATTAGACTCAAAAACTTATATTTGTAAACTGTTTAGGTGACAGATTCCAGGATCTGTCAGTTTCATATTCGTTGGATCCAGCAATTTCATTGGATTTTTATACACTTTTGAGAGTCTCCCTTAACACTTAGCCCATAAATCCTATAAAGTTCAAGTGTCACAACCTCCATTTTATTTTTTATTTTTTTAGACTTGTTTTTATCTCGGATTGGGGGATTCTAAAACAAAATCTTAACAATAAGGTTTAGGTGTGATCTACTATTAGGTTAAACTTGTGATCAGACACGTTTTGTTTAGGTAATTTAATTTTATCATCAATTTGTGTGATATTTGAAGAACGAAAATATTTTTGTCCTCCACATGTGGAGCTCCATAATGGTTGTAATAAACAAACCCAATCTCGAGTACCACGGAGGGTGGTGCGGACCACTCCTCTGTCTATCCAGAGTCTTGTGAAGAATGCGGAACCACTTAACAAAGCTCTTTGAAGAATTGAGATCAATGCGGAACTGATTAACAATCTCGAGTCCCATGGAGGGTGCTGCGGACCACTCCTCTATGTATCCATTGTCCTATGAATGGCTCTTTGAAGAATTGAGATTCACCTCATCCGTAGTAGATGAGGGGGCAAGTGATTACAGAGTTGTAAAAAGTGAA
The DNA here is from genome assembly GCA_038430175.1 of Ficus hirta. Taxonomy (NCBI): domain Eukaryota; kingdom Viridiplantae; phylum Streptophyta; class Magnoliopsida; order Rosales; family Moraceae; genus Ficus; species Ficus hirta. Next base: position 6,822,820 of record CM076594.1, on the reverse strand, counting down.
AACTTTTTGTTTAATTAGTTGAAATCACGTGTTTCGCGTGTGTAAAGCGCATACATTTTAAGATAATAATAAAAAAAACAAATTTAGAAAAAGTTGATAGGGAAAAAAAAAAAGGAGAGAGAAATCAAGAAAAAGTGAAAAGTAAAAAATTTAAATAAAAGAAGAAAAAGAAGACATCATCACAAAAAGACAAAATAACTTAACCAAATTTTTTAATAGTATTTTTAGAGAACTTCACTTTTTTAATCTAGTTATAGATATAGAAACAGAGTGTTGTTGTAATTCTACGTCTATCTTAATAATGAGATCACAAGTTTAAATAACCCAATATTGAAGCTAAAAAAGAAAAAGGTAAAATAAGTCAATTGGCCTTTACAATTTGAAAACTGGTATCATTCATTTAGCTATTTATAACCTTGTTTTATTTTTTTTATAAGCAAAACCTTACTTTATTTTTGGCAATTTCACCTAATTTATACCGCGTAAAGTTTCAAGTTTTTTTTTTATTTATTTTTTTTATTTTTTTCCTCTTCGAAATGAGTTTCCATCTTATCTAATTATAATAGGACGGTGTGATCTTAATACCAATCACCGAAAGAAAAAGAACATCACATCAAAGTGATTCATCTTTAATAATACATTTCTCTCTTCATGTTACTTAATTATGGGGTTAAAGATATATTTTAGCTTAATTGACACGTATATATGCAATATATATATATATATATATATATACACGCACACATACATATGCAAGGAAATAAATTTCTTAGGTTTCATGGGCGTGTCATGTGGTCATGGTAGAGGGTAAGCGATGTGAGAATGTTTGCATGTGTGATGTTGCTTTTCTATCAAGAGGTAAGAAAGTAAATGATATTTCTAATGCTTTATAAATTAAGAATCTTTCAAGCTTTAATGATGTTAATTAAGACAAAATTAATAAGAAGAAGACATCCATGAAAAGCAAAACCTAAGATAAAAATGCAGATTGAGAGAGTAACATGTTAGGAGATTTGTAGATTGAATTATGGTTCAACTGCCTTTGGAGTCAGAGCAGATACCAACCTCTTGACTTCTTTTAACGATAAACGACAACAAATTTCCAAATAAAACTAGTTGAAATACGAGCACAAAGGAATAGAACAAAGCAAAGTAAAACAAAATAATAATTAAAAAAAATTTAAAAAACAGTAAAAAAAATTTATTTTTTTATTTAAAACAATCTTATAGCAGGTTTAGGATTCACGCGGAACATGCAAACAAAGCAAAGTAAAACAAAACAAAAAATTAATTAAAAATTAATGTTTTTAAAATTCTTTTTAATTTGTAAAAATTACTTTTTATTTAAAAATGACACGTGACGAGCTCAAAACCTGCCACATGACAAGATGGGAGGCAAGGACGAAAGTTATTATTTTAGTACCTTTTGTCCTTTAAAATAAGAGTAATAGGTATATTTATTAAGGAGGAATTTATTACCGTACTTCAAAAATAATTTTAATAAAAATAAATTTTTAGAAATACTACTGATGTTAAATATAACTATTAATTAAACGCGAACCTCTTATATATGAGTATCATATCATTAAATCCATCTGTTATCTTTTATTAATATGCGATGCTTAACCTCATCGGTCCTTTTTAACATTGATATAAAATAAAACAAATTGCTTGGCTCATTCGAACTAAGGCGTGGAAAGCTTTATGCTTGTTCCCTTTTTCCTATAGCGACTTTTAATTTCCTGATGGATCATAGCATGTTGTTGGGTCAGCATATTAATCATTAAGAAGCTTTTTATTTTTTGGGAAATAAAAAAAAAAACAAACAAAGAAAGAAAGAAAGGCCTATGAGATGACAATTTAGTCATAGTTATCCTATAGTCATAGAGGTTAATAAAATGGGTCATGAGAAGATTCACATAAACTAATAACCCATTTGAATCATAGATTACGTTTAAATGTTTATATAAATCAAAAAATTGTATAGAGATGTAGAATTTAAATTACATATTTAGATTAAATATGTGTTTTGATAATTATAATTAAAGATAATGTATGGATAATGTAAAAGTATAACAATGAGTGGTACAAATTTTTAAAAAATAAAATTTTGAATTTTTGAGTTGAAATGTTTTTAAAATAATGAAGCAATTCAGATGATTGCACTCTAGTAATTGACCGATTAAATGGATATTACATTAGAGTTCAAAAATAACTATTGTAAAGGTTTTTCCAAACACACTATAATATTATACAATTCTAAGTAGTTAAATATTCATCAAGTCTTCTTAAGGTGACAATATTTCTCTTTGTTACGCTACGGTTTTGAAATAATATGATAATTTAAATTTGGTTTGTACTATTAAACTATAATTCAAAACTTATGAGAATTCTCCATTCAATATTATCTATATATGCATACTGTCAATTCTTTTCTTAATATTAGGAATGCAATTATACGGCTTAACTTTATTTATTTATTTATTTATTTTGGTTAGTTTATACAGCTAGCTTCCTTGACTACTAATCTAGTCCCTTTATTTCAAGAGTATGGCAAAATCTAATCTCACAACAATTATAAAAGTTATTTTTTCTAAAAAGAATCTTATTGAACAAAATAGTATCCAAGTCTACCGAACAATGATATGAAACGCAGAAGATACTCCACGCCATACACACTAACAATAAAAAATAAATAAAATAAAATAAAATCTCAGAATATAGTGTATTACAGATAAGACTTACTTTTTAGGGACGTTCTTTTTAAGATAATGTATGTTTGCAAATATCAGATAAATATCAGATGTTGATGAAAATTACATCCAAAATAAAAATGTATATTACTTATTTTTTTTAATGTAAATCTAACAATTCAATATAATGAAACTATGTAATTATGACATTTTTTTATATATTATATAATTAAAATTGCCTACTTTTTTTTTATCAGTGGTGAGCTCTGCTCCTTTTTTCAAATTCATCCGAGGATGCACAACTCACACACGAATAATATGATAAACAATAAATGACATTTAATATCACATATTAATAAAAAGTAAATTTTATGATATTTTTATTAATATTTAACACTATAGATATCTTCATATATATATTTTTTTAAATTAAGAATAAAATATTACACTTTACATTTTATAATAAAATTAGAGCTATTTGTGCTAGAGCATGTCCTTGGGCATATCTGGTTGACACCCACAATTGCTTTTTCTAAAAAGCAGTGTAGCCGCACCAAGTAGCAAGGATCAGCTCACACGTGCACGATTGCCGAGGGCGTTTGACCATTGACCACACCTTGGTGTTTTGGGTGATGTTTGTAGCCACTGGCCCATGTGAATCAAAACTATAATCGTAGCTAGTTGCATGTGAGGAAGTGGGTCCCACCCATGGCCATTACAAATTTGGAAAATTAGGTATAAAATCTAATAAATTATTAAGTTAGTTCCTGAATTTTTAATTTTGTATAATTTTGATCATAAATTATTTTTTATAATTATAATATTTTTAAAATATTAAAAATATTGTTATAATACTCTTTTATATTATTTTTTTGACAAAATCCTAGTTATCATTATATTTTAACTAAATTACTAATGAATTATGTCTAAAAATTTACAAAAATAATTATTATAGTAATATTTTAATAATTTAGAAGTATTTCTTATTTTTTTTTAGTAATTAAAATTATCATAAACTAATAAAAATATTATTATAATTATTATTTTCATTCATTTTTAGACGGAATCCTCAATTAATATCACTTTTTAATTAAATTATTAACAATTTTCATATAAAAATAACTAAAATGATTATTATAATAATATTTTATTAGTTCAAGGGTACTTTAGTTATGAAAAAAAAATCATAAACCAAAATTATAGGAAGTTAAAAATTTAAGGATTAAATGAGTAATTATCTTTAAAAAATAAAAAATAAAAAAGAAGATGAAGAAAGAAAATCTAAAAGGAACATAAGCATGATGGACGGCCAGATGTCACTGCATTAAATGCCGTACGACGTGGGAAAAGAAATCAAGCGTTTTGTGTGTGGAGAAGTAGGATATCATGTGGCTGTGATCCTGTGTTTCTTGTGTGGGCCCTCTTGTCCGGTGTAAACAAATAAGAAACCTAGGAAATGTAGAAAAAAATCAACCGCCAAAAAATTATTTAAAAAAAAAATAAAAATGGTATTCAAGTTTAAATGAAATAAATATTTGGTTTGGGATGGTGGTATATTATTGCACTCTTGTAATCTTGGGGGTAAAGCTAACCCCACCATAGTGAAACCGCCAGCACAGAGGTGGAGAGGGACACGTGGACAAGAAAAAATTAAAATAAAACCAATAGTGAAATTATCATTAAATTATATTTGTAACCAAGATATAAAGGTGAATTAATAAAGACTAAAAAACAACATTGCAATGAGTATAATTATATGATTATTCTCTATTTGATTCTATGGATGCACAGGCAAATGACAATTTTGGGAAAACTAAAACTGAAATCATCCGATTTTTCAGTACTAACATATGAGACATACGAGTTGTCATTCTGTTTATTGATAAATCTTTAGAGTATTGTCACATCAGTTAATTATATATACTAATAGTAAAATGACCGCTTACAAACACGTGAATTTCTATTCAAAAATTAATATTACAATTGATGATTCTAACACTACTCTTATTTTTTAAAATGTAGTGCTATTTTGAAATTCATAAAAGTTGTCCAAAAAGAGAAAGAAAGAAAAAAAAAAAAAAAAGCTCAATAGAGATATTTAGATTTGAGATAATGACATGGGCATGGAAGAATTTATTGGAGTAAATCATTACGTTGAGCTGATAGATGAAAAAAGTATAGTTGAAGCATAGAGAGATCATGGTCCCATTAATAATTGAAGCCTGAAGGGACGAAGCTTAAGAATTACTCGGGTATTTGTAAGGGTACGTGCCCTTAATTATTCATGAACAGAACACACCCATGAGCCCCATCATGAGGGCAGAGTTGTGCAATTTGTCCCCTTTGGACGTGCAGTTTTGAAAAAGACGCAACCCCCCCCCCCCCCCCCCCCCCCCCACACCACCCCCAGCTCTTATCCAGCCTAGTGAATATATATATATATATATATATATATATATATATGAACATGAAAATTCCCTCCCACTTTCTCGTCACAAAAGGAAACAAATCTACGTGCCATTGTCCCTCCAGTTGCAGAGTTGTAGCTTTTATGAGCCACTTGAAGTAAATATCTTCCCACTTGACGGTTGCTTGTGGCCTCTGCAATTTTTGTGTCCACCATAACTTGTATCTTAGTATCTTGCTTATTATCGCCTATGGGTCAGTTCAGCATTAAGGAATCTTCTCCTCTCAGGAATCTCTGATTTTGATATTCGACAACTCTAATATAAAAAGTCTTATCCTATCAATTGACTTACGTGGGATTAATGCTGATTTGAGTGAAATTAGAATTTCCGTTTTATTGGTGAGTTTCAGGATTCCTTTTACAAGTAAAAGGGATGGGGTATGGCATTAATAATTATTATTTTTTTTTTTTTGTCTTTTTACAAGAAAAAAGAAAGTATCTTGCTTACTCCATAAAAAGAGAGAGAGACATATATATACATATATATAAATTTTTGCATACTAATAATAATTATTTAGTATTCATGACTGATAAGATGGTGGTCTTAATCTAAAGTTTTCAATAAGGTAATCCAAATAGTGAATTTTGGTTTATCATTTTTGCCGGATTTAGGGCAAAATTTCTTACAGTAAAACAAACGTCAAATTTACTCGGCAAACTAAATAGACAAAATACTATCTGAAAGAGGGACTAGAACAATTTAGGACACAATTTCTTGCCGTTGTTACTTGTCTGGACTGGAAAATATAGCCCTTTGAGCATATAGCATTTTGGAAGCATGCTTTTTTTTTTTTTTTTTTTTTTTCCCCATAGCATGAAGTTGATTTTTATTTTATAGTTGTCACATTCCATCCCTAATAAGTTGCTATAGTCGTCTCATTTTGGTGGTCCTGTATTTCATGAGGTTGTCTATGAACAAGAGACAGAAAAAAAGATTCTCTGAACCGAATTAAACAGTTAACAACCCAACAAAACAAAGTGAGTTGATTTAAATTTAAAAACAAAAAAAAAAACACACACACACACACAAAATTGGACGAGTTTTATGGTATGGTGAAATATCAACAAGGAATATAGTTTGACGATTTAGGTCCTACAAAAATAAATTAAAAAGACTGGCAGGTTTTGCCAAAGTCAAACAATGTGGACAAAAACATCAAAGAATCGTGAGAGTTGGTTGCCAAACCCTAGTTGACTCTCACTCATTATCCAACCAAACCCCATTCGAAATTTGAACAAATATATATATATATATATGGATAAATTGTTGGATTAGTCTCCAAACTTTTAAGTATGTAAGAGTTTGGTATTTAAACTTTATTTTTTAATAAAAGTACCCTTGAAATTTTAAATAGGTGAGATTTTGGTCCCTAATCTATTTTTTGTTATTAAAATACCCTTAAACTCTTAAAAAATGTGTGTTTTGGTCCTCATGTTAAATTTTTGGGCTAAGGTGGGGGTATGACGATGACGCGACACCGATGGGGAAGGTCACCTTGGCTAGCATAGTATGACGACGTATATTTGTTTTTGAACAAAAGTATTCTGTTACCCTAAAAATTAAATAAGCTCAACGAAATATCCAACAAAACCCATCTTTTATAAATTGACAAAAAAAAAAAAACTCACAAATCTTTAAAAACCAGAAAAAAATGATAAAGAAAGAAATAAAACTGTTGTTTATTGTGAAGAGACAAATCGGTTTAAAATTAAAGACAATAAATAAAAACCATATTTTATTTGTCTATTTGTAAATTTTTTTTTTATTACTTATGATATGGTGTTTTTTTTTTTGTTTAATTCACAAAAGATTATTTTTTGTAAGGGATTTTTAAACTTATTGAATTTTATGGGTAATATTGTACTTTTGTTCAAAAAATAAAGTTATTTATCATTTTCTACGAGTTGAGACTACATCTTCTATCAATGTAACTTCATCATTATACACCACCCTCCTTTAAAAAATTAATGGAAGGACCAAAATACATATTTTTTAAGAGTCGCGGGGTATTTTAACTAAAAAAATAGATTAACGACCAAACTCTCATCAATTTAAGAGTTCAAAGATAATTTTACTAAAAAAAAATTAGGAAATAATCTCTCACATACTTAAAAATTTGAGGATCAATCCAACAATTTACCCGATATATATATATACACACACTATTCCTTGTCGGTAATGTCTAGACTTCCATGCATCCAAATGAAGTGCCTAACAGTTCCAGCCAAAAAAATAAAAAATAAAATGAAGTGCCTAACTCTAGTGACTAGTTATTACTTGTTATAAAAGTCTAGTGACTAGTTGCAAGGCTTTGACCCTATTCAAAAATATGTTTTATATGATTAGTTTTGTGTAAAGTATATATATTTTTTAAACTTGAGGTATACAACTCGTGATAGAATTATGTGTCAAGTCGTTGCTAAGTTATCACGTATAGCCTTTCTATCATTGTTTTTGGATAAAATAACATGGTGTTTGATTTATGCTACTATAATGTATAGTTTATTTCAATTTATACACAACTTAATGTAATCATAATATTCAGAATTGTTCAGTTTTATCTCATACAATAAGACCTAACTATTTATTAGATCTGAGAGAGATATAAATTTCAATTATTGAATAAGAGTACAAAATAATGTTGTACTCATAATATATAACACAGCTAAAATTTTTGGAAAACACATAATACATGAACTGAAATTTCAAAACCATATTAGTTGTAGAATCAAGAACTATGCTGACTTTCGCTACCAATAAACATTATTTAGGATGACTCGAATTCAAAAAATCTTAATTAATTTAAAATTTAAATATCTTTCTAGTATCCACCTAAACAATTATTAGAATAAACATAGTACTAGTATTTTTAATTGGATTTACCAAAAACTCCAAACTTGTAATTTTTAACCGTTTAACTGTTCTGTTTCTATTCCATTTCCCGCGGGAACAATATAAAAATTTTAATTAAAAAATAAAAGATAGAAAATAAAATTTAAAAAAAAAAATTAGTGCACATGGCTAAGGAAGAAGCCTTGCTTTGCTGGCCTTTAGTTGTACCCAGCTGCTAGCCACCAAAAAGAGGCCATCTCAGGGCAGAGAAAAGAGTAGATTTTTTTTTTAAATTTAAATTTATAATTTTGGAATTTAGTGGGAAACAAAATCTGACCGTTGAGTTCAAATTTCGAACGACGAGCAGGTACTGAAAACAGCCAACTGGGGACAAAATTGGAAAAAAGATTGTCATTATTTCAAATTCCCACTGCATGCCATGCCTTTAAGTCCCTCTCTCTCTTTTTATATATTTTACCTCTTCTCTTGAAAGTGACGGTTGAATACTTGAATTTGTGTGTGTGTCTCTCTCTCCCAACTCTCTCTCTCTCTCTCCTCTTTTCTCTTTTGGCGGGAACACACAAGCAACTGTATTTTCTATAGTTTAAAATAGATTTTTTTGAAATTAAAAAAAAAAAAAGAAAAGAAAAGAAAATTGTGGGTTTAAAATTTGTAATGGGATGGGAAAATAAGAGAGAGAGAAAGAGAGGGGAGAGGCCAAAAGAAGAAGTAGTTTGTGCAGGCTGGCTGGCCGGCAGACAGTCCCCACCAGCCTATAACTATATAACTACATATATATATATATATATATGAATGTGTCTGTCAATGTCTTTAGTGCTCACCTCTCTGTTTTTTCACTCATTGGGAAGATATCTCATACGCCACGCGCTATAGTTGTGTCCTGTTTTTTTTTTTTTTTTGCTGGACTAATGGTTGTTTAATGTAGATAGAAATTGCAGTTTTTAATTAAAGATCACATTTTTAATACTATGATGACTTATAGAAAAGAGTAATTTATGTCGTATGTTGTAAATTTTAATGTACTCATTTATATATTAAATTGTCGAGAAATAATCCAACTGTTAAAACTTGTAGCTCTTAACTTATACCATGTCCTATTGATATAGCACTTTTTTTTAGCAATTGATTAAGGCTCCATTTTGGGTCATGATTGGATATGGTGTTTTGGATGTTAGAGATAATTTGAGTTTTAAACTAATAGTATTATTATTACATAACAATTCAACTCAATTTTCATTTTTTAAAAATCTATATCACAATTATTTTCTACCTTTACTATTCAAATGTTACTTTTAACAAAAATAGGTCAATTTGATAACCCCACAAGGGTACTCTGTAGTTCAAAAATTATACACCATCAGGTGTTTTAGGTCGTTCTTGAGACAAAATCTATTTTTTTGTCCTTTCAGTCTTAAACACAATTGAAAGCGAACAAACACATTAAAAAAAAAAAAAAAATCCCTTCTCTCTTTTTAGTTCTATATTCTCTTAATATATTTTTAGATTGAAAAGGCAAAAATGACATTTCAACTAAAATGTAGTTCCATTAGAAAAAAAAAATGAATAAAAAGGACATTTCATAGATCAAAAAGAATCTTGAGGTATTAAGATGATGTATTTTTTTAACTATAAGGTACTTCAATGAAATTATTAAAAATAGAGATATCAATGACCCGTTTGAATCATATATTACAACTAAATATTTATTCAAACTGAAAGTTTATATTCAAATAAGATTAAATCAAAAACTACAAGATATCAAGATGATAAATACGGCCTTGTTAGAATATGCAGGCTTACACAGCAGTTCATCTCGAAAATACTATGTACAGTATAAAAATACGTCTAAAATACTCTTTATGACTGTCATTAGTATGGGTTAAATTTGAGGACAGAGGCCTGTATTGATAAATATTTACTTGAAAAAAAAAAAAAAGGAGAAGAAGAGAGATAGGCAATAATAAAATATAAATTATATGTTGTTGGATTGTTAATTTAGTTAGTTTACAGAACTACAAATTTCAGGGAAAATATCTAAACCAGATTAAGGTCTCATATTGAAAAGTCTTAAATTTAAAACAATTTTTCATATATTCACATTATATTATACATTTTGATTATAATCCAATCATGTAATCAAGAGTGTTCGTGGTCGATTTGATCTTTTATTTACTTAAAAAATCATTTGCCTAGCTAAAAATAATTTTATTTTTAACCAGTTTAATAGTTTAGAAGAAAAACCCAATTAAACCAAATCATAAGTAATCAGCTTGGACGGTTTAAGAATAACACTACAATAATTTTGATATTTCACAATCATTATAAGTTGTCCATCTATGAAGATAAAAAAAATAACATCCAAACTTCACGACCAAGTTCCAAAATAGAAATTGGCTAAAGTTCATAATCTAATGCAACCAAATGACATTATTAACAGAAAACGATTAACATGAATATGTATTTTTTTTTAACTGATTATTTTTCGGTTTAATCAATTTTTTCAAAACCATTAACCAAAGCAACCACCAAAATTTTTGTTTAAAAAAAAAAAAAAAAAACCTTATTAATGATATAGAGAGGATCAACGATTTGATTAATTTAATTTGAATAAGCTGGTTTTCATGGTATAATGGATTTTTTTTTTTTAACACCCTGCATATACTAGACTAGACACCAAATAATATTAAGCAAAACATAACATAATTGCACACCAAAATCATTTTTTTTAAGTAAAAAAATCCTATCAATTTTATGGACCAAATGAAATAAGCATTCAATTTCCTTCGGAGCATTAAAAAAAATAAAAAATAAAAAATAAAAAAATAACATTCAACTGCCCAATCTGGTTTTAAGTTATCTTCCCCATTTGAGCGTGAATCACGCGCTCTACCGAGGATGGGACACAAAATTCTTTTTCTTTTCTTCTTTATTTTTTAAGGACAAAAGTCTTCTCATTTCTTCGCTCAAGTTTATACACAGGAAAACACTTTGGGCTACTTGAAAAAATAAAAATAAAAAATCATAATGGAAAAAATATGTCAACCCTTTAAATTACTGAATTTGTGATAGGTTCTGTTAATTTGGGAATTTCATTTTTGTTATAATGTTATTTTGATTAGATTTTAAGGGGGTGTTTGGGTGATGAGTTTAAACTCATCACCATCAACTCAATTTTTATCTTTTTTCTCAAAAGTTTTTTGTCTTTTCTGAAAAATTCAACCAAAATCACTATTTAAACTTACAAATCTTAACTCAAATTTACACACTAAACACCCCCTAAGTATGGCTGTTTGTAGAGATAACTTGTTAGAAGCTAAAAAAGACAACTTTCATGAGGAATATTCAAATGACCTCTTGAAAAGACAATAAGGTCTTTCCCAAATACCACAAATAGACATTAAGCCTATGTTTAGTGAATCAACTTAACTTAAACTCAAACTCAACTAAAATTTTTTATCTCAATTTTTATCTTTTTCTGAAAAGTCAATAAAGTTTATAACTACTTTTTAAAAAGTCAACTCAACTCAAACTTAAAAATTTCATCTTATCTCAAACTCAATTCATTCACCAAACGAACCCTAAGAGGATGCCTATTTTTAGCCATTAAGAGAGGTTTGGTTGTTTCGTTACAATTTTAATTTAAAAATTCAAATTTTAAAAATTTATAATGATATTTCAAGTACCTGAAATGAGATGATTTATTTTAAAATTATATAAAATTTTAAGAATAACAAAATAAGATTTATATTCATTATATTTTCAAATATATTTTAAATTTTTACACTTTTCAATTCGAAACAGTTTATTTTCAACTATATGCATACTTTTAAAATTCATCTCAACTACTTTCAATGTTAGAAAGAAAAGAAGAGGAAAAATATTGACAAAAAAATTTGATAGTTATTTTGACATTAATCCATTCCCATCTTCTTATTTATGTAAAATAACAAAATGCATTATATTATTTTCTTTTTTATCTTCTCATCCTTATATTAAAATGACATTAAACTCTTAAATTATTGTTCTAATAATTATTTCTGTTAATTTTTTAACAAAATCAATAAATAATTTGATGAAAAAATAATGTTAATTAATAAATTCTATCTAAAATAATAAAAATAATTATTATAATGACGTTATTAATAATTTAAAATTATTTCAATTACTAAAAAAACAAAACATAGACAAAATTACACAAAAAATAGCTCGTTTAGCATTAAAATGACCTTAACCCACTACTTACTCGATAGTTTTGACCCAAAAAAACAAAAAAAAGGAAAATGGGAACAAATTGAAACAAGTCCATCACGTCTAATCAACTCAGATTTTCTTTTCTCGAGAAAAGACAGGTTATTATTATTTCTTTTTTTAATTTATGATTTATTAAGTCTTCTTTCACTACTTTAATTTTAATTACACAATATTTTTTTATTTTGATTTTTATCTTATTTTTAAAAAATTAATAAAATTTATAATTAATTTTTAAAAAATCAATTAATTTTATATTAAATATTTTATCTTTAGGAGGTGTTTGGTGAATGAGTTCAGTTTGAGTTGAGTTAAGATTTTTAAATTTGCATAATAATTTTTGTTAATTTTTTCAGAAAAGATAAAAAATTTTTTCAAAAAAGACAAAAAACATGATAAAAAAAATACAATTTAATTTAAAATGAGTTAACCAACCAAACAAAACCTTAATTCATAAACCAAACATAAATTAAAATCCGACATAAAAATTTTCCCGCTATTTTGACTAACGGTAGCTGTCCTTTTCTGCAGATAGGCCCTCTTTCCCTTTTGCCAGTAATTACTGCCTAAACAAAAACCTTCTACCACTATTTGTCATATTTATACTCGTCAAAACATTGCAAAAAATAATAAAAATAAAAACTCTTTGGCGGGAAATTTATCAAATCCAATTGAGAATTAGTTTTATGTCCGAATTCCAGGCCTCCCTTTTTGTCCGTTACAATAAGCGCCGTCAAAACAGTGGAACATCTTTTTGGCTTTTTGCGGCCCATTTTCTGGAAAACGGCGCCGTTACTTCGCGAATGGAATTGGAAGTGAACGCCGTTAAGATGTACGGCAGAGATTGAGGCGGGAAATTCGTGGTTTACTGTTAAGACACATGGCAGTTTAGCTGCGGAATCAGTTGACGCCACGTGGCAATATTCTGATTCCATTCTTGAAGCGGAAGAAAAGCTTTTTTTTTTTTTTTTTTTGGACGGTACCGAATTAATTTCCAGCTGCCTTTACTCACGGGTTTTCTATGAGGTTTTGAGACCCATTTTGGGTAGAAAAATAGCAAATTTCACCGTACATTTCACTTTTTTTTTTCTTTTTTTTAATATGTATCCTATAGCACTATCTTTTAGATTATATATATTTGTAATTATTTTTATTTTTATTTTTATTTAATTCGTCAATTAGAGATGAAATTTTTAAGTTATAATTGATTAATTTTTTAAAAATTAGTTATAAATTTTGATGATTTTACAGAAAAAGATAAAAATTAATATGAAAAAATATAATTTAATTAGAGCTAAATTTAAATGCTAAATAAAGCCTTTAATTTTTGTTTTAAGTTGGTAACTTATATTTTATTTTTATTTTGCTGATAATTCTTTGTAGCACATAAATTAAATTCATTGCATTGACGCCAAAAAAGTTTCCAAGCTTGTGTGAATAACAAATCACCACATCATATAGACAAGTATCAAGTTCATATCATATTTCTTAAAATTAGAATTTCAAACTTTGATATAAGCTTATTTATTACCCGAAGACAACATAAAATAGTGCCATAATCATATGATATGGAGATGGGGAATGTGATGTTTCCATTCTTATTTTCTTAAAATTTGAATTCAAACTTTCGTTTAACCTTATTCATTTCCAATGGCAACATAAAAATAAAAATTAAAAAAAAAACCATAATTCAATGAAGATGAAGATTCTTTTATATTTTATTTTTCACTTTTTTTTAGATACTTTTGTGACAAGATAATTGTAAGATAATATACATAAAATACATTACAGATAAAAATTCTGAATCTTTTGGGCAGATAAGATAGAAAATTTTGTTTATAAGGAATGAAAAAAATCTTATCGGAAGACATGGTTTTTTTAACCATTAATTGTTTTCACTAAGTTACACATAACAAAAAATTTGTAAGAAGGTTAAAAAAGATTAAAAAAAAAAAACTAATAATAGCATATTATGGCACAAAGATGGCTTAATGATTATGTTTATTGCCTTTTGTCAATTCAACAATTTTGGCTCAATTAAAGCGATAATGGAAGGCTAAAGGCGTGATGTGGAGGTTTTTGTTGGCTGTGGATAAAGGCAAAATCTTGGGCAATATTTTGAAAGGAAAAAAAAAAAAAAAAAAAAAGAAGCAGAAGAAGTCGGCTAAAGGAACAAAAAAAGAGATAAAGTGGTTTAAGGTTGAAATGCTAGTGGGTATATTTAAGCTTTAATGGTAAGGTTTCCCATCGTATTGGGTTTGACTGACGTACGGATTAATTTATGTTTAGTGATAATTAAAGACCTCTAATCAAGCAAAAAGATTAGATAATGACCCCCCGAGGTTATACAGTTTAACAACAAATTAAAGCTCCTATAGAACTATCCATTGAGAAAAAGATCTGCTAGAGAATTTTGCAGGTATAATTAAACATGATACTTGGTTTGTGATTTGTTAAAGGAAATACAAAAAGATGTGAAGAAACAATGTTAAATGATATCATTAGTATTCAATATCGCATACTAGTAAAAAAGAAATATCACAGATGAGATTTATCTTTTATTGATTATGATGTTGATTCAACAGTATTGAACATTAACGATACATTCAAATATTTTTCATACAGAATAAAAGAATCAACAATTTTATAATACATGATAACTCTCTATTCAATTACCAAAAAAAAAAAAAACACGAACGGATAACTCTCTATTGAAGACCAACGTTCAGAATAGAAGTATAATTATTAAAAAAAAAAAATGATACAACTCATAACAGCCCTTTTTTATAAGCTACGTTTTCAAACATTATTATTGGTTTTAGATGTTTATAATCCGACCACACACACACAGCAATTAAAAGCAAAACCTAACACTAACATAAGACCTATCATCATTTTCAAATGAGTTTGTTTGGAATAACAATTTCAGATGGAATTTTACTATTTAATTTCAAAACTTTTAAATTCTTAATTTTTTACCTCTAAAATTTTGATAAAATTAAAATTTTAAATGTCAATAATTTTCTTTTTATTTTTATTTTAAATCTAAATGAAATTATTATTATATTTTTACAATGATACAAAATGACAAAAAAGAATGAAATTACGTCCATATTATACATCACAATTTACTTTTACTTTATATTTCAACTAAATACATAATTTAACTTTAACGTACAAAATTTCAACTCCAATTATTGTTTCAATTTCTACTCCAACTCGAACTCTCGGATGAACATCAAAGATGAACCTACATCAAAGTGACACAAAGGTATTTTTATTCATTTGAATCAGTGAAGTTTTGTGTTTATCAATCAATCACGAGTCTAGTGATTTTCAAGAAAAAATGGGTACGATTTTGACCCCTTTTTTAAAACATATTTCGGTTTTTTTGGACTTCTTTTAGTATTTTTTGGGGCAAGAGAGACTTTTCAATGTCAAATTTGAGTCCAAATCTACCTGGAGTAAATTGAAACAAAAAAATTAAATCTGAAGAGTGAGAATAGTTTTCAAAAATATAAGGTTGATTTTATATATGAATTTTCTATTTTAATCTTCTAACTGAGGAGGTTTATTGTATTATTTATGGACAATCTTTCATGTAAATTGATATGGCGCTCGTCTTTCTTACTAAATATTTTGGATTCGAGTTGTCTCTACCACGTATATATGAGCAATCCACTTTGTTCGAGTCGTCCCCATCATGTTGGTCTGAAGATGTGAGTAATCTACTTCGTGAGTAACACACATATTACACTGCGAGGAATTTACTCTCTGAATTATCTAGGTACCAACCTCTATTCATATACACCTCTTTTACTATATCTATATAAATACATATATAAACTTTGATGAACGTGTGGACGTGATAAGTTTTATTATTGAGGTTGGTACAATTATAAATTTTTATTTTAATTAAATGTGGGCATAGTTTTTTATTTCAAATAAATTTTTAGTGAATTAGCTAAAATTTAAAATGGGAGGAGAGTACACTAGTCTCCACCACTTTTTGGAGGGATCAAAGTTAAACTAGTGTTTGATTCGTCGGTTATAGATGAAATTTTTAAGTTAGAGTTGACTGACTTTTTAAAAATTAATTATAATTTTTTTTAACTTTTCAGAAAAAAGACAAAAATTGATATGAAAATATACAGTTGAGTTGGAGTTAAGTTGGTGAACCAAACAAATCCTTAAGTTGTGCGATTTTTTTTATGGTAAATAAATTGAGTTGTGTGATTAACACTTTTAATCTCTCCACAAATCTAATATTTCTTTCGATCTAATCTCTTATACGAAATGCATTTAAAAAAAAAAACTAAAAAATATCTTATACCCAATGAACACAAGCCTTATTATTCACCCATTTTATTTCCCCTTTCACTTTTCCCACCAAACAGATATGATTCACACTACCCTGATACACAGGATATAAGCATCTGCATTTTGGTTTTGGTTTCAAATTAAATCTGATGATTGCCATCCAAGGGGACAAAAAGAAACAAAAACGATTGGATACTTATTATTATAAAAAATATAAAATAAAAAAACTGAAAATACTCTCATTTCGAATTTGATATCTCCTATTCAAATCCTTCCTTTCCGATCCTCTGATGATTGGATATTTGTTTGATAGTAGGAGAAGAGAAGAGTATAACTGGATCAATATTGATCAAGAATCTGAATGGATCTTTGTTTTTTTTTTTTTTTTGCCCCCAACATATCCAATTTTTCTTCCATGGAATTTCTAAATGAAGTAGTTATGTTTCATTTCTAACCCTTCTATCCAAATTAAAGCTTTGATGCTAGAGAAGGTGATTATATATATATATATATATATATATGAACCATCAGCATTAAATTGTGCCTAGGACAATAATCTTAAAAAGATCTTATCTGCAATAAATGGAAGTGGTTCGACTTTCTCTCTCTCCCTCTCTATGTTTTTTTTGTTTAATTATTTTTTATTTTTATTGAAAGTTATTTTTCGAAGTTGTTTGAAAATGAAGTTCAATGATGCATAAGTTCCCTTTCTCATGGATTTCGAAAATATATAAAGTCAGTACTTGAAAAACTTCATGCTTATATGTTAAAGTTCATGACAAGTTAAGGTGACCATAGGCACTTAATTATATCACTATGCCTTAGTACATTATTATCCTTTATTCTTATCTAACAAATACTATCCCCCCAATTTTTTTTTTAAAATGTAAATAAAGCTTTTACTATAAAAAAGATACAGGTTTGGTGGACCGAGGAACAAAAATTGTAGAAATTTGTGTAAGGCATCAAGAGAGTTCGACAGCTAATGGAATATCAAATTGGACAAATTTATTAAAAAATTTTCTATCCAACTTGTGCACATGTCAATGGCATCAGTCATTTATCTTTGTGTGCTATTTCTTCTAATATTAATACGATCTATATGTGACGACAAGTAATGAATATTTTCTTTTGCATTATATTTTCATGTTCGTCTCTCTTTCTTCAAGTTTTCAAGATCGACAAATCTTTCATAAGATGAGGAATTGTGAGATCCATGATCGAGTTGAGCATTTCCTCGACGAGATGAGGCTATGCAGTTACAACATCGAAAGTGATGCCCTGCGATGGAGCTTAAAGTTAATCAATTTTCGTTAAAAAGCTTTACATTTCTTTTCCAAACGCTATCTTATTTCAACACTTAATGATAGTGACTTTGTTAATCGACAACTTTGAAGGTGAGGCTCGTGATGCCATAGACGTCTCCTCAAGTCTTGAATAGCCTCACGACGACAATGGCTTGTTATGTTCCATTCTTGATGACTTGCGGGGTTGTGGTCAATGGCGAAGCCACTTTGTTGTAGTAGTATAATAAAAAAATCGAAATAAACGATCACTAATAAGAAAAATGATTGTGAAAAGATAAAAAATATGATGTCACATTACAAAACCGACTATGTCAAATCGAAAACTAAACTGTCAAAGAAGATAGTGGTTTCGTTGTCAAAATAGAATTTTTGACCTCGGTTTGAAACTGGACCAACCGGGGCCTTTTTATTTTATTTTATTTACTTTGTATATTAGTTGTGTGTAACTATGAACCGAAATCTATTGTTCCAGATTTCATGTCTCATTAATTGTCCCCACAATAATGTCGTGTCATGTAATTTGAATTTAAGAATTTAAACACCTAAAAAATGCTAAATATTAAAAATTATTGAACAAATTGATTAGCGGTCAAAAGCCTATTGAGAGGATAACCTTTGACAAAGAAAAATGAAATAACAGATCTGGACTCGTGTAACTATATATTTTAAAAATAAAAAGTAATAAAGAAACATTGGTTATTGCATGTAAACTTTAAGTTCACCACCCCTAAATTTGCAAGTAACCATCTCGACGCTTGGCTTCATCTTCTGAAAATCAACCATAAAAAAACCGCCAGTTATAACCTCACAAGCTATCTTATATTTTGATTGGGTGGCCTCCGTTTGGTAAGTTAATTGGAGATGAAAATTTTAAGTTGAAGTTGGTTGACTTTTTAAGAATTAGTTATAATTTTTGTTGACTTTTAGAAAAAGATAAAAACTGATATTAAAAAGTACAGTTTAGTTGGAGTTAAACTTAAACCCCAAATAAAAATTTAAACCCCAAACAAAGCAATAGTTCCAAAAGTTTGTTGCTATTTTTTTTCAATTTTACTATTTACTTTTCCAAACATTAAAAAAAAACTCAAATTTTGAAAAGTCCATAATTTTATTATTTTAAGTCGAAATAAGATAATTTATTTTTCAAATTACATATAATTTCGAGAGGAACAAAAAAATTATCCATATTGCTAATTTTTTTTTGAACATATTTTAAGTTTTTATATTTTTTCACTACAAATAGTTTATTTTTATCAAATGTACATTTTTAAAGCTCAAACCATCAACAACCTAAAAAATATCGTATCTAAATGTGTCCCCAAACAGAGTTTTAATGCCAATTGGAGCCTTTACTTTACATCCCAAAATTTCGGGTATTTTTTTTTTTATAAAATGAACCCCAAAATCGGCCATAGATGTCTCTTTCACTTTTTTTTGGTTGGTTTTTTATTTGAAGTTGCAACATAAGTACTGGAGCAATAGTGAACAAAATTGAATTCAAAAAATTGGATATCAAAGTACACAACCCCTCAATTTATTTATTTATTTTTTTGAAACTCAGAACCCCTCAATTTTTAATACCATAAAACAAAACAGATGGCTCCAATTTTACGGTATGTTCCATTCCATATATATCTAAGTATATATTAATTTAAAAGCCGAATATTTAATAATCAATTAATTCACATAACTTAGACCCTTCGGGAACGCTGTCGTCTCTTCATATTAGCAGCTTAAGAAAAAGAAAAAGAAAAAAAAAGAAACAACAGAGACAAACGGACAAATTTGAACACTAAAATTTGAAAAAAATAAAAACAAAAATAAAAACAAAAACAAAAACAATTTGGCTTAATTACAAAGAAAAAGAATCTAATGACTGATGAGCAGTGCAGAAAGGAGGATTAACCACCGAAAACTACTTCTCAGCCATTAAACCCAAACATGTTTATCTGTCCATCCTGATTAAAAAAAAAAATTTTTTTTTTGAAAAAGTTAAAAAAAAAATAAAAAAATGATTAAAAGTCTGTATTTAGACAAATGGCAGGCGGGATTACATAGCAGGACAAATGTCCACAACCACTGGGCCACTCCACTCCTCCAGTTGTTTGCACTTTGCACTATCTCACACCCCTCTCTCTCTCCTCTCTTTCTCTCTCTAAAATTTTTTAATTAATTAATTTTTTTAATTAATTAATTTTTTCATATTTTTAAAACTGTCTCAAAGACACCCCTGAAACCCTAATAAAAGCAACCTTGTCTTCAACATTCTCTACTCTCTCTCTTTCTCTCTCTAACCCTTCTCTCTCTCTCTCTCTCTCTCTCTTTTTCCTTATTTAGTTGGGACCCTCCTCGGCCTGCCAAGCCAGCAAACTCAACTGGGTCATTATTAAATCTTCAAACAAACGCCCTCTTCCTCATTCACTCCTCTCGAACCTCCATTTTTTTTTTCTTTTTTTCGCATCTCTCTTCTCTCTGTTTTGTTGGGTTCTCTCAATATGTCTCGGTCACTGGACGACGCCGAGTTCTGGCTTCCTTCGCAGTTTCTCGCCGACGACGACGCCGTCGTTCTCCTGGACAAGGAGAATTTTCAGTTCAAGAAGAACGGTACTGCTCCGACTACTCTCGGTACTTTCCCCACTGAGTTCCCCTACGAGTTCGACTCGTTCGGCTCCCACTCGGCCCTCAGCTCCCCGGTCGAGTCCGTCGTTAGCTCCACCGAGACCGAGAGCAGCGACGAGGAGGACTTCTTCGCCGGGTTGAGTCGCCGCTTCGCCCAGTCAACCCTCCGCGAAACTCACAAACTCAAGCCCGAGGTTCGTTCTCTTCCCTCTCTAGACTCTCTCTCTCTCTCTATTTCCGATTTTTCTGACTTTTTGGGTTTTTTTTTCCCCTTTCAGTGGGTATTGGCCGGGTCGCCGCAGTCGACGCTGAGCGGAATTGGAAGCTGGTCGTGCCGGAGCACGATTTCGAGCAACGGAAGCCCGAACGGGCCTTCGCAGGTGGCGTCGCCGCCGACAACGCCGTTCGGAGCGAAGAACGACACGTGGGATCTGATTTACGCGGCGGCTGGGCAAGTCGCGAGGTTGAAGATGAACGGCGAAGAGCCCAAGTTGAGCCACCACCACCACCAACACCACCATGGCAGAGGACTCCTTGGCCCTGCCGTCAGGAGCCCCAATGGCGGTGCCGGTGGCGGGTTCTACTCCAACCAGACCCTCACACAAAACCTCACTCAGGTTAAAAAAAAAAATCAAACGTTATAGTTTCTGTCGTAACGCTTCTGTTCGTCTTTTTCTATGTTCTGATCTGAAGATTTTTTTTTTGTTTCGGCAGTTTCAAGGTTTGAAACCAGAAATGGGTATGAAAGCTCAGTCTCAGCAACAGCAGTGCGGTTCGGGTTGGGGAAGGCAGGTGAAAGTTGGGTGGCCAGCGTCGGCTCAGCAGCCGCAGCCGCAGCCGCAGCCGCAGCCGCAGGGTCATTATCAGCAGCAACAGATCCAGAACAAAGCAAGAAATTGCGTTTACGAAAATGGCAGATGTGGGCGTGCTCTGAACTTGCCACAATCCGCATGGCCTCCTCTGCAAGTCCAGAGCCAGAACCAACAGCACTCCGGCCGACCCGCCGCCATGGGAGGAGCTTTGCTCGGCGGTTCCGGTGTGAAGAGGGAATGTGCCGGCACTGGCGTTTTCTTGCCTCGCAGATACTCCAACCCCCCCGAGCCCAGAAAGAAATCTGGTAAAATCTGCTCTGTTCTTTCAATTTATTTTTTCGATTCTCCAAATCCTGCTCTGGGACATCACTAATCCGTTGTGTTTCGGTGTTTAAGGTTGTCCAAACGTTCTACTTCCTGCTAAGGTTGTTCAGGCTCTTAACCTGAGCTTCGAGGACATGAATAACGGTCTTTCTCAGCCGCGTTTAGGTTGTGGGTTTGCCCCAGATCATGGTAAAGTTCTAATTGAAAATAATCCTTTTTTTCATTTTACTTGTGGGTTTTAATTTTTTTGTTTTTTTTAGTGGTTTTTAAATAGTTGTTTTGGGGTTTGGATTTACAGGGGCGTTGATAGCGAGAAGAAACGCTTTGCTGGAGCAGCAAAGGAGAAGTTTAAGGCCTGAAGGAGCTTTGAATCACGAAGTACGCTTACCACAGGAGTGGACGTATTGAAGAACCGGGATTTTTAGCTTCAAAATCCGAAGGAAAAAAAAAAAAGGAAAAAGAAGAAAAGCAAAGTGTAAACGGTAGAAGAGTCTTTATAGGGTTATTATGGTATTTGTTGGGTTTTATAAGAAATTAATTTATGATATATTCAAGATTTGCGTGTAGTTGTAGGGAGCAATAAGGAGGAGGAAAAATCCAGGTTTTTTGGGTTGGAAGGTTTATTATATGTTTTTAAGTTTTTATTTTCTACTAGGAAGAAGAAGAAGAAGAAGAAGAAGAAAGTAATATAAAGTAGATTAGGAGGAAGGAGAAGAAGTTTTATGATAAGTAAGGTGTTATTTTGTTGTTGTAATAACGAAGGGGAATTTCTCCCAATATTTTGATGGGTAGGGAATGTGAAAGCTTGGGCAAAAGCTTTTTTGGCCCTTTTCTGGGTAAATATAGGAGGATTATTATAACTTTTTTCAAGGTTGTAATATTGGAGGGAATCCACAAAACCCCTCTTTTTGCTGTAAAATTTCCCTTGGGAGGAGGGTATTAATTATAAAAATTTCAAATAAGAAAAAAGCAAGTCTTTTTCTAGATTCTCTATTCTATGCTTCTCTAGTTACTCATGTTGTTGTTTTTGTTTTTGTTTTTGTTTTTTTTATTTTTAATGTGGGGTGGGACCCTTGTAAGTTGTATGTCTACCCCCATTTCTTTCAACTTTTTTCATATATATATATTTTTTTTTGTAATTTGGGTTAATATAAACAAAGTTTAAACTTGGCCATAAATCAAATCTAGAAAGAGAGTTTTGGATGTTTGGCAATTGTGAAAAGGAATATCTCGTGGAGTGTTGTTTTTGTGTGTTGGTTACAGTTGTTAGTACTTTCTTTTCTTTTTTTCTTTTTTCTTTTTTTGGGTTAATTTTTTTGGGATAGTTGGATTGGAACCAATTGGTCAAAGTAGCACCGGACGAGAGCTTAAAAAAGCTGATGAGATCTCCCCAAAGGAGATGGGAAACGGAGAGATTTGCGGTGTGAGAAAAGAATTCATATTCCTATCCTGCTCTTGTTCTTTTTCATTTATTTATTTTTTTAGTTTTTTTTTAATTTTAAAATTTTTTACTTTATTGATTTGTTTTTGGGGGGGGGGGGGGGGGGGGGGGGGGGTGGGGTATTTTGCTTTAGCGTGAAGTGTTGGTATTGAGGATGCAACAGATATTTTTGGTTTTTGGGGGGTGTGTGGTGATGATGGACAAAATTAATAAGCCAATTTTGGATGTGAAGCGTAGAGAAGATAATTGGGATATGGACTTGTCAAAGGTGTAGAAATCTGCTCTCAAGTATCCTTTTTTTCTGCTTTTCCTTTATCTGATTTCGAATTTGATGGGCCCCACCGCTCTGGCATGCTACTGGCCTACTCTACTGCCTTTGCCCTTTTTTTTTTTTTCCTCCCCCACTTTTCTTTTTCTTCCCTTTTTGGCTTGCAGTTTTCCATGCATTTCCCGGGTTAATTTGTTTGAAGGAAAATATAAATTGGAAATGTGGCTAATTTCAATAAAAGAAAAGGAAAACGAAATTAGAAAAAGTAATCAGTTGTACACCGATGTTTGACAAGATAATACCAAATATGTTACTTTCTGCAGTCCTTTTTTTTCCCTTTTTTTTTTAATTTCAGTAAGAAATGACATTATAATGTAGAAATTGTATTTATTTTTTAATTACCAATACAACTGTAGATTTAGAAGTTGTTTAGTTGGTGGGGTTGAGTTAGAGTTTTGAAGTTATTTTAATAAGAGTTGAGTTAAATTTTAAAATTTGTCTGTTTATAAAAAATAAATTGTTTGTATTTAAAAAGTGTTAAGACTTAAGACTTAAGATGTGTTCGGAAGAAAAAAATTTTATATGGATTTTGTTTTGTTTATCTCAAAATTTTATGTAATTAAAAAAAAATCTTATTTGGACTTAAAGTAATAAAGTTATGAATTTTTAAAATTTAAGTTTTTAAGTTAGGTCTATTTGGGAGAGGTTTTGAATATTTACTTTTGGATTGGAATAAGGTGTAGTTTTAAAAATATGTGTTTGGTTAAAAAAAAAACATATTGGAGTGAACATATTTTAAGATGAAAAAAAATATCATTATAAATCTTGTTTTATTTCTCTTGAAAGTGTATGCAAAGAAATTTGTTTTTAATAATTTCATTTGGACTCAAAATAACGAAGTTATGAACGCTTAAAGTTAAACTTATCGTAGACATTTAGAGATATGAATAGTAAAAAGTAGTTTTGAGTTTAAAAAAAGACAAAAAAGTTATGAAAACTAACGGGCCTTTAGAGTTGGAGATGAGAATAATGAAGCCGAGTTTACTTAAAAAAACAAAAGACAAAACAATTGGAATTATTTTATTGGTTCACTCCAACCAAACACATGCTTAGTTATAGAATTAATATTTCAATTGTTTGATGTGTGAATGTTAAAAATTTACACATTTATATTTACATAGATCAGATTATTGGAAAATTACTCTTATCATTAAAACTATTAACTTTACACAGTTAAAATGTTTATCTTGTTAATATTTAAAACATGTAAATAGAAAAAAAGGAAGATTCAAAAAAGAAGCAAGAATTAATCGAAAAAGAACAAAAATAAAAAAAAATTCAGGGTCATATATGCTTAGCTTAAAAAAATGTAGGTTTGGTCTTTTCTTTTCTTTTTTTTTTTTTTTGTGCTAATACGAACAAGGATTAATAACGTTCTTACACCTTTTATAAAAAAAAAAAAAAATTAAAAAAGTTCTAGCATCTTTATCTATTACCCAATGTGAGCACCTAGAGAAATTACTTGGTTTAAAGTTATTAAGTTTATCACAAGTTTATAATTCTTATATTTTACATATCGACCTCAAAATGAAAATACGAGGATTTGAACTCTTGATGTTAAGATTTGAAGAGATGTAAAAAAATCCACAGTTTACTAGATCATCATATTTTTATTTTGTTCGAGAAACCAAGTGACAATAGATAACACCAATCTGATTTTAACTTGGTCGTTGGACGTTGTATTAGCTACTATCGTTCTGCTCGGGAGGTATTTATTTATTTATTTTGCTGTTTTAGTAAAATCAATAATACAAAAAGACAATGTACTATATATAACAATAAGATATATTAGGGGTGTCATAACATAATTTCTCCCATGAATGTTTTTCTTTGCTTTGGCAGGTCCCACATAATATTTATGTTGTCCTAAATATTGCTAATTGACAGCCAATAAAGTAAGGACAACTGGACTGAACTGTAATTACCGTTTGTTTTGGGGTAGTTGTAAATTTCATGGTTCGAATTGAATGTGATTTTGACTCGGTCAACGCTTCCTTTAAAATAAAAAATAAAAAATCTCTAATGTACTCGAACCAAAAGTACTGCAGTAAAATTTATAACAAAATAGAATTCAAAATCTTCATCATGTCGAATGCAACTATTCGGGGGGAAAAAAAAAAAAAAGCCTAAAAGGTAAAACTGACGTTGTCGGGACTAACCCAGCTGGTGAAACGGAAAAGATTTGGATAGAAAATTCAAAATCTAAAATATTTTTATTTTTATTTTTATTTTTATGATAAGTCAGGATCACAGACCCAATATTACTTTAAAAAAAGAAAACCTTAAACCAGAACCACATATAATCACTGTCTTTCTGGGATTCTCAGAGAATGCATTTATGAAAAAGCTTCAGAATTAGACAAAGCCAACTTTTTTTTTTTTGTTTTTTTTTTTTGGGTTTGTTTTTCTTCTTTTTTAAACTATGTGGTCAAGATCTAGTGCGTAAGAATTTAGGACAGATTGTAAAGAAGTAATTGAAGACCATGTTGTTTTTTTTTTTTTTTTTTTAAAACAAGATCCAAGGCATTTTGTCAGAAATAGGTGGTTAATTATTGACTAGTTAATTGGTTCGGTTTCGTTTGATGCTTGGTTTTGCTTAACATTTGCACCACTTTTTCTTTTCTTTTTTTCTGTTCTGTTCTGTTCTTATTTATTTATTTTTTTAGCTTTGGATACTGAGACAGTGAAAGATTGGGGAAGTCTCTGAGGTGGGTTGTGGAAAGGATTTAGTCAAACTTAATTTATATAACAAACCAGATCATTCTGTTCTTAAGCAAGTGAATTTAGGTAAGGTTCTGCCTTGTGGCATTAAAGAAGGCGACAAAAATATATTCTCTGTAAATCTCTCTATTCTTGTGTTTTATAAAAGCTGAGTATTCTACCAGATGATATTATGCTATAAGA
Organism: Ficus hirta; assembly: GCA_038430175.1. NCBI lineage: Eukaryota > Viridiplantae > Streptophyta > Magnoliopsida > Rosales > Moraceae > Ficus > Ficus hirta. The sequence continues at coordinate 6,796,503 of CM076594.1, read as the reverse complement.
TATATAACAATCCTGGAAATATACTCAATTAATATGAGGCGTCGGTAAAAATAGAGAGAGAGAGAAAAAAGACAATGCCATGCTTGGAACTATTGAAGTTTGCAACTTTTGTGATATCTAAATAATAACAGATCTTCACTCTCAAAAAAAAAAGAAAAATAATTAAATTAAATAATTCATGAATTCTTTTAAAAGTGACGGTTTAGTTCATATTTTTTTTTTATCAAGATAATCTTAAACTCCTATTTTCTTGATCATTCTAATCATTTCCGTCAAACTCCGTTACACTTCAAACGGATCTTTGTTCAAATAGTCATTTTTGTAGTAAAAAGACTAAATATCCTCCGATCTCCTGACAATCTGCCAAAAGTCTTTCTGTCTCACCCCTCCCTCTCTCTCCCTCCCTCCCTTTGCAAACAAACCAGGCCCCCCCCTCCCCCCCCCAACCGGCGAGCTAGAACGTCCCCATCTTTCTTGCGAGCCTAGATCCGCTCCCTAGGTTCTCGCTTCGAACGTGGCCCCTTCCCCCATAACCCAGATCTGGGCCCGTCGGCAAAAAGCTCGAACAAAGCCGGGAGGATATGGGAGGGAGGGAGGGAGGGAGGAAGAGAGAGAGATTTTTTTATAAAAAAATTAATTATTATTAAATTATTAAAATATCATTTTAAATTAGATCACATATATTATATATGATATATTTTATTAAAAATTTAACAGATTTAAACTAAAATAATTAAAATAATTAAAAAAAATATAATTATCCCGATAAAAAAATAAATAATAAATAAAGAACAGAAACCATCATATTTGATTTTTCATAAATTTTTTAGAGTTTAAGATATTAATTCAAGAGTCTCTTATACTCTTTAGTACAAAAGGTAAAACAAACACCAGAGAGCACAAAGACCAAGATAAAAGACAGAAAAAGGTCATCTTTCTTCCAAATTAAGTTTCATATGTACGTGGAATAGGCTACACTATTTTCCATTTTTTAAGATGTTGCACTTTAATTTGAGTTGTTGCGTGACGACACACACATGTAACATCAGTATCAATGTTTCAAATAGCAGTTGACATATATATATATATATTTTTTTTTAATGGCTAAGGCAGTTTTTTTTCCTAATACATAGTAAGTGAAATTTGAGCTCAAATTTTTTGATGTACCATAGGTTTTCACCTATGTTTTAATCCTTCAACTAAGAGGTTTGTTCCTCTTAAAAAAATTATAAATGATTAACTTGTATTTTGCAGAAAAAAAAAATGGTTGTTTTGTTTCACAGGGAGAAGCTTGATCAACTTTACTCGTTCTAAGCCATGTCATTTAAGATTTATTTATTTGTATGGTAATTATAATCTTAAATCTTGAAATTAAGTGAAAATTGGGGTTTATGAAAAACCGAAAGAGAGAGAGAGAGAGAGAGAGAGAGAGAGAGAGAGTTTTAAGGTGGATTGCAGCCAGGCAAGACCATCAAGTAACATGTCAGAGAGAGGGCAGTCATAAGTAGGTGGCGGGTTGGTTGGTTGGTTGGTTGGAAGGAAAATCTTTCAACAAATATTTTTCCTCTCTCCTTTAGGATATTTGATATGAAATAAAAGGGCTGAGTGGAGATTAAATAAAAAAATAAAAAAATAATAAAAAAAAGGGCAAAGGAAAAAAAAAAGAGTGCCAATGAAGACACATTAACACATGATCTATGATTTTTTTTTTTTTTTGGGTAGATTCTTCTATTTTGTTTGATAAGGAAACAGTCTGGATACAAATACAAGGCCCATATCTAGCCGTCAATCACGTTCTCACGGGCACAATTTTTGGCAATTTAAAAAAAAAAAAAAGATTCTAACACTTGGATATTTAAAAGCTGATTACAGTTTTCATGATTGGTACTTATGATTAAGGACGTGGAGAAACAGTCATTTTGCTTGCTTAAAACACACTAATGCTAAAAGCAGATCACTAGTGTGTGTGTGTATATATATATATATATATAATAAAATATTATTTCTTCATTTTGACTTGGTGTTTTACATGATTTGGTTTAGCGTTTTATAAAAGGGAAATGACCGTTTTTAATGCCAAAAATGATGGCAAAAATAACTTGTTCATTTCACGGTTAAGATGGTAGCATAGTGGTATTAGGTTTATTCTCAAGTAGTTTAGTAGATGATAGGTCTCAGTTTCGAGTATTATTTTCAGATTACTGACTCATTGATAATTTATTAATAATCAGGATAAATTGATGAGCTTCATCTATAAATGTAAAAAGTTGTGATTTAATACCAACATATATGAAAATGAGGAAGTCCATCCCTCCCCATACTTTTTCTCCCCCTAAAAAAGAGGACATTAATTCATGATTTGTTACATAATTTTGAAAAATAAACTCCAAGAGTTTATAATGACGGTTGATTTTGTGTCAATTATGTAAATTAAAGTCGATCTCTCTTGCCACTTAAACTAATTTTATTGGATTAAACTTTCATAATAATTCACTAATTGACAATTTTTATTTAATCTTGAAAGGGGAGAGACTTTGATGAAGAAAAGAGGTCCACAGTAGTTCAATGTTTATTATTTGCCATTATGGTAGGCGTGCTCGCAGGCAATTCATAGGCAATAATGTTGGAACTATTGTCTTCTGAATCTGAACCCCACTCTCATAATTTCCCTGGCAACTCTTTGGGGTTGGTTTTTATTATAGATTATTTCTTATCAGATATTTAACTTACGTTTGATTTATCAATTGGAGTTGAAATTTTTAAGTTAAATTGATTAATTTTTTAAAAATTAATTATAAATTTTATTGACTTTTCAAAAAAAGATAAAAATTGATATAAAAAAAAAACAGTTTAATTAGAGTTAAACTTAAATATCAAGTAAAACCTTAATTGAGTTTCTGAATTTTTCATAAATATTTTTCTTAGTGCGTTAAACTCCATCATATAGAGTTGGCACATTGGTACTTCCTTATTAAACTTTAATTTGACCTCTCGATTTAAAAAAAAAAAAAGATAAAATAGAGGACATTCTAAGATTTCTTTCGTCAAACTAAAGATTCTCTTTTTAGAGATAATGATAAAGACTTTTTATATATGTTTATTAATCATAACTTTCAAAATGTGATAGATTTTTTTTTTTTTGGTATTTCTCTAATTAAATATAATATTCCATGTTTTTTTTAATAATATGAGAGGGGAAAAAAAAAAAAAACCAGCATTTTCGTGATTCTTCACATGAATCATATATTTGCACTTTGCAATCATCTGGGAAAGAATTAAGTCCAGATTTAATATCCCTGTTTTCCGACATGTTAGACCCCACTTTTCATTGAAACTTGTTTATGTATTTAAATGTTGGCGACGAATTGTATTGTTATATTAATTTAGCTTATTTTCAGATTCGGCTGGGTTGTAATGGTTTAATTATTAGTTTTTTTAATGTATTTTAATATGGAAGTTTTATTTTAATTTTCCTATAAAAGTTTGTTTTTATTAATTATGAGACTATTTTTTTTAAAGAGTATTTAAGCGTTTGCATGCATAGTCTAGACTCTAGAGGTCATTTAACACAGAATTTTAGGACAATATGTAGAGTTCGAAAAACACCATTCTTAATAAACTTAAAAAAAAAAAAATTTAAGAGAGCGTTTAAGGGGTTCAAATTTAGATACTAAATAACAAGCCTAAATAGTTAAAACAAATATGCAAAAACTCATACTGTTTTTACCTCACAAAAAAAAAAAAAAAAAGAAAAAACTCATACTTTTGATTTCATTTGCAAAAAAAAAAAAAAAAAAAAAAAAAAAAAAAAAGGCGACATGAGCACTATAAGTGAAACAGAGTTTGAAAACGACAACAAACAATAAACGGCAGAAGAAAGGAAGTGACAAGAAATTTTAGACGACGAAAAACCTAAACACAAGATAATAAAAGAAAGGCCAACAGTGCATACAATCAGAGCAATCAGCAAATGACGTCGTGATTGTGGATGCCTTTTTTAGATATTTTCTTAGTCTAATACTAGAATAAGAATCCCCACGTCTTCGTTTTAAGGTCCAATCTTAAAAAATGATATTCGTTTGAGAACTATGTACTTGTGGTAGATTGAGTAACTCTGAGGTAAGCCTGATGAAAGAATGAATCAGATCATAATACTGTTTCACTTGTGATTTTATTAGATTCCTGAATGAACAGTGGAGAGGAGACGTGAGAACATCACCGATCTTTTTTAATTTATAATAGAAAAAGAAAGAAAGAAAAACGTAACATTACAAAAGAAAAACGGTGTCAATGAGGTTGTGTACCACTTCTAACGTTGTGTTACTTATCTCTATTATTTTAATATGAAAAATGGACTCGAATTTTTCATAAAAGTGATACATTTTATGTAGCCATACATTCGAATATCAAAATTTTCATCTAAATCACCTAGAAAAATAAGTGGAGATCCATTTAGATGGTGTCAGGCCCAGGCCTACGTCAAATGTTTAAAGATTGGGTTTGAAATCAAGCCCATTGACACCAATCCACTAGATTATGATCCCGTGTGGCCGTGTCTAAGAAAGATCTGTAATAATTTTGCTTTGCTAAAAAAAAAAAAAAAAAAAAAAAAATTCTTATGAGAAGACATATCTGGGTTAGCTCCCTACTTGTAAAGGATATATGTGATTTCATGGATACGCATGTTTATCCTTCATATATGGAGCCGGCTTCTCTGTTTCCTCTGCTTCTCTTTTTCTTTGTTCCATGAATAAGGAAGTCACTCGTCTGAGTGATTTGTTAAAAGTTATTAATAGAATTAGAAATGAGAATTCTTTATTCACTTTATTTAATTATTCTAAAAAACTCGCCAATTTTTAAATATAGTCTGTTATTTAATGATGACATGAAAACTTTTTCTCCTCTCAGTTTTACAATAGAAGTTCAGTGTGTAGATTTATGATATTTTGATATCAGTCATAATCTTGTCCCTTTAGGTTATCTAGAAAAAGTAGAACAAAATTATGCATCTTTGAGAGTAAAAAGGCTTCTATTTGAGCAACACTCTCTTTGGATTGGTCTTGTTCAAGAATCAAACTCCGTGAGGAATAGTTGTATGTCGAATTTGGCTCGTGATCTAACTTATTATAATGAAAAATTTTGAATAGCACGGTTGTGTCTCTAAGGTACGAAAATTATTCAAGTCAACTGGCATCCTTTAGCTTTCAATTGAATCGAAGTTAATACAGATGATGTTGCTTAGATGGTGTTCTTGTCCCTTTGAGATGCAACGGAGTTTTTAGGACTCATAGAGGATTTGTCAATGGATGTTTTGCTTATTACTTTCACAATCTCACATAGGCTTATGATGAAGGGAGTTCTGTGACAGATAAATTGGCATTTATGCTGATCAATTAGATTTAAACATTGATAGTGAATTATCTTAGATCTTTTCCCGTAGATTATTGGTAATAATCTACTGGGTCTACCAAACTACAAATTTGTGAAATAGGAGCTTTTGGACAGAGACAATTTCAAGATAACTAAGTTGTTTAAGCATTCTTTTTCTCTCTTTCACGTTTTTTCTTAAGGTCTACTTGGTGAATAAGTTTGAGTTGAAAATTTTTATTGACTTTTTAGAAAAGACAAAAATTTTTTCAGAAAAATATAAAAACTGAGATGAAAATTTTGAGTTTAAATTCAAGCGCCAAATGAGACCTTAGGGTTTTATTGAATGAGGATTTTAACTAGACCTTTCTAATCTTTGATTGAGGAGGTAGAACACTTGAATGTCTTGTGTTTCGCCTTTTTAGGATTTTTTGCTTCGTTCTTTTCCTCTGGTTGTGCTCTTATATTTGCCACCTAGCGGATTGGTTTTTTGAAACATTTTTGTTCTTTTTCGTCTTTTTATTTAAAGAATTTCTTGGCTGAGGTGTCTAGAATGGGATGAGGATGAATTAAAAAAAGAAAAAAAGAAGTTTGAATGAAGAGTCACTTCTAAGGAAAAATAGAAAAGAAAAGAAGTTTATTTCTCTCTCTTTTCCTTTCCTCTGTCCTATCTTTTTTTTTTTTTTTTTTTGAAGAGCCGTCCCACCTTTTTCCATGTTCTGTAAAGGCATTAATGCTCTTCTCAAACTTTTAACAAAACAGACATGGAAAAAGAAAATTACGACTTAGGAAAATCAATAGAATCACATCAACGGATTTTTTCCCGGTTGAAAAGTACCAATAATTTTCTAACAAAAACGTTCTTTTTGCACGTGTGAGATCCTACAAGAGATCGAAGTGTCCTTTCGACTTTTTTTGATATTTTAAATTCTACAATCTCATTGAAAGATGTAGGGGTAAAATTACAATAAATCAGTTATTGATGAAACGGTTTGAGTTAAAATTTTTAAGTTTAAGTTAATTGATTTTTTAAAAATTAATTATAATTTTTATTGATTTTTCAGAAAAAGATAAAAATTGAGATGAAAAATTTGAGTTTAAACTCATTTACCAAATGAGGTAGACTCTCTCTTTAAATCACATCAATGAGGTAAAAAATGTCGGCCTTCCGATATGTTGTCAACGCCTTAGAGCTTGTTTGGGGTGTAAGTTTAAACTTACACCCATCAACTCAATTTTTGTCTTTTTCTGAAAAAGTTTTTTGTCTTTTCTGAAAAAGTCAATAAAAATTACTATTTAAACTTATCAATTTCAACTCAAACTTACACACCAAACACCCCCTTAGATTGAAAAGATACAGCAAAACTGTTTATGAGATGGTTTTTATTTGATTACACTTGAAAAAAAAAAAAAAAAAAAACATTTGAGGTTGTTTAAAAAGTTTGTTCAGTTATCAGGTTTTCAATATTTTTTTCGGATCATTGAGGTTGAGACTTCCTCTGATTCTCTGCTGAGCTTGAAAGTCCTTTTTGTTCGGATCTGTGACGGGTATCTGGGTTTGTGACCCACCCAATGAGAACACATTAGCGGATTTCGAGAGAGAGAGAGAGAGCAGAGCAAAGCAAAGATTGCAACGACCTTAGGCGATCGAGAGGAGATCCAACGGTGGATTTGGGTGAGCAAGAGGAGATTGACGAGGAGTGTTTCGTGGCGGCCACGGATCTTCATTGTCTTTGGAATTTGATTATGGAATTTTTTTCGTTGTAATTAACGATGATTAACAAATGATTCTTATAAATAAATAAATATATATATATATATATTTTTTGCTGGTAAATGGAATGAGTTTTAATCGCAGAATTTTGAATTTTAACTTTCAATATTTCTCAATGTTTGATTGTTGTTTTAAATATATATCAATATATGTATATGAAAATTTCTGATGATAGATATGAAGCTAATGCCCGTGGATTCACTGTTTTCAACCGAAATAAATAAATAAAAAGCTAGACAAGTCGTGGATGAAGGAAGCAGAAGGAAATAAATTCCTTCAAAAAATTTTTTTTAGGGTAATCCTGTGTAAATATTCCATAGTGGTTTTGGTGTATTTTTTTGATCTGAACCGTTAATTTAACTGATTAGAAGGTTGATAATTTTTACCCTATCGATGGGGTAAAGCAAGCTTATCTCATTGTAGAAGTCCCCTAATATTTGAATCTCTCTCGTTGAAGTTCAAAAAAATTTATATTATTTACTGATTTTATGAATACATCTCTAAAACAATGTGCAATGAAGACAATCAACTAAGTGAAGTATTTATATTTGCAACAAGTGCTTACATGTGTTTTGAGAATCAACGAAGAAGTTAGAAAACAAAAAATCAAATCTGTTAAAAGAACGAAGATGAAAACAAAATTAAAAAAAAAAAAAAGAAAAAAGTCCTTTAAAGAGATTAAAAAAAAAAAAAAAGGCTCAAAAGAGACAGCAAAAGCAACACGTTTGAGGAAATGTTCAAGGAGAGAAATAAAAAAAAAAAAAAAAAATAGGCGTATAACAACAATTGAATTAACATTATGTATTGGGGGAAAAAAAATAAAAACGATAAACTTACCAAATATGCAATTTTCACCTTTTTTTTTTTTTTTTTTTTTTTTTTTTTTTTTTGGGGCCAAGTTTAACATTGATAATGAGTATTTGTATTAGAGATGGTACATGAAAAAAGATTCTCTATTTGCATATTGGAGTTTAAGATATCTATTTATCTCTCTCTCTATAGAAAAGAAAAGAAGGTAGTATTGGAGTTGAGAGATCATGATGGAGCAAAGGAAAGGGCGTAGATTGATACTATTTCCGCTACCCTTGCAAGGCCATATAAACCCCATGCTTGATCTTGCCAACATTCTTCATTCCAAAGGCTTCTCTATCACTCTCATCCACACCAACTTCAACTCTCCCAACCCTTCAAACTACCCTCACTTCACTTTCCACTCCATCCAAGATGGCTTATCGGCGACCCAGGCCTCCACAAACGACGTCGTTTCTCTTCTCTCACTTCTCAACAGCAAGTGTGCCGAGCCCTTCAAGGACTGTGTCAGAAGCTTGGTATCCGATGATGTTTCTGAGGAGCCTGTCTCTTGCTTGATCTCTGATGCTATATTTCACTTCACTCAAGCTGTTGCCGAGAGCCTTAAGCTTCCTAGGATAGTTTTAAGAACCGGGGGTGCTTCGTCTTTTGTCGTTTTTGCTGCTTTTCCGCTTCTAAGAGAAAAGGGTTACCTCCCCATACAAGGTGTGTGCTCTCTCTCAAAATTTTTTTTTAAAATTTTTTATATATATTACTCTCCCTAATTTGTTTGTTGTGTACGATTTAAATTAGAGTAGTTTCAAACCCATAATTTAATTTAATTTTTTAATTCTAGTGTTTTCTATTATTAGAATTTTAATTTACTGTTCAAACTCATCGTTTAATTCTATAATTCAAGCAGAGTTCAAAGTATAATATTTAGTGAACATAGTTTTAGTGATTTCTAGACTAGCTATTTTAATGATATGATGGTGAATCAACATCTAATACCATTTGTAAAGTGGGGTTAACGTATTCTAGTCTGTCATGATCTTCAAGCAAGAGATCGTAATTAGTTCAAACCTCTGCTCAACTATAATTACATTATTATTATTATTTTTCTTTAAAATTAGAAACGCGACTAGAAGATCCAGTGGTGGAACTTCCACCTCTCAAAGTCAAAGACCTTCCAGTGATCAACACTCTTAACCCAGACACATTTCATCAATTAGTTGACAACGTGGTGAGTGCGACCAAGGCCTCTTCAGGACTCATTTGGAACACTTTTGAAGACCTCGAACAATCCTCTCTAGCCTCACTAAGTCAACAGTTTTCCATTCCAATGTTCCCAATTGGCCCCTTTCACAAGCACAACCTAGCAATTCCCTCTCGTTCAAGTAGCTTGTTGGCTGAAGACCAAACCTCAATTCCTTGGCTCAACACTAACCCACCAAAATCCGTCGTCTATGTGAGCTTCGGCAGCATTGCAGCAATAAGCGAGCAAGAGTTTTTGGAGATAGCTTGGGGCCTAGCCAAGAGTGAGCAGCCTTTCTTGTGGGTGGTTCGACCCGGTTTGGTCCATGGTGCGGAATGCCTTGAGCCGTTGCCAAGCGGGTTCCTAGAGAGCTTGAGCGGGCGTGGCCACATTGTGAAATGGGCTCCCCAAATAGAGGTGCTGGCTCATGAAGCCGTGGGGGCGTTTTGGAGTCACAATGGATGGAATTCGACATTGGAGAGTGTTTGTGAAGGTGTGCCAATGATTTGTTCGCCTTGTTTCTCTGACCAAAAAGTGAATGCAAGATTTGTGAGCCACGTTTGGAAGGTTGGTTTGCAGTTGGAGAGTGGAAAGCTGGAAAGAGGAGAGATAGAGAAGATCATTAGGAAACTGATGACGCGAGAAAAAGACGGGGATGAGATAAGAGTCAGGGTCTCGGAGTTACAAGACAAGGCCGATAATTGTTTGAAACAAGGTGGCACTTCTTACGAGTCTTTGGAGAGCTTGGTGAGCCACATTTTTTCCTTGGAAACATTGAACTTTTCACACTCTCAAGAGTCAGTTAAGACTGTGGTTTAATCTTTTTTTTTTTTTTTTTTTTTTTCAAGTAAGATTTGTTGTGGAGTAATTTTAGTCTGAAAATGATGGCTTTTCTTTAATGACTGAGAAAATGAGTTTACTAGGGAAACAAATTGCTAAATTGTCTTTGGAAATAGATATGTTAAAGACTGGTCCATATTTTTACTGTCGAAGTAAGTTGATGGTTATTAGTCCATATGAAAAGTTCAAAATTGGTCCCCTCTCTTGACGTGATATAGTCCATACCATGTAAAGTTGGTGACAGGTCAATAATTGCACGATATGTCTGGCAAAATATTTTGTTGAAATGTCTCTCTCAATATTTTCATTCAATACTTTTATATCAAATGTACCTTATCATTCGAATGCTGCCTGCTTATTTTCTACCGTCTACAACTTGTCCCCACTCTTTTTGGTTACTCTCTCTCTGTTTTTTTTTTTTTTTCCCCTTACATATAATATATCTTTATGTGTTTTATTAAATTATTTTTTTTCCACCTTAAAAAATTTTAATCTGAACTTATCCATATCAATAATCAAAATAATTCTTCCTTGAATTCTTAATATATAATACTCACTTATTACCGTACTAAAATAATTTTTCCTCAATCGTGTTCCTATTAATTTTTTTTTCTTCTCATATGTACCCCTAGTAACTTATATTTGATTTTATGACTAAGATACTTTGTTCTTAAATATGGTATACCTATGTACATCTATTTTTCTTTTCATATCTTAGATTAGATGTTAATAAATATTTTCAAATATCTTTTTCTTCTCGTACGGTTCCCCTTAATTTTCTATTATTTATTTGTCTAGATCAAAAAAATTTTTTTTTTTCAGGAAAATTATCATTCAAATTAAAATTAGGTACAAACATCAATATAAAAAATGGAACAATCCTACGATACAAGAGACATAACCCTCGACTAAAATCGATTGCATCAGTAAAATTTAATAAAGCTCAGTGAGAAAGACATAAGCTGAGACCTAGCGGTGGGAAAATTCATTGAATTTCTCGGTAATCCTATAATCGAGCATGAATAAAGCTCTTTTTAAAAAAACATCTATAATTGATGGAATATTCCGATTGAGCGAGAAACAGTCACTCGCAGCATAGAGACTGCAACAAACTCCGTAGAGACCTAATACTAACGGAATCCTTAGATAAATACTACAAGAAAACAACTCAGAGGTGGGAGAAAAAGACAATTACGACTTAGGAAAATCAATAGAATCACATCAACGGATTTTTTCCCGGTTGAAAAGTACCAATAATTTTCTAACAAAAACGTTCTTTTTGCACGTGTGAGATCCTACAAGAGATCGAAGTGTCTTTTCAACTTTTTTTGATATTTTAAATTCTACCATCTCATTGAAAGATGTAAGGGTAAAACTACAATAAATAGATTACATTTTATGAAACGGATTGAGTTAAAATTTTTAAGTTTGAGTTGGTTGATTTTTAAAAAATTAATTATAATTTTTGTTGATTTTTTAAAAGAAGATAAAAATTGAGATAAAAAATTTGAGTTTAAACTCATTCACAAACCGAGACAGACTCTCTTTAAATCACATTAATGAGGTAAAAAATGTCAGCCTTCTTATATGTTTTCAACGCCTTGGATCGAAAAGATACAGCAAAACTGTTAATGAGATGGTTTTTATTTGATTACACTTGAAAAAACAAAAAAAAAAAACATTTGAGGTTTTGTAAAAAGTTTGTTCGGTTATCAGGTTTTCAATATTTTTTTCGGATCATTGAGGTTGAGACTTCCACTGATTCTCTGTTGAGCTTGAAAGTCCTTTTTGTTCGGATCTGTGACGGGTATCTGGGTTTGTGACCCACCCAATGAGAACACATTAGCGGATTTCGAGAGAGAGAGAGAGAGCAGAGCAAAGCAAAGATTGCAACGATCTTAGGCGATCGAGAGGAGATCCAACGGTGGATTTGGGTGAGCAAGAGGAGATCGACGAGGAGTGTTTCGTGGCGGCCACGGATCTTCGTTGTCTTTGGAATTTGATTATGGAATTTTTTTCGTTGTAATTAACGACGATTAACAAATGATTCTTATAAATATATATATATATATATATTTTTGCTGGTAAATGGAATGAGTGTTAATCGCAGAATTTTGAATTTTAACTTTCAATATTTCTCAATGTTTGATTGTTGTTTTAAATATATATCAATATATGTATATGAAAATTTCTGATGATAGATATGAAGCTAATGCCCGTGGATTCACTGTTTTCAACCGAAATAAATAAATAAAAAGCTAGACAAGTCGTGGATGAAGGAAGCAGAGGAAATAAATTCCTTCAAAAAAATTTTTTTAGGGTAATCCTGTGTAAATATTCCATAGTGGTTTTGGTGTATTTTTTTGATCTGAACCGTTAATTTAACTGATTAGAAGGTCGATAATTTTTACCCTATCGATGGGGTAAAGCAAGCTTATCTCATTGTAGAAGTCCCCTAATATTTGAATCTCTCTTGTTGAAATTCAAAAAAATTTATATTATTTACTGATTTTATGAGTACATCTCTAAAACAATGTGCAATGAAGACAATCAACTAAGTGAAGTATTTATATTTGCAACAAGTGCTTACATGTGTTTTGAGAATCAACGAAGAAGTTAGAAAACAAAAAATCAAATCTGTTAAAAGAACGAAGATGAAAACAAAATTAAAAAAAAAAAAAAGAAAAAAGTCCTTTAAAGAGATTAAAAAAAAAAAAAAAGGCTCAAAAGAGACAGCAAAAGCAACACGTTTGAGGAAATGTTCAAGGAGAGAAATAAAAAAAAAAAAAAAAAATAGGCGTATAACAACAATTGAATTAACATTATGTATTGGGGGAAAAAAAATAAAAACGATAAACTTACCAAATATGCAATTTTCACCTTTTTTTTTTTTTTTTTTTTTTTTTTTTTTTTTTGGGGCCAAGTTTAACATTGATAATGAGTATTTGTATTAGAGATGGTACATGAAAAAAGATTCTCTATTTGCATATTGGAGTTTAAGATATCTATTTATCTCTCTCTCTATAGAAAAGAAAAGAAGGTAGTATTGGAGTTGAGAGATCATGATGGAGCAAAGGAAAGGGCGTAGATTGATACTATTTCCGCTACCCTTGCAAGGCCATATAAACCCCATGCTTGATCTTGCCAACATTCTTCATTCCAAAGGCTTCTCTATCACTCTCATCCACACCAACTTCAACTCTCCCAACCCTTCAAACTACCCTCACTTCACTTTCCACTCCATCCAAGATGGCTTATCGGCGACCCAGGCCTCCACAAACGACGTCGTTTCTCTTCTCTCACTTCTCAACAGCAAGTGTGCCGAGCCCTTCAAGGACTGTGTCAGAAGCTTGGTATCCGATGATGTTTCTGAGGAGCCTGTCTCTTGCTTGATCTCTGATGCTATATTTCACTTCACTCAAGCTGTTGCCGAGAGCCTTAAGCTTCCTAGGATAGTTTTAAGAACCGGGGGTGCTTCGTCTTTTGTCGTTTTTGCTGCTTTTCCGCTTCTAAGAGAAAAGGGTTACCTCCCCATACAAGGTGTGTGCTCTCTCTCAAAATTTTTTTTTAAAATTTTTTATATATATTACTCTCCCTAATTTGTTTGTTGTGTACGATTTAAATTAGAGTAGTTTCAAACCCATAATTTAATTTAATTTTTTAATTCTAGTGTTTTCTATTATTAGAATTTTAATTTACTGTTCAAACTCATCGTTTAATTCTATAATTCAAGCAGAGTTCAAAGTATAATATTTAGTGAACATAGTTTTAGTGATTTCTAGACTAGCTATTTTAATGATATGATGGTGAATCAACATCTAATACCATTTGTAAAGTGGGGTTAACGTATTCTAGTCTGTCATGATCTTCAAGCAAGAGATCGTAATTAGTTCAAACCTCTGCTCAACTATAATTACATTATTATTATTATTTTTCTTTAAAATTAGAAACGCGACTAGAAGATCCAGTGGTGGAACTTCCACCTCTCAAAGTCAAAGACCTTCCAGTGATCAACACTCTTAACCCAGACACATTTCATCAATTAGTTGACAACGTGGTGAGTGCGACCAAGGCCTCTTCAGGACTCATTTGGAACACTTTTGAAGACCTCGAACAATCCTCTCTAGCCTCACTAAGTCAACAGTTTTCCATTCCAATGTTCCCAATTGGCCCCTTTCACAAGCACAACCTAGCAATTCCCTCTCGTTCAAGTAGCTTGTTGGCTGAAGACCAAACCTCAATTCCTTGGCTCAACACTAACCCACCAAAATCCGTCGTCTATGTGAGCTTCGGCAGCATTGCAGCAATAAGCGAGCAAGAGTTTTTGGAGATAGCTTGGGGCCTAGCCAAGAGTGAGCAGCCTTTCTTGTGGGTGGTTCGACCCGGTTTGGTCCATGGTGCGGAATGCCTTGAGCCGTTGCCAAGCGGGTTCCTAGAGAGCTTGAGCGGGCGTGGCCACATTGTGAAATGGGCTCCCCAAATAGAGGTGCTGGCTCATGAAGCCGTGGGGGCGTTTTGGAGTCACAATGGATGGAATTCGACATTGGAGAGTGTTTGTGAAGGTGTGCCAATGATTTGTTCGCCTTGTTTCTCTGACCAAAAAGTGAATGCAAGATTTGTGAGCCACGTTTGGAAGGTTGGTTTGCAGTTGGAGAGTGGAAAGCTGGAAAGAGGAGAGATAGAGAAGATCATTAGGAAACTGATGACGCGAGAAAAAGACGGGGATGAGATAAGAGTCAGGGTCTCGGAGTTACAAGACAAGGCCGATAATTGTTTGAAACAAGGTGGCACTTCTTACGAGTCTTTGGAGAGCTTGGTGAGCCACATTTTTTCCTTGGAAACATTGAACTTTTCACACTCTCAAGAGTCAGTTAAGACTGTGGTTTAATCTTTTTTTTTTTTTTTTTTTTTTTTCAAGTAAGATTTGTTGTGGAGTAATTTTAGTCTGAAAATGATGGCTTTTCTTTAATGACTGAGAAAATGAGTTTACTAGGGAAACAAATTGCTAAATTGTCTTTGGAAATAGATATGTTAAAGACTGGTCCATATTTTTACTGTCGAAGTAAGTTGATGGTTATTAGTCCATATGAAAAGTTCAAAATTGGTCCCCTCTCTTGACGTGATATAGTCCATAACATGTAAAGTTGGTGACAGGTCAATAATTGCACGATATGTCTGGCAAAATATTTTGTTGAAATGTCTCTCTCAATATTTTCATTCAATACTTTTATATCAAATGTACCTTATCATTCGAATGCTGCCTGCTTATTTTCTACCGTCTACAACTTGTCCCCACTCTTTTTGGTTACTCTCTCTCTGTTTTTTTTTTTCCTTTTCCCTTACATATAATATATCTTTATGTGTTTTATTAAATTATTTTTTTTCCACCTTAAAAAATTTTAATCTGAACTTATCCATATCAATAATCAAAATAATTCTTCCTTGAATTCTTAATATATAATACTCACTTATTACCGTACTAAAATAATTTTTCCTCAATCGTGTTCCTATTAATTTTTTTTTCTTCTCATATGTACCCCTAGTAACTTATATTTGATTTTATGACTAAGATACTTTGTTCTTAAATATGGTATACCTATGTACATCTATTTTTCTTTTCATATCTTAGATTAGATGTTAATAAATATTTTCAAATATCTTTTTCTTCTCGTACGGTTCCCCTTAATTTTCTATTATTTATTTGTCTAGATCAAAAAAATTTTTTTTTTCAGGAAAATTATCATTCAAATTAAAATTAGGTACAAACATCAATATCAAAGATGGAACAATCCTACGATACAAGAGACATAACCCTCGACTAAAATCGATTACATCAGTAAAATTTAATAAAGCTCAGTGAGAAGGACATAAGCTGAGACCTAGCGGTGGGAAAATTCATTGAATTCCTCGGTAATCCTATAATCGAGCATGAATAAAGCTCTTTTTAAAAAAATATCTATAATTGATGGAATATTCCGATCGAGCGAGAAACAGTCACTCGCAGCATAGAGACTGCAACAAACTCCGTAGAGACCTAATACTAACGTAATCCTTAGATAAATACTGCAAGAAAACAACTCAGAGGTGGGAGAACTACCTCCTTTATTACAAAACTAATATAAAACTTAAACACAAAAAAAGAGCAAGAATATAAAATAACATTACCAGCAAAATTCTCGTCCCATGTGAAACAACCATTCCGCCGTATGCCACAACTTAGAGGAAATCAATCGACTTGATTGGAGGTAAGAGATCACCGCATCAACCATCGTCTCGTCAGGTCCTAAGTCGCTGAAAGCTCACCGGTTTGATTTGATCGAGAAACTCCCAATTAAGACCCTCCGACTCCATCTCTATCGAGATTATCGAATCGCGGATCACTTTTGCCAGTCACGGCGGCGGAAGTTTCATATAAAAAGAAATCCTAGTTTATGAAAAATTTTAGAGAAAAAGGGAAAGAGAGAAAAGGGAAACCATATGGCTGTCTGGATCAATTTAATTCTTAAATACACTCTTCTTATGAATATACAATTTTGACCCTAATTATGAAATTTACATTTTATTATATCTACTTTTTATAAAAGAAGAAAACATTTTTAAATGTGCCTCACTTTTATTAAATATGTACAAGAGATAGTTTCCATTTGATTATTGTTTAACTGTTTATGTACTTTCTCACTTTGTACTTTTTTCGCTATTTTTCCACTAAGATCTTATATTTTTTTAACAAATTTATTCAAAAAGTTTTTTCCTTCTATTTTTTCCTTTATTTTTTCAAATATATCCCCATTAAATTTTTATCTAATGTGACCGTGACAAATATTTTCTTTTTCCTAATTATCATATTGAAATGATTTTCTCAAATGTGCTATAAGAACGAAACACCCAAATGTGCTATATTTTTATGTGTAGTTAAAATAACGTTTCCAGTAATATATATATATTTTTTCCCTTTCATCCCTTTCAAATTTTCTCATATATATTTCTAAATCATTACGCTCTCTAAATTGCCTCCATTGTTCCTTCTTTTCACCCGTTTAAAAATTTTCAAATGTTAATTTCTTTTTTTTTTTTTCAATTCTATGTGCGTACATGTTTTAATTTAAATTTGATACATTTCTTATTTTTATTAAATTTATTCACTTTGGAGTCTTTTGGACTTATTGTGGGAGGCTAATATTGAAGTAATTGGATTATATATGGGTAAACATGTTTATGTATAATTTTTGAATATTACTATTCATATTTTTGGAACTATAAATGTAATTTCATACATGACTCTATCATAAATTCGTATTGTATAGATTTCAAATTCCCACGCCCAAGTTTCAAAAAAAAAAAAACTAAAAAGTAAAAAAAAAAATTATAGTACGATGATATGATTGTGTTAATTGCATGTTTATTACTAATTAAGACCTCCAATATTCTTAAATAAAACAGAAAAATAATAGCACGACAGTCAAAATTTTAATTTGTGAATTGAACTTGCAAAATTACACACGTGGCTAACAATTAATAAAATATAAAATGATAGATTTTTCTAAATATGAAATATTAAGTTTGAGTTAAGATTTTTAAGTTTAAATAGTAAATTATGTTAACTTTTCAGAAAAGACAAAAAACTTTTTGGGAAAAAGGCAAAAACAATGATGAAAAAAGTACAGTGTAGTTTAAACTAAACTTTTTACCAAACACCTTAAGTTTTTCTAGTAATGTCTATTCCTTGTTTTAGAGAGTGAGGTGGGTTTCAAATATTTCGAAAATTTTCTCAAAAGGTTGATGAAAACTGCACTACCCTGTAGATGCTGGAGAAATGTTGTGGGGTTGCACAAAGCATAATAGTTTAATACAAGGCAAAGTCTATCCCTTTTTGTTTAATTAAAACCGGCCACTTAAAAAAAAAAAATTGTTTTGTTCAAGATATTTATGTGACATCGTAACATGTATTTTTATCGTAAGTATAGGGATATATGAATATGATTACTGTTATATTAAGTTTGATCATTTGGGGGCAAGTACAGCCATGGAAGACTATATGTTTCTTGGGTTTTATGGGCGAGTCATTTTGATCATGGTAGAGCGTAAGCAATGTGAGTATATATATGTGTATATATATATATATATATATGTATGTATATATTTTGAAAGAAGCAATGTGAGAATATTTAAATGTGAGATGTTCCTTATTATCTAGCAAAAAGCAAGTTAATAATCTTTCAGGCTTTAATAATGTTAATTAAGACAAAATTAATTAGAAGAAGACAACCTTAGAAAGCAGAACCTAAAATAAAAATGGAGATTGAGGGAGTAATGTGTAGATTGAATTAAGCTCAATGCCTTTTGCGTCAATAGCAGATACCAACGACTGGCTAGGCTTCTTTTAACCATAAATGACAACAAATTTTGTAATAAAGTATTCATCAACGAGAAACTAATATTTACTATATTAACGTACTCGAAAAAAATTAAAAAGAAAAATGCTAGAGAACATCAATAATGTTATTAATAGATGAGTAGATCACATTGGTGGGCCCTATATTGTGGGACTCATCCTCTATTAGTGAGTGATGTTAAACATCACTGATGTTCCCTAACATTGCTCAATTAAAAAATAAAGAAAAATATTTGGAAGTACCTGTATCACTAATGTTAAACATCATTATTAATTAAACACGGGTCTTATCTTTGAATATCATTATTAATGAGAAGTGGGTCTTATCCTTGAATATCGATATTAATGAGTGGTACATTTTTATGTAAGACAACTTTAGAATTTGAAAAAGGAAATAACTAATTTTTAATGCTAGATTTGATGTATACTATATTTTAGTACGATATTTGACACCAAATGTATATAGCACATGTGAAATTTTTGAGTTACTAGTTGATTGATATATGAACTTTTTTCGTTTGATCATTTAAACATAATAGCTTTAAAGTTATTTTAAAATTGAAAGTTTACTTTTACATGTGCTAAAACATAACATCAAGATAAAAGTAGATGTAACATGAAATAACATTATATACTGGATTAAAAATGTAATAACTTATCACGTATGCAATTTCACTTCTTTGTTTCGGCCAAAATTTAACCTTGATATTTGACAATTTGTATTGGAGATGGCTGTGGAGGTAATATTCATTTTGAACGTGAATAAAGATTCAAAAATAGAATACGAACAAAGATCTGTCTATAGGGTTTTTTCAAAGATCTCTCTCTCTCTCTCTCGAAAACAGAAAAGAAGGTAGTATTGAAGTTGAGAGATCATGATGGAGCAAAGGAAAGGGCGTAGACTGATACTATTTCCACTACACTTGCAAGGCCATATAAACCCCAATGCTTGGTCTTGCCAATATTCTTCATTCCAAAGGCTTCTCTATGACTCTCATCCACACCAATTTCAACTCTACCAACCCTTCAAACTACCCTCACTTTACTTTCCACTCTATCCAGATGGCTTATCGGCGACCGATCGAGGCCTCTAAAAACGACTTCGTTTCTCTTCCTTCGCTTCTCAGCATCAAGTGTGTTGAGCCCTTCAAGGATTGTGTTGGAAGGTTGGTATCCGATGATGTTTCTGAGGAGCCTGTCTCTTGCTTGATCTCTGATGCTCTATTCCACTTCACTCAAGCTGTTGCCGAGAGCCTTAAGCTTTCGATCGTTTTAAGAACTGCGAGTGCCTCATCCTTTGTCGTTTTTGCTGCTTTTCCACTTCTAAGAGAAAAAAGTGTTACCTCCCCATTCACGATGTGTGCTCTATCATCTTGTCGTCATTTTGCTCTTCCTAACTTGTTTGTTGTATACAATTTGTTATAATCTAATTTTTTTATATCCCTAGTCTTATGGTACTTTTTTTTAGGGATTAGTTTCATGGTCCTTTAGCAACAAATTCATGTACAATGATGTCTAATCTAAAGCTTTTAGGTGAATTAGTTTGTGACACTATTGTAAAGGTGTGAGTTGAATTGTTGTTTTCCAGAAAAAAGTCTAGATTGTTTGGATTAATGTTTGAAATCATATACAAAGTTAGAAGATCTCACCCAACCAAGCATTATTAAACATTTTTTTTAATGAAATCAAGCATTAACCAAGCATTGAATACTGTTAATAAATACATTAGTTCAAATCACGTGCTCTGCATGCGTAATGAGTTTAATGATTTTTTTGATACATGATAATAAAATTTTCATAAAGATTAGTTTTTTTTTTTTTTAAATTCATTATTCTATTAAGAGTTCAGTTTCATGACACAAATTATATTAGGTTATAAAACATTTTAGGAAATAAAATAAACTTTATTAAAATAACTAATCTTGAAAGAGAAATAGACAATTAAGTTGAGATTGTTTATATATAACGTATTTGATAAAATAATATTTAGAAGATTGTAGAAAAGAGTGCAGATCGAGATAGTAAATAAAGGACAAAATTTGTAAACTAACAATTACTATATGAGGTTGACAAAAGCACTTGGACAGAAGCTTCACCACACATTATACTAAAAAGCGTTGTTTTTTGTTTTTGTTTTTTGTTTTTTTGTTTTTTTAAATGAGATTCTTGCATTGGAGGGTTCTCCATGGTAGGTCAAGGAGAGAGAGAGAGTTCAAGAAAATAATATAAAATCGCTGGAAGGACGGTATTGTAATTTTAATATCATATTTTATCGTTGTGACGAAATGTCAATTATCAATAAACGGTTGACATATGTGCTGGTAGACTAAACTTACTCTAAATGTAAAGGTTTAAAGAAAAAGAAAACTAACGGTTGACACAATGAGATAATAACAACAAATATGGAACTGTAGCAGGGAAAAATAACGTGTACACCACTTATAAAAAATAACTAATAGATAACATTAATTGTGACAGATTAAGGTATACGTTGAGAATTTTCCATATATACATAGCTAACGATTTTTAATCTCACATGCAAATTCTTATAAACATATTTCGAAGGATCTCTTAAACTTCACAATGGTATCCATGTCTTTCTACATCACATGTTTGCAAGGTTCAAGACAATCGTTTTGAATCAGCACGTATCTTTTTATTTTTTTTTTACACCATGGATTGCTGCTGTCGATGCATTAAAACATATAAAATCAAATCAATAAAGTACGCCTTTTTATTATTTTTCTCTTTGTTTTTTTATTTGGGTACACACTGGATAGGGATAGATTTTCTCACGAGACAGATAGACCGTGAAACCAATTCTCTTTGATTTATTTAGCTAAGTTTTTCCTACCCGTCTGCCTTATGTAGTCTACCAATTGGTCGAAATTACGATACGACGACCCACCTACACTCACACTCTCTGTAGCTAACCTAGCCATCTCAACCGTTGATCTCTCAAACTCCTCCCTCCTCTCCACCATCAAATCATTAATCATCTTCTCCACAATTTTCCGATCACAAACATCCTTCATGTCAATCCCAAGCTTCCACACCTCACCAACATATCTACTATTAATCGGTTGATCCGCAAAATAAGGCCAACATATCATTGGAACACCGGCCACTATACTCTCCAGAGTCGAATTCCACCCACTGTGAGTCAAAAACCCGCCCACGGCATGGTGGCCCAGCACCTCCTCTTGTGGGGCCCACCCCACCATGTACCCTCTCTCCCTCGTCGCCGCCATCAGCTCCGCCGGGACCTCAGTGTCTTCGGCCACCATGTCCGGCCGTAGGACCCACAAGAACCGCTTGTTGCTGTTGACAAGGCCGTGCCAGAACTCCATTAGGGCGTCTCTTGTCAAGGTTGTGATGCTTCCAAAACTTACGTAGATCACGGACTTTGGAGGCTGAGAATCGAGCCAATCCAAGCAGTTTGTGTCCACTTCAAATAAGATACTTGTTGAAGATCCGGGCCGCTTTGAGTCGGTCTTATTGTTAGCCAGCTTGAGTTTGAGGTGGGTGTGGAGAGGTCCGATGGCGTAGGTTTTAGGGCAGAGAGTTCTGATGTGGAAGAGAATTGGCCCTTCGAGGTCTTCAAAGGTGTTGAGTATAAGCCCCTGGGCACGACAGCTTTGATTTGTGGTTCGAGCAATTTGATCGAGTTTTGGGTCGCTTAAGTCGCTCACTTGGATGAAACTAGGCAGGTCACGGCACCTTAAGAAGCTTTCCATGCCTGGCACACTTGTTATTTCCCTATCCATGTCCTCTTTTCCTTTTTCATAAAAAGAAAGACCTAATTTAAGCTAATTTAGGGAGAGATAATTTTCAATCCGTATATAAATTATAACAGTCCAATAATATGACGATATGAAATTAATTTAACTTTTGACCCATCTTTAAGCTAGGGTGTTATATAATTTGACTCTAATATCATGACAAATAGATCTGGGTAGAACTCATTCCAAAAACTAGTTCAATATAAGAGGATATCTAATCCATATATAAACATTGTAACAATATAATAATTTTATGATACAAGACAAATTTACCTTGGATTTTAACATGAATTGGTTTGATAGTTACCTCTAATTGGAAGCCCGCCGGCTTCAATGATACGGTCAACACAAAAGTGATTCCAGATGCAGCAAGCACTGACCGTGCGGAAATGGATTATCGGAATGTCGAGTTCGATGGCTAAATCAGTGGCGAAGCCCGTAAATGATCCGTCAACGATGATGCAAGTCACCGAATTACTCAATACACCCGAAACCAGCATCTCTTTCAACACCGGCTTGGTCTTGACATTCATTGTATTAAGCACCTCCATTACACTGTCAGTTGAGCGTGAGTGATCGTCTGGCAGGCCGTCGGAGATGGTTTTGAATTCGAATCCGGGGTAGGCAGCGAACCGGGTTTCAACGTCAGCGTGACGGAGGAGGAGGTTGTGAAGGTGGTCGGTGTTGAGGAAGGTGACGTTGATGCCGGCGAGGCTGAGAAGCTCGGCCAGCTTGAGCATGGAGTTGACATGTCCCTGAGCCGGGAAGGGGAAAATGACAACTCTTGGAGGGCGTTCTTGTTGTACTTCTGGCTTTAATTGGTTCTCCATTTGAAAGTGAAAAATGAAAAATAGTGAATCAGTTTGTTTTCAAAGTTACAGTTCTTAATTAGACTTGGTTTTAATGTACCTTGGAAGTACTCGAGGGGCAAGGATTATCCCTTTGACAATCTTGCACATGGCAACTCTGTTTATAGTTTGCTTTATTTTATAATTATTTTTTTCTTCAAGTATTTGACGATGAGGATTTTGTTCCAACTAGGCTTGACAAGGAAATTTGTTTACTAAATAAAATATCTCCTTTAGCAAAACAAAAACAAAAAACGAAAGCAAAAGAAGAAAAAAAAAATCAGACTAAAAATTTTTATTAGTCATAGAGTACTATTCATTAACATTGTTAACTTTTTATCCTCTCCAGAAAGTCTTCATAAACAGTTAATGAAAAACCTATTTTATTAAGGAGAAACAAAAGAAGCTGTCATTTTCTAGACATCAAAGCCGGCACATCTTCATAATTATAATTTTTGTTAAATTCTCAAAAAATAAAGAAAAAAAATTGATAAAAAAAATTTAGGTTTAAATCTTTGTATCAAACCTGCATTCCTGAACTTTAAAATGATATATATATACACGAGAAATTTTTTTTTAATGTAGAACTGCCAGACTGTCAGATATGAAAGTTCACTCTTTTTCTCTCTTTAGTGGGTTGTACGTTATCTTCTCTGAATTATGTCGCTCTCTTACTCAAATTGTACTATCGGATAGGGGATAATTCATATATATATATATATATATATTTTTTTTCTTTTCCTTACTTACATGTGGCATGGTTGAAGACAATCACTTTGATTCATGACACATATTTTTAGTAAAACAGCTGGCTGCACATGAACAGTTGATCACTTACATATACAGGCCAGTAAACGCATGCATCGATTTTTGTAAGTGCGAATTTATTTATTCATTTTGATGAAAAGTACGTATTTATTTTGTCCACACACACACACACACACACACACACACACACACACACACACATAGCTCATTTAGCTGATTTCCTTGCTGGTCAGCCTAATTATGTCCTCTACCAATTGGTCGAAATTACAATACGACGACCCACCTACACTCACACTCTCTCTCGCCAACCTAGCCATCTCAGCCGTTGATCTCTCAAACTCTTTCCTCCTCTCAACCATCAGATCATTCACCATCTTCTCCACAACTTTCCTATCACAGACATCCTTCATGTCAATCCCAATCTTCCACACCTCACCAACATATCTACTATTAATCTGCTGATCCCCAAAATAAGGCCAACATATCATTGGAACCCCAGCCACTACACTCTCCAAAGTTGAATTCCAACCGCTATGTGTCAAAAACCCGCCCACAGCCTTGTGGGCGAGTACCTCCTCTTGCGGGACCCACCCCACCATGTACCCTCTCTCTCTCGTTGCTGCCATAAGCTCCGCGGTGACTTGATCACCGACACCGCGTTCTCCTGCCACCAAGTCGGGGCGTATGACCCACAAGAACCGCTTGTTGCTGTTGACCAAACCGTGCCAAAACTCCATCGAGTCGTGCTTGGTCATCACCGTGATGCTTCCAAAACTGACGTAGATCACGGACTTCAGAGGCTGAGAGTCGAGCCAGGCCATGCAGTTTCTGTCCATTTCGAAAAGAGTAGTGCTTGAAGAGTGGTCATCACTAGTACTTGATTTTTCCTTGGAGAGCCTGAGATTGAGGTGGGCGTGGAGAGGTCCGATGGAGTAGGTGTTTGGGTTACAGTGGGTTCGTATGTGGGAGATTATAGGCCCTTCTAGGTCTTCAAAGGTGTTGAATATGAGGGCTTGGGCTCGACCGCTATGATGGGTCTGTCGAACAGGTAATGGGAGTTGTTGTGGGTCCCTTTCGTAGATTTTTTGACAGAAACTTGGAAGGTCACGGCACCGAAGGATGTGCTCCATTCCCGGCACACTCATTATCAGCCTGTCCATGTCCTCGTTGCCTTCATTTTGTTTTACAGTGAAAAATTATACTGATAAGTATTCAAAAAGAAAACTCATAGAAATTGGATACCTCTACTTTCATAGTATTCACAATAAAATTTTGTTAAATGTATGCTGAAAAGTTATTTAGTGAATAGAGTGTATCACATAATTAAACTAATTATGTAATATGTAACAAATATTAATTTCCATAGTTAGGTGATTTGTAAGTATTTGTTCTGTCTTTACTTTATCACCTAAGCAAGGTAAAATTCATTTGGTGAGAATGATGATTCGGAATGTTGTAGAGCTGATATTGTCAAATTACTTAAATGTCAATTAATTAATCAATGAGTGTCTACTTAAAAAAATAATTTCTCTGTAGTACTACATGTTTTCCATGAATACGAAAATTAATATTAAACTTTCTTGTCATGAAAATGTCAGTCATTTTAAAATAATTTGAATGACATTATATGTTTATATGGCAGCCAGGCAGTTACATAGAGATCACGCGATCAAAAAAAATCTATACAAGGACGACATTAAGTGTGATTTTGAATATAGCTTTTTTTTTTTTTTTTGTAACTCAAATTATTTTGGACAAAGCTGAAATGTCGATTTGTGATCGATCGGATGAAGAAATAATATGATACCTCTAATCGGAAGCTCTCCGGCTTCAATGATACCCGGAACAGAAAAGTTAATCCAGAAGCAGCAAGCACTTGAGGTACGAAAATGAATCACAGGAATCCGAAGCTCGTTGCCAATTTCATTCGCAAAGCTACCAAAGAGTCCATCCGCTATAATGACCGTGACCGAGCCCAACAGACCGGAAACCAGCATCTCCCTCAGCACCGGCTTGGTTGTTTCGCTCATCGAGTTCAACACCTTGCTCAATCCGACCCCGGAGCGCGGGTGGTCCTCCGGCAGGCCGTCGGTGATGGTTCGGAACAGGAAGCCGGGGTAGGCGGCGAACCGGGCTTGGAGGTGGTCGGCATGGCGGAGGAGGCGGTTGTGGACGTGTTCGGTGTTGAGGAACGTGACGTGGATGCCGGCGTGGGCGAGGAGCTCGGCGAGCTTGAGCATGCACATCACGTGTCCCTGCGCCGGGAAGGGAAATATGAGAACTCGAGGCGGAGGCGGAGGAGGAGGAGGAGGAAGAAGGAGAAGTGGTTGTGCGGTATTTTGCTGCTGGTGCTGATCCATTATTTCCATCGCTTTATGAAAATGAATTTAACAATATGGTCGTATAATTCATCATGTATATATATAGACACGTAAAGTCTCCTATCCGATACCGTATGATATCATATAAATTTCGATTACTGTAAATGTGAACTACAGTTATTAAAAAAGTAAATTAATATAAAAGAAAAGATAACTAAAGTGAACGTGAACTCCTCTTATTTTATATTTTCTTCTGCATTAATTCACAATTTTAATAACTGAAATTTACATTTACAGTAACTGAAATTTACATTGATAGATATTATCCGGTACTAAATAGGATACCATCCGATACCGGATAAAAAACCAACCCTATATATATAATTGCCAATAAATATTTATGCCGGTTGACTTTGATTTTGTCTCGTCTTAAAACTGTCAGTAGTGGGGAGCTGTGGCACCATATATATACATATATAAACTGTAAACATATGTATATGCATATATTTTTTTCCTACCATCTCACGTTTAGTTGTTTCATTAATGCTTAATTTTAATAATTGGACTCTTCAATACTTTCATTTCAAATGTAAGCATCAATTTCTAGGACTTCTTCTATATATAAAACTATGATATCAGAAGATCTTTTGATATGTGAGTTATATAGTATAATAAACATACGGAGAAGTGAAATATCCTCTTCTCTTACCTGTCTTTGGTCAAACATGTGAGTAATAATCGTGATGAGCATTAATACTTTTTTAATTATTACCCTTTTGATATGTACCTATATTTTTTCAATCTAACCGTTATGACTGCATAGTAATAGTTCGAACTTTGTTTACAATATCAAATGGAATTATATGTTTGAGAATGGAAAGTGCCAAAATGTTAGTTTTAACAAAAATCAAAAGGACATTAACACAAACATATAATCATTATTCATTATACACAAAGTAATTATCACCACTAATGCTCAATTTCTTAATACAATGAAAACAGTCTTAATACCAACTATTTTCATTTGAAGGAAACTAGACCAAATTTTTATTTTTTAAAATTATTACAGCACTTTCTATCTTTTTTTTTTCAAATATTCTAGTGGAAATTTAATTGCGTGCTCGTCATCAACCTTATGTCCTCTACCAAGCGGTCCAAATTACAATACGAAGACCCACTTTCACTCACACTTTCTCTGGCCAACCTAGCCATCTCAGCCGTTGATCTCTCAAACTCCTCCCTCCTCTCCACCATCAAATCATTAATCATCTTCTCCACAATTTTCCGATCACAAACATCCTTCATGTCAATCCCAAGCTTCCACACCTCACCAACATATCTACTATTAATCTGCTGATCCGCAAAATAAGGCCAACATATCATTGGAACCCCAGCAACTACACTCTCCAAAGTCGAATTCCAACCACAATGTGTCAAAAACCCACCCACAGCCTTGTGGGCCAGCACCTCCTCTTGCGGGACCCACTCCACTATGTACCCTCTCTCCGTCGTCGCCGCTGTTAGCTCCACCGGTATCCGGCCATTGCCGCCTCCTTTTTCCGCCACCAAGTCGGGGCGTATGACCCACAAGAACCGCTTGTTGCTGTTCACCAAACCGTACCAAAACTCCATCAAGTCGTCGTTGCTCATAGTTGTAATGCTGCCGAAGCTCACGTAGATCACAGAGCTAGGAGGCTGAGCGTCGAGCCATGCCATGCAGCCTCTGTCCACGTCAAAAAGACTGTTTGGGGAGCGAGAAAGTGAGGGATTAATTTTCTTGGAGAGCCTGAGATTGAGGTGGGCGTGGAGAGGTCCAATTGTGTAGATATTGGGGCATTTGGTTCGTATATGGGAGAGTATAGGGCCTTCGAGGTCTTCAAACGTGTTGAGAATCAGTGCTTGGGCTCTAGGGCATTGGTGGGTTTCTCGAGAAACTAAATGGAGATAAGGATCTGATGTGTCGGTCACTCGGCAGAAACCAGGCAAGTCACGACACCGCAGAAAGCTTTCCATTCCCGGCACTCCTGTTATTTGCCTATCCATGTCTTCTTTTCCTTCACAATTAATTACAATTCTCAACTTTCAACGTCTCTCGTTATGCATATATGTCAAACTTATTTAATATTGGTTAGAAAAGTTGATTGTAAACATGCTGAAAATAATAAAAACCACCTATCAATAATTAATGCTACAACCACCCATCAAAACAGGAAATAAATTTTTTTCCCCCACTTAGTATTAATAATGAGAAATTTTATGATCACAGAGCAAAACCAATTTTTTTCTTTAAAGATATCTTAATATTTTCAATAAGTCCCCTTCAAAAAATTTTTTTTTTTCAATTATTCAAAATTGAGCATTAATCGGTTCAAGATATAGGTTATACACACTTGAAATGTTATGTATTTGATGATGTCTTAAATAAATAGTATAATTTTTGATTAAATTCAAATGCAAGATATTTTTTTTATTTATTTCCTTTATAAAAAACACAAGAACAAATGTGATATTTAGTTAAAAGTAAGGGTGTGTGATATTTAGTTAAAAGTAAGGGTGTACTTTTTGGATTTTCTCTATGAAAAATTTGGAAGAAGTCCTCTATATAGCATTCGGGTTTTCTTTTACTTTATCATCATGATCCTCTAAAAAAAATGAATATTGGCAAACTATAGCTTATATATGAAATATCAATAAGAAAGAATATTAACATGATTAGTTTTATCTATATTCATGAATTTTAGGGTAACTTCTATTTTCTTCATTGAATTTTAATAATTCCTATATATTTTGCCTACTGAATGCTGAATTTAACCACTTTTTATCCTTTCTATTTTAGTTTCATTTAAAAACAGACGGAAAAGGAAAGAAAATTAGTCTTATTAAATCGATTATACTAGGATTTTTATTAAAAATAAACTAAAAAATCGCATAACTACACTTAATTCAATTTTTTCCTGTCTATTTTTAATTGCAATAGCTAGAAGGGATAAAATGAGATTAAATTCAAAGTTTAGAATAAACAAAATGTGAGTTTATAAAGTTTAGAACACAGAGTGTGAATAATCCTAAAGTTTAATGATATAGACGAGAATAATCAAATATTCATTAAAATTAGTAATTTTACCTTTAATAGGAAGCTCGGCGATTTCAATGAGTTTGGTAAGGAATAAGTAAGACCAGACGGCACAAGAACTGATGGTCCGGAAAAGAATAATCGGAATACCAAGTTCCTCAGAGACATCGTTAGTGAACTTCCCAAAGATTCCATCTGCTATTATGCAAGTCACCTTAGGGCTAATCTCCGACCCCAATTCACCCGAAATCAGCATCTCTTTGAAGAGCGGCTTCTTGGTTTCATTCATGGAGTCAACCACCTCCATAAACCTGTCACCCGAACGCGGGTGATCCTCTGGCAGACTGTCGGCGATGGTTCGGAAAAGGAATCCCGGGTATCGCGAGAACCGCGACAGCATGTTAGTGTAGCGGATAAGGCGGTCGTGGATGTACTCGGTGTTGAGGAAGGTGACATGGAGGCCGGCCAGGGCGAGAAGCTCCGCGAGCTTGAGCATGGAGTTGACATGGCCTTGCGCCGAGAGAGGAAAGATTAGAACCCGCGGAGTAGTACTACTCATAAGCCTTGTTGCCTTAATTTGGTCCACTATTCTCTAGATTTTTTTAGGTATCTGTAATTTGGTTTGGGAACGTCCGGGCCCTCGATTTGCCGTCCCGTCCCCTATGATTCGTTTGCTTATATTTAGTTGTTAGTGACACAGATATATATTAATATATAGGTATAAAATTATTAAGGAAAATTAGGCTGTATGATCTTTTTTTAGTCATCTAATCTAATAGATAGTTGAATATTTTTTTATTTAGTAAAATGATTATTTGTTATTTTTCAGAGTGATTGACTAATGAAATTGATGATTTATGTTATGGTTAATTTCCAAATTAATAATACTATATAGTCAATCACTAGATTTTAGAAAAAAAAAAAAAAAAAGTAACTATTTTTTTTAAAATTTCGATCATTTGTTAAAAACTTCTTAAAAAATAATTATTTAGTTATAAATCTCAATTATTAATAAATTTTATGCTATGTTTGGTAGAAAGGATATAAAATAAAAAAGAAAGAAGAGTAAAATCTTTATGTGATAGTAAGATGAAGGTTTTTATCTTGTTGTTTAGCAGAAGAGAAGAAAACAGGAAAAAAAAAAGTTTAATCAAATGCATTTATAATTATAACCTTATATAAATTAGAAGATAATGATATATTAAGGTCAAAGTAGATATTTTACCCAAAAAATTTTTATCTACTTTTCTTTCCAAAATTGAAAGGAATAAAATATGGTGTGCCTATGACTTTTCAATTTCCCTTTCTTATCAATTTTCACTCTACCAAACAACTAAATTATATTCCGTTTTTCTTTCCAAAATCCATCATCTAATTATTTTCTCTCCCTTTTCAACTCCACCAAATTAAGGCTGAGAGAGAGAGGCTCATACTATCCTTTATTATTATTATTATTATCTTGAGATAATTCGGGTACAAATATTTTAAGATATAAAGTTTGTAATTGAAAAAAATTCTCTTGTAAGATTCGATCTTAGTTAATATAAATCATCTTATCATCTTATAAATATAGTTAATCGTCTGCTCAAACCTTATAATGATTGACAATTTGAGGACTAACTTTGATGGTGAGATTTCAGCGGGGCTCTTGCAACAAAGCGTAACAATTACGACGACGGTACAACATAGCACCGGAATATTTAGCAGTTTCGGATTCAAACTTTTGAAGGGAAAATGATTTTCCTTTTATAGGTTGCAATCAAGATGAGCTGTCTTTCATGCGCTGGTGCGCACCATAACATGTGCTTTGGTTTGCGTGCTTTTGCTTCCGTGCATTGTGTTTTTCACTTTTTTCAGTGTACATAAAATGATAAACAGCCTGTCAAAAAAAAAAAGAAAAAAAAAAAGAGCTTGTATGCACTACCACCGGAGATGTGCTTTGTTGCTCCAGTTGTGATTATGGAAAATCATTTTCTTTTTAATTTCTTAGAAAAAATATATTTCTTTTTTGTTTCTGGAGGATACAATAATCAAGTATTACATAATATATTATATGAGGTTGGATATTACACACTATGATATCAAACTCTATTATAAAATATAAAATATAAATCTTTAATTCTTAAATTTAAAATATATTTTAAAAAAAGGATTACCTTACATATCAATAATTTTTTCCATGTATCAATCAATTAGCTACATAAATTCAATTGAATAATAGATTGGATTGAGAGAAGGTTTTGACTAATTGCATAATAGTAACTCTAATTATTGTGAGTAGACCCTAGGAAAAGAAAAGGAGAGAAAAGGAGAGAGTGAGTCGGTCGGGGTTCTAGGATTGTTCTCGGGCATCACTTGTCGACTGATGGTTTTTTTATCGGCTGTACTTTCATTAAAGGCTTGCGACAGTCGTGCTTTAATCTTCAATTTTTTATGTTTTAGTCTAATAAAGACGTCGATAGTTCCGTAATATAATTTTAGTATTTTCATTGCATTAATTGAGATGGTTCTCTCACTGTTTAAGTTTGTTTTTAGTTCATCAGATTTAAGTCTTGACGAGTTAGAAGTTCCACTAATTATGAGTATTAGTGGAGATGTTTGTGACCTTGGAGCTATATGTTACATGCTTCTGATGGATCTAAAACTTTTACCGATTGTAGTGGTTTCAAAAAGAGCCTTATGCGTACTTAAATTGAAATGTTAAATAATTTTTTTGATATCAGATTTCGTCTAATATCATTTTCGTTATGATTTATCAAATTTTATTGATAAAATCAATTTTTATCAAGTATTTTATACTATATATCACATGATCATCCGTTTTACTTTTGATGTCTGTAATTTTTTTTTAGTTGAATGAATTCTCACGTTAACAAAAAAAATAGATATGATTAGTCATGAGATGCATTAAATATCTCCGTTATCTCGGTTGGTGTGCAAATTATTGAAGGGTTTGTATACGTACTTGTCAAATGATAACGATCGATCTAGATTATTGAGAAGTTGCTTAGAGCCCAAAAAATAAAGATTACTAAGAAGACGAGGACGTTGGTGTAAACAGAGGAAAAAAAATCTGATTTGTTTAATATTAAATTAAAAGATAAGACAAAAGGAAAAGATATGATTACCTATTATAAATAGACAAGTCTACTTTAAGAGAAATTATTCAAAGAAATATGTATTGATCTGTAATATGCTTGAAAACAACAAAAATATGAAAACTATATATATTTTCATATATCATTAGAATTTTGGTTTACTGCTCCTTCAGAAAAGAAAAGAAAACTTTGGTCTAGTAATACTGCAGAATCAGATAAAGATTATGCTTTGTGCGAAAAAGAAAAATAATAAAAGCGCTATCAACTTTGAGAGGTTTGTAGATAAGATGATTTTTTTTTTTTTCCTTTTGATAATTTACTTTTGAACATGAAATTATGAAAGTTCAGTCTTTATTTTAATGATCATGTGGCCAAACTTTTACAAAAAAGGGCTTTATTCAAGAGAAACAATAAATGTATTTATATTATTGGTGTATTCAAGACAAACAATATATTTTAATGATCATGTAAACAATATATTTACCAAGTAAATAAAAAAAATTTACAGGACAAATTATTTATTTGCCGGCCATTCATATAAAACTGGCGCTAAAAGTACTAATCCATAAATAGTGGAAGAGGGAGGCTACAAAACTAATCATAATTACTGCAATTTATCTTTCTTTCTTTTGTTTTAACTAGTTGAAATGTACACGGAATAGACAAACAACGTAAAATAAAATCAAACAAAAAATTAAACAAAATAATTTTCTTAATTTTCTTAATTTTTAAAAATTAATTTTTAATTAAAATTGTCATGTGACGGGTTTAGGACCGCACGAAATATACAAACAAAGTAAAGAAAGCGAAACAAAAAATAAAAAAATTAAAAATTATTTTTTTAATTTTTAAAAATTTCTTTTTTATTTAAAAATATCATGTGACGGTCTTAGGACCTGTCATGTGGCGGGATGGAGGTTAGGACGAAAGACACTATTTTAGTGCCTTTCATCCTCTTAAATAAGGGTATTGATCAATTTGACATTGTTTTCTCGGAGAAAATAAATAGAGCCCAACATGTCACACCCAACAGCTGTCATAGACCGATAGGCTATGATATGAATTAGTCAAACTTTTTAGATTTCTCCAACTGATATTAAACTTTGCGTTTGACGTACAGGTTTGTAATGAAATTTAATATTGAAATTGGTTGATTTTTTAAAAATTAGTTATAATTTTTGTTGATTTTTCATAAAAAGACACAAAGTGAGATGTAAAACTTAAGTTTAGACCTGAGAATCAAACGAAGCCTAAAGCTTCATGTTTGAGTTATATAAATGGATTGATTAAAAGTTAATTGAACATGTTTTACTAAAATTACTCCAGTAAAAAAAATAACTAATCAACTACATTATCATTAATAATTTATTGGATACTGTCAGAACTAACATTGATCACATGGGGGTGGTTTCGAGCATTCGAAGAGTAATCTCTGATAGATTATTTTTTATAATCTTATTTTTCCCTCACAACACAGATGGTTGGACATGCCTCTGATTAGCTCTAATCACTGGCACCGCTACTCGTTGGAAAGTGTCTGATGCAGCAGAATTGGGAAAAGTTCAAGCCAAATCCATGGGAAAAGAAGAAAATCCCAAAATGGAGATCTGATTTCAATATCTTAGTACTCAAATATTCAAGTCTAACCACCAAAACAAAGCAAAAACTGAAGCCTTATAGCATCCGCGCCGTACACGGACCTTAGCAACTAATACACGTGCCAAAACAGAAAACCGAAAAACGACAGCACTCTTAGCTAAACGACAGCACCAATAAATATTGTAAATTTAGGACGCTTTGTGGCATCATGCCTAGTTTGGATAGAATGAACGTCCTTTAAAAGCCTACGATTAATGCAAGCAAACAAAATAAAAAAAAGGGAGAAAATTAGGTAGAGAGCCATATTTTAAGTACCTCTTTATAATTTTACTCATTCTAATATTAAAGTTGATAATTTTAGTATCATAAAATGATAAAATTATCAATTTTAAAATAAGTATAAATATAAAGTGTTACCAATTTAAAAAAAAAATTATAAAGAGATGTTAAATTTATGAGATTTTTCCAAATGACCAAAAATGTGGTATAAGCTAGAAGCCACTTTTTAATAGGAGTACATGAAGGGGCCTTTTTTTATATACCTAGTTACTAATTATATAAAACTCGACCTTTTGGTTTAATCTCTGACTTTCGGCTCTTTAGCAATTTATAAAGATATAAAGAATTTTTTTTGTTATAAATCTTGTAATTAGTCCACTACGCAAGTGAATATGTATAATTATATATTTTCTTTCTTTTTAGTTTTTTTTTTTAATTTAATTTTGATTAGAATGTTTTTGAGACATATTTAAAATTTAACTTGCGTTTAGTATACCGGTTTGGAATAAAATTTTAAGATTAAACTTTGTTAATTTTTCAAAAATTAATTATAATTTTTATTGACTTTTGAGAAAAAAATAAAAAGCTAAAATAAAAACTTTAAATTTGAAATAAAAAGCTAAACGGATCCTTTCATTTAAAATGCAAGTCTCTCTTTAATCTTTTGAGACTGGCTTTTGGTTAGTGTTAGTTTGCCTCTTTTCATTTTGAACTGTACTTTTATTTTTCTCCTGTTATTCAATCTTTTTTGTATTCTTCTCCCTTATTTTTCTAATGATATTTTCTCCCTTTCTAGCTAATAGATTGAGTTGGAAATTTGATAAAATACGATATTATCAATTAAGTGTCCATTTAATTAGAATATGATATTAACCTTTCATATTAACTATTTCCCTTACAAGTTTATTAAAAAAATAAAATATAGAACTCGAACTCGGAAGTACAAACTACATCCTCTTGTCACCTAGCCGAGTCTTCACCGAAAAGGATTATTTATTATAAAGTAAAGGGTGGATATGTATATTCAAAGAACCAAAGAACAAAAGACAAAACTCAGAACTTCAGTTTGGTTCAGATGATCTGGATTTAGCTTAGACTAGGGCTTGGACACGTAGTCAATACATGTAGAGTAAGGCTTGGTTTGTAAGGACACGTACTTGGCAAAAGAATCAGATAGAACTCTACAGAACCTTCTCTCTCTCTCACTCTCTCTCTATATATATACACATATACATATACACACACACACACGCTTCACTTTCATCAAACATTACAAAATCTCTCCTAGATCTTTCTCTTGATCAAGTTTCTTTTCTTGAGCTTTAAGAAATGGCTTTGAGCTTGTTCGGCGGACGACGGAGCAACGTGTTCGACCCGTTCTCTCTGGACATATGGGACCCGTTCGACGGGTTCCCGTTCACGACGTCGGTGGCGAACGTGCCGTCAACGGGGCAGGAGACGATGGCGGCGGCGATAGCGAACACGAGGATAGACTGGAAGGAGACGCCGGAGGCGCACGTGATAATGGCGGACCTGCCGGGGCTGAGGAAGGAGGAGATGAAGGTGGAGGTGGAGGACGGGAGGGTGCTGAGGATCAGCGGGGAGAGGACCAGGGAGCATGAGGAGAAGGACGACAAGTGGCACCGGGTTGAGCGGACTGTCGGAAAGTTCGTTAGGAGGTTTCGGCTGCCGGAGAACGCCAGGACCGACCAGGTCAGGGCCACCATGGAGAATGGCGTCCTCACCATCGTCGTGCCTAAGGAGGAGGAGAAGAAGCCTGAGGTTAAGTCAGTTGAGATTTCTGGTTGATAGAGTTTGGTAGTTGTGTTCCTCTCTCTGAGTAGGCCTCCTTGTGTTTTGGACCTTCTGGTAAGGTCTTTTTGTTTGTGTTAATACCGTACGTCGTTATATATATATATATCTATATCTATATACATATGTATGTCTATGCATAACTGTATGTGCATTTATAGCACCATGTGTATGTGTATGTTTACGTTTATGTTTTTTGTTTTGTTTTTGGTTTTTTTTTTTTTTGGGATCTATATGTGTTGGCTTATGTTAAAGAGTATCTATGAAGAACACTATATATAAATGAAGGTTGTAAATTAATGTGTAAATAGTTTTTTGTTTTATTTTCTTTTTCTAATCCCTAATTAGTTTTGTTGTCTCGTCAAATATTTGTAAATCATAACATAAACTAATTATACTTTGAGGTTTCGCGGGGAAAATATATATATATATATATATATATGTACTCTCAAGAAATCCAAAATTTGGAAAGGCTTGGCTTTGTTGCAGAAATGAAAGAGAAAAAGAATTGAAAATCAGTGGAGAAAAGACTCCCAAGATCAATCAAATCCAATAAAATCCCAATCGGTAACTTGTTCTCCACCAAAAGTGATATTTTGCCGTTTTATATATATATATATATGTAAAAGCAGGATATATATATATATATATATATGTATATAGATTCTTGCAAATACACCGAGCTGTGCCAATGGTTCTTCCTCCTCATGCAAAAAATCAAGAAGTATACTCTGAATATATATATATATATATATATATTAAGATTGTTGAATACTGAAATTAATAGGTACATCGGGATATCTCATATCTCAATCAAAATCAAATTGGTACAAACTTATCACCCTCGATGTCATGAGTATACTGTGAATATGGATTCCCTTAGTAGTATATTGTGAGTGGCTTCGCACGGAAAACAATACTACCATGCCGGTCTCATTTACTAGAAATTTTATTGGTCTGTCCACTGAATTGAACGCTATTTTCCACAACAACAACAACAATAATAATTATGAAAAAACGCCACTTATTATTCATTCCAATTTTTTTTTTAACAGGAAAAAGAAGGGTGCTTTTTCATGGATAAATTGCACTTGGAACATTTTTTCTTCTTTTGCCCCTGTAAGAATCTCTTACGATCGAGCCGTTCCCATCAAGAACATATCCTAATAAACAACTTTATATTTATATATATATATATATATTTTTATAACTCTTTATATTTATATATATATATATATGTATGTATATGTATATGCTCCTACAGACCCCACATCCTAATGTTCTCATCTCCACCTAAAAGAAAGCAAACACCATAAAAGTTTTAAAAAAATAATAGCAAAACAAAAACAAAAGCATTCGGTTTGATCTATTATGCAATTAAAATCAGACAGTCACTTAAACTTACACAAACAGATTAACAGATACCAAATCACATCACCTCAATCATTTTAACTTAATTAACATGATAACAAAGCAATAACACTGATTATTAAACATCATAACTCCCCACTCAGATATATATATATATATATATATATATTTATTTATGAATATGTAACACCACCAAGAAGCAGAGCATGCACACATGACTAATTATAATCGGAAATCTCAATGGACCTGGCGTTGGCCCTCCTGTGGGGGTCGGCCTTGGGAACGGTGACGGTGAGGACGCCGCCCCCCATGGATGCCGTGAGCCTGTCGACCTTGGCGTTCTCCGGCAGGCGGAACCGCCGCGAG
Organism: Ficus hirta; assembly: GCA_038430175.1. Classification (NCBI taxonomy): domain Eukaryota; kingdom Viridiplantae; phylum Streptophyta; class Magnoliopsida; order Rosales; family Moraceae; genus Ficus; species Ficus hirta. The sequence continues at coordinate 6,758,769 of CM076594.1, read as the reverse complement.
AAGCTGCCGCTGCTGCTCTCCATGCGGTGCCACCCATCGGCCGTATCCTCCCGGTGGCGCCGCCTCTCGCCACTGATGTGCAGCACTCCGCCCTCCTCCACCGTCACCTTCACCTCCTCCTTCCTCAGCCCCGGCACCTCCGCCGTGAACACGTACGCCGCCGGCGTCTCCCTCCGCTCCACTGCGGCGCGCGAGAACGACGCCGTCTCGGCCGGGAAGCCCGGCGGGAACATGGGCCTGGGCCAGCCGTGGAATGGGTCCCACGCGCTCAGTTCGTTATTGTTTCGTCGCCGACCGAAGAAGTTTGGAATCATCGACATTTTCTTTTTTTTTTTGTTTGCTTTTTTCCTTTCTTTTCTTTTCTTTGCAGAGAAGCTAAAAATATATCCAAGCTCTGTGAGAATTTTATAGTGGACAATAAATATTCTTTATATATGTGTGTGTGTGTGTGTGTGTGTGTGTGTGTGTGTGTGTGTGTGTGTGTGTGTGTGTGTGTAGAGATTATATATAGTAAGTCATAATATTCTGCTTTGACGTTTCTACTTTCAAGATTCTTCCACATCGCGAATGGTAAATAATGGCAATCAATGAGGAAATAATGAATTATGTAGACATTTCGGTTTTCTTTTCACAAATAAATTGAGATCTTTTCTTGAAGGTATTAAATGGAGATATTCACGGTAGATAGTATTAATAGAAAGTAATGTATATTTTTCGCAAAACTAGAAGTTAAAATGAAGATATTTGGAAAGTTTTTCTTTTTCTTTACCGTATATTAAAGTTTTTTTTTTTCTTTTTTTTGGTTGAAACCGTATATTAAAGTTACTAAGTTATCGTTCATGTACTAAATGCGAAATAACACTCTTAGGTCTATATTGGCCATTTGCCATATATAGTAGAGAATTCCATTAGTTTTACGATTCAAAGTTTTGATATTAATTGTGTTTAACTTGGACATATTTAAAAAAGTGTTAAGGTTTATCATATATAAAGAAAGGTTTGGAAATAATTAGATGTTAGAAGGTACAAACACACGCTTAAAATTAGAAAGAAACGATAAAATAGAAAAATAGCGACCAACTGCCGACGACAACAAAAGAAAAAAAAAAAAAAACATTACCAAGAAAAACAAACGACCATTAAAGAACAATACGAAACACACGACAGTATATTATTTCGAAAATAACATATTTGACCCAAAAAAAAAAGCGGGGGCGGGTCGAAAACAAAAACTAGAAACTAACGCCGATAACAAAATTACAAGAAGTTAACAAAAAAGAAAAGAGGAAAACGACACATTTAATGTGAGGAACGACGACAAATAATAAACGATACCAGAAGCGAGAAACGACAACTAGTCGAGAAAGCAACAACCTGTATATTTTTGTACGACAAAAATGAACGAGCGATGGAAAGAGAATAAAAGCAGGCTGTAAACATATATACGTGAGAAACGCCAATAAATTCAAGGAGACCAAAAGATTTTTAAAGTACAATACACCTTAAAAAACGTAGCGACGACGACAAACGAAATAGACTACAAACAAATACACATTAGAAAACGAGAACAAAATAGTAATAAATAAATCAACACACAACTATCTGAGACAGTAACGGATCAAGGATTTAGTGGGGTTTAACTTTTTTTTAATAAATTTTTTAAGAGAAATTGATTTTTAATTTTTATTTTTAGAGGTGGTATATTATTATTTGATGCAAGTGCATGTCAGATATGAACAGAGGAAAATATGAATTTCTTCAATTCTTGTACGGCTAATTAAAATTTATGAATATTTGAATCGGGGTGAAAGTGGTGTGGTTTGATGTGGTTTGAGCATTTTTCAATCCAAATCGTTTTACCGTTTAAGAAATTTTAAATCAAATCAAACCATTATAACAAGCAGTTTGATGTGGTTTGAAACTGAGAGGTTTAGATTTGGTGTGGTTTGAAACCAACGTTTAGGATCTTTAAAGACCTATCAAAGTTTTAAATTATCCTGTCACGATATCAAAAAAATGTATGCGTGGTTTTAGTCCATCATATTCGTTTTCTCATATTAAACTTCAATAAAAACTAAATAATTTAGAATTCTAGTTTAATGTTGTAAAATGGTTACAATAAAAAAAAAAAAAACAAAAATGAAAATAAAAGCCATAATCTTCTAGATGCTCCAAGTTATCTTTATGATCATCTTTGTGCCTTTTACAAATAAAGCCAGGTTGAATAAGAAGGGAAGAAAATTAGGAAAAATTTTTAATGTTAAGACTTTTTTTTTACTACTTGAAATTTAGAACATATGTATAAATATAAAATAGTAAATAATAAAAGGAATTTACGGTTTGACGGTTTGGATTGTAGTTCCAAATTTTCAAACCAAATCAAGTAAAAAATTCAGCAGTTTGATTTCAAATCAAACATCAAACCAAATAATTAATGATTTAAATGGTTTAGTAACCAGACGGTTTCGACGGTGTGGTTTGGTCTGTGATTTGAGTGATTTACAAGTTTACACTTTCATCAGATGATAAACGAATTTTTTCAATTTTTGTGTGGGCTAGTTGTTAAAATAACAAGAATATAGGTAAGAATTTAAAAGAAAATCCCACTGTTTACGACATGGCTTCGTGCTTGACCTTGGAACAAAACCTAACAAAAAACAATCAAGAAAATATAAGACTAATCAACAAGACGGTGATAGAAGACAAAAAAGAAAACGACGACGACGGAAAAAAAAAAAAAAAAAAAAGAAGCACCAAACTCAATGAACAACATAGGATATTAAGACAAAGAAACTATAAACGACAAAAATAAGGACTACAAACTACAAAGGGAAAGGAAAGCAGACGACGCCAGGAGAATTCAACAACCAACATCAACATGGTAGTACAAGGACAACGACCACTTAAAATATATGTTTCTTTCTCATTAATTAAAGTATGATATGTAAAAGAAACAAAAAAAGAAATAATGTTGTATTTCGCCATCTTTTTTTAGTAAAGAGGACCTCTTTTTACCAACTATTCTAAGCGACAAACAAAAAAATGACCATTATTTATGACCCTGGCTTAGCGGGAATGGCACGCAAACACTTTTGATCCCATTCTTATTCGTATCCTTTCACATCCCGAATTAATTCCACCATGAATTAATTAATATAAAGCGATAGCTTAAACCAACTTATGTGATAACTAATGCTCTGGAACCTCTAATTTCTGTTCTAAAATTTTTTTGGTCCGAAGTTTTTTTTTTTTTGGGGGTGCGCTAAAAATTTGATATAGTACTTGTTTGGATAGGTTGGATCATTTAAAATTTATTATCGTCAAATTTGTAATTAATGTTTACCCATTGTTAAAAAATATATATATACATAGACAGTGACCAAGGCCGAAAGTGACTAATAACTACATAATGGGGAATTATAGAGGTAATTATGATCAAAGTTTCATTTAACAGGGTTATTATGAAATTTTTATTCAAAATATAAGCTACTGTTAAAAGAATGAATTAATAAGACATTAGGGAGGCTTAAACCTCACGGGTCCTTCATTCTCTCCGTCCCTGTTACCAATTGAAAATTAAAAACAAAAACACAACAAAATTTAAAAAAAAAAAATAATATAAAAAAAAGTTCATAGATCAAATCACATGGTATGGAACACTTGGATAAAAACTTGAGAACCATGACATTATTTTGTGAAAAATTGGGCCAATGTTACACACAATGCAACAAATGTAAAGCTATAGGATTGTGCTAAATGTGCCTATTTCTGAAAAGCTCAATCTGCTACCAATACTAACATGTGTAAAATGTAAAACTAAACAATACAAAATGTCATGTATTTTTAACTTGGAGCTATTTATAAATAAATATTTATGTACAAAATTAGAGTGACCAAGAAAACAAGCTCACAATTCTTCATCATAATCATAATAATCATCATCAGTACTATTGATGTTTTCATGGTCATCCAAATCAAGGGCGGCTACTTTCGAAGCTCTAATCCTCGAAGAAGCCGACCGGATTATGAACGGTAATCGCGCATTATTAGTAGTACTAGTAGTGGTGGTGGTCACCAAACCACCACAAGTTTGATCATGATCCTCTTTCTTGAGATCGGCCGGAGGCAAAAAACAGTCCATGGAAAGTCCCTTTATGTTGAAATCTACTTCCTCTATTGCCCAAACCTCCTCCATTCTAGTCCTCGAGTGGCTTAGTGAGTTTTCGCCGAACCGGAACAGCGACACCGAGGTCCTGCCGCCGTGTGCGATGTTGACGCCGTCGATGGTTCGGTAGTCTTGGATCAGGGACCCCATTGTCGTTTCCCAAAAAATGCTGTCGTTGTTCCCGGAGGCTTTTATTCTTAGGAGGTGAGAGTCCTCTAGTTGTACCAACAGGCCTGTTCTTTGGCTGAAGTAGCCCCAAACGGTGTGTCGTATTATCTCTACGTTGTTGCTGCTTCTTGCCCTTAGGGTTGATGAATCGGCTTCTAGTTTTAGGATGAAACAATCCTCGTTGTTCACCGCCTTTTCGCCGACGCACACGGAATTTGAGAACAAATTCGCTGTGGACTTCGGATCAAGACCCTGTCCAGTATAAAATTTACAAGATGAGTAAACTAGACAACATTGGAAATAGAATTATTTCAATAATGTCTAAAGCAGCGTTATTCGATATCAGCGATGTAAATACAGGAATTTAATTGTGAGTGATGCTAAGCACCACTTCCATTTAATATTTTTCTTTTTCTGTTTTTTTTCCCTAAAGTTTAGTAGCATTTCTTAAGTAGATAAATAGGATTTTCAAGTTATATATATATATATATATATATATATTTTTTTTTTTCAAGATTGGTTAGATTGCTCACGGCACGGAGGTTTGATATTTGTGACAATTTGATTATAAATATATATAGAAATACAGCCTAATTTACTTGCTTGATTCGCTGGGAATGAATCCATATTTTAGTTATTGATTTAGACAATCTTATTCTGGTCGAAAATTAGCAAGTCTATGATTTATATATACATAGAAGCAAAATATATACATGTATACTTATAGAAGCAAAAGATATGCGCTATTTCTTGTTTCTAGTTGGAAGAATTACACGTAGTTGACTTCTTTGTCAATAATTTATTTCTAAGTTGTTTATGCGCATTGAAAATGTCGACTTTTTTTTTTTTTTTTTATATTAAAAACATGCCAAGTCTAGAGCTAATTTATAGGAGGAATTGACGAAAACTAGTTTAAGAAAAGCACGTTTGAGTAGAGAGCTAAAATTCCATGAATGGTGGTCTTGGACCCATGGTAAAGTGGGCCATAGTTACAACAAACAAATTTTTTTTTTTTTTAAAGTTGGTTAATCGAGATGAACGTGGGTTCCAGGACCTTATATTGTCCTAGAAAAGGTCAAGGAGAGTTCCCAATAGATACGGTTGTTCGACTTTAGTGGTTGTATCCAGCTAGATTATCAGGTAAAAGACAAAAGCAAGAGGCTCGGCTGACATACCCGATGTATTAATATAAACATTATTCAACACAAACGTCAGTGCTCTTGGAAAAAGTTCCCCTAATACTATGTGTCCACTCTACTTTTTGTAATGACTTCCCATCAACCCCGTAACAAACTGAAACAAAACATTACCAAATTACCCATAAATGTCTAAATATTGTCATATTAGTGGTTGTTTAATTATTATTTTTAAATAATGTGACAGTTTTAATGTGCGAACATAGGGTAAATAAATTTTTTTTTTTTTTTTAAAAGTACAAAAAAGTACCTGTAGGAAACGTCTTAGAGGGCGAGGTGGGCCACGAGAGGCGTGGGAGTGATGCCAAGGGGTTTGCCTCCAAGCCACCTTGCCATCACTCCCCGCGCTAATCTTGCACCCGGACACCACCAGTTCTAAACACCACAACTCCGTCCCCTTTTGCCATAGCACAAACCCTCCCATCTCTCCTTGTGATCTTAAGCTCTTGACCTTCACCCCCTTGTTGGTATTCAGGCTTTTTTCACCCGAACAAAAGTCCGAAGCCGCCATCTTCACCTTCCCCATCGCATACATGCTCTCTATCGAATTCAGCGCGTTTTCTCCCCCGATCGCCGCTATGTATTGCTTCACTATGTACTTAGCCATTGAAGCCTCCTATAAACATGTCACACACAAAAAAAAAAAAAAAAAATTACAATAAGAATAACAAACACAATTTGCGAACATAGAAATTATGTCCCAATTAGTAAAATACATAAAATTTTTACTTGAATGACACGACTCTTTCGTGATGACTAAACACTTACAATGGGGTGGTCTTGGATGTTGCGGCTGGTGGTTTCGTGATCACAAGAGATTGGAATAGGGATAAGCGGCGCTCCGACAACGCCTATCAAGAGCTGGAGCTCGGCTTGTCGGCCGCCAAAGACGGCGGTCATATTGGATGGATGCGACCGGTCGGACGACCTCATCCAGGCCCTCATGTTTTGCCAAGAGATGAGGGTGCTCTTGTTGGAAGAGGCAAACATCTCCTCCGGGATCGGGACTTCGAGGACGGTGTCGAGCCCATCTTCGCGGTCGAAATTGGGGCAAAGCTTCCTCATTAGAAGGAGAAACACACAAAACGAAGAGAGAAATCAAAAAGAAAAAAGTTATGGTATTGGAATGAGTGTTTTCTTTGCTTGGAGAGACGGAGAAAAAAGTTGGGGGGGGGGGGGGGGGGGAGATATTAGGAGATTGTAGACTTGGATTGAAAGGTATGGAGAGAGGTCTGAAGATTGCAGTTGGAAAACATTACCAACCGACCAATTAGCCCTTTCTCTAACGTGGTTCACTTTGTCTATGTCGTGTTTGCACGCACTCTTATTAATCTCTCTCTCTCTCTCTCTCTCTCTCTCTCTCTGTCGAAAACTTGGTAAGGGAAACACTTTGTTTTATATGGAATGGTTAGTGAGACGTACCAAAGTGAATCTCGTTTGATTAAATCTTAAACAATGTGTTTTTTCAAAATAAAAATGGATTAATTAATTTAATTAATTAAGAAGCAAGAGGATTAGTACCTCCCGTGTCAGCGGGGGACTTTTAATTTTGCAACTAATTAAAATCGATTTTTAGGGTCATTGACTTACACTATGCATGACATAAGTGTTCGCAACGTATATCGAAAGGGTACTAATGAAGCCGACCATGAACCGATTGGGTTAAGCAACACAGATTATGATTTTAATTATAATTAGTCCTTGTGATCAACTTTCATTGTCTAGATGCAAAGGATTAAATGATTACATTTGGCATGAAAGTGAAATTTAGTAGTACAGAGTATTAGGTAAAGTTACCATTTTTTTTTTTTTTTTTTGTAAAGTTACTTTCATTAGAAGTTTTTAATTTATTTATATTTATTTTTAAATTAGGAAATCTCTTGATTTTACGAGATTTGATAGCAATTGTGTAATTTGTTTTTATTTATAGATATTAGAAAATCTTTTGATTTTAGGATATTTGATAGTGTTGGAAACTTACCCAAATTGTAATTGTATTTTGTATCTTTATAGAACTCATTTATAACATGTTTTAGTGAAAATTAATCTCTCTCTCTCTCCTCTCTGACTAAGGATGTATTCACATTGTTGATTAATTGTCTAAGGAGTCTCTATCCTATATATAATTATCACAAAGTAGGAAGCGCGTTGATTTTTTGTAGTTGTTGAGTTAACTTAATTCCTTTGCTTTTTCTCGTCATTAATCTTTAGTAGTCATCAAATGATCATAACAAATGCCAAGTTGAAACCCAAATTTAGGCAGCAAGTCACGAAATCACAACCACCCCAAGATAAGTTTCACCACCAACAAACAAATCCCCTCCATTATACGCCAAAATAATAATAATAATAATAATAATAATAATAATAATAAATAAATAAATAAAGGCCAAAGAGCTAAAGTAAAAAAGAGATGAATATTAGTCCCCATAGAATTAGTACAAAGGCAGTTGGTGTCCCCCAGCTATGGCACTTTGCTGCATTTGACAGCAGCAGCATATCTAACGGAAAAAAATACATTCTACAATAATCACAAATTTTAACGGATAAGATTGCCTTTGATTATTATTGAAAATGTCGGCGATATGATTCCGGCTGCCGGAGCATGCGGCCGACACCTTTAATCGAGGGTTTTGCATAATCATGGTGTTCAATTAGGAAAGAACACACTCCATCTAATTTTTGTCTAGCTACATTAGCTGTATGTTCTCCATGGTTTTTGTTTCCATTTGATTAAACTAATCTTCTTTGTTTGGGGAATATAACCATATTTATGCCCTTATTATATGTTAATATTAATGTGTATAATTATTTAATTAAACGTCCTGTGGGGTTCTGACACGTGTAGCCGAACAGTGCAGGGTCAGGAGCCCAATGTGTTTCTATGATCATGCTATGCACGTTCTTAAGAAGTCTAAAATATTGATTAATGTAATTAATTTTTTTGTACTAACTCTTGTATCAAAAAAAAAAAAAAAAAAAGGATAAGAAAGATAATCTCTGTTAAAGATTTGCATTAGTAATTTTTGCCAAAAAAAAAAAACCCCTTGTAATTTCTCATAGATACAAGTTGAAAGGTATCCAATGTCTAAATAGGTACTATCAGACCCATTTCTGGTTGCTGTTGTTGTTGTTGAACCTTATTAATTATATAGATATATATATATATATAAATAAACATATATATATATGTATATATAATTTTTTGGCCTCCTCAACCACAACAATATCGTTGGCCAAAACGTAACTCGTTGAGTTTAGAACAGAAACATTGAACTTGAACAAAATTTTACATATTTTTTATTAACAAATTCTAGTTAGTCTTATATATCTGAAGTGCTTTTCTCAAACAAATTTTTTTTTTTTTAAATTAGGAATGTCAATAACTTTCTTTCAGTTCACATTATATTTATTTTCTCTTCACATCTGATTATAGCAAGGCTTTCTAAAAGTCTACAGCTGATATCACTAGGAGTTGAAAATTAAACAAATTTAAACTTGAAAAAAGCAAATATGAAAGTTCCAAAATGACTACCAGGTAATATGAATATGACATGTTGGAAATTCAATTGTTGAGGCAAAATCAAAAGGCTCTCCACCGCCTTCAAAATAATCAAGGAAAAACATGCACTATTTAATATATATTTAATTAACAAAATTTTGTATCTAATAAACAAATATAACTAGCGATTTTAATTTTTATTTAAAATCGTATAACAACTATTTGATTCACATATAACTTTCTTTTTAAAATCTTATAGTATGTTTATATTGTGCTTAATAGCACCTTATCCCTATATAAATATATATATATATATTTCATAATTCAGCAATGTTTTCAAAAGATTAAAAAAAATCCATATTTTCGATTTCTGCAAATATATGGCGTTTATATAGTAGCTACAACATGTCACGTCTACATGACTCACCATTTCATATAAACCCAAACTCATATATGCATACTGTTTCAGCTGTATATGGGCAAACATGATCATGAAATTTATGATGTCAGAAATCACCATTCTATATATAAATATACACATATATTAATATCAATTTAATTACACTAGAATATATACTTTTTCAATCAAATCACCATGTATAATTTTGATCAATTAGTTGTTTGTTGAGACTCCATCAATGACTATATAAATTACACAATAATCAACTATGTATAAATTTTCCAAAAAAAAAAAAAAAAGGAAAGGAAAAAAGAAAAAGAAACAAACAACTAGTGGTTTAGGATTCCATTAAAGAGCATGTAGCACGGGCCACCACTCGTGCAGGGTACATTAATAATGCCAAAAACCCAGTCCTTAATCCAAATATATATATATATATATATCTCTAAATCACGATACTGATCAGTATACATATACATATATAGATTTATATAATTATGTATATATATTTGGGCCAGGGAAAGTATACATGAGTGATCCCCCACCCACTTAGCAGGGAAGGAGAGAGAAACTTGTAATTATAGTTTTGATAGAGAAATGATTTGATTAGTGACTGATGACAATAACAAAGATATAAAAATAACGTTAGATATACAAGTATATACATACAAAACAAGGAATATACATATAAAAGAGGAGAAAGAAAATGAGTGAGTTCCCACCACCACGACGTATGTTTGTGGCCTATTAAGATTGTGATCGGCAATCACGGCATGTCAGTCGCAGCAACTCATGCACACACACACACACACACATATATATATGTATATTTATTGATTGACTCAATCTGACCCAAAATCCAAATCTAAAATGTGATTCCATTTAATCTAAAATCTCCTGCGGCCGCTTTGTCCTGTCCTTCATTACTATCATCACCGATTCTGATCCTATTTCTTGGACCCTTTATTACCCAAAAAAAAAAAAAAAAAAAGGTGCCCCCATGGCTGCTTTTTTGTCTTTCTTTATCAGTCATCATCAGTGAGTGTGTACCATCTATCATGGTGGGTTGGATAGCAGGAGAACAACGTTGCACTATTGCACTCACTTTGTTGATTGTTTTGTTCTTGTTGAGCTTCAAAGTTCTAAAAAAAAATGTGGAAAAAAAGTATGGGAGGGACGAGGTGTTTAGTCATAATTTTTTTCATCAGAAAATTAAGCACGCCATAATAATTGATAGATTATTTAACATTGAACTGATAATCTTTAAATAGTATCAAACGCTTCTTTTAAGACTCGAACCTCATACCTCCCACTTGTGCGAGTATTAATATAAGAGCACTTTTACAACTAATAACTAATGGATTAATTAACATTAAAGGTAGTTTTTAAATAGTCTTAAACACTTCTTTTAAGACTCGAGCCTCATACATCCCACTTGTACGAATATTAATATTAGAGCACTTTTACAATTAATAACTGATAGATTAATTAACATTAAAATGAAAGTCTTTAAATAATCTCAAATGCTTCTTGACTCAAGCCTTATAACTCCAACTTCTACTAGTATTAATAGAAGAGTACTTTTACAGCTAATATGGATTGAGCGGCAATGGAAACGAGAGAACTAATCAATTTAATGTCACTATTTAATTGAAGTATTTATTTTGCAAAAAAAAAAAAAAAAAAACAGTATTTACTTTGGCCGTCTAGAGTTGGGATGGAAACAAAGAGTTAGGATCTAGTTAGGATATTAAAAAGATTCATTATGGCTCTCTAGTTTCTTGATTCATCATTGATGGAAAAAAGATCATCATAGATGTTTGGCCATTATTGTCACATTATTGAATGTAATTCATTTCTCAATACTATCACATTGATGAATTTTTATTACCATTAGGTGAAGAATTGTAATTTTTTTTTTTTATTTTACTTTGGCATTCCCCAAGTGAATTTCACAAGTTCTCGGGACAAATTTCACAAGTTCTTGGAAGCTTTGACCTTATTTTTTAAGTTATTTTCTCTAACTTAAATTTGTAAGATCTGTTCTCCCGAAGGTGTCTTTGATACCTTTCTATCAAAGACGATTACTTTTTTAGCAGTAAAAGAATAGTTAGAAGCACTGGGCAAACAATAGGAGACAGCCATAAGCACTAAACAATTGCTTAGATTCAACACTCGTAGGCACACTTGCAAAATTATATAAACTTACAACCGAACACAGAGACCACTTTGGCTTGTGAAGAAGAAATTCAAGACATATTTTACACAAAATAGTCTCCTGAGAACTATGACAATCATAAACATATATATATATATATATATATATTATATTATAAACAATGTGCGGATCATAGAGAGAAATAACTACCTAGCAATCTAGTAATAAGAATGGGGTACAAGACAGTACCTCCAAAAAAAAAAAGCATGTTTGTCTACTACTCAACTCAAATGACAAACAAGAAAAATTTCTCACTCAGGGCTTCATGAGGGTACATTGAAGTGGAAGAGCCAAGAGATGACGAAGGCAAACACCATACAAGCTAGCAAGAAGTTCAGGAACCGGTGACCCTGCCAGAAGTTCCGAGTCTCCGCTGGGTGAACGGGAGCAGCAGCGGGAGTTGTCGCCGCGGTGTCGTTTGATTCATTCCACTGCTCCATCACCTCAGCTTCATTAACACCGGAAACGTTATGTGCTGTGGACCCGCAGATTTCACAGGTTCTGCGTGTCATGTGTTTTAGAACGATCAGTAAAAGGTATAGCAATTCACAAAAGCACAAGAACACAGAAGAAGCATGTTACAATGAAGTTTTTCGTTCTGAAATATCATGTTCGATTTTTGTTCCCAACCACAAATGCATAAAGTTAAACCAATTAAGGTAAAACAATCTTGGTCGTTTTCTAAACCTCGATTTATATAGCGTCTTTTTTTTTTATTATTTTTTTTTCCTCTACGCGTTCATATTGTCATTTCTTTCTATTATATGTTTTTGAATCCATAAATTGTACCCCTAATACAAAGAAAAACAAATGGTAGGTTTCACAAGTCATGATACAGTGGAGACTGTTCATTGACAATTATGTATGAAAGATCAACATAACTTACATCTGTCTACCAACACACATATGACCAGTAAGTTTGGATGCATCTCTTTTTTAGGTTATTTAAATGTTGACATTTTACTGCCCCAGAGGAGATTTTTCTTTTTCATTTTCTTTTCTGTTTTCATAATAATACACATAGTCTCGGACCAAATATGACAGATACCAGCCCATAGAAGGCGCAAGTCAGCTTAGAAATATATATTTATATATATATATATATATATTTTGAACTCGAACTCTACATCTTTTGATGGAATCAGATGTGGAATTACCGATAGACTATGCTTACAACCACAGCGTAGCAATATTTTCTGGTAAGATGAATTTTATTTTTTATTTGTTATTTTTAGAAATGTAGCAATGTAAGACAGTGAAATGTAGGGTATTTATTGTGTTTTCATCTAACACCCTCACGTGAAACCTTAATTTGAAAGAAAAAATGGCATCTAGAAACCTGTCTTTTCAAACTTGAAGAGAGAGAGAGAGAGAGAGAGAGAGAGAGAGAGAGAGGTTTGACAGCAGAAAAATTGACTTCTGAACTAATCTTACCAAAATGTAATATTTCTGAATAGATTAGCAAACCAACAGATAATTTTGTCCGAGTCTCTTTCTCTCTCTCAAGTCTCATAGCTTGGAATTCACATGCCAACATTACTCGACCTACTCATACTTAATTCTACATTTCTAAGCTTTAACAGGAGGATCCCAATTTTCAACCCCAAGTCCTAAAACTCATTTTCCCGCCACTGTGCCATTCCTTTTACTCAAAAATTTTATATACTTACTTAAAAGTAGACAGAGACTTTGCAAAATATAAAAGTGAAATGGAAGCAAAAGAAAGAAGTGTGAAGTACAATACGCCTGATCTATTCTAGATGTCTTATACTGGACAAATTATGGTTATACAGCCTAAGAAACAGACTTGCTTTTAAATAAATAGAGACAGAGAGATTTGCAGTAGCTCTGTCTAAGACAAAATACTTGGAATCATTGACGTTTTAACGAGTAAAGATCGTCAAGGCTATTATTTTTAAAATCATTTAGTCGAAAACATCAACTTCAAACATCCCTGTTAAACACCCTGTCAATTTAATAATCCATATTTTATTTATTTATTTATTTTGGTTAAAACGACTCAAAGATAATTTTTATGTTACTACCATTCAAAAGGATATATAAACACACGGCACATAAAGTAGAAGATGAGATTTCTTACATCCTATCGTGTTTAATAAGCCTTGGAAATACGAACCCTTCAAACACAAACAATATTTTGCTAACACAAAGATCTAACCTTGTGAGGGACTAAAGAAAAAGGAAGCTGATTCGGATCGTTTAAAATGTAATGAGGATATAAAAAGAACAACAATCTGAAATTTCTCCCACCAACATGGAGTTTTTGGAAGACAAAGTTAGATAGTCCTGAATTTGAAGCAGTTTTTCATGAAGTTGCCACTTTCAAGAACACGAAAAACCAAGGACCTTATAGGGGAAATATATGCTTACAAGCCTAAAACTTTTCGGGTTGCAAGATAGAATGGTCTTAATTGTCTAGAGTCAACAAAAACAACTATGAAAAGAGCAGAGTCTAGGAATCTGAAGACCCAACAAAAGAAAAATGTGTGCAGAGAGTAGCTAAGGTCAAGAGTTAATCTCCATGACGACACCTTAAGATGCTTAACACATTAACTGAAACGATCAATGATTGGACTTGGAAAAACTAAGCCAACCGATCAAAAAAAAAGGAATTAGAACTTCGTTTGCGTTTTCTTTTTCGTGTTTGGATAAGAAAAGGAAAAACACAGGGCAAAAGATGAGACTTGCCACCACTAACACCATAGACCCAGGTCATTAAAGTATAGCCTTTTGCCTTTTGGTACGACATCACTAATTCAACAACCATATAACTTGGTCGGTTTTTCTACACAGAACTGCATCTTGATAAAGACACCGTCCGTATCAGATAACAATAAGGGGCAAAATCCATCATGAGAGTAATATACTTGGAATACAAAGATCCGGAATATTAGCAAACAGAAAAACCAGAATCAAAGTCCCTTTAGCCGACGTATGTTATAAGCAAGGCATGCAAGATTGAGGCCTATCACTTCAACAAAGTAAATCTCACAAAGTACTTTAAAAAAATAAAAAAAAATAAAAAAAAAGTTGGAATAAGAGTGAGAACGATGCCATTGTGGATTCGGCTTACATGTTTGTTATTCCATCTCCTTTTGTGTCCCCGACAATATTATGTCACGTCAATTAAAATTTTGTAATTAACATGGTTTTTCAATTGATTTGATACAACTTATGAGTATTTTTACTCACATGTCAATATTATTGGAGAGACATGAAAGGGGACAGGAACGAGGAACACTGAAGTAGAATCCTGCCATGTGTGGCTCAAGTTTAAAAATTTATAACATGCAATGAATTAAGAAGAATCTTAGTATAGCTGGAAATGCATGAAGTACATCGTGGCACATTCATCTTTTATGCTTTATTAAGAACACTTAGATTCTCTTTATTTAGTGTGGTCTACTTATAACTTCTCTTTAATCTTCCAAAGTAGTAGAGATTTTATTCTAATTTAAGTCCCCCCACTATCACGTTCCTTTGTAATAACTAATAAGCAGCCCACTTCACATATTCGTCTCCCTAAATAATACTCCCCCAACTAAACCTAAATAAGTCAACACCACTCCAAGAAACATCTTCTAAACAAATCTTTTCTTTACTAATCTCATTTAGCATCCAATTCTCATTATATATATATATATATATAAAAACAAACAAACAAAAAACAAAAAAACAAAAAAACCACTAAAGATTAAAACTTTGCTCTAATCACATCCCACAAAACACAAATTCGTCAAATATAACAAGAATTAACAAATGGGCAGTGCCAAAAACAAAAAATAATTTAAAATAAAATAAAAGAAGATTTTTTTTTTTTTTTTTTTTTTTGGGATTTGTGGGGGGTGGGGGGGACTTACTTGTTACCCTTGATCTTGAACCAAGCCTCAGCACAGTGCTTGTGGGCAGCGGCCAAATCCTCCTTACAAGAACATCCCAACTCAATGGGAACACCTGATTCATGATTGGCTGCATCCAAGCTCAGATGGCAAATCCTGCAATCCCTCTCCACCTTCGCCAAATGTACCTTCACCTCTGTATCACCCAGATCCACCACCTCCACCGACCGCTCCGACACAGGGGATCCCTTCTCCACAATCTCAGCTCCTCCCGACGAGCACCTCCGCTCCTGCTGCTCCTCCTCCTCGTCCGGCGACCGCCGACCACCGCCCCCGGCGACGGAGCTCCGGCGAGCATCGGCCACGTCAGCAGCGTCGTCGTTAACAACAACGACGACATGGGGTTTGGCGGTGGTGTCTGTGGCAGCCATTCTTGAAACCCAGAGAGAGAAAAATCCTCATGTAATGGAGGTAGCTCTGTGAGGCTGAGATCATGAATGCCCAGAAACAACCTTAAAGAATAAGAACAAGAACAAGAACAAGAAAGAAGCTCTCTTTAAAGAGTCCCTCTCTCTCTCTGTCTCTGTGTGTGTGTGTGTGTCTCTCTCTCTCTCTAGCTTCGTAAGGGGTTTTTTTTTTTTTTTCGGGGGCACGAATAACGTGATATTTTTTTGTTCTTATACGCTTGAGAAGCTGAGAACTGTGGTGGGGGTGGTAGGTGATTTCTCTTTCTCTCTCTTCAGTATGTCTGTCTCCAGACAGCAACTGGGGAGGAGAGAGAAAGATGGAAGAGAAGAAAGAAAAAGATCTGATAATAGGAAAATACCGTATATTGCAGTGTGAGAGAGGGAAGCGTAAAGCTTGTATTTTTCTTTTTCTTTCTGTGCTCCATAAAGTTGGTTTATGCCATCGTCTTTTTTTTTTTTTTTTTTTTTTTTTTCCAATGGCTTTATTTTTTTTTTAAAGAAAATTTTCTTATTTTAAATAAAAAAATCTTTTCTTTAGAAAAAAGATGGTGTTTGAATATATGAAAATTTTTCTTTTTAAAAATAAAAAATTATTTAAAATGAGAAAAAAATGATGTTGGAAATTATGTATTATAAGAAGATTTTAAAAGATTTATTTTTTTTTTAGAAAAAAATACTATACAAAATAAATTTAAAAATAAGATAGTTTTCTTTTTCAAAATGAGAGAATTATGAAAAAATTAAGAAAAACACTTTTTTTACAAAAATTTTTCAATTCCTAAAATTGGATATGTAAAATAAGATTTTTTTTTAAATGAGATAATATTGAAAAAAGTTAAGAAAAATATTTTTTTTATAAAAATTTTCTAATTTCAGAAATTAGATATATCATACAAGGAATAAAAATTATATTCCATTATTATTTTAATAATCTAATTTATAAATAACTACTTTAAATTATCTATGATAAGTTATGTAGAACAGTTATCATAAATTAAATTGAAAAATTAATCTAATAATTAAATGATAAATAATTTTTTTAATAAGAAAGACAAAAATACAGTTACTATCCTTTTTCTCTTATATGGCTTTTGCATGAGATTTTAGCATTGATGTTTCTCTCTCTTCTTCTTCTTTTTTTTTTTTTTTCCCCTAATAGGTACTTTCTCTCTTTTAAAATTTACCATGGGAAAAGAGCAAGAAAAATACTTAGTGTGGTAAGTGGTAACTAAGAAGAAAGGAGAATTTTTATGACAAAAAAAAAAAAAGTGTTTGTTTGGTGAATGAGTTTGAGTTAAAATTTTTAAATTTTAATAATAAATTTTTTTGAATTTTTAAAAAAGACAAAAAAAACTTTTTAAGAAAAATATAAAAATTTTTTAAAAAAAAAAAAAATTTTTGAAAATGTTGATTTGAGCTTGTGAACCAAACAAGCTCTAAAAGGCAATTCTTTTCACTGTTAAATTTTCCTAACATTTTCTTACATTATTATATACATCATTTCTATCTGTCACACATTTATCTCTTTTGATTAAATATATACATATATATATATATGTAGAGATAAATGTAAGATCTTTGTGAGAAGGCATATAAGTGAAGTGAATTTAGCAATAGTCAGGATTTTTTTTTCTTTCTTTCTTTTTTTTTTTTTTTTCCGAGGATATCAAAGATAACATTTGTGATAAAAGCAGATATGCATATGCTCTTGTCTCCTCTACAGGTGCTTTGCTTTTTTCCATTACAACTGTTTCTAATTGCGTCAATTATTTTGATTTGATTTTGATCTGAGCAGCTCCTTGAGTGCACTTTTAGTTGTGAAAGGTCAGATTTGTCCACGACCTTTATCGAAAAAAAGTAATTATCTAGAGGGCAAATTCGACCTTCCACATGCAATTAATTATGAACATGTTGGTAAAGCGTGGCTCTCAAAGCAAAGACGTGGTTATCAAGAGTGGGGACTTGGGGGGAGAAAAACAAAAAAAATAAATAAATAAATAAATAAAAAAAGGCAAACAAGTGTGCGTATAAATAGCAGTTCTTGCATAATTGGATATGATTCTTCAGGGGTTGTGTAAAATTAGAACTTGTTTTTACCCCACCTTTGCTTTTGGCGATTTAACTTTTAGTCAAAAATAGACTGCACGAAGACTGACACTGCAGCAGTCAGACCAAACAATGCTATTATATTGTACATAGATCCTTTTTCTACGCTATATTATAATAAATATACGTACATATAATCTTCGTCCATACATATATATATATATATAAAAACATATATCTTCAGATAATTATAATATTTTATTTAACATATTATAATTATTTATTGAGTTACATGTAATTATTTATTTAAAATCTTAATATAGATTATTTAGAAAACTTAGTACGCGTTTGATATTAAGATTTAGATTGTAGAATTTAGATTTGAATTAATTATATATTTATCGAAGTGTTTGAATTGCTTGAGTTAAAAAGTATAAAAACTTAAAATGTGTTCAGAAAAAAAATCAATATAGAGCTTGTTTCGTTCATCTCGAAATTCTATGCAATTTAAAAAATATATATCTCATTTAGACTTATCTATATAAAGTTATGGATTTTTAAAGTTTGAATTAGAACAATGTATGAATAGTGAAGCTGTTAAAACTTAAAATGTATTCCGAAAAAAAAATCAATATGGAACTTATTTCGTTCGTATCGAAATTCTATGCAATTAAAAAAAATCATCTTATTTGAATTTATCTATACAAAATTATGGATTTTTAAAGTTTGAGTTATAAAACTGTGTGAATAGTAAAACTGAAGGAAAAAGACAAAAATTAAATTGTAAAAGTAGAGTTTGGATTGGAGGTTCAAACACCCCCTTAGTACAAAGAACAAATATAGCTTAAAATTATTACATTTAAATCAACTAATTATTATAATAATATCCAAAAAAGTTACAAGTGCATGTACATAGACATAGATTTTTTAGAGTAAAAAAAAAAATGCACAGTAGATTTTTCAAAAACAAACAAGATTGTTCTATGTTAGGATCTCTTATAAGTCTCTATTAGTAGAAACGGTTCTTTTATAACAACAATATTTTAATTATTAAATTAAGTTTGTAATGAACTAATCTGTGATTGTTCACCTCAAAAGTTTGCATCGCGTGACATGGAGTTGCTCTAATTATAAATCAACTCGTTGAAAATTTAATCAAACGACAAAAATATACGAATTGTAACAATCCCCAAATAGAAGTTTCATTAAAAATCGCAAAGGAGAGAGAGAGGGAGAGAGAGAATGAAGGACAGAAAGCGAGCCAACCTCTCTAAGTTAGGACAATGACACTAATTAATGTCACGGACGTTTTTCAAAACAAGAGAGTTGTAATTATGGAATAGGTAGGTAAGGAGACCATTGCAGAAGAAGTTGAGTCCAAATTAATGATCCAATTAAATAGAAAAATGAGTTGTAAAAGAGAATAAAAATGAAACTAGATTAGACAGATCTTTAGGGGACATTGGTAGCCCTACTACTAGGACAAATATTAGTAGGCTCCACTTGTCTTGTTTGATCCTCAAAAGACCACATGTCTTGTTTCATCCAATAATATCATTCAACCTCCTTTTGTCTTGGCATGTTTCTTAAATTGGTTCTTTGCTCATATGAGATTCTTGGTGGTGGTGGTGGGGTTGCCCAAACCCACCCCACTTATTTATAGGAAGAAGAAGGATATATATATATATATATATATATATAGTTATTGGAGAGTGACAGGACTCTCTAAATCCTCTTAATTTTTGCATCCAACAAGTCAAGTCATTACCCGATAATCACCACTATGTCCAACGAGCAAGATTTTTCAGAAACGCCATGAATGAGGCTGTTTTGTTTTTCATGTTATAAGACACTAGTGGTAGTGTCCAACTCTCATAGTTGATGAGCCTCGGTTTCGCCTGTGTTTTGGCACACGTTCTAATTGAGATTCACACATCGATATCTAAATATGACTAAGAATACGAGGTCATGGCTATCTAAACAAGCTTAAATGTTCCGACATTGCCTAGGTCGACGACTATCCTAGAGATTTCGGCAGTTCATTTTCCAACGTTGCTTAAACTTTGACAACTTTGTCTTCTAAACATGCTTTGGGCAAGTATACACCACTTGACCAACTTGGAAAACACCCATACAAGAGGTTTTGATCAAGAGTATAACCAGAGTAAAGAGGGCAATGAATTCGCTTCATTCCTATGATAGAACAAGTCCAAATATATTTTCAGAAACATGCCTCGGATATACGAAAATTAAATTCTTGTTTGTAATATCAACTGATAACTGTGTGACAACTCAGAGAATTATGTACCTTTCTCTCCACATTTGATAACTCAAGAAAGGGAAGAAGACTGGATATGAAATATCAGACCAAGCCCTCAACTTCGGCTGGTATTGCAAGACTTTGTCTAGGCATCTGGGACGACAGGGTGTCTGTCATCATTCCCATCAACTTACTCCGTCCTTCTTCAAAGCGAACATGATCATTCCTATTGTTCTGTTCCAACATTCCAACTTGTGAAGTAGTCACAGGCCCTCAAGAAGTCTCGAGGGTTGCTGCAATGTTTGGAAGTCTGGCGCCAGTGTTCTCAAGGCCACTCTTTATCCATGCTATATTGTTCAAATCTGTGGCAATAGAGATTAATTCATGGCTTGATAAAGAGGGTGACTCCTCATATTCGAGAAACTCAGGTCCTAGCAACGAGCTATGAGATTGTTTTATACTGGAATTTGAACAGCAACCATGACCACATCGCAAAGGAACCATTGGCTCACTACAGAAGTCATCAAAGAGTTTGCAGGCTCCAAGTTCTGGTTTGGATGCTTGAAACAAAGGTCCCGGAGTCGAGACTGTCCTGGAAAATGCAGAAGAATTTATCGGGCCAAGTGAAGGATTATAGATGCTAAACGCGCTGATTCGTGCCACCGGCCGGGAAACAGTGGGATGATGTTCTTCTATAGAAACAAGGTTAGGATGATCTTCTTCGGCAATGCAACTCTCATCTTGAGCTCTGTTTTCATACTGGGTTGGCCTGTTGTCCACTGAGATCTCTCTTGCTTCAGGATTCCTTACTGAATTCATATTGCCGGCAGACAGGGTTTCTTCTGAAGATGCCTTTGTCATGTCAAGACCACCATCAAGCGTAATGCCACCAGGGGTTGGTTCAAGCCTTCCTAATTCAGCATACTTGCGTTTCAAAGTAGAGTTCCAATGATTCTTGATTGCATTATCCGTTCTACCAGGCAGAATTCTTGCAATTGCTGCCCATTTGTTTCCATGGATTGCATGAGCTGCAACTATTATACGATCTTCTTCATCTGCGGAAATTCGAGAACTTGAAAATATCAGCATAAATGATAAATGGATCGTATCCATGACCATATTTAGGAAACCAAAGCATGACAAACTCTAAGCTTCTTTCGGCAAACCATGTTGAATAACAAAAGCAAACAAGGGCCTATATAAAGCAATCAGACGGTTTGGAGTTACCATATCCGTAAATGGAAACCTACGAGCAAGAGGATTACATTGCTGAGCAAATGAAGAAGTAAAAATGGACCAAAAAAACAAAAAACTAAGTCCGTGAAACCGCAGAAGGAGTAAATTTTACCCATGTGTATATCAGTTCATTTAAAGACCATCCAACTATTGAAAATTTTCATAACCAAGGAGAACATGATAAAAAATGAGAGTTCAAATAAACATGACACAAACCACATTGCTGATTGCAATCATGATACATGGTATATGGAAAAAGCATTAATGCTAAGATCACCATCACAATCTAAATGATTAGTTATTTCAATTATGATGATCTAAACATCTAAAGCACCTTTACACAACGGTTGTTTCACTGATACACCGAGATACAAGATTCACGTCATGTGCTCCCTTTCATCCATTCGTGTGATATGTAAAGATAAAAACCTCCTACAAATACAACTGCATATCATTCATTTTTAAGTGACTAATTTTGACATCATTCTAATTGAAGCTAATTATTCTCTCTCTAGCAATTCAGGATTAATCCTTTCAATGAGCAAAACATGTGCTAATTAAATAAGGCAAGGCTTACAAAAGTAAACTCGTAATTGAAATAAATACACTAACAACAACAAGGCCAACAAATTTGAGAGGCGCATTACGAAAGATTAGCAACCAAACATGAATTAAAATGTGTCTGCACCTACAGGATTACTTTGCCTGGTGCACATGAAAATAATTTATTTAAAAAAAAAAAAAAAAAGTTAAAAGCAAAGGGACAAAACAGGGTGTTTCAAGGACTCAAGAAGAGCTTTCTTTCTGTCAACGCTCTAAAGCATAAACGTCTCTTAGCGCTTTCGCCATCTTTCTTGTAAGATCGATTTCATGATTTCTAACATGATAAGTTATAAGGTAAAAGTCAATCCTCTACATAGATTTCTCCATGTTCCAATTTTTGACAAGCAAAAACCAATTATACAAATCTCCCACAAACTAATGTGTTTCAACTGGAAATTCAATACCACCCCACTTCTTATACAACTCCAAATTTAATAATTTAAGACTAAAGGGCAATGCTTGAGTCTAAAACTAACAAGTAACACTGAAATAGTGAGAAAGCAATGGAGTAAAGAAATATCCCTTATTCCATAATAACTGGCATCACCAAAAGCTATCATAAACAATGGAGGAACAAATCGTGCAATCGGGCTAACGCCAAGTATCCCCACTGATATATACTCCAAAAACTTGGTAATTCCATAAGCATCCAAGCAATAAAAGAATCTTTTCCAACTATGATAGTGAAAAATGAGTCTTTTCCACTCCATATTCTGCTAACTACGATTACCTTCTCTTCCTCATTCGGTTTCTCGAACTCATATGTATGAAACCATCAAATACGCAATTCTCAAACAATCAAAACTCAAACCCCCCACTAAACAATCCGACAATCCCAGCTAAACCCAAATCCTAAAACCTCCTTAAAACCACAAAAAAAAAAAAAAAAAAAAAAAGGGCAAAACCCACATCACTCCTCGATTCAAAATCCCAAACAAAAACAAGAAACGGCAACTGGGTAAGAGCAGCAATGGCGGTTAACTTACCGGAGAAGGGCTTGCGCATAACGCCGGGATCGAGCTGATTACACCACCGGAGCCGGCAAGACTTGCCGGACCTCCCCGGAATCCCCCGCGCGATCAGACTCCAATTCCTGGCCCCAAACTTCCCCACCAGCCGACCCAGCACCACGTCCTCCTCCGGCGACCACGGCCCCTTCACCCTCCCTACTCCGACTCCACCGCCGGCGGCGGCTCCTTCTCCGCCGCCGAGCTCCAACTCTCCGGCACGGTCGTCGTCCTCCCGAGCGGCGTCGTTTGGGACTGTCATGGTCGGTTGGTTAGTTTGGTCGTTCGTTCGTGCTCTTTTCGTGTTTTTTTTTTTTTTTTTTTTTGTTTAGGGGTTTTCTCTTTCTCTTGAAAATAAAATTTATCATTTCATTACCGACCTTCCTAACTGCAAATCTGAGGATATTTTGGTAAAATCAGTTTGTACGTTTTGGGTAAAGTAATCGACGTGTCCCTTTCATCGAGGCGTTTGAGTACCTAAACGTCGACGTTTTTGTGTCGTTGTTGGTCGTCCCTACTATGAAGAGAAGAGGATTGAGGAATGTATGTTGTTGACTTGGGTTTTGACTTGAGTTTAGACTCTTAATTGGGAAGTTAATTCCGTAATTAGGGGACTCGGCACTGTTTTCGTGGGTGGGTTGCTCTTCTTTTGTAAAGGAGATAATTTAAAAATATAAATATGCCTTTATTTTATTAAAATACAATACATGCTTTGTAAGTATTGTACATTCCGCATCAAAATTTCTACTCAAATTTATTGAAAAGAAAAAAATACAGATCGTTCTTGGAAAATATAAAAAACAATTCTTTACTGGGCAAATTTTTAAAAATATTAAATTATTAATGGTATCGATGCTTGAATATTATTTTATCCATTAATTAACTTAAGATTTTGATGAAATAAGTTTTAAATGTTTTTAAGCCTTCATCTTTGATCAACATTACCAACATCTCTTTAAAAATAAATAAATAAACATTAACACATCTCCTTTTCCAAAGGACGGATTTTGCGTCACATCGATGGCTTGGAATGCTTTAAGATTTTTAAAGCCTGTGTCCTCTCTTTCTTTTTTGCGTGTAAGGATGCACATTAGGCCTCTTGAGTGATTTTTGTGTCTAAATAGAATAACCAATGTGGTTCCAAATTTTAATCCTACATTATATAAGAAATTGTTTAGTAAATTAGTCAGTTCATCGTGTTTATATGATATATTTATCTGATAAATCGTTTATATTTAAATAATTTGTTAATACTGGCTCTGTTTGCTTATCTTGCTTTCTCCTAATTTGTTTGACCTCGATTGCCATTAATTTAATAGTCTAACTAAATCTATTATATTAAACAGAGTCAGACATAATAAATCACCTAAATATCAACTGCTTGTACATGTACAACAGGTCTAATGAATAATTTCTCTAACCTTACGTGTATATTTGAAATTTCCACTGATATTGTACGGCTAGGACAATTGACAAACATAGCCTAGACGGATCCACTATTTGTGAAAATGGTATACGGTTGGTGAGCGGGTGGAAGATTTCACTTGGGCCCAGTGTAATGGACTTGGGCCTTTGGACTTCTTTGTTAGAGAAAATAAGATATAGCTCATTTACTGCACATGTTTAGGATTTTGACCCTATGGTTCGGATTTTTACCCCAAAACCATTTTTTATTTAGCATTATAAAATAGTAAAAATCATGAAGATGGGGTAATATTTTAGAGATGTGCTTTTTTTCCGAGCATTCCTTCAAATAGAAAACGCTGGAAACAAACTGAATAGACAGCTGAGTCTACGAGGATCGAAACGGACATGACCCAATTTGACAACAAAGTTTGTAATGGACCAGCCTCTTTTTACAGTACTATAACAAGCCATAAAATTGTGCTGGTCGGACATTTATATATATATATATATGTATGTATGTATATATATTATCTATTATTATTTTTGAAATAAAATAGGGGGTGAAGAAACAGGTCGTAGCTACTTTCTTTTCGCATGACCATAATAGTTTTCATATGTTACGGCATGTATCTATCTAAGTCATAGCCACTTACGTTGGAGATAAAGTGGGTCATCATAACCGTAACGAGAGCGAGTGAACACTGAGCTAGTAGCTTAAAACGTTTCCTCTTAAACTCAAATTTGAAACTTCACATCAATGAAATGACGCGTGAATAAACCCTATACCATTAGGATCAGACATGTTAAACTCAATATAGGTATTGTTTGAGTTTGTCATTTGTCAAATAAAGAAAATTGAAAGCTTATTTAACTTACACTAATTTAAAATATGTGCTATGCACATGTTGGACGTATTTGTAAAAAATTATCTAAATTAAAAAAAATTAAAATAATAAGTAAAAGAAACATACCAAAAAACAAAGGACCTAAAAATAATAATAGAAAAAATATTTTTAAAAAAGATTTTAAAAAAAATAATTAAAATGAAAAAAATTTATCAATACGAAAAAAAAGAAAAAAAAAAAAACCCAGAGGACCAATAAAAAATACAAAAGTTTTTCATCTAAAACGAACCGATGAAAAACTCAGTGCATAGTAGTACACTTTGAGCTATCTACATTATGTGTAGACAAACAGCAACTAAAATCTCTCTCTCTCTCTCTCTCTCTCTATTTTTGGCTTGAAAAACATCATTCTTCTTCACTAGTAATGAAGTGCAAATATACGTCATGCACGGTCCAAAAGTGAAGCAAAAATGATCACAGAGAGAGAGAGAGAGAGAGAGAGAGAGAGAGAGAGAGCCCTCACAAATTGGAATTGCCAGTGGCCCATTTACAACAACTTCTGCTGACCATCTTATCAGCAGCACTCCCATATATTTTCTGTGGCAAACATACAATGGACCAAGATATTGCAAGTATATATATACGTACATATAATACACACTACAACAAAAATAAGAATTTGCTACGTTTGAAAATATCACTACAATATAGTTTTAGTGACATTTATACAAAATGTCAGGGATGCCAGTGTAACTAAAAGTCCATGACATTTGGAAATGTCACGATATTATTATTCAGTGACATTTCAAATTGTTACTAAAATGCTTCTACTGATATTTTAAAATTCTACTAAATCATATCAGTGACATTTTGAAATGCCACTAAAAATCGTTTTAAATTTTTAACAATCGAGATTAGAGACATTTCTAAATGTCACTAAAACATATTGATGAAGAAATAAAATTATTTACATTTAAATTATTTTTTGTAAATAATAAATGCCAAAGAAGTTTTTACAACTTGTAATTTACTTTAAAAAAAAAAAAAAAAGGGCAAAACGAATGAGGCATCATAAAAATAAATAATAACGATTTAAATTTTGAAAATAATATGAATAACTGATGATACAACACAAGATTCAAATTTATGGATAATAATCACAAGCACAAAGTATCGACAAAGAAAAAAAAGATAATTAACAAACTTTGTGTGCCTACAATAAAACATCATCACAATAAACACTTGAATCTGGCATAAATCTTCTCCGTATTCAAAGATAAGAATCATATAAATTACAATTTTCATTATAAGACTGTTACTATAATTGACTGGTTTGATTTTTATTTTTTATTTTTCCCTTTCTTTCTACAAATCTGCAAAAATAAATAAACAAATAGAACAACTTGGGAATAAAAGAATGCCCATAAATACTACTGGTTAAGTACTATCCTGGAAAAAAACTTGGGGAGAGTTTTGCAGTTTTGAAGAAATCTAAAATATAGGAACACAATCGCAAAATATCAGCCAATTCATTTCCCTCCAAACGAAAATAAATGAAATTATGGCGGGAGATCTCCAAAATAAAAAAGAGAAGTTATTTTTGGGCATGAACGTGGGAAAGTGTTGCTCTGCACGCGTATTTTGAGGAGTAGTTTTTTTTTTTTTTTTAATTGAAAGTTATGCTCTGCGGTTTAAAATATATTTTATCCTTTTAAAAAACGGATTACTAAATTCAATTTTCTTTTTTGAAATACATTATATTTTTCTTAAGATACAAAAAAAAAAAATCTCAAAAAAAAAAAAAAACAATTTAGCGACAATTTAAAAACAAATTATAGCTAATTAACTCAAAAAAAATATAGTTTTCCAATATGTATAGTTTTTTTCTCCTAACATGGATATGTAAATTTAATACAACACACTTGACTAGGAAAAAAATTAAAAACCGTTCCCTTTCTTTTTAATATTCTTTATAAAAAAGATTATATCCTTTTGCAGTGCCATTTTTAAATGTCACTGTAGAGAAATTTCCAGACATTTTCAAAGTGTCACTAAAACTTCTTTTTAGTCACATTTTAAAATGATACTAAAGGTAAATTTTAGTGACATTCTAGAATTCTCACTAAAACCCACTTTAATGTCATTTTAAAGTGTAAGTAAAGCATAATTTGAGTGACATTTTTAAGAAATGACACAAAATACATTTTTTGGTCCAAATGTCACTGAAAAGAATGTCACTAAATCCTATTTTTCTTGTAGTAACATATATATATATATATATATATATAGCTCTATATATCTATATACACATTAGTCTCTCCCTCCTTGTACCAAAATGGCAGTGATAGTGGGTGGTTAAAGCGTGCATGGATTATGTCACACAATGATGAAGTTCGTACGCTTTCTTGGGCTCACAGTTGTTTGATGGCGATGACAATATATATATATACACTAAGGTACTTTTGTGCTAACACACACATATAATTCAGATATGGCGGTCATTGTTGTGGAGAGGTACTACTATAGAGACATATTTCACAATGTTGGTCATGTTTTGAATTGGGGTAGGAGATTTAAACTCTAAACCGTAATATGAGAGGTCAGACTATGAATGTACAATTCATTATTAGGCTCCGTGCATGTAACTATTTAGATGTCAGTATTTCATGTTAATTTATAATTACATAAAATACTAGCCGCTAAACTATACGCACCGAAAAAAAAAAAAAAAACATGGAGTGCCAAAATTTAGTGACTTTTTATTTGAAATTAAGGAGAATTAACTTCGGGTGATATTGCTTATTGATTTCTTAATACATAATATCATGACTTCCTAATTAATACTTTTTTTTTATTATTTTTCGCTATTTCTTCTTCAAGTATATCTTGTTTTGAACAAAATTGATGTTTGGTTGTTTAAGGGTTTGATAGTGAAATGGCTCTGGCCTTTGTTCCTTTTCATTCATTATTACACCACTTAGGTGGGAGAAAATTCACATGACATGCAATGCAAGTTGGGGTGGTGACCTCTTTTTTTTATTTTTTATCTTTTATTTTTATTTTTTATAACTTGTCATAGCTTTAATTTCCTCAGTCGTTTGTCCCCTCTAGACCTAGTA
Organism: Ficus hirta; assembly: GCA_038430175.1. NCBI lineage: Eukaryota > Viridiplantae > Streptophyta > Magnoliopsida > Rosales > Moraceae > Ficus > Ficus hirta. The sequence continues at coordinate 6,730,270 of CM076594.1, read as the reverse complement.
ACTATCTTATCCTCACTAAGTTAAATGAGTATATATATACATGAAATAATTATTATAGTCCCTTTCATTCCAAAGAGGCAGACAGTGAGAAAGAGAGAGGCCAAACACCTATCTTATTTAAAGAAAATTGAATTATTGCTAAATTGTCTTATTGTCTCATCGTTAAAGGAATATATATATATATATATATATATTAATCCAAGAGTTGTTAATTTCTTGTATTTACTGACCAAGCTAATTGGCAAATTTAGAGAACTTAAGAAAAACTTCACGTCATTTTTAGGGTTTGTGTTTATTATCAGTCTTTATCAGTCTTGCACTCTAAATTTAAGGTACAATATTGAACTTATTTTATGTAACAATGATTTGAAAAAACATAATGCTATTCTTCAGTAGCTAGATAAATTCCTGGTTGTTATAATTTTATAAAGTTACTGTTGCATAGAATCGGTACTGATCATGTCGCGTACATGTATGATCGATCCTACTTAAAACTTGAGCGTTCTCAAAAAATTTTTTTTTTCTTTTGGAGAAAAAAGTGTGGAAAAAAATTCTAGAAGAAAGAAACACTGAACATGCATATGTAACATTTGTTGCACTTTTTAGATGATGTTGTTTTAAGGGGGGGGAAAACTTGTGAACCGTCGATGTTAATGATATTTCGCTTTGCCTTGTAGGAATGGAAGACGAAAAGATAAGAAATACAACCAACAAAAGACTTCCGATTAATCCCTTTCAATGATGGCACAAAGGGTGACACTCAGACAACAATATTGAAGAGAATGAATACATATATATATATATATAGATATATATATATATATATATGTAGCCATTATTGTACCTTTCCACACCTTATATGCTTACAATATATGGTTAGATAGTCATCCATTAAGTACGGTGCAATTGAAGCACAAAAATTGCAGGAAATTAAATTAAGTAGGAATTTTCGAGAAACCAAAATAATTAAAGTCTCTTATTGCCTTGATAACTACTCATGTGGGCTTTTTTAAGTATATGATACTTTAGTTTAAACCGATTTTGAGTTCTTAAAGAATTTTTGGAATTATTCGAAAGATAAGTGTCTTTTTTCTTGATTCTTGGTAATTTGCATCAACCATTAAATTTGTTGCAATAAATTTGTGAAAATAATCAGGAAGAAAATTTAGAATTTGGTATCAAGTCCAAAAACATGATGTCCTATTCTCAACACATTGACAGCTTATTCTTCTGAGATATATGTATGAGTGGTTCTAGATCAAGAGCAAGGCATGTCATAATTAATGGATGAGTATTATATTTATTTATTTCATAATCAAGTATCAACAAATTTTTGTATTATAAAAATAAGTACACAAAAAATTCTCATAAACACATGGAAAATCAAGTGCTTAATTTACATAAATATTCTTTATCATGCAAAAAAAAAAAAAAAAAGAAAAAAAAGAAAAGATCATGTGGGGTGTGTATTCTCTTACAAAACCGATAAAAAGGAGTCAAATTTGGCCAGGGCAAACACAAAAAGCAAATCCGATCCCACAATGATCTCAACAATATGAGAATATTATGTTGACAAAATATATTTAAATGAAACAAAAATGAAAATAAATATTAAAAAAAAAAAGCCTCTAGAAATTTCAAATGGTCCCCTTTGATCTCCTAGCAACCTATATAGCTATTCTGGCCGGTCCCTTGATTCTGATTTTGTTCCAAGAATTTTCTTATTTCGCACAATCTTTTTTATGGGACTGTAAAGAAACATATATATATATATATATATATATATATTCTTCTTTTAAAAGCTATATACATATATATGTATATGTGTATATATATATATATATAAGATGGGAAATATGAAAAGGCAAAAGAAGTTCACTTTAGCTAATGACAACACAAAAAAACACATACGATATGTGCAATATCTTTCCAACCAACCAAAGTGCATATTTTGGCTTCTCTTTTTGTCAAGCCAAGGGGAGAGAAAAAAAAAAAATTAAGAAAACATTTTTTTTTTCTAAAGGACCACGCGAAGAAGATTTTGATCAATCAAATAAGTAGGTGCAGCGGAAGGTCAGTATTAAAGGGCCTTGATTGTTTGTTATTATTATAATTATTATAATTATTATTATTTTAGTTTTTTTTTTTTTTTTTTGGGTGCTAGAGGGACATGAATGACCCCGCAAATATGCCTTGATGAGGGGAATTAGGGGACTGGAATCCGTGGTGCTCGATCTCTTTGACATGACTCGGATTTGCACAAAAAATTTTTTGAGCCCAAAAAAAAAAAAAAAAAAAAAAAGTGTGAGAAAACATTCACAAAGAGATATCACCTCTTGTAGTGTTTTTCATGCCCATTGCCTTTGGAGAATTGTGGTTTGGAACAACTTAAAAGGGTCCCCAATACTGGATTTTTTCCTTCTTTCATTCTTTTCTTTTATGAGAATGTTCTTAGAATATTTACATGAGTAGGGAATTGAAATAAGGACTTTGTGCTCCCAGTGGCGGAGCCATAAATTTTTTTTTTACGGTACTAGGGACACTATGGGAAAAAAATGTAATTATAGATAAAATACGATATAGTTATAAATATCAATATAATTAAGTGGAGATACGAGTAAAATTTTTCTCATACAATATGGACATAACTAAATTTTTAAAAAAATTTAGGCATAGAAATTAAATTTTGAAAAGTTGAGTGGGGCACTAATAGAGTTCTAATTTTCTTGTAATTTAGGTGCACAATTGAATTTTTTAAAATCGTTTAGGTATAAAATTTAAAATTTCAAACATTAAGTAAGAACAGGTACCCCAATTAAAATACATCCTGCAATTCGAAAAAAAAAAAAGAAAAAAAAGATAGTAATTCTTATGTTTGTTGCTGAAATTATATTTATAGTTTGTGCGCCCCATGAATAAGACTTCGACTATATGTGCCTAGAATGAGCAACTAAAAATCACACCCTTTATAATCTTAAATCTTTAAAAGAGTAGTAAACAATTTTTCTTTAGGTGAAAAAAGGTAGTTAACAATTGCTATCAAAGTGTGTTGCACCCCTGTAAAAAAAAAAAAAAAAATCACTATCAAAGTCATTAATACTATGCTAGTGTCAACAAAATAGACCAACTAGTAGACAACCAAACGGATAATGACATTTCCAAATCCCTTTCTTTCATAATGGACGAAGATAACTTGATAATTAAACTCCCGTTGAAATATATTTTATAAACTTTGTTATCATTTTTTTTAATTAAAATTTGAAGTTATTATTTGAATTGTGAATTTGAATTTATGATTCAAACTGATCCTATGTAGTAAGTAATGCATATAACCATACAAATATGCATATATATACATACATAGGGGCGGAGCCAAGGGGTGCCAGTGGGGGATGTACTGAAATTTTTTGTTGTTTTATTTTAACTCCAAAAGTTTTATATTTTTTACAATTTGCCCCTATTGAAATTAAAAAAATAAAAAAATTCTCATATAATACTCATTAAAATTAATTTTAAAAAAAAATTATATTTTTATTATTTTACTCCCATTAAAATTAAAAATTTTCACATAAACCTACTAAAATTAAAAACTCTCACATAATCCCTTTTAAAATTTATTTTATTTTGAAAAAAAATTTTGATGTACACCTAATATATTTCTGACTCCGGCTTTGTACATATACATAAATACACAGTGGTAAATTGACTTAAAGAGCTTCTTGTTCAGTTAGCTGACGATTTAAGTTTAGGACGAGGACAAAGCTCAAATGGAATACAAATTAGCCACGTGCACAAACATATAAAAATCACAGTGTATAATATATATATATGTATAATATATATACCTCCAGCTATTTAGATCAGGTTCTTCTACTGGCCAACCCAGATGATCAGTATTTCTACAGGGAAAAAAACACAGCACTGCTCAACGAATCAAAGAAAGGGCCAAGCAAAGATAGTCCAAATCAGATGCTCAATTTTCACAGCTATATATATTATGATCCATCAACTTCAATAAAGTTTTTCAAATTCATATAATAGTAATACTACAAGCTATATATATATATCTAGTATATGTATATATATATATATGTGTGTGTGTGTGTGTGTGTGTGTGTGTGTGTTTAGCTTAGCTACCGCCAGGAAAAAAGGACTTTCTAATGGGGGCCAAAAAATGAGATCATAAAAATAAAAATAAAAAGTTGAAAGACAAAAAATTATTAATTCCATGGGGAGACACTGAGGGACCCACTTCCTTACACAAGCCAGATTGAAAGCAACGGACTTTGATGACAAACAAGTTGGGGCGGGAGTAGAGGGTTGTGGGGGCCACCAAAGGGCCAAAGGGGTGTCCCTATAAAAGCACTAATTGAATTGTCCTTTTTCGGAGACCCCTCCTGATTGACTCCATGTGACATTCAAATACCCCATGTGCTTGTGGTGAGATTAACCTCACTCTATCTTCTACCCTTTAATTTTAATTATTTTAACCAAATTTAACCAGCCATTCCCTTTTTCATATAATGAATATATACCATCTTGTGTGTGACGGTCCAGTTGTAAATGATTATTATGATTGGATCTATGGTATAAGATTCGGAGTATTGAGTGGTTCTTTTGAGAATCTTAAATGCGGAGATTTGTTTTTGTTATATTAGTATTCGATTTGACGTACATGTATACATGAAATTTGTGATATAAGATTTATAGTATTGAATGATTATTTTGAGCGTCTAAAATGTAAAGTTTTGTTTCTACCAATCCAATACTCTATGTGGGATCACATTCCTCACTTATCTAAATGCTAGAATATTTAATGCGGTTAATCAAATAGCACAGTCGTCATTGAAGGGTAGAATAAGACATGTTATTAAAGTCATCACTCAATATTCTTATTAGTAATTGAGATAACTCTTTATTAAGTAACGTTTAATGGGATATACTAACATCCGTCGCCAACCTTTCCAAATTTTTTCTTGACAAAAAGAATCACACTTATATATACACACACACACACATATACACACACGCACGCGTACAGAGCGCAATATAATAGGAATTCAAAATTCCCGTGTCACATTATAAATGTGAAAACTTATTTGGATGTTTGTGTTGTATGTTATGAGATCTGGCTATAGCTAGCAAGCTGTGCAACGGGATGAGACCATTGAAAGGGTACTAGCGACTAAACTTTTTATTCAAAATTTGAATTCCCTAAACTCCGGACACTCCACGAGCCTAATCATTCTCTTTTGTGATATTTTAATTTTCTCTTTGTGGGTCGAAGACGTAACATGGAAGTTTGAAATTTCTGCTAGCTCTAACTAGCTAAATCCATATATATTATATCCTTTCAAATGTCATGCTTTTTTTTTTTTTGGCCATACTAACCGTACGAATAGCGCCCCCCATTTACGAGTAAAGTTATGACAACCGATATTGCGTGTATGAAATCATCAATCCGAGAAGGGGGCTTCTACCACCCTTCCAACCCCTACAACAATTGTATTGTGAAGGTCGATCTGCGTTGCATCGGAACAATAATTAAGCTCTATATAATTTAACATTCTCGCATTAAAACTTGTTAATTTATCAAACACATGCCAAAAACGAGGCTGTGACAGTGCATTGGTTGCAAATTAAATCGGAGTTATAAGTGCGTCCATAAGAGAAAGCTATAGTTATTTCAAACGATGAGAGATAGAAAGGTGGGAGTTCAAATAATAAGAATGACAAATTGGGGAAGAAAAGTACAAAAAAGTGTTGGTTTTAGCTGAAAATTAAAGGGCATAACACAAACATATACTTTTAACTGATTGTAATCAAAGTTCTTCTTACAACTATACAATCATAATGGTTAAATTGAAAAAAATATATAAATGTATGAGAAGGGTATTTAAAATAATTATCAATTGTCACTACAGACATTACTTGCAGTGGATTTACATGGGGAGTAGTAGGGCTACAACACCCACTGAATTTTTTTGTTCTTTTATTTGTATCCCAAAAATTTTACAATGTTTCTATTTTGCCCCTATTAAAAAAAATTCACATACAGTCCTTATTTTACCCCACTACAAATTAAAAAAGAAATTCACAATAGCCCCCACTAAATTAATTCTAAAAAAAAAAAAAAAAAAAAAAAAAAAAGAAGTTTAGTCCCAAAAGTAGTTTGTTTCCCCTTTCACATTTTTGGTACGAACCTGTGGTGGCAGGTCCATCATGGCCGTTTCCTCATGGAATGACAATGGACAGCAGCAGTTTGTGCATGATCCTTGTGAGTTCTCTTCAAACTTCTTCCTGTTTGATTAAATCCTCCTTGGATATTCACAATAGCCCACATTAAAATTTAGTTCTTCTAAAAAATTTTTTTGATGTACGTCTCTACTGAAATATATTTATGGCTCCGCCCCTGATTACTTGTATGTTTATTTTCAAAGCGCAACCGAAGGCAAGTAGAAGATGAGAACATTTGTGAGACCCACATATTAGAAAATATGTGATAGGCTTATAAAAGAAAGTCTTCAAAAAGTGATGCTCCATTTGAAATAAAAACTTTCAAAAGTGATGGTAGTGAAATTAACCCTATCATATTGTTGGTAGTACTGTATCATATAGAATTCTTCTTTCAAATTTTCAAGGTCGTAATGAAGTGAGTCACGGGATATTAGGTTTTCGAAAAACGTAAATTTTGAAACGGTTCCCTTAGGCTGAGATCAGTGGTTGAAATTGAGAGTACATGACTTTTATGTTTCGTTTTAAACTAGAGCCACACAAGAGTTGAGTCGAGAAAGAAAAGTACTGGTTCTTATAGATGTGGGCATTCTTAGCTCACCAACAGATCACGTACACACATGACCGTGGAAAAAAAAATATATATATATATATATATGTATATATATATCTTCATAGAAAAACAATAAAGTTTTTTTTTTCTTTTTAATTGTAAGTGGCATGATTATTATAGTTGGTAGGAACCAAACTGAGGAGTCCATTCAAACCCAAAATCCCATGTAAGTGAAAGATAGATCATGGAGAATCCAAACAAAAGAAAGGAAACTGTAAAGTGGAACTTGGCACTAAGTGATTTTATCTATGGAAAATACATATATACATATAATCAGAAGACATATATATGTGTGTGTGTGTGCGTGTGTGTGTGTGTGTGTGTAATATATATATATATATATATATATATATATTAATAGGAAGCAAATGGCAGGTTCACTCAGGGTCCTTGTGCTCCACTAGATGGGTAGCAAAGCCTGGGTGAAAGTTACATGTTTGTCCTACAAATGCCAAGGAAAAAACATGTCCTCAGAGGTGACAAACCCTACTTTCATATCATATCAGACAGAATAAGCAAACCACAAACCTTACCCCACTATGAATATTGCATTATGCGTGACTATATTGGGAAAATTAAATAATAAAAAAAAAACCTTGAATTTTAGCTAAATACCACGTTTGGCCCTAGATTTTTTATAGTTCAAAAAGTATTACTCATGTTTAATATTGTAATTCTAAACCACATCTTAAAATTTTATTTTGTTCTGAGGAAGAAGTAAATAGCATTCTTACGTAAGTAATTAAACTAAACAGCAAGTTTGAAAAATATTTGGAGTACATAGCAGTAAACAAAAAATTTATCAGGTAAATAATTGATTTATTTCTTGCAAATATGTTATTTACCTAATAAATTTACTGTTTATCTAGTAAATTTACTCTTTATTTCAAATATATTTAAAACCTTGCTATTTTCTTCAATTATTTTCATAAAAATGCTATTAATTAAGATTTCTCTGATAGTTTTGTCGATCCAACTATGTGAAAAGAAAAAGATACCCCAGGTAATGAAATGCTGAGTTTTGCAGCAAAAGGATATATAGGGTCGATAAAACAATAACAAAGCACCAAACATGTCAATGCCCGCATCTTAAAACGGCCTTCTCTTCAAGGCCCCCAGTCTTCTTCAAATGTCGAGTCTCTCTGTCGTGATGTCGAACCTAAAAATGGGTGTTTGGAAGTATCGATTACGTAGTTTAACAAATATATTCTGAAACATCAATAATTTAGGGGAAAACGTGACATTTAGCTAAAATTCAGGGGGTACATTTTGTATTTTTCCGAGTAAATATTTGTGTATTTATGTGTTACATTTGTGGTGGTGGGGTACATATAGCACAAAATAAAGGCTCTCGCTCGCACTGGTGGTCCATCTGTGCTTCACTAGTGTGGACAAGATCTAGCACCATCCATCATGATCTGGAGGGGTCAACTTGCAAAATCTAGTCACGACCCAAGAATCGGACGGCTGAGATTTAACTCATGGAGAACCGGCAGATCAAGCACATGACTTTTTGTTCTTGATGATCATCACCAGCAGAAATATATATTGATATATATATATTTGATCTTTCTATGCTTTTCTGCGCCTCATCAACATTGTTTCAGCTTTTCCAAGTGTGGAATTTAGCAAATAAGAAGTCTTTTGTGGAACTAGTTTCGTTGTGACTTGAATTGGTTAGAACCGAAATAGAAGAGACTGAACTGATGATCATGAAAAAGATTGTTTCAGCCAAAAAAATAAAAAAAGAAGATCAAAGAGTAATGGCATGAATCATATATATATATATATATATATATATATATTAAGGCAAAGTTAAAATTTTGAAGCTCATAATAGTAAGAGGACCCACATGTTCGTCCACATAGAATAAAAACAAATAATCTTTCACCCTGGTGATGACCAACATTCATACTGGCCACTGAAACTACTAAATATGTATATTTGTATTTATATTATTATGTATATAATCTTTTTTTACCAAGTTTTAATAAATTTATATCTGGTAGGTCAAAGTTTTATGGCAATAATCGCGATGAAATTGTATTTATAATAGCATGAGCATTATCTGGATATGTTGCAAAGAAATGTCCTTAATCATGACTGTACTGATAGTTCCAATATTCTATTGTCCAACTAATTCATTCATGTTTGTTGGTCTTCTCTTTTCTTTTCTTTTCTTTTTTCTTTGAAGCTTTTCTTTGGTAGGGTTACTCTATCAATGATCAAGTCGTTTAACGTACGTTAAATTTAATTAAAATCATATTAGAATGATAAAGTAAATAAAACCCATATATAACGTGACATAGATCTGGAGACTAAATACAGACCCCGATAGAGGATGTTTCATTTTATATTATGGAGACGGTTTTCTGCATGGGCCCCAATCAATAGATAAAAAGCATGATTTTTCACTTCTTCTACTTTATGAATTTTAACTTCTAGAACAAATGGGGGTTCTTAAAGAGATAACTCTCCAACGCGTGTTTGAGTAAAAAAAATTCTCACAATTGAAAAAAATAAGAGATTCAAGATTGAAATTTGAAAAATGTACCTTTCTCCCTCACCCTCTCCATATTAGCCAAACAGTGCGGGATCTAAAGATTTAATTCTGACCGTTCATTCCAAATAGATTAATTTCAGCCCTTAATTAAGTCTCACCACGAGTTTATATTCTATTATCTTGATCATAGAGTGTTTTTTAAAATTAAACTTTTCCTATTCTAGTCTGACTCGTATGTATTTTCTCAGTTCTCAATTGAATGTCGTCGTTCTCTCTTCCTTTTTATATCATTTTCCTCATATTAAACACTGTCATTTTATCGGAAATATTTTCACTCTCATACCTACCATAGAATTCTTATTTTTCTTTTTTAACGAATCATAAAAATGATCTTTGCAGCTAAATTCTGTACTCTAATTTCTTGAGCCTCACACAACATACACCACATTTCATCACAAAAGGAAAAAAAAAAAAAAAAAATCTCTTTTGAAACAAGTACATAATTTTTTTTGACAAATTATGGTAATGAAATTGGCATATTTCAAAAGTTCTTAGGAATGAAACATACTCTTTTATCTTTCTTTCTAACAATAAACGTCAAAATGAAGCAACCTATTTAGGATGTGTGTAGCCAGATAGGTGTTTACTATTGTCAAGACCTACAAAGCTAACATTTCATAAATATAAAGAATATTTGTGTTTGGACATATATATATATATATAAATATATATATATATAGATATATATAAGTAAATATATATAAGTAGGAATAGGCCAAGCATATCCTCGTCCATATAAAAGATAGATACCCTGTGCAATGTGTTAGTGGTGCTGCGCATGCATGTGCACCCATTTATAATAGGGTCTTAATTATATAGGAAGCTTAAATGGTCCTCACTTCCTCACATTTCCTGCTACAATAGATAAAGAGGGGCATTTTCCCTATTCTCTATTTTGAAATTATTTATTATATGTTATATTTGTTGAAAATTATTATTCTTAATTTTAAATTTATCTCTTATCTTAAGCTAACATCTGGTTTTGATCCCCATTTAAAAATATTAATGACCCCTAAACTGATCAATTCACTCTTTGTAACTTATGAATAAACTCGTAACAAAACACTAATTAGACATTGTTTGGAAAAGGACGAAAAATAAGAATAGTAACCTTCTACTTTCACGAATTTTTGTTTTACTTCCAAATTTCTTATTATATTTGTGATGTCTGTTTGGATCATATATATATATTTGAAAAATAAATTTGAACAATAAATTTAAATATATATGAAAGTAAATACTGTAAAATGAAGTTCGAATTGTAAGTTTGAACTTATATATTACAAATGAGAGGGTGGTTTACAACTTCTACGAGTTTTTCCTTCGCCTTTATATAAATTATCCTAATTAGTGTTTGGTTAAAGTTTATCTATAAGCTGCAAAGGGTCATCAATTTCCAAATTAAAACTAGTTGTTGGCCCCAAAAAAGTTACAAATTTAACATGAATTTGAAATTCGAAGGTACAATCTTGAAAACATCCAAAATATACAACCTGGCCATTTTTACTTATTGTTACATCAGGTAAATTTCAAAAAAGAAGAAAGAAAAAAAAAAACTTTGGTGACAACTTTTTATTTTTATTTTTAAAATTAAAAGTTGAGTATTCAAACTCTACATCTTGTAGTGGAGTTAAGTTTAGAATTATCGCTATGCAACTATTAGTGATAACTTAATCAGTCATATATAGAATGGGACAATATATAAATTATTTGCTTACAGTTACTTAAAAAAATTACAGAGAGAGAGAGAGAGAGAGAGATCAGAGAAGTTGAAATTTGGTCTCCTCCAATTAACGTCGCCAAATAAATCAGATATTCATTCCCCACTAGGCACTGTCTATTAGGAAGAGTTAATTAATAATACTATTATATATATATGTAGAACATGCTAATAATTTCATGAAGCTTCTTAACAAATCACAAGTGGACAGATTTTGGATAATTTTCAATCCCCATTACTCAATAAACTTAGGATCATATCATTGACTAATACTTTGACCATAAAACAAATAAATTATATATATATAAATTTATTGTTTATACACACACGCATATATTATCATTTAAAAAAGAGAAATTTTTTTTTTTTGAATAAAGAGAGAATAAAAAAAAATGAAAAGGAAAGGGTTTGGTGAGCGGGAGGAACATGGTTTGGGCCACAAAAACCTCTATATAGCTTTAGATAAAGGGAAAATTAAGAATACAGTATAAGACGTATACCAAGTTTCTTGGTGATTTCTAATAAGGGATAGCTGACACAGTTACTGGTAAAGACCTTTTTCCATGTGTCCGGTATGTTAGGGAATGGGGTCTACAACTTAAATAAATATCTTCCAATACCCCAAAAAAAAAAAAAAAAAAAAGAAGAAGAAGAAGAAGAAAAAAACCATAATTTCATGATATATATGATTATTTGATTAAAATCTGAATTAAAAAATAATTAAAATACAAAATACAAAAGAAAACAAAAACCAATAATAACAATAATAATGATATCATGGATTTACAACAATAATAACAAAACACCAAAAGGCAAAAAGAGAGAATTATAAATAAAATAAAATAAAATAAAGGAAAGAAATTTATTTTGGTCATTGCACTCACTGTGTTTCTATATTTGAAGGGGTCTCTCAAACCACTTTCCTCTACATTGAAAGAGAGAGAAAGAAGAGAGAGAGAGAGAGAGAGTGAGAGAGAAAGAGAGAGAGAGGTTGAATAAAGCAAGGTGATCAAGGTGGGTGGGTTGGGTTGGTGTCGCACAAACACAACAATTGCAACTAGAGAAGGCATCCAAAGGGATCGCATTGATCCCAACTATCTCTCTCCCTCTCCCTCCCTCTCTCTCTCTCTCTCTCTCTGTCTCTCTCTCTCTCTCTCTTTCTCCCCCATAGTTTTGGATCATGCTATCCCTTTGGATTTCTCCTTTGCTTGCTTATCATCTGATTTTCTCCCTCACTTATCTAGATATACATATATATATATATATATATGTATATGTTGTATGAATTATGTATGTTAGGTTCTTCTTCATGCATTCATCATCCTGATCATGATTCAAAAAACTGATCAGCACTGGCCGTTTGAGATCAAACCGATGATCTCTCGCCGAAAAGCGAGAAAAAAAGAAGAGCAATGGGGCGCGGTTTCGGCCGATCTTTGGTTCAAGGTAAGTGATTATCTTAGGTTAATTTTTTTTTTCCTTTGCTTAATTATCATAAGTAATTGTAACCTTAATGTTGATTTATCTGAATTCTATAATTAGTAGAACAGGCCAGCAGGCCAACAACCAGTACTATATACTAGAGCTATTTCCACTTTGGATTTTTCAAGTGTGGGGAGTACTAACTTTTGCATGAATTCATTAAGTTTTGCTCAATTAATTAATTTTTCTGAGGAAATCCACTTCTCTTGATCTCTTAATAAGTTATTGACTATAAGAATACATCAAATTCATGATTTCTTATGACCCTTTTGTATCTTCTCCTCTTTTTCTTTCTTTCCCTCATATATATATATGATTACTTCTCTCTTCTTTTTTTTTTTTTTTTAACATTTATGGATATAAAATTTGTAATTCAAAATCAGAGACCAAAACAAAAAAAAAAAACAAAAAAACAAAAATTAAAAAAAAAAATGGAATCTGGTACTCTCTCGAGGATATGTATTGGTCTAAGTAATTTGTCGAGATCAACCCAGGATAATGTTCAAATATATAGATCATTAGTCACTTCATGAATATTGCTTTTAGACCTTCTCCTTCTAATTTTTCTTTTTTTTTTTTTCTTTTTCTTTTTCCTGTCCATTTTGAGGTGAAGTTATTTACAGACTTAATTACGAACGTCATGTGTAAATTTCATAGAGACATATATACCTACACAACACTGCTAAATTTTCTCAAACTGTAAGCTATTCGAGTTATATGTCATGAGTTTGAATGTGATGCATATATATATATATATATGAGGATCTTTTGCATAATTTATACTTCCCATTTCATATTTTATTTTACTTTTTATGTAGTTCTCTTTTTTTTTTTTTACCAAGAAAAAAGGGTAACTTGGTTAAAGTTAAAAGGATCTTTTTAGCCTTTTACACAAAATACCTTCAAAGTTCAAATGGCATTTTAACTGAAGAGACCAATTTCTCTCGTTGACTAATACATTGAAAGAAGATACCAAATGGAAAAGAGGGGACAAAAGTTTAAAACAAGTACTTCTGCAGTAGTTTCTGGTGTAATATAGTTTTCTGCTTTTTTTTTCTTTTTTTTTCCCTTTTTTTCCTATCATTATTATTGTAATTATTATTTTTATTCTTATGGGGTTGAACCATAATTATTCATGATTAATTAGTACTTAATTCATAACAAAGTGGAAGCCTCGCTATTATTATTGACCCTTTTAATTCGAATAAAACAGTACAAGTGTACTATATATAACCGCATGCTTGGATAATAATAATTTATTTATTTATTTATTTTTACATGCTGAGTAGTTGACAAAAATTTCCCCATTATTTTCGGAAGCTTTATATCATTACAAACTTCCAACTTTTTGATTTCACCTTTTCTGTGAAAAAAGAAAGTAACATTTATATGTCATTTCCCCTACAATATTAATTTAATAACGACCAAAATTAATTTTTACATTGGTTTTTCTAAATATTAGTCTACATGTGAGGTGAAAGGCCTTAATTAGGAGATTAAGATGATTTAGCTTGGCTATATATCTATGGTGGCCCTGACCCAAGAGTACTTCAAAAATCACATATGCTCTGGTAGACTTTCATTAGAATCCAAGGCAGCTATATAAATGATCTTTTATAAATAAATATATATATATTTATATATAAGGGCTTTGTGGGTGTATGTGTGTGTGTGTTGTGATTTGCTTCTCCAACTTTGGCCCTCACATTGAGTGTCCCAAAGGCAAAGGAATCATACACGTGATTAGACCTTAAAAAAGAACAAGTCTAAACACTTGGTATATAGTTTTCGAAATAAAGGGTCTCTTTTAATTTTTATAACTATATACATGTGTATATATATATATATATATATAGCCTCACACGACCACCAACATTTAAGCAATATAAATCTCTCCTCGTATTTATGGATCCCCCCTTTTGTCACATGGCCCCCAACCCCATACTACAATCTCTTCTTCATTTTTCTTGCTTTCCTTTCCTTAATCAATTATATTATTATAGATATATAGAGATATACAAGTGTATGTATATATGTATGTATATATACCTTGAAATGCTAAACTATGCAATGCACTAGCTATATTTTCCCACTCACTTTAATTGTCACCTTACAGTAATCCTTTAATGGTAGTAGGGCTCAATCTGACAAACCCCATTAACTTGAGGGTTGCAGATACCAAACCAAAATTAACTCAGTACCGGACCACCGATATGTAATATATATGCATACATATATATAAGCTACAGTTGGTAATTAGTATATATGACCTAAATAAAGATATATGAAAGTTCTTTTTTTTTTTTTTTTTCCCTCACCTTTGGTCCTTCTGCAGCATGTGATTCCTATGTATAGTTGGAGCTAATTTGTGTCATATTTTTAAGGCTTTTGGCACAAAAAAACGATGTAATTGAAACCCGTCCAAGTTTTTTTTTCTCTCTCTTTCCCCCCCCCCCCCCCCCTCTCATTACTGTTTAAGCATAACTTTAACTAAATCCAAACATAAACACAGACGCACACACATATATGTATATAGGTAATGCATGCATGTATATATTTCCATATTATATGGATCATATGTGTAGCGCGGACTAATTAGGAAAGCTGATATGCTTATTGTTGCAAATTAAAGGATAAATATATATATATATATATATGTGTGTGTGTACATATTATTTCTTTATCACGCATACTAGCAGAATGGCAAAAATTCACAGGTGAAAACTATATAATAAGCATGTCAAATGGTTATACAAGCGGACCCAAAAAAGAAGTAACCATTTGTTATAATAATAACCTCAAATGTTACTTATGTTTGTAATTAATTCAAAAACTGTATAGTAAACAGGTAAACATCCAGTGAATATATAGTACAATATGGTAACCAAAGATTTATATTTTTTAATATTTCGAAAGCAATAAATTAATTAGTATAAATCCGTTGAAATCTATAGAAAGTTGGCCTAAAAAACATCATCAATTACTTAGAAGAACATCTCTCACATGTCTGTTACGAGACTGTGGATCATTTTTCCTCATCAGTTCTTTTTTTTTTTTATTAATAATAGTTTAATTCTTGCAATTTATGAAATTAATGAAATAGAGTAGACATATATATATATATATATATATATATATGAACATGGGGTCCAAATCTGAGAGAGAAGAATTTCGGTGGCAACCAGAGTACAAATTGTCTTCAATGGTGACATATGTCCTCCAAATGTCCCCCTCTTGGACTACACACACGCTTTATGAAAGATGCACAAACTGCCAAAAGAAAACACGAGAAATATCAAAAATTTCTCTAATCCACTAGGGATTCAATCGTTTCATTCTTTCATTTATTTATTTATTATAAATTTAGAGGAAAATGATATTTTTGAATTCATTTCTAATAATAAATGTATGATGTTTTCTTGAAAAGTATATTGGCCTTTTTTCTTTAAATAGTCAATCGGACTATTTGATATAGTCCATATCAATAGATTGATCAATCACACTAACAGGTTTATTATTGTAAAATATGAGTCAATAATTAACCGATTCATATAGTGATATGTGTTATTGGTTCATCTATACTAGACTCTTATTTGATGAACCAATAGTATATTACAAATTGAATATCGTAAAATCCAACTAATAAAAATTTGATTATTTATTTAAAAAGATGACTTAAATCCGACCACCCACTTAATTTTTCCTTGATAATATTATTGATATTATTATTTTTTGGGGCCCTTCACTTGACCCTCTGCCTCCAAATTCAAACCCACCAATTTTCATTCTTTATATATATATATATATATATATATATATATATATAATTATTACACCATTGGCACTCCAATTTCTTTGCCAAGAAAATGGAGATCCGAGAAGAATTTTGTGTACTTTTTTTTTTTTTTTTTTCCAGCCCCATTGTCTTTGGGACTTGATTGAGATGTTCCCAAGTCATCTAAATATGATCACCTTAAGTTAAGCGATGCGCCTAACTTTTAGGTGGGTTTTAGTGATTACTTTATAATCCAGAAGATTCGCGATAACACCACTCAAGAATAAACAAATATTAAAGTAGTCATGTGATCAGCTCTTCGGATAACTAATTAAGAAAGAAATTAGCTTAAACATATTTTATTAGCAAAAACTACTTTACCCACTTCTTTAAATAATCGACCAACCGAATCATTGAATCGTTCTCAGATTTAATAACTAATCTAAAGGTTTGGTTAAATGATTATGATTACTTATGGTCCTTTATTAAATTAGTGTGGCATGTCTCGTGGTAAACGCCCCTTTTATTTTATTTTTTTGTGTGAAACTTCTAATTTGGTACTTACGTTTCATCTCTTTTACCTATGATGTGAGCTTTGCTCTTTATTTACCTTTTTTTTTTTTTTTTAATTTTCATTTTTCGTAATTTCATTAACTTTCTTGGGATGTGACAAGTATCTTCTATGAGATGTGCGCAAGTCTCTTGTTTTCGAAATCAAAAAGAAAATATTATCACATGCATATCACCGACCAATACTCTCAAATAAGCGTATAATGCCAAACGAGCCTCAACCCTTTATGGTTGAATCAGTTATCCTCTCTATTATTGTTGTTGTCTCTAGATATCGATGTTGTTTCTTCTCCGAAAAAATAGGTTCGCGAACCTTAGGCCTACTAATTCCACGCGGCATTGCTTTAACAAGTTTTCATCCATAGCAGAAAATTCTTCATTACTGCCTCCCATAAAAATTTGAATCATGTCTCAGTATAAAATTATCGTTAAATTATTATCCATGAAACATGATAACTCCATCAAGGTTTTCAAAACTCATACTACCACCTAAATTTTTTAACTATTTGTATATATAGCCAACAACAGGTCCTAATATTTTAAATACTATAATTTATATTTTCATGTTTGAAAGTTCAGTGATCAGAAAAAGTTAACGAGTATTTACTGGATAGATATCAAGTCTCTTTGGAAAGAAAGACGAAAATAATAGCAGTAAATGTTACAAAATTTATGATATCCATTAAGATTGATAACATATAAGCTTAAACTATAAACCTACCAACAAGCACTAGTGGTCTAGTATCTACAAAAAGATCAAGTTGTGGTTTTGAGTTTTGAGTTTAATACAGAGCTTTTTATCTCTTATGGTTCTTATGTTTTGTCATTGTTAATCCTCGAGAAGGGGTAAATTTTTTTTTTTTTTTTTTTGGCTCATAAACGTAAATTAAATTGTCGAAATGTAAGTTGGAAAGTAATTGTCCTAATGACACTTTAAAATTCAAAACTATGGTTTATTTCAAAATATGTTAACCTTCCCACTTGATAAAAATATCACTTTAACTTTGTCACTCTTGTCAATTTGTTCCTAACTTTTCAAATATGCTAATAATATCACAGAACCTTGATAAAAATGACAACATCACTTTTTTTGTTTGTTTTACGTCCAAAAAATAACAAGCGCACTTACGACACCCAGTAGACCTAATAAAGCGACAATGTTGTTCCTTCTGTGTGTTTTTTTTTTTCAAAAAGAAAAAAAAACATCTAGTACATATATGACAGAATGTGAGGTTTTATGTCTATTTTCTTTTCAATAAAACATACAAAATAACAAAAATATCATTTGGTTAGGTTCATAAAGGGATGATGCTGGCACATTTGAAAAAATATAGGAGACAAGTTGATACAAATGATAAATTTAGAAGAGATTTTTGTAATTTATTCGTTTCTTATTCAATCAAGTTTGCTAAAATGAAAGTTATAAATCAAATGCAATAAAAGTTGTAAAACAAATACAACTGTTTTCAATTAGAGATGTTAGATTTCTTGAACTGAAAATTGTTTAAGTCAAACTAAAAACTCAACTTCCAAAGGCTTTTTACGAAGGTTAATAACGTGGTTGGATTTCCCCATGTACAAATAAAATTGAAATAAAATAAGATTGAGATCCCTTTATATCCTTAACCACTATTATCTTTAAAATTATGGTTTGTTGACCTTAAAAAACAGTTTACATTTTTCAAATCAAACATATATAATATAGGGTAGGCCAGCCTAAAATGTTGGGGAGTTGGTCTTACAAGGGTCCCCAAAATTCATGATGTTATCCCACGTTTGTTGGTGTATCCAATCAAGTGAAAAATAGGAAATTCTACTGTCTACGTAAATTTCTCTCCCTTGTCGAAACATAATCTAAAATCGAGTCTTCTGCATAATCCATTATTTTTTACTTCTTATCCAAGGAGATATATATACATGTTTGACTAATGTAACACCAACAATTATTATTACATCCAATGACGAAATCAAGAATAATTTTGAAGAAGTTAATTATAATGAAGATTTTGATATTAAATATATTACAATCTAAGTCATTTTGAGGGGATTAATTATAAGGAAGATTTAAATATTAAGTATATTACAATTTAAGTCATCAAAATATCTTCATAAGATGAATTCTGATATAATTTGTTAATTTGAATGCTATATTTAATAAATAAATAAAACGTAAAAAAAAAAAATAGTGGGTTTAGGGTAGGGGGGTTATATGTAAAAATATATATATATA
Organism: Ficus hirta; assembly: GCA_038430175.1. Taxonomy (NCBI): domain Eukaryota; kingdom Viridiplantae; phylum Streptophyta; class Magnoliopsida; order Rosales; family Moraceae; genus Ficus; species Ficus hirta. The sequence goes on along the minus strand of CM076594.1, from coordinate 6,711,083 downwards.
TATATATATATATAGGCTAAAAAGAAAAAAGAAAATTGTTGAGAGGGCTTAAGGGGGCTATATGTAAGTTTGTATATAAATATGTGGGCTAAAAAAAAGAAGAAGAAGAAGAAGAAGAAGTTTGGGGGGGGGGAGGGGGGGGGGGTGGGGTGTTTGGCCTCTTAAGTTTTGTCTCTGATCACACGCAATTACAAAATAGTCATATCCTCAAAGTTTCTCCTTGGTTCTAAATGTTGGGGAAAAACTTTAGTTGATGAAACATATCACCAAATCCATGATCTCATGTTAAATCATCAATAAAAATTAATCGGAAACGTACCTGAATTTATTAAGACAAATTAGAGAATGATAGATTATTCCACAGTCAAATCTCTTTAGGTTTTTAAGATACTCTATGGATTCTTGGGGGGGAGGGGGGGGGAGGGGGGTGGGGTGTTTGGCCTCTTTAGTTTTGTCTCTAATTACACGTAATTACAAAATAGTCATATCCTCAAAGTTTCTCCTTGGTTCTAAATGTTGGGGAAAAACTTTAGTTGATGAAACCTATCACCAAATCCACGATCTCATGTTAAATCATCAATAAAAATTAATCGGAAACGTACCTGAATCTATTAAGACAAATTAAAGAATGATAGATTATTCCACAGTCAAATCTCTTTAGGTTTCTAAGATACTCTATGGATTCTTTCTCTTAATGGGAAAGGAGGAGGAGAGCAAATATATAATTTGACTTGAGGACCATGACCCCACCCTTATAATGACCCTTATATACTAACTTAAATTAGATTCTCATCAATCCTAATTTAATTAGTATTTGGCTTCTATATATTAAAACTCATACCCAATAGATATCTTTAGAGCCCAACTAATAGATCACTTATTTGAATCTATTAAATTAGATAGCATATAATATAATTGTCATTTAATTATAAGCCCAGCTTACAATTCTTGAGGATATATGCTGCTGTCTTTAGAGCTTCTCCCCAGAGGGATTATGGTAAATAAGAATAATTAATCATACTTCTTACCATGTCCTTAAGCGTTATGTTTCATCTCTCAGCAACATCATTCATGCTAGGTTTGTCTGGCATTGTGTATTGCGGGACGATATTGCATTCATCTAGGAATTTCGCAAAAGGTCCTAGACGTTGTTCACCGGATCCATCATAGTATTCACCACCATGGTCAGATTTGACAGCTTTAATTTTTTTACTAAGTTGATTTTCAACTTCAGCTTTGTTTTGACTTCTCATGAATCAAATATAAGTATCCATACCTTGAATAGTCATCTATGAATGTAATAAAATATTGTTGACCATTCTAAGAAGCTGTAGGGAATGGTCTGCAAATATCAATATGAATCAGTTCTAAGACACCAGAACATATATTGGCACCTAATTTTCTAATGTTTGTCTGTTTCCCCTTTTATACACTCAATACAGACTTAGAAATCTGTCAAATTAAGGGGATCAAGAATCTCATCAGACACAGTCTCTGAATTTTTTGTTTAGAGATATGGCCTTAACGCTTGTGCCATAGTGTAGCGGAATCTCTGTTAGTTAATTTTAGTTTTGTACCATGAACTTGCATCCAAGGTTTCATTAAATAAGGTAACTGTATCCAACAAATATAGATTATTATGCAAAGATAAAGAATCGGTACCAATAAGATTAGAATCTTGAAAAATTTATTATTTCCAAATGAACAAGAATAACTGAATTTGTCCAAAATAGAAATTGAAACCAAATTCCATCTAAAAGATGGTACTACATAAGTCTCTTCCAAATTCAAAACATGACCAGTTTTTAACAATAATCTAAAAGTTCCTACAGTCTCTATAGCAACTGTTTTGCCATCACCCACATAGATAAATCTTTCAACATCAGTTGGTTGTTGGCTCCACATGCAACCCTATATAGACACACTTATGTGAGTCATAGCACCAGAATCTATCCACCAAGTATGTCTAGGTGCTGAAGCTAAATTAACTTTAGAACAAACCAAAGTGAGAAGCATACCTTTCTTTATACGCCACTTGGTGTACTTAGGACATTCTTTCTTCTTGTGTCCAATTTTCTCACAAAAGTAATAGATAAACTCCTCATCCTGTTTCTTTTGCACCTTATACTGTGATGTCTTAGCTACAGGTTCTTTTCCTATTTTCCTTTTCTTGTCCTTAGAGGCAGATGTTAAGTTAGCATTTTCAGTTCTTTCTCGCTTTAGTCTTTCCTCTTCTTGCACACAATAGGATATGAGCTCATTAAGAGTCAATTTGTCCTTTTGACTATTGTAACTCACTTTAAACTGATTGTATTGTGCATGAAGAGAAATCAAAACTAAATATACCAGCAAGTCCTCAGACAGCTCTAACTTTAGTGCCTTTAGTTTGGAAGCGATATGAGACATCTCCATGATGTACTCCCTTATGTTCCCTTTTTCTTTATACTTCATTGAAATAAGGTCAGTCAAAAGGGTACTTGTTTCAGCTTTTTTATTTTTTACAAAATGCAATTCTATTTCCTCAAAGAACTTTGTAGCATTCTTTTCTTCGGACATAGATCCCCAAGAGGTTTCTAGAATGGAACGTTTGATGATCATAAGACTCATGCAATTAGAACAATCCCACCTCTGCATGTTCACCTTATCATTAGTGGACCTTTTGTTACTGAGAAGTGCAGGCCGTTCTTCCCGAAGTGTAAGGTCAAGATCCATACAACCGAGAACAATCATAACGTTCTCTTTCCAATTCTTGAAGTTTGTGCCATTAAACATGGGAATGAAATTAATATTAGTAGATATTGTTGAAATAGAAGCAGTAACTAAATCAATAACAAAACTAAATAACAAGCTCACAATCAATAATCATATCACAAAGTAAGAATAATCAGTTAATAAATCCATACATGACATGATCAAACAATTCACATAATGGTGGGCCCTAACACAAGATACCAAGCACAACATTGACATTTAGTCTTTGAAAAGAAATATCAACTGTAAGTGGTACTCTCCGTGCAGTAATCAAATATTGATAATTAATCATGTCAAGCAATAAGCCTTTCTTTGAACCGATTCATTGCTCATATGGAAAACCTAATAATCGTCACATATCTATTACCACATGTATGCTTATTATTTGGCTAAACAACAACCTTCCTTTGGGCCGGTCATTATTCGCATAAACAATAGACATACACGTCTTAATATTCTAAAATAAATAAATTTACATTATAGATGTTATTTTGACAACATATAATTTCAATCAATTTATTTTAAAATATCAAACAAAAAAAAAATTTGGTCAAACTATATGATCAAAGTCAATAGTCAAAGTCAACAGCCAAAGTCAACGGGTTCGTATTGACTGGGTTGGGGCTGGACTGGCAGGTCAACCCAATCCGGATCCTTATCCAGCCCTGGATCCTTTATCACCAGCCCAAAAGAAAAATGGGCTCTAGGCCAAACTAACTATCTCCCACCCTTTAAACCTTATGGGCTCAAGCCCAAAAAACTTGGAAACCCTAATTTTTTTTTCTTCTGCCCCAAACATGTAGCCACCATCCTTTTTTTTAATTAATGAAATCAATCAATACAAGGACTAATAGTTCAAACAATATCGCAAATAGCAAGCATAAATTATTTTCTTTCCAAAACCAAAACCTAAAAACATAAATGTAAAATTTCAAACAATCTTTAATCCGTATATATATATACTCAAAAGTTGAATCCAAAAATAAAAATAATTACAAAAATTTTCAACATCAACAATTAATGCCGGAAATTGTCAAATGAATACACCCAAATCAAACATAATGCACATATCTCAATGAGTCAACATAACTTGGCTTTGATATCACTTATTGGGGAAAAATTTTAATTGATGAAAACTATTACCAAATCCAAGATATCATATTAAATCATTAAGAAAAATTAATCGGAAGCGTTCATGAATCCATGAAGACAAATTAGAGAGGGATATAGTCTTCCACGGTCAAATCTCCTTAGGTTCCTAAGATACTCTATGGATTATCTCTCTTAATGGAGAAGGAAGAGGAGAGCAAATATTACATATGATTTGACTTGGGGACCACAGCCTTTATAATGGTCCTTATATACTAACTTAAATTAGATTCTTATCAACCTTAATTTAATTACTATTGGATTTCTACACATTAAAATACATATCCAATAGATATCTCTAGAGTCCAACTAGTAGATCACTTATTTAGCCCTATTAAATTAGATAGCCTATAATATAATTGTCATTTAATATGTAAGCCCATAATAGAAAATTAATAAAATCCCAACACTAAATTGCTAAAACTATTTGGGAAAAAATGTTTGAGTGTGTCAAATTCAACTATTATTGCACTAACGCAAAGTTATCGCATGGATTGAGTGATGCGCGAATTATTTATTGTAATATTTTTTCTTCCTTAAAGAAAAATTAAGCAGCCACGGCTGAGGGTTGAGCGTGAACCAATCATTGTTTGCTTGTTTGATTGTTTCTTTTTTCGCTCTTGGCTGCAAAGGATTAGGACGCCTAATTCCTTGCCGTCGTTGCAAATAAGAATGTATCGATTTGTTCATGGTCATGGAGTAAGAACAGAAGTAGGGAAGAAGATTTAGGGTACGTCATCCAATCTTTTACTACTTCTCATGATTAGTTTAGTCTTAGGACTAATGTTGGAATTCAAATTCAGTTTTCGTCATCTGAAGATTATAGGAAGAGCGGCAAGGAAGATATAACAAAGTGGTTCAGTTGTCTTGGATCTCACTACAAAGGGCATTCTAGTGAGGATTAGCTCTTTCAATTATCAAATTTGACATAAAACTGACAATTGCTTAAGATAATTACAGCTAAATTAACCGATGGTCCTGTGTTTCTGCATAGCTGTGGACTTAAGTAGCAAAAAACCAGGGGAGCTAAACTTACCATCATCTGCAGAAACCACGGATTAAAACCTTGAGATGTAGTTTTTTTACTTGGGATACAAGTATAGCTTGTATTAGTTTTACCTGAACATGTAAATGAGTAACTAAAACTTAGGACTGAAATATTGTACGAGTAGTTAACTAGTTTCACATATAATAGGAATTTGTCCTTAAGACCCGGCAGTTGTTTACATCCAATATTCTTCATTGGCAGATTAGAAACACTAGAAGAATTTTTCGCTTTATAACTATCAACTTACTAAAAACGGTAATCGTGGAACTAATTTAAATCGACGAAGAGAATTTTGAATCGGTGTGTTAGTATTCCGTTAATAAGGGAATACAACATTTTAACAATCTCAGATTCTCAAACCGATTTTCTGATCAATCAGCTACTAGACATAATTGTGAAAGAAAACTTATTTTGGAGTGAGAAAGCGATAAAGGAGTTCATATCCCGGACTATGGAACCAGCAACATTCCTCAAGACTGCGCACAACCCGGCTCTGCCACAATGAAGGATGCATCAAAGGAAACTTTGGACGGCCCTAGATCCTATTCAAAGGAATTCATATCCATCCTGCTGAGATTCTACCAAGCTGCACTCAGCAAAATAACTTCTCATAAATTTTCATTTGCAAACGGCATGCCTTGTTTTTATACTGCGTGCCTTGTAAGGCACTCGATGTAAAAAGGAAAGGTCATTTTGCTAATTTCACTTTATGAGATTGTCATTATAGCAGATTCCTCATTAAGTCACTCGAGTTAATCAGAATTCATGATTAGAAGTTCGATCAGACTAAGAGATCCGGTTTACTGAATGTCCACTCATACCAAAATTTCAGTCATTTTCTGTGATTCCAAATCCGACAAATGCAAAAGGCACCCCTTAATCTTGTTAGACATGTGTGTACTTGAACATGTGAATTAATGTAGTTGGAATTTTGGATTATAGGACCACATAATTCAGACATTGGACACGAAATGAGAAGTGAGGAAACAATGGAATTGAGATAGAGGTGGTCTATATTTGAGGAAACATTATCCCCCAAGCAACTGAGACAATTTAGCCATAATCAACAGAAAAAATTAACTAAATAGGTAATTTTTCAACAGTTAATTAAGTAAATGACCAAAATTTTTTATATTTAAAAAAATAATCATTAATCAGTATTATTGATCATAATCAATTAGTAAAAAGTTATAAATTGATTAATTACTAATTAATTATATTAGTCAATAGATTTGATAAAAAAAACAATCATTTTCTTAATTTATAGAACTTTGATTATTTATTAAAAAACTTCTTTAAAAAAAGATATCATTTAACCACATATCTTTATCAATATTAGCCATGGTAAAAAGATTAATTAACCAATGATAGACAAAAATATTTCAAGTTAATGCTTTACTATCATGTTGTTTTATTCTTACCTCCTCCAATATTATCATAATATTATCAATATATAATGTAAATTAAATATCATATCAATGAAAAAAATAATTTACCTAAGGGCACAAAAAAGAATATGAATTTCCCTTAAAAAAAAAAGAAGGAAAAGAATATGTAATAAGACAAAAGGCTACAAACAAACAAATAAACCACAGTGAAGACCAAAAAAATAAAAAATAAAAAAATTACAGAGTGACTGGGGAAAACGAAAAAGAAAGAGTCTTTGGCTTGTTACCGTGAGAAGAATTTCACCCAGATCCACCAGAAATCCATTCATCAACACTCGATTTTTCTGCTCAGTAATGGCGGATTTCACCTATTCAACCTACTCTTCCTCATTCTCATGCCTTTTGCTCTTCTTCTCTTCCCTGTCCCTAACCCTAATCCTAATTCCCCAACCCATTTCCTCTTCCGCCCTCCACTCGCCCACAAAAACCCCCAATTTCGACTCCGAGATCGCCCTCTACGGCGACGCCGAGCTCGCAGGCGACGACGACGGCGCGCGCGTGACGCTCACGCGCCCCTCGCTTTCGAGCTCGGGGCTTCTTCTGCGCCGAATGCCCTTTCGGCTTCTCGACCCGAACGGACATCCGACGTCGTTTTCGACCGATTTCGCCTTCTCGGTCACTCCCGGCGACGGCGATGGCGTTGAGCTAGTCTTCGTTCCCGCCGATTTCGGGTCCAGGGTTTCCGGAGAGAGCAACAGACTCGTCGTCGCCGTCGTTAACGCTTCTTCCGCGGATTTGGGGCTCAAAGATGGAGAAAAGTTAAAATCTTGGATCGATTACGACGCGAGCTCGAAGAGATTGGAAGTGAGGTCGGCTAAATTCGGCGAATCGAGGCCGTACGATCCGAAGATCGCTTACGCCATGGATTTACCGGCGATGTGGAGATCAGACGAAGACGTGTTGATCGGAATAAGCTCGTCGACTGATAATTCGCCGCGGATCATAACCATTTTTTCGTGGAATTTCAGGTTAAGAAGTTTCCCCAATTCGATGCATTCTCTGCCGGCTGATCCGAGAGGCCACGGGCAACATTTCAGCGATCATCAGAAGCGGCGCGTTTGTCCGTTGGCGGTGCTCGGAGGGCTGATTTTCGCGACGGTGTGTGGGTCTTTAATGGCGTTCGCAGTTCTCTTCCTGTGGGCTGTCATTGCCTCTAACAAGCAGACTGTTTTCCCTGCTGATCATCAGTCCCACGTGAAATCTTCGGGTTTCAGGTACGAAAAAATCGGTGTAGTTGTAGAGAAAGATAGTGATGATGACGTTAAGAATTAGAAGTTGGAATTCTGCTATGTTTAGAATTACATGTTTGTATGAAGGTTATGGTAGTTCCACGGTTAATATGAAATATGTATGCTTCTGTTGTTTATGTACTTAGGATTTATATACCTCGGTTGAAGAAAGAATCGAAAATCAACCTGACTTGCTTACAGATTTCATAGTTAATGCTTGAGCAGTGACTACGAAAAATGGGGAAATGAACGAAATTCCTGAGGAAGAAGTTTGACTCTTGAATTGACTTGAGAATTGTCTATCCATTTACTAGTTGTTTGTTCTTGTTACTTCATGGGAATGCGTGCAGAGTTCATAACCATTTTTTCATAACCGGTAGTTCAAATTCGTGTCTTAAACACGGTTTATGGTCGTTGAGATATAGAATTTCGTTTTTGTTGTTCTTGGAAAGTCTAGATAAATCTAACGCGTTCTGTTTGGTATCAGATAGTTGCTAAGAGTATTTGAAAATTTGTTGCTAAGTAACATTTCTCTGAATTATGTTGGAAGACCTATTAGCAGCCATGTTATGACGATTTACGCTTCCATATCGGGGGCGGCTTTCTCTTTTGTTTGCTTTGCTTTTTCATTTTCCTGTCTTTTTCTTTTTTGTTTCATTTTGTATGAGCATTCTGATTGATATCTCCTTCCTCTATAACATTTCTCCACACATTCCTCCTCCCTAGACTAGACTACAATGATTGGTCATTTGTTAAAGCTTCCAATGAGGAACAATCAAGTTGTGTTTCTCCAGTTTATGCAGTTCATTTCAAACAAGTTATTCCTCATCTAGTTTATTGCTCAAGCAAAATGCTTGTCAAAATCACTTCACCTTCTTATGAAGTTGCTTGATTTTACATGTCAACATCATGCATGAGGATATAATATATAATTTATATATATATATATATAAGGTGTCTCCTATGTGGTAATGCATATCGTTCAGCACTTATAATTTTCTATTTAAGAACTTGTAACAATTAGTTGATTTACATTAAACTTCCTATTTGAAATCTTGTCATTTATTATTATTCAAATATTGGTGTGAAGGACAAGTATCAATTAAAAATTTTACATTTGAATCACATGATTGATACACTATAACACGAGTTATGTTACAAACGGATGTACCGTATAGGAGCTCCTCCTTATATAAATATACACGTGTATGTATATGGATATCTGAACTGACATGAAAATAGATACGAAATTTTGCAACTCTGAATATTTTGTTATATTTCTTTGTTAAGTCGCCGTGTTGTTGAGTTAAATTCTGCATTGTTGGTTGCCCTTGTTGTATATGTGCAAATTACGTAATTAAATTAGGTAGGGTTTCAACTGCTCAATTTGGAATAAATAATTGGAGGAATTCGATTCTGTTTAGATACATAAACATCTTTTTCTTTTGTTAATGTTTAAGTTTTGTTAATCAATAGTACATTTGATGGAGATCTGGCTAGGAAGCATAAACGTTAAGAGAATTATTATTAATTTCGAGGAGCAAATTAATGTTAAACATGATTTCTTTGTATTTAATGAGCTTTGCTTATTCAATAAACTCACTTTTTGTGCCACCGACAATTAATTAGTCAAGGATTAAAGTATCCTAATGATAAAACCAATGATTAAAGTAAGCTCATCACTTACAATGTTTAGTGGGGCGTGAAAAGATTGATGCCCACTAATCCAAAATTCAATTGCGAGAACCCACCGTCTTTCATTTTTTATTTTTTTTCACTTGCAATTCCACAACCGCAAGTTTTCAATTTTTTTTTTTTTAGTATATATATAAAAGATTACGGTATATGCCAATTTAACTTTTATTTATTTTTTTCTCATAAATTAGCTCTTGTTTGGCCAATAATTGAATGATACGGAACAATAATGATCCATTAAAAAAAAAAAAAAAAAAAAAACGTGCCCTTTGTTTTCACATAAAGTTTGTCGCGAAGGCAACAAGATCTTTTCTTATTGTCGTGTATATGCTACTTTACTGATAGTGGGTAGTCAATATTTAAGTCAATCTAGATATTATGAATCTCTAATTTGGGCTAGCTTTTTTTAGGTTCGTTTGTTACGCACGTTTTGGTTCATCTTATTTTTGAAATAAAATGAAATAAGTTCAAAAAATGAAAATGATGTTTTGAACTAAAATCTTGTCTAATTTTAAAAATGAGATGACAAATAAAATTTCCTTTCTTAAAATCAACAATTTCACTCATTTCTATTTCAAACTTATATTGTATGTATACTAATATTTTTATATTCAAAAATTTTTCTCCTCCATTTTAAGTTTTAGAATTTCATAATTTGTTCTATTTCATCTCCAATTAAGACCTTTTTTTTTTTTTTTTTTCAATGTGTTCATAATCGATAGAGGAACAAATCTATTTCAATACCTATTAAAATATGGTAAGATTTTATTAGGTTTGTTAAAAAAACTTATTAATCACCTAATTTAATAGATGATCTATTTTTTTTTATTTAGAAAAATAGTCGTTTGTCATTTTTTAGATTTAGTCAATAAGTGATTAACTATAAAAATTGATAATTGACTAATAGTCAATCACTATCTATGATTAGTGATTTATATTATGGTTGATCAGTGATTGACTTGATTGATTATTATGTGGTCAATCACTGATTGACTATTTTAAGAAAATTGATTAACCATTTTATTTTTTTTTTAAAAAGAAGGGTCTTTTAATTAATTTTTAAAAACTTTGATTATTTATTAAAAAATCTTTAAAAAAAACTATTTAGCTATAAATTCCATTTTTAAATAACTGTATTTAACATCTATCGAAACATTATTTCAACAATTTCACTTTTTTCAACATTACAAAAATAAATATTGAAAAAAAAAAGTGACTTTTCATTTTAAAACATAAAATTTTTCATTTCAAAAGCAAATATGTAAACCAAACGAACCCTTAATATTTTTTTTTTAAGTTATTATTTTTTTTAATTTAATACGCAAAATTTGTAAAAGGAAGACTAACAAAAAAAAAAAAACAGAGGACAAAAAAAAAAACGAGGAGGTTACCTCAAAAAAAATACGAGGAGGTTGATATTTAAAGTGGTGAAGGCGAAAAAAAAAAAGATAAGTTTAATTAATGAAACCCACAAGAAGTTCATAAATATATATATATATATATATATATATATATTCTATAGTTGTTCTTTTACGTTTTACTTATACGAAAACAAGAAAAATTAAGAAAAATAGGATTTTTGCTGGAAAAAAGGTTATGTAGTCTCTCTCTTTTTTTTTTTAATGAATAAAAAATGAGTTTAGTGGTGTCTTCACACCTTCGGCCCAACATGTAAAAAATAAGCAGTAACTGAGATCATCGATAATATGGGAAATGATCATGTTCCTGAATCTTTAAATAGGTCAGGAACTCACAGAGTCCATCAATAAATGGTCGCCAAATCGATAAATCTGTGTGATAAATGACTTGAACCTATGACTTTTGAGAAATGAAGATTTCAAATGAGATTTCTTTTATCACCGTATCATTATCACGGACAATAAAGGTAGACTTATAGCCATCAACATAGTCTATTTAGTCATTGATTGATATTTGGAAATTCAAGCTCATAACCACAAAATAATGGCATAAAATTTCTTGTTGGATATCATGAGAAAGCAAAACTATACCAACTTAGAACTATTCCGGTGAACAAGTTATTATATCTTTTATGGTAAGTTTTTCTTTATTCAAGTTTTAAAATACCTAAAAATATAAATCTAATGTTAGATTCTTCTAAAGTGACCTGTATTTGTATAGAAATGAAGCACAAAAAAATCTTCTTCGAAAAAGGAGAGAGAGAGAGAGAGGGAGAGAGAGAATTGACTATTATTGTAACTTAAATAATTGTAGTGAGGGAGAATTGACTATTATTATTACATTAATGAGAGGTTTATACTCGCACTCCTCCCCCAAGGAGACAAAAATACCACCTCACTGATGTCATTTTCTTGTCCGTTGATACAAAACAAAGATTAAAAAAAAAAAAAGAAAGAAAAAATGAATGTAATGATTCAACTTTTCATCTAAATTAGGTATGAAATTACTTTTATATTATATTATAATCATAAAAATAAATTTTTATAACCCTTATTATTTCGGATTCTGTTATTATTATCGTTGTTGATGTAGTTGTTGTGAATTTTAGATTGCATTATGCATATACATCTCAAATTAGTGGACGAGAGATAGTTTCCTAAAAATAATTTATTGGACCGAAAGTTTTTTTTTTTTTTTTTTGGCTTGTTTATTGGACGAAAGTTAAATGATATGAAGTTTTCTTTTCTTTTCTTTTTTTTTTTGTCAAATATTAACCGACAATGAATTGTAAAACTTTATCTTTAAAAAAAAAATCCTATTATTAAGAAAATAAGTTTTTTTTTATATTTTTGAATTTTTATACCACATCATCATATAATAAATTGTGACGAAAAATGGACAAAAATCCTATTATTAAGAAAATAAGATTTTTTTAACCTTTTTTTTTTGTTTGAATTTTTATTCCACATCATGACAGAATAAATTGTGACGACAAATGGACCCGATTGCTAGATATTATTAACACTTGAGCGGTCCACGATGCGATACTGTGTCCTACATAATAGATTTTGATGAAAACAAATGATATTAACGCATTATCAGAGAATTTTTTTTTTTTTCAACACATTATTGAGTTTTGGGAAAGGCCGACTCAATGCAATTCTTATCATGGGCCCCACAATTCTGTCAAGAAAATATTAATATCAAAATTTTGTTAATTAAATACTAATATTACATATTAAGATAAGCATAATCGAACCTGTTTTTAACATACCTCTCATAAATAGGTATAATCGGATCTGCTTTTTATATACTTCTAGTTATTTTGGACCTTATTCATCTTTTTAGGCTTCTATTGGATCAAGAAATAGATTTGATTTACCATCTTTGTGATGTAAAATATATAAGGCATCGTCCGGGTAATTTAAATCAAAGCAATTGGATATCCAACGGGAACTTGTTTAAGAATAAGAATGAGGAATCTCATGTAAATATCATGGAATAAATTTTTATATTCGGGTCTATATGACATGATCAATCAATAAAAATACTCTAACACTTTACATTTGTCATATATTTCATACATCACACTGGATAGACATCATACTCATGAAATACAATTCGCTTTTAAGATGCCTTGATAGTTAAATAGTAGACAATAAAGCGTGGAAGTTTGAGTCTTCTTCAGATATAATATTGAATTATCAAAAATGCTCATTGAATTGAAACAACATGATTTATAATTGGAAATAATTATGCCTATTGTATTTTATATTTTTACATAAATACTTACTAATTAGATAATTAAAAGATTAATAGAATGATTAAATTTTTTTTTTAAAGAAGTCTAACAATTAAGATATTAATACTTACAGATAAAATAAAAGAAATTAAATAAAAGTATTATAATTTATTAGAATTTTAGACACATTAAAATTAGACAAAAATGGTTAGATGCTTATGCCTCATGAGCCCCAAGCTTCCCATAGAAATAGGAGATTGTCCTTAAAAAAAGGCTTTTTTTTTTTAAACATTCCTTGAATTTTAAAATATGACAATTTAGTATCTAAACTTTTTTTTTCTTGACAATCAACCTGCTGAACTTATAATTTTTAGCTATATCAGTCATTTTTGCTTAAATTTGTTAAAATTTAGACAATTTTTTATACATGAGTTGCACATTATAACCTGAGAAAGGCATTATTGATCATCTTTACTTCTTGTAATATAAATTCGTTTGAAAACTTATACCTAATTCTATCATAACTCAAACTTTAACATAAACTTTAAAAAGAATTTGTATTGAAATTAAGTAAAAAAGATCAACAATGTCATTCTTGAGTTGTAATGTGCAACTTAAAAAAAAGAAAAACCTTTTAAATTTTAATAAATTTGAGTAGGAAGGACTAATAGTGTAAAAAAAATTATAAATGCAGAGATTAATGTCAGTAAGAAATTTAGGAACTAAATAGTCAAACTCAAATGATTCTGCAAAAAAAATAGTCCAACTCAAAAAATTCGGAGACGTTTCAATAAAATAGCCCCCCCCAAAAAAAAAAAGATCAATTATCATAGATTCTAAAAAAAAAAAAAAAGGAATCTCATAGAAATAGGGGGTGGGCCCCAAGATTTCTAGTGAAACTATTGGCGCAACTACATGAAAGCGCGCATGAAAGATAACAAACACAAAATGCACACGAAACATGAAAATAAAAAAAAAATTTAAAAAAAAATGTAAAAGGCCGACACAACTGGAGAGTCGATAATCTTTGGGAAACTCACAACTCCTTTCCTCCCTCAGAATCTAACAGACACACATCCAACTTGACTGATCCCTTAATTAAGGATTGGCCCACCTATACACACACACACCTATATATACAAACACAGACACAAATATATTCTGAGATATTATTCTCCTACATTTGATATTTCAATTCTTTCTTTCTTTCTTTCCTTTTATTTTTTCTTTTTAAAGTTTTTCTTTTTAATTTGATCGAATTGGGTGGATTTGCTTTGCTTTGCTTCGCTGGCTGCAATTAAATTTAGGATGGGACGCTAGAATTCAGCGGAGAAAGATTCCCACCAATAAAGGTACGCTGGCTGTCCTATATAACAATCTCGCTGGGGAAGTGGAGGAGGTGACCCAGGTGCTCTTGGAAAAACCACCTGATTTGCAGGAGCTTCCCATGGCTTCTAATGGCGGCGGCGGTGGTGGTGGTGGTGGTGGTGGAGAGGTTGATTCTTCTGCTCCTCTAAAGGTCCAGGATGAGGATCACTTGGCCATTGAAGTTCCTGAAACGGCTCATCAGATTAGCAGCGGTGAGAGTTCCTTTCAATCTCTCCCGTTCCAATTCCAACAACGAGCATGAACAGGAATGCTATAGATACACAACTATATATATATTATTTATATATATATATATATGACATATATTGCTGATAATTCGTATTCTTTTGGAAATTTTATTGTTTTTCTTCTTATTCTTCTTTTTTCTTTTCTGGGTTTTTTTTTTTTCCCGCAATTATTGGATTTCTATTGTTGATATTTTGAGATGATTCTCTCCGATTGTCAAACATCAGCAACGTTGTTTCCTTGCTCTCAAACATATATCTCTATATATGCACACAACTATATTCCTCATATCTCATATTCAGTTGAGAGATTAGTTCTTTTCTTCTTCTTCTTCTTCTTCCCCTTTCTGGGTCTTTTTCTTTTTCCCTTCTCTTTTCTGGGGTTTTTTTTTTTTCAATTATTATTGGGACTGGGTTTTGGGTTGATTGTTGTTTTGTTATATGGGAGATATTGACTGATGTGCATGTGCTAACTGCAAATTTCTATTGCTGATATTTTGAGATGATTTTCTCCGATAGTTAAACATCAGCAAAGTTGTTTCCTTGCTCTCATATATAATATTATATATGTATTGTGTAATCATTTTGTTTCTATCCTGACTTTTTTCCCACGTTTTTTTCTTAGTTAGTTAGTTAGTTTTGTTTTGTTTTGTTTGTTTTTTTTTTTTTAGTTGCTTTATTGTTATTTGGTGAAATGGGGCGAGCATTCATTTATCATATTCATTTGAAAAGAGTTATTGTCAATCATTTTATTTCTGGGCTGAATAAATTAATCAAAAGCCTAATAATTTGGTTTTTGATTGCTCTGCTCCTGAAGGCAGAGATGATAAGATATCTAACTGTAATGGTGTTTTTGAATGATAGATTCATGGTTTCAAGTGGGTTTTGTCCTCACCACCGGTATCAACAGCGCATACGTTCTGGGATACTCAGGAGCCATCATGGTTCCTCTGGGTTGGATAGTCGGCGTTGTTGGCCTCATTGCCGCCACCGCGATTTCGCTGTATGCGAATTCTCTCGTTGCCAAGCTCCATGAATTTGGTGGGAAAAGGCATATCAGATACAGAGATCTCGCTGGATATATATACGGTATGTGGAACAAAAGTGGAAGAGAAAAGTGGTGGTTTTGATCCTTTTCGTTGGTTTTATCACATTTAATTTTGTTTATGATTCTTCTCTTTGCAGGTAAGAAAGCTTATTCTCTCACTTGGGGGTTGCAGTATGTCAATCTTTTCATGATCAACACGGGATTTATCATCTTGGCCGGTCAAGCACTAAAGGTAAATTCAAGTGATGAATAATTTTTTTGCGAAAACTAAGGTTTGGGATGTATGTAGCACAACTTTCAGTCCCTAGACGATGAAAGAAACTTTCTAAGCTGTTAATGAAGAAAAAAAAAATGTCAACTTCTACTGAAAAAAATTCAACTGCTTCGATCGTTTTTTTTCATCATCTAACAGCGGCAGGTAGGCTGCAAGGTACATCCCGCACAGTAGCATTAATAATTGTGTAGGCTTTCAAAAAACATTAGCAAGTCGAATGATAAGTCTGAAGTGAAACAGTTTCTTATTCTCCGTTGTTATGTTTATCTGTGGCTTGACAGTGTGTCTAAACCACCGAAATGAGAAAAATTTTGCACCATGATAAGTCTAGTGATATTCTTTTTTTGGTTTTTTTTTTTTGTCTGAAATATTTTTGTGCATATGTTTGCCTTGCAGGCTGTATTTGTTCTTTTCAGCGATGACAATGTGATGAAGCTCCCGTACTGCATTGCCATAGCCGGATTTGTTTGTGGATTATTTGCCATAGGGATACCACACTTATCAGCTCTGAGGATTTGGCTGGGATTTTCCACATTCTTTAGCCTTGTATATATCATTGCAGCATTTGTGTTGTCGCTTCAAGATGGTAAGCCCACTTTATCTTTTGTGTCAAGAGTTTTCCAATGCTTGATCATATGACATGTCAAAATCTGCAGAAATTTTTATTCCCCTCTAAAATATCTTTTGTTTGATCCTTCGTGTTTTAATAGAAAAGTCTCAGTTTTTTTTTAAGGGGCAATCCTAAATCGGTGGTAGAGGAACGGACTATGGAAGAACCATTTTAATCTTTTTTTTTTTTCTTTTTTTTTTTCCCTCTCGTGTGTTCTGTTTTAAGTTAATAAATTGCACCCAAATCACTAATGACTTGAGTAAATTCAGGAATTAAAGCACCTAAAAGGGATTATAGCATCCCGGGAACAACAACAAGCAAAATATTCACAACGATAGGAGCCGCTGCAAATCTTGTTTTTGCATTTAATACAGGAATGCTTCCAGAGATACAGGTAGGAATGAAAAATTTAGTCTTTGTAATCATGTTACCTTTTGTCTCTCCTTTTAACTCACTTTTTTCTTTTTCTTTTTTTTTCTCCAACAGGCAACGGTGAGGAAGCCCGTCGTTGGGAACATGATGAAAGCTCTGTACTTTCAGTTCACCGTTGGGGTGCTTCCCATGTATGCTGTAACTTTTATGGGATACTGGGCTTATGGATCTTCGACTTCGTCTTACTTGCTCAACAGCGTCAATGGTCCGGTTTGGATAAAGGCAGCAGCGAATATCGCTTCCTTCCTTCAAACAGTCATTGCTCTCCATGTAATTTTCCTCATTCCTCAGCATCTTTTTTTACGGTCTTTCTAGTTCTTGTTCCGACTTAGTAAAATTTGCCTTGTGCTTGTAGATATTTGCGAGTCCAATGTACGAGTACGTGGACACGAAATTCGGGATTAAAGGAAGTGCATTAGCATTTAAAAACTTGTCATTCAGAATCACGGTAAGAGGCGGATACCTTGTCGTAAACACGCTGGTGGCAGCCCTCCTGCCTTTCCTTGGAGATTTCATGAGCCTGACAGGAGCCATCAGCACATTCCCTCTGACGTTTATCCTCGCGAATCACATGTACTTGGTGGCGAAGAGGAACAAGCTCACTTCCATACAGAAGCTCTGGCATTGGATTAACGTTTGTTTCTTCGGTTTTATGTCCGTCGCTGCTGCCATTGCAGCCTTGAGGCTCATAGCAGTAGATTCCAAAACTTACCATGTTTTTGCTGATCTTTGAAGTTTTTGTCATTCTTTTAGGGGCAATTGTATGTTCAATTATTGATACGGCTTTGCCATTACGCCTTTTGTAAGTATAGCTCATTTCACAAATAGTAGTAGCTTTGTTTTCTCTAAATTGCAATGTAAGCTCCTTTTGCAGGAACGTTATTTTATCAGTACTCCACGCAAATTCAGATATTTATTAGTATTCATTGAATTCCCAAATTCCGTTTTTTGTATCTAATAAACCTTTATTTGAAAAAGATTATGTAGGTAATCGAATGAGAATCTCCCAAAGGGAAGCGACTAAAAGAAAGCATTTTGAATGTCTTAAACATTTGGCGTGGCAATATACGTCCAAAATTTTGTGGCAGCTGACAGGGAAGGGAATTGGATAGGAGTTTTTATGTTTAAAATTCGATAATGTTCTAATTTCTCTTGGGAGCATAGGCCCGCAAAAATAAAAACTTTTGTTAAGCTTCATGGTTTTTTGACCACTCAGATTAAACTTTAACTGTCGGATATATAAGTGAGTTATATATATGTATTGTATAGTGTATTATTTTAACATAAGATTTGAATGATAATTTAATCACCATTATATGAATGAGAGCACTTATGAACTTTGTGGATTGAGTGTATCATGTTATTGTGCTTAATTGAAATTTAATAAATTTTATTGATTCGTCAATTATTAATCATCTTTATCTCTTCTAAGAAATTTATCTTAATTGTTCAGATACAATTTTTTAAAACACTCGTTGACAATAACTTAAATGTCAATTATTTATTATATGGATTTACCACGTAAATATAATAATGTGGTACAAAATAATTCTCAATAACAATAATAAAAATCGTGGTACCTCACCTTTTTTTTTTTGTTTTTGTAAGTATCCCTCGCCCTCATGTTATGTTTTTATTTTTTAAATGATTTTATTTTTGATCCTTGGACCATACGTCAAATTTTATTGTAATCAATGAATTTTTAAACGTCTGAGATCCAATCATCAAACTATTAATCTTCTCACAATACACTAACATATCTTCGGATGGATTGATTGCAGCAAGCAAGCCACTAACTTTTCAGCCAAAAAGAAAAAAGAAAAAAAAAAGAAAAAAAGGAAAAGCATTGATACGGAGGCTTGTCTTGTGGTCCATGGAAAGTTGTAAAGAAAGATAAAGGGATGAGAGAGAATAAAAAGGAAAAGAGAGTTGTCCTTTTTTAATTTTAACATCGGAAAGAAGGAAAAAAGAAAAAGAAAAAAAGAAAAGAATGAGTCCGAGATTGGAATAGAGCTGAGAAGATGATTTAACATTACGTTATCAAATAATAGAGGAAATTTTTTGATGAATAAATAATAGAGAAAATTGCACTCTATGACATATTTATACATACGGAATTGAAATATTTAGAATATTTTAAAGATAGCAAATTTACGTAGTAGTTCATATAATGATAAAATTACCTTAATTAAATCTTTTTTTTTGTAATCTTCACGTGATAATTACAATTCATTTTTAATCGTGTTTTGGAAGGGAGGACTAATGTATATTAAAATTACGATTCAAGGATTGATTCTAAAATGTTTTGAAAGTTTAAAAATTTAATAAGATAAAGTTAAAAAAAATAAAAGAGAAATTGTAGCATATAACATATTGTATAGATATTTTTGAGGTTTATGTGAGACTTTTTAAAAGATGATAAATTATAGTCTATTTTTATGTATAAATGCTTGGATTTTCTAGGAAATAACAGATTTATTAATAACATATTTTTAATTTTTAATAACAAATTTATGTACACAATTTCATGTTACAGGAAGAAAGAGAGAGGATGAGTTTTTCTAAAAAAGAGAGAGAGAGAGAGAGAGAGTGAGAGGATGGGGAGGAAGGAGGAGAAGTATTTTTGGTATTATGTGTGGTCATAACTCTGATTATGCTATTTGTTATTATATTTAAAATTTTATATTATAATTTATTATTATTCTTTTCAAAAATATTATTTGATGTTTTATCTCAAAATTAAAGATTGGATCTATAATTCACTGCCATGTATGAATTTAAAGTGTGTAATGCCATATTGTTAGCCCCTAGATTGGCGAGATTCGGTCATGAATTTTTGTGGAAAGAACACCACGCAAATTCAGTTATTTACTATTATTATGTTAGGTTTCCGTAAAAACAAAAAGGAAAAGTTCAAAAATTTGTTTAGTTCCACGATTTTTGGAGGTTTTATTTTATATGCCCTTAGATAGAACCCGAAGAGTTTTTGAAAACAAATCCAATATGCCGTTTGGTTTGTATATTGAATCACTGTTTACTCTTTAAAAAAAAAAATGAATTTCTGTTCAAACCTATTAACCTAATGATTTCGAAGTTCCTTAATCTCTTCATTGTAGATAAACCAAAGCTAATAACTCCATAAAATTTGGGAAGTGAATTAGATGATAATGGCAAAAAACGACAGGTTGTAGAGTAGCAAACGACAGGTTGTGGCCAACACTTGCTATTTCCCAAAAAAAACAAACAAAAAACAAACAAAAAAAACAAAACAAAACAAAAAAACGAAAACAAAAACAAAAACAAAAGAAAAAGTTGAACTACCAACAACAATCAAGATAGAATATGTCGTTCTTAATCATTAACGGGCATGTTGTTGAGTCGTTGTCTTAAACAATCATGAAAAATGAATTTCTTCTGCTTCTTAATTAACAAAAATCTTGCAAAAGATATGTGAGAAATGAATGACAATATTGACCATAGAAAATACATTGGTTTCGGCAATTTATATTGCTTCTTTGTCTTGAAAGTATGTTGCCTTCTGTTTCAATTTCTTCAAAAAAACATCAAAAAATTTAATTTTTTACAAGATTTTTTCAGACTGTTTCTGATCATTGTGCTACTTTGCTTCTATACTTTCAACTTCTCACAAATACAACCTGGAAAAGGATTTGAATAGAAATTCTCTTCCAACTTTTGGAATCGAACGGTTTGGACGCCTCTTGAATTTGGTGCTCTAGTTCTATGCAGACTCTTAACTGAGGATGAAAAACTTTCCCACGTAATGAGATCCTTGTCCAATTCATCAATCAATTTCACAAATTTTTGCCTACAAAAAGAATAAATTAAGTAAGAGAAAAGTGTCATTAGACATAAATTAGGCAAAATATAGAAGGAAGTATAGTTTAAAAATTAAAAAAAAAAAAAAAAAAAAAAAAAAAAAACCTGTTTGGTCTAATTGTTTTCCGAAAACCTTCAAACATTCTATGACCTTGCAGTGCTCTAGCCATATTTCCATCGTAGGAGTAGACGAAAACATCGCTCTCCAGTGCCACAGTATAGTCTACAGCAGCAAGCTGATTCTGGGAATTTTTGAAGGGTTTCAACTCTTCTTCTGTTGCTAAAGTATGTTTGGTGTAAAGATTAGGATACTTCTCTTTAAGCGATCTCATCCCATGTTGACCATAAATTTGTCCAGCAACTACGTAAATTTTCGTGTCCGAAGGATATCCCAGTGCTTCAAGAAACACCGCAACCTCTCTTGGTGTCATCGGACAATTCCCTCGTAGTCGTTGCTCTTTAGCATCGATCTTCTTCTCCTTCCAATGGTTTGTGTCGTACCTCATTTGTCTTAGCTCTTCATGCTCAGCTTTGCTTAAATTGTGACTACAACCTGTGAAAGCAAGCATATCCTTTTCGTACCTATAAAAAAGTTTTACAAATATATATATATATATATGTGTGTTGGCTAAGATATAAAAACAAAGTACTAAGTGGTAATCGAAACTTTAAATTTGTGATTACCTTAAATGAAGAGCTATGAACTGGTTGGCATTATTGTTCCTTAATCTGTCAACCAACTTCTTCCCAAGCTGTTCGATTTCTTTTCTAAACCGTAACCCGTCGTACATTGCACGACAGCGAAGCCTTTGTGTTGCATTATTCACATTATTAGCTAGCCGAGAATCTGTGCGCATCAACTCGATCACCTTGTGTTTCTTTAGTAGTTTACTCATATGATCTCGATAATAACTGAGCTGCAAAAGTGCGAATCACCGATCGATTTTAGAAGGAACACGATACACGAACAATTTAAAAATTAAAAATAAGAAAAGAGGTTCGTACAGTTGTTGTACTTACCTTTGACCTAGAAACTGGATTCTTACGGAAGGGAGTCACTGATTGAAATTCTGAAGGGAGTGACTCTTCAATTCTTATATCATCCTTTAGAACTTCAATGAAATTCTTCACGTCAAAGACATCCTTAAAACCACTGGCCAAATAAATCGTCATTCTTAAATCTGATTCAACTACCTAATTGGCTAGCAGATTGTGTGTGAAATAGATTTTAAAAAAAAAATGATGGATAAAGGGCATGTCGCGTGACGGTTCAAGAGAAACGAATAATGCACTTTTACTTTTAATATTAGGTAAGAGATTTCTTGACTAATAAAATATTACAATTAACACTCACCTCGTATCGTTCCAATAAGATTTATGATCCAATGAAGGCAAAATCAAAGTAGCATTCATAAGTTTTGTTATAGCAACCACGTCACTTATCTGCAATAACATATAATTATGACAAATATAAGAACTAAGATTTATTTCCGGAAACATTTTCAATAATACTATATACAAAAAACACTAAAATAATTTTTTCCATGTAATTATTTCTTATTACCCCAAGTTTCATTTGATTCAAACCCCCGTTGGCATTAGCTACGATATAACCATCTGTGGCATGGCCAGCTCCTTTTTCTGCAATAATTAAACAAAGTAACACTCTCACTTCATATAGATATAAGTTGGCATTATAAGTCAGGAAAATATATATATATATATATGTAAAAATGTGTAGGGTTAATTTCAAATTTGACCCCAAAAAGTAAGGGTTAGTTGAGATGACAATTGTAGATGGAGTTTTGGAAGTTGATCAAGAAGTGTGCATTTAGGGAGGAGTGAAATAGAAATAAATGTAAAAATTTGAAATATATTCGGAAAAAAATATGCAACATGGATTTTATTTCGTTCATCTCGTTTTTGTGTGATTTATAAAATAAAAAATATCTCATTCCGACTTGAAATAAGAAAGTTATATATAGACTTTTTAAGTTTGAGTTTTTTTGAAAAAAGAAAGAGAGAAAGTGAGATGTATATTTGAGAGTTTTGGAGTTAATAGTAAAAATTTTGTCAGGAATTATTGTTTCAAGTGGATGTTAAGGCTTGACTCACTTTGTCCACTATAACTCAAAATATAATAAAAATCCTCCCAAACTTATCATAAATTGCAATTTTTTTATTTTTGTCACTAAAACGTTAGTTTTTAAACCGTTTTAATCACCTCACATGTCTTTGTCAGATTACCAATGCATTATCATATCAATCGGTCACATGATGTGTATGTGATTAATACCGATAAATGATATTTTAATGAAATAAATACCAACATTACAACAAATGATAAGCCGTGGGTTAATTTTGTTCTATTTTGAATTGTAGATGGTAAAGTGAGCAATTCTTATTCGTCAGGGACCAAATTTCAAACTAACCCATAAGTAAATAAAGAAGAAAATTTATTCACCAAAAAAATAAAAGAATACAAGTAAGCTATAAGTTTTGAAACGCTAGTGGATATACTTACCGATTTCCTTCTTGGTCCGGTTAATGCATTTTTGATAATTCTCACCGTTTGGCTTCTTCCAAATTTCAGCCTCCTGAGTATCACCACAAATTTAATGAGAATTACAATAAAAATTACAATGTGGATGATAAATAATAATAATAATAATAATAATAATAATAATCTTTTTACTATAGAATCTCTTATTATGTATAACTAATATGATATATGAATGTCTGTTTTAAAAATTTAAGTGAACGAAAGTTTGAAGCATATATAGTTACGTATATTTGATATGTACAGAAAATAGAATCTACAACTTCCTAAAGACTTAAAGATAAATAAATAAATACCCCACATAATCTCCTGATATCGAATACTTCTATTAATGTTAGAAGCTAAAAACCCTAATTTAACCAAGCATGGATGTTAAAATTAAACGACTAAGTGGGAAAAAATTTTAATATTGATGAAAAAGTAAATTTAATCTTTTAATAAAAGTAATACATAATGTTTTAGCTAATTGAATGCATAAAATATGGAGTTCATCATCGGAACAACAATCTAACCAGAAAATTATTCGACATTGACGATGATATTTTCTGCGCAAGTTGGTCAGGTTTCGATACTACTCACCACAAAACGTTGTTGCACCATTGACGTCTCTTCGAACGTAAGTTCAACTACACTAGGGTTTTTCCTGGTTCTAATCATCACATCTTGAAACGTTTTTACCAACCCGGAGAATGACACGAGCATGAACACGACAATAAATCCGAAGATCCATCCCCTTCGCGGCCGCCTTAGTAATTTCGAGAAACTATGCATCCTCCGTCGATTTTTCACCGCCATTGTTGCTAGTTTATTCTTCTCCTCTGAACTCTACAAGTTGTTTGTGTGAGATACATTACGATGAAGAGAAAAAGAATGGAAGGAAGCAATCAGAGAGGAAATTTACATATTTTTTTTAAATATTATCTTTGGCTTCACTTTTGAATTTAAATGCTAGATATCGGAAGTACGAAAATATACTAGTAAAGGATATACATAACAAATTCAAATTAATGATTTTCAGATTTTAAACCCAAAACAATATTTATAATTGTAGCGTCCGCTAGATACGGGGGCTGAGAATAATCGGTAGTAGATTAAAATTTTAAGTGACAGGGATTTTTTTTAAAATTTATTTTTTAAGGGAGCAACTGGACTTTTTATTGATCCACGTTGCTAAATTAATTACTTGATTAATAATGCTGAGTATTCCCGATTTTAAGGCTTTTTTTTTTTTTTTTTGGAGGATTAACACACACACACATTATACATATATATATCAACAAGCTGGATTATTAAAAAAAAAAAAAAAAAAACTACGTTATGAATACTTTCGTAGTCTATACAGCTCTACATCCATACATATCCATTCTATACAAATATCTATATATTTATATATATAATAAAAAAGGAGATAAAATGAGGATAATTCTCATGCTTTCGTCCGAAACGATTTTGTCTCCATTTTGGAGGAGATCTATTTTCAGTCTTTTATTATTATTATTTTTTTTAGTTTTTAGTTTTTGGCTTAAAATTTGTTTTTTTATTTTTTATTTTTTATTTTTTTTATATTAGTCCTTTTTTTTTATATTGATCTATTTTATTTTTCATTTTTGTTCTTTTATCTTTGGCCATTTTTCATGTTATCCTTTTTTTTTTTTTTTTTTCCATTTGGGTCTCCTTTTTTTCTTTTTGGTCTTGTTTTCGTGTTAGTCTTTTTATTGGTTTTTCCTGAAGGTTTTTTTTCCCCCTTCTAATTTTAAACGTGCCTCATTAAATTGCTCATTTTATTTTAATTTTTTCTATTTAAATAAACATTTTTAAAAACATCTATCTCATCAAGATAAATATGCATGTGAATGGTACATACTTTTAACTTGTACATATAAATACACCGGTGGATGGGTTGGCAAAGGGATGGGTGCCTTTGTTAGACTTCTCCCCTTCATTCATTCGGGTTCAATTCTTATTGTCTCTCTAGTTCCAGTTTCGGCTATTGAAGCACGGTTTGGTGCAGGATAGGCCCCGGGTGACCGATTGAGATAAACTAATATAAAGAGCATGTCTCTGCTATAACTAGGGAAGGGATTCCTGCCTGTGAAACTGAAAACCTGGAAATGATGGGACCACTACCGGATCCTTTTATTCACAAAATAAAAAAAAAAAAAAAAAAAAAAAAAACCTTGTACATATAAATACGGGAAGTAGGGGACATTCTATGGAAAATGAGAGTGAAGAAAATCCGTAAATAGTTTTGGTTCACGAGCACTGATTACTATATCTATAGTCGCGAAAACTTTTTTTATGGGTTTGATTATTATATTCATTTGAAAATTTTTCAACAGCCAAGTCCGTCTAAGAAAATCAGTTCTTAATAATTTATGTTTGCTTATACAATTTCCCGTAACGAATACCCAAAAAAAAAAAAAAATCCTCACAGCTAAGTCGATCTCAAAATCAGCCGCCCCCCCCTCCCCCCCTTTTCCACTGTGTTTAAAATATATAATCAAGTTTGTTCAAACAATTATCCGTTAGAATTTACATCAATTATATGTCAATGCTATATTTTTGTACTTCATTTAATAGTGCAGAATTTATTTGCCAAAAAAAAAAAGTGTAGAATTTATCTTTTTTTTTTTTGGTACTTCAATCCAATACAAAAATGTTGCTTTAAATAATGTTAGTAATTTGACACAAAAATATAATGTATCTAAAACTTGTTGTCAAAACAAATATGGCATTGTAGAGAGTGGCTTTCCTATATTTATATGCCTTAAATTCATACAATAATTTCCTTAAACAAATTCATACCACAATTTAATTGTGGTATAAATTTAAATTTTTTATTAGATTGATTAACTCCTTTTTTTTTTTTTTTGCTAAAGAATTAACCCCATTTGTATGATAGAAATTTTTATTTAAAAATTCATAAAGGAATTTAAAAATGGGAGGAAAAAAACAAGTAATAGTTTTTAGAAATTAATTAAAATAAATAGTAAGTTTTTAAAATATTTGAAGTATATACTAATAAATAATAAATTTACTAAATAAATAATTTTTTTAATTTTTTTAAATATATTATTTACCTAATAAATTTACAATTTATTTATTTACATATTATTTACTTCAATTATTTTAAAATTTTATTATTTAACTTCCATGGTTTTCATATAAACGTAATAAATTGGGCCGAAAAAAGCCCAAGCTAATTGGGCTTGAAACTATAGCAGCCCATAACTTAATCCCAAACGTGCACATTTCAATCTGACAAACCCAAAGGCCTTAGTGGGCAGAGTCCCCATCTATAAATACCAAATCTTCAGCAGAACTAGGGTTTTACGGTCTTCCTCGTTGCGCAGGCGTCTCCGGAGCAAAACATCGAGACGAAGAAGAAACCCTAGCTCAACAATGGTGAAGGGACGCCAAGGAGAGCGTGTCAGGTCTGTGATCCGAATCTTCCTTAGTTTTCTCACAGTCTTACATTAACAAATCGAACTAGATTTTCGAGATTTTTTATGATTTTTTTCTCTTTAATTCGATGGCAGACTCTACATCAGAGGAACAATCCTCGGATACAAGAGGTAATTCGTCTTAATCCGCTGTTTTTCTTGCTCGTTTCCTTCATTTTCCGTCGCTATTACCTTGCTTGGCTGCTGAGAAAAGAAAATCGAAGAGGAAATTTGATTTTTTATTCTGATTTTGGTTGGTGATTAGGTCGAAATCGAACCAGTACCCAAACACGTCGCTGATCCAGGTGGAGGGAGTGAACACCAAGGAGGAGGTGGATTGGTACCGCGGGAAGCGATTGGCGTACATCTACAAGGCCAAGGTGAAGAAGAATGGGTCCCACTATCGGTGCATCTGGGGAAAGGTCACCAGGCCTCACGGTAACAGCGGTGTCGTTCGTGCTAAGTTCAAGTCTAACCTTCCTCCTAAATCCATGGTAATTCTTATTTTGGGATTGTAAAGTTTTGTTCTTTTTAATGATGTTTTTGTTTCAAGAAGAAATGGGTTTCTGATTTTGGTCGTTTTTATTGTGCTTGTAGGGTGCTAAAGTTAGAGTTTTCATGTACCCAAGCAACATTTAAGGTAAACTCATTGGGCATCTCATTGGTTTAAGGTTTTCTTGGATGGAAATTTGTTTGTGAGTTGTTGTTTGTCTTTGTAAGTTGTTTGGCTTTGTGGATGCTTTTTTTTTTTTTTTTTCCCCCCGGTGATTTTGCGGTTTCCTTATACTTGGTTGTGATGTTTTGTTTGCAGTTCCTCAGGACTTTCTAGATGACAGAGATTTTGGTCACTTTGGAATGGAAGGGGGATTTGCATTTTCGATATGTTTTTAATGAACCAAATTTATATGTCTTGTTTGTTTAGAGCTGAATCAGTTTTGTTGGTTTAGGATGTTGAATGAAGCGTTGTTCAAGACACTTGAGCTTAATTTTAATGTGGATTTTCCTACCTTTTCTCCTGTCTTTTGAGTTTTTGGATCGTTTTGTTAATTGATATTTAGCTCATCTTCTTTTTGAGTCTTGGCCAATTCGTGAATTTATCAAGTTTACCAATAAACAGTTTATATTATAGGCCTTAATTACACAATAAATGAATGATCTTATAATTGATTAGGGAAACATGATTTTAGATTCCAATCAAGAATTGTTCATGAATGTACAATTCTAGTGCTTTGTAGAACATTTTTGTGAAATTATTGGCTATTATTGTTTTCGCACCCGGAAACTATCATTTTCACCCAAATGTATGCGATTTGGCGGATATTGTATGTAAGAAACTCAAAGTAGTTTTATGTCTATTTTGAAGTAAAATTTGTACTGTTTTTCTGTTCGTTTCAGTAGTAGGTGTTGTTTGATACTGTGATTTTCCAACCTTACTTCAGAACCACAAAATACTCGCATCATAAAGTAAGTGTGAAGTATGTTTAATTTAAGAAGTAGGAAATGTCAGATATAGTCGATTACATATGTTAATCGGTTGCATTAAAAAATAAATGTGTACGTGGGTTCGATTAAGATTTGCTTTGTACTAGCCTAAGAGTGCAATAGGGGCTTAATCCGAGCCCATTTGTATCATATATTTTCATTTGGTACAACATTTCTAGCATAGTTTTCCTCTTTTGAAGGAACATCGGCAACATGGATTTCATCAATTTTTGTTGATTTGATACTCATCAATGGGTGACAACTATGGGCAGGAGAGGGAATGTGGGAGGAGGGAGAGTGGTGGAGGGGTTAGAAGAAGGATCTTGATACCATAGTTGTTCGGTAAGCGAGAAAAGAGGAGGAAAGGAATTGGGAGAGGGATTTTCAAATCCTTAAAGACTTCCCAATTTTAATCACTTTTAAGTCGAAGAGATTATTAGAGGGAGTTTATCTCCTTCGTTAATAATGATTCTTATATAGAGCATGTTTGGATGGTTAGTTCAAACTAACCATCTCAAAAAGTTTTTTTGTCTTTTTCCCAAAAAGTTTTTGTCTTTTCCCAAAAAGTTTTTTGTCTTTTCTGAAAATTCAAAAAAATTTACTATTACAACTTAAAAATTTCAACTCCAACTGACGAACCAAACGGACCCATAGACAAATTCTTTCATTTCCTTTCTCTTGCATTTTTATATTATATCAAACAAGAGAGATCATTTTTGTTTTATTTCCATTCTTTCAAACCAATTAACCAAATGTAAACATAATTGAAGAGAAGATCATTCTATCCGTTCTCCTTTTCTTTACTTGGATTATCTACCACTCATTCCTTTTTTTTATATTCTCTCCTTCTTACCAAATATACACTTAAGATGCTTGGATTGGAACATGTCACTTTTTCTTCTCCCTCACCGCATGCTACTTTTTGCCTCTAGGCACTTGCAAGGCAACCTTTGGTCGGGGCGAGCGAGATGTGGGCAAGGAAAGAGGTGGGGAAATATGCTCAATTCCTTAATTGGTCGGAGGAATGAGAGGAGAGATCGAGGGTTGACCTCTCTTTTCGGGCGAGCATGTGATCCTTCCAATAAGATAATAAACTGTGATATTATTATTTTTTGCTTGGTTGATAATATTATTAGACAAAATTACTTTTCCTTATTTCAACTTACCCGCTTTCCTACTATACAGTATAAGTTGTTAATAATCCTCTCATTTTTCACTTTTTGTCTACTTAAATTAGAATTCTTGTCATGTTGGTGTCGTCTAAACTTTTTTTTGAACTTTGGTGTCTAAAGTTTTCATGAAACAATTTGATATTTATTTTTTATTTTTAATTTTTGCCGATTAGTTATTGAACCATTTATTATTATTATTGTTATTGTTTTATTTGGGGTCTATAATAGTTGGGGGGACTAACCATGCAAAAAGCTCTATAATTTGTTAGGTCTTTCATGTAACTTTGGTGGGTGATTAGTAATTACACAAGGTTGCTGGCAATGGGCATGCCATGAAAATAAATGTGCCATTTTTAAATGTTTTCTTATTTTTAGGAGAATAATTTTTTCTATATCCAGTACGTTTTGGCAATGAACAAAACTTACAACATAGTTGACTCTCCCACATTAGTTTTTGTTTTAATACATTACTTGTTGGTTAAAAAGGTTTATGTGTTGAATTCAAGCTAATGACTTCAGCATCTGGAGTAGAGAGAAATTAATTACACATGTGAGGGCATCGGGTAGCTTTCCTTGAGGAAAAGGTCAACGCTTTATACCATCTTCTATCGTTGATTTGAGTTCTATGGATATGATTTATGGAGAGATATTGATGTAACTCAACGAAATCCCCTTCCCAAGATAGCTAGTTTTGCTTTAAGATGGAAACAGTTTTTAATGAAATAAAGAATGCAAAACGAAAAATGTTAAACCTACCTGACTGCTCATATTGAGTTGACACTTAATTACAAGTTTCAGTTTTTCTTATGTGAAGTTGAAAAAAATTTTCTTTTAACTTAATAAAACTTTGATGTGTTGTAAATGGTATTATAATCTTCTCAAGACAAATAAAAAATTTGTAAAATGGCTACCTCTCCATAACATCAAGAATGTCCCTTTATTGTTTTTACTTATTTTATAATCATTTGTGTATTTATGTATACGGTTATGTATGTATATTATGAATCTTTTTTCTAGGTATCTTATGATTAAATTTAAGCAAGGCTAATGCATGAATAAAGTTGGGATATGTGGAGGAGATTGTTTGTGTTGAAGGACAAAACAAATGGAGGGGGAAAAAGGAGCGTTGCATAATTTGCATGTCAAGAAACCCAAAATGTTCTGAAACCCAGTTTTAAAACTCTGGCTTTGGCCTAGTTTGTTGTAGCACATGAATCAACATCTTTTTCCCGCATATTTTGTATGTATTTGTTGCGAGGGGTTGGACCATAAAATAAGAAATCATGATCTACTTTTATTTTTATTTTTACTTTTATTTTATTGTTTCTAATTTGTGACAATAAGCAGTTACAAGGTTAATCTAATAAATCCATGTTACTTCTCATATTGAGATATCAAGTTCGAATTTCTTATCCCAATGAAAAAAAATAAAAAAAAAATGTAAGAAGAGGTTAATTTTATTTAAACAATTGAATCTTCAACTTTTATTATGTATTTTAAACTAGTATTATCTATCGTTGTTGCGAAGCCTATATCACATAATTAGAAAGTTGTTACCTACTTATTTTTTAGAAAAGTTGACAATAATTGGGATGTAACCAATTATCCAAACATATATTAAGTGCACAAAATTAGACTTTATTATATAAGCTTCGAAGAGTTAAAAATAAAAAATATTAATAATAATCATGTTGTTGGGTTAGGCCAACTACCATACGGACATATGCGTGGACCGCATGCCCTCATGCACAAACATCTATATACATATAATTTCATATATCTACATATTTGCATTGTTTTTCTTCTAATTTTTTTTTATTTTTTTATATTTAGAAACCTCCAAACCCAACAACTAAAAGTACAAATTATGCAGGAATTATCGGTTAAAAGTGGCCCCAAATTCTCAACGCTATACTTTTTTTTATTTGCACGACCAACCAAAATGTTGAACCTACCTGAATTCTTTTTGTTCTGCCATTTCATATTCTAGTATATATCACTGATTTGCCAACAAGTTCAGTGGTTTCTATAATTTAAAGATAAAAATAAATAACAAGTTTAGTGGTTATCAAACAGAAAATAGGTCATAATCAAAAGACAATTTTTAGGTAGACTACAGTCTTCCATATATTTAATTGCCATAACTGTAAATTATTATTTATTTTTTTTAAGACAATAGAACTTTGAATTATGTAAAAGGAAACTGGACCCCAACAGGTAGTCCCCATTTAATAAACCCACATTTTTACACAAGTTTTGTTGAGTAGGCAGCAAAAAATTGATAAGTAATAGCAATAAATAGTAACGAAAATTTTATGGTTGAGTGAAAGCAGTTTTTTTGTTACATACCTTAGTAGTTAGCAATATTTTATTTGATGATATCCATATTAATTGAATAGAGAGAATTTTATGATAGCGTATAATGAAATAGGAGATTCTAGACTGGACTTTACCTCTAACTAGCGATTAACTTCAAAAGTTTTAAATATTTATGAGTAGGTGAGGTGTTGTTAAAAAAAAAAAAAAAAAAATTCCTCTTAATATATCTAGTCTTATGCAACATACATAGTCTAATCTAACTCCTACGCGTGCAAAGGAATGTGCAATATTCCCTAGGGTCTGTTTAGGACGTTATCTTCAGAAGATATTTTATTATCTGGATTTCAAAATCTTAACTCTAAATCAAATTTTCTCTCTCTTTCATTTTCAAAAAATTCAAACTTTAAAAGTCCATAACTTTCTCATTTCAAATCGAAATGAGATAATTTTGATGTTAAAATGCTCATATCGATAAGATGAATAAGATAATATCCATTTTGCATATTTTTTTTCTAAATACATTTCAAATTTTTACACTATTTTTTATATCACATAACTTTTTGAAAAGTTTTCCCCATAAACACACATTCCAACTCAACCTTCAAAACATAATTTCCAAATGTTCCTCAAACGGACCTTTATTAATACAACATAAATTCAAACCATCAATTTTTGTATTAAAATTATTTGTTTTTTTTTTCAATTTGTTCTCTGTCTCGGTTTGTAACCTCCTCCTCCCCCTCCTCCTCTTTTTTTTTTTTTTTTGAATAAGTTTGTAGCCTTCTTACTAACTTCATCAATGTCATCTACTAAAAAAAAAAAAACAATGTTCAAAACGACCCTCTAATTCGCCATAAAGGATCCATCTAAACCATCGAATTAGCTTTGCTGGTTTATATATGTTTTGCTCTAATATAATTTTGATGCGATTTTGGGCGTTTATATATCTAAACTTCTCTTTAAAATAAATAAATAAATAAATAAGAGGTAAGTAGAGTTTGTATCGTGTGTGGGCAAAAGCAGAGTAGGAAAGTGATAGAATCACGTGGAGAAGTCTGGCTGGCGGCGTAGGTGTTGGAAGAGGTCATGAGCATTCCATTCAAGTGTGACTGCGTGGGTCAAAACCCAAAGAGTTTGGTAATTTCTCACCGACTATCCTGCCCCCCCTCAAGAATTAGTTAGGCAAGTCTTAACGCATTACTAAGATCATTATCAATGTATTTATCTAACGTTAAGACATATTTATTATAAATAAAAAATAAAATTATCTTACTTTATTTCAATTGCGTAACATCGTTTCAAATATTATCTTAATTTTTTTGTCATCATTTTTATGTTTTGGAATAAATAAAATTGAATTGTTTATATTTAATGATGTGTTTGGATGTCCTATTATAGTTGATATTGTATCCCAATATAATGTATGTATTGAATATGCATTGGGACATCCTAGTGAATTATTATGTAATATATGTTTAGATTATTTTATATTTGAATAGTTATTTTAATGAGATATTGGTAAAAGTAGAAAGGAAAAAAAAAGTAAAAATTATTTTAAAAAAGGAATGGATAAACAGTAAAAAGAGTGGGTTTACTGTTTAAATGAAGTTGTATTCAAATACAATATTTTGAATGTCCAAACATTGTATTCAAATTGAAGTGGACATCTAAATGAACCATAATATGAACCATAAATATATATTAAAAATAAAAATATTATGATAATTATATGAAAAAGTTAAGGTAACAATCAATAAGAATCAAATGTCAAATTTGACATTGATTATATTTTGTTATAAATTTACTACAAAATATATCCTATAGTAAATTTGACATCAAAAATAGATTCCATTAAATAACATTTCTTTATTGTAAATATTAAAATTTACCACAGACACAATAACTTAACATTGCATTAAAAATATTCTAAGCCAATTACAATTTTGCTTACAGAATGTTCATTGACATGGCTCTCGCAAGAATCTACCATATACTTTTCATAAATGTTCAAAAGAAAAAACTACTAATCTAGAGATTCGTTATATTAATTGTAAGCAGTTATATAATTTATGATTATACGTATAATTTAACAATAATTTTATAATTGATTTCGATGTAAAATTTATAATTCAAATCTCATGTCTTCAAAATGTAAAGGAAGAATTAAAATTCAGCAACTAAAGTCTAGAGGATCAAATATTGTAATAGTTTGTAAGACGTATGTTTTCTCTTTCCCGTTGAATTCTAATTTGAAAACCGTTACCACATAAAATATGTTGTTTTTCTATCGAGTTCTAACGTGTAAAGACATCACATGTTACAGTCATATCAAAGTTAAGATAGTTTTTTTTCCTCCTTGAAAAAAAAGCTTAAACAACATGAAATGTCACAAAATTTGAATATAAATCGAAAACAAAAAGATTTCATGAACTCAGTTCATTCTTCAAGATATAATGAAACTTTAAACTTTTGTGTCAAAACTCATCCGTTCTTATGATTCATGAATGTATTATTTTAAAATATCAAGAAGAGATTTTACTGCGAATGGCCCTTATTATAAAAGTTATTATCCTCAATTGTTTGATTTAAATTGGATTACGTCTATGAAACGAGTATAACGGTGTTTCATAAAGAATCTCTTGTATCCAATATCATACAATATACACCGTCGGTCGGTATCAATTCTTAGAACATACCATACACGAATAAAGGAGTTATTAAATGAGAGTTTTTGAGATCAAGCATGCTTTTGCCATTGGCCGATACATGGGGTTTACTTGACTTTTGTATTGAATGCGGTGGCGGAACCATAGTCTAATGAGTGAGTGCACTTTGCCCCTCTCCACTTTTAAAGATTTTTTAAGTATTATAATTCTGCCTTTACTAGATAATTGAAATATATAACTATTTTCTTATCGATTCGAAAATAATCTGTTTTATTTTGTAGTGCCCTATTGAACAAATTTTCCAACTCTTCCGATTCAAAAAGGCAAAATGGAAAATCATGTGTCACACTATAAATATATATATATATATATATATATTGAGGGGACACACATGATGTCCTTTTAACATGTATTACATGATTAAAAGCAAATCTTTATTTTTTCGACGTTATTATCAAGTAACATTTAATTCAAACAGGAAAAGACATTTTTGTCCTTTCAATAAAAACAATCTCACCTGTGTCTCGCACGTGCAATACATTCTTTTGTTGTTTTTTCTTTTTTAAATTGTATTTTAATTTTTAGCCTTTCCAATAATAATTACATATAAGAGATTCATCAGCCCTCAAAAGGGGAGTAAAAAAACAAAACAATAATAATAACAATTTTCTGAGCAAAATATCAGCAAAAAAGTCGAGAAGCGATCCTTGGACAGCCAATGGGAGAGACCCTCATCCAGCGCTTTTGGAATTCTATTTTCATTTTTTATTTTTCTTTTTGAAAGAATTGTCTCGGAAATTCACCTTAACAATTATCACGACCAAATGCATGGTCCCACATCAATTTTGGCGTATAATCCATCCACACAAAAAAAAAACCCAACAAATTTTTTTTTTTTTTTTTAAAGTCAATTTTGAAAACAAAACACTCATCAGTGAAAAAAAAAAGTCATCTGAAATTGGATATTCTCTCCGAAACCTCAGACTCTCAAGAGTGTTAGAGCAAAAACAGAAAACAGAATATGCCCTCTTCTCGACTAAACCTTAAACCCCCAATGTCACACCTGCACTTCTTCAACTTCCAACTTCTCAACCTTTGTTCCTCCCAGGTAATTAATTAAAGGATTCATGGCTTAAAGTTTAAACCACTCTTTTCTCTCTCTGTCCCTAGCTTTTTTACTTTTATACATATACATATATATATATATATATATATCTATATATATACACACACACACATACAGAATCCTGGAGATTAATTCCTACTGCCATGGCACTGATTAGTGCCTTGACTGCCTCAGCAAATATTGGAGCTTGTTTCAATTGTGAGTTTTGTGTTTGCATATGTTTTTTCGATTGGTTTCTGGCTTAACAATAATTGACAGGGGATTTTTTTTTTTTTTGGATTCAAATTCGATATCTGTAGGTTTTTTTATGATCTGGGCACCAAAGTTTTGGACAGGAAAGGGTAATGAAATTTGTTGGATGAATTTTCAGGTTCGGAAAAAAGACAATTGGGTTTGTTAAGTTCGAGTTTATCAAGAAGAAGAAAGAGCCAGATAGCAAAATTGACATTCTTTCAGAGCCAACAATGTCGGGTTGTTGCTTCGAGTGCTTCTTCAAGTAAGAATGAAGTTCCTCTTGCTGCCGATGTCTCTTGGCTAACTAAGGTCAGGCTCTTGTTTCAATTTTCATTTTCATTTTTTTTAAAATTAATTTCAATAAACTAATTATTTGGTTTATTGGGAAAAAAAAAAAAAAAAAACAACCAGTTTCTTAACCTTCTACTAGCTACCTAGTACCCAGACATGAAATCTGGGATTTAAATAATTTTCATTCACAAATTAAAATAATATAATACAAGGCTTATAAATACACGTAGAGAAAAAACAATAAAAGGAAATCAGATATAAGGAAACCAAATAAAGGAAATCAATTACACCTAATAGACAACCCTATAATAAATCTAATTATTTTATTCACATATAAATTAGAAAATAATCATAAAATGATAACTAGATAAAAAATTAATTACATAAAATCTCAACACTCATAACCCAGTTTGTTTTTTAAATAATTTTTTTATCCAACTCTTTCGGAGTCTCCAGTATTTAAAAGACATATCCAAATAGGTGTTTTGCTAGAGTAATTTAAAAAAAATTAATACTAAAAGCCTCCGTTTGGTTTGTTAGTTGGAAATGAAAATTTTAAGTTGGAGTTGGTTAAATTTTTAAAAATTAATTATAATTTTTTGTTGATTTTTTAGAAAAATATAAAAATTAAGATGAAAAATTTGAATTTCAATTACAACATCAAACAAAAACTAAATGAATAGTAAATAATCAATTGGATTGGTTAACTATTCCAACGGGTAAAATGTAATTTTGGCATAGAAAAGATGCACCAATTGAATAATGAAATTCGAAGAAACCTGCACGTGAATATGAATAGTAGTGTTCAACCAAAATAAAAAAATGTAGAACATGAAAAAAGAAAAAGAGAAAAAAAAGGGTAGACCTTTAACTTATTTACTAATAGACAAATGACTTCCCTGATTTTTATGGCAAATTATCCAATAAATTTAATAGAGTGTTGGAAAGTATTTTAAGTTGACAGCAACGGAATTTTGGATATAAATGTGAGCTTATTTGAAGGGTATAAATAGAATTTCGGATGACAACAAAAAAAATTTAACCCGATTTGAAAAAAACAAAGACAACTTAACAATTTGAAAAAGTTCAAGAAATAAAAAGTCTGTAATACGTAACGAAGAAAGGCGTTTTTAACCCGATTTCCCTCTAAACCTTTTTTTTTTTTTTTTTTTTGGCAAATTGTCTCATGAGTTTTTAATTTTGACAAATAAACATCTTAATTGGTCAAATAGTTATAACAGTGGTCCCAATTTATGACACTTGAGTTGGTGATAGAAACATCTATGTTGATATCACATCTTTTGCACTTTAGTCCTGAATTTTTGGTGTTTCGCAAATTTTCGTATCAATTTTTTAATTTTGACATTAAGTTGTGAACTCCTTCTTTTGTTCTCACCAATTCAAACGGTGCTATTAATTCGGGTCACATAGCAAAGGTTTAACAAGTTCAGGCGTTTATTGTAAAAAAAAAGTTAAAGTAAAAGAATGAAAAATTCATTTAAATAAAGTGCTAGTAACCCGGCAAAAAAAAAAAAAAAAGCAAAGCAAATAAAATAAAATAAAAATGACCACATTATTGATGGAGTAGTAGTCTTCTAAAGCATTATACAATATTTTTTTCAAGAAAATTAAAAAAAAATTAAAAAAAAAAAGTTACGTCAATGATCCAATGGTCAGACTTGAATCAAGGAGTAAATGATTGGATACGGCAAGTCCCCCCACGTAGCGTGAGTGGGGCCCACACAGTGGATGCTTCTTCCATGTTCTTAAAATAACACAAAAATATACATACACGCGCATATATTATATGTATAGATATATATTTACATCACATGGGCCAGATTAACATAAAAGCGGTATTAAAAAAAAAAATTAGGCCGCGTTTGGACTGGCCACTCTCAATTTTGTACTTTGCATAGCAGCCAAACTTAATTGGCCTTTTCATTTCAGCTTTTCCTCCAAGCGCGTTTGAGTAATTCTCCCATTGACGAGAAAACCACCAGTTTTTGCCATTTCCAGATACAAATCAATTTTCAATTCGTACCAATAACGTCGTGGATTCCCACACTCCCAAACACGTATACTTTTTTTTATTTATAAAAAAAAAAATTTATAATATATTTATTCTTAATAGAAATGGAGCGTCGGAATTTGAATTCAATGATTGAGACTTGGAGGGGGAACAAATTTGTTGAATTATCTTTTCATGTATGACATGAAAGATAATACATCCAATCCAATCTTTTTTATTTTGTTTTATTCATATTTATGCTTCCGATATGCATTAAGCTTTTTGTTTTTAGCTATATAATAATCATTCAATACAGATAATACATCTAATTAAAAAAAAAAAAAAACATACATCACATTTTTAATTATGAAAAAAAAAGTATTAACGGTTGGGAAGCAAAAGATGAGATGGAATATTGCAAAATTTTGCTACTACAACATCAACATTCACGTTTTAACTTTTTACTTCCACCATAATTCTTCCCAAACAAGTTTTCTCTTTTTCTCTTTCTTTTATGAAAAGGACTTCCCAAACAAGTGACTTCTAAATTCCTATTTAATTGAAAATTTAAGGGCTTATTTGGTTCACAAGCTCAAACCAATATTTTCAAATTTTTTTTTATCTTTTTTCTAAAAAGTTTTTATCTTTTTCCCAAAAAATTTTTTGTTTTTTCTGAAAATTCAAAAAAAAATTTATTATTGAAACTTAAAAATTTCAACTCAAACTCATTCACTAAACAAACCCTAGGAGAAATCCATAATCGTAAACAAAAAATTGGATTAGCCAGAATTTGTTTCTAATTTTTTTTTTTTTTTGAAAGGATTTGTTTTCATTTTCCAAGTGCACAAAAATTCCAATGGTGTAATAGTCAAAGTAATACTTTTCTTGTACTAAGAAAAATTTTAGGAACAACAAATGGCAAACAATTATAGAATAAAACCAAGCAAGAAATAGTTAGAAAGGAAATAAATAAATTAATTAATCAAAAAAAAAATGGAAAGAAACGAATCCCGATACGATATTGCGCGTTTACCTCCTCTTGCTTTAAAATACACTTTCTTTCTCTCTCTCTCTCCCCTGTTTCTCCATTTCCAGAGAGAGAGAGAAGAGAGAGAGAGCACAGCACATTCCTCGTCGGTTGTCCTGAAAACTCTGACCCGCTTGTAAATATAACAAGTCTCACCACTCTTTCTCACTTTTCATTTTCTCTCTTCACCAATTTTCTCAGCTCCTCTCTGAAAAAATAAGAAGAAAAAAGATCCCTAATTTTTTCCTTCTTCCCAAACAAAAAGAAAGAAAATCTGCGAAGAACAATTCCTCGTCGACTCTGCGATGAACCTCGATGCTCAGATCCATGGAGGACCGTCCCTCCGTGTTCCTCTCTAACAACCGTCGCCGCCATTTCCGGTTCCGTCTCGCCAATGCTCTGGATCCTCTTCTCGCTCCCAAACCCTAGCGGATCCACGCCCTAACTCGTTTGTTTTTCTGTCGTTCTCTGTCTTCTGTGGTTGTAATCTCAGCCGTCCGATCGAGTCCAGACCGTCAAGATGAAGAGCTCAAGCCGGCTTTTCACGATCGGGCTCGTCACCTCCTGGTACTCCTCCAACATTGGGGTTCTGTTGCTGAACAAGTACTTGCTGAGCAACTATGGCTTCAAGTACCCGATCTTCCTCACCATGTGCCACATGACCGCCTGCTCTCTCCTCAGCTACATCGCCATCGCCTGGATGAAGGTGGTCCCCATGCAGACCATTCGATCCAGGGTTCAATTCCTCAAGATCTCCGCTCTCAGCTTCGTCTTCTGTATCTCCGTCGTCTTCGGCAACATTTCCCTCCGTTACCTCCCTGTGTCTTTCAACCAGGCTATTGGCGCCACCACGCCCTTCTTCACCGCCGTCTTTGCCTACCTCATGACTTTCAAGAGGGAGGCTTGGCTCACCTACGTCACCCTCGTTCCTGTTGTCACTGGAGTCATCATCGCCAGCGGGGTATGAACCACCTTTTCTCCTTTTTTTTTTTTTTTTGACTTTGAATTCAAATTCACTGATTTTGTGAAGAATTGGTGCCAAAATGTGGATGCGAATCTCATTTAATGTAGCTAGGAATATGTAATCTATGTACGTATATTTTTTGTTTCCGAGCTCGTGGGGTTAATTGTCTGTGTGGCTTGGTCTCTGTCTTTCACTGTCATGTGATTGAAAGGCAAATCCTTTTTACATTCCATGGAAGTTGATAGACATGCCTACTTAAGTTTGAGATCTGTGACAGGGAAAGAACCACGTATTTAAACGTTTATAGAGTTGACCAATTAATTTTTATTTAGCTCGGCCTAATACAGCTACTTGGCTTCACTGGGGTGAGTTATTTGCCTTGGAATTCAGAAGATGATGCAAAACTTTGCTATAGTGACTTTGAGGCTATGGAAGATTATTAAGGGTCCTGAATTTGACCCGAAAACCGTGATTTTTGTTATTGAGATTTGTCTAGAAAATTTGAGTTTTGCTCGTCACTGCTTCAAGTAGTTCAATTTGTGTTTGGGGGAGGGGGGGACCTTCTGTTTTGTTTTTTTGTTGAGATGTAATTTCTTGTGCGAGTTTTTAATCTTTTCTCCCGTTTGTTTCCATGGCTATAGGGTGAACCAAGTTTCCATTTGTTTGGATTCATA
The DNA here is from genome assembly GCA_038430175.1 of Ficus hirta. Taxonomy (NCBI): domain Eukaryota; kingdom Viridiplantae; phylum Streptophyta; class Magnoliopsida; order Rosales; family Moraceae; genus Ficus; species Ficus hirta. The sequence goes on along the minus strand of CM076594.1, from coordinate 6,670,319 downwards.
ATTTGTATTGCTGCTACGGCTGCAAGGGCACTCAAATCAGTTCTTCAAGGGATTTTGCTTTCTTCTGAAGGGTAAGCAACTATTATGCTTCTTGATTATTTTGTTAGAGCTGTTAGGCATGTTTTAATTTCTGGAATCAAGTACTTTTTGCAACGATTAACTGGATACTGAAAGACACGTGCTTTTTATTCAAGGGAGAAGCTGAATTCTATGAACCTGCTTCTGTATATGGCCCCTATAGCCGTGGTCTTCCTGCTTCCTGCAACACTAATCATGGAAGAAAATGTAGTTGGCATAACGCTAGCTCTTGCAAGAGATGATGTCAAGATCATATGGTATCTACTATTCAATTCAGCGTTAGCATATTTTGTGAATTTGACCAACTTTTTGGTCACGAAACACACCAGTGCTTTGACTCTTCAGGTATGCCCTGCTTTCTTCTGTATGCTCATTTTTCTTTATTGCTCTGGAACTCTAGATTCCCGTGAATGCTGCCATGCATCTATGTGTCTGTAAAAGTATTTCTTTTGCACACTAAGACATAGTTTTACTCTCAAGATATCATTTTAGTTTTCATTAAATTTAAAAATGGATCTAATTATTTAGTTAAGGTGAGATGTGAATAGTTGAAAATGTTTTATTGTGACTGAAATTGCAGTACTTATTTTCCCGATCAACCTTTTCTTGTTTTGGTTGATCAGTCTTTGTTGGAAAATAAGTCAGTCCCCTTTATATGACAGATAAGTCATTGCTATCCTTGATGCCTATGGAAAGGATTGGATCGTTGAGCAAAAAGTAGTGTTATAGGGGACCATTAGTAAAATCATTGTACTGAAGATGAATGCATAATAAGAATAGAAGAACAAATTGATAAAGTTGTTGACTTGTTATCACTTGTCATATACGGGACCATTAGTTAAATTATTGTTCTGGAGATGATTATGTGATAGAAGAAATATCAAAATGGAAAGAGAGTAATCGAGAAATGTTAAGACGGAATGAGTTAGAGAAAGGGCCGCTGGGTCTTCTTTCCTTTACTTTTTTGGGAGTGGAAATAATTAGACTTGTGTCCCAGTTTGTACTATGGTAGTCATTTAAGTGGTAAATAATATTAGTCTGCCATTTAATTGATGATTTGATTTTGGGACATTTGGCTCTAGTTGAAGGGATTCAGGCGTTTGTGAAAAGTCGTTTAGTTCGTAGCGAAGTGAGACATTCATATAGTTTATGCTACATAGCTGGAATACAGTTTTGACCAACTTGGAACCACTTTTTCTTAAATGGTTTTGTTAATAGCTTTTGGTATTGATTTTCAAGTCTGGTTTTCCTTATGGAGTGGTTTATCATCTCCCTACAATTTGAACAAAATAGATTAAGACATTGATTTAGGTATTTTCAAAACTAAATGGATGCTTAAGCTTTTTTCTCTATCGCCATGTTTTTGCATTGTTACGTACAGTACGGATTCCTTTTTCTTAGTTGGTTCTAACTACATGCATTATATGGACAATTTGCTTTCTCTTCTTCCCAAAAGTTTTTTCATCGCTCCGATTCTGTAAAAGACATGGCATCATTTTCTTTGTTCAACTTCTCCGAAGAGTTTTAACTTGTCTATGAAATGCATTCTTACATAAACACACAAGCTTGAGATCTATGGTAAAACATATGTGGGTGTCTCTGCAGGTGCTAGGAAATGCAAAGGGAGCCGTAGCGGTGGTGGTTTCGATTTTAATATTCAGAAATCCTGTTTCTGTGACCGGAATGATGGGTTATTCTCTTACAGTCATCGGAGTTATCCTTTACAGTGAAGCCAAGAAACGAAGTAAATGATACAAACACCCTGGGAAAAAGCAGTAACTGGATTTCCCAATATGTTTTGATTTTTCTTGTTTGCAAGAAAAATGCAGCAGCCTATCTTGGGGGCAAAGTTTATTCCACATGCTTATCGGTCGGTGACGGGCCCTCGTTTTTTTTATTATTTTTAAATCCCTCTACATTCTTTTTTTTTTCCCTACCCGGAAACACTTTCAAGTGTTTCCATTTGTATCAGCAACAACGCAGGAAATTGGTTGATAGGAAAATTTAATAAGTGACTGAATATGTCTTCTCTTCTCTATTATTCCCAGCTTAGGGGTTATGAAGGAATATGCTCTTTTTTATCCTTTATTCTTTTGGCAAAAGGGTTGTAGAATTGGTCTCCACACACTCAGTCTGTTATTGACATTTCTTGTATTGATTAATTAATGAAAAGCAGCTATAATTTTACAATTCCATTCTGCTCTCGTACACGTGATTGCTGAACTAGCTCCCTATGAGTTCATACCCTCAGATAAGATCTGAATTTATTTTTATTTTTTATTTTTATTTGTTTATTTATTTTGTTGAGAAAAAAAAAATGGGAAAACTTGACAACAGCTTGGAGGTATGGGAAAACTTGAAAGCTTGAGGATAATTGAAATGACCTTGCCCTGGACCTGAAGACTCAAGACACTGAACTGGGTTCATCAGACAATTTCTCGGTAACAGTCATATATCTATTCTAAGTGGCTGATTGGTAATATCGCGTTTGTATCACCAAAATCACACAAATGGAAGCAAGGTTGCATAATCCCTATACGGCAAACCGCGACGGTCAATAACATATTTACTAGTAAAATCTTTCAATATCAGTTTTCTAAGGTTAAAGTGAAATTACTCAACATCCATTACTTCTATTTCCGCTTTCGCATCCACCTGAGGCTTGCTTTCGCCGTTAGCTTCAGTCTCCTCTTTGGGTTTCTTTATCTCCAACTTCGGCTTAACATCTTCCGAGACATGTTCAATCTTGGGCTTGACATTGTTTAGAGGCTCGGTCTCGGCTTTCAGTTTGATTTTTGGCTTGGTTTCCACTTGAGGCCTGGTATCCTGCCGTCGAGCTTCAATATCCTCCTCTTCTTCAATCTTGGGAGCCAAGTAGAACCTTATGTGACCCATCTCTGCAACTTTGTACTCGACTACAACCGGCAGTTCAGAAGACAAGCTGATTGTCACTTGGTTCGCCAATGGGGTCGCCTTTGTGAATGAATTCATGTACCTCAGCGCAAAGGTCAAACTTACTGGTTCTTCCATCTCTATAATGGTGGCTTCTTCAGGCTGTAGATAAGATTACGAATATCATCTCCTGTGTCAATGCCTAATATATATCTAGTAAATATCAAACAATCAATGTATAGAACATTACTAGTAAAAGAAAGTTTGGTTTAAGCTGAGGGTTGAAACATTTTCAAGGACAAATGTGAAGCAAAAGTTGACCTTGTCCACAGAAGTATTGTGTCGGCAAACGATATTAGCAGTTCCAATATCACCTCTGGTAGAGAACTTTACACCTTCCTTGGTCACAGATATCACGACTGCAACAAACCCATTTGCCCAACCAAAGTCACTATGTCTAATAGAATAGACAAAGAAAGGAACTGTAGTCTGTAGACATTGTGACAGAGAGAACTACCAGTATCACCAATGGTGCTAAGATCTTTGCAAATCCGAGCAAACTCGGTGGACGGCATCCGAACAATGGCCTGAAACTCTGCCTCTGGAATCCCCAGATGCTCGCTGTCGATGTCCATCAACTTCATCTCAAAATCGGCAATCTTATCTTGATCTTCATTCCCCAAAAGAATTTTTGCATGGCGAGAAAGCAAACACAAACCAAACTCGTATCTAAGAAACCTTAAGCAAGAACAACTAATCATAGACAAAATCTCTTCAATTTTTCAATTTTCTAAACCCATGTACACTCTTAATACCTAATCCGACTATCAAAAACTATTGATAATGAACAATCATTCAAGGATAACGAAAATCAAATAAAAATTCCTACATTTCCTCCAAAATTGAAAAAATGAAAACAAAAACAAGCCAAAATCTAATCAATTTCCAGCGATTTCCCAAATTTTGCGACTATAATCAATAAATCATTTTCCAAGATTTGGAGGGATTAAGTAAATATCAAAGGCAGAATCATTTTCTTCGGATTTTCCAAGATTTGGAGTGATTAAGTAAAATCAAAGGCAGAAAATGAAGAAATTAAAGGGGGGAACTGACTGGGGCTTTCGAACATGAAGGTGACGGAGTCGGCGGAGTCGTCGGCCTTGATGGTGACGATGTCGTCGTTGCCGGCGCACTTGAGCATCTTGGCCATGTTGTTGAGGTTCATCCCGAGGGAGAGGTTCCGGTCGCACCGGTAGTGCTCGAACCCCTCCGACCGGAGAAGCAGCGCCACCAGCGCCACGTGGCTCGAGTCCATCGCCTGCAGAGAGAACCCCGTCGCCGAGCAGTCGAAGTTCGCATCGTTCACCAGGTCCTTTAGGGATTCCAGAACCTTCTTCAGAAGCCCTCCCTGGACCAGCCTCAGCTCCAACATTTTTCACCCCCAAAATTCTAGAGAGAGAGAGAGAGAGAGAGAGAGAGAGAGAGAGGCTTTACAGTTATGTTAAAGCCATTGCTTTGTTTATTGTATTCCCGAACGGCATGGGCGGGAAACAACAGCGTATTCCCGCCAGAAACAACTGCCAAAAACGACGTCGTTTTTGTCGTCGTCGTCGTTTTTTTAAACATAAACATATTTTTATTCTTTCTATTTTAAATGCTATTCTAAACAGACACTATTTCTACGGGGGTTTTTTTTTTTAATTGTTTTTATTAAGGCAAAAGCACTCACAAAACACGTAGGTAGAATGGAAAAAAGTTTGATGAATAGTGGTGTTCTTTATAAGCACGTGTGACGAATAAAAAAAAAATTTTAAAAGGCGATCATCTTGATTACTAGAAGATCATAAAGCATTTCCTTAAACAAAAATAGAAGAATTAAAATTAAAAAAAAAAAAAAACCATAGGTTTTTAATAGAAGAAATGTTGCTCTCATGGACGAAAATATCATTAGTCGAAATATTGGTACTCTAAATTTACGAAAATATCGGAGAAAATATCGTTATAGTAGATGCCATTCCAGGAGGAGGGAGAGAGAGAGACCGCCCAAGGCCGTGAGAACAGGCAAGAAGGGTCTTGGTATCGGTGACATGCTGGGAGCCACTTCACAGAGAGAGATTTGCGTCCTCTGCAGTGTCAAATATGGTTAGCGGCAGAGTCATACATGACCGAGTGTGAGCTTGCGCTCCTAATGAACTTTTATTTTATTTTATTTATTTATTTTTCAACTTTATCTCTAAAAATTTTATATTTTTCTTATTTTATACTTATCAAAAATTGATTACCTGTGGATAAATCTTTAAAAACTTTATCTTTTAATGTAGATCTCCATTGAAGCAATAAATTGGCTTCAACGAGAAGGAAGAAAATGCGTGGGTCGTATGGGGGAATAGAAAAGTCGAGTCCATAAGAGGGAAACTGGGGAAATGCTCAAGATTGCTCAAGAGACTGTTGACTGAGTTGAGGTTGAGCAGATAATGAAATCCGAGGTTGATTGCAAAGCGAGTTAGCTTCCTGGGAATCTGGTCCTTCCCCCCCCCCCCCCCCCCCCCCCCCACAACTAATTTTCTCTCTCTCGATGTGAACAGAGAAAGGTTATTTCTTTAATTGCTCATCAGTGTGCTCATTTGTAAAGCGACATGTCGTTGGTATTTGAAATGTTGCTGTCGTCTAGGTGATTCAACAACATGTCGTTCATTCAGAGGTTTACCTTACATTCTTTTTAAGTACTTTTGCGACATTTTCGCTCTTTAAAGCCAAAACCAACACTTTTTCACTGTAAAAATCTACGTTGTTATTCATCTAAATTCCATTCTCGTTTAACAGTGTAGTTCGCCTTTTTTAAGCTGAAAACAATCTCGGTTTCAAAATAAAAATGAATCAAGATTATAGAGACTAGAATAATAACAAGAGCAAACATGAACAATTGACATGCAAAACAAGTGAATACTAGCATAGAAAAACTTGATTCTTATGTTTAAGTTGGTCACAAATTTTTCTGAAACTTTTCGGTACGAGTAAGCTGGAAGCAGCAGGCAACAAAAAACAACCACTGAATTTGTAGATAGCCAACATGAACTTGCATAAAAGGTCCTAAATAAGTCATACTACAGCCATGGAATTCACATCCCAGATAATACAAACAAGCAAACACGAGAAGATGTCTAAATCTAAGTACTGAGAAGAACAAAACATGGTGTTTAGCGGAAGAAAAACACGTTTTAGTCGGTCAGCCACCATGCGAGGGCATCATACCGTTAGGGAATTAAGAAAAACACGCTTGAACAAAAGGAGAAATTAAAGTCATTCATAGAACAACACACATTAGTATTCCCTTTTCGGAGAGAAACATTACTTAGGATTTGGGACCAGAGGATAATGGACCTCGACCTCTAGCCGGTTCAAGCTTGAAAATGCCTTTCTTGATGAGCTCAGGCAGATTGTAAATCCTTGAGCAATCACCCGTGTCAAGCTCTTTCTTATGTTCATTGCAGTACAAGGCTCCCTCAAACATTCGATGGTCGGATACTTGTAGGGGACATCCATGGCAGCACTTGAAACATGCCCTGTGAAAATTCAGGCCGTTCGCTATCAGCTGCGCAAAGTTTTCGTAACATCAGCGTTATTTATATCAATATAATCGCATGTATCACGAAATGGCAATTCACTTCATCAGGGTAATGACTTCAAATACGTTTAAATGTAGTAATTGCATCACGAAACGTCAGAGACATGCTCTCTCTCTCTCTCTCTCTCTCTTTCTTTTTCCTTTTCTTTTCAAGACCTTAAAATGTGAGATTCTAGAAACATGCTCTATCTTGTGTATGAATCTCCAATCGGGGAACAAAATAAGCATCCATGTTAGGACATGATCACAACAAAGAGATATTTTAAGATGTTGGGGATTAGGATCACACCTTCTCCGGTAGATAGACGGTTTTGCCACAAATGAAACATTGGCCTTCTACACCACCAAACAAATGGCGGTTGATATTCTCGGAGAAATGGCGGCCGCAGTACCAGGTTCCATCAATCTCTGCACAGTTAGTTGGAGAGATGTCGGCACATCCCTCATGGAAGCACTTGAAACAGGAATTGTGATGAGTCTTGCGCTTCACTTCAACCTGAAAAGTTTTTTAATATACAATCAAGCCAGCGTTATTATCATGCAAGGTCAGAAATTGACAATTCCACCAATTCCATTAGTGAAAAAGCTTATCCATGAAGTGAAAAAAATGTTACAAAAGGATGCTTCATCGAGTACAAAAATTGAGTTTAAAGCAAGATATGTATAAAGTTCCAAGGAATGATATGTTCAAGCTGTATAAGGTTGCAAAACAACGTCTTTGTCTAGTTATCGGGTTTGCTCGAGGTGCAAAGTTTTTGCCCAAAAAATATCCTGGGTTTTCAAAAGACTTTGATTTCTTGCAGATTTTTTGCTCAATTTTCCCACTGTTAAAAGGGTGGGATTTGTAGTAATAATAATGATAATAATAATAACAATAAAAGTTCAGCATCTTGTTTGTGTGTGTGTGGATGCAGGATGTGCAAGCCAGAAGTGTAGCTAAAACAGCGAAAAACAAGAAAAGAAAAAAGTTGAGAACGCTAAATCTACATATTCTCATATTTTTCGCCTCTATATTTTCCCAAAATCCAAACAGAAAACTCAAAAAACGAAAACAGCAACAAGCGTATGACCAAAAGTTGAAACAAAACAAACTCCACACACATATTTTAACTAGTTAATTTTCCAAGATACTGAAAGAGTTAACAACAGCCACAAACTGAGTAACTTATCAGCCTAAAAACCGACATTTTCAGACCCATATACACATCAAGCTCATAGAGATTTTGATATAAATATACCATCTCCAGTGAATCTCCGGTCTGACCACAAGTCCCGCATTTGGCTTGTTTCCCAGATGACGCCATAGCACGTCAGTTTAATTTGTTCCGGAAAAACAAAAACAAAAAAACAAAAAAACAAAAAACAAAAAACAAAAAACAAAACCAAACCAAACAAAACGAACTTCTGAAAACACTAGTCATTTACTCAAAAAAAAAAAAAAAAGAAGAAGAAAATAAAACACTAGTCAAGAAGGATTAAACACTAGTAAAGCAGTGATTTGAGCAATGAGAAATAATCAAAGTTTCTGAAACGGCTATAAATCTTGCTGAAGAGAGAGAGAGAAGAGAGAGAAAGCATTACTGTTAGAGAGAGAGAGAGAGATTGCGTGAGCTTCAAGTTTTTTTTTTTTTTTTTTTTTTCCTTCTCTCTTGAGGACTGAGGAGGAAGACAATGGGGTCAATGAACGGCAATGATTTATAATGCCCGAAAACGACAATAAGGTTATTATTTTTGTTATTATTTTTAAAAAAATTTCATTTGTTTTTCCATTGGAACTTATAAACGTGACGTCGTTGAACTGCAATGGGATTTTCTGGGATTTTTTCTTTTTCTCTTTTGTTCCCTTGAATCAGTAAGACAGTAATTTGTTTTTTCTACTGCGAGTAAAAAGACGGTGCTTTCTTTTCTGGTCATTGACCGTCTTGTATACCCAATAGGGAAGGACGTTTTTCACCTTGGTTGGAAAATTTTACTCACGCTGGAAACCTTTTTTTTTTTTTTTTTTGACCTTTTTGTGTGTGTATTTCTTTTTCCCCTATATTTTGCAGTTAATTGAAAAAGATTAATGTGCTCTAAAAAACGAAAAGTGTTCATATTACCTTATTTTTAGATTTTTTTTTTTTTAAAGATCTAATTAGTAGAAAAAGGAAGGTGGAACGTTTGAAACAGATTGTACGAATCTATTGCATTAGAATCAGTAATTTGACTGGTCAAGAACTAAAATTTTTTATTTGCAAAATATCTTGGTCATTTCCAAACGACTTGTCGTTGCTCCCTCTGAAAGTCTTGCTATTTTGTAGTCTATTTACATGGACGACGTTTGGTTTCTTCGTTTAATTTTTTGTTTCAATTGCGATTGCATTTGTATGTAAGGTAGAACAGAGAATATTTGGTAGTGATTGGCGTAGGTTCTATAAATTTCTTTTTTCTATCTTTCTTCTGTCAAAATAAATAAATAAATAAATAAATAAACAAACATTAGACTTTTTGCAATGGAAAAAATGTTGCTCAAACTGAAACTACATGCAGTTTTATCCTTTGAGAGCCGCTTGACGATTCTAATAAAAACGACAGTGAACTGTATTTTTCTGTGCCAAACGATAATCCTTTCTCGTTTTTCACACAAGATGGTATTGTGATGACATTGTACGACATGCTGGTTTTATGCTATCTATCGTTGGGTAAAAAGCATGTCGTTTGTACAAAATTCAATGTATAAACTTTTTTTTAATGATGATGTCGTATTTTGTATTTTAAGACTACTCTCTCTCTCTCTCTCTCTCTCTCAAGTTATAGTCTAAAACATTGTAGTTCAATTCAAAAAAATTAATTTATTCTTCATATTTCATAAATTGATGTTCATTATATATGTATTTATAAATATTTTCACAGTTACGAAGAAAGCATCTTGCCAATGTGTATCTAAATTTGTTGTCGTTTGTGCCAAAAAAAGAAACTACTATTACATGCGATTCTATAATCACAAACTACGTTGCAAAAAATATTAGAGAAACTAGACCAAACAACAACAAAAAAAAAAAAAAAGGACAATTGACATGGAAAATACTATACATTAAACGATTCAAGTTACGTTGTAGAAGTTTTGAAAATGTTTTTTTCTTCTAAAATTTTTTCATTGTTATAACGAAGAAGCAACGGAATACAACCACTGAAACATTTTTCCAAACAATTTGAAGATAGGCAATGCATAAAAACTTGCTACTAAATTGTCATCTCGCAACCGTTGGAAAAATATATTGAGCTAGAGAATTAGAACCAAAAGTTTTGCGTAGTACTGTTTAGGAGAAGAAAAACACACTCTTAACAAAGACAAATAGTGTTTAGGGAAAGTAAATCACACCGTTAAACAAAGCCAAGATAATTCGTTGCAACCGCACCGCATTTTTTTTTTCCTCCCTCATACTCAACGCCTTTGTGCTGCTGAACCAGAGGAAGATGCAGGGTTCGACCGATCAAACAGATGGTAATACCCTGCAGTCTTGAAATTCCCTTCCTTCTTTGCCTCGCGGTTACGGCTGTTGCAGTACCAGACTCCACAAAAAACGATATAGTCAGACGGGGACATTGATGTACACCCCTTCGATCTGCAAAGTTTTCATACAAAATTTGGTGTTAAAGTGTAAATTACGTGATGCTTATGATTGTAAGAATTGGTAGAGGTTACAATATACTATGTTCTCGAGTTAGTTCGCATATATATATATATATATATTTTTTTTTTTTCTCTCCTTTCCCCTAACGCTTTTGCGCCGTTGAACGAGAGGAAGATGCCGGTGTCGACCAATCATACAGTTGGCAATACCCGGCAGTTTTGAAGCTTGGTTTAATTATAAAGCTTTATTATGAATATCTAGCGTTGTTCAACAAAAGTTGCATTAACATTTACCACGACGGTTTTTTGTCCATCTTATTCGACAGTTTTGGTTGGGAAGAAACAATTATGGGGCTTTCGAAAGACTTATCTTACAGTGCAAGGGTACAATGGCCATAACCATCTATGTTGGGATTCTTGGGACATCAAATTAAAGAAAGAGATATGTTTAACGATCTTGGGAATTGGAACCACAGATTCATACCTTCTCCGATAAAGGGAGGGACGGCTCTACGGCAAACAGAACAATTGTCTTTTGTTCAGCGTTTCATTTCCTCGGAGAAATGAGAGTAGCAATACAGCGTTCCATCAATCCCCGACGACACCATACAGTTGGTTTGAGACAAGTCGGTACATCCCACATGGACGCACTTGAAACAATCATTGTGATAAGGGGCGGGACGCCTTTGCTAGGCTTCTCCCCTTCGTCCATCCGGATTTGATTCCCATTACCTCCCCTTAGACCTTCGGTTGTTGAAGCATGGTTTGATAATGACAGGGTAGGTCCTGCATCCGTGGACGACCGAGAGAAACTAACATAAAAGACCTATCCTTGTCATACCTAAGAAAAGGGGTTCATGTCTGTAGGACTAAAAGCCTGAAAATGATAAGGTTATCCTAGATCCTTTTATTCACAAAAAAAAAAGAAAGTGTTATGGATGTGTGCACTTGTAATTTTTTCCTCGTTTTAATGAAGATGTAACGTTTAAAAAAAAGGGAAAAAAAAAACATTTTTAAGGACTACATACTTGGGAACTATGCTAGTAGATTACACGTGTCGTTTCAGTTAAATAAACGACATCATATATTTCAGGAATTTGTTGTCGTCTAAATTTTAACCACATGTCTAATGCGTTCACAAAACGCGTCGTTGCTTGTCTTGAACAACAAAGAACGACGTGTTACTTTTTTGGTCTAACTACATGTTTTCCAATTTTATAAAACGAATAAAATGCAACATTTATCCTTGTATTTTTGGAAATGCGATTTTTCCCCTCCATAATTGGAAACTGATTTATTTGGAATTAACAACTGAATACATGGAGATATATTTTTCAAAGTACGAATATGACTACATATATATTTTTTTTCCTTTAAAATCTATTTCCGGAAGATATTTTGGGTGTTAATGGATTTAGGGGAGCACAGGCGGAGATTTGTAGACGGGACGGTGCAGTGCGTTGCGGTTTTGTAAAATGGTGGTTTGTAAAAAATTCAAACCGGAACCACCCGTTATACATGACGGGTATGATAGTTTTTTCAGCAGGTGATTTACGGATGGTTTGAATCTTACTAAAAAAAATGAAAAATTTATTGAGAAATATTTTTTAAAAGATAATTTTGAGATCATGCTTTTGGTATGCTCATTTTATGAACTTACTAATTTTTAAGTTAAAAAAGATCATCAAATATCAAACACTTAACACCATTCGTATTTAAGAAAATCTCAACACAATTATAACAGGAAAAATAAGTAATATATAACGAGTAGGGTGGTTTGAAAAAAAAAAAAGAACCCAAACCGGATCGTCAATAATTGCTCATTTAATCTACAAACTTTTAACCTTATGCAACATGAACTTTTTTTCGTAGTTGGAATGTCCTTAAACTTTTAAGATGTTGTAACAATAGTTCTTTCCGTCAATTTTTAGATGGAATCTGTTAGTAATTTAGTCAAAACATAGTGCTAACTATGAAATATGTCAAAAAATTAACGGAAATGACTACTGTAGCAACGTTTTTAATAATTTATGGTTATTTCAATCATGACAAAAAAGAACATATAATACCCATAAACTATTAAAATATTGTTTTAATAGTCATTTTTGTTAGTTTTGAAATGGAATATGTTATTAATTTAGTTAAAAAACGATGATAATTAACAAATTTCATTCAAAAATTAACATAAAGGACTATTGTAGTAACATTTTAATAATTTAAGGACATTCCAGCTACAAAAAAAAGTTCAGAGACTAAAATTACATAAAATTAAAAGTTCAGAAATCAAAATTGCACAACATTTTAACCTAGCAACTTACCCTTATTATTATTATTATTTATTATTATTTTATCCCTTCATTTACAGAAACACATGGATATATGCATTATTACAGGGTAAAAGCATAAATCACAAGCAACAAATGAAGAAGTTTCCTTGTTCATGATTTTTGTTCTCATAGTAGCTAAGTTAACAGCATAATAGGTGGATGCAAACGGAAAAATCCATTGGGATTAATTCAGCGGACTCGAACTTTTAGATTTTTAAATATATAATATAACACTAATCTAAAGCATGTGCATAGCACATGTTAGATGCATTTAAAAAATTTTATCTACATATTGAAAATTTAATATAAATTTAAAAAATAGACCCATAAAAAATAAGACCTAAAAAAAATAAATAAAAATAAAAAGAGAGAGAGAGGGGCATGAAAAAATACCAAAAAAAAAAAAAAGATAAAAGGACTTAAATGGAAAAAATTGACTAATACGGAAAAGGATTAAATTACAAAAAAAAATAAAAATAAAAATTGGGCCAAAATAAAAAAGAAAATCGAAGGATTAAAAAATAAATACAAAACATTTCCGTCAATACAAAAAAGGAATAAGTTGTAAAAAAATTAGGACAAAATAAAAAAAAAATCGAAAGACTAAAAAAGGACTAAATTGTAAAAAATTATAAAAATTGGGTCAAAATAAAAAAAAATAAAAAATTAAGGACTAAAAAGCAAATACAAAACATTTTTGTCCAAAACAGACAGTTTTGGACAAAAATGCTTTGCACAGTTTAGCGTATTGTGTTTTCTATATATAGTTATAGATACATGCAAAACGGGTACCTTATTTATTGTTTATTTAAAATAAAAAAAATGTATATATATATATATATATATTTTTTTTTAATCCCCTGAAAATTTCCTTAAAGCAGGAGTAAGAAGCAAAAAGAAATTTGAGTACTTTCTATGTCTTTGTAACAAGGCAAGATGACCTTACTTGCATGTGTAAGGTTCTGAATTTGTCATTTTACAACCGTTGGATTTGCACATCCAATATACCAAACAAACACAAAAAACATGCCCGACACTGATGAGCCCGAAAATATAATAAGAGAAGGAACCAAGTTTTGCCAGTCCTCCACCATGTAAAATCATGGTGTTGAGGGGAAGAGAAAAAAACACACACACTCTCAAACCAAAGAAGAAAAAGTCATTGTAAGTTGTAACCACACCACAAGTTTTTCTTTTCTTATTGCATTTATGCTTCGGGAACAGTGGCCGGCGCCACTCCACGTTTCATGGATGCGGACTTGAGGACATGGTTGTAATTCCCTTTCTCCTTGAATAGCTGGGAGAAATGGTGCTTGCAGTACAAAACTCCTTCCAGTGCGGCGTAGTTAGACAGAGTTATGGCGCAGCCACCATGGGAGCACTTGAAACATGACTTGTGATAAGTCAGGCTTTCCACCGTCACCTGCAAAATTTTCATCACGCGTTACACAATCCAAATGCTGGTGTCATGAATTAGAAGTGATTCCGAGATATGATGGTCTCTAAAGGTAAATCCTAGCTTTGAAGGTAGCTCCTACTTGTTTAATCCATCGACACGATATTTTACTTGCACCATCATAGCACATTTCATCAGGCGGACGCTTGTTCGTGGTACAAGTTTTAAAGGCAAACTAAGCACCACCAATAATCAATGCTCTGAACCATAAAACCCATGAATCTCCACTCACCGCGGCAAATTCACATTTAACGCTTCAGCTCACAGCACTAATGTAGTAATCTTGAATTCAAATCACGTTCAGATTTGCATATGAGCAGATTGAATACACTTTCTACCCTCCCAAAATTGGAAATAACAACAAGGAAATATCAGAGACAACTATGAAAAGCACGATATAAAGAACACGCACGCCTTACATGTGTGGGTGTGTAAATCACAAGTGCATCCAAAGTGAAACCTTAATCTTTGTACCATGAAATTGGAATAACAATACCGAGACGTTGCCATAAATAGATAATCTAATTTCTAAGATCTTGAGATCTCACCTTCTCCAATGGATAGGCGGTTTTACCACAGGTTGCGCATTTGTCTTGTGTTCCGGAGAACATGCTAGCAGCTTTGCTAGGTGACCGAGTCTGAGAAAAATAAGAGAGAGATATTGAAACTAATTGTTTTTCATTAATTCAACAATTTCTTATTGCAATCAAAGTTTGAGCATTTTAATCAATGCAACGTCGTCGCGGAGGTCATTTACCAGTTCAGGAGTTAACTTCTCAGCTGACTTCGCAGCTGTTGAAAATGAAAACCACAGCAAATTAAAGAAAGGTAACAAAACGAACACTTGGGATAGAAATCAATTAAAGAAATTTCTCAGGCAAGAGGAAAACACATACGCGACACGAAGTTCTTGTTGAAACTACCCGTTTCCTTGAAGAGTTGCTCGAAATGAGGCTTGCAATACAGAACCCCTTCCATTGAGGAATAGTTACTCAACTGAAAACACAAAATTAATACACTTCATGAACAACAAGCACAAACTTCAAACCACAAAATCTCGAGTTTCCTAACATCATAAATCGGAAATCATTCAACCAATCGCACCTGTATGCCAACATGGTCCTTACAAGTAAATCCTTAATACGACAATAAAGTACATTGGACAAAAACGACAACATAGTACCTTCAAAGTGCCTTTGCAATGGGAGCACTTGAAGCAAGACTTGTGGTAAGAAACGCCATCTGCAGATAGCTGCTCAACTGGATAAACTGTCTTATCACAAGCCTTGCATTTTTGTTGAGTGCCAGTGAAAGACATTATTATTATTATTATTATTATTATTATTATTATTATTATTATTATTATTATTGTTTTATATAATTTTTTAGATCTGGGTTCTTCTTTTCTCGACGCCCTCTCGCTGCTTTCCTCTTCAAAATCAAATAGCAGTTTCTGTTTGTCCAAAGCAAAGATGGGTTCGACACCAAGTCAAAAATGGAGACAAACAAAAGAAATGCAGAAGAGAAAACCTGTTTGGTTACTGAGAAACTATGTGAGAAACGAAGAAGAGAAACCAAAAACTTTTGAATTTTCAACTTTGTACACCCATTTTAATCAAAGCAAAGGCAAATCTTAATACACAAATACAAATTTATACCCAAAAAAAAAAAAAAAACTGATAAATTCCGTTCCACAGCTTCTATACGAAATCGATCTGAAATTTACAACACCCAAATAGCTAAAACTTACGGGGGGGGGGGGAAAAAAAAAAAAAAAGCCCTGATCAAATGGGCACAAGCATGTGTATGCAAATTGATGTAAGATCTGGTTATCAAAGGTGGTAAATTGAACTGAAAAAAAAATATATTTATTTTGAAGAAGAAAAAGCAAAGGCACTTACCCTTTTGAAACCAAGTTGAAAAAATGTTGGATCTTTGAGGCTAGGTGGACTAAAACTCCTTGATCAGAGATGAAAAAAATGAATCTTTTTTTTTTTTTTTTTTTTTGGCCTTAAAAATGGCAGAAAGATAGATAGATGGAAAAAAGAAGAGCAAAAATGGGTTTTGGAGGAAGAACAAGGAAAGGAGATTTAAGAAACAAGTAAAGAGATTGGACCACCTTTTTGCAGCGAAGTAGATGATCAGCAGCGAACCACGATGATATAGACCTCGAATAAGAGAGAGAAAGAGGGGAGAGAGAGAGAGAAGAGGAGAGAGAAAAGATTATGTTTTTACAGGAAAAATAAAAATGAATGAATGAATAAATAAATAAATAAAAAAGAAAAAGAAATATCTGTGCTGGAAACACTTTGTCTCCACTTTGTCCCGTTCAACGTCGACGCACTCTCTTACTTTTACACCGTTTTATTACTTTTGGGCCCTCTGATTGTGACCTATTTACATGTTGACCCCTCTTCTCCTTCTCGTGATCTCTTCTTCTTCGTTCAATTTTCCTCTTTTTTCTGTTATTTTTGCCTTTGTCTCCTTGTATTATTCACTATTCACACACCCTTCAATTCAATGCCAAAGGACGGCTACAAAATTGCTAGCCCAAAAAATTATAAAAACCAACTTTAATACTTACCAGTTACCACAATGATCCTAAAAAAGATGTTTCAACAATGGGTGGTGATCTAGGTTTAAAAAAAATTGTGGAGTTTCGTATGGAGACAACACTGTAAGATATATAATGTGTCCCATGAATATGATTTTTAAAATTGATAACCACCTTGTATTTTTACGTGGTGAGAAGTTGAATATACTCGTTTTCATTTAAGTGGGTCGGCGAGAATTTGAGTTTTTATCTAAATGAGCTAAATCGTTAGGTTTTTTTTTTCTTTAAACACGAGAGACATTAATATACCTCTCGCGGTTAAAATGTAATTAATGTTATAACTATTTTTTTAATAAATGTAATGAATTTTTTTAGGGAAAAAAGAAATTTTATTAAAATCTTAAACTTAATATAAGAAATCATAATATTTTTTGAGTTCTTGTCTGAATGAGCTGAATCGTTAGTTTATTATCATTTTTTTTTTTTGAAACACAAGGGACATGTAGGTATTTCTTGTCGCGGTCATGAAGTAATTAATATTCTAACTGTTTCTTGTTAAATAAACAAGTCTTTTTCATAATAAAAAATTTTAATTTATCGAAATACTTAATCCTATCCTTATCATAAGAAATCACAACCAAATTACAGCCAACCTTATTCAACTAACAAACATATAAACACACACACACACACACACACACACACACACATATATATATATTTATCCAAAACGTGCTTACAAGTACACGACAGTATACGTGTTAAATGTGTTACAGGTTTGGAGGGCATGGGAACAGAGATGATTTTGGTTAAGCACTAATAAAAGCTAAGCAAGTATTGATGAGATTAATATATATATATATATATATATATATGAGACTGATCTACTATCCGATACCCAATGGTATAAGACACTGTTTTGAAGATGAATTTCAGTTATTATAAATCTAAAATCATATAAAAGAAAATATAAATATGGGAATGTTGAAAAATATCCTATAAATGTGAATTCTCCCTATTTATATTTCATTGTATATGAATTCACATTCTTAATTAAAATTCATATTTATGTCAGTATAAATGTAAAATATCCTTATTTATATTTTATTCCGTATAAATTCACATTCTTAATAACTATAATTTACATTCATGTCAATTTACCTAATACCGCTTGATTCCGGACAGGAGACTTTACACACACACACATATATATATATATATATATAGATATAGATATAGATATAGATATAATATTGATGGGTTCTTCTCAGTACTATTGTCACTGCAGTTTTCACGAATCTCGGTTTAATTGGTGCATTGAGAGTTGAGACAGACAAACAAAAGCCACGCGGTTGAACTGTATTATAAGGGGGGCCCAAGATGATGACCTTTTTATGTCCCTTCTCATGAGACGTGACCTTTTAGAGGCCACCAAAAGTGATTCTCTTGTTGTGTTACAACTGCCAAAATAATCTCAAGCCTGCCTTAAATTTCGGTTCTAGATTGTTAATCCAATATCATAATACTATTTGGAGTAATTCAGGAAAAAATTTTTGGCATTGCTCTTTTTCTTTACGTGTAGTAATCTGTTTTCAAGATTTGAGTATCACATTTCTCATTAAGACGCACTTCATCTTTACGGATTGATCTAGCATCCCTTAGCATTATATTGGGGGGGAAAAAAAAAACCCCCCTTAAAAATTGAAGATTTTGAAGTTTATATTTTTACTAAATTATCTCTATAAATTTTAAATCATGAGAATAAATTTTGAAAAAGTGCATAAATGAGTGATACCTTAAATGTGGATCCATGAATTTTGTCGTTGTTGTTAAATGCATTTGTGATTCTTGAACTTTATTGAGGTTTTGGTTCAGTTTAAATATTTTAAAAATTGTACATTTATGCGTTTGTGGTTCTTAAATTCTATTAACATTTTCAGTTTCTGCGTGTAACAATTAAGATAATTAACGTATTGCTATTTTCTCATCTCTAATAAAATTAAGTTATGAAAAGGCTTTTACGGCATGCAATAAAGGTGAGATGAGCCACATTTAAAAAAAAAAAAAAAGTGAGATGAATTCTCAAGTGGTTAAATGTCATGCTGTCTCATCTCCAACTATGAAAATTCACACATTTAATGAGGACCTCAAAAAGACTAAAAAAAAACCAAGCAAACAAACAAACTCAAGGAAGTATTGACATTATAATCAATAGTTCAAAAATCAAACTAGATGAATATCAAAGTCCCTCATCAAAATTGAGGGACATAGTAAGCAAATGGCAATTTATGGGGTCATATTTGTGTCAAGTTGAGACCATTACCCTTCGTGTCTTATTTTTAGAAAAAAAAAAAAAACAAAAAACAAAAAACCTTGACATACTCTTTCTATCCCCTAAATAGGTTGACAAAACACAACCTCGTAATATGAGATGAATCCCACAAAACGTTAGTGACTTGTAACATGTTAATGAAATGAATTTCATGCAATTTAGGGTTTTTTTTTTACATTTTGAAGGAAAAAGAACTAACTAGACCTATGCTTATAAAAATTTCAAATTGCATAACATGCCAAAAATATGATAGCCAAGAATTTCATAAATATTTTTTCATTCAAGTTCACACTGGTCGATTTCAAGTCATGAACAAATCCGACATGCACCGTTTTCCCAATATATTAATCCATGAAATTGAAATAAATAGGGTGTTTGGTATAATAGTTTGAGTTGAGATTTTTAAATTTGAATAATAATTTTTCTTAATTTTTTTAGAAAAAATAAAAAATTTTTTCAGACAAAAACAAAAAAAAAATACAATTTAACTTGAGTTAAATTGGAATACCAAACACCCTTAAAATAACATTCGTGTTATAACCCGTATTATCATCCAAAGCTACAAATTAAATATCAAAAGTCAGGACGCATATAAAATTTAAGTAAAAAATTAAACGGGGCGAAAAGATAATTTCCTTACACGGTTCCATTCCTCTAGCGGAGTGACAATTTACTGTAGACGTTCCATATTTGTTAGTGGGGAACCTCCCTAAACCCCTTTCCAAAATCTTCCATAACCGATTTCTTCCGAGTTACAACTCAAGCCGAGTCCGAAATGTCGGAATCGTTCTCAACCCTTCATGACCTAATCTTCCAGTACTCTCTTTCTTCTCCCTTTAAAAAATTCAAACTTCCATAACTTCTTTAATTTTATTTACATATTTATATTTCCTTCATATTTTTTACTTCCCAGGTTATCGGAGCCAGTTCGGAAAACCCTGTCGGAAACGCCATACACTCCGCCGGAGGGAAGTACAATCTCCGTCAAAGCCGTACTCGATCATCTTCTTCCCTCGCCGACAAACCTTCCCAACATCGGCGAGAGCCAAATTCGGGCCTCGATCAGAGACTTCGCTCTCGCGTGCGCTTTGCTCTCCTCATCGCAGTCCTCAACGCACGACCTCGTCTCATGGATTCCGGCGAACCTCTCGGCTTCAGCGGAATTGGCCATTCGCGGGCTCTCCAGAGCGTACTCCATCGCTTTCGGCGAAGCGAATGCGAAGAGGATCGGCGAATTGGGACTGGACTGTGGTGTGGTTCCCGAGGAGAAGAGATTGGTTGTGGAGTTGATGCCAGAGGTGTTTCCGTCGTTGAAGGACGCCATTAAAGAGAGCTCCATTGACAAGTTGGACGACGCCGATGAGGTCTCGGCTGCGTCGGCGAGAGCACCGGTCGGATTCGCCGTTGTGGCTGCTCATCAATTCAGATGGTTCGTTACACAGGTTTGAAATTCTGGCAGTTTTCTGTGAAAGTTCGAAAAGTTTATTAGTTGTTGGGTTTTGCTTGATACTTTGATTTATTAAGAATTAGATACAATAGAATTGAAGAAAATCAAACAAACACACGCAAAATTTATAGCGGTTCATCCTGAATTTCGAGAAGATTGCAAGAGAAATCACACAGCATGTAAAACCCGAACAACCGAAATTATATTAGTCTGCGTTAGGAGTATATTTAGGCTCCAAATATTAAACAGATTTATGTCATGATTTTGCAGATTGATAATCCACATTTGGGAAAGTTGAGTACTTTGGTGATTCCTTGTGCGCTTATGGCCCTCGATCACTGGTCTCCGGAAGTTAAAGTATGCGTTTCTAGATTTGTGTTCTTGGATAGGCTTTCGGTTCGTTGTTGTGATATGACATGTTTGCAATATTGCATTTGTCTTGTATGCTTGTATGTCTTTTATATGTTGTTTAGCCATTTGGAAAGACAGTGGAGGATGCTCAAAATGTATGCATTTTGTCAGCTTATGGATTGCGTTTTCTTATTGGGTTTGATTTCAGGGGCAGGGCATGGTTAGCTTTATACACATAGGGAAAAATGTGAGCGCATCTGAGCTTGGCTGGTATGGAGATGCAATTCTAGATGTGTGCTGCCAGAATATCGCTTCTAGTGATGAGATATGGCATCTTGTGGTCGAAATGTCTGTTATTCTTGTGACTTGTATCCAGCGGAGCAATCCTCGCAGTTCGTGGTATACTTGTTTGTCTTTTTTCATTTTGTTTGGATTCTTAAATGCTGCTTATAAGCTGTCAATGGTGTTTGTCGACATTGCTAGATGATATCTTCATTAGGTAGTGGTTGTGATTGGAAGGAATAATGTTGGTAACTAATTGGGGTTCCATCCAAGAATTAGGTATTGATTTCTTTTCAATCTTCGCTGGTTTGGTTTTGGGGACAATGTGTTATATCTAAGTGTTATTTTTTTAATGCTGCCTTTGTTGTTTCTTATCATTCCGTTTGTTCTTATCTTACTAGTTAGTGCTTATTTTTGTTGCAATAATTGGTTGTTTGTTCCTTGTTAATGCTTTCTATAGGTATGAAAGAATGCTAAATGAGATGTTGAGCCATTTGGAACGCCGACCAAGAAACAAAGATCGTCGTGTTGCATGGCTTCAACACATTGAGCCGCTTTTCAGTAGTGTTGGACTTGTATTATTAGCTCACTTTAGGCGAATCTTTCCTCTTTTCTTTCAATGGATGCGTGCTGATGATGACGAGACTGTTCTACTGGTAGGGAAGCATCTTAATAAAGGAATTTGGACGAAAGTTTTGGCATTTTATTTCAAACTGCATATTAACTCTAGGCCTGCAGTACACCATATGCTTGATATAATCTTGAACCAGATGTCAATGCTCCTGTACAAGTATTAACATACACATTTATAGGTATTGATAGATAGTACATCTCTAGGTGTTAATTCCGTAGACTTGTAAAGAACTGTTTTTTTAAGTAGTTTCTTGTAGTTACATCTTATCTGTATGTATGATCACCTTTCCATTTCCAATTTTATTTTTGTACAGGTTCTCAAACAGGTCCATACAGTCATAAGGATAACATGGATCAGGAACACGCCATATGTTGAAAGGTAAGTAAGAGGGCTCTGAAATGCCTCGAGCTCACAAGTACAATCATCTGTTAAATTTACCCTTTTCTCCTTTCTGTAACATTGAACATTTGTTCATGGGAATTTTTTGTCATATGAATTAATTTGGCATTTGTTTGTTGTCTAGGCTGGTCGATGAGCTTGCTGCTTTGTACAAGGGAGCATCATCGAAAAAGTCTCGTGAAGATATTAGAAGACTTATTTCTCAGATTCTGATTCTACTGCAGCAGTAAGGATTATACTCTTCAACTTGTTTGTGGCAAAAGCTTATACGGATCTCATCCTTGATTTAACGTTCTTTTTTTTTTTTTTTTTTTCCCCTTCCTTCCCTGGACTTGAAGATGCAAAGGCTTGCAATTTGAAGCAGCATATGACAAGTACAGAGATGATCCAATCTTGAGCAACGTTGTTCCCTCTTTAAGCGGAAGATACACTGAAATGATGATAGATAACCTTGACGTTTGCACTCTCAAATGAGGGCTTAAAGCCATTGCGAATCCATCATGGGCTAGGAATCTATCAGCCATGCATTGTGGGCTAGAAAGTCGTGACCTTTAGGTATTTGAAATAGTTTTTACAATTTGTGTTTTAATGGCTTCCAGTCCTTTAGCTGTTGTTAAGATTCTTATATATACTCAAATTCCCTGTTATAAGGTTACTAAAACTGAAAGTAATTTTATATTTATGGTGATGCATGGCTATATGATGCAAATCCTCCAATGACAACTTGGTGCAGGTTTTTAGATGATCACATGCGAGTCTATCTTTCCCATAGAGTGATGCATCGCATTGGCTGATATACAAGTTACGACAGTGCCAAATGGTAATACTAAAACGTCTATGACTTGCAAACATGCATGATGCACATACAAGCATAACGCAATGTAAAATGAATTTAGAGAACTGTACAAATATTACAAATGAAAAATATTAGTTGTGATTTTATTGATTCTTTCACATATTCTTCGAAGCAATTTCCTTTACAATATTTGTCTCTTTTTATTGCAATAGATCGAACTCAAGAAAAAAATTAGCATAAAGCAAAAATATTTAGGCCCCGTCTGGTATCTCTTGGATATACGACTTTCTCATTTTTTTCACTCGTTCCCTGGCAGCACAACTATGTCATGTCATGACTATATAATTTCTGATCTGCCTGACCTGCTACTAGGGATGGGATTTGTTGGAACTAGACTAATCCTTCAAGTAGAATTGGTCAGGCTAGGGCCATTTTTGTTTCGTTGGTGGGTTCCAAAATTTCTTGATACACGATGGGATAGAGGTCGGAATGGTATCAATGATCTTTTTTTTTTTTTTAATTTATAATTGTAAGAAAAAGAAAAAGTGTGCTGTTTGGCTCTTTTCTGGATCCTTAAGTTTAAAATCAGTGAAAAGGATGGGACTTTGGGCAGGGAGATTTAGGCCATTTTTTTTTCTCTCTCTTTTGATAAAGTTGTGTACTTTTTGTTTTGTTCTATTGATAGCATTAATAATGTTTGGTCCCAGTCCCCCCATCATTGGAGTGTTTGTGGGTTTTTAATTAATATTCTCGGATCCAATTCTATGGTTAGTTGCTTAATTATTCATAGATGAAGCCTCAAAAAGTTTTTTTTTTTTTTTTCTTTTCTTTTCTTTTCTTTTTTTTTTTTTAAGTAAATTGTTTGGATTTGCTATTGATAATGCACTGGAGATATTTTTCATTTCAAACCTTGGCCATTTCCAAGGACTTCTCAAAATTGACCTTTTAAAACATGTCCAAGTGGATTGGATATGAGATATATTTGTTCGAAAAAGTTTTTTTTTGTGCTTTTCTTTTTTTCAATTTTGAACAAATAATTGAGGAAGGGGAACAGGTGCGGGGTATTTTGGGGTTTTTGGTCTGAGAATGGCCATTTATTTTCATATTAAAATTCTGGATTTTCTTATTATTTTTTCCCCGTCTATCTAGGAGTGGTCAGTTCCCTCCATCCACTTCCATAAGGGCACAAACAATATAAAAGATCAATTATCAAAAAAAAAAAAAAAAGAGAGAGATTTACAACAACATTCGGAATCTGTAACCAACTACCTGAGATAAATCTCATGCAAATAACAGACATATCTTTCTGCACAAAGCTAGCCAGCAATCCTTTTTTAATCACATACTTTAATCCATTCCAATTTCTAACTAGAGTTTTTTCATGACTAAGTTGGAGAGGAACAAATAGGATATTTCGGATATTTTCTTTTAAAAAAAAAAACTGTAAATTAAAAATTGAACACAATATAATATTAACTTCAACAAAATAAAAGGTACCGTTAAAAACCTCATTAAAAATATATGTAAAATTTAAATTTTTTTTACAACTTTATCAAGCCCGTACTCGTACAATGTACCGACGTGCTTTTACTATGTACTAGCGTGCTTTGTGCTTTAAGAAAAACTACGTTAAACTTGACCTAATTAATAACATGGTGAAATAGAAGTCGAATTTGCCTTTTCTTTTTATTAATTATGCATTATGTAATATATTTCTGGTTAGTCCAAGGTCTCCAAACGTTAGCAGATATTTCTGTTTCGTCCGAAATTTGCCAACCTCAGCTACATATCTCCATCAACTTCTCGAAACTGACGTTTCAAACACGTTCACGAGGAAAATGTTTAAGAGCTAGCCATAATATATTAATCAATTGTCAATTCAAAGCTTCTCTCTTTTTCTGCGACGTTTCCTCTTCTCATTGGAAAAGAGATGAAATATGCACACCGCATTATAACTTAGAAAAATGCCACCTATCATCATGATCATCCTCAAGGATTTTTTATTTTAATTAATTATAAAGATTAAAATTTAATGTTATACCATAATTTATAAGTTTCAAATAAACATACTTGTATTTATTTAAAAAAAAATACACGTAATATGAAGACTAACTTCTTTTACCATATCTATTAATGTCTAATATCATATGTTAATACTTGTCACTTAGAATAAAAATTTTAAAATTTACATCTATCAAATCTGTATGATTTTTTTTTTAATAAATAAAAGACTTTGATGGTGACCTCTCATTACCCTAATTTCAGCCTCACAAGTGGGATTTATTTCCCTAAATATAATAAGAAGAGATAAGTCTTTAATCCAGCATCTTACAGTCGTCAATCCATACTCTACCTAAAAACATCATTGAGAGTTTCATGAGATTCGAATCTGGATAGACAAATAAAGAGATTAAGAAAGACATTATCTTCCTTTGACACCTCATCCACCCCTATAGGTGTTATCAAACCCAATGCTATATGAATTTATTTGATTAGCTGTCGTCTTCTTCCCTTTTTTTTTTTTTTTTTTTTAATGAGTTTAAAAAAAGATTAGTTGTCAGTTGGCAATTTGTCATAGATGGTTAATCATTGGACGCGAAGACAAATATGGTAGCACCAACGATATTGTCGAAAGTACCCTTGAAACACAGTGTCTTGTGACGAAACTACCCTTTGATCATTGTAAAACATCTCCACAGGAACGCAGGAGTCATGGTAGCAAAACGAAGCTTCCTCAAGAGAAATACGGGTGAGAGAATGGGAAAAGATCTTTTCTTCCTTATATCTCTAGCTCTTAATTGCTCTTCTCTTATCCTGTTCCACAAACAATCTCCTTTTCGATGTCTCTCTCAGGTACTTTCTCTCTCCTATGCCCTCTCTCTCTCTCTCTCTCTCTCTCTCTCTCTAAAAAGCTCTTGTTCGTTTTCATCATCATCATCTGTATCAGCCTAGATTCTAAGTATTGACTCAAAAAAAGAACTGGGTTTTGTGTGGATGAATAAGATTTTTTATTGTTTGGCATGAGATTCGCTCATCAGAGAGATGGTTTAAAGATTCTGAATTTTGGTGTAGTTTTTTGGTTGTGCCCTTATGGAGGTGGGTCTTTTTTGAGTGGTGAAGTTTACTGTGGTTGTGGTGATGATAAGCACGTGTCGAAAAAGGTACGAGCTTAAACGGGCGTCTCTCGAAAACTAATATTTTTAAACAGATCATAAGTTTTTGGATTACGGAATTAATGGAAATAGCTTTGCAATTCTTATTGATCCAAAAAGAAATCAAAAATTTTTTTTTTTTCAATTCTGGTTTAACTAAAGTATTGTCTGGATTTACCATTTAGAATTGTACTAGAGTGTGAATGAGTTGATCTTTTTTTGGAATAACAGGTGACCCTTGTATCGTTCAAAAGAAATCTGGAGTACTGTGACAGCTGAATTGAGGTGTTGGTTTCCAGCTAGGAGAATAGCCATGTCTGCTTATGCCCACCAAATGGAGCGCCAGTTCTCGGCTCAGAGCCTTGCCAGTAGAGGTTCCGGTATGTCGTTCTATCTTTAGGGCCCCGTTTGGAATACCAAGTGGAGTTGGAGTTTTGGAAATATTTTGATTGGAAATGAGTTGAGTTTTGTAAACGTGAAATGAGTTGAGTTTGGAAATATGAGTTTGGTTGAAAATGAAATGTTTGTAGTTAAAAATGTGAAAACTTAAAACGTGTTTGGAAACCAAAAAAAAAAAAAAAAAGATTTTGTTTCGTTTTTATCATCATTCTATGCAATTAAAAAAAAATATATATATATCTCATCCCAACTTGAAATAAGAAAGTTGATTTTTTCATTTAAATAAAAAAGAGAGATTTGGAAATGTGAATAATGAAATAGGTTTCCTTTCAAAGAAAAAGAGAAAAATAATTTGAAAACTCCGTCTAGACTTAAAGCCTCAAACGGCCCTAAAACTCCATCTAGACTTAATGCCCCAAACGGCCCCTTGAGTCTTTACTATTCACCGTCTTTCTGCTGCTTTGTACTATAAGATTACCGATTTACAGATTTAGCAGATTAAAGTTGGTTTTTACTAACTTTTGATGGAGTTTTAAGATATCTTATTGTAAAATTTCTTGTTTAAAAAAACATAAAAATTGAATAACTGTACTCAAAACCATAGGTTACTCGATCTACGAGTGAGTTGGCAAGGGAAATATGTTAGTTGGGACTCCAGAGTTGCTTCAGTTTGTATAATGCTATTACTGAATATCTGTCAATTACAAGGCTTCTGATATTTTCCTTTTGGTTGGACAGAGAGGGAAAGCCATTACATCATGGAGTCCGGGTTTTACATGACATCATTTGCCGCAACAATATTCATCTCTTTGCTTGTAACTTTCGGGGTCTTGTTAATTACTTTGCTGATCACGCTAGCTGTGATGCTGCAATCTTGTGAAAATAGGAATGCGGGGGTCGTTGAGAGTGAGACTCAGAAATTGAGCTATGACTACAATACCTGCAAGACTCTTGCTTTCCACGCGGAACTCAACAACTTGGATGCAAGTCAGCTTCCTGTAATTTGCAGGACTCTTGCTATCTTGTATATTGAAGAAGGCCAGTATGCCAGGGATTTAAACTCTTCCATGTGGTTGGTAGAGGATTATTTCAAAAGTTTCGCCCCTTCAGACGATGGACGGGATGTGTTTTTGATGGACATAGATGACATTATATTTCCAAGCCCTCGATATGCTAATTTATTGCAACTAGGGTAATTTCCTTATAACCTTGAAGATGCGCTTCTCTTGAAGACACCGTTATTTCCTATCATCTTCCATCCTCATATGAACCTAAGAACTGAAAATCTTAGGCCAGATACACTTAGAAATAGCAGATCATTTCTTACCATGCAATTCTCTGACTTTAATGCGTATGACTGGTAGAGTCGAAAATCTGTCTTTCCGTTTTCAAAGTGCTTTCTTAGTTTGGTTTGATTAACCAATCTGGACTAACTATGATGATTGTATTGGCACTCATTGCTTATTTAAATCTCTGTATTTTTTTGTCTTGATTTTAATGTTCTAATAAATCAATTAATGAGAAATAGGTATGCTTGGTACAGGAACGATCAGTATGGTTGTAGTAAATGTATTGGAGATGCAAAGCATCTGAAGCACGAGACTATTCTTCAAATATACATGGAACTTCATGCTAGTGGTTGGCCTTTAATTTTGCTGTCAAGAAAGCCTGAGAGACAAAGGAATGCCACCATAGAGCACCTTGTTTCTGCAGGATTCAGAGATCGGTCTTTATTGATTATGAGGTAAGTACTAATGCCATGTTCCTTATGCTTTTGCATTGTTTTGGTTTTGTGTTAGAGATTATATGCTGCTTTTCTCTAGAACAAAGCCTTTCCTTTCGTTAATACGATATCTTTGCTCCCTATCTTTAGGTTGTCATTTGCTTCAGGTTAGATTGGAAAGTTGTTAGATATTGACATGTTATAAAGTCTGAAAAAAAATACTCTAATAAGTAGGACACAATTTTTAACCGTCTTTCTCTATCAATTTCTGTTAAATAATTATACCTTTTCTAATATGATTTGGTAGTTAAAAACTAGATCCTACCTGTACGGTAATAGATTTCTCCTACCATTTATTTTAGACGTGATTTACCTAGTAGGCTAACTTAAAGCATTTTTTCAGGTCAGATGATGAACTGCACAAGGATAGCCGTGAGTACTTTTCTAGAAGAAGGGCAGCATTGCAGAAACAAGGTTTCCGCATAGCAGGCACGATAAGCAGTCGCTATGATGCTTTGACTGGCCCTTATTCTGCTGGGCTTATTTTCAAGCTTCCGAACCCGATTTATTATCACAGTTATGACGAGAATCAAAATGAGGGCACAGATACACCAGTATAGATTGCGTTCCGATATATTGCCATTGGTTTTTTCTTTTTTTTTGGTGGAAAGTACATATGATAGCAAAACTTGAATCAGCCAAAGCATTGCCTCTGTTTTCAGTACCCTGTTGTGTAATATAATTGTTTTCAATGTTAATATATTGTTGACGTTGTTAAGCCTCTTTTGATGCCTAGAAGGGCATATATACTCGCACATAGCTCCACGGGATCGATTGAGAACATAAGCTCGGTTGGTTTAATCACAAAGAGGCATTCATGTCATTCCAATTGCAGATGTACACCTTCACAGTACAAAGAGATTTAGTACAGAAATGCAAACACCATATACACTGCTCCATATCAACCTGAAAACCCAATTGATAAATTTTTTCTTTTTAAATTAATCCCAAACGAAAAAATGTAAACTGAAATAGGGAACAAAAATGAGGGTATCCTACTACTGCAAGGGCTGACCACCTGTTTGCAGCCGCTGCAACCACGAAATCCTCAAACTAGGCTTTTTCAGTTGAAGAAAGATTTCCCTGTATTCCTTCTTTAGAAATACGTCCAATGCAAACAAATATAAGTCGCTCCCTTGTTCTAGTTCCTCCATCCCATCGAGACAATCGATGCATTCTCCAATGCTATAAGTCATCTTGTCTTGTTGTGTTAAGGGAGCTCTAAGAACATTCTTCTGAGTTATTGCAGCACTAATCGACTCAACAGGAACAGCTTCATGAGGATGTTCGGTAATCCTCTCTGGCTGCACAATGCCAAGGTTTTCTATTTGCAATGTCGACGCAGTCAAATTATCATCATCCTCCACATGCTGGTTTGAAGGTACTTCCTCTCCTACATATATGGCTCCATTGAATATGGTATCCAGTTTTTCGGCGAACTGAATCTCCTTGAATCGAAACTGTGCAGCATCTGGATTTTCCTGTCACAAAGAAAAACCAAAAACTCCATTACCGAGCAGATTATCCCAGCTTTCAACAGAACTAAACACTAGTAAGAATGCAATATAGCTTTCCTTCCTTTTCCAAGCAAATAAAATCAGTAAATACAGAAAAATATATCATATAGCCTATACCTGTATGTAGTTTTTCCAATCTTCTTCAGCTGCACCAAATCTTTTTGTATTCGGATCCCATTTCACACAACTTGTGCAGACTAGCTTATGCCAGATTTTCCATTGTTCCTTTGTGAAATCCCAGTGATTCTTCAACTGTATCCTCTCGAACCTCAAACCAGTCCTCTCGTGAAACGATCCAAGGATATTCTTCCAACCCTGCTTTGTAAAATGTGTCCCAGGCTTATTCCCCTTCAGCGTCTCCTCTAGACACAGATCAATGAAAGCTTCGTGGACAGGAGGAGACCAAATGGCTTTTGCCTTACGAGGGGCCGAGACAGACATACTCTGTTCACTGTCAATTGTTCTACTTTGTGTGCACTGAATCTTGTCAGCCCTCCTTAGCGGAGTTGCATCGTAAAGGTACTCGTTTTCCTCGTCTTTAACAGAAGTTATGGAGCTACAACTTTGCCTCTTAAGACAAGTAACAGACTCCACCCCTTCACTCTCCACATTTCCACCAAAGATGATTTTCAATTTCTCAGTGTGACTGAAGTTCCTTAAACCGAAACTGAGCAGCTTCCGGGTTCGCCTGTGAAAACGAATTGTTACCAATGAGTTTCATCTAAATAACACGTAAACTGCTATGACTTCAGTTAGTGTACCTTTATGTAGTTGGCCCAATCCTCTACACTAGCACAAAATTTTTTGGCAGTTGGGTCCCATTTCAAACTACCCTCGCCGATTAGCTTAAGCCAGATTTGCCACTGTCTCTTGGTGCCGTCCCAATGGTTTTTCATCTGCAATTTGTCGTATTTCACACCAACCTTTTCGTAGAACGATTCAACAAGGTTGTTCCATCCTTCCCGAGTAAAATGCGATCCGGGCTTGTTACCCGTGAGTGTCTCTTCCACACATAGATCAACAAATGTTTCATGGTACGCCGGTGTCCAATTGGCCTTCGGCGTCGACGAGACACGCATACTTTCTTCGACAGAAAAAACTTCAACACTATTTTCGAAAAGGACAATAAGATAGCATTATAAGAGAGGAGTGCAGAACAAAAGGGTTTGTCAGTTCTAGTCTTGATATCTTAAACACGTCTTCAACAAACATCAACGACAGGAGAAGTAAAAGTGAAAAGAGTCAAATTTCTTTATGTGGCTTCTTTTTCCCATGTTTTCCCAGGAAGCAAACAACCGGATTAATGTACAACTAAATTCTTTTCCATGAAAATTCTGCTTGAATCACAGAAACATAGTTATTAAGAAAACAGGGATTAATATGGATCAGTAACAACTAAATTGAACATTCACATTCATAAACACTACATAATCTTTTGCATTAACATCAATATTAGTTATCGATTTGTTTGTTTGTTTGTTTTTTTTTTTTTGAAATTTTTTTCGTGAATGTTGGAAGCAAAAAATGGGAGCAAGAGAGAGAGGGAGAGAGAAAGAGATGTACCAGACCAGTCGGTCTTCAAAGTGAAGGCATTTAGGACGGAGGTGAGGTTGGAAATGGAGATAAAAACGAGGTCCGAGTACGTCGGGAACTTGAAGAACATGATCAGAGAAGACCCACATTTATATCGAAAAAAAACAAATCAACTGCCGTTTTAGCGCGCTTTCTTTTCGCCCTAGGCTTTTTTTTTTTTTTGTTTGTTTTTTTTGGTTTTACAATATGATTTTAATTTATATGTCTCTTTATTCGTGTTTCAATTTTTATTCTTCTAATAATAATATAATAAGACGTGTGTAATTAACATAAATTTTTTAATTGATTTGTTATGATAATGGCCATTTCACTTCGCCCACAAGACCCAAATTATAGAGTCCAATACTTAGGCCCACAAAACCCATATGAAGTCAACTGAAATTAAGGGATATATATATATATATATATATATATATTTTTTTTGGAGTCCAATGAATGACAAGAGCACTCCAGTATTCTCAATTTATCGCCTAGCAAAAAAACCTTTGGTTGCATGTAAATAACAAGATTACATGTAATTGAAATTTTGAAAATATTTTGATTGAAAATGAGTTAATCTTTAATAATGTGTTTGGTTAAAAATAAATTGTGATAATTAAAAAGTATGAAAACTTAAAATATGTTCGACAAAATAACAATATAAATCTAATTTTGTTTATTTCGAAATTATATGTAATTTAAAAAATAATAATAATGATTTCATTTTGATTTGAATAACAAAATTATAGATTTTTGAAGTTTGATTTTTTAAGCAAGATTTGAAAATATAAATAGTAAAATTGTGTTTATTTTTAAAGAAAAAGAAAAAAACTTTTGAAGACCAAACGCCCCCTAAAACTGTAGCAAACTAAATTAACCGAGCATATAGGCTTTTTGATCATTCAAACACAATTAGCAAAACTTAACAACTTTCAAGTCCATGAAAGGAGCGAAAAACAATCTTTCGTTAAAAAAATGCAAGTAACCATATTTCAATTACAAACTTTTCAGCAACCACAAAATGTACACACAGAATCCCAAAGAGACAACTTTATCTGTCTAATCAAATACTAGAATTATACAAAAACAAATCTTTGGAAGATTGGTTCCATTTCTTCACCAAACCAACCAAAAAGCACAACAGTTATTTCACATTCCATTGAATCAAAAGAGTTCTCAAAATCCTAGTGAACTCAACACAAAGATCACTACTAACCAAACCAGCTTCACCACCAAGAAATCTCTCCCACCCAAACACCTAACCGAACCAGAGAAATCAATGTCGTATTTGCTAGTCATATTGGGATACAGAATCCCCCAACTCCGATTCTGCTTACCCGTCCTCCCCTGCTTCCCCGCCGCCTCCTCCTTGTCGAACAGCTCATAAATGTACGCCCCCGCCACGCCTTCCTTTCTCAGCGGAGTCCCGATCCCCGATCGGAGATGCCTCACCAGCCCCCTCAGGTACATCTCGGCGTACAGTGGGTTGGCATCGGCCTCGGTGGGATCCCTGCTGGCGCTCGGCCACCCAGTCTCCGCCACCATCACCGGGATGTTGTCGTTCCCGGTCGCCGCCATTGCGCAGACTACCGCGTCCACCATCATGTCGAAGAGGTTCCGGTACCTGACGCCGGTGACCAAATCGTCTCTGAAATTGAACCTCTGCTCCTGAAAGAGGGCGAATCCGATCGGGATCTCGGTCCGCAATCGGTAGACATTGTAGGGGTAGACATTGACGAGGAGAGAGGAGTTGGTGTCGCGGAGGAACTGTAGCAAGGGGGAGATGAGGTTGGAGAGGGCGGGCTCGAGGAATTGGGCGGAGGAGGGAGGGAAGAAGGAGGAGGAGAGGGTGGAGAGAAAGGAGAAGGTGGTGGAGACCTGGATCTGGCGGAGGCCGAGGTCGGAGAGGGAGAGGTGGAGGTTGCGGATGGCGGGGAGGAGGAAGGGGGAGAGGTCGGGGGAGGAGGAGAGGAGGTCGTCGCCGACGGAGATGGCGGAGATCTTGGCGCGGGGGAAGAAGGGGACGACGAAGGAGGAGAGCCAGGAGAAGGCGGCGGAGCGGTTGGCGGCGAGGGAGGGGACGAGGGAGTTGGGGAGGGTGAGAAGGACGGAGGCGTTGGAGTAGAGGAAGACTCGGACGGCGGCGGGATCGGGGGACTCTAGGCGGACGGAGTCGAGGCCGAGGGAGGAGATGGCGCCGGCGACGTGGGAGGGGGTGGCTGAGGTGGAGGGGGAGTAGGTGGCGCCGATGAGGGGGACGGCGGCAGAGGGGTGGGGGAGGAGAGAGAAGAAGAGGGAGTAGAAAGAGAGAGTGAGGAGGGAGTTGAAGAGCGACATGGATGATGGATGGTCGTTGGTTTTGGAGGGATTTTCTTGGCTCTTCAAAACGAATTGGAGGAGACTATAATGCGCCCGGGGTGGAGGTTAAGATAGAGAAATTTATAGGGTGCGTAGTGCGCTTGGGGTTTAGGTTAGTGGGGAGGATAACGTCACAGTATGGTTGGGAGTGGGCTTGGGCTTAATCAATCGAGCTGGTTTGAATTGGGCTGCAAGCCGATCAAAGGTAGAACCGGTATTTTATTCAGATTGACCTAAATGATCCCTAAATTATTAAAGAGGTGACGATTTGATTTATGTTTTATTTTTTTCAGTCGAGTTAACTCTAAACTCTCTAAATAGTGACAATATAGTCCTTTTTGTGTGATTTCGTAAAAAAAACTCACAGAATAATTATGTAAGAAGCACGTTTTGTACTTTTTGAATCAAAATACCCTTAAAAAGATGAAAATCCCTTTTATTCATATCAATAGTATCTAAAAAAAAAAAGAAGAAGAAGAAGAAGAGAGAGAGAGCTGAACTCACAAACCTAGCCCCTCCCCCCTAATCCCCGTCTTCCCCCCCTACCAACCATAGATTCGACGCCGGACGCCAAAGGACATCACTCACATGTCCAATGTTGGACGTCTCTCTTTCTCTCTCTCCCCCCTCTCTACCACCACCCCACGAGCTCCCTCCCCTCCCTCTCTCTCTCCCCATTCCCCCAACAGATCCGACTTCGGACGCCAGAGGCTCTCCCTCCCTCCCACACACACACACACAGATTCGATGACGGACTCCCTCCCTCCCTTCCCACCCCACAGATTCGACGCCAGAGGGCACCACCGCCCATATTGCCACCACATGTGAGCTCCATTCCGCCAACCCCATAACCAAAATGGAAAAGGAAGCCTTCCACGCCTCTCTTTCTCTCTTTATCACAAAGAAGCTCTCCCCGTCGCCGACTCCGATGCCGTTGATCCCCTCATGCCGTGCTCACACCCCACTCTTCCCTAATTGAGTTTTTTTTTTTCTTTGCTGGAAATCTGATGTTTTTTCTTTCCTAATGGTTTCAATTATTTATTTATTTTTTTAGTAGTGGGTTTTAAATATTTTGATTAGATTGATAATAATTTTTTAAAAAAATACAATATAATATCAAAAATACTAAAATACCCTTTAATATTGTGTTACATGTCTCACACATGATGCATTTCGTTAAGTTTTTAACGGTTTTGGACTGAAAGGACTAAAACTGCTAACATTTAGAGAGTTTAGGGTCTTCTCGACAAAATATATATATATATATATATATATAGGGACCAAACCATTATCTTTTAAAAAGTTCATGGACTATTTATACTAATTACTTTTTTATTTATTTGAGAAAATTACTTAAATAACCATATTTTTTTTTCATCCATTGATCAGCAGGACACAAATTCTCCATTTTTAACTAATATAACACGAACTTTAATTTTATTAATGTCTGATTTGTATCATATTAATCTAGTATTAAATTTTTGTATCATACTAATGTAATGGTTTTTAAATTTGTGTTATATAGATGCTTTCCCCATTTTATTTTATCTTCTTTTTAATTTCTATATTTTTTGTGGATAGATTTTTTTCTTAAACAAAAAATCAATTTGATTGTTGTTGTTGTTGTTGTTGTTTTTTTTTTTAATTTGATTTTTTTAGGAGGCGTACTAATGTGGTAAGTAAAGAAACAAGAAAGTGAAATTAAAATTTCAAACCAAATTAGTCGAAATATTTACATAATACATGCATTGGCAATTGGGAACCACATTAGTTTAAGTAGGGCGCATGTTGTTATTATAGGCATAACCTATTCAGTGACTGCTATGAGAGTGAGTCAGGACAACGTAAAGTCCAATTCTTTTTGTCTTATAGCAGTAATTTCACGTTTAACTCCAACATGTAGTGCAGATTTTAAATTTCCCTGTCTTGCAAAAGAGAAAAAAAGTAGGGTGCATGCTTTTATTAAGATTTACATTTTTTTTAAACGTGAATTTTGGAAAAATCGTAACTATGCCTTCAATAATTATGCAAATAATAAATGTGAATCGTTCAATAAAAATAAGTATATATGTATAGATGTTTTTATTATTATTTTAATTTGGGGGATTCAAACTCTGCACCTTTATATGGAGTTAAATATAGTATTATCACTAGATTATACTTATAACAACGTATAAACCTTGTTCGAAATAAAGGATTATGGGTATATTATGTCTATACTTTAGTGAAAAAATTCCTTGATTCGACTAGAATAAACGTTGTATTCATCTCTGACTAAATTAGTTACTAGAATTAAATTGCATCAAGTAATGAACTATTGTTATTTGAACACTAAAAATTTCACTTATACAATATTAGTCTTCATTTTAGTGGATGTACCAATCCTACAAAAATAATTTTTTATTTAAACACTTACAATTAGTTGATCTCTATATCATGCTATGCAAGTATCAACAAAAAATATTACACACATTAATGATGTAAGTATTAATTACATGTTACTAATTATCAAAATGTTGTACTGTTAGATTAGTACAGCTGTCGGATTGAAGACTTTCCCTATATATATAGAGGCTAATTGAACTAGACAAAGATCTATTTATGTATAACATGAGTAGAAAATTTGTGTGAACAAGACAATAAACAATTGAACAATGGAAAGATTGCTAGCTGTTAACAATCCAAACATTGTAAATCCCAAAGGAGGTAGTTATAGGAATCTCCCCCGGCCCAGGTTAGCTTTTCGCCCCTTTGTCTTCCATATATGGTAATAACAAGCCAAATCTTATTACGATATTGCTTCTTCAACTAATTCTAATATCTTCCCAAGAAACAACAAGCATTTCTTATAAGTAACCTAAATACATGTAGTGCAAACGATAGTTTCATCTTCTCTACACTTTTCATAGCTAACAATCACAAATTCTAGAGCCACGAAATAAAAACATATATATACACACACACACACACATATATATATATATATATATATAAAATTTAAAGAGAGAAGGAAGCCAAAGCCAACACTTGAATATTTCAAACACAAATATACAAACTCATGGTATATATGCACTCTTAGAATTTGGTCACGTCCAATAATTTACTCGATCGAGACCTAAATTTTATAGTTTTTCCAAGTTTGCACTCAGATTTTTTTTTTTTTTTTTAACAATTTTTTCCTGCAGGCAAGTGAGAAAAGAGATGGAAAATGGCATGGAAGTGTGAGCGGAATTGTTGAAGCTCCAATAGGCAAAGTTTGGGCCATGGTGTCTGCAACAAGGAGATTACCGGAGTGGATTCCAATGGTGGAAAGATGCACAAGTTTGGGAGGCGACGAAGGAGTTCCGGGCTACACGAGGCTACTCTCGGGCTTCATGTTTCCTCAGCAAGATGGAGAGAGGTCGTGGATCAAGGAGAAGCTTGTTTCCATGGATTCTTCATCTCATACTTATGTCTACAAAATGGAAGCGAGTAATGTAGGGTTAGACGGGTCGGTCAATTCATTGAGGCTTAAAGATTATGGGGAGGATACGACACTGGTTGAGTGGTCGTTTGAGGTGAACCCTTTGGAAGGGGTGTGTGAGGACAGTGTTGTAGATTATCTAGGTTTTCTATATAAGTCTTGTATTAATAAGATTGAGAGTGCTATAGAAGCAGCCTCTAGGAAAGTTTAATTGATTGTGTTTTTTTATATAGTTATTTGTGTATGTAGAAAATTTTAAGAGGTCGATCTTAAAAGAATGTATGTTCAGCAACAAGACATCGCTCGGTAGTTGTAAATATAGTCGAACAGTAATTTCATACATAACTACCTTATAAGGTATTAGGTTTGAATCATTATCTTCAAGTTCAATAATTAACCTAATATAAATCATTTTTCCTTTTTCATATGGTACCGCCCGCCGATTATAAATTAGGTTTTTCAACAAAACAACTAATAGATTTGTTTTTTCCCTTAAAAAAAAGTAATAAATTTGGTTTTTCCATAATAATTAAAAAAAAAAGGAGAAGAAACTAAGAAAGTTTGGTGTCATTTTTTGTGTACAATTTACAGATTTTCCTTATTTCTCTGCCAAATAAGTGACCTATATGTTGACATTGTGAGGTTATTATTGGCTTATTTTGTTGATATGGTTCTTCTTTTTTTTTTTTTTAATTATTTTTAATTGGGTGGGTTGGGTTTATATCGGGTTACGAAATCTGAATCCAAACCCACATAATGAAAACTCGGATTGGGTGGATTGGATTAACTTTAAGATCATGTTAAATCAAGGTGGGTTCGAGTGGGTCAATCAGGTTATAGGTTTTTTGTTCACCCCTAAAGCAGACATAATCGTTATATTATGAACAAATTTCTATAAATCTGTGTATTATTATCTTCACTCTATTTTTCTACACTTTATTTTGTTTTGGATTAATTTTGCGAATGCCCTCTTGAACTATGTATCCTATTTCATTTTGTCCACTAAATTATCAAAGTAATTCACTGTGCCCCCTGATATATGTAAAATCATTCAAATTGTTCCTTTCATCTACTTCTGTTTATCTATTTAACAGATTACTGATGTGTCACACTATTTTAAGATTAAAAAATATATATGTTAAAATCTAAATCCTAATTATTAAAATAAATCTTAATTTCTGAATTAAATGTCTTTTTTTTGAGGTTCATTGTGATTTTTTATTTTAATGTCGTTTTTTGGATTATTGTCGTTTTCATGTTGGTTTGATTCCCCCTAAATTATACTCTTTTATGGGGCTACTGTCTCTTCTTGTTTTCTCATATTCTTCAAGTTGATTTTGTTTTAATCTTTTGATGTTTTTCTTTGTTGTTGGTTTAAAGTTGATGCCGTCTATAATCGTTATTGTTTTGACTTTTGATGTGGTTTTACGTTGTTGTTTCCCGATCCCGCCTTTTTGTCACGAGAGCCGATTTTTGTGTTCACGTCGTTTCTTTTGTTTTTTGTTTTTGTTTTTTTCATTTTCAGATCTATTACGCTTTTACGTACTTGTCATCTTTATCTTGATTTCAATATCATTGTCGTTACAGTATAGCAGGTCGGTTTTCTGTTTGTGTCTTTCGTTTGTATATGTCGTATTGTGTTTTGTTCAGTTTTCATGTTGTCGTCGTCGTCGTTTGTTTTTTTGTGTCGTTTGTGAAATTCTTCCTGATCTCCCAAATCCCAAGTTATTGTAGCTTAACTAAATGATGTCGTTTCCATTCAATTTGTCGTTTCCAATTGTTGATTCTCGTTTTTGTTTACTTTTAAAGAGAATTGTCGTTTCATGCTGATCTCATTTGTTTTTAATTGTCGTTTCAAAATTTTATATCGGTTCATTTATGATGTCCTTTTACTTTAATTATTTTGTCGTTTGTTAGTATATGCCGTTCTTGGGTGTAACGTCCTTTTAATAGTTATTGTTGTCTTCCTAAATGATGACTTTGTGTGTGTGTGTGTGTGTGTGTGTGCGCGCTGTCATTTCTAATGTAAACGTCGGTCTTATGTTCATTTCATGTCGATCATTATCATCACTTCCTTAAATGATGTCGTTTTTTAGTTAATTCTTGTTAATTACTTTGTCCTTTTATCGACGGCTATTTTCACAAGGGCAGCCTTAAATGGTTATTCCTTAATTTATATGATATAATTATGGTTGATTATTACCTCATAATGGTAGATAGATAAGGGTATTTACCACTTTTTTGCCCTCCGAATTTTTTTTTATTATTTGGTAGTTTGCATTTTAAATTTTAAATTTTGATAAATTATATCTATAAATTTAATACTGTTGCAAATTGTTTATAAATTGAAAAAATGTAGTTGTTAGACTTTGAACAAAAACACCCCTGGAACGTCATATGCGTTTGTTGGAATCCAAAATTTTAAATTTTGGATAATGATGAAGCTCGTCAATGTATGTGCATAAGGGTATTTTATCACACAATCTTTTTCATC
This sequence comes from Ficus hirta, assembly GCA_038430175.1. NCBI lineage: Eukaryota > Viridiplantae > Streptophyta > Magnoliopsida > Rosales > Moraceae > Ficus > Ficus hirta. The sequence goes on along the minus strand of CM076594.1, from coordinate 6,630,795 downwards.
AATTTAGATGCGTTCTTCAACATTTAATAAATAATTAGTAAAAAAGTAGAAAACAACTTGTTTTCTAAAAAAAAAAAAAAAAAAACATTAATTAGCTATGAGTGTCATGCGTGTCCAATTAATAATTTAGTAATATGTAAAACAATTATTTTCGTTGTATATAGGCTTTTTTGGGGCTAGCTAGGCCGGCGATGAACATGAGTTTGAGATGTAAAATTGGAAGACGTAGAGGAATGTCACCCTAGTGAGAAGCATGAAGATTTATGTCCCACTTTAGGCATTAATTCTGTGGTTTCATTTGGTTGAGTAAGGTTTTCGTATTTTCTTTTTTTTTTTTAAATATAGAAACATATTACATTAAAGCTAGTCAAATCACACCACCTATATTATATATATATATATGTTCGTATATATAGTACGAATATTTGTATTATGGTTTGTCGTAAATGTAAGGAATTAGTGGGAAAATTCTAGTCTATTGGTTTGCCTTCAATCTACTTTGGATTATTTCGAAGACCCAAATGGTTGATGTGTAGCAGGGAGAGAATGAGAGAATCAGGAACGAGACAAACATAATGAGAAAAACGAGTGAGTTGAAAAAAAAAAAAAATTTTAAAATGAAAAAGATGTGGGATTTGAAACTGGAAAGGAAGTTGAGATGTTACTGCAAATCCTTTTTATTATCCATTTATTTAATGTTGGACAGCGCATAGCAGGCTGAGCCTGGTCCATGAAAACTATATCTGAACCATAATTTTTGTTTGTATGAGCATCAATTATATTTGACCATTTCCCACTACCACTAATATTGAATTTCAACCTCCTATATATATATATATATATGCTAATATATTATACTCTTCTGGAAATGTATAATCTCTAATACATACATCTACAAATAGTATAAGAATGTGCTCTATTATCTTTGCACTTACGTATGTATCAGGAAAAAAAATATCAAACGGAAGAAATACGAGTGATTGAAAAGAAAGAACAAAAGATTAATTTTACTTTAAAAAGACAATACAAAAATAGACCTATTTATGAAATTTATTATTTAGATATGAATCAGAATTAAGAAAATTTGAAATTAGAAATATTTAAAGGTTTATCTAACAGCATCATCTTTTGCTACTCATACGTTATTGAAACAGTAAATTCATTTAAAAAAAAAATTAGAGAAAACACTATATAAAATAGTATAAAAATCTAATTTAAAATAGGATGTGAAGTGGGAGTTTAGAATACAAGAGATTGATATTGATAAGGTGTTATTGTCTAAGCATTGGATCCATATATGAAAATTTTCTCAAAACAGGCAGACAGACACAAATCACATTTGTTGCATCTCTCTTATCATTTTAAGACACAACTAATTCCTGTATGAAAATATTAAGAACGTCAATTCCAATTTTGAGTACCAATACATAGTATGTACGTGAGTTGTCATTATTTTATTGATAAACGTTTAAAATATTATCACATCATTTGATTACATCAACCGATTAAAGAATGATAGCTCAACGTCGTGTGAATTGATATTCAAAAATTGAAATTCGAGTTAGTTTCTCTAACACCACCCTTCGTGTATATAACTATAAAAAAAAATCCATATATAGTGTTCAGATTGTCAACGCCCCGATCCTTCAAACAAGATATCAAAGCATATATATATATATATATAACAAATATATATGTTTTTCCATATACATACACAGAGAGACAGATAAGAGAGAGAGAGAGAGAGAGAGAGATACTTACAGGTGAGCAATAAGTTTCATTGGGTCATATTGGTCACAGTCAAATGACAAGGGCAATAGAGCTTTCAGGGGGGTTAGTAGTATTTAAAGAAGGGACTGAAAGCTTCTTTTGTTTAACATGCAAGAAAGGATCAACTTTGCAGAACACACAAGGGGTGGCATGCATTTCTCATCCACCTACCGTGCGTAAAAACGACAGCCCATCAGAGTTCATTTCACTACTCTCTTTATCCCTATATATATATCTATATATCTATATATCGGTATATCTATATATCTATATATAATCTAAGATTCACTTGGTGGCTAGTCACATATATACAGTTTCAGAAGAAGAAGAAAACACACATATCAGATTAAGCCATTTTGCTAGAGAGAGAGAGAGAGAGAGAGAGAGAGAGAGAGACAGACAGACAGACAGACAGACAGAAGATGAAGTCTTGTTTTGGAGCAATATTCCTATTACTTTTGGCTTTCTTGTTTCCGGCATCAGTTGACTCCTTGGTTCGTCATTACCATTTTAATGTAAGTACTATATTCAGAGTCATCTTAATCATCCTTTTCTTTTCTTTTTGGTTGATTCTTTCACAAATATTGGTATTAAGAAACTTACATCTCAAGATTTTTCACACATATATAAAAGCAAGATTAGGACATCATGATCATTTGCCCATTAAGTTTCACGTTAGTTATTGCACGACAACTATAAGAGCTACAAGCAAAGATCATCTACGTGTTAAATTTATAAAAATAATGGTAAATTTGATGTCTGGATGAAAAAAAAAAAAAAAAAAAATCCTTAATGGAGTGTTATTTTTTATGTCAAATTTACAATATACTAAATTTGATGGTAAATTTCCTACCCAGAATAGCCAATGTTAAATATGATATTTGATTCCTATTAGTTGGTGACTCAACTTTTTCATTTAGTCATATTATAGTTTTTGTCGTTTTAAAATTATTTAAATACTAAAATTTTGCTTTTATGAATTTTAAAAGTTAATGATGAAAACAAAAGGAATATATAATATTACAGATCAGGTTATACATTGGAACAAAATTTCAAATATGTTACTTTTTTTTGTTATAAATATATCATTGACATGAACATATGTATTGAAAATTGTCTAAAAAAACTAGTTAGCCGTATCAAATAGATTCGATTTATGTGTGTCTTTATTTCAGTATTATTTTATGTCTCTCAATTACAATCATTATACATCAAATAAAATATCATATCACGATAATTAAAAAATATTATCAGTTTATCTATTTGTCTATATATATTGTATAAAAATCCGCATTGACCATGACGGTTATTAGTATTATTTTTTTGTCAATATTATAAGTACTACTTGCATGTAATTTCTCGAGGGACAGGATTCTTTTCACTGATATTTCACCTCGAACTTGTTGCAGAACATTTTATATTCAAATGTTATAGAAATTTAGTTAACTTATATTCAGAATCGTGCGAATCTTTTCAAAACAATACAAACCTTCGTCAAGGAAGAGAGAAGAAACAAAAAGAAAGGGCCATATTATTCTAACAGCGTAGATTGCCAAAAGCAAACGGCAAAAAAAGGGTAGAGAATACATGATAAGCTTGACATCATTAAGAATTAACAGCCAAACTACCTAAATCCAATTAATAAACATACAAAAAGTTAAGAAGTACTCATGAAAAAGTCTCCTTACAATTAATTAATTAGCTAATCATTGCATTTTAATTTCTTTTTCAGCCGTCTCTCTTTTTTTATTTATTTATTTATTTATTTATAATAATTAATATAGTCACTATCAGAAGTACTCTACTTGGGAACGTAACTGGTCTTACCCCAACAACTACCTACGTACGAAGAAAAATAAACAATAACCAAATATAACTAACCAATACATTGAAAAAAGAAAAAAGAAAAAAGAAAAAAGAACAAGAAATAAGGTACGTAAGAAACGTCCCTGAGAAAACAACTAACTAATAAATTTGAATATAATGCAGGTTGTATATACCAATACGACGAAGCTTTGCTCAACGAAGTCAATTGTCACCGTCAACGGCCGGTTTCCCGGTCCAACGCTCTACGCTAGGGAAGACGACACCGTGGTTGTAAGGGTGACCAACCATGTGCATGACAACATCACAATTCACTGGTGACGATCAAAACAGTTTTTAATACTTAGCTCCCGTTTAGCCTTCTGTTTTAATTTCATTTTTAAATTTTTTTTTATTACCAGTAGTGTTTTTTCTTATAAATTTTTTTTTTTTTTTAAATGAAGATTTACTACTTGTTAATTTGTGGACTAAAATAATGACAGGCATGGAATTAGACAACTCGGAACGGCTTGGGCAGATGGACCGGCATATGTCACGCAGTGTCCAATACAACCGGGTCAGAATTATGTGTATAACTTCACAATCACAGGCCAAAGAGGGACACTTCTTTGGCACGCGCATGTCTCATGGCAAAGGGCGACGGTACATGGCGCCCTCGTCATTTTGCCTAAGCGAGGCGTTCCTTACCCTTTTCCGAAGCCTGATAAGGAGAAGATCATCATATTTGGTGATTAATTATTTTTATTTGATCTAACTACGTATTAATTAATTGGTTTTTTTAGTACTAATATTTATATATGGGTGTGGATTTTGTTTAATTAAATGGAATTTATAGGGGAATGGTGGAAAGCAGATGTTGAGGCAGTGGTGAACCAAGCTACACAATTTGGTCTGCCACCAAATCTCTCGGACGCCCACACCATTAATGGCTTCCCGGGACCTGTTCTCAATTGTCCTTCTCAGGGTACTGAAAATGGGGTATTACTTAATTATTTAATTAATTAATAAGCTGAACAATATTATTGATTCTAATCCTAATTAATAAGCTCTTAATTAGAAGAAAGAAACATATTACCTTTAATTTAATAAACAGACACACACAAGAAAGTAAAACCAGATGTGAACTAGTGGAGTCATGATCAGTGCAATTTGGTTAAATAATCAAACTCTTTGATTCCTTTAATTCCTTACTAGTGAAGAGCGTAAGCGGGGAGCTTCAAGACCAAAGATTTTACCCAAAAAGTGAAATTACCAACCAAGATACCCCCCTCCTTTTTTCTTTTTTTTTTTTCAATGATTTACTCAATTTCACGTAAATTTTTTTTTTTACACAAATCATCTATTTTTAAGTCTTTTCAAAAATATGTCTGCTTTTTAATATTACGTTTATGTCATTTTTAAAATTTTTTTATGTACCTATTTTGCCATTTTTTATGTTGAAAAACTTACTGCTTATTTGGTAGGATTTTTTTTTTTAAAGATTCTAATTTAGTTTACCTCATGAATTTTTGAACTTTACAACACAAATTTGTCTGATGATAACCAAAAAAAAAAAAAAAAAAATCATTTTTAAAATTTGAGCTGTTCGAATTTCCCTTTCACATGATATTGTGTTTCATCATATATTATTAAGTATCATTCCGAAATTCAAACATTGATATGTTTGAATATATTATTCTATTTATATATGTTAACAATCAAATGATGGTCAACAATGATGTAGTATTATTTCATCTTTTATTTTTAGATAGGATACTCTAAGGATTGCCTCTTTTTTAAAATTATGTTTAACCAATTATATTATGACACTAATTAGATGTTAAAATATTTAAAAATCAAATACGAAGCATTTCAACTTGTTAAATGACTTGACATAACATTAATGATTAGACAATATTTAAGAGATCAAAAATAGTCTAAAAATAGCAGCTTAAATGACCAAAACATTTCAGTTAAAAAGTTAGCAATCAACCAATTAATTAAAGGATTCTTCTTCTGAATCACTAAGAATTTGATTAATATTCGATAGTTGTACGGTTCACAACTGATTTATCACTAGTTTTCAACTAATTACATCTTTGTCAAATTTTACTTGGTTAAAAATCAAATGATGCTGGTCATTAACAATAATATCAAACAAACATTCATTATTTTTTTTAAAGTTAATTTGAGATATTTGCTTAATATTAAATTTAGACAATGAGTTTGTTGGAATCCGGTGATTTTTTCCGGATATAGAAAATATTACTTTATTGAAATAAGATTATATAGCTATAGATTTGATTGTTGTGTTTAGCTTTCTAATTTCACAATAATTAGTTTCCTGATTACTTTATTTCCTAAGATATATTGATCTGTATACCTATTAATTTTATCTTCCATTGAAAATATAATTAGAAAAAAAACGTAAGTGTAATTTTCTTTTGTTAACATGTTATCAGAGCCAGTTAAATTTTATCTTCCCTGACCGCAGGCTACACCCTCGATGTCAAAACTGGCAAAACATATTTGCTACGCATCATAAACGCTGCACTCAATGACGAGCTGTTCTTCAAGATCGCCGGACACAACCTAACCGTCGTGGAAGCCGACGCCACCTACACCAAGCCCTTTGAAATAGACACCATATTTCTCAGTCCAGGCCAAACCACAAACGTCCTTCTCAAAGCTAACCAACCCAATGGCAAGTACTTGATAGCAATCACTCCTTTCATGGACACCCCAGCAATCGGCTACGACAACCACTCTTCGTTCGCCACGTTACGCTACAAAAACACCCCTCCAAACCCTAAAATCACCCTAACCAAAATCCCTCCTCAAAACGACACCCCAACAACAAGGTCGTTTCTTGACTCACTCAGAAGCCTAAACTCAAACCAATACCCGGCAAGAGTCCCACTAAACCTAGACCATTCGCTTCTCTTCACCATCGCGATTGGGGTAAACCCGTGTGATACTTGTATCGGCCGTGGTAAACTAGTGGCTGACATCAACAATGTGAGCTTTGTGTTGCCGTCCATAGCTCTCCTTCAAGCTCACTACTACAACATCGGAGGAGTCTTCACCGACGACTTCCCGGGGCACCCACCGTTTAGTTTTAACTACACCGGGCCTTCTCTGACGAACATTCAGACCAACAACGGGACGAGGCTCTACAGGTTGGGTTACAATTCGAGTGTGCAAATTGTGTTGCAAGGCACTACTGTGATAGCCCCGGAGAACCACCCAACCCATTTGCATGGGTTCAATTTCTTCGTGGTTGGGAAGGGTTTGGGGAACTTTGACCCGGTTGAGGATCCGAAACGGTTTAATCTGGTTGACCCGATTGAGAGGAACACCATAGGAGTGCCTACTGCAGGGTGGGTTGCTATCAGATTCAGGGCTGATAATCCAGGTGAAAACTCTGCTTCCATAGTTTCTCATCTTTTAGTTTCTTTTTTCCTCTTTGTTAATTTCTATTTTTTTTCTATAATTTCTCAATTTCTATTGCATGGGAATTTTGTGGTAGGATACACCTAAATTAAAAACAAAAGAAGAATGAGAAATTAGTCTCATCAAGCATTTTAAGTTACAAACTAACATATAAAAACTATATAATCGCACTTAATCCTCTTTTACTCCTTTTGTTTTTAACTGAGATTCTAATAAAGGCGGTTAAGTGAGACTAATTCAAAATTTAATTGTTAGATTGAACTTTTAAAATTTAAAGAGTAAAGTTAGAATGATCCTAAAATTTAGGGACACGGATAAAAATAGCTTTTAAAAATATAAGTTAGGTAGGAAATGGACTTTTAGGAACTAAGATTCAATCAGATTTTGCATATATTTATTCAATTGTAATAGGATTCACACAATAGTAGTTATTTTAAAAGAAAATTTAGTAGTATTTATTAAAAAATGTGAGAGAATATTAAAGTTTGAATAAATTGGGATAATGATATAAAAATAGACCTAATTAGAGGTCTCATAATATGGAGCTCACTCCTATCGAATCACGACTCAATTTCTAGTCAAGACACATGGTACATTCATAAATATGTGTCTTATGTACTAAAAGATCATCTCATAATAAGTTTACACTTTAGGTTTTGGTATAACTAGAATTAAATAAGCTCTTTATTAAAATAATTATTTTCTTGACAATGATATTGTACCATTTGCCATGTCTTAGTATGGAAGTTAAAACAAATAAAACAAAAAAGAATAGAAATGTCATTCTCAAGTTCTATTCATTAATGTGATCATATAATATAGTGAAATGATGGGTGGAAAAAAAATGAAATGGGGACATGTTGCATATTCAAACAAGTACATATTGTGCTCCCACTCAATCAATAATTTTCAAAGACCTTTAGAGTTGGATTTATTCACATTAGTCTTGTTAGATCATCATTTATTTGTTTACAAAGTCAAATATACATGGAAAAGTGATATATTTGCTTACATATCGTGTTGTTTTGTGTATATATATGCATGTGTATGTGTATGTATAGGTGTCTGGTTTCTGCATTGCCATTTAGAGGTGCACACGACGTGGGGCTTAAAGATGGCATTTCTTGTGGAGAATGGTTTTGGGCCAAATGAGTCTCTGCCACCGCCTCCTTGGGACCTTCCACAGTGCTAGAAAGAAGCTTCCAAATTCCATTTACATTTAAAGCTTGAAAAACACACAATTAGTAGAGTATGAAATAGATATATGGAGTCAAGCAAAAAAAAAAAAAAAAAAAAAATTTCTTTTTTTGTTTCAAGGAGGTTGAAAAGAAGAAAAGGATGACAAGGGTAAAAATAAAAGGCCGGGAAAAAAAAAAGCAGATTAATTGTTTTTCTTGGGAAGCTAAAAACGACAAATAAGAGGGAGTGAATAAAGAGAAAAGATCTCTGGGTGGTTTCTAATTGTGTTGTTGTACAATTTGGACTTCTTGTATGTTTTTGTGGTCTTCTTTGTAGGTGGTGAAAACTTTTGAGTGTGAAAATACACAAATATTTGTTTTATAAAAGAAGAAGTACAGATATTTGTTGGGTTTCACTTTTTAGAAAAGGGCCTTTTGATCTTTACTTCGTTTTACTATTTTTTTGGGTATATAAACAAAAAAAATAAAATGAAAAAATGAAAAACATAAACAATGTGATATCGCGCCAGATAGGGGTCGAACCTATGACCTTCTGCTTAGGAAACAGACGCTCTATCCACTGAGCTACAGGCGCTTTGCTCGTGTAAGAGGCTTCCTCAATACAATTTATCCGATGCTTCAAATATTTTTCCTCACACGATAACGAGGCTGCACGCAAAATAGACTTGTTAAAAAATTGTAAGCCTAATAAAAGGTTGAATCCGAAGTGGTTTGGTAGATAAGAAACCTCCGATCAGATCTCTTGAGACTATCTTTGATCATTGTTATAACTAGTCATCTTTCGATACATTTTCTAAGAGCCAAACAAAAACTCATCTTTTTCTTGTTTATGGTAATTCTTATTCTAATGATTTTTATATGCTATTATTCTCTAAAGTTCTACATCTATGCATAACTTCACGCAAAAATGTTTTGTCTTTTTCATTTTTGTCTTGTTATATGACACAACTCTTTTTTCATGTGGTGGACGTTTGATCCACAATTATACATTAGCAAAAGTCATTCACTTTGCAAACCTATTTTGTCCTTCTAATAAAGTGTTGTTAGATCTTATCCTTGAAGATTTACGCGTGAATGAAATGCAATATACATAAACAAACCAACCCTAGATCATCTCGAAGCATACATACAATTTTTCCTTGAGAGAAAACTAGAAGAAAAAAGAAAAAAGATGATTTTACGACATAGATTAGAGTATGAATAAATATACCTTATTGATAAGACAGTTTTGAATCATCATATCATATCATATCAAAATTATATTCTATTAAAAAAAAATAGATAACACTTTAACTAAACTTGATAAAAGTCAATCGGTTCAGAATGATTGTGCTTATTGATAACATGATCTTTCTCCCCATATTGGGAATTAAAAAACGAGAAAATATCTTGATTTTTTCCCCTCTTTTTGTTAGGAAAGACAGAAAAATTCCCACGCGAAAAGTTCCTACGGTAAAAAAAGGAACCTTTTTCCCATTGGTCATAGACTCATAATGGAACACTCCAAGAGTCCAAAAAGAACAAGTGGCCAACTTTCACGCTTGCTTTTTACATTTTGCTCTTATTATTATTGTACCTTTCTCTCTCTCAAATTTATTTATTCAAATCCTTTGAAACTAATCCGCAGTCACCAGAGAACAAAAAATGAAGTTGTTCTGATTCATAATTCATATCTTGGATTCTCACTCACTTCTCACTACCCTATCTTTTTGCCAATCTTTATATACATATATATATATATACACACACACACACACATATAACACATTTACCTATTTCTGTTTCTTCAACTCAAAGAAACAAACATAAATGCCTACATTTTTCCCGCTCTCTTTATCTATTTCCTTTGCTCAATTGGGTCTTTTTTTTTTTTTTTTTTTGGTTCTCTTTTAATTTCTAATCTTTCTTTAGCTTTTGGAGGCTTATAGAGTTGCCACTGTAGTATAAAAGTCTTCACTTTTTCACCTCCTTTTCTTCCAAATAAAAATTAAAAAAAAAAAAAAAAAACAAAGAAAAAAAGAAATCACATACAGGGTCTTCGTTTGCTCTTCTTCTCCTTTGCTTGCCCTGTTCAACGGGAATCCGATTTCTCTGTTCCTTTTCCACGATCCTCTCCGATTCCGAAAAGTGGCTTTCTTTTCTTTTTTTTTTTTTTTTTTTTTCAGATTCTTTTTTTAGTTTTATGCCATTAAGCAAAGGAGATACTTGATTCCCATTAAAAGATTCTGCAACTGCAAAAAATGCTTTTTTAAAAATCCTTTCACTCTCTTCCCTCTTCACATTCTCTTTTGCTTAGTTGCTTCTTCTTATTTATTTATTTATTTTAGATATCTCTCATTCTTCAAACAAATTACAAACCCATCTCTAGAACATGAGCTTCTTCTTCTGAGCTAATAATAATTCAAAATGGAAACTCTACACCCCACTTCTTTTTTACCAAATTCGAGTTGGGTTTTCCAGGGAAGTAACCAGAGCAGTACAGAATGGACTAAAGAGGAGAACAAGAAGTTCGAGTATGCTCTTGCAATATTCGACGAGACTACGCCGAACCGGTGGGCGAGAGTGGCTGAGATGATCCCGGGGAAGACGGTTTATGATGTTTTCAAGCAATACAAGGAGCTTGAAGAAGATGTTTGTGACATCGAAGCCGGGAGAGTCCCGATCCCCCCCGGCTACTTTTCATCTTCTGATTTTGCCTTTGACTTGGTTGATGACCGTGATTCTTTTCGAAAAAAGCCTCAATCCGCTAGAGGTGCCTCCGATCATGAGAGAAAGAAGGGTGTTCCTTGGACCAAAGATGAGCACAGGTGAACTCAATTCCCTCACTTTTTTCCCAAAAAGTCACTAAATTTACATATATATATATATGTGTGTGTGTGTGTGTTGAATATGTTTTGTGGAATGGTTTGTTATGGAATTCTGTTGTTTAGAGATTTAATCATGTCCTAATTGTGTAAAATTTGTTATGGAATTGTGTCTTGAGATTTTAGTTCTTTCCTAATTTTTTGCCTGAAATTTTGAACTTTTTTCTTTCTTCATTGTTAACGTTTTTGTTGCCTTAGTAAACACATCAATTTACATCTACAAGCACGTACTTTTTGTTTGAGACGATGAAGGTTTGAACTCAACCACTAGATCACCCCAAGGACCCTTTTGGCATCCAGGGGTCATGGACCGACCATAGAACTCTGTTCAATAAGTGGAACACTTTAGCTGTTCGCTTTCAGGTTGGGTAGTAAGGGCCAGAGACGGACAATCACTCTTTCTAACAACCGGCATTTTTAAGACTAAAAAGTAGGATATAAAAGGGGGAAAAGCTCTCCGTAAACTTGTAACCGCGTTAGTTTTTATACGCATGTACCAAACACTTGATAATTGATATGAAGTAGTTTATTGTGCGGTTGGCTTCTTCAATTCTTGAGCTTGTTAGTCACATCCTAATTGTGTTGCTTGCAATGTCTTGAGCTTGTTAGTCACATCCTAATTGTGTTGCTTGCAATGTGAACTTTTTCGCTCTTCGTTACTTATGTTCTTATTACTTTTGTTAACGGCACATGTTCCATATATACATGCATATAGAAAATGTGTTTTGTTACAAGATTTCATCCTTGAGGCCTCAGAATCTGAACTCTAGTTTCATTGTATATGTTCTTATTCCTTACACAGGCGGTTCCTATTAGGCCTACTGAAGTATGGCAAAGGCGATTGGAGAAATATCTCTCGAAATTTCGTGGTCACGAAGACTCCAACGCAAGTGGCGAGTCATGCTCAGAAATACTTTCTAAGGCAGCATTCAGGAGTGAAAGAGAAAAGGAGACCGAGCATACACGACTTCACGACGATCAATCTCACAGAAAGTTCTAGTCCTTCGGAGAATAACGCTAACATTACTTTCTGGGACCAGTCCTCCGTGATTCCGCCACTGCAGATGTATAGTGAAGAAGCACAGAAAGTACTACTTGACTGGAACATTCCCAGTGAAGAAGCACTCATGGTTTTGGGCTCAACTTGTGGCGATCTCTTCATGTCTTCTCCATACAACGTTTCTTCTCCGAACGGACTCAAACTGCCTCTCGACCAAAACCTCTACGCCGGTGCTCGTTATGCAGCTCGTACAAAACCACAAGCTTCCATGTTTGAATTGCAAACCTCTGGATATTATTAAGCATGTGGTTCTTCATGTTTGTGAATGGAATGCCATTAGAAAATGTTCTCTTAATTTCGGTTTTCATTTCAGCACTCTTGTCATGGTTCTCAGTAAAGATTCATAGTTGTTGAACATTATAGGCAGATGAAATCTGACAAATGTTCTCAGTGTAGTATCTGAACCATGAATTTAAATTCAGTAGTACATTGAAATTCTCTACTTTATTTGTGACATTAAAGCTTTACAAACATGGTACTACTAATATTAGCTGCTTAATATGTTACAGACATTACCTAACGACAATTCTACACTTCGACTTAACACTTCGACTTAACAGATAGTTATTTTGGTGTGGCAAAAGTAATCTAACGATTTTTTTTTTTTTTAATGCCCGGAATAATTACACTTCACGCAAAGTATAGTTCTGTGATTAGCTGCACAAAATCAGACATGTCATATGGGTGATGTGGCCAAAGAAGCTGACTCACTAGCCACTCTTTTTTTTTTTTTTTTCACTGTATCTGATTGCCTACTTTTTTCTAAATAATATATATATATATATATATATATATATATAAAACCTGAATATAGCCAAGTTGACTGAGCTTCATCACCATCACTTAGTCGATGCTGAGTTTGCATTCCACTCAATAAGCATCCCCTTCTTCAACATGTTGTAGAATATAGGATGTTCCACGTAACGATACCAATGTGGTTCATTTTTTTTTTCCGCAGCTTTTTATGATAGGGTATCAGTATATGTTTTGAAATGTAAGATTCGACGAAAATCACATCAAAATATAAAACTATAAAAAGATAATGTCTTATGAAGATTTTTTTTTTTTACCAATAAAAGAAAAATCATTATTATCGTCTCACCCTTTTTTCTTAATGTCTATAGAAAAAATCCTGAGTTTCACAATACATCATTAAGTTCAGAACTAAACATAATATTTTATTGGAGAAAACTGATTGAGACTATTAAGTATCGAATCTAGGAATATCTAACTTCTTTGGCAAATCCAACCCTGCCTTTTGTAAAATGGTGGCAAAAGAGATTGTGGGCATTTTTTTTTTTTTTTTTTTTTTGTTTAAAGAGTCTCTTGAAGCATCATTAGCTTAGTTGTGAATCCAAACCCAAAAATAGAATATCATGGCAGTGAAAACATATTTGGCTTTGGACTTTGAGATTCTAAGCTTTGGAATTATGCAGAAACGCAGTAGTATTGACTGATCCTTTGACCTTTCAAGTTTGAACGCTACAATGGTGTTTACTGTGAACTATATGCCTTAGATTTTTTTCACCCTTTTTGTTTGGTATCCCACAAAAAAAAAAAAAAAAAAAAAAAAAAAAAAAAAATTCTCTTCACACGTCAATGATTTGACACAATGCCATATTCGGTGCCACAAATGAAGAGATGAAGACACGACCATGGCCTTCTTAATCCATACAGAACCGACAACAATATTCCTAGCCTATCTGTGGTCATACTAGTAATCTTTTTACTTGATTAGGGAAAAAAAAAGTAAACAAAAATGGTAAAAATTGATCGTTAAGAATTAGATGTCTTACTTATTTTCTTTCGAGAATAATAAAATAATATAAAAAGTAATAATAATAAGCAAGATACAAAGAAAAAAGAAAAAAAGAAGAAAAAAAATCCAAAATAGTTTAATTTTAATATGTGAAAGTTATGTTCACTAATAAGAGAAAATTTCACTTCTTTTAATCTTTGTGTGTGTTTTTTGTCCAACCACTTTAATAACCCTAAAAACATCACCCTCTCGTCTAAAGAGAAAACAAGCACGATAGATTTGATAAATACAAAATCCCCAGAGTTTCTTCAATAAAATTTTGACCACCCCTTAACATTGGGAGGGAAGCTTTCTATTACCGCAAAGATTGACTCACGTATTGTCATGACGATCTTATCACATATATCCATTCGCATATTATCTTTACATTAAAATAATAATTAGATTTTACAATTTTAAATTGATAAGATATTATAGGACTTTGAATGCATAGTGGAAATCTCTAATGATAATCACTATTTCAATTAAACCAAAGGCAATTTATTGTTATCAATTACATCAAAGAGAAGGATTTAATGTTTGGTTAAATTGTCTACTATATGGCTACAAGACCAACGGGCCTCATTGAATGAGGTTTGTCAATGATCACTATCTCAAAGGTAGGCAGGCATTCAACAAATGACAAACAAATATTGGACTAAACAATACTATTCCTAGATATATTTATATATAATTTACAATAATAATAATTCATATTTCTTAATATGCCTACTACTATTTTTGTTCTATTTAAGTTGGCTTTTTGGGTTCTACCACCACAAATGTTGCTCATACAACTGTTGTGTAAAGCTTAGTGCATTCTTGTCACTTTGCACGTTTCATTTTCTAAACCACGCATTTTGGCATTAAAAAAGTTTCAAAGCAAACATACGCCAGCATTATGATTATCCCTTTTTTTTTTACCTTTTTTAATTGGGCATATGACATAACTATCAACTTTATATTGTCATTCATTTTTTTTTTTTTTTTGGGTGGCCTTTCAAGGTGAGTCATCTCTTTATGCAAATTGCAAAGAAAAGCAATCTTAAGCACTTTATTCTAAACTTAATCAGAGCTTTAGAGAAGGCTAGACCGTACCCTTTTGGCCATCTTTTTCCCTTTAATTACATCAACTAAAGAGGAAATATTTCTTAAAAGTATTTGCATTTCTAGCTCTTTCATACTCCTTTATAATAACTTTGGAGAGGCCATGTTCATGTCCATCCACAACATCCCTACCTTTGCCTTGGTATAAAGTAGGATTTCCCAACTAGGCCCACATACGGCGTTAGATGTATGATGGCATGAGTAAAAACCAAACCCATTCTTCGAATAAAATTGGGTTAAGTTCTTTTCATTTCATAATAAACTCTGGGATTTAGGAATAAGAGACGGGATGACACCAATGATCCCTTTTTATTCCGCCAAATAATAAAAAAGACCCACATAATCTTTTGCACAATTTCAATTGGGAAAGCCCTTTTGTTATCAAATCTAAGTAGTAAGTTCTAAGCTAATTAAAAAAAAATACAATTGAGTGTCAGATTTATCATATTTTTAGATTGCAACTTGTGTAGTTTTATTGTTGTTATCAAGTTGCTTAAAAACTCAAAACAAGTCAACACCAAAGACATGCTAAAAAATGGGAATTGATGCTTGAAGTGCACCATACTATGCTAGAGGCCTTGGGAGAAAAGGGACCCATAAGTGAAAAATTTTTATTAAAAAAAAAAAAAAAAAAAAGACCATTATCAAGGCAAGTGATTATTGTTGGGAAGAACTGTGCAGATTGGCAGTGGCCTTCATAGCCTATTATTGGATCAAAGAAAAAAAAAATTATGCAAGTAAATGGGAGAATAAAAAATAATGCAAAGCGAGGTAGGTCATTTGACAAGTTCTTATTCCAGTTCTAGTTGGAATTGACTTTGTCCTCTTTGTCATCCACTAATGCCATCCTCTGTATGGAAGGAAAAAAAAAAATCTAGTGAGCACATCTTGGAGTTGACATTCTTCCAATAATTCTTAAATTCGGCACGTAGATACACACACACACACACACACACATATATCCACCTGAGAAGACCAGAAAAAAAGGAAAATTACAATTTATGCTTCCTTAGTTTTGTACTTTCTCTTGACAGAACCTACATATATACCAAGAGGACCTCATCCTATTTGTGCATTAACATTATTAATTATGGAAAGAGATCCTAATTTGATATAAACAGAGTCAAAGATGAAGGCAATTGCGGGAAAAAAAAGTCAGCATCTCAGATATGGCAGTGACAATTTAGCAGAATGGTTTTGATAATGGAAATGTGAAATGATACAAGTCAAAGAGACGCTATAAAAGGATATATAGGTTCAATGATTTGAAGATATAATAATGGCCCGCAAAAAAAAAAAAAAAGACAGCAGAAAATGGGTAAAAAATAATGAAATGGCAAAAGAGAGAGATTTGATTTTGAACTTCCAAAATAAACAAAGACGTGTTTCAATTTGCATTTTCCCGAATACCTATTTTGGCACTTTCTTTGTCTAATGAGGACCAAGGCTAGATATCAGGTGATATGAGAAATATGTGGGAATTTCAACAACATGCTACAAAGTTTGAATCAAGTAAAAAAAAAAATGTGAGCTTAGAATGGATAAATAAGTTTTAAAAAAATTAGAATCTACATACACAAATAAATTTAAAAGAAATAGATTTTAAGTAGGAATGAGATTACATACCATTTCTCGAAAAGAAATTGCGTTTGATGTATTTTCATGTCACCTCCATACAAGTGGTGTTTGTGCGATGGCCAGGGTTATGTCGAGGCTTTGAGGTTCGAGTACCTAGACATTTTTTAATGGGCATTAGTTTCGGAAATAATAATAGGGGTTCATTTTTTTTTATAGCACTTTTTTCTCATAAATAACATTAAATTTTGATTATTTTCTTTTATATCACTTGCATGTTATCATTAGTCTTTACTACAGTTATATAATATACAATCATCATATATAGCTGCCTGCAACACAAAAGAAAACAATCAGAATAAACTCTTGAAATGCGTAGGGAGGGACTCTAATTCGTCACCCTTTCTATATGTCACATGCTTGTCCTTTACATCAATATCTAAATGATAACATGTGATAAGATTCTAAATTAGACGTTACGTGTAAATCAACTAGTTACAAATTATTAAATAAAAAATTATAAGTGTCACACATGATATACGGAATCGCACGCGTGACATTTTCTATATATACGTAAATATATAATGTGTAAGTGTGGAGGTAACATATCATCACTTTTCCGAGCAAAACCAACGCACGAGTAAAGATACAAAAGTCACCACATTCAACAAAAAGGGAACACAGTCAACCATTGGAAGATATCTAAAGTTAAACTGGCTCAGAGCAGGGAATGAAGATCGTATTTTCATCAAAATAGTACAAATGCTTTCAGATTACACGAGAAAACACAAACTTATTACAGGACTAAAGTCTAAAATTAAACAAAAAGGAGAAAATGAAATCGGAAATTAAAACCATCTTACCAAAAAAGGGTGGGAGAAAATGTTACATTAATTTATGAACAAGGGCGCGGGCGTGGGTGCAAGAAAAGGACTTCTTTCGGGACGAGGAAAAAAAATAAGAGAGAGAACGAAATGAAAAGGTTGTATGTACAGCTCTACTCGGGCACAGCTTCTGGATCCAAGGGAATAACAGTGTCTGGAAAATCTGTTCTTTGTCCGGCAAGGGAGTAGTACGCAAGTATGTGAGCTGGATGCTCCACCAGAGCCTCCCCAATCGGAGCAGGGACGGCGACTCGTCTTGAAGGGATCAGCTCGATGTTCCAAAATGGGCGAACCATAGCCAAAAGATCACGACCAGGTGCAGTTGCTGATGCTCTATAGCCCTGCACCCACAAATACCTCAGGGAAGTCAGATGCATTACTGCAGCAGCCAGCGCTTGCTCGCTGAAGCAACAACCCCTCATCTCAAGTTTTCGCAGGCTAGGGCAGCCTCTAGAGAACTCCAAGAGCCCTGCGTCAGACTCCCCCACATAACCCAGAAGCATCCACCTAATGTTTTGACTGTACCGGCCAATGTAACCAAGACCCACATCGGTCAAGCCACCCGGTCGGAGATACAGAGCGAATCTTCTCAGCTTTTCACAACCCCTCATAAGAGCTCGTACTCCATTGTCAAGTGGTAAGTCCGTTATCCTCTCTTCTCTATCAAGAAGGACTAAACGGAAGTCGCAGAGATTCTTAGAGTAGGTACCCATGCACTCCAATGATGAGTTAGTAATGTCGGATACGTACACGGCCAAGTATTCTAGTTCAAGACAGCCCTGAGCCAAAGCAATCAAACCCCTTTGCGAAACAAGGCCTCCTTCATCCTCCATGCCCTGCTCATCGGCACCTCGCTCAATTCTGAGTCTCTTTAGTCTCTTGCAACTGCGAGCAAGAACTTCCAGTCCTCTATCTCCAATGACATTCCTCGTCTGTTTTATCACAAAGATACACATGATGGATTTATATAAAAACATGGATTTATATAAAAACAGTTATCAGCAAGAGAAAAACACTTGAGAGCCTAAATGTGCACTTTGGCAACTTGCACGCGGTAATCTAGTTCACCTCTCGAGGAATTAGCATTACATGAGATTGAACTTCAAATTAAATGGTTTAGTTATACATCCTTCCAAAATCCACAAACAAAGATTCAAAAGGCCATTTCTAAGACTTCTACAATTTTATTTTATTTTTTTTAACAGATGCTGTAATAATGAAAAAATACCAAATAAATAAATGAAAATGTTCAATCTTTAGGAGGGGTAGGGGAGTTTAAAAAGATAGCAAAATCTTTTTGGGCCGAAAAAAAATGGCAGTTTCTGGTAAATCTCATATTTGCTGAATAAAACTAATTGGTAATGCTGAGTAATATCATATTTACTAACTAGAATAACTGGTAAATCTAAGAAAATGTCACTTTATCGACAAAAGTAATTGGTAAATCTCAGATTTACAGAGTAAATCCAGCCATTTATTAAGAAATCTTAAATGTAAGAAATACACAATCATGCAACAACACCATATATTAAGTTACACATATACAGACGTGTGTGTGTGTGTGTGTCTATTTATGTATGTGTGGTACACATAAAATCACGAAGTGTAAAAGAATGGAAAGTACAAGAAAGGGCTTTGTTTTTTGTGTGTGTGTGTGTCTGCACCTCTATTTATGTATGTGTGCACACATAAAAACACGTAGTGTAAAAGAACGGAAAGTACAAGAAAGGGTTTTGAGTTTACCTCAAGAACTTCCAAGCTCGGACATCTTTGAATTAATGTACAATGGTCCTCTGTGTCAAGCAAGGCATACAGAAGATCCAACTTTTTAAGTAAGGATGCAAATGGGAATACTATTGGCATTTCATTCTTCTCCATGTAAGTCAGACCCAAACGGCACAATTTTTGGGGTAACGATACAGCATTATATTTCTCCGGTTCCTGATTGAACGACCCCCCACAAAATTCTTCTAACACGACTGCAGCACGAAAGAAGTCCACTAGGTCCAAGATTTCAAAATCACTAATCTTCACAGAAACCAAGGAGCGACAATTTCTGGCTATAAGTTTAAGGTCCTCAAATTTAACTTGGGCAAGGTCCGTCATATAAAAATTTAGCGTCTCAAGAGCTGTGTTATTCATAGCAAGCTCATGTAGCCAGTCACCATCATTCTCAATTATTGAACTCTCCTCCAAAAACAAGGTTTTTAAACTCCTGGAGCATATACAAAGAATTAAACAAACTCAACCAAATCAAAATATCAAGGTCACAGAATCAAAAGTTTGGTTTAGTACTACTGGAAGCCGCTGTGACATATCTTCAAAATCATCTTAGAGAAACAAAGACACTAAATATACCGAAGATACAAAACTAGAGAGATAACCAACAATATCAACACAACAAATGAAAACTGTTATATAAGAACGTCTTAACATGCAGTTTTCAAGCAAGAAAACAAATTTACTTGCCACCATTTGATTAACGAGGCAACATTTCTCACAAAATGGAAGAAACGTATAGATACCAAACCATATGCAACAGTAGAAGTCCGATCGTGATTTAGAAATGAATATAAACTTGATGAAACATAAGCAAATTAGCGACTAGCGACACCTTGAAATGCGGTTTCCTCAAAAGCATAATAACTACCAGAGGCAAAAGGAACAAGAAATAACCCAAAGCGTCTAAAAAGAACATAAAAGTCTTTTTCCCCCCCTAACAGGGCTTAGGGTCGGGCTAAAGCTAATAATTAAAAAAAGTTTTATTTGCACCAGCAATTATCTTAGCCATCAATAACCAAAACAAAACAAAACAAAAAAACAAAACAAAACAAAAGAAACAGAGAAAAAGATGTTAAATCCTACAAGACATCTCCAATGCACATGTCAGTGTCAATGCTATATGTGGCACAAAAAAGTGTAAAAATGACATATTTGACTTATTGTTGTATTTTGTATTTTGTATTTCAATGCATAATACTATTATAAAACTCTAGTTTTCCTCATAAAGTTTCAAAATCTGGAACTTGAAAAAAGGCAAAGTTTTAATTTTCAAAAATTGAAAAATGATGAGTTGAATCATTCTACATTTGTAAAACCGTAATCTTTATCAAATCACACATTGTAGTATACTAGGCCTTCTAATTCTATAAGATAAGATGCTTATCAAAAGATCCACGATATAACTAGGAAGACATCTCAAATACCACGCATGGATTATTAATACATCAAACAAATGTAAAATTTGACATGAAATACAGTATAGTATTGGAGAAGGATTTTTCTT
Source organism: Ficus hirta (assembly GCA_038430175.1). NCBI lineage: Eukaryota > Viridiplantae > Streptophyta > Magnoliopsida > Rosales > Moraceae > Ficus > Ficus hirta. The sequence continues at coordinate 6,609,996 of CM076594.1, read as the reverse complement.
ACCCAAATGCTACGTTTAAGCCTTGGCATAGAAATTTGGCATAGTATTAGAGATGCTCTAATTTCTGTGCCTTTCTCTCTTTTTTTTTTGGAATATAAATATGCCTTTGGGAGCTCATTTTTCTATCCCTTGTCTCAGCTATTCCTTAGTATTTTTATTTCATGGGTCCTCACAATGCCCAGTATTCTAAGAAAATTGCAACAAAAGTTATCTATTGAATATCTCAAGCTAATTAAATTGTTCTTTTACTAAACTACTGATGAGGATGTGTCTATTTGTGTCCTTTTTCCCTTCAAAGTACCCAGTTCTCAACCATCACCTTGTACTTAAACTCAACTCCAGATCAAGACTCATACCCTACTCAACTTATATGAAGATAAGCAGAACCTAGCATTTGAAACATCAAAAAAATTTTATGATGTTAACTATCAATACAGAAGGAAGGATTAAAATTTCAAGTTCTTCAATCAAGAATCTTAAAACCTTAAGCTTCAAAGTAGCTCATTTTAGTCCTGAAAACTATCTCAATGTGTAATCTGAATTCAATTTCCTATGTATATCTAACTACTATACAGTATACACTTGACCATACTATATTACTCCTTGCACGCAGAATCTAAAATCAACCAAAAGCTACCTAAAATCTAAATCCTCAACATTTACGTTCCATATAGCAGACAATCCTTATCTTAACAAAACAAAAAATGAGCCATAAACATCAAGTTTCCACAACAACAAAACATTGAGCATTTAAAATCCCATGTAGTCTGTTATAATTAGCAGATCCCATCTATTATTTACGAGGTATAAGATATGGCAACCGATACCCAGTCCAGTCTAATCCACCGCGAAGAAAAAGAGGGGGGGCGGCTTTAAATGTGAAGTTTGAATATGAAAAGTACAAAACTACTCAACTTTGACAAACCTGACTTTGTAAAAACGGCTATAAACACACAATATAACGCCAAGTTCGAAATATTTTAAGACTCCAGATGCACCAATCAACAGAGTAGATGTTCAAATATCGTATTTATAAAACATAACATAATATTTTTATATGCACATAACTCAAGAAAACTGGGGAATGGTTTACCTGGTCAAAAGTTCAATATATCTGGGCCCATCAAGTTATCTACCAAGTATCAAACAACGAGTAAATAACTCCTTCCAAAACCAAGTCATTTCCATACTAAAATGAAAACCGGGACATTCTCATCCGTTCTTGGCTCACGACAAAAAGTTCACAAAACCCAAATGACAAACTTTGGCTAACTATTGAACCATGGTGAATAAGCTTGCGTCACAATTCGCGGGGGGGGGGGGGGGGGGGGGGTGTGGGGTGGGGGTGGGTGTGGGGGGGGTGGTGGGGTTTGGGGTGGGGGAAGGACAAAGAAAAGCCTAATATATGAATCGTGCACAACTAACTCCTGAACAAATGAATAATAATTAGACAAAGACTATAAGCTCATATACAGAAGCAATCCAACATAAAGATAACAGTGGTACAAACCAACAGACCAGATTTTCAAACAACAAAGAAGCAAGATCAGCCGTACTACACAAATCTGACCGGGAAAATTAGGAAATTAACAAATAAATTGTTTCTAATCTTACTAGACAATTTCAAGGGAAAAATTGAAACTTTTTTTAGAGGAATTTAAACAGAAGCAATTCAAAAACTCATGATTACTCCTATTACCTTATAAAAAATTTCAGAAATGAATTAGAAACAGAAGAAAGTAAGAGAATTTAACAAAGAAAGCAAAGTTGTAGAGAGACCCAATACCTGCAGAAGCGGCCGATATGGAAAAGGCCATCGGTGGAGAAACCCGAGCACTTATCGATCTTGAGGGAGTGGAGCACGCTGCCGCGAGAGCGAGCAAGGAGCTCGAGGTCGGAATCCCGAACAATCATGCGGCGAAAGTGGAGCGACTTCAAGCAATTGAAGGACTCGGCAATCTCCTTAACCCAAGGAGTCACGTAGCCTCCCCAATCCTCAGGTATCAGATTGAACATCGCAGCCCTAGGCTTTCCTTTGAGCTTCAGGGACTCCAGGTGGCCGAACCTCCGCCGGAGCCGATCTGGAGTCGTCGTGTAGCAGAGGGCGATCGTCACGTGTTTGCGCGTGAGCGCGTCGAGCTCGTACCACCGCCGGCAGACCAGCGAAACTGCGTCCCGGTCCTTCGGGTCGTCGATGTAAGGCATCACGCATCCCAGCACCACATCCGACATTTCTACGCTCATCCTGCCCTCCTTTCTATCCTCCATAGCTCCAAATCAAAACCCAAAAAAATTACAAATATATATATATATATATCTATATATATATATTAAAAAACCCTTTTCTCTCTCTCTCTCCTCAATTACCGAAAATTCGAAGACTTGAAGCTCTTGAACTCACTCAACAGTCAACACCTTCGAATCTCGAACTCACTCACTCACTCACTCACTAACTCGCAAGCAAAACAAAACAAAAACGAAACAGAACAGACCGAAATCGGAGACGCTTTTTTTCCTCCGATTCGGTGCGAATCTCCGAAGAAACGCCGAGAGCTCTCGCGAATCAAGCGAGAACGGCGAGGCGAGGAAGGAGGAATCACGGCGAGTTCTCCTTTCCGGGAGCAGAGATTATCGCCGAGGAAATCCACAGGTGTCGACGAGCAACGCCAGCCAATCGAATCGAGGACGGATCGAGAGTCCGACCAATTGGAAAGCGACGGAGCATGGATTAGCCGCGGACGCGAAGCACATGACGGTGGACCGGGCAGATCGGACGGCGGGACGGCGTCGGAAAAAGAAATCCGACGGCGACGGTTGGAAAGAAGAGGAAAAGAAGGAAAGAAAGAGGGGATTGGATCAGATCCTAATTAGGAGAGAGTCTATAATGTGCACCTCAAAAAATCAAAATCAAAATCAAAATCAAAAAAGAAAAAGAGAAAAAGAAAAGAGAAGGCTTTGTTTATAAAAAAGGAAAAAATAAAAATGGAATGGGAGAGAAGACGAGGGACTGCTGGAGGGGGCAGAGAGGTGGAGTACTAGTTGGAGAAAAATAAAAAATAAAAGATACAGAAGAGAAAACGACAAAACCAGTGAAAACGATCCAAAACGGCGGCGTTTGAAAAGGGCTTTTGAGTGGTGACGTGGCGGATTATGAGTGGCCAGATCAGAGAGATGATTTAGGGAAACACTGCAGGAGATTTTTTTGGGGTATTATTATGAGATTGTGTGTGAGGCCGGAACTGGTGGTCTGTTAACGGTTGATGGAAGTGGAAAGTTGAGAGTAACGTCATTTATTTTTCTTTTTCCTCTTTTGGACGCACGCGATTCCAGATTGCTAGGGTTTTCAAGTTTTTCTTCCAAATATGCCCCTCTTCTTTTTCGATATTTCTAGGTATGATCTTTAGAAACTGTTGTCTGTTTTTTTTTTTTTTTTAACTAAACAAGACATTTTATTATCAATACACTAAAAGACAAGAAACAAATATAAATAAAGGGACAAGCCCACAGAACAGAACCCGGAATAAACTAATTGATAAGTCACCGAACGGCTAGGGAACCACTAAATGGACCTAAAGTCCACAAACCAACGGGACAACAAGCAGGTAATCAGCCCACTTGGGGAAAGCCGAAGCGATCCCCTATCCCAAACTCAGAGGAAACTCTTACAACGGGTGACACGAACGCAATATCCATGGTGGATCTGTATTTTGCTTTATATATATATATATATACGTGATTTTGATTGAATTTAACCATAGAAAATGTATATTAGTATGATAAAATCTTACCATAAAATAATCCTTTTTTTTAATTTATTATTTCTTCTAAAAAAATGTAATGCATTGTGATATGGTTGTAAACATAAATTAGTGATATTTTTATACCTGATTTTATTATAAGATGCAAAGTTCGAATTCTCACACTTTTAGGTTTTAAAAAATTATCTCAAAATCATATTAAAAAAATAAGGATTTTTGTTTTTTTGTTTTTAATCATTGAATCAGTTCATATTCACATTAAAAAAAAATATATGCAGAATGAACAGTTTTATGATATTGACCTGTTGAAAAACAAAACTCATCAATATTTGCATTTTTAGAGAAATAAATATATACAAATAAGGATTATTCTAAATAAGACTTCGGGTTATTATTGCACTTTTTTAATCGTTGAGACAGACTCTCATAATATAACAAATAATTTAAACGGAAACCATCAATATTGTTCTTTTTTTTTTTTTTTTGAACTTGGCAATGTAGTACGTGGATTTAGATGTGAAACTACCGCTATGTTTGCAATGACTTTTGATCAAATTTAACAATTAAAAAGTTATACTAGCAACATGAGATCTTGTCATAGAATCCTTATTTATTTATTTCTTCTCAAAATTACTCCACTTTTGTTTATTTTTTATTCCAAATATTCGTTCTCCAAATTAATCCACTTGCTTGTTTAGATCTAGACCAATGAGTACTCCTACAAAGCATAAGAGAAATAAACTTATCATAAAAGAGGCCAATAAAAATATAGTCTTCTGCTTAACAACTAGACTACTTTTGGATATTTTAATGCTTTTGGGTAGTTTATTATTTTAGCATTTCTGAAAAAAAAAAAAATGATAAAACTCTTTTCTTATTGTAGGTTAGTAATTTTATACAAGTCTCAAACAATTCAGTAACAATTACTATCATGTTGGAATCTCTATCTCTCCCTAATCTCTCTCTTGTAATATATTATATTAGCCCAAAACTCATTAGAACTAAAAGGAACTGTTATTGTAATATGTGCATTTGAACTCTTTTATCGAATGTTTTCCTAGCCTATACTCCTTTTACGCAAAGACGAGACATGTCTTCATTTACTTTTTAAATGGAATTTGTACAAATTTTCTCTTTAAAGAAACATAAATATAATAAAATATTTATTATCTGTAAAACCGAATAACCAGCACACATGAAATTATATATATAACTTATTAATATTTTTACACTTATTCTTATTAAAAGATATAAAATTTGAATCCTTCTCGGAAAAAAAAAATAAAAAATAGGTAGGAGGATTGACTCTCGCTTGAGATGAATGAATATAAAGGGAATGAAGAAATAAAAGTCTACAAAACTTATTTAGTCGATATATCAATTTGCTATATAATGGCTAACAATGAATGTAAAACAAATCGTTATAATATCAATGAACCATTTCTTAGCAATATATACCAATTTGCTATATGATGGCTAACAAGGAATGTGAAACAAATCGTTATATCAATTAACCTTTTCTTAGCAATAATACATATTATATATTTATGTTATTTACATGGTGACCAAGCTGCAACAATCTCCTTCTTGCTAGAATAATAGCTCTATGTACGTTCCATTAATTCTTCAAACCATAAAGTATACTGATTTTTTTTTTTTTTCATTTTCAAAAAACTGAAAGTATCATTTTAAAAATAACATGAAATGAGACAATAAATGGGATAGAATCTACAACCCTTATCAAATTCTTCTTTCCCATGTCGTTAGACCAAAGCACCTTGGTCGTAGTTGTTTTGTACTCTAACGATACAATCAACTTCCCTAAAAAAATAATATACTATTATAGTCTGCAAACATAATCTTGTGATAATATCACATCTGAATCTATGTAAATGTGTAGAATTTAAATCATTGTGTCTTCAAGTTAAATATATATATATATATATATATTCTTTTATCAGCACAATATGCCAATCTAAAAGAAACAATCACTTTGTGTTATCTCTTTTCTCTACCAAAAGTTTGATTTTGTATACTCATATTTATCTTCTTTTTTTTTTTAGTAAATCCATATTTATATTTTTGAGATAATAAGATTGTTCGATTGAGTATAAACATCTACGGATAATTAATAATATCGTGAATTTATCCCCTTTCAATTTTTTATGTGTTCCTAATTTTATTATCACAATTATGTCGTGATGTTGGTTTTCAAAATCTTATTAAAAAAAAAAAAAGTCAGCGAAAAAAATAGAGGACGGGGTTCGAAATTGAAAGGCAATTTGCAACTTTTTTCTATTAAAAAAAACAAACAAACAAACAAACAAATACTATTTGCATTAAAATATATAAACATATTTGTAAAGAAAATGGAGTGAATTATGAAGTGCAACGTGGCAAAGATTACGGCGCAGTGACGTCACCGTATTGTAAAGCTTTAGCCCATAGGATTGGGGTTGGGCCTAAAAGTTAGCACCAGTATGTATGATGACGTGGCCCGGTTTTGGAGCAGCTAACCTCACCATTGTGGTAACAACTTCAGGTCACCCTCGAGATGCCCCGTGGTTCGGTGGTTACCGTTACTTATTAGCTCAAAAAAATGACAGACGTTTCTTTTAGGCCCCAAATATTTGGTCTACTTTTTTCGGCTTGAATTTGTCCAGTTTTGGGTCACATATTTAAGTGACAAAACAAAAACAAAAAATTTAAAAAAAAAAAAAGAAAAGAGAAAATCAGAAGTGTGTGCGTCATTCCGTTATTGTAATAATGATTTGGAAAATAAAAAGGAAAAGGCATTTCCCAAACAAAAAAAAAAAAAGCACTGCCACGTTGGCAGCTTTCAATGGATATGCGACGTTGGGTGATCTCTGATACTGACACAAATATAGACCATGGATCAGAATATCCTATATTGATTATATCAATGTGATAATTGGTAATCTTTTACCAGCAGAATCAAGTTAAAACTGGATCATTGTATAAATTATAACATATATATATAGACTCTTAAAACATATTAGAATAGTGTTTAGCTGGACATTCTTGTGAAAAACTAAAATATTATTGAAGGGGCTCTAATGAATCTTCACGTAAAGTTTACTTAAAATCTTATAAAAAAAATGATAATCTAATTTTCTTTTGTTATACTACTACTGTTATACAACTAATATAAAGGAGATATATTTTATTTTATGAAGAAATAATAAAAAGAATTGGTGAATTTTAAAGTCAAGATCGAGTACAAGTACTTTAAAAATGATTAGGAGAAAGATATGACAGTACTTCAGTTCTTGTACATTCCATGTTGTGCTTCAACTACTTTTTATCTGTTTTATGGTTTACTCTAGCAAGAAGAGAAAAACTTTTTATTTATTTATTTAATATCGTATATTTTATTTTTACTTAAAAAGTATACTGTGTTTTTTTTTAAATCTTACATTAATGACATCGTATATATATATATATATATTTTTATAGGACCATCAATTATATTTACTACACAAATTTAGAACTTTTTTTATCAATTAATTTTGATATTAAAATATCCAAAATACCCTCTAAAAGAAATTTTAAAAAATGGGTTCAATTTTTTTTTTTAATTTATAAATATACTTTGCATTTCGAAGTCCTAAATCTTTATACTATTAGATTTCATTAATACACAAATTCATACATTTTCTCTACCAACACTTGATTTTGACCTTAAAAAATGGCAAGATCATTCTTTAGAAAACCCTTATTTCTTGTCTTACCATAATCTTCATGCGCCCCACCTCAACCCTCTGTCGGCGCCTAAGTATGAATTTTTTGTTCATAAATTTAGGGGAAGTTTATTGTTTTTCCCGTTTTTTCAACTTCTGATTTTTATTTTAAGGGTATTCTAAGCATATTTGAGGTTGGAATTGATGTGTTTAAATTTGTGTTTAAATATATTGTGATGGTTAAAAATGTTAGACTTCAAAATATAAGATGTACTTTCTAAAATAATATAGGACATCAAATAGTAAATAGTCATTTTTTAAATTTAAATTATAATTCATTTACTTATTTGTTTTATTTTTCTCTTTAAATGTATTTTGGGTATTTTTAAAGTAAAAATCATGTGTTGATCGAGAAAATAAATAGATTTGTATGGTAAACATAATATGAAGAAACAAAAATGTAAGACTTCCATTTTTTTTTTTAATAAAAGCAAGATATAAGATATAAAAAAATTAAATATCTCTGAAATTGCATTGAACTTGCTTTTACTTTTATTATTAAAGGGCATCATATTCTACTCTTTCTAGGAAAGGAGAAACTATTATTTCTCTAATGGTTGGTGACTTACTATATATATATATATAGCAGATCTTTGACTGTTATTGTTGTTGAAAAATTAATTAAGTCCAAAAAAACAACAATAACATCATACTATTTGACTTTTAGGCTGTGGTAATGTTTAATATGATTTCTGAGTAATCATTGATATTCTTGATTTGATTGAGTTCCTCTTTCTCTCCCAAGAAAAGTGTTAAAAAAGAAAACGACAAAGATCGTGAACACAACTAACTGCGGATGAAAACCCGTACTCACAATTTTTATAATGTTTATTTTTGTTTATACTTATTCAATGTAACAAAGACTAGAAGAAAAAAACAAACAAACAAACCTAAAAAAACTTGATTTTGTGCATATGCAATGACCTAGTAGAAAGGAAGTTGGAAAAGTGTAATTAGATGAATAATTTAATAGTGATTTTATATCTAATTTCATTTATAGAATTCGAACTATTTATCTTAAAATATGTATATATATATATATATTTTAAAGTAAATATTTTTAAGATTTATATAGAATTTGCAACTTCGGAGTTTTACCTCCCATATGTTGTAAATCTCTCTACCGTGTATGTGTCTAAAACATTATATATATTTAATCAAAATCACGTTAAAATAAAGCAATATGTAAAATAATAGTTTATATATATATATATATATATATAAATCTAGTAGTTTTTTTTATTTGTAAATCTCTCTACCGTGTGTATGCCTATCATGATATTCTCGTTATATATATAATTACCAGTATCTAGCTACTTGTGTTGTGGTCATCCATCGTCATTAGCATTAACACCACATTTAAGAAAGTGCCACTTGGTTTTTAATTGGCTGCATTTTCTGCAAATCAATCTGCTTTGTCCAAGATTTTGCGCGTAAGCAGGGATTTGGGATAACCAAGTCAAATAAAAAAGTTATTAAATATTCAGAATATAGGTTCTTTTATTATTATTATTATTATTATTATTATTATTATTATTTAGTAAATATAGGTCCTTTTATTTAACAAGCATATAATATATAGATTTGTATTAAATTTTTGTTCTCTCTACGTGTTAATTTGGTATGGTTTTAGGATCATTTAGCAAATCTAGAGCTATGGAAATGAACTGCAAAAGGATTACAAAATGGAGACCTATTTTTAAAAGCCATATCCTCAAAACGTGCAATTTAGAACAAGTGCTGAATCAAGAAGCACCCAGATATGGAAATAGAAGTTTACACTTTTTAACTATACATTTTATGACAATAAAGAGAATTATATAGCAGTGCATTAAAAAATTAAATAAAAAAAAAAACCCCCCCTCATACTCTCCAATGATATTACAATCACATTAGATAAAACAAAAGTGTGATGATTTAATAAAAATTTAACAAAGATCTATAATAGTTGAAATCACATCATACCGTCAGATGTTCTATATTCTATCAAAGGATTTTTGAACCAAAACCAAAAACAAAATAAATGAGAATTTGATAGTAGGGTAAGAAAAAAAATATAACCCATCACTATCGTATCAGATTATGTTATTTTCAATTTTTTTTGTTTCAATGTTATTTTAACTAGGTCTAATAAAGTACCGTAGAAAGTTCAAAACAAACAAACAAAAAGGGTTGTGACAGGGTAATATTAAAACATTAATGTACTATAGATGACATATCTCAATTTCAAGTTGGTGCTTCACGGCCGGTACACAAAGAGTCTGCTTGGCAGAGTTTCTATTAGAAGCTGTTTTTTATTTCTTATGTCCAAATACAATTTTTAGAAGTGTTTGTGTGATCTATTAGAATAGATTCTAGTCTTCAGAAATGTTTATTATTAAAGCCAAAAAAATATGACTTTCGATAAAAGCTGTTTTAAGTAGGCTTTAAAACTTATAATAAAGTTTAAATTAGACATTATAAACTTCATTTTAATGTTTTTCTCACTTATTAGAAACTTTAAAGATTATTTTGACCTCATAAGCTCTTTAGTTTCAAATATTTACTGAAAAATGAAGGCTTTTACTTCCCTTCTTCTATTAGCTTAAAGCAAAAGCAAAAACGCTGTTAAATAAACTTATTATACATGATATTAGTTACTGAAAAGAAAGAGAAAATATACAAATTGGGAATTCCTTGAAAACAAACTGTTTTAGCTTTAGATCCGATCGCCTTGTCAAAGTAGTGTTAAGTTATAAAAAAAATATATTTTTCAATATAATTAGAGAGGCTAGGCCTGATATGGAACCATAATTATATAATTGACTCTTATAGGCTTCAAATATTCTCAGATGGGTGTATTATACGTATATACACAAACAGCTGTCATGTTCAGTTAACCAATGGGAAACAAAGAAAAAACGAAACAGCTAGCTATCGATTAGATATTCGTCCTAAAATTAATTAATTAATTAAAGAAGAAGGATAATTCTAACAATTTGTTAGTATTTTAGAGAATATATTTCTTGTCAAAGAAGCATCTCCCACATCATATATTTTTGTCAAATGGGCCCCTTTTTATTTTCTTTTTATTTTTTAATTTGGGTTCAATGAGTTATCACTTTTGACATTAGACAAACCCACTAATAATTAGTATCTAGTAATGCGAATAAAATATTTCCTGTTAAGACTATTTAGCTCTTTTTCTAGCTGTAGTTAGTTGCTATATATGGTCCACTAGGAGAACCTAACAGAATAATAATAATAATATATATATACACACACACACACACATATAATATAAGAGAGAGATAAATTAATATTGCTGGGAGATCTAAAGTCTAAAGTTCTTTCAATAAAACTATTGCTAGTCGCAATTATGCCTGCTCAATTATATAAAGTGCTACTTGTTCTACTTATGGGTTTTGATTTAATGGTTTTTTTAATAAATTAATTAGCATATTTTTTCTTCTAAAGAATTCCATTAAATGATCAAGAAACTTGCTTTTATTTGCTGAGCTTGAATTTCATTTGAATTTTCAATTATTTTCATCTATATTTCTAAATAAGATAGGTGGAAGCTGAGATAGAGGGGGGAAAACACTCACGATTTGTTTGAAAGATATATTTATATTATATTGTATTCGAATATAATATAAGAAATACAATATAATTTAAATGTCCCCTTTATATATTATATTCAAATATAAAGTGCATTTGAATTGTTTACATTTAGATTGTCATTCTAATATTAATTGGAGAGAGAAAGAGCATGATAGTTAGTTTTGGTATGTTGAGAGATATCATTATTGCCGAACTCAATGCCTACATTGCATTTGCGGGTAAAAGAGTAATTGAATAAACAATGAATAAGACAGTACCTGAGGGTTCACAAGTGGTTGAATATTTATTCCATAAGGGCTTATTCGATCTAATCGTACCACGTAATCTTTTAAAGGGTGTTTTAAGTGAATATGTAATGTGATTAAGTAGATTAAAAAAAAAATAATGGACGAGTAGTATTTTGAATTAATTTACTGTTTAAATATATATTTGTTATAATGGAATATATGAGATATTCAAACATATATTGCATTATATTGAGGTATAATATAAGGTATTTTCCAAAGGAACCGTCAATTTCAAACTCCTCATACAATTCTTTGCAAAGTCAAATTTCAGAAGAAATATTATAGGCACAAAGTTAACAGAAAAACTTTTTTGTTAATTTCAAAAAAAAAAGTGGAAAATCTGGTAGTGAGGATTATATATATTGTCAATAAAAACAATAAGTGACGTCTTTAAAATGGGACAATAAAAATAATCAGTGATATCTCTAAGATTTCATCCAGTAGTATTTTTATTATCTATTGAGACCATACTTCGAATAAAATGGAAATCAATCCGTCTTCTCTCAAATCATGTAAGTCAAATAATTGAACCTCTAATAGATAATAAAGAGAGCCATGAAATAATCATTTCTAACCGTTATTATATTTAAAGTTAGAAGTGGAAGATGAACAATTAATAAAAAATTTATCACTACGAGAGCAATTGGACAAGATAAATATAAATATAACTATAAATTATTATAAAAAATTATGTTTGACTATATGTATGCCTATCATTAATATTACGAAAATAGGCAACAAGAAAATCAAAAAACAAGAATACCAAGATTTACTTGGAAAACTCTAGACAGAAACAAAATCACAGACAGAGAAGAAGAAAATCCACTAAATTAAATATCAGTACAGAAGAGCGACTATAGTAAAAGAGCATGATAATAAAACCCTAAATTATATCATATAAACATACTCAATCCCTCCGCTACCACCACAAAGCCCTAAAAAAATCTCATAATTAAAGTTTCACCACAAATAACGCACCGCGAACTTTTCAAACTGAGTAAAAGAGAATTCGAGTCACCAATCTCTAATAATTAACTGCAATATAATCTTCATATAATTACCCAATCACGATGCAAGGATGAGTGGAAGACTCAAACTTTAGTTCATATTGACAATGTATTTTGGGTTTAGCTTATATAAGTGATAAGTCAGTGTAAAATGTCAACTTAACCGTTAACGAAATAACCCCTTTTTTTAATCACACATAAGATAGGGTTTTTTTTTTTTTTTTTTTTGTCTCTTAATTTGATAAAATATTAACCATCAACTTATGATATTTGTGTATAGATATATATATATATATATATGTATATTTATAAATTGTATTATGTTCCTTGTAATGCGTGATGCTTTGCTCACATCTTGGAAAGTAATTTTAAAAGTTCATTTGGCATCCAAGGACGGAATTCTTTCCTTCCCAAATAAATAATTAAATAAAGAAGGACAGATTTCTTAAGAATCAACTTTTTATCATCCTTTTTCCAGATAGATTATTTAAGGGAAAACCCGAAGACGTATAAACTACTACTTACACCATTCATCAAAAAAAGAAAAAGAAAGCGTAAAGATAAAGCCATTCAAGACTTAAAATTTCTTCTTAGCACAAAAAAAAAAAAATAATAATAATAATAAAATAAAAAAAAACTTAATTTTCTTGCATAATTAATAAAAAATATATATACCATCACTTGTATCTTGTTAAATATCTTTAGTCCATTTCTTTAATTTGCATGGTAATTATAGTAACTTAAAATTTTTGGCCCAAAATTTGTGCCATAAAGTTTATTACACCTCTTAATCAGAATAACCACCCTCTTCTTCCTCTCTCTCTCTCTTTTAAATCAAATTCGATGTTCAAAAAAAAAGATTTGTCTCACTTTATCCACTACAACTCAAAATATAATAGATTCACCGATGAGCTTATCACAAATTGCAATTTCGGTATTTCTCTCATTAAAATATCGATTTCTTAATAATATTAATCATATGTGCTCGTCAGGTTGCTCACACATAATTCAGACCGTTAAATAATTATCCCTAACAACCAATCACGTAACTTATATATGATGAAAACTGTTAAAAAATTGATGTTTCAACAAAGAAAATATAAAAGTTTCAATGCTAATATTAAGCTGGAGAATCACTAGTTTTGTCTCATTTTGAATTAGCAAAGTTAGACAACTCCTATTCTTTTGGAGGCCAAATTTGAAATCAATCTCTTTTTTTTTTTTTTTTTTTTTGGTAGTTAATTACTACAAACCCTCATTATTATCCCACACCAAATCTTACAAATACACCAATAAAACATTAACCCTTATCTACATTCCGTAAAAATGCTGATATTACAAACATTTATAAGTATCTATGAAGCTTTTTTTTTTTTTTTTTTTTTTTAACCTACTGCATAATATGCATCAGATGTTTGGAACTTTTTACTGATATTTATTGGCAGAAAATCCTAATATATTAGAATGCAAATATATAATATTTGTTACGTTACTAACTTCATATTATATGGGTAGATGATTAAAAAAGTGTCAACTTAATTGGATGTCTTGACGCATTTAGTGATTCATATTTTCATCAATTATTTCCACAAAAAAAAAAAATCTAAACGGTTGAAAATCTACAAAAATTTCAACAAACACCAACATTTTTCAAAACATTGTCTAACACGGTAAGATTTAGAAAACATAATACATATCATTCCCATATTACAGTCTTACTCAAAATTTACTAAAAACATAAATATTAAGAGTTCTTTCTACAATACATATCAATGATACATGTTTCGGATTGAGATATGGTCAAAATCATATATCTATACCATATAATAGAAAGCTCAAAATAGATTTACTGTTCATTAACTTTCAGCCGAAACCAATTTATATATGCAACTCCTTATTTTTCAATCCTCCTTTTATTCTTTTTTTTTTTTTTTTTTTTCATTTTTGCCTTTTGATCCTTTTTCGAAATACTTTTTTCTCTTAATTTGTCTCTGTTAAAAGAATTATTCTCAAATACATCCCAATTTCAATACTTTTTCTTAACTCTAAAATATAATTTTATCAAACATGACTTTCATAATTACTTTTTTCTTCTATTTGCTCTATTAAAATAATTGTAGACCTAGAATGATTTTCTATTTTCTTCGTCTGAAAAAAAAAAAAAAGGATATTTTGATCAGAGTAAGCATATATAGAAAGTGTAACAAGCTGAATATACATGTGCATGTCATATGTTATTAACTAGTACAAATACAAGTCAAAACAAACAGTTTCTGTTATAGATGTGTGAGAACTAAAACCTTATGATAATGCCATATATATATATATATATATATATTATCCTACGAATAGAAATATCCAAGTTTTGAACATCAATTTGTATAAGAATGAATCATATTGAAAATGACAATACAATATTTTATCGTGTTTCTTTTTCTTTTGTTTCTACCCTACCTAAGCTAAGAAAGAAAAACTCAGCCAGAAATTTGATGAAAGGACCATGTTGTGACAGAGCCCTAGATGTTTGTCCAAAAAAGAAAAAAAAAACCCCCCAAATGAATAGGTATATTTGAGGGCATAGGTGTATCAATAACAATGGGGTTGGTGTGGAAAATTTGGGGGTTTTGGGGACAATGAGTTAGCTCCCATGGACTAGGTGGTTCTCCACTTAGGCCGCACTATGGTCCCCCATGCACCCATTAATTAACAAATACTCTATGCTTTTTCTAAGGATAAAATATTAATTATTAAACGATATATATATATATATATGTATGTATATCTCTCTCTCATCAAGTTGTTGTTAGTTTTCGTTTGGTTCACTGATTGAAGATGAGATCTTTAAATTAGAATTGATTGATTTTTTAAAAACTAATTATAAATTTTATTGATTTTTTAGATAAATACAAAAATTGAGATGAAAAAATAATTAAAGTTAAAGTCAATTAATAACAAAAAAACCTAGTTTTATTATTTTATTTCATATGTCTTGTCATTCGGATTGCTATCAAAATGATATCCAATAGCAAATTGAAATTGGTCACCATTAATGTACCAACCTAATGGTATTCGGCTTACTCTCAAGTCTTATCATAAACAGAAGGTCTCAAATTCCTATGTGGATCGCTAGAGATTTTTTTTTAAAATATATAATTATCTCATGTGCATCTTTTTAAAATTAAACTTTTTTTTTTTTTTTTTTTTTTTTTTTTTATGTCCGTTCAGAATCGAATCTGGAACTTATGGCTCCTAAATCTCAAACCTCACATCTCTCATCAAATGGATTAGCCCTAATGACTTGTGGATCACTAAAGATTATTTTTTGAGTCATCAATTTATTGTTTATTTATTTTTGATGGGACTGAGATAATCACATATTTTATCTCTCGATTATAGTAACTATGTCTTGACGTTAACATTCCCAAATTAAGGTATATGAGGACTCTATGGTCCTCTCCACAAATATTTTTGACGAAAAAATATTTTTAACGAGAAAAAATTGCATTTAGTCACACCAATGATCTCCTTTTTGGACTGTTTGTT
The DNA here is from genome assembly GCA_038430175.1 of Ficus hirta. Lineage (NCBI taxonomy): Eukaryota > Viridiplantae > Streptophyta > Magnoliopsida > Rosales > Moraceae > Ficus > Ficus hirta. The sequence goes on along the minus strand of CM076594.1, from coordinate 6,594,037 downwards.
GGAGCATTATCATTGAGAGGTGTGGAATTGGCGAAAAATTGGGGGCTTAGGTATGATTAGCCGTTGACTATATATATGTGCTTATGAAATCGTTTGTTTGATTTTGGGGGGGAAAAAAGAGAGAGAGAGAGAGAACATTTTTGATGTCAAGGACATTGACACGTAAAACACCAGTTTTAAACATAGCGCGAGATGACGGACCGTATTGGGCTCATAGTTGTAAGCATGTAGTTCTAGCACGACATGATATAGAAAATTAGGCTCAAAGTCATTTTTAAATGCACATCATGCAAATTTACCAATTTTTGAAATTTTTTTTTTGTTTATCCTTCTCACTTAAATTCGACAAAAAATAAACCAATTTTGCATAGATCACTGCCTTAGTCCATCAATGATGTACTTCAATCTATTATCGATCCACCAACCATCGACGGCTTTGAAGAGCAAGATTTGGCGGCGGCGACCTTCGAACGGCGAGATCCGGTCGTGGAAACCCGTGCATGAGGAGATCTTCTTCCTGCAACGTTCCTACACGATGTCGCGTGTGGGTCTGGGGCCGTGAAGTTCACGGCTAATGGTGGCTCTACGCTACACAAACTGTATGGTTCTCCGACGCCACATGCGAGGCCGGTGCAAGGTAGTTGTGCCATGGTAACGAGAGAAGAAAGAAGAGGACTAGGGTTAGTAGAGGGATAATTCTAGTATGTCATTTTCTGAAAATGGTATGTATCAAAGAAAAAAATAAATTGGTGGTGTTTCTTCATTTAACCACACAAATCAAATACAACATGACCCCTAAAGTACAATAGGCTTCAATTTCTTACCATCATCATCATCATACAATTTCACGTTAATATTATATTTATCTCCATAATTATAAAAATTACATATTTACATAAGTGTAGTTAATTCGTTTGATCTTAAAAAATATTTGTTGGTTTCTATTAATTTCTTTCATTTTTAGAGTCTCAACAATCAACACTAATAAATAGTAATTGATTTATTTTTTTTATTTGAATTATTTTTTGTTAAGTGTTAAAAAATTCAACGCATGTTTGGGGGAGGGTTAAAATTTTTTTTAAATCTTTTGGTCTTTTTCCTCAAAATCAATCCAATTCTACTATTCACTTTTTTAAATCTCTCTTTCTCATTTTTTAAAAACTCAAATTTTAAAAATTCATAACTCTATTATATCTGCCAAATAAGATCATTTTTTTTTTTAATTTTCATATAATTTCAAGATAAACAAAACAAGATTTATATTGTAATTTTTTATTTCCGAATACATTTTAGTTTTTGCTATTTTTTTATTCTAAACAATTTATTTTTATCAAACACATATTTTTAAAACTCAACTCAATTATAACTTTCAAAACTTCGTTTCAATTTTTCTCTCAAATGTATCCTAAATAATACAAAAATAAAAAATAAAAAATAAAAAAGAGTTACTGACGACCCAATAATCTTCAAAATATGACACGAGCACTAAATATGTTTAGGTTTATTAACTGCGTCGAGCCTTTGAATTTTTATCTTAGATAGATATAAACGCAACATGAAATTTTGATGATTCAGATCCAACACGATATAAAACATACATAGACCTAGTTGATTATGGGATCGTACTGATAATGACATGACAAGACATATCTAAATCACACTGATAACAACAACAGATAACATTCGTTGGTCCTAATAAAAAAAAATAGCACTCTTTGAAAAAATGAAATAAATAACAAATAAACATATTTTGTTCGGAAGTGGGAGTCGCATGTAATTGAGCTAGCCTAGTCATACATAGCCCGAACAAAACGGGCTATAATGCTTGTTGAAAGTGGCGCAAATGGATAAATGGCGTCTGGTGCGATGAAAATGTCAAAAAAAAAAAGAAGGGAAAAACACTCTGGATTGACAAACTTTTTTTGTTGATCCCCTGTTACTCATCAAAAACTTGGTACCTTAGAGGTGACGCAATTGAAGACCAAATTAAAAATATATATATATATATATATATCATGTGACAAAATTCTAAATAATAAGTTATATATAAATTAAATAATTGTTATAAGTTTTTAAATACAAAAAACAGGTGACATATGATATGTAGTATTGTATAAGAGACATTTCTAATAAATACATATGTATAGGAAACGTCTCTTATGTACATTTATATATATATATATATATATATATATACACGCACTTATAAAAGCTAACAACGTTAGTAGAGGTGGACGATATGAACCCATTTCCATCCAATAAATCTATACTATGTTGCGCAAACTGATATTTGTAAATCTTGTCTGCCAATAAAAAGAGGACTATATTTTCAAGCCAAAAATTGTTACCAATTTTCATGTTCAATTTTAGGAGAAAACAAGTCCATGGTATTGCCAAAACCACAAGCTGGTCTTGCGAATTAATGCAAAAGTTTTTTTTTTTATTTTTTATTTTTGTCTCTCTCTCTCTTTAATTTTTTAATGGGTATTTGCAAGGCTGTTCACAAGTTGAGTGACATCAGTGGAGGTTGGATTTCTTCCTTTTTGGAGGGCCCGGGACATTAAATCTTAGCTAAAGAGCTTAGAATTATATATGCTTAAGAACTTGTATTATTCTTGACAAAGGAATCCGATTCATGTAAATAGAAGACCCCACTCTCGATCTAAACCATAAAGACAACAATACAAGAGGAATCCAACAAGAGTTTTTGGCTTTGGAAATTTTATCCCTAGTCCGACTAGATTCTCAAATTCTATTTATTCAATATAATATGTGAAATGACATGATAATAAGAAATTTAGTTATCATAAATTATCATCATACTCTTTTAACAGCGGTGGAGTGAAGAAATTTTTCAATAGGGACCTAATTAAAATAATAGACATAATTACTTTTTTATTAAGGACATAACTATGTATTTTAGATATCAGGTATGGACAGAATGAAACTTTTCTTACAAAATAGGTGAATAACAAAAATTTTAAAAAATTAGCATATCAAAATTTGAATGGGCGGCAGTTGAAAATTTTCTTATAAACGATGGTATAAATAAAGTTCTTTTAAAATTTTGAGATAAAAATCAATTTCTTAAAATGTAAATAAGGGCACTTGCCCCCACTGATTTACATGTGGCTCCGTTACTGCATTCTAATCCAATGTTAACATTAGAAGGGTATTGCACAATAAACATGAAATTAACTAGTCAATCTCAAACTATTATGTTTCTCACTTTAACATATTAGGTTGAAAGGATAGTATTTACGGAAAGATGACGGACAAATACTTATAAGAAAGCATAAAGAAATTGAAAAGTATATTGTTACAAAATTATATTGGGGCCGGGATGAGAAAAAGAGTGCTTTCTCACAAGCCGTCTCTATGACAATGTTACAAACCTATTGAGATCAACGCGTGGAGTTTATTTTTTCCAATTTAGTCCTTTTTTTTTCTTCCCTTGAAAGATCCGGCTATCATCTACTTATTGCGGGTGGTGGGGCCCCATGTAAGGCAATCGTAACTTGAGACGTAGATCGGACGGTTTATGTTGCATAGAGTTAAATGTCGTAAGAAAATTTCCTTGCTACACCCGCTTACAAGTGATACTTCGAAAAGAGCTTACAAAACCGCACTTGTAGACATTGAAACAAATGAACCCTAACTCTAATGTGCCTTGAATTTTATTTTTTTTTATTTTTTTTTTATTTTTTTATTTTTATTTTGCTAAATGGAATTCAGTAAAGGCAAAAAGCCTGCCTTGAAGAAGATGTTGACGGTGGATCAGAAAGTTGGATAGATGATTTGACAGAATGGTACACAATTATTGCCCCGTGTGTTCTTTTCCACATTAACTTCCTTTGTTCGTTGTTAGGGGTAGTTTCGGAAGCAAACATTTTGCCCTCAGGTAATAACTTAAAAATAAGCATTGGAATGGCTGTGGCTGCTGAGAATGGTTGTTAAACTGAACGCTACTGTCATCCAACCGCCACATTCCTTGGCCTACGGGAATCTCCATAATTTCCCTTTGAATTTTAATTTAACAAATTCCTATAAATTACACGCCTTCGTTCATTCTGTATCCCAAACTTTCAAGGGTATTTCACATGCTTTTAATGTTAAGATTTGAATAGTATAATTTGGATTTAAAATAAATTATGCATTTAGTGAGACTTTTAAATTGTTGGAGTTAAAAAATGTAAAAACTTAAAATATATTCAGGAAAAAAATTTCAATATAGAATTTATTTTATTCGTCTCGAAATTTTATGTAATTTAAAAAAAATAATTTTATTTCAATTTATATACATAAAATTATATACTTCTAAAATTTGAGTTAGAAAACTATAAAAAGTGAAACTATGAGAAAAAAAGAGAAAATTTGAGTTATAATTTTAGGATTCAAATCTTAGCACAAAACGGGGGCTTAATATTGATGCCCCTCAAACTTGTCACATTTTAGTAATTTACCCTTTAAACTTTTAATTTTGATAATTTATCCTCTCAGTTATTGCGATGTATCTCCTATAAATTTTTTTTTGGGTTAAATTAATTACAAAAAACCCTTGTACGTCTCATATGAAGATAGAAAAACCAATTTCTAACAAAAAAAATTTTTAAATCTAATACAAACCTTAATGTAAATATTCCAATTTTGAATATTTAATTTAGTATAAAATTAATTAAAAATGATGCATTATAATAATTTAACAAGTTCATCAGATAAATTGTCAAAATTAAAAACTTAGAGGATAAATTGCCAAAAGATAACAAATTTAGAGAGCATCAAGGCCAACTACCCTAACTTTCAAAACCACGTCTGGTTCATATAAAACCGTTCCTTTTGTTTTAGTTTTAGTTTTTTTTTTTTTTTTTTTTTTTTTGGCTATTTTCTCCCGTTATCATATCAAATATAGGCTTGAGCCAACTTTAGTTTGGAAGCAGACCCCAGTTATGTGTTTGGGTCAAACGGTTTTGTTTTCCAGTTCATTAATAGCGGGACAGCGTGTCCTCGTTGTGGACATAAACCTCATCTGCATATATTAATTGCCTGCATTTCAAGGCAGATCATGTTCTCACAAGTGTCACAGCCACAGAACTATTTTTAGCTTTTTTTACTGCGCAAATCACTCACGGTTTTAGTGGGGACTAAAACTCATTTATTATGACCATTAATTATTTTCTCCGCACACTATTATGCATATATTTTATTATCTACTGTACCAGAAAAGGCAGAGGCTAAAATCTTAAAACATGAAGTTCTTAGTACATACCTATGTGTGTGTGTATATGTGCGCGCGCGCGTCATATATATACATATGTGTGTGTGTGTCATATATATAGAACTATATAAGTAGGTCTTATGACTTCTGCTTTCACCGTCAAAATTTCTTTAATGTAAGGATTTGGTTCCCCGACACTAAATTTTGATATAGATGAAAAGCGTGATTATAAACACACATTCCACCATAAGATAGGGTTCAGAATCCTCTCATCCTCGAATTCGAATTCAAAAAAATAGAATTGAAAAACCCAAGCGAGTGAAACAAGAATATACACTAGCAAAGCAAAATACAAAATTCATTCACATTTCTATAGTCCACTACAAGAAGAATATATAGAGGGAACAATGAGAACCCACCGTGACAAGGTGGGATTGGGATTGGGATTGGGATTGGGAGCCTAATTACATTTTTGGAAGGCCAACGGCGGCTACGATTATCTACAACTAACATTTTGTAAAACCAAAAATTAAAAAATCAAAATAAAGAGATGGACACAATTCCTATTCATCATTCCTCTGTTCCCTCATGAATGGGGAAAATGGAAACCTCATCATCTGAACAAGACTCGTTGCCGTTCTTGTTCTCGTTCGCACCACCAGATCCTTCTTCATGTGAGTCGGAATCTCCATGGCTGCTACAACACTGCACAACAGCGTTGCTGCTGGATCTCCCTGACAACGAAACTAGGCCAATGGCTGCAATGCTGCTTGCAATAACATCAACGTCCCTGGTTCCGCTGTATAAACCTCGGCTCCCAGTAACAAGCATACTTGGATTCTCGTCCACCTTCATTAGAACAGCGGGCAATGCATCCAACAAGGGAGGGTTTGTCTGGCTTGAACCACTGATGAGTAGCCGTAAGGTCTCTCTTGCACCCTTTTCCACCACTGATTCGGCTTCAGGAATTAATGGGTTGACAAGGTTTGAGTGCAATGGAGGAATGGTGGTCGACATTGTGGGACCAGCGCTAACCAGATAACCTGGCCCTGATGAGCAAACGTCAATAACTGGAATGTGAACAATAGGGTCACACATTAACGGTGTGAAAGTTGGGATCTGCTGAGCAGTTGGCCTCGATAATCGGACCAACGGGTCTGGCAGAAATGCAGGAAAATCTAAAGAGGGAGCATCAACCAGATTGAAAGGAGGTGTCTGTGAGAACAAGCTGGATGGAATTGTAGCTGGCAATAAAGAGGAGAGTGGTGGGAGGAGCGAAGGTGATTCGATTGGGGAGCTAGAAAGTTGCGAGGGCTCGGCTGAGAATTGCAGTGGCGATACACCAGGAGGGCACCAACAATAGTATGGGGATAAAAGGGGAGTAACCATAAACGGAGCCTGGGATTCCGAGCTTAGAATTGGTGGAACAGACAATTTTCCTAATGAATCCAGAAAGCAGGAAGTAGGTAGGGAGCAACTTCTAATACTTTCGGGGATCTTGTCATTCTCACCAGGATTTGAAGATCCATCAGTTGCAACAGCAGCTGTCGTGGCACTCAGGTTATCAACTGCGATATGGCTGTCCCCACGTCGCCTCAACTTCTCCCTAGCGGCATTTTTTAGGGAAGACAAGTTTCTAGACAGGCCTTCTTTAAAGGAACTTGATCTAGGACTCAGGCTGCCCTGAAATGATGAATTTGCCCTTGCTGCCTGACTGCCAGGGTGTCGTGATCTTGGAGATTTTGATGATGTAGATGAGAATTGTACATCCTGGGGAGATTCAGATAGCTCACTTCCGGTAGCCTGATGCGTTTGTGAGCCTGCTAAACTTGCTGGGGCTCCAATCACAGTTGATCCAACAAGATAGGCACGAAGGTGAGTCGCAAAGCAGCCAAGCCGTGACTCACTGATTCCAGTTAATTCAGCAATAGAGGGTCTCCTAGCCAGTAAATCCTTCATCTGATACAGGAATGAAAAAGTGGTCAATAAGTCAGAACAGACGAACACATTTAGTGGAACAACAAATTATAAAACCACCAAACCACAAAATTCATTTATTTATTTGTTTTTTACTGAATTATCTTTAACTAGGAAAAACTGAGCCATAAAACAAAAACACATATAATCCATATCCAAGCCCAAATCCCTTTTATTTTTCCCTTTCCCTTAAATGTGCAACGAAGTATATTTTTCAGGTTTCCAGCAACTAGAGCACAAAAGAAAATGTACCTTTGCAAGCAACTCAATACCCAGGAGCTTTGACTTCTCTGAACACCAAAAATAAAAAGTCCGGTCATCTGAGGCCTTTATAAGAAAAGATCGGCCAGAATTGTCTGCTGCAATCTCATTGACTGTTATAGAAGAACCCTGCGATTTGGTACTTAAGGTGAATAGCCTCTCAGTATGACCATCATCACCAACGAAAGAGAGACGTAAATCAGATGTTGGCAATACTGTAAGATTAAGAGTTCCCCTGTGACAGAGTAGAAGAGAAAATAGCTATAAGTTTTAGAAGGTAAATTGCAAGTAAATCATAAACTGCGGAAGGAAAATAGATCAATTCAATTTCAAGATTTAAGAGACCTACAAAAATAACAGGCTTAAATTGCAAAAAATGTATAGATTCTTGTAAAACAAAGATCGATAGCCTCCAGAAATAAAATATAAAAAAACCTTGCTTAAGAAAAGAATTCAAGAAAAATGAGTTCTTAAACTAATCATATCCATCTAATCCCTTTATCACTTGAGCCAAGGACCACATTTAAAAGATTTACTTAATTTATCCGATACCCAAAGTGATAAAAAAAGAAAAAAAAAATGTCTAATATAACAAAATCTTTTATCCCCTCTTTCAGAAATCAACAAAGATTAGAATAGGACCATTACGTCAATCATCCTAACAGCTAAATCAAGGATTATGTATCATACACGTCTGAAAACAATTCAAACTTGATTCCAATCGTGCAGAAGTGTCTGCAAACCAACATATGAAGCCATTATTATTCTCCCCCTTTCTAATATGCTTGAACAAATCTTTATTTATTTATTTATTATTATTATTATTATTATTATTATTATATATTTTTTGCTTGAACAAATCTATTACATAAATTACACGACGGAGTTGTAGCTTTTCTAATATTAATTTCAAATTTTAAGCCCAAACAATAAGGTTGATGTAGGGTACAGACCATGCACCAATAACGATGACTTCACTACACACTATTCCATATAAGTTATGGAAGAACTATATACTACAACACTACTAGTACGGTAGATCTTCGTAAATTGTTTGTTCTTTTTTGTTTTTTGGCTGGACTACATCTTCATAGTTTGATTGGATTACATAGGATATGAAGAATTTTGCACAAAGATACGTAACATAGAATACTGAAAACAAATTATATCCAACACTGCAATAGCAAATCTAACTTTCGCCGAGTCACAATTGGTATGAGGCACAATCAGTTCACATAGAATTTGTCTGATATCTAAGAAAACATACAAGAATCCAAATAACGAAACTGAGCGACACTATGTCACAAAGAACAGAGAAAGAAATCAACGATGAACCAGAATTACAACAACTAAAGCCAAGAGCAGAGAAGTTAGAAGTAACTTTATATAATTCAGGAAAATAAATTAATAATGGAATCAGACACATTAAAAATTACGGTAGACAACAATGACACAACACCTGAATCACAAAAACAAGACCCTGCAAACCAAATTTCTACATTCAATTGAAATCTCAATCCTATGTATCCAAAAAGCAACATCTATATAATATAGGATCATGAAACTACCTTTACTTCCTCTTAATTCAGAGATCATAATAGAATACGCCCACTTTACCTACAAGTCAAAAGATATATTTATTTGGAAGGATGAACATTATCGCCATTAATAAGCTTAAACATAGACTCCTGAACTAACATCAATAACTAAGAGATACGCTTTGAGCAGCATTTCTTTGCAAAACAAATTTGCAGTTAGAGCTAACAGTCAAGTTCCTACTTGAACGTAAATTGGAAAATAACAACAGATCAAAATGCTAACAAGACAGTAGATCAACAGTAAACAAATAAACTGAATGCCGACACAAGGACACAAGTGGGTTTATTCTTCCTGATTTATATTTTCTCCTAAGGAGGTTTTGGAGTTGAATGAACCCAATGCTTAGGTTCTTCATTCATACCAATATGGAAAAATACATCCCCAAACTAACCTTCATGGTGCTGCCCCATATCAAACTGCAACCACGACCATGCAGTGTGACAATAAGATAACATGCAAATAGAATACAGATCATAGGATAAAGACATTCGATGATTAGAAAGTATAAGGAAAGGGGAAAAAAAGTTAACACAACATAAGTAAACTAGGGGGGTGATGCTGTCATCCGTTAAATTGGCAATCATCAAATAAAGGAAATTAAAAGATTTCAGAAGCAGCTTAGAAAATAAACTTTGAGGTAATAGCTAATACAAAATAAAACACAAAGCATGTAGAAACACACAAGATATGAACACAAACACCCAAGATTTAACATCAGACAGACTCAAACTCACTTACATATTTTAAATTGTTTGATATACTGCAGAACATCAGAACACAATTAATTACAGATATATGTTAAACCAGCTGCCTGCATGAAATGTCAAAAACATAATTTATGGCACGGAGAAATCAAGTAGCATGACATATGCAAAACAAGCAAGAAGTGTGCATTAAATTTCGTCTAAACTAAGAAAGTATGAGCTTAAAACAATATAATTTATTCCGTAAAAGCAACACGACAAAATAGTATATGAAGTGTAGTTTAAATGAGAGTACCGGCACCAAATTGTAGCACTCACTCTAATTTCATAAAAAATGTACTTTTAAAAAGTTTCATCACAGAATAGAATACCAATATGACGGCCATAATTGGAAAAAACACAGTAGGACAATGCCACCTGTTGATGAAATTTTACTATAATCCAAATGAAACAATTAGGTCAATTGATGAATAACATAATTTTTCACAATGCCGACCATAGATTTTCATCATATCGACAAACACAGACAGATGCTAGGAAAAATCTAATGGTGAAAAAGCCAAAACAGAGAGGGAATACAGGCATCATCAAGTTACGTGGGGCATAATGCATCAAGAAAAACTATAAATGCACGATCAATTTCCCGATGAAACTTGGTATATATGTTAGAATATTAAGCAGATCATGGTGATGGAAAACCCTAAAGAGATAATTATTACCAACAAAAATTGAGAGAGATGAAGATATTGCACAGAGATCAATCTAGAGCAAAACATCAATCTAGAGCAAAACACCATAAAGCACTCCGATATCAATATAATTGAATTTACCTTGCAGCAGTAGGGCAGAGTAGAGTCCCTTGCTTGTTGATTTTCCCTACGCGAATTGAAACAAGAGGTATGCAGAAGCACCGGGCTAGAATACCAACTTCCGCCGGCTCAAAATGCTGTTCAAACAGAGAATCTTTCAGTCAATAAATGGTACAGTAAATAGGAGGAACCAAAACGAATACTAAATAGACGTGCACAAAACTCAAGCCAACGCAATGAAAATCTAGAAGTTTCGATAATGAACGAATTCAATTTCAAGAAAATTTCGCATCAATTCATGCGTTTAGACTCACGGCCAGTTGGTGAAACCGTGCATAAGCCACCAAACCAATTTTCCTACATGAAATTGCAAAACAAGCTTCGAACAAACCGAAATAGAGTATTTCTTTAATCAAAACAAGACGAAATCATCACAAAAACCTCATCGGAGTCTCTTCCGACCAACATAAACCCATACCTGGCTCAAATGAGCAAGCAAGCGATCTTCCGCAACACCGTTGGAAGCATTCATCTTCAGCAACGGTTTCAACCTCTCGTCGGTCCGACAAGCTCCCATTACTTGCATATCAAGCGCCTGAAGCCACTGCAAAACCCTGTCCTCTCGATTGTTCTGCTGGAGCAACAGATCGCCGTTGCCGTCTTCCACGAGAATTTCCGTCAAACGCTCCTCAAGCCCAATCTCTCTAGATCTACCGCCAGCGCCCTCGCCGCCACTCGAAGACAACGATTCGCCGAATTCCGCGCCTTCGGATTGATCCGAGACGCCATCTACGCCGGTGTTATTGTCCTCGTCGTAAGAATCTCGGTTTCTCGGGTCAGCCATGGCTTAAATAGAGTGATCTGAGACAAAAAAAATTACAACCAGAAAACAAGAAAAAAAGATTTCTGATTACAAAATTTTACCGATTCACTTGTTTTCTCGTTAATTTTCTCGGAATCGCAATCTGGTAAAACCCTAGAAACAGGATCAAAATCGTTTATCCAAGCCAAATCGCGTGGTTGATAAGGAGATATAAAAGATATCTTTCTTTTCTCTCTCTTCTTTTTTAGAGAGAGAGCGAGAAAAGAAATCTCACGCAAATGGGCTAATCAAAGCGAGAAATGAAAGGACAAGAGATGACAGTTTGCTTATATAATGGAGGACATGGGCTTGGGCCTTGGGTGGGACCCGCGTGGGCACACGTCGGACTCGAGGGAGGTTTATGAAGTTCGATTTTGAGTCGCTCTTCACATCCGGTGGCCTTGGTTTTAGATAGTGCAACGTCAGCTTTCGTCTTGCGTGGGGCCCAAACAAGTTTTCGTGTGAGGGCCCACTGTCTAGGTTTTGGGAGGTGCCACGTCATCACATTCCGACACCTCACGCTTTGATATGAGAGAGGGGGCGTATATATATATATATATATATATTTTTTTTTTATTTAAAAAAAAACGGTCGAGAATTTGAGGATAAGATATATAAAACAATATAATTTTTAATATGCAAAATTTATGTGATTTTAAATATAATTTAACGAGAATTTATTCATAATATAACTTATAATATATAAAATTTATGTAACACTCTAATGATACTGTTTTTTTTTTAATATTTAATAATAAAGATTTAAACTTTATATTTTATATGGAGTTAGATATTAAATTTTTATTATACTTTATCTGTAACCACATAATGAAGTATTTTTTATATTATAAAACAAATTTCCTTTTGTAACATAATATTATTCAAAGAATAATATTATTCACATCAATTATAATATTATTTTTTTAGTATTAATTTATGGGTGAGTTATCATCATTTTTTTTACAATTATAATTAATTGATGGGATAATTTTTTAAATATTTAATAGTAAAAAATAAATTAATTAATATTTAAAAATTATAATTATAATTAATGTCAAGAAGAAAGTAAAGACATCATCAAGGTTCGATAAGACTACAAGAAGGGGGAAAAAGAGAGTTAGCCCACATTTGATGATATAGTTGAATTTAAATTCAATTATATTTTATGATTGATTTTTTATCTTTTTTTAAAAAAATTAATAAAAATTATAATTAATTTTTAAAAAATTAATTAATCTCAATTTAAAAATTTTATCTTATCTCAAATTTAATTCGAACACCAAACGAATTTTAGTTTGGTCAATGGACAGACTTCCTTAGGACCAATTATTCATTATGAGGCCTCTGTTTCTCTTATGTAGCATGAAAAAGAAAACCATGAGGATCTTTCTTGCGGGGCCTATATTAATTAATAGATTTTTCCATTTTTCTTTTCTAAGAACGTATGGTTATCACAATTTTTTTATTTTTTTTTAATTTAGAAAAAGAATTCAAACTCTAAATTATTTAATAAAGTTATATGTAGAATTATCGTTCGAGTAAGCATATAATTTTTTTTTTATTGTTGCTTGAATACCGAAGTCTTATCTTTGTTTCCTGTTTTTAGCTGTTTGTTTAAGCGTGTGGACATAATTTTTATTACCACTTCTATTTATCCTTAATGAATTTTTATTTGGAAAAAAAGAGTAAAATAACATTTTTGAATAGAGTAATAGTAAATTATATCATTAAATTTTAAATATAATAATAAATAACATAATCAAATTTATGACCATATAATAAAAAATAAAAAATAAACTCGTCATCATTTCTCTTCTCTCTCTAACACGAAATTATGTATATAAATTTATAGTTCAAAATTCATCAGAGATCCGAAATTTTTTTAGAAAATCCAAAGAAATCAATGATTTACCATAAATATATGTTATAATTTATCATATTTTAAAAAACATGATATAAACTTCAAAGATACCTATAAAAAATATACTATTTGCTATAATTTCCTTTAAATTCTCCATTTTGATATGTCAAAATTTCAGAGAAAATTACCTAAATAATCACATTTTTTTATTTATTGAACAACATAACACAAATTCCTTATTATTAACCAATATGACTGAATTTTAATTAATTTTAAGTTAATTTTATGTCATATTAATCTAATACTAATTTTTTATATCATGTTAACGTAATTGGTAACTAAATTTGTGTCATTCGTATGTGCTTTTCTCAGAATTTTATAGGTTAAAAGAGCTTTAAAAAAAAAAATTACGAGCAACCGATAAATATCAACTGAAAAATGCTTCAACCAACAAAAGGTTGAATGGGCCAGATTAGCTGAGTCCAAAATTAGATGCCCTGAGTATATTCGGAAACACTAGTTTCCAGACAAAAGAGGTGGTCAAAGTCTCTAGTAACTGACGATAAGGTGAGATAAAACTGATTATGGTAAGAAAAATAATAATAATAATCATTCGATTAATATATGATTGTAGATAAAATTTAATAATAATTTTTTTTCCTTTTTTTTTTTTTTCAAAATACCTAGCGGTGATTTTTTTTTTTTTTTTTTAGCAATATGTTGGATAAAAATGCGTGACCTGTCGAAATATAAATAAATAAATAAAAGTGATAGAGTCAATGTGCTTTTTACGTAGCATGAGGCGGTAATTACACCAATCTTCACACGTTGAGCCAAGACAAATAGATAATTAATAGACAAGTAAATAGGACTAATCTTTATTTCAGTTTGTTTTTGTCGAATTTTTCTTTTAAAGATTTTTCAGATGAAACTTTTAAGTTTATTTATTCGTAATCTCTTTAAAAATAAATTATTCTTGAAGAAATCCTAAGAGTGTGAACATATTTTTCTAATCAGAAAATACAAAACGCCAATATTAAAGCCAAAGTCGCTTGTGTAAATAATTAATTAAAGCCAAAGCCAATTGTAATAAATAAATAAATAAATAAATAAATAAAAGCTCGTAATCATGCCATTTGAAAAAGCTATGATGATTTGTTTCCAACTTACCACATGGTATTTCCACCAAAAAAAAAAAAAACAAAAGAAAATCCCATAGTATTAAAGAGACGATATTTTAGCTATTGTTTATGAATAATTTTGTTCATATTTCCCGTCCTTTCAAATAAGTTTTTTATATATGTACTAGTTAAGAAACATGCGCATATTCATCTTGTAAAATTTCCTACATGTTTTACTAAATAAATATGTGATAAAGTCTCATATATATACTCTATCAATAGAGTTTATTTTAAAACCGTCCCGATATATTATGCATGATAACTATAATATACCTTAATTCATAATATTATATATTAAAAATAAAAAAATAGAAATTAAAAAAAATTAAAAAAAATTGGTCTTACAACCGTCCACCAGCAACCCCTTCGATGCCGACGCCCCCCCCCCCCGCCCCAAAGTGCCGACCAGATCTGGCTTCAGGGGAGGGGGGATTGGGCTTGTCGGCAATGGGATGGGGGGGTGGAGGGGGCTGGTCGGCGTCAGGAGGGGGGGCGACTGGGCTCGAGCGCCAAAGGGTGGGGGCGATGGGGGGACTAGGCTAGCAGTGGGGGGGGAGAGGGGGCTCTGGGCTCATGGTGCAGGGGACCAGGGGGGGTGGGGCTGATCAGTGTCAGGGGTGGGGGAGGGGGAGGGCGGACTGGCTCATTTTTTATATATTATTTTTAAATTTTTTAGTTTATACTAGTTTGAGATAAGGTGTATTATACCTATCATACACAAGTAATATGTCAACCGTTTGATGACATCTTAAAGGTTTTAAAAAAGAACTCTACCGATAGGGTATGTAAAATAGGTTCTACCACAGTATCACCATATTTTATGATAATCTTTTTTCTTTTTATTTGGGACAAATAAAATAAAAGATCATATAAGAGTTATAATTATTTTAATAGAGCAATTAGAAGGAAAATAAAAAATAAAAAAGGTATGGTAATCACATTCTGTAAAATAACATCTTAAAGGGTTGTAAAAAAAATTTTAATGTAGGGAGGTATTCGAGAAGATTTCTTTTAACATGGACAAATCAAGAAAAGAAATTCAGAAAAGGCTAAAAATAAAAATTCTAGACAAAAATTAATTAAAAAAAAAAACCAAAACAAAAGGAGGACTGAAATAATTTTGAACTCATATGATAGAACTTAAAAAATTTTAACAAACAAATATAATGTTTATCATTCAAAGGCTAAAATTTGAGCTGCACGTAAATTCCAGAAACGGATGTACTGTTACTTAATAAAAATTTCAAGCCAATATAGACGTGATTCCATTTTTGGTCACGCACAATCCTAAAACTTAGTCAATTTCAATTAAAATATAAAAAATAAAATAAAACTTATATGATAGGAATTATTTATCTGACATATGCCATTTTAAACATCATATTATTTTAACAATTAAAACAACACTAAAAACTACAAATTTAACAAAATCTTGTTAAAATATGACGATTAAAGATGACGATTCAAAACTAACACAATACCGATAGGTTATTACTTTTTAAATAGAATTCTTAGAAGGAAAAGCCACCTTTCATTAACAGGACGACATGGCCAAAATTCATATGATAACTTGTCTACTAAAATTGGAAGAAACATCAACTCAGCGGGTTTAGTTCTAAATTTATCAAATGTAAAGTACCAAATAATTCCGCGAAACATCTATGGTTACATGAAAGTATAACTATGGCTCTTCCTGCACAACCAGTGTTGCCCATCAAATGAGATTTGAAGCTTTCAAATCATTTTCCCTTTTTTGGTTCTTTTGAATATTCGTCTATCAATGCTTCGACATCTTTCCAGAAAATGCCCTCCACCAAAACTCCATCCTTGGTGAACCTGCAATGTTAGACAAAGGATCAGAATGAAGGAGCTCTTAACAACCTTAAAGACAGCATAAACGCATATCATGCGTTCATTGTGCACCATACGAGAGAGACAGAGAGAGAGAGAGAGACCACTTAGTGACGCTCTTCGTCAACTCCACTTGTGGATTGGCAGAAATAGATTTGGGATCCGCACTCGCTATGGTTAGCGTGTACATATCCGAGAATCTTGGCAACTTGGAAGAGATCACCAATCCAGTGCTTGTGAAGGATCCCTGCAAACAAGGTTTCAACTGAGTTAAGAACAGTCAAAAGTTTTTTTATCTTTACCGCATGTCATGAGCATGGCAAGTTGTGTCATGAGCATAACTTTACTACATGCCTGTTTGGATCACCATCTGGAGACTGTTTTTGAGCACCATTTAGAAAGTTTTCTACAGTGTTTTCACACACAAAAGTTCAAATTTACTTTTCAAACCTATGATCCAAATGGACATGTTCAAGAGAACAGGAAATGACAGCTAGAAAGACTGCTGATATAGTTATGGAATGAAAACATTACCGAAAAAAATTTATGTTCCAACTGATCTTAAATTACATTACAACCAATACAAGAGACATATTTAAAGTACATGTCAACTGCCAAGTGGCTAGTTGTTTTACTCGTAAAGCAAAGTAAGGAACAGAACTTCATTTTCTCGTGAAGAGATGAAGTGAAACGACACCTTTAGGTACAAAGAAATATCTTGAAAGACAATGAAGATAGGATACACCCAAAAAGGATTACTTTAATAGTTCATACAGCTTCAATTTCCAAATGGGCAGGCAGCTGAAGCAACAAGCCTCAGCGAAGTTCAGTGAAGGCATTCTCAATAATTCGATCACCATGGTCCAATGGAAGTAGAAATCTTGGAACATTTTCAAAAGACAAATATTAAATAGGAAAGCTAACTGTACTCATGAGTGGCGCGGGTGCAGGATTTGGGCTGCTCATTGCTGTGGAGGCCCACATGAATCAACGATCCAGATTTTGCACCCGTGCTGCTTGTGAGCACATTTAGCATTTCTCAAAGAAAAAAATATACGAGTAATGCCACTATACCCTGACCTAACTAGTTGTGTTACATCAGAATCAGATATTTCGAAACACAACTCAAAACACAGCATCTTCCCTATATGCGATGTTACTACAACAGAATAAAACACGATTATACTTCCTCTTAGGATCTTATCCATACAAGTAACTCTTTCCACATATTTTTGTATGCACGTTCTTAATCTTTTATTCTAAATGGCAAAAGCCCGTCTCTCATATTAGATCATCGGTACCAATAAACGGAATAACACAGCCAAATACATCGAAGATTAACAGTATATTATATAAATCATAATTGAGCCAAAAATAAATAAAATAAATAAAAAATTAAAAACAAAAACGGTAAGCCAATAAGAAGAGGTAATTTGCAATAAGAAACATACCGCAGGAGGGTAGGTGAACAGGATCGCATTCTTCTCCTTTGCGTATATGATCAGCTGCAACAACCCATTGAAGACTATATACGTGCCAGAGTCAAGATCAAACACACTCCATTATACCTCTAATATACACAGATATATACCCACACACATATATATATACATACATCAATTTCGCAGTCAAGATTAAGACTTTAGCCAAAACTGTTTATCTGTGTATTAATCAAAGCAAAAAAAGTACATAAATTCTAACAAAAGAAAATTCTTTTTTCGTCACTAATCACATCGATAACAAAAGAAGTTATTAAAAGGAAAAGGAAAATTGGAATTTTGATTGAGAAAACAAAAGAAAAAGGATATAAGACGATGCAAGCGATGAGGAAATCGCGATTCTCGGGGAACTTCTTCTTGTAAAACTGAGCGAACAGAGCAATGACGATGATGACAGTTCCGAGCAACAACCGCACATTGCTCAGCCTCACGTCTTCCACATATCCACGGCCGGAGACGATCTGTTCACGATTTCCGAGAAAAAGGGACAAGAAATGAGGAAAATTTTGAATCAAAAGTTGGGGGGGAAACCCTAGTGAAGAAGAAGAAGATCAGATCGGAGAAAGGATAAACAGACCTCGGAGACGGTCTCGTCGAGGATGTGTTTGATGGAGTGGTGATCCAAGAGATTGGCCTTCTTAGGGTTCTTGGTCGCGGTCTCTGGTTTCTTGTCCTGCATTTTTTTCTTTTTTTTTTTTTGGTTTTTGGGTTTGAGTTTTGGGGTTGGAAGTGAGAAGAAAGGGGTTTTGGGAAGACTTTTGGGGTTTTTTTTTTTTTTTTTTTGGGTGTTAATGTCTGAAAATGGTTGCCGCACACCGAGCAATCAAGTAACGGGGTTCTTGTATGCTATCCTACGCTTTGGGGCGTAACGCGCACACGCTCAAAGTGAAACACTTTTTTTTTTTTTTTTTTTTTTTTAAGAGATTACATTTTATATGTCTTAAAAGGTATGTGTGAAATTATTATTGTGATTATGTTTGGTCAATTGGCATGAAATAAAATTAGTGAATATAAAACCAAGCTTTCAAAATACATATACATATAACAAATGGTTAAGAAGATGTTAACCTAGTTGGTAAGTTCTTATTTCCATTCAGTGCAATCATTTGTCAGTATTCGGACCATTCTATTTGAATGGTTAGATGTGTTTGGTTGGCACAATCAGAAATAGAGCATCTAAATATTATTTGAATTTTTGTTCTTATATGATAAAAAATACTCACATAAAATTTATCTTCATTCTGATATATCCTCTATAATACTTTGAAAAAAAAAATTTTGAGTGCAGTTTTATATGGTCATTTTCTTATTTCTCTCATGTTTTGTCCCGAAAGTTTACATTTAAACGTCAGTTCGGATGACAATTCAAATGAACCTGTTAAAATTTTTTTATTCAAATGTTTTCATCTAGATGCTTCCTCAAACGAACATCAATCCTCCTACTCCAAAGTTATTTTTTTTTGTTTTAAATGTTAATTAAACCTTGATAGTGACATATTTTTAGCTAATCATAATTATATATCAATTTCCGAATTCTTTTTTTTATTTATATTTTGGCTAAATTATCGATTTTGGAATTCGATAAGCATATGAAACGTGAACCACTGGTAATACTTGACATTTTATTCCCTTAACGTAATACCAAACTTTATGGCCTTTAGTCTTGGGTTTGGTTTTATTTATTTATTTAATGTTTGCAGAGATCTTGGTTTTGGTTGTTAAATCATGGATTACCCTTTTCTTCAACGTAAATAAGAAAGTGAACATTATAATGGACGCTTGAAATTTCATGGTTTATGTGAAGAGACGTCCCAATCCTGCATCATGAATGAAAAATCGAAATGAAAGGTTACTTTCAAGATTTTCAAGGACCCATAAGTGATGAGTAGTAAGAAAATTATAAATTGTTACTTGCAAGTGGTCCAATGAATTAGTAAGACAAGAATTTCCGTACTGAAATGATTGTTGATAGAACTTAATAGTTAATAATTATACACTTGACTCTCATAAAATATACCTTTCAAAGGCATATCTCAAATTAATATATATTTATATATATATATAGGGTATGTCTACAGTGGTATTTTGGAGACTTAAAACTTCACATATTTTATGACCGTCGACGTTGATTTGGATGGCTGGTAAAGAGGGAAGGGCAAGAAGGGCAAGAAATCATTTTTGGAACCTGTGTCAGTTTCCAACCGGTTACAAATATAGAAGGAAACGACATGTCATTCCACAAGGTTTATGTCTTCTTCTCCTTCTTGTTAATCAACCCATCAACCGGCTTTTAGTTTTGCACCTACAAAGTAATCGTCAAAGTCCTTTTAAAAAGAAATTAATCAACCTGATAAAACATAAAATAGGCCTACATTTTTATTATTTATTCGTATCATAAGAAAAGAAAATACAAAATATATAGATATTGATCACCCAATTAGGAACCTAAAAGAGGACCAAAAATTCCTTCAGAAAATCTTATAAATAAAGCCTAAATAGCTAGCTAATTATCATGCTAGTTTATTACCAAAAAATAAGATAGAAAACTAATCCTCCGAATCCAGAAATTATCATTGGATTTCAACACACCTCCTCAAGTTGGTGTAAATCTTCTAAATTCGGAAATGATCATCGAATTCTAACACATCTTCTCAAGTTGGTACATACCAATTTACCTTCAAAACTTTGAGAACAACTAAATTTATTTTCCATAAAACTTCACATATGATGCTCAAATTCACATAAGCTTCACAACAGATTGATTTCCAGAAGTTTCACATGCCAAACTTCAATTTGATTTCAATAATGTTTTTTTAGCTCTTTTTTTATTTCAAAAATTTTCCTTTTTTTTTCTCAAACTTTTTTCTCTCTCTTTTTGCCTTGTTTTTGTTTTTGGTTTTTTATTTTTCTCTCCTTTTTCTTTTTTGTTTCTTGGTTTTTTTTTTTCCTTGTAATTAAACACGTACACCGAAGAACTTATAAACAAATAAGAAATCTAATGAAAGGCAAAGTAGCCAGCCAACAGAAGAAAAGAAATCAAGGCTGGTCCTTTGGCGGCCATAGAGATTCGGCATATGTCTGAGTATAATATAATTGTTCAACTTCATATTTGTGCACATTCCAAGCTACTGAACATATGTTCACTACGTTTTATTATAATTATCATTTTTTTTTCACTTGAATTTCTTCTGTTCACGAGATGTACTATTTTGCACTGGCCTAAAAATAATCAATTATACTACTTTGTCCACAACTTTAAATGCTCATATATATTGACGAAGCTAATAATCAATTAGCCTTTAACTAATATAACAGTGTAATTATAATTGAATAATTCGCTTTACTACTGTTCAAATATATAATAGCATTTTCTGTTTCGAACGCATATTTATTTTCAATATGGAATTGATATTGTTTGCTTTAGGTTACTTATTTCTCAAACGATCGTACGTTTCTCTAAAACTATTTTGCTATTCTACCATGTACTTAAAAATGAAACCCTTACATTTTTCAAATCCATTTATATATCATTTTTATTTCTTTTTCATTTATGAAGGTAAATTTTTTACGCTTCCAAAATACTATCTTATTCTCAAAATGAAATGATTCTCTAATTTCACGCAATAAAATTACCCATTCTGGAAAACTCATTAACCAAATAATCTCAATTTTGCCGATATCCTATTCTACTACTCTTCTCTCCCTTTTATAATAAAACTCTTTCACTTTTCAGATTATTAACTACACAATCAAACATCATTTCATAATCTTTTTATTTTCCGAACAATTATTTTTATCCATTCTTGATAAAACCATCTATTTCACTATATGGAATGACTTTCTTTTTTTATTCAATTATTTCCACCATTTTTAAACTGATTTATCACACGCAACTTTGGAAATTTCCATTTTTTAACTGACAAATTTTTTTCAATTCTATAGTACGATGATGTTTGGAAGTCTTGAGAAATTTTCCTACTCAAACACAAAAACATCCCAAACTTCTTTCTAAAGTCATCTCATGTCAATATTATAAGCAATTACGTTTGCAATATTCCAGTTTGGGGAAGATTTCCAGATTGTTACAATTGACTTCTTGGAGAGAACTGAACATATAAATATGTCCACCGTTTTCTCAAATACATAATTACGATGGAATGAGTAGAACAAAAACACTATCCTATCCACTTTTCCACTCATTTTGAAAATGGATATACTAAACATCAAGGCCCTTGATACATTATCCCTTTATAATATGTTTTCACATTTTTTTTAATATATTCGCGGAATGCAATCATTTGTCAAACAATTTCTTCTTTTTTTGATATTTACGACTTTTTAAATATATTTTCACTCTTTCATTTTTTTCAAATTTGATATTTTTTTCCTCGTTTCCAAAACCCGTCTAATTCTCATAATGAAATAACTTTCTTAGTTCTAACATTACAACTTCACATCATCATACTTATGGTGCGTCTGGTACACCAGTTGGAAATGAAAAAGTTTTTTTGTTTGCTTTTTAAAAACTAGTCATAATTGTTGTTACCTTATCTGAAAAAGAAAAAAATTATTAACAATTTAGGTCCGAACTAGCCAACCAAACAGAGTCTGAGTTTGCATTTGGTTCTCCGATTGGAGATAAAATTTTTAAGTTGGAGTTGGTTGACTTTTTAAAAACAAGTTATAAATTTTGTTGATTTTTTAGAAAAAAATAAAATAAAAACTGAGATAAAAAAGTACAATTTAATTGGAGTTCAACTGTAATGTCAAATGAAGTCTTAGTATTCAATCTAAACATGTTTAATTCTATTTGGGCAACTTACTGATTAATTTACTTTATTGACAGAATAGTAGCCTAACTTATTTTTCTGGACTAAATATTTATTTCTTTATTCTACCAGCGAATCAGCTTACCCGAATCCAAACAATTTTACTTCATCCATTGCTATAGATGCACACTTTACCCTCCAATCAACTATATGTTACTATGTCGTTTCCACTCCATTTTCCACTCACTTTCCTTCTTTTTTTTCTTTCCAATATGCCCACATATCTAAGATTTTGCCCTTATAATTATACATATTTACTAAATGCCACAGTTGAATCTCCTCCTCACCTTCTATACCCGGTTCCCCCTTATTTTTCTACATTTTTTTCCCTGCCATTACAGCTAATCAACAGCCCATTTCTCTACCCCAAAAAAAAAAAAAAAAAAAAAAAAATCCGTGCGATGCCCACCTTGTACCACGTTTTTGGAGTTTCGGTACTCCACAAGGACCATAGCAAGTGTGTATATTATATATACACATACATACATATATGGGTGTGTGTGTGTGTGTGCACGAAAGGTTTGCCGGGGATGGATACATGAGACTTGTAACTTTTTATTTATGAATTTGTAACAACTTGATTACAAGTAATTTTTAATATATCTTTTTATTTAGAATCTTATTACATAGATGTAACTAAAAAATAATATATTAAAATTACCTAACTATTATAGTATCTCTGTTATTAAAAAAAAGAAAACTATTATCATACTTCGTGAATCTATCAAATTACTCTTTCTCTCTCTCTTGCTACAGGAGAGATGTGGGGCGAGATAAAACGCAGCGTTTTTAATAGGAGAAAGCACAAGTCTAAACTTTAACCTGCACTTTAACAAGGAAGCAAAACTTCAACAAGTCCAAAGCAAACGGCAAAGCCTGATTTTAGAGTTTTTCAAGGCCGAGTAAGCTTTACTAAAGATAATGTGGTATTACAATTATATCACTTTCAAATTTCAATCAACATTCTTTCATCCTTTTATTTCTACGGCAAGAACTTGAATTAAATGCCTTGCTAAAATTGCGAATAAATTAAAATTAAAAAAGAAAAAAGAAAAAAGGGAGTGAAGAGAGGCTATGATGGAAGCTTCGGTTTCACATTTTTAGTGGCGCTGCTGGCTAGCAAGAACCGAGCTCCCCTAACAAGTTCTTCCTTAACCATGAACAGAACAGCGGCCGCAAGTACGCTTTGTGCAATTTTGGTGCTCATCCCTTTGTAGAACCCGTTGAATCCTTCATACCGGATCATCTTCAAAAAGGCGTCATACGTGCCTGAATTGCAAGATGATCGATATTACTACATTGGACAGATGATACAGAACGAAGAACAAAAACGTAAAAGTAAAAGTAGGGCTGTTTCCTCATATATTACTGAAAGTCTGGTCAGAAATTTCAAGGACGCATTGGAAAAAATTTCCATGACGCATCATGATTCATGAAACTAAAACCGAACTTGTAAGGGTAAGTAGATTGGGACAAGATAGTAATTTTACTTTTATGAAACTCTCATGATGAGCTTTAGAATCTTGACCATGATAAAATTTTTCATGACGTGTATTTTTTTAAGTATTTGATAAAGGTCGAGCAGCACAAATCCATCAAATGAGGCCAAGCTGTGATGAGGACACAAAATATCATGCGGATACTTTTTAGATAACATAATGTATATAATGAATATGTTGCTGTAACAGTTCGAACCTTTATAATGATGCCTTTTATCACCGGTTGTAACCTGTTTCGCTTGAAGCCTCGACTGCACCAAAGAAGAAACTAATGACTAGCCGATCAAAACCAAATGATTCAGAAGTCTCTGTCTACAGCGGGAGATGATGCTTTCAGAATCTAATGTAGCTGAACTTTTCAATCTGATACGAACTCAAGAATTCGACACTACACAAAAGTTCAGAGAGTTTTCTTTGCAAACCTAACAATATTTAGAATGTGCTTGCAAGATTTAGGTCCATAATGGTTTTTCCTCGGCACTCATTTGTTCAGGCTCACATTATTTACCTTCACAACTAGAAGAGGATACGTTACAACAGTAGCTCCTAATTTCGCCAAGGCACCAAGAAGAAATATCTATAAAAGAAAAAGGAAAAAAAAAAAAAAGAAAGAAAGTAAGAAAAAAGGCAATGTATTAGCTTACGGGAAGAAGGGTAAAAAGGTCAGAAGCAATGCATAAGTATCGGAAGTCCTCATACAACTTTGAACTGGAAATTCCACAAAAGTCCGGGTGTGCTGGAAATTTATGGAGCAAGAAAAGGAACCTAACCTCTAAAGCAGTGACCCCATTGTTACTCGAGGCACGTCTTTTCTTCAGCTTCTTTAACATGGTTTCATACAGCATGAATTGTATGGAAGGATTACTCACCTGTGACCAAGAGCAAGAACAATCAGCGGCATTCATTTAGCAAATGGAAGAGTAGCTTCAGACCTACCATGATCAATGTTGGGAATAAACCTTTCCAGAACCCCAAAACTCCAGCTTCATCATAAACTTCCTGAACCTGTATGCATTCCACAGTATGTCATAAAAAACAAGCAAAAAAATAATTAAATAAATAAAATCTAGTGGCAAGATAAAAGTTGCTAGAATAACAAACTTGAGTCAACAAAGAAACTAATTGTAACAAAGCAATCCCTGCAACCAATGTCGAGTGTAGTCTTATGCTATAGAAGGAGCTCATACAAAGCACTTTAAAA
Organism: Ficus hirta; assembly: GCA_038430175.1. Taxonomy (NCBI): domain Eukaryota; kingdom Viridiplantae; phylum Streptophyta; class Magnoliopsida; order Rosales; family Moraceae; genus Ficus; species Ficus hirta. The sequence continues at coordinate 6,568,689 of CM076594.1, read as the reverse complement.
CCATCAATGAGAGCATTTGCCATTCTTAGTCCCCTAAGATTTCTTACACAGAGGATTTGCCATTTTTATCCCCCTAGATTTCTTATACTTGGCAATATCAGCTTTCAAATACTCTAAAGAAGATCAACGTTGTTGTGGGACTCGCATCTGAAAAGGTTCATTATCAGCAATAAACTCGTAGTACAATCCCAGCCCCAACCCGCCCGGTGAATAAATCATTAAGAGAAGGGGACAAAAAGGAATGTGATTGAACCAACCGCATGGACGGTCCCATAGGGAGGACGCTCAGCTGCTGCAGTAAGAATTGCTTCATCCAGAGTAATTGACTGCGTCTGACCAGGCTGGGACTTCTTTTCAACTTCCTTGTGAGTCTGGAGGTCATACATATTCCAACCAAAAGAAACAAAAAATTAAAAGATCAAGTTATAAACTCACAGAGAGAGGGTGGGAGAGATGCCCTTCAATCTTGCAAGATAGGATATTGGCACAACAGGAGAAAATGTAAGCTGATAATGCTAATAAACAAATTACTAAAGAGTTCAACCCTTATCCAAGTTCCAGACCATCAGTAAGCTTAGAACCAATTGTTCAGGAGTAATCATGATAGATAGCATGAAGTAAATAGTTTGTTTCCGAAGTTTTCTGCTGCTTATTTGGCTTGAACTATTATTTCCCATTTCATGAGATTGGAAAGGAATTTTTCAGTTTGTAAAATTTCTTCTGACAAAATTTGCCAGACTCACTATCACTAAACACGAACAAAAAAGAAAAATCAATCCAGATCAATTAAACTTTTTGGAGAGAGACAATGAATTTTAAGCTACATTACCTGCATGCGGGTAACAACTACCCAGATAGGATTTGTCAACAGGACATTCACACACCTGAAAGAAGTGAATATCAAAAAATTTGTAACAGAAAATCATATTAATGAAATGAATGACGTGATAAATTCAAACAGCTTTTCCACCTTTTCTCACTCCATTGCAATTAGTTATTACTAACTTTTCATTTTTCTTTTGGGGAAAAGACAACAAAACAGTTGATGCAATGAAGTTACAATAAGAAATAATGAATGCTTAAGACACGGATTGTATTAATGGAGAAAATCACCCTGCAAAAGCAGCCACCACAAGTGACGAGAACATCCCAACTGATCCATCACCAATTCCCCTTTTCATTCGTTCGAGTGCAGCAGCTTCAGCCTTGTTCCTGAATATTTGATAGAAATAATAATAAACACCCTGTACCAGTAAAATTACAATAAGAAACCAGAGAACTGTACAAATATAATGCAAGATGAAGATAAAACTATGCTGAATCATTTTCGTATCAAACTAAGAAAGATCCAATTGAGACAAAAGGAAACAGGTATGTTAACTCATCTAATTAGTGTTAAAAACAAATAAATCCATATTAGACAGAAGTAAATTACAAATGAAAGCCTTGCTTTACGTTGTTATTTACAGGTCTGAATTTTCTGAGATTAGCATCTATTTTTCTCTTTCTCAAATAGCAATCCGCACAAACTATACAGTTTCAGCTACATGAGAAAATTTTTCCCGAATATCTGCCCATCTACAATTGCTCTCCTTGTTGTAGACACTTGGACATAAGTCTACCAAGATAGAGCCAAAACATCTCCTATTAGGGCCTTAGGCCCCCATATATAAATAACAGAAGAAGAGATGAAAAAGGTAAGGAAGTTCTACAAGAAGGTTATCCTCCTTTAGGGGAAAACCTTCTCAATGGCCTGTCCATGTACAGCTCGTTTTTTTATTCACCATTTGAGATAAGCAAATTCAACAGCTAATTGACAGTTTCCAATTAGGAGCATCAACGAACACTTATGGTTCAAAATGGTTTGGATGTTATTATATGGTGTTGCTAAAGCTTACAACGTGAATGCAATTTCAAAAATCTTCTACAAAACAATATTTACATCTTCAACGAAGTTAGACATTCAACAGGATCAAACAAACAACTCCCCAGAACAGTCCTCAAAAATATATTATTATTAATACTGTTAAATTTCCTAGAAGATTGCAAATTGCAAAACAAATTGCAATTTGTAGGCTTGTCAATTGTGATTTTGCAATTTGGGCAGACAACCTAACCGTGGGGGAACAGATTTTTGAGATAAAACAACGGGGTGTAACAGAAATCCTCATCACAAGACCCTTATGAATCAGAAATGATGCAGATAATATGTCACAGAAAGTGAGTGAATGCAACAGCGGGCACGTACTTCAGAGTCATGGGACCACATGCCAAAATCGTCCCAAAAAAAAAAAAAGAAAAAGAAAAAGAAAACAACAACAACCATCCATATCCTCCAGAATATGTCCAATTTAGCATACATAAGTAATACTATCTTCCAAGAAAAAAGAAACTCCATATATCTAAGCGCCAAAGTAATATCCTAGTATTCAATAATCTATCTATAGGTACAAACACATACACTATTGATGTACAATTTGACCCTTCAAATTTAAATTCTCTCCTTCGTTAAACCGTACAATTTCCAGATACCATTTCAATGTTCATTGTTCATTAGTCCGTCGTGGATGGGGCTAAAGTGACTTGGTTCATCTCCTAATGCAAGTAATTATGACTCAATGCAAACATTCCTTAACGTATCGGCCTCTATAATCGTACCGAAGAGGAGTAGTTAGTTATGGCTAGACGCCCCTCCCCGCACGTTTATTGAACAAAAAACCGTGAGATTTCGAAACACCTATCTTCAACAAAACAGTGGCTTCAAAGTTGAAGTTTCATTTGAAAACAAAATGGACTCCTCAAAATCGCCCTCTCCCTACTGAATTCGACAAAGCGGTAGAAAAAAAATGTTTTTACACTAAAAATTAAAAATATCAAAAGAGATGAGAGGTAACGCCGGCTCACCTGAGAAGCAGCTGTGCCTACTAACGACGGCGTTAAACCTCCGTACAATCGTTCCCATCCTTCGTGCTTTACAACCTGCACATCGACAACAGAAATTTTTTTTTTTTTCAGAGAAAAGAAAAGCCAAACAGCAAAAACAAAAACCAACTGTTTGGTTGCCGAGAAAATGCAGGAAAACAAAAACGTTGATGACCTGACACATTTGTTCAATGGTTCCAAGCTTCCTCTTCTCCTTCTTCAGATCACGCTCCGTCTGTTGACGAGTATTCACCTACGGATCACAATCAAACAAAATGAAACAAATCAACAAAAACGAAAAACAAAAGAAAGAAAGCAAGGAAAAAAAAAAAAAAAAGGGAAAGCGAAAAAGAATACGGTTTGAAGAGGATATGTGATGAGCTGAGCGATAATCCCTCCTCCGGCACCGGCAAGCCCATTGATCAAAGCGTCCGACATATCCTCCGATAAAAAAAAAAATAATAATAATAAATAAAACGATCTTCTATGATTTTCTCGGGAAAGTGGAGGGAGACATTAAGGGGAAAAGAGAGAGAGAGATGGATCTAAGATCTTTAGAGAGAGAAAGTAATTTAGAGAGAGAAAGGGAATGACTGATCTCTGACTTTGGCTGTAGCGAGAGTAATAACAGATGCTGATGGCATTCGCTATCAGAGCCCCATCACTCTCTCTCTCTCTCTCTTTCTGGGCAGGAGGGTGGTTGTTCCGTTTAAGAAAGCGTTGGTGCGCCAAAACGCGGTGTTGGCTGAATTTTTTGACGATTTTACCCTCTCTACGAATGTTTATTTACTGAGTCGCCATGCCAAACCTTGCTAGAATTGGGCCTGGGTCAATGGGCCTTACAACTAGATTTCCGGTCTCTAGATTCCGGCCAGGAAACTACCTTCTGCTAAACGGATATATAGGAAAATTGTAGCACTTTGGAGTTAATAATATATTTTTTAAAAGAAAAAAATGATGAATTATAATATTTATTTTTTTATAAATCCTAGATTTCTTTGGATTTTTCAAAAATAACCAAGTTTACGGTTAATTTTAAATAGATAATTTATGTATATAATTTAATGTTAGAGACAGAAGAAAAGAGAAAGGAGGATAAGATTTTTTTTTATATATATTATGTGATCATAAATTTAATTTTGTTATTATTATTATATTTAATTTTGTTATTATTATTATATTTAAAATTTTATATTCTAATTTATTATTATATTTTTTCAAAAATATTATTTTTTCCTTTCTTCCGCATATGTATCACTTTTTTTTTTTTTTTGCTGATTAGAAAAATATATATATATATATATATATCACCCTTTTTTATTTTTTAGCTGATTTGGTTGGGGGGGGGGCCAAAAAAAAAACTATATAAAGACCCCATCACATAATTTCGCTTGACTCGTTAATCATACCTTCGTCTCCGCCTCTTTTTCCAAGCAGATTTTCTCGAGAAAACGATCTGTACTTTTCTTGATTTGGGCAAAATGAATATCCACAAGGGGCATGACGATGATCCACCCCACACCACTACATATTTGAAAAAGCGGATGATCAGCAACATTCCTGCATCACTAACGCTCCAAAAACAACCGAGGCCACCACCAATAGGAAAAGAAGACCTGGTTTTGTGCCTGAGGCTCTTAAAAGCCGAGGGAATCGACCCGCCAGGCCGTGCCAATCCTTCCGTGCCGAAAAGGCTCTACTGCGCGGTTTTCTCCGGTGCCCTAGAGCCCCGCGGGGTCGAGTTCTGGTCGCAGATGGTCCAGGGCCGCCCGGACCCTTGTTGGAACGCTAAGTGGGACTTGACGTTGCAGGCACACCCTAACTGTGGCGAATATTTTTCCACCCTAAGGGTGGAGGTGCTAGGGTTTTCCTCCGACGGCCCCGAAGGCCCCGGAACCTCCACCGGCCTGGTGTTGGTGGGCCGGGCCGAGGTCCGCCTCCCGACGAAGCTGTGTAAGCAGAAATTCCATATGCTTCAACTCCTCAGACCGGAAGGTGCCAGGTTTAAGGCCGAAGGGACAATAGGTCTGACCTTGGAACTCATTCCCTTGAACGAAGCAGAAAGGAGGGCCAAGGCTCAGTTACTAAGGAATTTTGGTTATAATTAGATCGTTTACTTAATCTTCATATTGTTCTGTTAGTTTTCATTTTTTTTTTTTTTTTTAGCAAATATTAATGTCAAGAATCAAGATCAAATTGTATCAGAGTTCTCTGAATAAATCAATTTCTTGGGGGTCTTGAGTTCTAAAAGAAAATTCCCATTGGAGTTGTTTCTATTTCCAAGAAAATTCTTTGTTTCTTTGTTCGATTGATTTGTTTTAGTTTTTGCGATATAAAATTATTCAGTCGATAACAATATAGGAGAATTCACTCCAAAAAAAAAAAAAGAAAAAGATAACAATCGGAGAATGAACACAAAACACAAAGCTAGAACTCTAACCATAAAATTGGACTATATATATGCTTGTTAGAGTTAGAAACCCTAAATTTTACCCTAACTCTAGTTTCTTTTTAACTTTTTTTTTTTTGGGAGGAAGAAGTAAATAATATTTTTACGAAAAGAAAGTAAATAACAGGTTTTAAAAAATATTTGGAGTAAATAGGGATAAATAGTTTATTTACTTCTTGTAAAGTATAAACCTAGTAAATTTTCTATTCAAGTAATTTGTTTATTTTAAATATTTAAAAACTTTGGTATTTAATTTAATTATCATAAAAGCATTATTTGTTATGATTTATCTTTTTGTTCTACCTAAACAAAGCAAACCTAATAGGAAAGAGTGAACATTTTGTTTCGTTGGAGAATTTTTTGATTTTATAATGAAAAAAATGCTATTTATTTTTTTAAGTAGAATATAAGCTAACATATCTTAATTAAGTCTTAATAGTAGAGTATTTTCACATATTTCTCTCTTTCTTTTGTTTAAAAAGATTTCGCCGATTTCGTTTCAAGTATTTTTCAATTCAAACCTCCATCATACAATATGGAAAATTCCAAACCAAATCATTAACAGCTTGGTGCGTTTTGAAGCCGAATGAGTTATGTTTGGGACAATATTAAACTAAGGTTAATTAAGATTTCTTAAGCATCTAATAAATTCTAAGTTGTCGTATTAATAAAATCATAACAATGTAGACAAGATTTTTGTTCATTAGATTTGTATTGAAAAATTAAAATTTAGTCCAATTCAGGAAAAAAAAAATGCAAATATGAACAGTTTCTAAACATGTATTTGAGAAAAATGGTCAAATTTTTTTTATTTAGAAAAATGATTGAAATGATTGAATCACCTATTCAATCAATGAATGACCAGTACAAACACATACATCTGTTAATAAATATTATATGGTTAATCAATAATTGATCATTTTAGAAAATTGATTGAACATTTTATCAACAATGAATGAACTAATGAACTAATGGCCATTTATTACCTATATATCTGTAAAATCTAAAACATTTATTTTAAGTCCACTAACATTAAACAGGTGCAATGAAACAAAATAAAAGTAACAGAACTCTTCTTGTTATCTTCACCCTTATATTCATCACACCTTTCATGAATATTCACTTGCTTAATATTATTATTTTTAGAGAAAAGAGTTGATTGATAAATGAAAATTGAGTTTCTAGCTTCCCCATTTTCAGTTGTTGCTCTGATTTTATTTCTTTCTTCTTGTTCCATTTCTATCCCTCGTTGATTTTATTTCTTTTTTTTTTTTAATCTCTACTATATTTCGATCTATTTCGTTCTACATCAATTTGTATCGAGTCTAATCGATTCTTATATGTATATTTGTACCCCCAAAAAAATAAAAAAAAATAAAACTAAAAACTAAAAAACTAATTTTTCATGTTTACACCACCCATGCACCTTAACTGCTCTACTAGTGCCTCCACATCCCGAAGTCTCATGTTGGCACTGCCCTCCCCAAACGACGAGGCGGCATCCATCATCGCCATGGTTTTCACCACCAATCGCCACCTAATTAAGAGTCGCGCCATTCCTTTTCGCCTCTTAGTCCTTCAAGCGTCCAGTCTTATCATTGGCATTGATCAACTAAGCTTGTGTTTAGATCACCGGTTGGAGTTGAAATTTTTGAATTAGAGTTGGTTGTTTTTCAAAAACTAGTTATAGTTTTTGTTGATTTAAAAAAAAAAAGACAAAAATTTAGTTAAAAAAAAGTACAGTTTAGTTGGAAATGAAATGAAGAATCAAACAAACCCTAATAATCCTTAGCTCAGCAAAACCCAAGACTCAAGTCAATCATCTTTGCCGAAAAAGTCGTTGCATGAATAACCCTAAACCCCCGACACCTCCAGCTACCGATTCTACCAGCCAGGTCTTCATTATCATGACACATACCACCGTTAGACTCAGCGTGTTCCAATTCGTTCACTATACTCAAAACATAGTCATTGTCAATAATCTGTTACCGCCGACTGTATTACCATCAGTAGAGACATAGTCCCTAGGCTTCTAAAAGCTCTTCGTATTTGATTAACAGAAAAAAAAAATTGTGAAAAAATGAAGGAAAAGAGGGTAATGCCGAGTGAAGAAATACAGTGAGTGCGTGGGTATCATTGCAATCTAGGCACAGCAACAACAACAGTCGCTCGCACCCACATTTGGGCTAAAATCGACGACATATTTCTTTCAAAAATTTTCGACTGCTCTAACATCGGCCGGTTTTTACCGATGTTAAAACAGTTTGAAATTGAGTTTTCACCAACATTAAAAGATTTTATCTTGCGTGTCAAACGTACGTATACATCGGTCAATAAATCGGCATCAATGTCGATTTTACCAGCACTAAATGCATTGTAATTTATGGTGAAATATTACCTCTAGATTGTTTTCTAAAAGAGAGAAAGATACAAGATTTTAGTATTCCAATTTACATTAATAACCATTACCAAAAGAAAAAATAAAAAAGAAAAAAAAAAAAACTTTTCTTATGAATCACCCCCATTCTACCAATCAACTTCCCCATAAATACCCTCCCACACATATAATTTCACTTCACTTCATTCATACAGCCCATCATAGCCTCTTCTTCTTCCTCTTCCTCCTCAGCAGATATCTTCGGTCTTCTTCTTCTTCTTCTTACCCATCCTTCAATATACAGCAGATATCTTCGGTCCAAATTGACAAGGTACTAAATTATTAAACAGCTTATTAGAAATTGTTTATTTCTCACAATTATTTATTTATTATTTTTTCATAAATTTCCCTACAGCATGGCTCACATTCAAGCTGATGCTCCTTCCCCCATCTCCACCGGCGTTCAGAACACTGATGATAAGAAGAAGGGTCTCCTCGTCGAAGACGACAACGTCGTCGACGACCTGTACGCAGTCTTCTTCCAGCCGAGGCACGTCGTTTTGAGCTTGAACCTCCTTGACGCGAAGGGGGTCGCCGACCCGAGGTTCGACCCCATGGGCTTCTACTGCGTGGTGCTCGGCGTAAGCCCGCTGGGTGAGGAGATGCCGACCCCGCTCGTCGTGGGGCAGCCGGACCCCGAATGGAATATGCTCTGCTACCTGCCGCTGAAGGATCACCCTTGGGACGGGGACTCGAGCCTGAGGGTGGAGGTTGTAAGGGTTGATCAGGGTTACCGTGCCGACCCGGGAACCTCCAACGGCTTCGCGGTGGTGGGGCGGGCCGAGATTCCGCTGCCGAGTCGGGTGAGGGAGATGATGACTGGCCCGTTTGAGCTGTTCAGCCTTGAAGGCGCCGAGGGCAAGGTTAGAGGGAATGTCAATTTGGAAATGCAGCTGCTGCCGTTTGAAGACTTTGAAGTGAATATTTAATTTCCATAATTTGCTTCTTGAATTTTTAATTCCGGTAAATTGTTATTCAAATTTAATAAAGTATTTTATCATCTCTTTAAATCAGTGATTGCGGTTGAAATGTAAACAAAAAGACTCTAGACATATGAGGTTATGTGCTCCATTTACGAGGTACAAGAGGATATTTTTGTCCAAATTTTAACGACAGTTCTCAATTTATAGGTAGAAGGTACGTTTTTGAAACCAAAAATAAAAAAAAAGTTCAAGAGACAAGAGCATGGAAAACCTTTAAAATTGATTATTGCTTCTGTTTGGTCTTGTGAATAACCCTGATGCCTCATCAGAAAGAATGCAATTTCATTTTTTTTTTAATATGAAAGGAGTGCAATTTATTTTATTTTATTTTTTAATGAGTAGTGCAATTTGATTGTGATTGTAGCCTTAATCATATGCCATTCCTCGAGCATCAAATCGCCTTAAAAAATCATGTCACAAAATCAAATTGAATAAGAAGCTATGTAATGATGATAACGTATTCGATCAAAGACAAGGAAAAAAAAAAGTCTTTGGACTAATCCATACAGGATTACAACGAGAAGAAAATGGGATTGGAATACTAATATACTTATGTAAGGAAAGCTCTTCTGTCCGGTGGTATAACCCGAGAGAGAGAGCCAAAGAGCTCTCACCATCAACCCCTCGCCGTGAACTCACTGTCGAAGAGCCATCGATGTTGATGGTGATGCCCTTGGTTACGTCTTTACCATGAGTTCTGGTGATTTCTAATTGTGTTTTTTAACACCATTACTGCCCTGAATGCATTTTTCTTAAGATTTTGGCCAAAGATTCAATTTTGGCTACCATTCATCTATATTCCCCTGGTTAAACTTAAAAGTAGAATGATTCAATATTTATATTTTATGATAAAATCAGATGTGAAATTACTATTAACTTATAAATGCAATAACTTTACTTGTGTTCTATTAATTAGATTGATTATCCTAATAAATCTTGTATTTTCTTCCACCATTTATATGATATCTAAGGATTCTTATATTTATTGAATGTTAATTTGGAAAAATATCTAAAACATATCACTTTTACTCGTTCACCATAAATATCCCGAACGGTCTTTCGTAATACAATATTTATCCCTTATTTTTTAAAATGGACTAAAAGTACCATTTTCTCTATGTTTTAACAGTCAAATTAAAAAAAAAACTTTGAAATTACCTGCATAATGTATATTATTTTTATTCTAAACATTCATTATCTAAAAGTTATTTTTTAAGTGATTAGAGATATAATCTAGTGGTAGTTCTACACATGACTTTATCTTAACATGAAAAGTTCGAATCCTTCTAATCTAAAATTCAAAATATATATATATATATATATATATATTGAAAACTAAAAGAGGTTGAGTTTATCACTATAGGCCAGGATGAGAATAAGGATGAAAATATCGATATCAGTGGAAATATTAATAGTTCAATTTTATAAAAATTTCATAAACATCATCGACGAAAATTATGAAAATTTGCTTTTAAATATATTTCTACCATTTTAGGATAGGATAAGTATAAAAAAGATACATAAATACATAAGTTTTGCATAAGAAACATGTTATGTCTTAATATCTTAATATCAAAAGAAAAACATGGTTGGGATGCTATCGTTATCCAAGTAATATTAGTATTATGATATGTTATTTAAATAGAGTTGAATATTGTTACAAGCATGCTAAATGTTGGCTATTTGATCTCTTCCCAATCGCAAAAGTTTATGTCATATTTTTTTTTGTTAGTATAGCAAGAGTCAATTATATCTTTAAAGAGGGACTTGATTTTATTGGCACATCTAGAAATTATTATCAGGTTTTATTTATTTATATTTTATTTTTCTTTATTTAGGGGATTAGGAGTATGGACTTGGAGATTCAAAATCTTTTAACCTCAGAAAGATAGATATATATATATATATATATATAGCTAGTCTTACGTCCAAACGGCGGTGACGTGGAGAGCTTCATGTGTCCGGAGGTGGTCAGGTGTTGGGCCATTTTTACGTTTTGCTGAAGAAAGCTGACTGGTTGCAGGGTAGAGGTCAGACCAATAAAGTGTTTTTTAATATTGATAATAGTAGTTATATATATATAATATATATAATATATATATATATTTTTACTCTGATGAATTATAAAATGAGGAACAAAAGAAGTAAAATGAGCAAGTGTGTGGGCTGTTTCGTTGCGCTCTCAAGGCACAAAGCAACAGAAACAACCACCTACAACATTTCATCAAAAGGAACAACTGAGCATCCACAGCCAAAGTTCCAAAGATAGCTAGAAAATCCTTCTTCACCACATTCAATTTTACTCGTAAAAACTTTACATTTTTCTTGTCCTGTCCTTACAAAAAATTAATTATCTCTACAAGTCTCTCTAAAAACTTTATGTTTTTTTTTTTTTTTCCCCTTCTTCTGGTAAATGAAAAGAGCTCTTGCTCTTGGCACTTGAGTACTAAAGCTAGAAATAAAATGAGATATACAAGTAAATTAAATTTTATTGTCTTTGGGATTATTATTAATCATTAAACAATGAGCATTGTATCACTTTGATTCTAAAATATTAATAAAGATGATCACATAGCTTTGGCATGATAACTACAAATATTGCTGAATAACTACATTGAGTGCAAGGTATTATAGATTTTAATTTATCAAGCAATACACACGTCGTAATCTATTAAATTTCAGAATTGTCAGTGTTAGAGAAAACCCCATATATAGCTTAAATGTCATTTTATCCCTCTTATTAAACAGTCACTGAATCAAAAAAAAAAAAAAAAAGATAATCATAAAATACTTCTAAATCAATTAAATATTTAAAAATACTAAAGTTATCCGTACCAACCTATAGAAATTCTCTACTGATGAAGAAAAAAAAAACCTGCCACCGCAATTGAAAATGAAAAAAAAAAAAAAGGGTGTCAATTTCCATTTTGGAAAAACCATTTTTACCCTGAACAAACGTCAACTTCCAAAACAGCAATGAAAATTTCTCAAAAAACCTTTTAAAAAAAAAAAATTTTTTTTCTAAAAAAAGAAAGAAAGAAAGAAAAAAATATAGGGAAAGTCTGTGATAAAATCTTTTTTATATACCCTATTAATAAAGCTCATTTTATAAAGTATTCGATATATTTCAACGGTTAAGATGTTGCTTGTGTATGATACTTATGATGCACTTTAACTCATATTATCATAGCCTAATAAATTAAAAAAATAAAAAAATAACCCTTCCACCGGAAACCTCCCCTCGGCAGCCCCACTGGTGGCCCCCGCCCCCTAGCTGTTCGGTGACGGTGGCCCCCCCGGCATCCCAAGAACCTTTCCCCTCGACCACGGTGAGGACGGGGAATCCCACCCCCCCTCTCAACGTCCCCAGAACCTCGCCTCTCTGCCTCGGCGACGGCGAATAGCCCTGTCGCCCCCCCACCCCCCAGCCCAGACTTACAAAACCTAGCCTCTCCCCACATTTGGCAACAGCGAGCCCCCCCAACCAAACCCAGCCCCGTGAAACCCACCCCACCCCTCTTCCTTGACGTTCGACGACGTTGAGCCCCCCCTAGCATGTTTGGCGATCGACAAAGAAACGGGGGGATTTCAATTTTTTTTTTCTTTGGTGCAATCCTATATATGATTGTCTATTTTAGTTATTATATACCTTTACTTTCTTGTCGATTCAATTAAATTTGAATGACATTAGATGAAGCTTTATCCATAGAGTTTATAAAAGATGTTTTATTACAGTCTTTTCCATCTCCTGAAATATATACAGAAATGAAAACACTATGCAAGAAGGGCAATATCGTCAAACAACTTCCAAACCTCCCTTCACACTTTCATTCGTTTTTTTATTTTTTTTTGTTCTCTCTCTCTCTCTCTCTCCTAAATATCCAATTCTCTTTCGGCCTTTTCTTCTTCTTTTTCGCCTTTTTGCAGTGACTTGCGCAACCTTCCAAATCGAATGCCAGGCTCTCCCGATCCTCCTTCATTCCTATCCTACGCACCCCCTAGCCCCTTCCTGCGCACGTTAGCCCAATCACCATATCCTCCACCACCACCGCCGCCACACATGGCGTCCTCTCGCCTTCCGCCGCCGAAGCCCCTCGACCTCGACCTCACGATCGTCTCCGCCAAGCACCTCAAGAACGTCAACTGGCGCAACGGCGGCGACCTCAAGCCCTACGCCGTCTTCTGGGTCGATCCGGACCGTCGCCTCGCCACCAAGTCCGACGACGCCGGGTCGATCCGCCCCGTCTGGAACGAGCGGTTCACCCTCCCCCTCGCCGCCTCCCTCCACGACTCCTTCCTCACGCTCGAGATCTTCCACTCCAAGCCCTCCGAGACCATCAAACCCTTGGTCGGAACCCTCCGGGTCTCTCTCCGGGACCTCCCCGACCCGGACGACTCAACCCGAATCCGGACCTTCACTCTCTCCCGCCCCTCCGGCCGTCCCCAGGGCAAGATCCGGATCAAGCTCGCCGTCCGCGAAAGACCCCTCCCGCCGGATTACCATATTACCCCTCCTCCGAGCTATTTTTACTCCAGTGCCCCTCCCCGCGACTACAGGGTCGGGTACTCGCCCTCCCCCTCGCCGTACACGTCAGCTCCGCCACCGGCGAGTTCTCCATCTCCGCCTCAGCCTCCGCCGCCGACGTACCACTACAGCTCTTATCCCGATGCGTACTCGGGGTATTACCCCGGCTACTACTCCAGCGCGCCGCCGCCACCGCCGCCTCCGAGGCCGTTCTTCGATCGGCCAGTCGGCTACGGCGGGCCCAGTGGGCCCTCGGCGCCGGTGGACTACTCGCCGTACGATCAGAAGCCCAAGGGTGGGAGTGGGAAGATGGGGCTGGGAACGGGATTGGCTGTGGGCGCGGTCGCGGGAGCTCTTGGTGGACTCGCACTGGAAGAAGGGTTGAAGTACGAGGAAGATAAGATTGCTGATCGGGTCGAGAACGACTTGGCGGCGCGTGACGATTACAGCGATTATCACCGCCCTGATTATTGAAGGAGGCTTCGATTATGGTAAGACTTGTAATAACTAATTCGAAGCATTATCTTGGTTTTATGGCGTATATATAATATATATATATATATATGTGTATGTATATATCTGTGTTGGATTTGGAGGTAATTTGAGTGTGGGTTTGGATGTTTGCTTGGTGAAATCAAGATATGACAATGTTTTATGAATGAGGATCTTTTCAATGCTCCTGAGTTTTATTTTGAAAGAAATAAAATAAATTAACTCGACTTTGGATTAGTGTAATTTATCTGCAATTGTTGTGTATTTCAATTTTGTTTCCGTGAATGCTTATGGTATCATAACGAATGATCAAGCTGACAAGGAAATGCGAATAGGTTTGTGAGAATTCTCATTTGTACCGTCGTCTTTGTCATGTCTTGTTTTCATTTTGGTGTGATTTTGACCAAATTTAATATTGAGAAACACGCACTACCAGTAAGAATTAGCAATGTAGGAAGCTCCATAAGTTTGTAGGGCTTTGCTGAATTGAGGTTGGTCCTTTTTAGGTTTGTTTGTTTTTTTATAGGCAAGACGGTGATTCTTTAGGTTTAGTGCATGGTCTGATAGTGAGGAAAATGTGAGCTTTTTGATGTCTCTGTCTGAGGTGAGCACGGCCTTTTAGAGCTTTTGGGCCTTAGGAGAGGGGCGTTTGGAGCTTTTACGTAGTTTGTGCTTAATCAGGTGCATTTGGAATGAACTATGATGTTTAGTAGTGACATTCTTGGTCGGTTCTCGGTTTTCCCTGGCTGGCGTTATTTCTCTCTAGGCTTTTTACAATAGAAAGTTAAATTGGTATAAAGAATGAAAAGAAAATTTCTTACTTTAATACAGAAAGTAGGTGTTTGAGTTTTCAGAACCTTAAGTCGTATGCAAACTTGAAGACAATGGGGCAAGCAGATATTAAAACACCATGTACGTATTATCTAGCGCGGAATTGCTGCTTGGAAGTCCCCTTTATCAGTATAGATATTGAATGTTCTTTCACCAACTTGATATTCTAATTCCAGTTAATTATGTCGATCCATTTTAGATTATTACTTTCTTAAGTGCAAATCAGTGTTCGTTTTGCAAAACATCCTAAAGAATTAGCGTGTAGCTTTTAGTTGGTGTATGAAATGATTGTAATTCCATATAAGTTTATTTATCTGTTTTAGATGAATACTTTCTTTAAGTGCTAATCAGTAAGGTTTTGGATTATGTTCCTCGCCCAATTGAACCGTGGCGTTGCCGTTTTGCAAACCATCCTTAACTATTATTGTAGCTTGTAGTTGGTGTATGAAATGATTGTAAGTACATACTTAAAATCTGTTTCCTCCTCCTTTGACTTGTAAGTCCATGAATCACTGAATAAATGAAAGTTCGAGTCGAAGAACCTAAATGGAAATGTCATTTTCACGTGTAGTTTTTGTTTCATTTACCGTTTCGAGTTTAGGTGCAGTATGTAGTTCCCGAAGATTTCTGGCAGGAAATCTCCATTCGTTCATGTTTGGACGGTAGATTTCACGTAGCAAATTCTTGTCCTTGAGTAATTGCTAGATTGCTTTTACTATGCCTCCATCCATGCCACAATTTTTCCTGAATTCTAAAGATGAAAAATGATGAACAACCCGTCTTCCCAGTCGGTTGTGAAACAAGAGGGTGAGTCTCACTTACTTGTTAGCCCACTCCACTTTCACAATTTGTCTCTTCTAAGTCGGGTTGAATAAGAGTGCTCTTTGTGGTGTTATTTTGCATGTGTCAAGAGTGAATTCTGCATCTTGATCCTGTGATATTTCTTTCTTTTTTTCTTTCTGTTTTTTTAGAGATATTTCTTAGAGGATGTCATTTTTTTTTTTTTTTTTTGGGGTGCTCGAGTAGCATGGGATTTTTCGAGGTTAAAAAAAAAAAAAAAAAAAGGACACCTACCAATGGGATTCGGGGCATATAAAGTGTTAAAGCAACAAGAGCTAGTCAACCCTAAAAGAGATATCCTTATCAAGGACTGGTAGAGATTCAATATGCTAAACTGTTGGCGATAAGATAGAGAATAATGCTATTATGTCGACACGTTTTTGGAGTAGTGTTCTGTATAATACCACTAATAATCCTCACACTGATTTTCTCATATAGTTAAATTTATGGAAAATATTAGAAACATCAACTCTGATATCAATTTTTGAGTATCAATTTATATGGTATATGAGTTATCATTTTTTTTATTAGTAAGTGCTTAAAGTATTATCAAATCAATTTTTTACATCTATCAATAAAAATATGATACGTGAGTTGATATTTAAAAAGTTGGGATTAGAGTTGATGTTTCTAATATTATTTTAAATTTTTATATTAATATCCAAACAATTAGGCCAATTTCATAAGGGGAAAAAAATTGTAACTGACATATAATCACTACATAAGATATTTAGTAAATTTCTAACATAATTTATTTTCAAACGAATTGAATCTAACAAAATATTTGGGGTTTACATGTTTTATGAAGCTATTTTCTCTTGGGGGTTGATGCCTTGTTTGGATGTCCCATTCAATTTGGTATTGTATTTCAATGGAATTGATGTGTTCTAAAATGCGTTTGGATGTCCCTTTTAATCATTATATTCAAATAAAATGTGTGTTTAGATTATTTATGTTTGGATGTCCCTTTTAATCATTATATTTAAATAAAATGTGTGTTTAGATTATTTGTATTTGAATAATTATTTTAACGGGTATTAATGAGAGAGAAAGAAAGTGTGTGATGTGATTGGTAGAAGTAGATAGGAAAAGTAAATAAATGAGTAGGTGTACAAGTACAATTTTTTGAGTAACCAAATAAATATTATATTGTATCGAAGTTGAAAGGGTGATTCAAATAAAGCATAAAGCTCAAGTGTTTTCCTTCGAAAGAAGGTTAAAATGTCAAGTTTTTCCCCTCTAAAAGTTTACTAAATACCTTGTGTAGTGGTTATTATCACTCCTAACTTGCTCTTTTTCTTTTTTTTCTTTTTTTGTTTTTTTTTTTTTAACTTCCTTTAGCAAATATAAATAATTAAAGGCCTCAAGTTTTAGTTTGTAGCTTCCTACTATGGATGTTCCACACGGGCTTGTAAAGATTGAGTACAGAAAGAATCTTAGCGCCTGTTTGGTTTGCCATTAATTAAAAAAAAAAAATCCAAATGAAGAGGGGTGAATTTTGCCCAAAACATCCGCATGACAACCTTTTTTTTTTTTTTTTTTTTTTTTTTTGCTAAAAAACAATTCAAACCATTTGAAACGCTTGCTGCCAAACGCTCATTGAAAATGTTTTAAACATTCCTCTTAAAACGATTAAAAAACCTCTTGCTCAGTGTCAAACAACGCATATAGAAGCTTTGCAGAAGGTTTGAAATTGTTTTATTTTCTTTCTTCGTTTTTTTAATAGCAACTTAGAGAAAATGCCACACAAATCACCTCCTTGGATTAATCTTTGTCTATCTCAAAAAAATAAAAAATAAAAAAATAAAAAAATAACAAAAGGGGTGTTAGGGCTAGTCTCGACCATTTTTTTTTTTTTTTATTTTTTTTGGTGACCGTTGATAATGCTTGATACCTCTGCTCTCGTGTTGTTTTCTGGGACAAAGTCAGAAAAATTATCGAGGGGAACTTGAGTTAGTTCAAGTAAAAACTATGGTGTAAAATAAAATTTTTAGTTCGTATCTAATGAAATTTGGAATCTAAAAACTTTTGGGGTTAAATAAGAAAAAAAAGAGGAACAAAATAGCAAGATTTTAAAGGATTCTAGTTAATGGATCTATTTGGTATCAAGGGAGCCTTAATTAGTTCCGTCAATGATTGTTCTGTCTGTTTTTTGTACTATGCATTTTGTTATTTTGTTTTTTTTTTTTTTGTTATTTTGTTATTATTATTATTATTTTTTTGCAAGAAACTATTTTCAGTGTCACGTTAGAATGTCACCACTGGTAACAATAGAATTTACCGGTAGAACGCAAGATATCTCTGGTAACACGGCAGGCAGCTATTGGTAACACCACAGACTACAACGAGCACCTGGTTGCAGAAGATATACTACCATGATTAAAATTTTGTCAAGTCGGAATTTTAGGTATGAAATTTTTTGTTCAAAGCAATGTTTTGTGTGTTAATTTAAAATAAAATAAAATAAAGCTCACCCTTATTTAAAAAAAAAAATGGTTGGAATACTTTAATCTATTCTGTAGAGAAATAAATAAATAATAAAAAGAAACAAAAACAAGTGCATTTTAGCCATATTACATGAAAAGGTCGAGCCTCAACTTCTCAAGATCGCCAATTCTGCAACGTAATTCGTGTTAACAAGTTGTGTTTATGTAAACCTGTTTATTAATTTGAGTTAAAAACTTCAATACGAACACGATCTATTTATAAACACATTAGAAAGTTCTAACTCAAAAAGGACACATTAATGAATTATGTTAGTCTTGTCAACCCATATAACTCATTTAACACACAATAATAACTTCTTTAACCGGATTCTGATACAATAATGACTTATATCTGATAATGATTATCATATTTTTAGCATATTTGTTAATCAACTTATCTTTTCTTTTAAGAAAACTATGTGAAGTTCACTAACAAATTTTTAAAATTCACATTTTTGGTACTTAGTTATATATAATACAATTAAGTTGTAAATAGCATATAGAGTTGATCGTGTCAATTTGTGTCAAACTATGTTAGGCAGGTGAGTTGAAACACAACCCATTTGTTAATCGTGCTAACCCGTTATTAATCCAAATCCATTGATAATAAATTCAAATCATTTAATTTTGTGTCATACTTGTGTTGTATTATCATAACGTGATCCAAATTATCTGTCCTAAATTCCAACTTGAGTGTTTTTTTTTTGGCACATTCAGAGTACTAGGAATTTATCATCACATAAATAAAGAAATTTGGGTGTTTGGGTGATGAGTTCAAACTCATCACCATTAATTCAATTTTTGTCTTTTTTCTCAAAAGTTTTTTGTCTTTTTTGAAAAGGTCAACCAAAATCACTATTTAAACTTACAAATCTTAATTCAAACTTACACACCAAACACTCCTCATTGCTAGCTTTAACACTATTCAGTAATAGTGCCGTTATGAATATATATATATATATATATATATATGTGTGTATATAAAAAGATATCTCGCACGTGTTTTGGGCTCCACGCATTGTTTGACCGTTTTGCCAACATGTAGATAAATTTCCACTCGAAATGAGTGGAGTATAATCTTGCATCCATATCTAGATCTCTCTTTTTATACATGTACTCATTGTTTCTGCTCTATGACCCCACCCCCACAAAAAAAAAAAAAAAAAAAAGTAGCTTTTTTCAGCTTATTCTATTTCTAGCCAAATAATGTTTATAATAACAACAAATAGTAGCTTTCAGTTTAACCAATAAAATATCGTCTCGTGGAAACACAAATGATATTGATTTGTGTCCAATGTACTTCCCCGAAGAAATTAGAAAGGAAGATTCAAAGACCCCAATATATTCTTGGAAAAGAAAAGCTCATTTTGATTCTTGTTTTCCATCAATCTTTAGATGTCCAATCACTCGTTTATAATTTGCTCCAATAGTGAGTACATGATATCCCCTTTTAAGACAAAAATGGCTGTCTCTATGATGCTCTATTTTAATATACTTGCGTATACGTCAGATTCGATTTACATATCTCTTTTTATATATAGTTTTTATATCTTTAATCACATTGTGTGATATCATATAATACTTGTTGAAATTATGTGTTTTATATGTTTGAAGTGCATGCATATTAAAATTATTAAATATTTATTTTATAAACATAAATATCAAAGTTTTTAATGACATAATTTTTTTTTGACACTGATTCAAAAAATAAAAAATATTTTTTGATACATATGTTAGGTTATCATTAAAAAATTGAAAGTAAATACATACTAAAAATATATTTCTATAGAGACAAATTTGATTAAAAAAGTAAATCCATAAAAAAAGATTTTTATATTAAAAAAAAAGAGAATAAAAAAAGATAAATTTAGAAAAAGTTAAAAGGGAAAAAATAAAAGGAGAAATCAAGGAAAAGTTAAAAAAAAATATATAGATGACATCATCACAATAAGACAAAATAATTTGATCAAATTTTTGAACAATATTCTTAGAAAACTTTACTCTTTTAATATAGTTATAGACTTGTTAAAGAAAAGAAAAAACACACACACAAAAAAGAGGATACATGAGTATTCAATCGATTTTTGTTTATCATCTTGTCCCTCGTTTACATCATTTATATATAAAAGAAATTTTAAGAAGGCTAATGATATTGAAAATGGTCCAATTCAATTTTGTTTTAAAATAAAATTCAGTTAAGCATACACTACTAAATTCCAATGCGGCACAACTAAATTAATCAAATAGGATGTTTGTTTAAACCTATCAAATATCAAATCTGATAAAAAAAAATAATAATAATAATAAAGATAGTCTTATCAGTGCACCAATTTGTTGTTGGCCTATATTTTGACTACGCAAAACTCATTCAAACTAAGACGTTTTAAATGCACGTACATATAAAGGGATAAATTAACTGTCAACACCAAAGGGAGAAACATTTATATGTCAGTGGGGGCTCTCGTGATTTTTCTTCCAATGCGTAGAATATGTTCACTTTCCAATTTCCACTATTGTTTTCCCCTTCTTTTCTTCTTCTCCTCCTTTCCATTTTTCACATACATGTGCAGACTTAGTTATATACATACATATATATATATATATATATTTACATATATATATCTCGAAGTCCGTGATGATTTTTGATACAACCAAGAAATATGCGCAGCATTTATATGGAAGAAGTGGTGCCAATAATTGAAACCGGCTTCCATATGATGATGGTGCAATGAATCAAATATTAATGGAGTCGAACTTTTTTCTTGTTATGTTTTTGGGTAAATTATTGGATTTATCCCTAAATTTTTAAGTAAGTGAGAGTTTGATCTCTAAATTTTATTTTTGGGTAAAAATATCCCTAAATTTTTAAGTATGTAAGATTTTGGTCCATAATCTATTTTTTGTTGTTAAAATACCTCTAAACAAACTCTTAAAAAAAGGTGTGTTTTGGACATCATGTTAAATTTTGGACTAAGGTGGGGGTATGACACCGATGGGGGAGGTCACCTCGACTAACAGAGTATGACAACAGATGTTTGTTTTTGAACAAAAGTATTTTGTTATCCTAAAAATTAAATAAGTTCAAAGAAATATCCAACAAAATCCATCTTTATAAATTGAAGAAAAAAAAAAAACCTCACAAATCTTTAAAAACCAAGAAAAAAAGAGTAAAGAGAGAAATAAAAATGTTGTTTATTGTGAAAAGACAAATCGGTTTAAATTAAAGGTAATAAATAAAAGCCATCTTTTATTTGTCTATTTGTGAAAATTTATTTTTTCTGATTACTTATGATTTGGTGTTTTTTTTTTAATTCACAAAAGATTATTTTTTGTTGGGAGTTTTTAAACTTATTGAATTTTTAGGGTAATATAGTACTTTTGCTTAAAAAATGAAGTCCTTTGTCATTTTCTATGAGCTAAGACGACCTCCTTCATTAATGTCATTCTACCGTCATATACCACCCTCCTTTAAAAAATTAATGGAAGGACCAAAATACACATTTTTTAAGAGTTGCGGGGTTTTTTGACTAAACGAATATATTAGGAACCAAACTCTCACCAATTTAAGAATTCATGCATATTTTTATCAAAAAAAATAAAATTTAGAGACCAAACTCTCACCTACTTAAAAGTTTGAGAACCAATCAAACAATTTACCATATGTTTTTTAATCACGATTAAATAGATGCAAATTGCACTTTTTTAGTGTTTTATCTACACTATAAAATCTATGACTCTCAATTATTAAAAAATAAAAATACTTTCAAGTTTTGAATTTGTAAACTCTTACTTAAATTGCATCTCTCCCCTCCCACTGGTTGATTAACTAGCCCCACGTCGATCTTTGTCAAAAAGGAGTCAAGATCTGTTATCCTGGATTTTCTGTCTTATTAGCTATCCCTCAATAGTGCTATACCATATTATTTGAAATTAAAACTTTAATTCAAAAAAAGTGGGAAATACTAAAAATTTGTTAAACAAGTTGATGAGTTATGAAAACACTATTGAGATAATAGCTATTGAGACAAGAAAATTAGACAACAAATCTGGACATATCAAAAAGATGCAATGAATGAAATATTAATGGGGGGTCGAACTTTTTTCTTGTTCTTTTTTTTTTTTTTTTAATTGTGATTAAGTAGGCGCAAATTTCATTTTTTTTACTGTTATATTTCCACTATAAAGTTTGTAACTATCGCTTGTTAAAAAAATGAAAACACTTATATTCAATTTGTGAATTCTTACTCAAATTGCATCTCCCCTCCAACTGGCTGATTAACTAGCCCTACATCTGTATTTGTCAAAAAGTTTTGATGAAAGAAATATATATATATATATATATATATTTCCACTATGAAGCTCATGGTTCATACTAAAAAAAAAAAAAAAAAAAAAAAAACTCTTCTCACGTTTCGAACCTATAAGCTATTACTTAAATCTCTCCTCTCCTACTGGTTAATTAATTAGCCCCACATCTGCCTTTGTTTAAAAAAAAAAAAAAGTTAATTGACCCTAAAAATTTGTTATCCTATGTTATTTTTCATGAGTTGTTCACTAGCAACTAATGTCTATCCTTATGGACAAAAATAAGTTAGCTTTTTCTAAGCATTTAACAAGGACTATAAAGCTAACCAAATTTGAATCTATCAATTAAAAGTAGAGATATCGATCTTTATTTTCCTAATCACTGAAAATTCATTTCCTTCCCTCAAAAAATTAAAAAAAAAAAACATTACTAATTCTAGATTTAGTCAATTAAGTAATTGATCATTAATTTCAAGAGAGAACTCCCAAAAGCTAGTTTGATCTCTTTTTTTCAGTGGACTACTTTTGATCTTTATGTTGTGTTTGGAACACACATTATTATATATTATATTCTAATATAATTCAATATAATTAGGTATCTCATAAATTTCACAAATACATTTAAATAGTACACTTACTCATTTTACTATTCATCTATTTTTTTTTTTCTATCTATACTTTTACCAATAACTTCATATTCTCTCTCTCTCATCAATACATATTAAAATGACTATTCAAATGTAAATAACTCAAATACGTATTACATTTAATACAATATAAAGGGATCATCCGAATACGTAATGTATATTACAGATGAATATAATATTATAAGTTAAATATGTGATCCAAATGAATCATTAATTTTTAAGGGTTTGATTTAAAAAAAAAAAGAGAGAGAGAGAGAGAAAATAATTTTGATTAAATACTCGACGAAAATTGCTACCTTTTAACATCAAAAGTGCCTTTTTTACTTCTTATTTTATTTATTTTTATTTTTATGCAAGATGTCATTGTTGATATATACTTGATACCCTAGCTTTTTCAATGCTTGTGTCTACTTGCTTAACGTGAGAGGTTCATAGCTATTTTGACCAAAGAGACGTTTTTGATGCACATACAATTGTCCATACTAAAATGACAAAACATTATATTATTATATCATTGACCTCTCCCAACATTCATATTCTTTCCAATGTTCCCATGCATGCATATATATATAGATATATACACACACATTATATTTATACATATATATGTATATATATATATATATATATAATAGACGTTCATTTTCCTTTCGATTTTCGATTGTTGTTTTTAATTTTTCTATTTCACGATTTGCATGTGAAGGAGAAAATTTTATTTCTCAAGTAGTGGTGTTAATAATTGAAATTGGCTTCATGCTAGCTATGATCGTTGAAGGATTGAATATCAGTCAAACTAATTAAATTTATTTATTTTTGTTAGGCACAAGGAAAATTATTGATATGGATTGTATTTTTATCTTATCGATAAGTATTATTGTTTTAGTTATTTGATTAATTTTTTAACAATTTGATTTATGATCGAAAGTAATTATACGTGTTGCTCTGTAAATTTTCAACATAGACACTCATATATTAGATTATTAAAAAATAAGCTAACAATTACAGTAATAGTACTACTGATAAATGTCTATTATAAAAATTTTTCAACGTACGTTTGAATTAGAAAATATTCGCATCCTCTTAAACTTGCGTTGATCAGGTTGTAAGCATTTTCTTTCTCTCTCTCTCTCTCTCTCTCTCTCTCTCTCTCTCTCTCTTTTTTAAAAATAGATCTGACTGTAGTGGTTGTCTGTGTTTGCAGTTCTTTTTTCTTTTGTTGTTATGATTACATTTCAAGTAGTAGCACACATTTATCACAAGTGCAAATTGCACGATAGTCTTTACGAGGAACTATCAAACAAAATTAGATTTGATTTGTGGCAGCCACAAAATTCATAAAAATTTTTATAAAATTCAAATACTTATCATATTGACAAAATTATATGTCTCGAAGTATCTCTACAAATTCAACAAAGATTAGTGGTTGATTGTAGTGGCGGTATCATAAAAAATAAAAAAAAAAAAAAATTCTTTCAAAAGGGCGTAAATTAAATAAAAAATATAAACTAAAACTAAATGTTTAAATTTTTTATTACCATCATTTATCTGTTTATATATTTGAGTTTTTTTAAATTAACTAAATTTGTAATATAGCTTATATTAATATTAAGGCTTATACTATTTTTTTTTATCACCATCGTTCATCTATTTATATATTTAAGTTTTTTTTTTAAATGAACTAAACTTGTAATAGAGTTTATATTAATATTAAGGTTTAGAGTATAAAAAATTGTGAACTTTTATGTAATAATATAGTTGATTTTGATTCATTTGACATAGTATCAAAGATAAAAAATTTAGGTGAAGTTTAAATGTTTTTTTTTTTTTCACCAAACATATACATTTTAAAATTTTAAAAAAAAATCAAGGGGCAAATAAGGATAAAGTTATAAAATATTTTATCATAAAGAAAAAATTATAAAAACAAATATTAAATTTAGAAGGGGGGAAAAATTGAGGAGGCATATGCCCCATGGGCATAAGCTCCCTCCGCCCTGGTTGATTGTTGTATATTGCAAATGATAAGTATAAAGTTTATAGAAATTTGGTGTTTCTTAGAGAAAATTAACTAATAATTACTCTTTTTTCATCTATTGATTAATATGACACAAATTTCCTATTCTTAATTATTAACATTAGTTTAATTTTGTATCATATTGATCTAATGTTAATTTTCTATAATATGTTAGTACAATGATATCTAAATTTGTGTTATTCAGGTGCTTTCCCATTTGTCTTAACTGTCCATTTAGCCAAAAAAAAAATGTCTCAAATTTTTTTATTTGGGGCGTTGTGCCAAAGGCACCATATAGTCCAAAAATAAAGTATAACTTTACTTTACACTTGTATCAACAACAAATAAATACCCATAAAAAACAAACAAACGTCTTTCATAATTTATATTCTTCTCCTAGTTTTGCTTATATTTACCTATATCATACTTATTTTCTTCCAAGCAGCCCGAAAAACATTTGTTCTTGCTCTTCTACAACTAGTTTGTTTTATTTTTGCTTTTTGACAAGTGAGGTTATAAGCTTCAAATAGGAACTCATGAAATTTCTCGACTTTAAACAAACCGTTATACCACTTTCTGAACCTTTTTCCCCCCTTGTTAATTAATATCCATATCTCTTATCACCATCCTAGACAAATATCGTGTTAGGAACACATATATAATGGAATGAAATATAAACTATATTCTGAGGTTTATCTTCTCTTATAATTAACTCATAATAACAGGTTCAATGTATATGTGTTTCTAACTATTCTTGTTTTCATTTTAACAAATAGTTTGGTATATCCTCTTCTTTTCTCTCATATTATATATTTCCTCTAACTTAACAAAATTAAACATTGTATGAGATTAGTTCATGCATGAAAGCCATATACAAATAATAGTGTCACGTAATTAGTCCTCCATCACATGAATTATTTACACTATCCTCCACATAAAACCAAACCTTTATTACATAAAGGTGTATATATATATATATATATATATATATATATATATAGGGAGGGGCTACTATATGGCACCTCTCCCTTACACCATTTGTGATGTAGCTTGTATTATATTGTATTAGTCAGTTGATTTAAATGTAAAATTTTTCAATAATACTGATAATTTATACTATTATATAAATAATATCATGTGATAATATTTTAAATATAAAATTATATATAAATTAATTAATTATCACGAGTTTTTAAAAAAATAATTATAAATGTCACATAATATATGATATCAGAAGACATTATTATACATATATTAGTGTGTGTATATATATAAATACTCTCAAAACTTAAAATAAGTTGTATTAATGATTGATTGACGAATGTATATGGTACTGATTTTGAGTTGTAAGGCAGTTATGGTAGTTGCTTGGGGTAGACAAAACACGCATATATTTATAGGGAAATGACCACATTCATGGCATCTTTCAAATTCCTTTAGCATGTTAACATTTATGCTTGGAATCAACCCTTAAAAGCCATTAATTTAGAAGTTTTGTTTGTTTTATTTGGACAAGCTCAACAAGGACCTATGTCAGTATCTTCATCATCCGAAACCACCTCTTCTTTCTTCTAACCTCTTGTCGAATGACCATATTACCCTTACCCACTTAACCAACCTATTCAAATTCAATATTTAGTTCACAGCGAAAGAAAAGAAAAAAAAAAAAAAAAAAAATTGAAAATGGATTTCAAATTAATACTCTTTTTTTTTCCTGTCTGTCTGGTACAAATATAGACACCTATTTTATTAATTTGAAAGAAAATCTCTTAATTTCAAACCTGAGACCTAAGATTTTGAACCCCTTTAACCGTCGGTTACTCTCAATGTGGTACATTAATATCATTAAGTTTATTGACAAATTGATGCAAGGATTATCTTTTTCATTGTGCCTAGTTAGTTGGCCAAAACTTAGGCTCTATGTGTGAACCTAGGCCATAAAGAAAAACGCCTACGAAATATCTCCTAGGTGACTCTAAAGTTTAAGTCATACATGAATCCTGAGAAAATGTGATCATAAATCACAATATAGGATAATGAACATTAATGGTGGCGCACTGAATGTATTAAGAAAAAGGTGACAAGATTCCAATGAAAAGTTCTTCGGAGAAAATGAAGAGAAAGAAAGAGTAGCAGAGAGTGAGAGCCAAAACCCAAAGGACTAGGGGGATCTTTTTCCTCTCCTAATGAATTACACATTCTCCCTATGGTTGATTTGCCACTGATCGAGACAGAAGGCGTCCTTGGGGTCATCTCGTAGTTCCTTATAGATGCGAGTACGCATGTCACATCTGTACCCCTCGAGCACGCCATTAATTTGTTTAATTTTTTAAAAAGCAACTAATTAGGGCCAACCAACTATAGGCTCAGCCAAAGATGCTCAACTAGGGGCAACCTACCCGCATACGAGCTCGTAACGTGGGTTCCCTACTCACAAGTGGTTCCTTAGTAGCATTTACTGATTAAATAATGTGAAGGGCTATATGCTAATACTATATATGGTTTTGAAATTATGGAAAGGCTCACCATTAATATCAATGAACTTTTATGATAATAGAAATTCTATATCGATATGTTTCTAAAAGTTAGATCATATAAAAACTCGATAATGACATGCGTAATAATACTCGATATATAGAATGCAAAACAAAACAAAAGGAGACAAAATAAAATCAAGCAAAGAATTTTCTCCATGGAGGGTTTGGTGACGCGAAGCTGTCAAAAAGGAAGGGGCCGGGGAGAGATTAGTCACCGGCCTAGCCAGGGCTAAGCCCTAAATTCAAAGAACGTCAATGGAATAGAGATGCAAAGAACTACAATACACATCTCCAAAATAGTACAAAAATCAGGTACATGAACTCTCACCCAAAAAGTTTCCATAGTTTTCACGTAATAGATTTTAATTTGTTAGTTTCATCGACGACAACACCTTGGCCCGGGTCACGCCAAGGAGATAAAGTATAGCTTTTTGCCCATTAGTGACACGTATCCGTATTAGGTACCAATACCTTGAATGGACATGAGTTTGTTGGGTCCCTGTCATCTTCTTATCTCATCTTTAATTGCAAATTCTCTATACTTTTGGTCTTTTTCGTAGTTTCGCCCTTAGTTTGAACTTTATTGGCTTATTAAACGTTTGGATCAGTGTGATCCTGCTGGGGCTAACTCAACGGGTGAAAAACAGTCGTAAACATCAGATTCAAAAACTTATTATTTCTTTCTTTTAAATTAGTAGAGTAGGTGTTAATATGGATCTTACCACATTAAAAAAAAAAAAAAAAAGTTTGGATCAATGTGTGCTTTTTTTTTTTTTTTTGGGGTGGAACCAGTGTGTAGTTTGTGTACAACACAGAAGTGTATTAAAGATATATTAAAGACCAATATTGATGTTACACATTTTGTCGTTTATAAAAGAATAAGTAGAGCTTAAAAAATGTTTTGTTCTTTTCAGAAAAGTAAATAATAATAATAATAATAATAATAATAATAATAAATGGGGAAAGAGAAATCTTGATAAAAGAAGGAATCATTGGTATTGTTGGCAGCTTTTTGTTAATGTTTAATTTATGTTCCAAAATGTGAAGCAAAATACATGAGTGCACATAAGAAACTTCAAAAGCATAGGGCAGAGAGAGAGAGAGAGAGAGAGAGAGACAGTTCTCTGTCCTGGATTCTGTTTCTTTTGTCTCTAAACTAAAGTTTCCCCATCCCTTCGTTATACTATTATTTATTTTGAACGTAGAACCACCTATTTTTGAATGCTAATTATTTCCAAAACTTATAATAATAATAATAATGATAATGATAATGATAATAAAAAGAACTAGAAAACTTATGCTTATATAAAATAAAATAAAAATAAAAACCTAAAAAACTTATGACCTTACTTTAGATCACTAAATGGACTAGTGCACAGAACACAGCCATGAAAAAAAAAAAAAAAAAAAAGAACAAGGAAAATTCATTCTTAAAAAAATAAATAATAATGAGAGAGAGAGAGAGAGAGAGAGAGAGAGTGAGTGAAGTTTCAAAGAGGGAATAACTTCTCATAATTATCTGTAAAAAAAAAAAAAAGGAAAAGGACAAGGAAAATTCATTCTCAAAAAAAAATAATAATAATAATAATAATGAGAGAGAGAGAGAGAGAGTGAGAAGTTTCAAAGAGGGGATAACTTCTCGTAATTATCTGTGAAAAATGTCTGTCTAAAAACTGGACACTGACATGTCCATACGCTGAGCAAAATTTTACGCTGTAAAAAGAAGGGCAACTTTTCACATTAATGACCAGATTCTGTTAAAAAATGAGTGTCTCAAAACATGAACACTGACATCTCCGGACAGTTATTTCCGGCACAGAAAATAAAGCAAAAACTTTTACTTCCCATTTTATTTTTAGAGCTTTCAACTATTGGTATCTGACTAATAAAGGAAATTAAGTACGTAACTCTCTTTTTTTTCCTTATTAATTAATATGACATAAATTTTTTATTTTTAATCAATATAACATAAATTTTAATTAATTTTAATTTTATTTTATGTGAAATAGATCTGATATATTTTTTTTGTCGTGTTAGCGTAATGACTCTAAATTTATGTCATTTAGATGCTTCTGATAATATATATTTTTGAATGTCTATTCTAATTACAATCACATCATACTAATAACAAAAAATATGCAAAGTCATAAAGATGAAGCCACATTCTTATGACAGTGATAAAGCCACTCTCTTGTGAGTGGGGGCATGTGGATCACTCGATTTATTTAACTTCGAATTTTTGTCATTTAAATTTTCAAAAAAAGAAAGATTATGTTTGTGCCCTCACTCAAAATTTAAAATATACTGATATCTCCTCATTTTTTAAGAAAAAATTTAATGTGCTCCACTAATAATTAAAATATACAAATATTTTTTTCCTTAATAAATTTTTTTTTCATAATGCCCCCATGAAAATACAAAACCCTATTGATATTACAAATATCTACTACATAATTCTCCTTAATCACAAAGCTTTTTACTATAGAACTTACAAACAATGTGTGTTCTGACTGTTAAATCTGATTAAGATTATACCTGAATAAAAAACACATGCAAAATTAATGAGACCTTATAAAAGTTATGAGCATTCAAAGCACTATCCTGGTAATCGGATATTTTTGTTATTATACTAAAGACTTCTCATTTAGTTTTTAGAGCTTTTAGCGGTAAGATATCCTAACAATAATGTATATTTCTAAAAGTTATATGTAATGTTTAAAATCACATCAAAATAAATAATAAGTATATATGTATGTAAAACTGACATATACTAATAAGAATATAATGATTCAAATATATCTACTAACAAAATATTATCCTAATATCATACTGTGAAATTGTTATTATGGTGAAAAGCAAATTTTTTACTTCATGCAGATTCTATTGATAGGCCCTATGATTTGCAATTTGTGCTTTTGCGATATCCGATAGAATTGGAACGATACAGAGAAAATTAACATGATCATTGCGTTAAGATTTAGGAATGAAGACACACACAAATTGATCTTATGAGGTTTGCAATTTGCATGCATGGTTGGGGTTGAACTGTCAATAACGTGTGGCAGATCTCAAGGTTCACTTAATTCACTGCTAATGAACACTTAGGAGTACTTAATTCTGATTAGGAGCAAAGCACTTTAATTTCATGGTTGGTCTTGAACTGTCACAGACGTGTCTTTTCTATCCAGGTACGCTGCAACAACCCACCTGGACTCCTAGTACTTGTACAACCCCAATTATTTTCTGCAAGACACACACACACACAAATATATATATATATATATATATTAATTACTAATTAGAATGCAATTGGACCTTCCAAGTAAAGCAATTAATTAACAAAAGCTATTATATATATATATAGATATATTATATATATATAATACATCTTGCTGCTTATATATATGTATATCTCTAGAAGCATGTAATATATAATTACAAAAATGTGCTAGCAAAGTGATTAATATAACACGTACTTGGCAATTAAAAAGTGCCACACGCCGACAAATCAGAAAATGGCGGTATTTGGAGATTCTTATTATTTAAATTAACTTAAAAAACCGACCTTTTTTCCTATTGGCTACGTAGTCTCAAACATAAGATATGTATATATTTCTTTAAAGGAAGAAGACTTGTATTATTATGATATTATGATGTGAATAATTAATTTTATATACAATATATCGTATGATGTTATAATATAGTATTATTTGAAGTATACATATGCTATATTATAATAGTGAAGATATATATATATATCTCAAGTATGCCCTTAATTAATTTGTTAATAAGACAGTTAATTCAGTGTTATGTAGCCAAACAGTTGTGATTCTTTGGGGCCGACCTTTCTAGGGATTTGGAGAATGACAGCCAGCATACAGAACTTAAATAGTCGGCGCCATAATATTCTTATCATTTTGGATAATTAAAATTTTAATTAGGACCATTCTAAATTAAAGTATATCCATTATTAATTACATGTTTCTAAATATTAGATATGATCAAAATTATATCAATATAAAAATTAGTTATAAAATTAGTAAATGATATTTAACGGTTAAAAACAAGATAAGATATCGCTATAAAGTATTATTATTGGTATTTTGCTCATAGCTTATGTGCTAACTGGCAAGTCAACTTCCTAAGCACATATTTTATGTGCATATGTGTACTTTAAAAAAAATTTTCAGTTCACAAAATCTTAAAATGAAAAAGCTAGGATTTTTCTCAAAATTAATATTTGGTTTGGCATGTGTTCTTAAATCATTAGAACAACCCCTTCATTAGATAGATAAGTATATCATATATACTTTTATCATGGCCTTGTCATCCACTAGGTAAGCTAGTGTGGAGAATTACCTAAATAAAACATTAAAAAAATCATCTGAAATTGTTTAATGTCTATAACAACAAGCACATATAAACAAAGTAAGTTGTATTATATTACCCCCATGATGATAAAATAATATATATATATATATATATATATATATATATACATGGCAAAAGATGATATTCACGTCGATTCTAAGTTATGTATGATATGAACACTTAAAAAAAAAAAAAAAAAAAAAAAAAACCTCATGACAAACAAAGCCATTTGGAGTGCAAATTAATCTGAAAGTGAGAAGTAAGAGAGTGTAATTGGATTGGATATGTAGGCATCGAAGCGTGCATATATATATCTGCCAAATATATATGTATGCAAATTGTGTAAATCAAGGCGGGCACCTGTAGATTCTGCCGAGTATTATACTCAAGATTTTGAAAGATTTGAACAAAATATCTCATGGAGATCCTTAGTAATCTTAGTAATCCCAAAGTTGGCCTACAAGATCTCAACTTCCATTTTTTCATAAAGCCAAATGAAGCCTCCATTTCCGTAAGTAGCTAGTCAATTTTGTTACGCTTGCCATATATACATATATACACACACCCATATACATATTTATATAATACATATAATTTATCTTCCTAGTCAACAACGAAGAACTCTAGGATGCCACGTGGCTTTGAATGCAAATTATCTGTTCTTCACCATGTCAACATCTTATTGGCTAGAAGGAAATATCGTGTCTTTTGCTAACTTTTTTTCTTACAAAGAAAGTTATATATATCCTCATTTAATAATAACAACTCGTAGTCCAACTTGCAGTCTCATATCTACTCATATTATTTTCATGGGTTTGTTGTATTTTTCCTATTATTATTTTTAGTTAAGGTTAATTAATATTAGGGATACTACTTTATTTACCAAATTATTTGATTACCGGCCGGATTAATAAAGGACAAGAGTTTCTTAATGCCAATAGAAGTCAAAATTACAAATAGACATTAAGTTAAGTATGCCTTGTCTTTCAGCTAGTTTGACACCAAACAACTTGACATTTTTGTTCTTCTCTCTTGGTTCACAACTAAGGGGGAATTAACACGTAATTGCACTCGGGGAAAAAAAAATCACTCTAATTATAATTTATTATTTCATTCTATAAAATGAACTGAATAAAAATATCATACTTCAAAGATACAATTCATCTAAGCTTTTTAAGTTAAAAGTTTTAGTAATATGTCAACATCTGCAGAATACAGCCATGAAACTTCTTGTTTAAACGATGATTATGATTAATTACTACTCGACATAAACGATATAGATGGAGTTTGGTATGTAACTTATGAAATTTGATATGGAATTTCTACATAGATAATTGATGAAAATAGCTTTAAGATTCATTGAATTACTAGCATATTATGTACTTTTCTCTCCTCTATCTGTTTTCATATTTTTATGTGTATAATATATATATATGTATATGTATATGTATATGTATATGTATATGTAATATGCGTGTGTTTATGTATGTATGTATGAACGTATCACTCAGTTTCACTATCTTACCCCTCCAAGAATATGGATTAACAAGAGAAGAGTTAGCGATAAGATCACACCAAAGAGATGGAGAATTGAAAACAAAGTTTAAAAATTGACATAAAATCAATCGTTAATGTGAAAGCCAAATTACCAATTCTTTTTCCCTCCCAAGTAAATTGCAGAGATGCATGTTTTCTACTATCCCCTTAAAAATAAAAAAATAATAATAATAATAAGAGGAAAATAAGAGAAGGCATGTTTTCAATCATTATGCTTGCATTTGATTCGCCGGTTGGAGATGAAATTTATAAATTGGAGTTGGTTGACTTTTCAAAAACTAATTATAAGTTTTGTTAACTTTTCAGAAAAAGATAAAAAACTAAGATAAAAAAATATAATTTAGTTGAAATTAAATTTAAATGCCAAATAAAACCTATATTAAAAATATAGAAAATAATTGCATCTCAGATAGACATCCACAATAATTCCACGTAATCTCCAGAACAAAAATATATATATATATATATATAATAATAATAATAATAACAAAAACGGTCCCTCCATAAAACAAAACCCCATGACGTTGAAATCACTAAATTAAACAGGGAAGTAGCAAAGTGCATGAACCCAGCCCCGCCCCTCTCCCCTATATGTACCACTCCTCTCCCCTATATGTACCACTCCTCTCCCCTATATATACCACTCCTCTCCTTACTCGAACCCAATACACTCACACTCTATCTCTCCCTCCAAAATCAAATCAACCGATTTGGGGAAGAGACAAAATACTTTTAAAGACACTGAGAGACCAAAAAAACTTTCCCACCTGAAAAGATGCCTTGCTCGCCGATGTCCTCCTCCGTTAACATTGTCTCCAAGTCCACTGTTGTTCCCGACCGGAATTCCGTCCTCGGAGACCTCAAACTCTCCGTCTCCGACCTCCCCATGCTCTCCTGCCAGTACATCCAAAAGGGCGGACTCTTCACCCGCCCACAAATCCCAATTCACTCCTTACTCTCTTTCCTCAAGCAAGGCTTGTCCCAGACTCTCTCCCGCTTCCCTCCCCTCGCCGGCCGGTTGACCACCGACGATGACGGACACGTGTTCCTCACGTGCAACGACGCCGGCGCCGACTTCATCCACGCCAATGCCGGCGAGGTCTTCATCCGGGAAATCCTGGGCCCGGCCCACGTGCCGGAGCAGGTGAGGGAGTTCTTCGCCTTCGACGGGACGGTGAGCTACCTGGGCCACTTCAGGCCCATCCTGGCCGTGCAGGTGACGGAGCTGGCTGACTGCGTCTTCATCGGCTGCGCCGTCAATCACGCCGTCATCGACGGGACCTCGTTCTGGAACTTCTTCAACACTTTCGCCGAGGCCTGTAGAGGCGTGAAGAGGATTTCCCGTCCCGCCCCGGATTTCAGCCGCGACTCCGTCCTGATCTCGAAAGCCGTGCTGAAACTGCCCGAAGGTGGGCCCAAGGTCACGTTTTCGAACGATGCACCGCTGAGCGAGAGAATCTTCAGTTTCAGCAGAGAAGCCGTTCTGAAACTGAAGGACCGAACCAACAACCGGACTTGGTCTGCCGAAAACGACAACGAGATTCTGGCGAAGCAAAGCAACGACACCTTCTCCCAAAGCAACAACAACAAGGTGGCCTCCATAATCGAGAGCTGGCTCAAAAACGGCGTCGTTTCCAAACCTCAAGAAGCCGCCGCTGCCGCCACCGTCCAATCGGCGGCTGAAATCTCTTCGTTTCAGTCGCTCTGCGCGTTGCTGTGGAAGGCGGTGACACGCGCGAGGAAGCTTCCGTCGGCGAAAACGACGACGTTCAGAATGGCGGTGAACTGCCGGCACAGGCTGGAGCCGAGGCTGGATCCGTACTACTTCGGGAACGCGATCCAGAGCGTGCCGACCTGCGCGTCGGCCGGGGAGGTGCTGTCTCGGGATCTGCGCTGGTGCGCGGACCAGCTGAACAGGAGCGTGAGGGCGCACGATAACGCTAAAGTGCGCCGCTTCGTGGAGGATTGGGAGAGCAGCCCGAGGTGCTTCCCGCTGGGGAACCCCGACGGCGCGTCGATCACCATGGGCAGCTCGCCGCGGTTCCCGATGTACGACAACGATTTCGGCTGGGGACGGCCGTTGGCGGTTAGGAGCGGAAGGGCGAACAAATTCGACGGCAAGATCTCGGCCTTCCCAGGCAGAGACGGAACCGGGACCGTCGATCTCGAGGTTGTCTTGTCGCCGGAGACGATGTCGGCGTTGGAAAACGACTCAGAGTTCATGCAGTACGTATCGAGTTAATTGATGATGGTCAGCTTCCGAGTTTCTTGTCCGAAGAAGGGGTAGTTATCGGGTGCGGTTAGATGTACGGGTTATGGGATATGGATATGATTATGACCGTTCAATTTTGTACTTTGTGGGGGAGCTTTGGTTGGGTACTGCGTAATAAATAAGTGGTGGGTTGAAGTTTGAACGGTGTTGATTTGGTCCGGAGGGGTGGGGGGATGTTTCTGCTTTTTGTGACATATATATATGTTTTGTATTTTGAGTGTTCTATATATATATCTATATATATTTCTTTTGGCTTTCTTAAATCATTTGAGCTGATGTCTTGTATTGACTAAATTTGTTAGTTGGTTGATATTTGAAACGATGAAGTCATGCAAAAATAAATAAAGAAGGGAAAATTATGGAAGGGAGGAAAATTTCATTGGATTAAATAGGAGAATATTACTTCTTATTCCCTAACTCCACCCAAAATTCATGCATTTACCATATAATCTTCAACTTCCAAGTCAATGTATAAAAGTCTCAATTTTTAATTAATGGAGTATGGACATTTGGAAGGCTAATGTAATAAAAAACATGGTCAATAATTTCACCATCCCAACCATTTTGAGATTCATTCTCTACTGTCTTAATATATAAAAGATCTTGTCTTATGATAGTTTTGTAAAATTGAATCCATCTTTTGAATAAAAATTAAATCAAGTCATTTCTATTTTTTTAGTCAATTATGAGATTTCTTCAATAAACAATAGCGATGAGAGACGAGATGACACTAATAAGATATATATATATATATATATATATATATATTAAGTGAAGGCCCTAGAGCTTGAAGGTAGTGATGGATATGGATGGATAGATGGATAACCCCCACTGGCGCCCAATTGCCATTTTAGTAGTTTTGTACAATACCAAGTTAACATTTTTTTAATAAGAAGGAAACCAATGTAAACAATTCATGGAATCCAATTTTCCACATCCATATGGATGGTTCTTTTTGGCCATACTTTTCCACGAGGGGTCGCCCTCGCCAATTAAAATGGAGGATATCCTCCGCCTATATATGGCCTATGGGCTACAAGGCACGCCACTTGGTTTTGGTTACTATCTTCATATTAGCAATAATTGTTTATGTCACCAACATATCTTCATTTTACTTATTATCTTCAAATTTTAGAATAATGCTTAAAATGAACTATATGTTTTGATTGGAGTTGCGTTGATGTTTTGAATTGTATGTTTTGTTGAAACTGAATTGCTTAGAGTTAAAAAGTATAAAAGCTTGAAATGTGTTTGGGAAAAGAATCAATATATATATATATATATATATTTTGTTCCCCTAGTCATTTTATGTAATTTAAAAAAAAAATCTCATTTCGACTTAAAATAAGAAATTATGAACTTTTAAATTTGAGTTTTTAAAAGTGAGTTGAAGAAGTGAATAGTAAAATTGATTTATTTTTAAAGAAAAAGACAAAAGTTTTGAAAAAGTTTGGTCGGAGTGGACCAACCAAACATAGACTTAAAAAAATAAATAATAAGATTTTAAAATATTTGACGTAAATAAGAGTACAAAGTTTAGTTGCTAAATAAATGATCT
This sequence comes from Ficus hirta, assembly GCA_038430175.1. Lineage (NCBI taxonomy): Eukaryota > Viridiplantae > Streptophyta > Magnoliopsida > Rosales > Moraceae > Ficus > Ficus hirta. Next base: position 6,531,463 of record CM076594.1, on the reverse strand, counting down.
GTTTATCAAAAATAATTAAGTCATTTACCTAATAAATTTTTTATTTGCCACCTTTTATTCAAATGTTTTTAGAACTTATTATTTACTTTAATTATAGACTAATAAAATATTTCTTTAATCCCTCTATGAACTCATAAGCAACTTCCTAAAGGTATGGGCCTAGAGAAATCAATTCATTGGGCTACATTCATAAAAAATGGCCCACTAAAGATACAAACTTGGCCCAAACGAAATGATGTCGTTTTACTCCAAGTCTCTTTACATTTTCTCAGCACGACACCCTTTCAGAACTCAAAATTTTTTCTATTCATAGCTCGAAAATGGCGATGGTTAATCGCCAGATCCGGCCAAAAGGAAAGAAAATTACGGCGTTCTGTCTGTCCCAGTCAACTCTTTCGGGTAAACATTCTCTTTTTTCCACTTCACCTGAATTCTTTCGTCAAACTGTTCTATTCGTTTCTTTTACAATTCCCTTTACTTACTTTCAATCTTCTTTTCCAATTTCAAGTCTACCCAGATTTCTTTATTTCTTCTTAATTATGAGCTAAAAATCTCAACTTTCTCAGGAACCAAACGGACATGGTTATGGCAGTGACACAGCTAGTAATAGTTGGGACTAGTCTGTACTTATATCTGCTCTAATGCTTTGCTTGCAAACTTAAACTCTTTGATTTCAATAAGGGAAATATATGTATATGTTGGTGGACTTTAATATCGTTGTTGTAGAGCTAAGTGGGAATTTTTTGTTTTCACAGAATAGAAAGAGTGGAAGTTTTGAAAAGATTATAAGAGAAGATGAAAAGAGGCAAGTTTTTGAGGAATTCAATTGGCTATGTATGGGTAGTTGTGCTTGTTTGCTGTCTATTTGTGATCTTGATCTCGACGCTTCGGCTTCCACAAGAACAGCTCGAAAGAAGGCCGATCGGGTTGTATAGGACTACAAAGATCCGAAAAGGTTCAGAGAATGAGAACCCCATTGGGAAATTTGGACTGATGATGATCGAAATGCTGCCCGAGGATCTCGCTTTCACCGTGTTTGTGCCGTCGGAGAGAGCTTTCGAGCGCGATTTGAGGCTGCGGGCGAACGAGAGTCTTGTGGGGGAGAAGATGAATGATTCATATGCAGTGGTCTCAAGAGTTCTGGGATTCTCAGCTGTTCCTAGGACTCTTGTCTCAGGTGATGTGCCTTTTGGCAAGGAAGTGTTGTATGATTCGATATCCGGGTTTGTGTTGTATATCTCCAAGGATGTGGATGGAATGCTTGTGGTTAACAGAGTGAGATCCCAGAGAGTTGATATCAGAAGAAAGGAAATTGTTGTGCATGTTATGGATGGAGTTGTCATGGATGCCGAGTTTGAGGAGTCGGTTCGGCCTGACAATGATGAAGAAGATGAGTGAAACTTGAGGAATGGAAATAGGAGAATTCTGTATTTCTTCATTCTCACTGTGGGAATTTTGTACCTTAATAGTTTAACAAAATGAAACCAGAGAATTCTCTGGTAGGGCACGAAAAAGTATGCTATCACGAGGACACAGTTATCATTCTTGTAATCATATTACATTGGAAAAAGTATACTAATTTAACGGAATTTGATGAAACATCTGATGGATGAAAAATCTACTCTGTCGATATAGTAATTTCTCCAATGAAGTACGTGCATTTGCTAGCAAAACTCTGCTTCTCATTACCTGACTTCGAGTTCAATCCAAGCAGTTTTCGGTTTATGTATTTATCAAGGCGAGAAATCTGTATATTTGAAAAGAGTTGAAGGGGGTCTTTCAATTGTTTCTATGCTGCTTTGCTCTACAACGCTACGGATTGTCACTCGAGGATGTTCCGCAGAACAAGTAGAGCCATATTTTTTTCTTTCATGGATTTCCCACAGAAATATAAAATTGTCCGACAAAATGGAATCCCTCAAATTCGAGATTTTGGTTAATCAATTGAAGATTTGAAAAGAGAGTGCATCTTGAAATCTCAAGAACATCTGTCATCAGTTTAGCAAATTGGACATAAATTGAGAAAGGAACTGAGCCCCATTTAGGACAGGAAATCATAAGGGGGCAAAAACATTAAATCCGCCAAGATGTCTGCAACATCTACTTCGGAATGATCAAAAAGAACTGGAGGATCAAGTCATTGAAGCATTCAGCCTGTCATACGGCGGCGCTAAATACAAGCCTGACTAGAAACTCTAGCTTCCTGATGCAGTTGGTACGGCAACAGGCTTCAAGTCTTCGGCTTTTTCGTGCTCCTTGTTAAGCATCTGAAATGTGCCAAAATTCTGTTAATGATTAAAGAAAGAGCAGCAGTGACAACAGCATGAAATCACGCTAATACATCGACTAGTCAGGCTCTTGAAACTGTAGAGATTCGGAAAAAAATAGTTTAATTTGTATGAAACTCGAATCGAATTTTGGTAGACAAAAATCAGTTGAGTCGGAAAAACCAGATGAACCAAATATTTTACAGAACTAAAGCATGAGAAGATTTCAAAATTTTAGGACCAGCTACACCAAGCTTGCCCCTATAAATCCGAATTCCCAAACAAGCCTCAAACTTATATCCGACTTGAATTCAAGACACAGAATCAAACATGGGAACTCAGTATGTGAGTACATCACCTTGTTGTTGATCAAGTTGTGGAGAGCGATTACACTTCGGATCAGAGAAGAAAGATAAATAACCAACATCATGTCATTTGTTTTCACTGTCCATAACATGGAGATGCAAAAAGGGAACAAACGGTAAGAAAAATTGCTATCTCAATAACAAAGCAATACTTGAGATAAAACCTAGACAATCAGCGAATGTATAAAAAAAAGTTTTATCTTTATTTACCTGCGAAAGATTTAACCAACTCCGAGACATTAAGATTTGGAAGTAGATTGAATACGTTCTGCAAGAATTTGATGATGGATAAGGGAAGAAAGAAAAAATCACTATAACAAAAAAAAAAAAAGAAAAAGAAAATCCAAGCAGCAAGATCAACGAAAGGAAATAAATGTTTGTAATGAAAAAGTAATGAGGTAGTTTCCCGGTGCATACTGCAGATTAGGCTACGGGATACATGATCAGGTTGAACATGATGCATAGAAGAATAAGGGGCCATGATAAATTTTCGCCCCCACAATGAAGCCATCTTTCGTTTGCTAACATGTGATATCACTTGTATTTCATTCATATATGTGGCTTGTGTAAGATTTGGAGTTAAAGTTCTGAATGGGCGATCCATCTTAACTCTCCAAACCTATTTCCTTGCTTAATTCACTATCGAACTGTTGAGTTCAGCAATTAAGATCTATTTGAAACAATTTGGCTATTGATGGACCAATCGGCATGTTTGTCCACTGAATTATGATATGTAATTTCGACAGAGCAAGTCCTGAAAAACCCTTTTTTTTTTTTTTAATACAATGCGGGATCAAACCTGCATCCCCCAAAATACCCCACCCCCTCCTACCCCTTGCCATTTGACCAGTGGTCATTGGCTGGCAGTCCTCAAAAATCTTATTAAAGAACTACAGTTAAAGCATAGTCTGTGTAGGTAGAGCAAAACTGAACCTGTAGGTGATACAAAATCTCATGGTTTAATGGGAGTTTTTCGTCAACAACAAGGTCCAGATAACTCCGAATCTCCCGAAGTCGTGAATCCAGACCTTTCAGGGCTGTAAGTTTTCCTGTAACCTGCACAAGACATAAAGAAACCTACGTCTTAAGAATTGTGAATTACTGACATCCTATCTCAAAGATAATTTCTTTTGGTCCATCACAGATATTATATGTAAGAGTTTGTCCTTGGAGCTTCTTCTTGATAAGGGGCACCAAAACAAGTAAACAGAAAGAAAGAGGCAGTACGGAAACAAGTACTCCAGAGAGAAAATAAAAAACCAAACCTCCGTTGCAAGAGTGCTAATAGTTGTATCCTTCACGTCCCTTAGCAAGTGTTCCACTCCTGTCAAGGGCAAAATGAAAAGTATATGAAGAGACCACGAGAAGATCAAATCAACATGGATATACCTATATGCCAACCAATGAACAGGAAAATTATGCATGAGTGAAAGCGAAAAGTCCCTTTTCCATTGAATAAAAAATAAGATTAGGCAAAACGAGCTAAATTTAACTAGAAGAATCAGTTACACATCTCATTGCTTACCAATTTCCTCAACTTCATGGGCAGCAATTTCCGAAGGTACATGGACGAACACCTTCTGGCTTTTCTGGGTTGCATTCTATTACCACATTGAAATGTTAGTTAACGTGCCCACTGTTGTTTCATCAACTGTAATAAAATACAAAAGCAGATAATAAGTTTCAGGTCCAAAACAACTTGTGCCTCTACCTCTTTAACCTCCTCAACAGCACAGTAAGCTTTTGTAGGTATTCCCAGTTCTTTAGGTTGGACATCAATAATGACCAAAACCGGATTCGGAACATAGCTGTAAAGATCAATGCAAACGATAGTTTAACAAGCATTCATATCAGCATCACCAATCGTAGTTCATTTATTGAATTGAAAGAAATTGCCATCTTACTCATTAAATAACCCGTGGATATCGAGATCGTTTTCCTTCAATTTTGGACCAGTGCTGTACCACCCAACAACATGCTCCTTGGCTAAAAGAAAGAAAAGTGTTGATCACTTCGATTGTAACAGAAAAATATGGATATATGAATTGAAATTATCGAAGTCAATACCATTTATCCTCTTGAACATGGAAAACATGGACTCATGGTAGTTGTGATCAAGGAACCATATGCTTGGGTCCTTCTCATCTTCTTCGAAAGGAACTGCAAGTCAAAAAGATTCAAACTTTCCCAACTCAAAACAAATCTCAATCAATGTGAAATATTAAAATCATTTTACAAGGTAATATCACACAGCCCGACACCACTATGCAGCTTAATCAACCATACAACATATATACATAGGTTTATATGTATATATATGGATGCCAATCTCCTAAATTTCATAACTGGGTAGACAATTTTGCACCACAATCATAAACAGTCCTAGGAGCTAAGATTGTGCTAAGATTTTTCATTCATTTTTTGCCCTCTTTGATAGGAATGTCGTTCATACTTTTATATGACTAGACTAAACTACACACACACACACACACACACACACATATATATATGAAACTATATATTCACTACTATTGTTCCTTTCTTCAAATTACAAAATCAAAAGACCGAAATTTCTTCGGAACTCTTCAACTAAAGCAAAAGAAAAACACAATTCTTAACACAAACCCTAGAAATTCCAAAACAAAATTGGAATGGTTTATCCCAAAAATGAAAAAGCACAGATCGAAAGAGAGACAGAAGGGGAAAAAGCGAACCAGCATAGCTGTTGGTGACGTCAACGGTGCCTTTGAAGGAGCTTCCAAGAAGAACTCCGACGACGCGCTTGCGGGTGTCCTTAGCAACCCTGTTGTAGTTGTCGACGATGCTCAGAAGAACCAGAGGGTGAACTATCACCTTCTCGATCGGTCGAGCTGAAACCTGCTGCGTCTTTATCACATCCATTCCTTCAAATTAACCTCCAAAAAAAAATTCTGCAGAAGAATATGAGTTTCTGGGTTTGTTGTTCTTGAGGTTTTGCAGGGTTCGAATTTGCTACTTCTTCTTCTTCTGAGAGAAGAGAATGTGAGAAACCGCTCAGATTTATAAACTGAGCCGTGAGATCCGTCGACTCGAGGTTAAAGTACAGAACAAGAAAACTCTTTAAATATGTGAATTTCTTCGCTCAAAAAATTGAAAAAAAAAAAAAAAAGAAAAAGAAAATATCTTCTGAAAAAAAAAAAAAAAAAATTTGTTGTCGTTTTTCTATGGACGTCGATTTTTGAATGTTTTTCTGGTATTTCAATCTTGTCGTTTGTAGGTGGGGTTTGTACTTTGCAGTTTTCAAGGTTTTAGTCTTTTTTTTTTTTTTTTGAAGGTAGTCATTTTTTCTTTAAATGGCTTTTAATGCGTTTTTGTAAATAATGTTTTACGGTAGAATATGCGATAGAGACAATTTAAGAGATATTATCTATAGTTATTAAAATATATGTCATCAAGATCAAATCACATAAACATGAATACTTATAAAGCTGTATACAACCGTACCATTTTTCTTCCCCAATCCAAACAAACAAAATTTCCATTAAAAACAAAAAAAACAAAAAAGCCAATAACCACCGTGGGAAGGGTTCTTGTTGCCTTGGAGCAATGTCATGGAGGTTGCATTATCGCGACCCACAGATCGCAAACCACTCTCTTCCGACCTTACAACCTTTGCTACTAATAGTGTTGTGACCACGACTTTCATATCACAATCGCGACTCCGCAGCCTCTGTCACTGACGGTTTTCATTCTCTGAATGGATCATGACCAACGTCAATTAATCCAAGCCTTCACCCCTTCCCCGATAACAATACTCATGAAGGACATATACTCCTCTATTTGATTTGGGTACCGTAGAGAAATTTTTAATTCTCAATTCATTAATAATTTAACGAAATACTTCAATTCAAAATCACACTTCCACTATTTCATATATATTATAAAAATTCATAGTTCGCTTTGAATGCTCCATTTGATCATCTTATTTGTCCATTTGCGAATGTTTCTCCTCTTCTTTCTTTTTTAGCAGATATTTATTGCTTTTTTTTTTTTCAGAATCATTTTTTTTAGAATAGGTTTTCTTCAATTTTTGAATGTCATGTCTTGTTCTCTCTAAGCTATATGGTAGGTAAAGAGAGATTCCATTCTCTCTGCAAGCTGCAATTCTTCTCTCTCTTTCCTAAGTTTATGTTTGGCAGAGAAGAAAGAAAGGGTGAGAGAGAAAGTGTGAGAAATGGAGATTCAACAACCCAATACTGTCCAAAAAAAAAAAAAAACAAACAAACAAACAAACAACCATGTCAAAAGAAAATTTCAAATACGCTCTTATTAAAGCCACTTTTTTGCTGGGACCAGATTAAAGCCATTTAAAAAAAAAATGGTGCTATGTAATTAGATGCACTAATGATCACACTAACAAGACTTTCTAGTCGTCCATTTCAAACTTGATTAACTATTGTCCATTGGATGAAGGACTACAGGTATTGTTTCTTAAAAGGTCTCTATCACATATTCTCCCATGTTCTACTTCTTTTTTTTTCCCTTCTGTTTTGAATTAGAAATCTATTTTTTTATTTTTTATTTTTTGAGAAAATTACTTAGACAACCATCTTTTTTTTCATCTATTGATTAATATGAGATAAATTAGTTAATTTTAATTTAATTTTATGTTATATTTATCTAGTATTAATTTTTTATATCACATTGATATAATGGTTTTTAAATTTGTGTGTTTTCCCTTTTCTATTGTTAAACTCCTATATTGTTTTTTTGTCTTTTTCTGTCGTTTGCCGTTTGTTTAATTTCTGTCGTTTTTCAAGTTGTTACGACTTTCTAACTCATTGTCGTTTTAAAGCTATTGTAATTTGTATTTTTCTTGTCGTTTGAATCTGTGCTGTCGTTTCTTTGTTTTCATTTTGTTGGGGACAAATCTGTCATTTTCTTAGTTGCTCTATTAAGCTGTAGTCTTTTTACTGTCGTTGTCGTCTGTAAATAAATCGTCGTTTTCGACAATGATGTCGTTTCTTGATATTTTCTTGTAGTTTGGTTCTGTGTTGTCGTTTTTTTGTCTTCAATTTGTTTGGGGCAAAACTGTCATTTTCCAGTGGCTCTTTGTTGTCGTTTGGATCTATTGGCTTGTCGTTTTCGATAATAATGTCGTTTCTTGCTACATCTTTTTTTTGTTGTCGTTTAAATTATGATGTCGGTTTTTCGTTGCTGTTCGTCGTTTCCAGATGAATATGTTGGTCTTGATTTTATAGTCGTCGTCGTCGTCGATACGAAAGTGGAATCCGATTCTGCAGAAAGCGAACAAAGCCCTAATACCACAACACTGCCGGAATAGCTCACCAGTTCACATCGCCGAAACATGGGTTCGGTGAACAACACGGCCAGCTTCTCATCGTCGCCGGAGATGGAGAAATTCCTCTGCGATCGGTTGCTCGACCAAACTCAGCCCATTTCGGAGCGTTTCAGAGCTCTTTTCTCTCTCCGCAACCTCAAAGGTTCTTCTCCTCGCAACGCTCTCATTCTCGGTTAGTTCATAATCTCCAATTTCTTATTTTAATTTTATTTTCCTTTTCTTTTTCCTCTTCCTATGTTTTTATTGGAAATCTCGAATCATGCATAAGCTCCAAGACTTCTTTTTGCACTTTCTCTTACTAATAATGGAAAAAAGGTTTAACCTTTATATATATCTATATGTGTGTGTAGTGTTTAGAAGATTAGAATGATTTATGGTATGAAAAGATGTGATTTTTCAGTTCGTACATTGGACAAGTCTGCTCCATTTTTTATGTTGGTGTTTGCAGCGGCTTTTGTGGAGGATTTAACTTGAAATATCTGAATATTTTGGAATTTCTTGAAGTTCAACAAGTTCTAGATTGTTTGTCTATTCGAAGGTTTCTTTTGAATTATCCTTTGGCTTAGAGTGTTTTCCTGTTTCAGCAACGAGGGACTCTTCAAATTTGTTGGCTCATGAGGCTGCATTTGCCTTGGGCCAAATGCAAGATGCCGATGCAGTCCCTGCTCTCGAAGCGGTTTTGAATGATCTTTCTCTTCATCCAATTGTTCGTCACGAGGTGATTTGTTAACTTTCTTTTTCTTACTTGGATATTTCTGTGTGTGTGTGTGTGTATATATATATATATGTATGTATGTATGTATGTATGTATGTATGTATGAATGTGTGTATGTCTATTAGTGTCTGAGTATGAGTGGATTTGAATATTTTCTGGATAGGCAGCTGAAGCCCTCGGGGCAATTGGTTTAGAGAGTAATGTTCCTCTGTTAAGGAAGAGTTTGGTCGAAGATCCTGCGCAGGAGGTTCGAGAGACATGTGAATTGGCTCTTGAACGGATCGAACAGTTGAAGGATGACGGTGGAAAATCCACTGTTGAAAAGTCACCTTTTCTGTCGGTTGATCCAGCTGCGGCATCTACTTCATGTTCTTCAGTAGCTCAACTTAGGTTAGTCTGGTTTCTTGCAATTGCTCGATCACTCTAATAGTTTCCGTGCTTATAAGGTTTTGACTTGTATTATTCAATTTTAGGGAGGTTCTTCTGGATGAAGAGAAGGGCATGTATGAGCGATATGCGGCTCTTTTTGCACTTAGAAATAATGGTGGAGATGAAGCTGTAGCTGCTATCATTGATTCTTTGGGTTCGAAAAGTGCCCTTTTGAAACATGAGGTTGGTTAATTATCTTTTAATCAAAGTCATATTTAGCAAGTCTTGTTTAGATTCAGACTATTACATTGGTTATAGAAATGCTCTATGATTTCGTAAACGAGTTGGTGGATGCATTAATTCCTTATTTAAGGATTCTGTAAATTCAGGTTGCTTATGTGTTGGGCCAATTGCAAAACAAAGCTGCTTCGGCTACTCTATCAGACATTCTCAAGGATGTCAATGAGCACCCGATGGTTAGACATGAAGCCGCTGAAGCACTTGGTTCCATTGCAGGTACATATTATTTCTATTTGACTCAGTATCTTTTATTTAGAAGCATGACACATATCCCTACGGTTTTCAATTATGAAAGACTCAACTAACATACTGATTTTGGTGCACGCCAAGATGATCAAAGCGTATCACTTCTTGAGAAATTTGCCACGGATTCGGAGCCAATTGTTTCACAGAGTTGTGAAGTTGCTCTAAGCATGCTGGAATTTGAGCGATCTGGAAAGTCATTCGAGGTAAGCTTTATATGGATTGAGCTTTAAATCGGTTTTCTCTACATAAAAGAACATCGTGTATGACGGCGACTAACACTTATGTATTGTACAGTACCTCTTCATGCAAGCTCCTCTAGTTCAATAAAAAAAAAAATTTTGACACCTCGGTGCATTCATTCATACACCAAGAAAGGAATTCGGTTTATACGGGACAGTTCACTTATCTTATACAAATCAAGCAAGAAGTTGAGGGCGAAAGCGTATTAGGGGAGAATGATTCTTGTTAATTTAGACCTGTATCTCCTGAAGCATGGTTTCCTAATTTATGTTGTAACATTTTATCAATGGAATCCAAGTCCTTTGAGGTTCTTCTCCTTCCTTTTCCTCTCTTCTTTTTTAGTCTTTAACAGACGAAAATATAATGGCAAACATAATATAAACTTTTTATTTTTTATTTTTTATTTTGGATTGAAAAAAATATGGTGGAAACAGATTGTGTGAATATCATCTCTTTCTTGTTGCAGCTATCTCCTAACTTGTCAATGCCCCCTAAACTTGTCAATTTTTGACAACTTACCTCCCAAATTTCTAATTTTGACAATTTGTCTCCTGAACTTACTAAATCGTAGCAATGTACCCCTTATCAATTAATTTTCTGTTAAATTGATTATGAAAAATCCATGTACGTCTCATGTGAAGACTGGAAAAACTCATTTTCAATTAAAAATTTCCAAATATAACATAAACTCTAATAAAAATCTTTTAATTTCAAATCTTTAATTAAGTGTAAAATTAACTAAAAGGGGTACATTGTAACGATTTAACAAGTTTAGGGGGTAAATTGTTAAAATTAAAAGTTTGGGGGACAAGTTGTTAAAGGATAATAAATTTAGGGACATCAATGTTAAATACCCAACATTAACCAGTCCAGTCACCGCGCAACAATTTTATTGGTTTGTTTTTGTGATTTATTTATTATTATGATTTTTTTTTTTTTTTTTTTTTGAACTTGGAGGCTTGTTGTCAATGTCCATCGAAGATGTTTCTTTTTAAAATGTCTGCAAATATTTTTTTTTTTTTTAATTAGTTCTATGTCCAACCCTTTATTTTCACCTAACGAAAGTTTGTGGGTTGGGTTTTGTAGTCATAATCTGGGCTAGAAGACGGGCTCGTAGAGTTCAACTGCACGTGCAATAGCGCTAGAGAATGGAACTTGTACTGCTGCTCTTTGCCACTTATGCTTATTATGAACGTCTTGTTTATATGTTTAGTCATGAAGAAAATTATAGCTCTAAAAGATTATTGCTAATTGCCTGAAATGAGAGGCAAAAATGTTATGAGAAAGACGTTCCTCAGTAATGTTATCATGATGCTCGGAATCATGAGCGGTAGCACCGCCAAACCAAATACAACGAGTAGCGGGGTTGTGTGTTAAGCCTTTGCTAAATCTAAAAAATCTTAATGCCACCAAGAGAGATGGCAACTGGACCTGGACACCTTTTCCTATCCGAATCGAATTTTCATGGTAGCAAATGGCTTTTCAAACATAGCTACTTGAAAGAGTATCACGCCCCTCAAGGCCGGATTAGTGGCAAAATCACCCAACTTCATGGCCGTTAACAAAGATAGAACATTCGGTGCCGTAGGCAAAATTGTGACAATTTGAACCGTTTTCTCGTGTCACACCGGATCTCGGAAAGAGGAGAGGAAAAGAATAGCAAGTCCAGTTAATCATGCATCAATATTAGCGGGGATGTTCTCCCCTTAGTTCAATTCGATCTCCCTCCGACATCTTATTCGAGATGGGATGGCTTCTCAGTGAATCTATCAATCCCTCCCCCAACAGCTGATGGCATTAGCACGAAAGACTCATGCTGCTTTGTTGTGCTTGCTTGCTAGCTAGAACGCGCAGAGCACACGGCGCAAACCAAAGGGCATTAGCACAAAGCAAGGCTCTTTCTCCTCAATCGGGGTGGGGGGGGGGGGGAGGGCAGATTCTACTCTTAGCATTTTTCGCTACCTGTCTTTCAAACCTTTCCAATTGTCAATATGTTACAAGAAGCAAATACTATGTTACATATAGAAGGAAAAAAATAAAAAAACTGTTGGAGGATTTGAGTACTTGGGCAAAGCTCATAATCATATTGCAATAAGGAGCTCATACTCGTCATAAGTTTGAATGTTTTAAACTAGACAAGGCAGGCTATCAGGCTAATGCGCTGCTAGATCAGACCACAAATTTAAAGAAAACAGATTGTGCGCGCTTTAACATTTGTTACAGCCAGCTAGCGCAGTGTCATGGTCCCGGAGTTTCACAACGGATCATGAACCATTTAACCGGCCCCGAGGCTCTATCGAGTCAAGGCCAGGCTTCGTGCCAAGCAAGTCTTTACTGTAGATGCGTTCATCTGCAGGCGGGGTGTTTCACCTAGTAGGTAATCTAACTGAATGCTTCCTTATATATATATATATATATATATATATAATCTAGCTAACCATATTGGACCCTCAGAATTTTTTAGTCCATTTTCGAGACTACAGGTGACTAAGCAGATTGCTACACAACTTACCTGTTACTAATTATGTGTGTTGTCATCTCATACCATGATAATGATTTTTGGCTACAAACCGTTATAGCTACAAATTTGTTGAGCTTATAATACATGAGTTTCTTTTTCACTGCAAAATTATTGACTCTTTTGCTCTCTGATCAGCCTTTGTAATAAAGTCTTTTTGAAAAAAAAGGTCATGTCGGTGTTAAATAAAACTCTACCCCACATGATCAACAAAAGTCATACAGTAATCGTACTAAACTTTAACTTTCTTTGAAGAAAAAACTAGATTAGCACATGAAATTCTCCAAAAAAAAAAATGTACTATTTGATTTACTCTTCTTTATTCTCATGTTCAGACGACATCCTTCTATTATTTAAACTAGATGAGCACATGAAAATTCAAAGATGGAATCAGACCCGAGGTTTGACCCTATATATATAGATATATATATATATATATATGTATGTATGTACCGTGAAATGTACCAAAGTATGTTTATGAACTCCAAGGAGACATCTCCCATGAGAGGAAGCGCCTTACCAATTTCCAAGCATTAATTTTCATAAAAACAAGGAATCCAACAGAGTAAATCACAGAGAGATAACATCAAACTTGTTTTTCTTTTTTCTTTTTTCTCTTTTTAGCATGTTGAGGAGAATGTCCTTCCCATTTCCAATATTTTAATTCATAAATACCGAAATTAACAAAAATAAAAGTCTTATCATTACTACTTCTACTACTATCCCCCGTTAACCTTTCTAATTTCCGTAATTAATACATCAGGAAGATAACTTAATTATCTATTTCTTTCTTTTTTTTTTTCTTTTTTTTGGCTAAGATTTAAATTAAACATGCTTAATTAGATAAAGCTCAAGCACAGATCCAGTGGAGGATGATCCATTTCTGTCTGAATTGTGTACGGGAAATCTGCTCTTTCTCTGCACTCATTTGCATGGAATCTCAGCTTCTCCGAATCCGACTCTCCGAACGAATTCAACGGAAAAAGTTGGAGGGTCTCGATCACTCTCTCCGGCTCGGAAACCTGATCATATTCCTCATAATGATGATGACGACGACGATGACAATGATATATCTCCGCGAAACCTGCATTAAAAAATAAACAAAAGCAAACAAATAAATAATGCTAATCTTAAAAATTTAAATTTAACTAACGTATTATTGATTAGATTTCTTCACACACACACACACATATATATATATATATATATATTTTTTCATACGTTTAGGAGAAGGAATCTGGTCGTCTATAAGGATGAAATCTTTGTCATTACTGTCAATGGAAACTTTGCGGCGCTTCTGTCTTTCCCTGGCCTTGTGGTTCTGAAACCAGTAAAAGACGTTCTTGCTTTCGATCTTTCCGTAGAAGCTGAGCTGAGTGGAGATCTTCTGGATCTGGTCGGTGCTCGGAGTCCGGAGACCGGACCTGAAGAGGTCGGTGAGAACCTTAACCTGCTCGCTCGTCGGATTCCACCGGCCACACTTGGTTCCTCCAGTATTGCTCCCAGTACCATTTGTACCACCACGAATGTTGTGTCCCGCTGCTTTAATGCAAAAGCCTGCCATGCCATGATCTTCCATTTTTTTTTTTTTTTTTTTTTGAGCTTCAAAAACTCTGATCTGATCTGATCTCTGATCTGTCTCTCTCTGAAGTTTCCCAGAGCTATAGCAGCTTCTGATCAGCTTTCAACTCCAAACGATGTGAAACCCGTGTGCATGTATATATATAATATCTCGATACTACTTTGCTCTAAAAAGCACTCATCACTAGTTTTTGTTTTATTATTATATTATAATATATTAGGAGAATTCTCTGGTAGAATTACAAACAAGACGTTACAATCAAGATGTTACTGCTAGTAAAAAAGTTCCGTTCCGTTAAACTATCTTGTTTTTCATTTAATATAATATAATTCTGATATGATAAAACGATTTTATATTATATTATTTTGTTAAGTTATGAATTTGTATTTGATATGTTGGAATCATCCCATTTGTTTTATTTGTATTAGTAATGCTTTTGTTTATAGGGAATGTGAAGATTGATTATGTGGATTTGCTTCGTCTCATGTAATTTTGCACTGTTTTTTGTGCAAGAGAGAGAGAGAGAAAATTTTAGAGAGAGAGAGACATGCACGAAAGCTGCCACCGTTCAACGTTTTGGTCTGCGAGCAGACAAGATGTAAGTTTCACCAAATGATGAATAATATAAATTTATCTTGAAACTCAATGACTAAGATCTAATTAATTAATTCCTATTCTTTATCTTTATTATTATTTTTTTAAATCCTCTTGAGTTCATCTTCAAGGATAGGAATGGGGGTTTTTGTGCTTTTTAGTGAAGTGTGAATTGCTGCTATATATTAAAAATTAGTGTATAGTAATTCATTTATATAGGATAAACATGCTTTTTAGTAAACTAATATCTAGTTGAGTCCAACAAGTCCCACCACGACATGTGAGAGAGCCAAAACACTGAATTTTTTTTTATACATATATTACGTAGGTGTTGTCTGCTATAAACATGTGATAAAACAGTATTACCCTATTTTTATACATGAAAGCTCTTTTATCTGGTAACCGGACATATCAGACATATCTAACACTTGTAACATTTAATTTTTCATCTTATAGTTACATGTATTGTTCAGAACTATTAGTATATATAAATGATAAGTATTAGTGATAAATATTATATTAAAATCAACTAGTTGTTATATTAAAAAGTTATAAGGGTGCATGATAAGAGAGTTTTTTGCGTGTATTTATATATTATCAATGCATGCATTGATTATTTTTAGTGGGGAGTGATTAATAGAAAAAGTTGAGATAGATGGAAGTGAGAAAGTCAAAGTTACACATTGTCTGATCTAAGGTGGATGGTTGTGATCGTACCAGACTGACAGAGATACTCATTTGGGTTTGAACCACAGCTAACAGCCGCTCAGTCAAATAATGGTAATTAAAGTGAAGTTAAACTAATTAACTAAATATTAAACCTTCTTTTAAGGATGTGGGGACATAAACAAAGTGACAAAAATCCACTAAGTTGGTATTTGGGAGGCGACAACTCATGACCAGCCAAAAAGGAGAGCAGATACGTATACACACACACACACATATATATATATATATATATATGTATATTTGGATTTTGTTATGTCATGTGGCTTATGTCCTAGGCAAACTACAATATGCCCCCTTTTTTAAGTCATGTTGTTTGCTACTTAAATTCATCTTTTTCATTATTATTAATTTTTTGTTCAAAAAATATGTTACAAAATTATGGGGAATCAAAAAAGACACTTCTTATTTGATTGTAGGAGACTTTTTTCTGTGGAGTGATCTAATAAAAAGTGCTATATATATAGATACAGATACAGATTTTGGAGTCTAGGGCTTTGTCTAATTCCCAGATATATATATATATATATATGTATATATTACAGCGACGTTTTATATATTAGTAGTGCATGCATGGCAATATAGGGAGTTGAGGATCTCTATAAAAATGTTGAATTTGAAGGTGAAATTGGCTAAGATTCTGGCATTTCAATTTGTTGAACTCTTGTTAATTAATGCTACTTAACATTAGTCTGGACCACTAATGAAGCATTTGGTCCACCTTTTCGGCATCAGAGATAAGTTTTCAATCTAAATATTATCTCGAACTTTCTTGCCCTTTTTCTTTTCTTGTTTCCCACTTATAAAGAAGTCCAAAAGTATTCAAAAAGCAGAAGCAACAAAGTACAAGAACTCAAAAAGGCCAGGAATAAAAGAAAGGATTTTCAAAGTACATCTTTGTGAATATTGTTAATGATGATTTATTTTTTATACAAACAATTCTTTCAAAGCAGCTTGGAGCTAAAAAAGAATATTAATATGTATGATAAACCCTAAGGTAATTTGAAACGTTTAAAGTTTGTAAATATATCATTCTAAAGTAATTCACGACAAAAACGTCTTAAATATATATATATATAAATATGTGAAAAAAGAAAGTTAAAACATCACGAATTGCAAGTACAACAACAATGATAAAAACCCTTAAGATTTGCAAAATATATTAGTTCATTTTTTAATTTCGACATTCAAATTCGTAAGTATATTGTACTTTCGGTATTGTGCCTGAAATTCTTCTTCCAAACACGGTAGAACAATCTAAAATAAAATAAGGGGAAAAGATGAGATTTTCCATGAGTTTTTTAACAAGATTACGTATAAAGAAGTCCACAAGCAATATAATGATTTACTTTAATTATAAGCAGTAAAAGAGGTTTTATTTTAAAGTTAATTTTTAAGTTCGGCAAGGGAAATGGATCGAGCAGCGCCAAGTTGTGTCTAGCACTTGCCACAATTCCCGAGAATGTTCTGCTCACGAGCAGTAACATTTGTCTTTTTGTACTTGTCACGATTGTTTTGAGCTGTGTTCTTACTCCTAGGAGTTTGGTCTTTCACTTACAATAAACTCACTTTTTAATTATACAGCAAAATAATAATAATAACTTTTAATTATTCAGCAAAAAAAAAAAACACTTTTTAGTTAATTTACTTGTTATGCATGTCACGATTATTATCTGCATAACAAATTGGACAAAAAGTCTACCAAATTAACGATTATCACAAATAATGTCATCTTCTTCTAGCAAAAATATATACAAATATATATATACACACACACATCTATGTATATGCAGATAAAAAGAGAGCAAATAATTTCTTCTCAAGTTTCTCAATCCCTCGTGAAGCAGCATTCTTTTCACACTAGACTATAGAAATAGCTAAAAGACTAAGCCTCCGTTTAATAAGTTAGTTAGAGATAAAATTTTTAAGTTTAAATTAGTTGATTTTTTAAAAACTAGTTATAATTTTTGGTGACTTTTCAAAAAAAATACAAAAACTGAGATGAAAATTTTGAATTGGAACCTGACTTCCAAACACACCATAAGAAAAACACTACACTTGAAAAAGCACTAGTGATAAAGAGAAATGAAGGGTCAAGTTTGGTAAAAGTGCCATGTGGTTGTTTTGCTTCTGTCCCTTTGTGATTGTCCACCTATAGAGAATAGAGAGAGAAAGAGAGAGAGAGTAAAAAGATATATATATATATATATATATATGTGTGTGTATATTGGTAATATAAACCGACACACAGAGAAAGAGAAGAGAGGAAAATGTTAATCAGTGAGATTCGAGAAGGCTAAAGCTATTGTGCTAGAATTATGGCACGCGTGAAATTGAGGCCGCCCCATAAACTGAAAATGGTCCGTAATTTCATTTTGTTTTTTTGCACATTATTTCTTTCCTTGTCTCCAGCCACGTTTGTCAGTGCTTTTTTTTTTTTTTTTTTTAATTTTTAATTTTATTGGTTGATGAAACAATCGAGTGGAAGGTTCACTACCAGTACTACCAGTAAAACCATATCAGGGGTGGGACAAATATGGGGGGCAAAACGCCACTAAGCCCCCTGTGTTCCGGATTATAAATTAAAAGACATTCTTATTGCCTAATCATACAAATCTTGTCCATCTCCATTATTGCAAATGTGGGACCCATTTAAACAAAATCCAAGTCTTTTATATAACTCAACTACATAGCTCGTTGGGTAACTCGAAAAATCTCATTCGAATTAAGAATTTAAACAAAATGATGTTTAGAGGGGAAAAAAAAAATAGTGTGGTTTGGTTTTTTTTTTTTTTTTTTTTAGTACAATTTGAATTAAATTAATAAAAAGGTTTGAATTCATGTGCGGAACAAAGGGTCAATCATTCATGGTGCAATGTTAACCACACTAAACTAAAGCATTGTTTGAATTCATGTGTCGTCTTCTTTAGCTTTTTGACTAGTATACGCGCTTTGTATAAAGGAAAAAAAAATGTATAGATATGCATGTTGTCAATTGTTAATACCTACCAAGTACGACAATAGTAGTTTTTAAGTATGTTTAATAAAAAATATATATATAGGGTTTTTAAGTATGTTTTATAAAAAATATATATATAGGGTTAGTCACCAGCAACCGGATATCATCCGGTAATGTGCGCCTCAGTTATTGTAAATGTAAACTTTAATTACTAAAAATGTGAATTCATGCATAAGGGAATATAAAATAAGGAAAATTTACATTTACGGGAATATAAAATAAAAGAAATTTACATTTACTTTAACTACATTTTTTTCTGTATGAATTCATATTTCTACTAACTGAAATTTACATACCGAATAACATACGATACCTGATATGAGACTTTATATGTGTGTGTATAAATATTAATCATGTTAAGTTATTTATTTGTTTCCTTTTTCTTATGTACAAGGACAAATAATTTTCTATCCCAACATGGAATATGGTTACTATGGATGGCAATGGGATAGAATGATGGTGGGTGTGCTTCTCTCACCCCATAACATCCACCATTTTTACCCTCCATACCCGTTTAATTTAATGCAATATAGGTGCTGGTGTAGGTAATCCTCACTGAAGATGTTACACTTATAGTTTACCAATTTATCCATTAAGAATTTTAAAAAATATAAAAAAAATATTTAAAAAAAAACATTCATTGAAAATTTCATAAAATTTAGCAACATTATAACCAATGTAACTGAAATCTTAAAATAAAAATAAAAATAAAAATAAAAATCCAAACTCCAATAATTTATAAACCAAATTCGTAAAGAAAATTAATACAATAAAACACTAAAAAATTTTATTTTTATTTTTATAAACTAATTATATATATATTTTTATGAAGGTGAATATAAGTGAGCCAGGTATAGGTCCCACCCCACACCTATGTTGGATTAATCTTAACCCCATACTAACTCCTATATTCATATATTATCCCCCATACCCCTTCCTAATGGGATACATATCTACATCCGTGGATAAAAATACCATCCTAATGGTTACCGTCCAGATTATAATCATAACAATAACCAGCAACTACCGATAATGACATAAATCTTTACAATCTTAAATATCAATCTCTAACTGTCTAAAAATGCCCACCACTAATAATAACTAGTACTTTACAAAAACCATAGAATCTCAACAGGTTGACTAGATTTGGAATAAATACTTCTAAAAAATGCTTAGGAAGAGATCGTCGTAGAGAGTTTAGCTTAACCACTCAACTAGCTCTGATATTCTCTCTTAAAATTAAAAATAAAACATATATATATCTAATTATAATAACAAAACACACACACACACAAAACTGATGGAGGAGCTATACGGATAAGTTCATAAATGGAAATATGCTTCTCTCAAAATGCAAAACCAAATAAAGCAATCTTGATAAATTTGGGACAGGATACCTATAATGATGAAAAAAGAAAGAAGCAAAACATTGTTGGAAAAATAAAATGACGCAAAATATTACAACCTCTTCAAATAAAAGGCCACATTTCTCGAAGTTGGCCATATAGCTTAAACACTAGCAGAATTTTTTTTTTTTTTTTTGGTTTTGGGGGTCAAATAATAGTCCAGCTACAAGGATTCCCTCAAAAAGTGGACAGAAATTACAGAATCTGAGCAGCTGTGTTCAAATTTTCTGCTAAACTGAGTTGCGTTCTGGTGATGCTAGACAAATATAGCAACAGCAAATGGTCCTGAATATAACCAGCATGACATTTTATCAGAAAAATTAAAGCAGAAAAAATTTTATGTCCTATTTCTTTAACCCCAAAAAAAAAAAAGATTGTTATCTTCTAGAAATCAAATTCCAAAACCTCTATTTTTTTTTTTTTTTTTTTTTGAAATTCCGGGTATGAGACCGTCTCCAATGCCAATGGCATACAAATGCCAAACTTTGGCATGTGCAATACTTAGAACCAAGCACCAAAAGTAGCACTGCATTGGAGAGTGGTTTTCCAAACCAAATGTCAAAATTTTTGCATTGGCACTTTAATTTGGCATTGCATTGGAGATGCTTTTAGAAGTACTCGAATGGCCATATTTAGGGGCAACTGGTATGGCAAGAGCGAGTACATGTAACTTAGCCCGTGACTTAGAACCAAACTCGTATAGGAATTTACTAGATCGAATAATGGATTTCACCAAATAAAGCAATCGTATCTTACCTGCAGACTGTCATTCACAAGCTTATCAAAAGCCGTCGGAGACAATTTGGGAACAGAGGCAAAAGTATCTGCGATATATCTCCCTATGTTGTTGTCTGGTGCAATGTTCCCTTCCTGAAAGGAAAAACATATCATAACATCAATGATCAAAACAAAAGTAGGCGAGGTGAGAAAACTAAATCAACAACTCCTTACCACAACATTGTCAACATATTTGTAAACATCATCAATTAGAGCCAACAGTCGCTCCATTGAGGCCTCCATTCCATCCAAATCAGATGGGATTTTATCAACCGCTGTTGTCTTCAGAATATCAACTGGACTCATTGAATACAAATTTCCAATCAGATACTCATTAACAAGTCCAAATAATCTTAATAGAGTAACTTGTGTGTGGCAAGGTCTTTAAGCAAGCTCGAAAAGAAAAAATAACTCTTCCTCTTTGAAAAATAAAAGCCTATCAAACTAAAGGTACTTAGTTCATAACCAAAAAAATAAAAAAGTTACGCTATTATAACTATTTTCCACTAACTGATGCCATACTATTTCAAGATACATCAAACAAGTAAACTGTAAAGCCCCATTATATCATATGCTCTAAGATTGTTACAGCTACCTCCATAAATTACAACTCTCATTCAGACCTAAAAGAAATATCTTTTTTTTCTTTGGTCTATCAATTCAAAAAAACTGCAAATGTGAGCGTGCATGCATATGCATCTGCCAGTAGGACATATAATTACGAAAAAAGGGTACGCAAAGAGTGATAAGGTTAAGCAAATGCATACATCCAACTCGCTCAGCTTCAATCATACGAAGATCCAACGAAATCTCTTGAAATTGAGCAGCAAGTTGCCGGTCTCCAAGAGATAAGTTTACAGAAACGTAAGCTTTTATTGT
Source organism: Ficus hirta (assembly GCA_038430175.1). Taxonomy (NCBI): domain Eukaryota; kingdom Viridiplantae; phylum Streptophyta; class Magnoliopsida; order Rosales; family Moraceae; genus Ficus; species Ficus hirta. The sequence continues at coordinate 6,510,119 of CM076594.1, read as the reverse complement.
ACCCTCTCCATTCCTAAACCCCGTATCAACAGTCAAATGAACCGGGTTAGGAACTTCTCTAGAGTAAAATTCGTGGATCAGTTGACTACCACCATTAACTCCTAATCCTGTTGAGTACCTGCAACAATCATGATGTCTTATCACTTATTCCAAGGAAACGCGCTACGTTGTGGAGCATTTTATGGAGTAAATTACTTGAAACAACAAAATAAAAACCTATGATGAGATTTACCATCCAACAATGACTTCCTTTGGATTCACTTTCTGGTGGGAAATCAACATATTGTGGTGGTACTCAATATCCAAAGCAACCTGTGATCACAATAACGGTAAATAAAATAAATAAGCTAAGACTATCTAAAACTCCATCAATGTCAATTACGAAAACAATCATATGACAATCATGACGAGCATAAGCCATAAATTGCAATACAATGTCTTCAAAAAGAGATTTGAATACTTCGGTTTTGAATTGCAAAAAGAGTAGAGCAAAAAGATAAAGATTCAGGGACTATAATAGCGTTGAAACCAAGTCTGTCTGAAACTAAACCTGTAATTCTTCGAAACCAGTCAACATATAAAATATAGCACACTTCCTCTCTTTTCACAACTTATTCTTGGCTGTAATATAACTAAATTATTCCCCAAAAAAAAATTAAAAAAAATTTTTTAAAAAAAACCCTGTAAACTCAAAACAAGGAATTATTAGCGACATAGTACTTAAATAATGACTTCCAAAATTAATCAAAATTCCTAATTGTAATTATACTCCAATTAATAAATCCTCTAAAACATAAACAGCAGCCATTCTTCTCAACTCCAACAAAAACCTAAGCAACGCGTCTCTAAACAATCCGCTACAACTAGGTAATATAACTGCCAAAAAATCGAACTTTATCAAATAAACAACTGAAATTCTACTTTATTATTTCCCGAAATAAAATTGAAAACTTTGCCTACAATAAGCCGAATTGTTATACGAAGAATGTGAGATAAAAATTTGATTGTCGAAAATTATGACAATAATCTCCCAGCGATGAAAAATCGCTCAAAAGGTCTAGAAGATTCGAAATTAAACAAAAGAAAAAACGCGAAATGACAAAAATTAGGGCGGCGGCGAGAAGAAGACCTGGCCAGCGGCCTCGTTGTGAGGGACGGCGTAGGAGTTGCGGATGTCGACGGTGCCGTCGGGCAAGACGGAACCGAGAAGGGTTCCGATGACGCGCTCGGCCTGGTCGGGGCGTCGGACGTAACAATCGCAGATGTTGAAGACGACGAGAGGGTGAACCTTTGCCGACAAGCTCGACGGCGACGACGACGACGAAAACTGCAACACAGTGTGCTCGCTCGCCATTCTCTCTGAGCTTTCGACGGATCTGACTTGCTGGGGACGAAGAGAGTGCGAGATGGAGCAACGCCAACGGAGCGAAATCTAGGGTTTTTGGGGGTACCTGAGCGACGGAGGAGCTTTCGGCTTTGGTTTGTTTTGTTTCAATTGGGCCTGTTTGTGCTAATACATGTGTTGGGCCTACTACGAGCCCAAAGGAATGGCCTTTTAACGGTCCACTATTTTTTTAAAAAATTTTAAAGAAAAAAAGAGAGAGAGTATTGTGAAAATATCCACTGGAATAAACATGTTTACATATTTTGTCCTACTTTAATTTTTACCTGAATTTTTGACCCTTTGTATTTATCTAATCGAAAGTCAAGAAAACTAAATCTATTATAATTAGGGCAATTATCTAGTTTTAAAGGGCTTGGACCATATCTCCCGACCAATATTCTCAGTACATATGACGCAAGACAACTCCACATATCGAGGTCCGAATGGGATTGAACTTTTTCATGTCTCACCGCAGTACCTGATTTGTCTTGATTTCTGATTGATGAACAAGAAGGAAAATGGAACTATTAGATTTTTTTTATTCGGCCCCAACAAGCTAGCTCTATATGTTGGCTGCAAACCATTCAAATTGTAGCAAACCACATTTTTACTAGTAAATGGTATGATTTTAAAATTTAAAAAAATAAATAATAAATTTACTAAGTAAATGATCTATTTACTTCTAGTAAGTAGATTATTCACCTAATTAATTTATTATCTATTTTGAAACATGTTATTTACTTTATTTGTTTATTGTAAATTTTACAATCTTTCTTCCCTTTTAGATTCCCTTAAAAAATTTTGAAACTCAAACATTTATACCACTCAATAAACTTGATAAATGGGACATAAATCAAAATCAAAAAATAAAATAAAATATCATGGATTTGAAAAATATAAAATTATCACATGCCACCTAATCTTATGTATTATAATGATTAATTCATATATTATCGTAACCATAATTCTTAGGTCTCAAGCACCATCTCAATAGAAAAGCTAAAATCTTCAATAGCCTCCTTGCATCATCCTTCTACAATGGCATTTTAAGATCCGTGAGTCGGATTGTCTAAAATCATGCTCTAATCTCACCTACCTAATGTTCCCATCATCATCGCTCGCCATCACAACAAGCGCACATGAATTTTCCCCAAAACTCGCATCAAAGTTGAACTAAACGACTCCCCCCTAAGAGGGAAAAGCCACCCTTCTCAAAGTTGACATGGCAACCCAAAGATCAAGGGCAATATCCCCTTAAATTCTTTAAACCCGTCCAAAACTACAAATGTAACTTATTTGGGTCCGTATTCCACACAAACATCACTACTAGACTTTTCAATGGTTTCCAAATAATCACCTCCTTAAATATGAATTGTGAAAATAACTTTTTAATAGACATGTTTATAATTTTTGGCCCGTATTTATCTAAATAGAGGTTTAAAAAAAAAAAAAAAACTGTTAAAGATGACTTTTTTTTAACAATCTTACAAATTATGATCCAATTTTCTTTGATCCTCGAGCCACCAAAGAAAAGTCATCTGTTGAATACAAAGGAAAGTCCATAAAAGAGCATAATTATCCATAATCTAGAAGGTCGCCCATCTAAAGCCATCAAAACAAGAGAACCACATCAAGAGTATAGGATGAATAAAGTTCGTATTTTAATCATCATGATTTTACAAAATAAAATTAAAATTTGTATAAGTGTAGACTATAGTTTGGTTCACCTAAGAACGTGTTAATTGTACAACTTACTAGTTGAGTACTTTCTCATTTATTAGAATTAAAATTAGGCAAAAAAGATAGGATGCTGAGGGTGGGAAATTCATTATGTTCTCAATTTATTTTCAATGTAATTTTTTTTTTTTTTTGGTAAATATATTTTCAATGCACTTGATTGTTCTATCGAAACGTCAATATGGAGTAAAGTCCACGTACAATTAATGTCATAATGTTGTCGAAAGAGAGCGATAAAGTTCACAGAAGTTTAACTTCCTAGTGGTTTTGGAAGACTATGAATAAGAAAATATGGTAAGAGCATGAAAAAAAAATGTTATTGGTAGGATTTATTTTAAACCGTTAAATTTGAATAAAAATTGTCAGTTTTGCTTTTTTTTTTTTTAATTTTATAGGAATATTATCATTCATATCTTTGAATTTTAGCTCATTCTTCTTTGTTCACTTAGATTTTAAAAACCCATTTTGTGACTTGAATTTTGAATTAATCTTACTAAATTATGTTTGTAAGAAATTCCATTAGAAATAGGTGAAAAAAGAGGGGGTCAAGTGCGGTTAAGTAGTATTTTTTTTTATATATGTTTATGTAAATCTATGAAGAAAAAAAATGGACAGAAAAAAAAAGGAAGAAAATGCAATATAGTAGTCATTTTTATATGTTTTTATCCAAAAATAAAAAATAAAACAGGGAGATTATATGAAATTAATTTTTATACATATTTATTATTTTAACGTGATTTTAATCGAATATAGATTACTATAAAAAGATCAAGATAAGAAAAAATGGTCTGTCATTTTATGCAAAACCAATAAGTGCGTTGTTACATGATTATTTCAACTTTGGAAATCAAACAGATTGCGGAAACAAAGCTGAACGCTTCATCATTTTGCTTCTAATTTAACAAGTTCTAGTTCAATTATATTTTGTCAAGTTCCCAATAAATTTGTCAAGTCATCTTTCTCTACTTCCACATCCAGTACCTAATTTGTCAAGTATCAACAGTGAAAAACAAGGCTCTCAATGTAAGGATGACAACAGAGCGGGACGTAAGCGGATTTGCTTCTCCACTTTCACACCCATCCCCTTTTACCCCTCTACTTGTCTAAAAATTAAATAAGAAAAAAAAAAAAAAAAAACCGGCTGCCACATTAATCCAAAAACGCTGAAGGAATTAAAGGCACTTTGCTAAAGACTCTGCACATGACAAATAGATTTTCCACAACTTTTAGAACCATTTCTCAAAATTTATGTTTCCTTATCTTGTTAGGCTAAAAAACGCTTCCAGCTAAAACAAAGCATAACTTGTATTTACTGGATTTCTTTAAGTAATCTTTTTTTTTTTTTTTGTTCTTCTTTTTTTGAAATTTGGGGAGGAAGATTCGAATTCTGTTTCTTTTAATAAAATTAGATGTGTTAATATCGTTAAACTATGTATGTAATCACTTTAAGTAATCATTTTGTTATACAAGATAAAACTTTTCTTTTTTCTGAAAATACAAACTTCATTTCTAAAACTTTTAAGAAGTGATAATATTGTGAGAAATATCAAAAGCAAAATAGAAAAGAGAGAACAGCGTAAAGAATAAGATTAGGAATTCACAATATTATGGTAATTGCAAATAAAAACATAATTCCATTAATCTATCAATTATCTTTTTCAAGAATACAAAAATTGAACTATTTGTTAAGGTCTAAACTTACAAAAAGATAAACTTAACTTAATTATATGCATTTAAAATAATCCTAAAAGATAAACATAAATCAGTATTTAAAATCTAATACTAAATTTAAAATATATCCAAATAACTAATCCTAATCCTTATTCAAATATAACCAATTCATAACAAATATAGTGTATATCTCACGTTGGAACGAATTTCTTAGGCTCCGTTTGGAGCTCAAGTTCAAACCTCAAATTTGAACTCAAATTTTTATTTTCTTCTGAAAAATTTTTTTGTCTTCTCTGAAAAAAAATTTTATCTTTTCTGAAAAGTTAATAAAATTTACTATTTAAATTTAAAAAACTTAACTCAAACTAAACTAAACTCATTCATCAAACAAACTCTTAATTCTTGCATTAGTTGTTCTTATCTCCTAATAATGCCTAGTTTATAAGTCTTCGGTGTGCTTCTGTCACCGATTAGGACCCAAAAAAAAAAAACGAATCTTGGAAAATCACCTCTCTTCCTATATATATATAATATATATATAATTTTTAGTGCTACAATAATTGTGGATAAAGACAATCCACAACGACCCCATAACAATTTTAACAGTAGACTAGAGTAGTTCATCTGAGAGTAGGTATGGTCGGTGTTATTTTTTTAAATTGAGAAATTACACACAATTTCATTCACCGCCATACAATGCCCAGTCACATAGTAAAATGGCCCCCACTCAAACAAAAAAAAAAAAAGAAAAGAAGAAAAGAAGGCTATGGTAGAATCCTTTTGAAGGTAAGTATTTATAATACTCATTTTTCTACCCCAAAAACATGACTGAAGGGCTGCTGAAATGGATGGTGCATACTTTATAAAATAGACTTTCCCACTTTCTAGATTAAACTAAAGATATCAGTCTAATGCTTTGTTGGATAATATAACTTAAATTCAAATTTTTTATCTTAATTTTTTTTTAAAAAAAATCAAAAAAAATTATAATTAATTTTTAAAAAATCAACCAACTCAAACTTAAAAATTTTAATTCAAACCGTTCGTCAAACCAAAACGGAGTTTAAGACAATAGAGATAATGTTCAAAGGGTATGATAGTAATTTTCTTATTTATAACAAATTAACACTTGCCAGCCTTAAAATTTATTTCCCCAGTTTTTTAAGCTACAACCGTCGTCGTCGTTGTCTTTTCTTCTTCTTTTTTAAAATACCAATGAACTTTAAATTTCATTTTTCCGCTTTTTTTTTTTTTTTTTAAATACGTCTTTGGGTATGACGTCGAACATGCTCTAGATCACGGCCAAGGTCTTGTTCGCCTTGGGCTAAAGCTAAAAAACAAGTGCATTTGAATCGTGTCCGTACAGCTCGTGGGTGTTTTTGGGTGGGAAAATAGAGACCTAACTTTTAGAGAAAGAAGAAGAACACAAGTTTGAAGAAGAAAGCCATAAGGTCTGAACTTGATTTTCGTGGTTTAAGGCATTAATCTGAAAAGTTGTGAAGGTTTCTCTAACAAGTAAAAATGGGTATGACTTGATTTCGGATAAAATGTGGAGATAAGAGGGGGGGTTTGGAGGAAGAGATAAGGAACGAGGAGTGAGAAAGAATACTAAAGGGATTTGAAGGAAATAATAGTATATTTGAATTTTTTATTTTAAAATTATATTTGGTTTCATCAACTCCATTTGATCTCAGATCTGTTTGGCAAAATTTTTTAGAAAACCATTTCGATAGCAGTGTTGAACAGAGAGAGTTCATCTCTAGCGAGACAAGCCGCGGAATCTCATTCTTGTTCACGGCGGCAGGTTTGGACGGGAAGGCGATGGGCGTCAGGCACGGGTCGAGGTCGGCGTTCTGTCAGAGTTTCGCTTTGAGAACCAAATGTCCGTACTGGGGGAATTTTTAAAAATCACAAATGCAAATAAAATTACGAAAAACACCCATAAAAGTGTAAAATCTAGTACTAAACTGACCACAATGACAGACCATCTGACGGTCTAAATGAAAGAGGTAACGATAATTCACTATTAGATGGAGCCTATGAATAGTGACCTTCAAAACGAATCTACCGTAGACTAACCCAGGGTAAAAACCCTTGGATATAAAAGAAAGACACAAGCTTTGCTTATAACATTACAGAATATTCTTACAGACACAAAATACAAATTACACACAGCCAAAAGCCAGTGAAGTTGAAAGCAGAACAAACTTGGCTTCTTTTTTGGGTTCTAAATTGGAATAATAACAGTAGCCACAAAGGACAAACGTGTCATGTTGTTGTTGGACTTGGAGTGCCGATGATGAGGATCAACGGTGGAGATCATCACTTTGATTTGAAGGGGATAGCCCTGATAACGACCTGGTGGTAGAGTGCTGCGAGTGCCGCACCAATGAAGGGTCCCACCCAGAAAATCCACTGCAAAAAACCGAATCACGCAAGCGAAAAAAACATGGAAAAAGTACCCGTTATGATCTCATTATTGACGTCCGATCTTAAAAATGATGTGTTTTGATATATGATCAGAGGAAGATGGATCTAGAAAGGGAAAGCTTACGTGGTCATCCCAGCCCAAGTCCTTGTTGTAGATGATCGCCGCGCCGAGACTGCGAGCCGGGTTGATGCCGGTTCCGGTGATCGGGATGGTTGCCAAATGAACCAAGAACACCGCGAAGCCAATAGGTAAAGGAGCCAAAATCTAAGATCATTTCAAAATAATCAAATTATTAATTTTGTAATCAACCGACATGTCAAATATTTTTTTTTTTAATCATGATCTCAGGGTTGAAATGTGAATTTATAATTAATTAAAAAAAAAAGGTACCGGGACGTGAGAGTCTCTGGCGCTGCGCTTGGCGTCAGTGGCGGAGAAGACGGTGTAGACGAGGATGAAGGTGCCGACGATCTCGGCGCCGAGACCGTCACCCTTGGTGTAACCGCTGTGGACGTAGTTGGTGCCACCGCCGTTGGCCATGAAGGTACTCTTCTTGAAGCCCTTGACAACACCAGCACCGCAGATGGCACCAAGGCACTGCATCACGATGTAGTACACTGCCCTTGTCAACGACAGCTTCCTCGCCAAGAACAGCCCGAACGTCACGGCTGGGTTAATGTGACCTCCTGTAGGATCAAACAGTTTTTAACCTTTCAACAGTGATCAAAGTCAACCAAGCCCGTCTAGCTCAGTCGGTAGAGCGCAAGGCTCTTAACCTTGTGGTCGTGGGTTCGAGCCCCACGGTGGGCGTATTTCTAACTTCTTTTTGGGCAAGAACTCTTTTTTTTTTTTTTTTTTTTTTGGAAACAAGTATTAAAAACAATGAATTATAACGAAGGAAAAATATAACGGTTTACGGCTTTAAGCGTCCAAATCGTGTTAAAAAATCGCCTCGAAATATATATATATATATATATTTGCTTGGAAACTCAAAGTGAAAATATCGTGTTACCAATCTTTGAACTTGTGAGTTGAGTAAAAACTACTACTGTAAAGAGCCTCAACTAATTAAGATTAACAAGGAGCGCAAATTTTTTTTTTTTTTTCCATTTGAAAAGATTTTGTCAAAAATTGTACCAACTTAACTAACTAATTATCACTCTAAGATAAGATTTAGATCACAAAAACATAAAAGCTCAAAGAAAAAGAAGAAGAAGAAAAAAAAAAAAGGAAAAACGTGTTTTGATTGGTTTTAGACCTGAGATGCCGGCGGTGCAGTAAACGAGGGCGAAGATCATGCCACCGAAAGCCCAGGCGATGCCCTGGATCCCGACGGTCTTGCACCTGTTGTTCTCCTTCACTACCCCCATCACCGTCAATATTGTGATATACAGGAACAGAAACGTCGCTATGAACTCGGCGATCCCCGCCCTGTAAAACGACCACGAGGTCAGCTCTCCCGGCTCGAACAGCGGCGCTGGCGGCGGCTCCTTGTAGTCCTTCCCTTCGTCCTGGCTCTGCGCCGCCGTCCCTATCGGCTGCCTCTCCGTGAACTTGTTCGCCCCCAATCTAACATCCTCTTCCTTCCCCTCCATTTTCTCTCTCCTCTCACTTTCTCTCTCTAGTTTTTGATTTTTGATTCGATGATCTCTCTCCGGTTTCAGTGACTGGCTTATATAAGCCGAGATCGTCTACAGACTGGTGAAGTAAGGTGGAGTGGTGGTGGGACCTGGCGAGTGTTTTTTTTTTTTTTTTCTGTGGGGTTTCCTTATCTTTTGGCCGACCAATAATTTTATTGGCTCCGACTGCGAAATGACGAGAATGCCACTGGAGGAAAAAATGTTTGGTCGATCTGAGGTGGCAAAACGGTGGCCACTCAGGCACCGGACTGAAAACGACCCGCACCGACTACGTCGACGTACAATATATTCATTGACAGGTGCAATTTTTTCCAATGGGGCTGTGGTCCACATTCGGAGTTCTTAGCTTTACTTCTAGCAAGGTAAACATTAATTGAGCTGCCTAGTATTGTTATTTTTATGTTAGGCCAAGAGTTTGAGTATTTGGCCCGTGCTATATAATAATTATGTCACGTTTTTCAACACCATGCTATTTATTCAACATTGTGATATTTCATTGTTATATTCGCATCATTCTCTTATTTTCATCGAGATATGGAGTTTATAAAGAGCTGAGTGTGGTCATAGTTCATTATTATTCATTTATGAAAAATTAAAATCGAGCCTTTAAAAAATTTTTGACTTCTTCAATTTAGTCTTATTGACATTTCATATTTTTATATATGCATATTGAGTATGTTTTTATTTTTTATTTTATATAAGTTAACTTTATTCTTTTTTCTCATGAGTTATATATTGACATAGGTTTCATGATCTCTTGTTGATAAATATATCTGTGAAAGCTTTTTGTGATAGGGTGTTCTTATTAGTAGCGTATGCTTCTAGACATAAAATCTGATCAAAATTATATTTTAAAAAAAAAACATGTAAATTAAGCAATTTTTTTAATATAGAGATGACCGTTTAGTACAGAATTTTATTGATAAGATATTTTCTTTATCCCACTGCAACATGTAGCTGATAATTTTGAGAAATGTTCCATTTTTCATGTTATTTGTTTTTTAAAAGAAAAAGATTATCTACGTCTTTACTGAACTGAAAGATTGACTCCATTGATGAATTTATCCAATAATACTTTAGAATCTATTCAAATTACAGATGTAATAAAAGAAAATCATAACATGCGTTCTTATCGATAATGATCAGCGGTCCACTCATGCCAAATACACAGATAAATTGACTACAATCAGCCTGAATTTATGACCTAAATAAGAGAATATATGCACATGTTTGTTCACCTACTCAACTGGGTGGTAACTTTTGGTATATTTTTATGTTACTCTGGCTCGTGCTTTCTAAACTTCTAAAGGGACCTGTGGCAAATCTGGCAAAGATTTTCTATTATTTAACACGAACCACCTGTTGCCTTTAGTGCATTCCACTCTAGATATTTGACCTCCTTGTCAATTTTTTTTCCTCTTTATTTTGCTGCCACAGACACCCCCCGTGATTAAATTTTGTCTCATTTTTCATTTTGGGTTCATGTCATATCGTGACTATGTCTCCGTTTGATAAGTTAGTTGAAGATAAAATTTATATGTTGGAGTTAATTGACTTTTCAAAAATTAATTATAAATTTTATTGACTTTTTAATAAAAAATAAAAATTGATATGAAAAAGTACAGTTTAATTGGAGTTAAACTAATTTATCAAATAAAGCATAAATTTTTGGACTGAGTAAAGATTTCGTGCCATATTTGGTCCAAGCAGTCCTTTAACTAAAGTAAAACAACATTTTTCTAGTATGATGATAAAAATGTCATACTTTCTTTATTTTTATCAGGTTTCATATTCGAATCATGTTACATGTAATATCTAGTATTTGATAAAACAGACCGATATTTTTATTTTTTAAAATTTGAGATCTGCTAGCTATTGAAAATTTAATATTAGGATTCTTAGCATCTTATCAGTGAGATTAATGAACTCACCTATTAATCATTGAGCCGGGGCATGAAAATACTACCAATATTTTTTTGCCCTTAAAAAAGAAAACAACAATTTCCGTTTATTGAATTGAATAATTTTGCTCAATTGAATAAGAAAACATGGACGGTGTACAACGCTGACGACAAAAATAGCGACAACCACATTTCTTTATATGGCTAATTAATAACCATACATATTACATATTCCAATCTTCACAATTTTGAAGTTGATTTTTTTCGAGTATTTATATGAGTGGATAGGCAATTATTTCAAGTCTTATAAAGCCAGGGAAACTGGCGCGCTGGCAGTTTTGGCGTGGAGGGAAATGGGTGGGATAGTGGAATTTGGATTATATTAATCATTAATCATGTCAACTAATTCGTTTTTAAGATTTAATAATCAAGTTGTACGTAGTGACATATGTGTGGATAATAAAAATTAATGTGCATGTCGTTATCTAACTCATCGTCCGCGAATCTTAAGTGTGTGATTAAAGCTTCATCATTTTCTTCTGGCTTTAAATTAAATTAAATTATAATATGGATTGTACTAATCACTTCTGGTTGGAATTGAGATGGCTATGGGCCATTCTTGCTGAGTTTTAAACTCGACACTAGATAGGCATCAATTGTGGGGCTAAACTTTAAAAGCGAGACAAACTTACAAATTCGTTTTATTTGATTCAAATGGATTTTATGGAAGAACGGGTTGACGATTACTTTAATATATGGCTCTCTCTTTTCTTTGTTAGAGGTTCATATTTTGTCATCTGAAATATCGAGATTGTTTTAATTGACATATGTGGATTATTTGAGATTGTTGATGAAAGCGTTGATTGATCTGATTTTCATTTTATCTGTGAAGATACGCCTAATCCCTTTTTTAATTCAGGAAAATAAAAGTATCATGGAGATAGCTAAGGGATAATACTAATTATGCTAAATCGTTCAAGAAAGCGTTTTATTGACTTTTGCATTATGATTTGATGTTTAATGCACACTCTCTTATTATCGCATCATAAACCGTAATTAAACTAATCGCGGTGATAATGATGGAAGAAGGCTACTGTATTGTTTGATAATCAAGTTTCTACCACACCAATTAATGCTTGACATTGAGGATTATTGACCATATAGTACCTCAAAAGAGAGGACTACGCAATAATGAGAATAATGCTCACACGAAACCATCCCTAGTTTGCCTGAATTAATTAATATCCCATTTATGCACGGCAGTATTTTTATTATTGTGATTATTAATTTAATTTCCTCGTTAAATGTCACTGCTAATTAATCGTGAAATTTTAGATTGAAATATGTTTAGTGCTATAAAATAAGAATAAAATAAGTTTTGGTGAATGCAACCTGCGGATAACACTCTCATAATAAACAATCATTCCAACTAAAATAAGAATAAAATAAGGCCTCAAACGAGTCTCAATAGTTCAACAACTGCTGACTAAAGCATTGTTAATTAATACATTAATTTTGTTTTTGCTGATCTAATTACTAAATTAACTGTATTAGTGGCCGCCTATGGAATTATAGCCATTATTTTTATTTGTGGCTCAGCAGCGCCACATGGCCCTTTGGTCCCTTGAATGCCTCATTTAAATAGTTTGAATCCTTTGTATTTTATATTACCACTCCTTTCTGTATATATACACAGAGAATGTTACAAAAAAGTATTAAAAAAACATAATAATAAATCCTACGATTTCAAATCATACCATATTATAAAAAGATAACAGTTTAATTGACCTTGAAAATTGTGACGGTAAAATTTGATGTTTAACATCTATACATAACCATCTTTTAAAATAATGAGATTGTGTGATTGATATAAATTGATTTTTAATCGGACAGTCTCATTCATTCTACATGTGTTGGTAAATTTAAAACTGACGTTAGATAGGAGGGTGAAGACACTATTAATATTCTTTTTAACTCATAAAAATTAGACGAAAAATGATATTATTCAGTAAAATTTATAGAGCCGTTGTAAAAAGCCTCGTGACGATGGATATGCCAACCTCTCCCTCTCTCATTTAGAACCACAAATGAAATGAGAGTCTACCTCTAATGGTGTTGAAACTTGGAAGATTTGGGGATATCTATAACCATATGTGGAATGTAATCATTATAAATAAAAAATAAAAAAATAAAAAATAATAATAAAAAACCCATATGTGGAATGTAATCATTAAAAACTTGTGTTGCATCATTTTCATGGCATGGAACAGAAGAGAAAAAGGTTGTGCTGAATACCTACTCGCATGTGCCAGTCAACATGCACGTGATTTCACTCAGATTTCAGCCCATGACCCATTTGAGGAATAATTTGAGCCCAGCCCATGACAGCTATGACACCTTTATTGTCTTGGTGTAATCCTTCAACTAATAAAACCTCCGGGTGTGACATACGAGATTTTATTTCGAACCTTCGTTTATATCAAATTAGGTCGATTCGAGTAATGCATTACACATAATTAATTTCCTATTAGTTATTAAAGATTAGGACCGTGATTATTACCATTATTTTTTGTCAATTCCCCCCTTCAAAAAAAATTTTAAATAAATAAATCCTTCCACTTCTACAGCCTTAGGTATTGAGTTTTTTAATTTCTTTTAATGAGATTTTATTTCCTTATTTAAACTCAGTGACGGGATGGTTAGAATAAAAGGATATAGAGTTTTATATAATATAAATACTCTATTGATAGTACATGTTTCTAAACGTTACATTACGTCACAATCATATCAAAATAAAGAACTAAACAAAAATAACATGACTTAATACAAAACATAGTTATAATGTTAATGTTTTTTTATTTTTCCTAATAGAATATTGCATATATATATATATTAACGTCTACGTATGTACAACAAATCGTATATATATTCATATCGTGTTTAGACACTGTTATATATCAATCTTGTGTGCTATAGTTTCCTTGTAAGAATATTGACGATATATAGAAACTGCAGACAAACCTGACGATCTTCATTACCATTTGTCTCTGTCCATATATGCAGCCTTTGTTGAATGTATGGGTATCGTTGAGAAATTAATTAGAAAATAGATAGAAATGGACATGCATTTTGAATATGATCAACTTGAACAAAGTCTTAATCTATCAGTAATCATCTCAAATAAATAATTTAATGAACTCTGATAAAAATATATTGCTTAAGAATTCTACAAATACCTATTAAAAATATTACTCAAATTAATTATCAGATTATATTAAAATCATGTAAAATTGAAAAAAGTATATTAAATTAGAAGAATGTAATAAAGATTGATGATATAACTTTTGGATAAGTTTGTAATAAAGTCTCATTTATATATCATTTCGGTATACCCATTGTTAAACCATCCGATATAATCGAACGGTTGATATGTTACTTGTGTATGATAACTATAATGTATTTTAACTCATAATATTATATACTAAAAATAAAAAAATAGAAATTCAAAAAATTTTAATTAAGAAAAAAAAGGTCTTGCGACTGTCCACCGACGGCCCCTCCGACGCCCCCCCCCCCCAAACACTGACCAAATTTGGCTTCGGGGGGGGGGGGGGGGGCTAGCTCATCAGCTAGGGAGTGTCGCCGACGGCTGGGGAGGAAATTAGTGTTTTCTTTTTAATTTATTTTTTTATATATTACTTTTAAATTTTTTAGTTATACTAGTATGAAATAAGGTGCATTTTAACTATCAAACACAAATAACATATCAGTCGTTTGATTACATCTTAACAGTTTAAAAAGGGACTCTATCAATATGGTATATAAAAGGGATTCTACTGCAGTCTTACCCTAAACTTTTATATTTTATTGAAAAAGGTTTTCTTTTTTAATATTCTGAAGGAAGAGCCCGTTAGATTGGATTAGACTATTGAGTGGAAATTTTTTCGAAGAGCTTGGACTATTTGGTTTTTACATTGCATATTTTAGTGACCGCAGAAGGGTTTGTTTTTTGGTTTTTTGGTTTTTTTTATTTTTTCTTTCTCTTTTTAGATAAGAATAAAGAACACACGTGATTATGTTATTGATACGAGAATATGGACCATGTGCCCTTGGCAATCCACTTGAAAAAGTTGTAGGGAACAATTTTTTAACTAGTGTGAAAATTGTGATGAAATTGTTGTTAAGTGACAGTATCTTCATTGACACAATAAAATTAAAAATGGGTCTTTTCTTAATTAAAAAAAAAAGGGTCACTTTGAACTTAATAACAGTGAGCCATTGGACACAAATATAGTTAATTAGTTTTCATGATCATTGTTCGACCGTTATCATACTTATGTGCGAATCAAATACATTTTCTTTATTGAGTTAATTTTTAAGATATCATAATATTAGAATGAGAGGTCTCAAATTTGAAATAATTTTTAAAATTACAATTTATTGAGTACTCGGTTTTTGGATAGAACTAACACTAATGAAGTGACAAAATGTAGGAAACAAGCTTAATTTCAAAGTTTTCCAGCCAAAAAAGCTTAATTTCAAAGCTTGACTATTCTCCTGTTACAATTGGACACAACAACCGACTGGATGGCGTGACTTGGACAACTTAGAAAGATTTTATTATATTTTATGTCGTCCACTTTGGACACACTTAGGTGAACAAATGTGACAAATGTGGACAGATTACTTTTGTTTGTTTCTTCAAAGTAGAACTGGTCAAAAGTGAACAGGACAACTTTGTCATTTTATTTTTTATACATATTCTTTTATTTCTTTTTTTTTTTTTTTACTTTATTGATGAATATTTTTACTGATAAATGTAAATTATCTTTAATAGACTCAAATTATTTATAGACATCAAAATAATTATAATAAATATAAAATATTTACTATAAATATGATAATTCACACAAAATATTAACGATAAAAATTAATAAATTAAAATATCTACACTTTTTATATAAAAAATCAATAAGTTCTTTTTGAAAAATCTTATTTAATTATGTAATTCACTACAAATCATGTGACTGTCATTTATGTCTAAACTAAACAAATTGAAGAATAACACAACAAATAGTATCGAATTCTTTACAAAAAAAATTTAATTATTTATATAAATTAAAAGAAATAAAAGCAAACATATTTTTATAATAAAAACTGATTCATTATACAAAATCTTTTTTTTTTTGAGATGTTCTTTTTTCTTTATTTAACTCATTCCCATTAATGTGAAAACTGATTTTGAGAAAACATTTCTTTTTGGATTTTTGGATTCATTATGAAAATTTTCACATTCCTTATAATATATATAAAAAAATTACATTTTCTTTTATATCATTTGTTAAAAAAAAAAAAAAAACATTAGCTCTCTTTGGTAAACATTTTAGATTCCATTTTTTTTTTGTTTCCTGTCTTGTAATTCTTTATTTTTTATTCTTCATTCTTTATGAAGGGTAATATTATCTTCATAATTACTCTTTTAAATGTTTACGTAATTAAAAGAAAAAATGGATATATTTCAAATCAACACCTCCAATTTTGATATCTATGTAAATAACTCAAGAAAATATAGGAAGGATTATGAAAATAGGGCCAAAAGGATTCGGGATCCTCTTGAACGAGGATGAGAATTTTTTTTTTGTTTTGAGATGGATACAAAGTCTTGTCACTGAGTCGATGGTGGGATATGTTAAGAATTAGCATCCTAATTCTATATCACCGAGAGAAATAAAATCATAGAAGAAAAATAAACAATCACATAACACACAAAAATTTATATATATTTATCTCAATATGAGATTACATCCTATTTCAGCCGCCTGTAGTAATTCACTATGATGATCAGTAAGTTTACAAGAGAAATTCGCACCCTCACACTCTTTGTGTTTTTCCCTCTCTAACCTCTCATAATAATTTACAAGAGAAATTCACTATGATGAGAATTTTTTTTTTGTTTTGAGATGGATACAAAGTCTTGTCACTGAGTCGATGGTGGGATATGTTAAGAATTAGCATCCTAATTCTATATCACCGAGAGAAATAAAATCATAGAAGAAAAATAAACGATCACATAACACACAAAAATTTATATATATTTATCTCAATATGAGATTACATCCTATTTCAGCCGCCTGTAGTAATTCACTATGATGATCAGTAAGTTTACAAGAGAAATTCGCACCCTCACACTCTTTGTGTTTTTCCCTCTCTAACCTCTCATACTAATTAACCTAATTGTGGCACCTCCTTTAATTTAAAAAAAAAAAAAAGCATAGGGTAACCGAAATTCATGTGAAATCTCCAAAATACCCTTAATGAAACAACTTACAAAGGTGATTCTTCGTAGGGCATTAATTAGGTTCTACAACTTAACAGGATAAGGACAAATGAGGAAGCACTTCATGTTCGGTCTTCACCCTAGTATACATATTTTGTATATTTTTCTCTATGTAAATAACATTAATCTTTGAAACATTATTGTATATATTTTTTTTAAGTTGTGACTCTATTATTAAGATTTGATTTGCACTATGCAATATTTGATTTTAGATTAAATTTATGATAAAACTTTACTTTATTCTTTGAGGTTGGTTTTAGGAGGTGAGGATGGGGATGTGAAAGTATTTCGCACTTTGATCGCATCTCATTATTGTCCCTAGGAAGGAAAGAAAAATATATACCTTAGGTGAGGAAAATGAAGAGCAAGAGGAGGATCTTTCTCTTATCGTGTGTCGTATAAACTTGTTCGATGATCCTTTCTTAATAGGAGAAAATTAAGATTGTGTGTTTTAATTTTTTATTTTTGTTGAAAGATTTGAAATCCATCACCTAACATATGTCCTCTTACCAATCAACCATAATCCCAAAATCCTTTAACTAATTCTCTCGTTTCTAAACTCCTTTCACTTTTTGCTACCATTAGACAAGCTTCAAAATAAAAATGATAAACAAGTAAATAGAGAGTTAACGTGAAATTTTGCATACTTAGCATGTGTTTGGCATCAAGGTTCAACTCAATCTAAATCAAAAAAATTCAATTCATTTTTTGTCTTTTTTTGAAAAGTCAATCTCAGTTTCACTATTTACAGTTTTTATAACTCAAACTTCAAAAGTCCATAATTTTACATATACAAGTCCAAATAACATATATATTTTTTAATTACATAGAATCGAGACGAACGAAACAAGCTCCATAGTGATATATTTTTCCGGAACACATTTCAAGTTTTTACACTTTTTAAGTTTCAACAGTTCAAATGCCTCACCAAATGCACATTTAATTAAATTCAATTCCAACAAAAAACTCAATTCAAACCTGTACACCAAACGCATGCTTAATCAGGATTAATGACTAGAAAAATGTGAGAGAGTTGATGATGAGGACTCATACTAAGCTTGCGTATGGTTCGCCAGTTGAAGATGTAATTTTTAAGTTGGAATTGGTTGACTTTTTAAAAACTAGTTATAAAAATTTGTTGACTTTTCAGTAAAAGATAAAAACTGAGATTAAACAGTACAATTTAATTGAAGTTAAACTTAAACGTCAAACAAACATAAAAATATAACCTTTAATTTAAAACATTTTGATATTTTTTTCATTTTTAATTTTTAATTTTTTTTTGGTTAACTTGAGGTGAAAGAATTTGATCTAATTAAGATATGTATTGAAGTCAAATACATGTACAACCACAGATAGATAGGTATCATTTTTTTTTTGTGTGAAAAAAAAAAGATATGGGGGGTGGTCCCATCATTTTCAGGTTTTCAACCTTACAAATAGGAACCCATTTCCCAAAGCACGGCATAGACATATTTTTTATACTAGTTTTCTCAGTCAGTTACCCGGGTCTACCCTGCCATCACCAAACTATGCTTCAATAGCCGAAGTTGGAGTAAGACCTAAGGGGAGACAATTAGAGTCAAACACGGATGGATAAAGGGGAAAAGCCTAATAAAGATACCCACTTCTTTGCCAACCCACCCACCGTTTAGGTGTCAGATAGATAGGTATCATTAGCCCATAGAAAATAAAGTTGAAAATGGATAGAAATTCTTAGCAAATTAAGCAACCAAATTTTTTTTAATTTTAAAACGAGATTAAGAAACCTATTTATTGCCCTTTCCCCTAAAGGAAATTATCTTTATCCATAGGTCTCGAGTCGCATCTCTTAATCAAACTAGTAACCGGAAGAGATTACCTTATCAAGTTGAAAACCTATGTAAGAATTTAATAAAAGAGTATCTATATTATTGGCTCTAAGACTGATGATGAAACTTGCGTGACACTATTATTGACTTCACGATAATATATATCTTGTTTGGGCCAAAAATATATAAAAATAATAATACTAATTGAAAAAAAAGGATAAGCATTTAATAAATCATTTAATATCTTGTAGCTAGCCAATCATGGAGATGGCAAATAGGGAGGGAAATTGTCACGAAAATGAAATTAACCAAAGGGCATATGAAAAACGACACACGATTACCCGAAAAAAAGACTATCCTTGTCGCAAGGATCGACGGCTGACACTCGCCCATGAGATCATCAAAACGACGTTAATCTTCGACACGTGTCATTCATAATCACACAGAAGTTCACGTTCCCAGAGCATTCGCTTCACAGCCGGTTCAGTCAATCCCTCCCTCTCTCCCTCTCTCCGATCACGAAAAGAGCGAACGACAACCACCAGATCAGTGTCTGACGTCATCGCCGACGCCATCGCCGAGTTCTCCGTAGACGGTGTCATCCGCGCTGTGTCATTTCCCGTGGTGGAACTGGAGAGACGAGGAAGATTTTTGGTTCTTCGATGGTCGGAGGAGCGTTCTAGAAGGGCGGCGGTTGAGTCTGGGTGGGTCGACTCGTCCTCGCAACTCGTCTTCCTCGGTGCTTTTTCACTCCCTCTGTCATAGGTTTTTTTCTTTTCCCGGTCAGCCACGGCGGCGATGAGAGGGAGCTTGTTTAACCGCCGGACGATGCAGCGGTTCCGGCAGGTTGCGATCTCGACCGTTGGATCGGTGAAGATCAAGCTTTTGCTCTGCGTTTGCATCGGATTGACGCTCATCGCTCTCGCGAGCCGTGCACCGGGTTTCTTGGGATGGACCGGCCACGGCGTTTCTGTTCCTCCGCTCGCTGATTCACGGTTCGTGCAGTTGATCTTGATTTTGCTTAAATTATGCGCTCAGTTGATCTTGAAACTTCCAGTATTAAGATTCTGTTTCGAAAGAAGATTTTGGATTTTTGGTAACAAAAAGCTTTCTTTTTTGGAAAGTTTCTAGCTTTTTGCTTATTTAGGGCCAAAACTAAACTCAAACAGGAAAGTTCGTCATGGAAATATGCATATGATCCTTTTGGAATTCCATATATTTTGATGGATGAGAAAATCAGGAATTTTGTTTGCATTTATTTTCGAAAATTTGCAGAAAATGTTATTGTAGCAGCCCGGAATCTTAATTTTTGTTATTTATTTTTAGTACCAATTAGCATAACCTATTCCTTTTCTAGCTTAGAGGACAGAAAAGGTTGAAACTTTGAGATTTTCTATTGTTAAGTTCATGTTTTAGTCCCATTATATACCGTCAAGATTCAGTTTATAGCATTGTTTTCTCTGCTAATTGGGGAAGGAGTTTCATTTACATTTTATGAAATGATTAAAAAGGTCTTAGACCCAAGTACTAGAACACAATTGTAGACATTTGGGAATACCAGCTTTTATGCATTCTTGCTAAAATGTATGCTTTGCACGCAGAAGAGGATATGCTATTGTAATGAATACGTGGAAGAGATATGATCTCTTGAAGCAGTCGATTTCTCACTACACAACGTGCGGCGGGCTCGACTCGATACATGTTGTGTGGAGTGAGCCTGACCCTCCATCCCATCCGCTTAGAGAGCTTTTAGACCATATTGTACACTCCAATGCAAGAGATGGGCGGCAAGTTGAACTGAAATTTGATATCAATACGGAAGACAGTTTGAACAACAGATTTAAAGAAATTAAAGATTTGAAAACGGATGCGGTTTTCTCGATTGATGATGATGTTATATTTCCTTGCTCTTCGGTCGAGTTTGCTTTCAAAGTTTGGCTAAGTGCACCCGATACAATGGTGGGATTTGTGCCCCGTGTTCATTGGATTGATCCAACGGTATGCCTTAATCGAACTTTATCCCCTTCATTGTAAACCTCTATTCTTATATTTTTTTTTTCTCCTCTTTGGCGCTACTTTTATCTCTTTGCCACAGTCAGTTTCTGCTCATCATTTTTAAGATCCAATGTTGGAATAACGTATGGAGTGATATCTGAGCTACACCTTTGTTGTTGGTTCTTGTGCATGACATGTTGCTCCTTGTTGTTCTTAACTTTAGGAGGAAGACAATCTTCATGACAAAATCATCATCAGTCTTTAGCTTGATTGACTGTAGCATAATTGTTGTTCTGTGTTAAGTTTTTCCTATCAAGACTTACACTTATGGATCACATGGAGGTTATGCATTATAATTTATAACTGTCGGAATTTAATAGAATAGTTTTGTTGTCCATTGCTGTTAGCTGAAATTAAATGGATACAGAAGCTTTAGGGCATTGGGAAAAAAAATGATGTAGCAGCTTATAACACTAGAATCTATTTGTGAGTTTCGCTTGGATTTCAGCTGTGTTTATCTTTTACCTCTAATAGTTAAAGTATATGTGGGTTCAATTTTTTAATCTCGATAAATCTTATGCAGAAAGGCAATATGGATCACTACATATATGGTGGGTGGTGGTCTGTTTGGTGGACGGGGACTTACAGTATGGTACTCTCCAAGGCAGCTTTCTTCCATAAAAAGTATCTAAGCATGTATACAAATGAAATGCCGGCTTCAATCAGAGAATATACGACCGAAAACAGGTCCTTTTTTTTTCTTTAGCTTACTTTCCCTTCTTGCACAGTCATCCTTTAAGTTGTGCTGTTGACATGAATAATGTAACTCCATGACACGTGTTGTATTGACTTCTCCAGGAACTGTGAAGATATTGCAATGTCTTTCCTTGTAGCAAATGCAACGAATGCTCCCCCTATTTGGGTGAAAGGTAGAGTTTGTATCTGATACTAGTTGATTATTTGTTTGTTTTATTTTCTACATTCAAAATTCAATGTGTTAACAGTTTTTTATTTTGTCCAATGAACACGGTTTGAGTGATTATTATTGAACTAACATGCGAATTGGTATTAGGATGTTGGAGTTTGATAAGTTAGATGGATAACAAGAACTATTTGTTTAAAAAGGCCCACCACATCATATTGCCACTTGACCTTCTTTCTTCCCCCTAGTTAGTCTAGCCTTAAACTTCAGCAGTTTATGTTCTCAGTGGTTCGATCATCGTCCTCTTTTTCTATGGAAACTGTCTAGACCTATCACTTTCACCTTCATTTGAAACTCACCATAGGCTAAGATGGGCCATAAATAATTTGCACAGAGAATGTAAATTTTGAAACAATCTGAAAGCTAGAGATCACTTTTATTATTATTATTATTGGCTAATCAAAAGATAAATCCCCCAGTGCACTAAGCAAACTTTTACTGAAAACGTGAAAGTGCAAAACATGGAAGTTCATTGGGTTTGTCAAGAAATATTTGATGGTAGGGCTACCATAACAGGGCAATGGAGATATGCACTTCTGTTCTATGAGATATACACACTTCTTAACGAACTGTATGAGATTTCCCAAAATCCCGATGACTATCTAGTATCTACCAAAATAAGCAACCATCCTTTAGTTTAGTGTCAGAAGAAGCCTTTTAATATGCTGATTCGCACTTTAACTCTGTCTCAATAGAGGCCTTTTGAGAGTTGAACAATAGAGAGAAGTAAGTCACGAAGGGGCTCCTGTAACGGAAAAGGTTGAGGTTTTCCTTGCCTTTTGAAAGATAGAAAGAAGGTGGGACAAAAACACGGGCTGTCTGTTGTTCGCAAATCCCCTGCATCAGCAGGACTTTTTATCAAAATGAGTACTGGCATTCTTAGTTTTATCAGCAGGACTATATATCAAAATGAACAGAACCGTTCTGGTGGACTGCATTGGAACTTTATTCCTGCATGAGCTGATACTTCGAATGAGGGTTGAATGCGTGCACAATTGCCTTCAGCTTTCTTAGAAACCATGCCTGTGGGATTTTACGATTTTGCACTACAGGGCAGGGATGATATGATCTTGTTTGAAACTCTAGCGAGTAACGAGTCTTAATCGAATTCACGGGGTAAACAAAAGATGAAGGAAAATCTTGGTGCCTCATCCGCATTGGGTTAGATAAACAACCATGACTGAAATCCATTAGGGATGGTGGAATAAAGCTTAAACTAACCAATTCAACTTTAAAAGCTTTAATAGGAGTAAAATTGCACCTTTATTTGTGATTTTTTGTTTCATTTTTCTTTCGTCTTATTGAAATGTAACTTTCTCGGTTTCGCTTTTTATCTGCCTTTTAAATTAATTCGCTCTCATATGTTTTACATACTTTTGCTTTGTAGGCAAGATATTTGAGATTGGTTCAACGGGAATCAGTAGCATGGGAGGTCATAGTGAAAAAAGAACTGAGTGCGTTAATAGATTTGTTACCGAGTTTGGGCGAATGCCTTTGATAACTACAACTGTTAAGGCTGTCGATAGCCGCAGCATCTGGCTTTGGTGATGCCAAGTTTTGATGATGGTGAAGAGTAGAACTTACTACTTAGCTTACGCTTTAGATCGCCGAATTCTACTCTTTGTTGTTTTAGAGTTGTTGCGGCTCTTCAGGTTAATAGCCCTAGGATGTATACTAGCGAATTTTCTACGTTATCAATGTATTATTATTGTTATTATTATTATTATTATTATTTTTTGAAGTAGAAGCTCGTCATTAGCATAACAGCGCATCCTTATTGGATTGATTTCTTGTACTCTTACCGTGTAACACAAGGCAGTTGATAGTTACTCATGTTAACACTTGCACACGTAAGTGGAAGACAACTCCATGAGTTTTTTGTACCTTTGTCAAATCCCCCTCCAACTGTGATATTAAACCCGAGTATCGGCACCGGAAAAGTCGGACATATTTAACGTAAAGTTAGCAGGTTCACGATATCAGGTGGTCAAAGCTAGTGATACATGTGAATTAGCTTCGTAGGATTGCTTTTTTTTTTTTTTTTTAAATTTTAAAATGAAAGTCCTACGATTAGGTATGGGAAAATACCATAGCGATTTGACTCCGTTTTAAATTTTTATTTGATGCGATTTTGATTAAATATAAGTTCTAACCGTAGTAAAATATACGCATCATTAGATATATTCTATCATAGAAAGTTTCAAAGAAGAAGATCTCGATTATAATGCGAGAATTGTTAATGGAAGTTTGAAAATGATTTTGCTACTCTAGATATGCTGTTATTTTATGTTATCGTGCAATTGCTGCCTCTTTTCCCCCTTATTTTTTTTTATTTAAAATTATTATTCTTTTTTAATTTTAATTCTTGTAAACAAGTGGGTGGCTCAATCTTCCAATTCCTCAACTTCTACAAGAAAAGGATGTTCAAAATACATCTCACTTTTCCTATCTGCTTTCAGGGATAAGCATGAGTTTTTGGTCGTATGTTGTAGACCCAAATTGTTTAATGGCCATTGAATTGACTAGCATGAGTCCTTAATCCAATCAAAGCTGGATTACAATAGTAAATCAACCCTTATCTTATCACTTAAACTACATGGCAAGAAAGAAATATGATTGTTTTTTCCGATACGTGCATGTGAAGGAATAAAAAAAAAAAAAAGATAGTGAGATAGACGAGTACGGAGAAAATCTTCCTCTGTCTCTCTCTTTATTGACAGTAGAATTAAAGAGACGACTAATAATAACGCGATTAATATTCTGCTATCTTAATTTTTGAACAACTAAAATTCTAATCAAATTCAAAGCATGTGTTTGGAGTCTAAGAATTCGTTTCGATCGTAATCTTTGAACAAGTAAAACTCTAATCAAATTCAAAGCATGTGTTTTGAGTCTAACTTCCCGTTTTCAAAGCTTATCTCTTCCTTCCTAGTTCCTCATATCCTATACATCAAAATTGAGGAAGTTTAAGGGTCTTGCATAGTTTTGATAATCCTATGTATATTTATATGCATATGATTACACACATACACCCCAATAATGACCAACTTTTTCCTTACATATATATATATATATATTACCAACATTGTAGTTGAACTAAATTTGATTACACTTTTATCTTTTTCCAACAAAGATAAGAGAGGTAAGCAATCCAACAAACAAAAATCTTGTGTGTCAAGTACCCATGATCCTATTGCAACCTCTTACATTTATTTTCAAAAAACTCGTTACAATTAGCTTAATAAACAAGGGAAAAATCATGAGCTAGAGACATTTTTCAACCTTCTTAGTTAAGCTGATCCTAAAGCATCAAACAATTGTTGTACCTTTGTCAATCTAGTTGGGTTGTGCTGATCAGAGACTTTTTTAAGTTTTAAACCAATCCAAAAGTCTTTTGAACACTCTAGGATTAAACAACTAGAACAAATTCATCCCGGGAAGGCGACTTTTTTCCTTGGCAACTGCCTGTTTAGATTATGGTGGGAAAGAGCTGACCTGATAACCCCATCTATTTTCTAGAAATTACGAAACCTTGAAGTTTTCATGAGATGGACCAAGAAAGCAAGTCTCTTCGCCGCCAGTGCTCCATAGAAAATTGGCGTACTTGGATGCGTAGTAAGGGTTATCCGACTCTGCTGCCAAAGCCTGCTGATATCGCTCTTCTGCACCCCACAAGTCCTTCCTCACCTTCCATAAGAATTCTGCATACTGGCTCAAGGCCTCAGCATCTGGTGGCTCCGCCTGCACCGCTCGGCGGAAGCTCTCCTCCGCCCTGTAAAAGATCAATCAACTCCCAGTTAGTGAAAAGAACATGGTAGTAATCACACACACCATGTTGATATATAGAAGAGAGACTGATTTAGTATCTAAATAATCAAATATATGGAGTCACTTTTGTCTTTACCAGATAAATGACCATGTTTTTAAGTGGATGATTATCGAAGTTTTTAAGTTAAAACAGCTGAAGATTTCCAAGATCAATGTGACTAAGGAGCTAAATAACCTAGTTGGTGATGACCCTACCCGCTAAGACTAGCTCAGCGGGTGAAGGAGAGAGGCTTTGGGTAGGAGTTCTCATGTTCGAAATCTGAGAGCTCCACATCATTAAAAGAAATTCATGTTATACTCCAAATTCTTCTAATTTTACCTCTTCTAACAAGATGACACAAAGCATAGAACCCTCATAACAGAAATCTCAAATGAAGCAAAGTGAAGTGGATAAGGAAAACTCACCTATTATGGTCCTGATAGACGAGATAGAGAAACTGCGCGTAATTAGACAGTAGAAGCGGATTGTTGGGATCAAGGGCTAAACCCATCTGGTATTCAAGATCTGTTCTAAAGTAATCCACATAGTCATTTTCCTCAAGCTCCACAGTCAAAGGTGACACAAATTGTTTCACCGTTTCTCGATCAAGAGCCTCGGCCCTCAACTCCGCTTGCATTCTTGAAGCTTCCTCCAAAACTGAGTTCCACAACGCCAATTCCTCCTCGCTAGTGAACTCCTCATTTCCCAAACATGGAACCCCATTTATCTCGTCAGGAACATCATTGGAGTAGTGTCGTTTTTTCCTATCCTTAGTTCCGCTGCCAGAAGGGCTGATTACTTTGACTCCATTTAGAATCCTCTTGACAGCAGAAACATCATCAAACCTTGCGCGTTGCTGATCCTGATCCACCGCCGCAGACAAAGTCTCAGTGATCGCCGGTAACGGAGCGGCCATGCTAACAGCACTAGCGTCCATGGACTTGGCGGTGTAATTAGCCAACAAGATCATCAAATACACCATGAGAGTTGGCGTCGAGGAAAACACCCGCTGAAACAGCCACACAAAAGTCACATTCATCTCCCTCTCCATCTTGGCTATGATCTCTTGCAAGTCTTCGTAGTAAAGACCTTCCCTTATGCTCAAAGCACAAGTCTGCAGCTCGCGTAAGATGTACACCATATAAGAGAAGGCCTTCTTCATGGAACAAAAGGTCAATTCCCCTGCCCCTCTGAAGCTCTCTTCCCATAGTCTATGCTTCATCTTTATCAACCGAAGCGACAAAGGAAGCTCGACGCTATTCGCCTTCCTTTCAATACTCGCCTTATCAATTTCGCTTCCTTCACGCCAATCAGGCGACTCTGGCTCAAAACCATACAGAGAAGGCCTCAAAGAACCGACGTCAAGGCTTTCGCCTCGCGGACACTTCATGTCAATGGAGATTTTTGATCCTACACTAGCTGTTTCATCCCCACTTTCGTAATGATCATCGCCGTCAGAGAGATTGAACTTCTGCATCAATTCTTCGATCTGACTCGAGACCTCCTCATCAGAGAAGAACTCGCCGAAACTACCACTACGGGCCTTCGGAAAACTAACTTGTCTATGAAAAAAGTTTGCAAATTTACCACAAGGGGTTCTTGATATGGGAAAAGAGATTGAATAAGGTTGTTTCAAAGAAGAAGGATAAGAACAACGAAAATGAGGGACAGCACTGAGATTGAAGTTTTGAGAACTCCTTAGAGCAATAACTCTCATTCCCATATCTCTCTCTTTTCAGCTCTCAAAAATTGGCTAACAAATGATAAGTGAAAAAACCAGAGAAATCCCAACAAGAAGAAAATCAACCACTGAAAAGAGGAACCAAAATTTGATTTAAAAAAATGGGTTAAAAGAGTTTAAAGAGAACAACAGGGACACGAAAAAGTAGCCAAAGTCCCAGGATTCCCGTGTGAAAGGGTGTCATTAACTGTCTACAACAAGAGTGAAAAGGTTTCTTTTTTTTTTTTTTTTTGCCCCTTTTGCCTTTTCTTTTCTTAAAAGAATCTGGAATCAGATCCATAGACCATAACATAGGAAGACCAAAACCATGTTCTAGAAGTTGCTTCTGCTTTCAATTGAATCCAACCTGAAAAACGGACCAAAAGGCACACCCCCATTAAGTCAAAGATCACAATCTCATCAATATTTGTCCTTTTTTTTTTAATACGTTTTTGTCCACAAATCCACATTCATATATGTATGATATCAGATCATATCTTCAAACCCACCTCAAAAAAAAAAAAAAAAAAAAGACAAATTAGTAAAGAAGGAACAAACCCAAATAAGATTGGTTGGTTATGAACAACAAGCCTTCTTTGAATAGCAAAAACGTACCCATTTTTCTTTCTTCTTTTTTTTTTTTTGTTTTTTCTTCAAGATTTTTTCCCGAGAAACAAACGAGGTTTCGGTTTCAACGACGATGCCTCTTCGAATCCACTTTGATGTAGAGAAAAGAAAGAAAGATGTAATAAAAGAGAGGAGAGAAAATATTTTTATTCACGTGAATTAAAAAATAAAAAAGTTACAAAAACCTACAAGAACATTTCAGAGTCCTTTTGTTGGTCATAGGAAATAGAAATTTACGCTTGCCATGCAAAAGGCTTGCTGACACGTGGAGATATAGCAATGGCGGTGCATTACACGTGGCGTGCGGTGTATGGTTTCTATTTTTATGTTGGATCAAGATCTTTTGACTAGGTGATCCGTGGAATGACTTAGCCTCTTTTGATATTTTAATTCTAATTTATATTTTTATATTAATTTTTATCTTTTCAGAATAAAATTTATAATTAATTGAACACGAACGAAATGCATCATTACTAAATTTAAAAAAATAAAAAGTAAAAAGAACAAGAAGTTTTTTTTTGTTTTTTTTGAAATCAATTGAACTGTAGGTTTGTTTGATAAATGAGTTAAATTTGAATTCAGTTGAATTTTTAAAAAATAATTATAAATTTTATTAATTTTTCAGAAAAAAATAAAAATTAAGATAAAAAAATATAATTTAATTAGAATTAAATTTTATTACTAAATAAAGTCTATGTATTTAATTTCCAAACAGGGATGACGGGTGTCGGAGTATTAACTGGAAACTGCTCTTTACACGTTATCTCATACAGTGATGACACGTGTAAACTACCGTTATAGATTTTCTTCACAAGCTCGTGAGCTCAAACGTCACTCTTTTTTTTTTTTTTTTAAGGTTTTTTAAATGTTTTTGAAAAACCGTTATTGAATTAACTGGTTAGTTACGTGGCAAGTTGTCGTGTATGCTTGAAAATTTTGTAAGTCGCTCGTCTTCATATGATTGAAACGAGGCTAGGTGCCAATTATTGCAATAATTGTTTTTATTTTTTTTATTTTTTTATTTAAGTTAGTGAGCCTTTCACATGTGATGAAAAACATATGATTTTGGCTCAATTACACAATCTCATTTCATTCCTATGTTGTTTCTTTTTTTTTTTTTTTTTTTTAATTAAGTGTATGATTTTTCCCTATGCACTCTCCCTCTTATTTGAAGAAGATGAAATCCCTAAGCCAACATTTTCCTTGTTTAGTACTGGAGGGGAATGACACCTTTCCACTAGGCACTATTTATCTTTTACCATTTCGTTTTTGTGCTAAAAAAAAAAAAAAAAAAAAAAAAGAAGTTGAAATAAACAATTAAAAGTAAAAAACCCTATACCACTGAACCGTTGGTTATGTGGCCATCCAATGAACAGCCATACGCAAAATTATGTGTAGTTTTTTTTTTTTGTTCAACAACCAATAGTCCAAATTCACCAAACAAAAATCTCAAGAGAGTGGAACTTGAAATCGAGATGTCTAGATTTACAAAGAATCCCAAATTGATTTCTTTGTCTCGTCACTAAACCACATCTGCATGCAGTGGCGGACACAGGGGGTGCCAAAGGGATTATAGCCCTCATTGAAATTTTGTGTTATTTTATTTCTATCCCAAAAGTTTTATTATTTTTACAATTTATTTCCACTAAAATTAAAGAAATTCTCATATAGTCCTTATTTTATCCTTACTAATAAAAAATTCTTATATAATCCCCACTAAACTTAATTTAATAAAAAAAATTTTATACTTTTACTACTTTGTCCCACTAAAATTAAAAATTCTCACATAAACTCTCTACTCTACCACCTATAGGAGGCCGTTCATCCTACAACCGCCCAAAAAGGAACTGCAGTGATCTTGAATAGGAATCCTACAGCGATATATAGAATCCCCATAAAAATACCACTAGATCGAGTACCCGTGATTTCATATCCGATCAAAATCTTGGTCAATTGTTCGAAGTGGGTAGCTCCAGTAGACCCATAAATCATGGAACAAATAGGGTGGGTAGGCCCAACCACCACACTACACATATAGACGCGAACCTCCCTCGTTACCGTACGTGCAACTCTCACCACATACGGCTCGCACAAAGACTCTTAAATCCATCCCGAGCCTTTTCTTCGATCTCTCTAAATTTAAAATTTTCACATAACTCCTTTTAAAATTTATTTTATCTTTAAAAAAAATTTTGATGTATGCCGCTACCGAAATAGTTTTATAGGTCTGCCCCTGTTGCATGGGTAAAATTATTCATCACTGAGATGCAATTGAGGTTTTGCATTGGAAGAGTAAAAATGGTTAGTAGGCCTACAACATCAATCAACTCCCGCAGGCTAGCATTTCGGCCTGAGAATGAGATGAGGTCTATAAGGTCTTGCTATCATCAATGTTATCAGCAGTTTCACGTGTGCAATGAATATATAAATATATATATATATGTGTGTGTGTGTACATGTACACGTTTTTATTAGTGTTTTGGATATTTCACTTTTTATTTAATTATGAGAATTCTAGTCTACAGTCTTATATAGTTCCATGTTAAGGGGGAATTCCACAGTAGGTGGTTTCTTAGTATCTTAAGTGACTCGTAAGTATTCACAAGTTTTCTTTTAGTCAGTAATTATCTAAAAATTATAATTTAGATAAGTGTCCACCTTGTTCATTCTCTTGAAGGTCTTTATGATCAATATGTCCTATGAGAAGTTGTTTGTTTGTGCTTGTTATGTTTACAACCCAAAAAAAAAAAAAACAAATAAACTGATAGCCACTTAGTGAGTCCCACATCGATGGGGAGTAAGGCTCTTGGCTGGCTTGTAGGTCCTTGTGGTCGATCTGTTTTATGAAAAGTTGTTGTTTATGCTTGTTGTGTTTATCAAAAAAAATTGATAGCCACTTGACGAGTCTCACATCGGCGGGGAATGAGGATTTTGAGTGGCTTATAAGTGTCCACAAGTTCTCTTTCAGTCTGTAATTATCTGAAAGTTGTAACTTAGTGAGGTCCACTTATATGTCCACTTGGTTTCTCCTTCTTAAGGCCCATGTGGTCAATCGTCTCTGTGATAAATTATTTGTGTGTGTTGAAAACTCATTTTTTGTATTCTCCTTTGAACATGAAGTTATTCTTAACAAGTTAACATAACTTCCGTTTCGTTAGTTAGTTGAAATGAAAATTTTTAAATTGGAGTTGGTTTACTTTTCAAAAACTAATTATAATGTTTGTTGAATTTTCAAAAAAAAAAATATAAAAATTTAGATGAAAAAATACTATTTAGTTAGAGTTAATCTTAAATCTCAAATAAATCAATAGTGTCGAACAAGAATTTCTTCACATATACGCGGTCAAGCATTGAACGAAGGAGCTACATTTTGTTTGGAAAGAAAAGTCAATAGTTCAAATTGTGTGATGCGGGTCATAATAGAAGATCAAGATTATTTGTGTTTCAAAAAAAAAAAAAAAAAACCCCCCTTATATTGTGTATCAGTGGCATTGGCATAATGCATAATTAGTAGGGAAATCAATGCTTACATTAAAATATTAAAATTATAACGTGAGATAAAATAGCTCTTATTAATCGATCTTATTTATAATGAAAAAACAGTCCCTCAATAAAACTTCTTCTGGAAAGGGGGAAAAAAGAAAGAAAGAAAGAAAGAAAATCACTGTATATCTTGCAACGAAATTTTGTAAATAGTTTTTCATTGTATAATCCATAAATATTGATAATCGGTGTAAATTTTTCTAATAACCATGATGGAAATCTTTATATATATATATATATATATTTTTAAGAAGATAACTATTTAGTATCTGATTATGTTTTATTGTCGTTTGAACTCGTATGTGCAGCCAATAATTATTTCTATTTTTTATTTTTTATTTTTGCTATAGGCAGCCAATAGTTTTTGTTTAGTGTCATTTGTCCCGGTTATAGTTACTACAATTCAAATCGTTTTATTTTTCCCTAAATAATCCAGTGACTAAATGGCATCTTTTGAGGGCTGATTTTATGAATTGTAAATTTTAACACGTTGTGTTATGGAATGAATATATCAAAAACAATAGAAAAATATTGGAGGCATCAATTTTAATTCTAATTTTTAAGTATCATTTTACATATTATGTGAATTGTCATTTTTTAAGGTGGGTGTTTAAAAAATGACAACTCACTGTCACATTAATATGTACTAAAAAATTAAGATTAGAGTTGATTTTCATAGTAAGGTTGTACAGAAAAAACCGTCGCGCTATTTTTGTGCCACATCGTCAACCCGTTAAATCGGTTTTAAATCACATGTCCCGCCATGTACAATGGGCGGTCTCGGTTTCTTGAATCGCCTTTTACAAAATCAAATGTCATGCATAGCCTCACAAATTGAGATCTCCTGTCAAATTTAATGTCTCAAATTATGTCTAATTAATTATATTTTGACACATCATTAAAAGAAGTAAGATTTTAAGATAAAAAATCAGTTATAAAATATTTCAATCTTTTTTTAAAATGACGTGACATAATATTATTGATTAGATACTATTTGGAATACCAAAAATAGGACAGAAGATTTGAGTCCCTGCCTCACCCCGTTTTAAACCGCACCGCACCGCTTTCCATGCATTGCTTATATTTTTTATTGTATGTATATTGGGGTTTTCTTAACTATGAATGGCATTTGATATTTGATGATAAAAGTTAGTAAGTCAATTATACTAAACATACTACGATTAGAGTTGGTATCCATAGTAAGGGTGCACAGAAAAAAACCGTCGCGTCACTTTTGTGCCATGTCATCAACCGTTAAATCAGTTTCAAATCGCCCGTCCCGTCATGTACAATGGTCGATCCCAGTTTGGGTTTTTCCCTAATCGTCTTTTACCAAATCAAACATTCCGCACTACCTCACCCCTTCTTAGACATCACCGCTCGCTTATATTTTTTATTGTATATATATTGGGATTTTCTTAACTACAAATGGTGTTTGATATTGATAATAAAAATTAGTAAATCAATTATACTAAACATACTAAAAATATAACCACAAAATACAAATTTTTTTTAAATAAAGCTCAATTGCTCATAGACCATCCTCTTGCCGTTAAACAGCCACATCTGTTAGTAACGAAGTCAAACATTTTGATCAGAGGGGCTAATACTACATAATAGATAATTAGAGGATATTATGAGCAAGTTCTTATTTTTAGAGGGAGAGGGGCTACTATGAAATTTTTTTTTTCAAAATTGTAGGGTATTTTTTGAAAAATGAAAAGTTGAGGATGATGTACAAGAACGATTGTCATTTTATAAAACCCCAACCGAAACGAACAATCCCGATCGCATGTGCAGGCTTGATCCTTAGCACTACGCAAAACAAATGGGGTTTGATGAATCTAATCTTTAATCTAAACATTTTATGGTTCAAAATTATAGTAACTTCACCGTGTCAACCACCATATTAAATGCATAATGCTAACCAATGTACTATATATTTATAATTCGTTACTATTTCTCGACAGATTATTAATATATAATTAGACATCTGAAATATGAGTACTCAGACATAAATAACGCGAAAGAAAATGTCTACAACATGAAATGATTTTTTAACGACGTCTTGCATCATTTTCAATTTTCACATGTTTAAATTTTTTTTCAAATTCGATAAGGAATCTCTGATCAGAGAAATTTCTTAAGAAAGTATATACATATTGACTTTAATAAGAAAAAACCAAATCAATAAGATAAGAATGATATTTCCTATAAGAATACAAAAAATTTTACAAGAAAAAAATTGAAATTACAAGACAAGGTTTTTTTTTTTTTTTTTTTAAATGTTCTTGTTTTAGATGTTACATTACAAGGGTGAAGGGTTGGTCAATATTTGGTGCTATAAAATACAGGAAAAATAATTAATCAAATTTTTTTGAGTGTGTGAAACTGAAACCCCGTGAATCTATAGAAACCCCTCAAATTGCCCCAACTTAAAAAATCCCTTACAAAAAGACCCTCCAAACAACACGGGTCAATCGAGTCAACATCCTAAGATTCCTACGAGTCTATCTCGCCCCTCTCCGCCGCCATACTCATGGGTGAATCATTCCATTCCCGAGGAACGTCTTCGCCGCGTCCAAACTCGGAAAGTAGGTTGGTTCCAGGAAGATCTGACTCAGCGAGTCGCACGAGTCGGGGCTCACCACGACTCTGTTCCCTCTCGCCTCCAAGCTTCCCATGGCGACCACGAGCACCTGCTTGTAGGCGTAGAAGAACCTCTTCAGCGCCAACTCGATCGCCTGCAACGCCTGAAGAAGATGAATCTTCTCGAACTCCGTCTTCTCCGAGTAGAGCTTCATCACCGCCTCTTGGATCCTCGGCCCGCCCTTTGGGTCCACCTCCACGCCCAGGATGTACGGAACCTTGTGCCTCAGATCCTTGCAATTCCTCGCGATCTCGACGAGGCCTTTCGATCGGAAGCAGAAAGCTTCTGAATCGTTCATGGATTTGATGTGTAGTTGGTTCTTGAGCCGTAAGAAATCGTCCGGATCCATTAGAAGGTGGACATCTTCGATCTCCGCCAGAAGCTTCCAGATCCGCTCGATCAGGTAGCAGTCGCTCGCCGCCTGCTCGAAGTTTCTGGCCTCGATTCTTCCGGCGGCGCGCCGGAGGAGCTCCGCCGCCGATTGGATCCAGGACTCCAGAACTTGGTGCGTGGTGTACACCGTCTGATGCTCGTAGCTCTCGACGTGGTCGTACGGGCTCCGCTTCAGAGAATGGAGCTCGCTCGGCTTGCAGACGAGGTCGTACTCGAGCGTCGGCTTGCCAGCGAGGTTCGGCTCGCCGAGTCCGAGCGTGTACGGACACCGCCGCATCTCGCACTCGAGAGAGTACAGGATGTTCTGCGCGACGTCCTCCGACCGCTGCCACGTGGCGAGCCGAGGGAGGAGGCTGGCGTCGCTGGTGCGGCTCACCACCGCCTCGGTCCCGCCGGGAATCTTCCAGACCTCGGCGGAGCTGCCGTCACGCGCCAGGACGCCGCGCGTGGAGCTGAGGTCGGCGATCGGCGCCGTGCCGCGGGTCTCGCCGTCCTCCTCTTCGTCCTCGCAGAGCATCGCGATCACCTCGATCTCGTTCTTCGTCAGGGCCTCGAGCCGCCGCTTCCACTCTCTCCGGTTCGCGTACGGCCTCGGGTCAGACAACGCCGTCGACAGAAACCGGAACGTGATCTCCAAAGCCATAACGGCCGGCTTCAGAATCGCCTCGTTCTTCCAGTTCGGAAACTCCTTAGAGCTCCAGAGCCCTCTCAACTCCGGTAACCGGAGATAATGCTCGTACGCCGAACACGACGGAGCCGACGCCGTCGAGATATCAGCTTGTACGGCGCGGAGAGAGAACGGAACAGAGATATTAAGCTTGTTGGAGAGCTTCGGCGACTTGCTCGGCATATCTGAAGAAACCATTTTCGCTATCCAATCTAAATCGACCATCTTCTTCCTCAGACAATTATTTTGAAAAAAAGAACCAATGAATTGTTTTTTGTTTGAATTTTTTGTATGAATTAAGGAATGCAGAGAGAAGGGGTATTTATAGTCGGCCCTGAAAAATTTGAATCGAGTAAAAAAGAAAAAAATAGTAATAATAAAGCCGTGTGGAATGGGAAAGGGAAAAGAGAGCGAGGAATTTGAAAGTCGTCCCGTATACAAACAAGTAGTATAATACTTAAAAAATTTTTTGTAAATTTTTTTAAAAAATATTTTGTGGACTGGATATTTAATTAATTAATAATATTTTAAGAATATCGGAAAGAAATTAAATGGCACATGAAGCTTATCCATATTTCCTTGTGCCTTTAGAACCCTTCCGACGAGGAAATTGCCTTTTGTTGGAAGTATATAGAAGTTGGTCACTGTTTTCTTAAATTCTAGCTTTATTTAATTTCCACACACGTTGATTATTATTTTATCATGTGCATCACCAGGTTTAGACCTTATGGTGTGGAGACAAATCAGGTGGTGGCACATGTCTTGTTATGGTAATCCTCTATTTGCAGCTTCTTCATTTGGGTGAGCCATAATTGCTGAAAGACACACCAACGAACAACCACAAGCCAATTACATTTACCCACATGTGCTTGTGTAGTTTTGAGTTTGGATAACATTTAATAAATATTTTTGATCCACAACAAACAACCAAACCCCATTAAAATTTTGTTCTTGTTTGCATATATTACTCCAGCGCTTTACATTATTGCTGGTACAGTACTCTAATAACCCAACCAATGCACCAACTTTTTTTTAAATCTGGGTTAGTAATAAGTTATCACTATCCATTAATATAGATGATATTACGTTAAAGATGTCTTTTCTTTTAAAATCCTATCATATTTAAATTTAAAATAAAATAGAATCCTTTGTGTTTTGTTGGTGGTCCGAAGATTTATTTTATAGACAATAAAAAAAAGAGGTAAAATAACGCTAATAATTTTAGTTTTTACAAACATTAAAAAAAGTTACCAATTGTTTTAAATTAGATGGTTATTTACACTAAAATAACATTGTGGTCTAACGAATCTCTTGGATTCCGAATCTGTTGTGTTACAACAAGAAATGATAGCCAATTAGCCAAGTCCTAAACACACATGAAAATGATAGCAATAATTATGTAGCCATCGTGATAAGAGTAATTAGTAAAGAAACTAGACAAGGGTAAGATTTGTTTGCACGAGTTTATCTAAAGCTATGCTAAGATGGACAAAAACCAACCTATTTTTCGATGTACATAATTGTTTAAACTCTTATGCGCTGACTAAGAATAATTAATGACCGAAAGGTAGGTATTAACTATTTCCTTGCAAATGGTGCCTAAAGATATTAGTTTGTAACGCACTATATATAAATATCTGATTTTATTCCATCTCAAAAATTTAAAAAAAAAAATATATATATATATATAAACACACATAATTTTAAAAACACTAAAATAATCATGGATTACGGAGAATAATATATGTGTGTGTGTGTCTATATATATATATGGTATTGTGGTGTTTCCTAGATGTTTCGCATGTTCCACACTATTTGTCCATTCAAATTTCAGTTGGTCAAAAATGCGAAGGAAGCTGACGAAGTTCTCTGCCCGCAAAAACAAAAGGGCATTGTCGGTTCACTAGGATTAAGAGGACTCGAAAGTTTTGTCATTTGCTTCTCTCTAGAAAGCGACCAAAATGAGATAATTCAGCCTTTTGCAAACATGGAAGCTGCAAATGTTGTCTTATCCTTATTTGAGTCCCCAAAATAATAATAATAATAATAAATAAATAAATCAAAGGTACAACCTGGAAGTTTCAGTTCCAGCTCCTCGGATTCATGTCAAGCCAATTTAATGCATGTGGGAAGAAGAAAAAAAAAAACGTGATTGGAAATTTGACTGTGGTTTCACTTTCAAATTTTGTTAAACTACCTCATCTTAATGCCATCTCTAACCCAAATTTATTATAAAGTTTTACCCCATTTTAGAATATGAGAGCATCTCCAATCCATACTCTAAATGGAACTTTAATTATAGAGTATGAACAGTACACTTCATATTTAAAGTATCACTGTTCATACTCTAAACTACTTTTTTTTTTTTTTTTTTTAATTTTCAATTAAATTTTAAAGTAATATTTAGGTATAAAATAATATCTAAATAATTATAAAAAAGAATATAAATAGAATATTTCTTTTAGAGTATGATATAGAGTAAATGGGTTGGAGATGAAATAGTTATTTAAAGTAACAGATACTCTATTTTAGAGTTTTTGTACTCTAAAATAGAGTATTTGGGTTGGAGATGGCCTAAGCGCTATAGTTAAGATTCCTTTGGGATGTATCCTTGAGGAAAAAGTTGTGCCCGTTCCTGTTTCGTGGGGGCCGGTTTTTTGTACCTCCATGTATGGACTAGAATTTAGCTAAGGATCCGTTTGGTGAAACGGTTTGAGTTGAAATATTTAAATTTGAGTTGGTTGACTTTTTAAAATCTAGTTATAATTTTTATTAATATATATATTGTAAATGACATTAATAAATAAACTATTTACATAATAGTTGTTAAATCCGTTTTTATCAATTACCGAGTGTAATTAAATTGTCAATTAAATTAAATTATCGAAATCGTGATAAAATAAAGAACACAGATATTTTTACAAGGTTCGGTCACACCTACTTCTCGGAACCACGTCCAGCTATCAAACATTCTACTAATCTCAAGATGATTATAAGTACACTCGGACTTAAACAACTTAAAGAATCTCTCTTCCTATTACCGCCGGTCATCTTGAACCTATTAGCCGAATGTGTTTGGCGAGCACCACTCGTCTTGAAGTTGAACTCCCTTCAACTGAAAATGCCTTCTCCCGAAAGTTTAAAGTTCCTCTCCCAAAAAATGATACCGTCTCCTCCCGAAAACTCCAAATTCTTCTCCCGAATAACGAAAATCATGTCAAAAAACTAAGTCTCAAAATAAGCTATAAATTTCTCAGTGCTTATCCTTCATAATTTGTTTTTGAGACTATAAATAAGCAGCCACACAACCTTCACAAAAATCTCGAATTAAAAAAATAAATTAAACTTCAAAGTATTTCTTGATCTGTTGCAACACTTCCGGAAATACCTGAAGTTCAAATCTCGAATTAAGTCCAAATTTACTTTCCTTCATAATAACTGTTGATAAATCACGAAAAACCTTCAAGAAACTCCATAAATAAAATCTTCAAACCTTCCATATTTCAAATGCAAGATTCTTCTCTTTTGGGAAAGTTTGAATTTTTACTTTAAATAAGAAAAGAAAATCTACTCAAATTAGAAATCTCTTTTTAAATGAAATCTCAAAATAATCTCCAATTCAACGCATGCAAGCATCATTGATTTTTACAAAAATAGAAACTATAAATTTGTAGATTATGTAGACCAAATCAAATGCATTCTGTCACGTCAGCTTCCAAAGTTAGCTAACAAAATATTGTTTTTGGTTTTTCTAACAAAGTTGCCATAAATGCCAACATACAAAAATCTAACAATAATAAATAATTTATTTTGAATTATACTGTTCATTTTAATTATTTACCGTAAAAACACTATTTGTTTATTTGTTCATCTAATTATAATCTATCAGTTAGCCTGTCTTTCTTTTCTTTTTCTTTTTTCTCTAACAAAGCAGGTTTAAGATTCGATATTACAAAATATCGTTTTAAGATTACATCGGGTCAATTAACCGTATAGCATTGGGTTTATGGTGGTGGTGGCAATACTTAGGAGTGAAACTAAGCCTATTTTTTTTTTTACGTATAATTAAATCAAGTTCTTTATATTTTATTAAAGCACTCCCGAGGTTGGAAGACATTTCATATCCATAAAAAATAAAAAAAAGAAACCTTATTATCAAATTCTAAATTGACAAAATGATTTGTAAAAGCGAATCACATTAATAATACTAATAAACTAAGATATGGGTTATCCTAAAAAATAATAATAAACTAAGATGTGGGTTATCCGTAAAATTATAGCTTTAAAAATAACAGCTAATTGTGTGAGTGTTTAAAGGATAACACTTCCATAATTTCCTTACCAATTCAATGAAACTAGATATTGAATACAAATATGTATGGCCTTATTTTATCAACGTGACGACCACATATATAGGGTGGTTGACAACAAGCATATACATACATACATATATATATATATATATATATATATATAGATGTAGGCTTAGAGAGCATATGAATGAATGAATGAATTGCAATAAAAGTTCTTGTTGACGTTTTAGTGAAGCCATCACTCGAAAATAATAAACCCCTCTTTCTATCCATTCTCTCTTCCCTTGACCCATTTTTGTCAACATGACAGTTGCCTCTTAGCTGAAAACCTTAACCAAAATTATCACAAAAATTCCCTCGCAATATGCTTGTACTAAAGGCCCAAAAAAATTATACATAAAAAAAAAAGAAAAAAAAAAGAAGAAACAACAAAAAAATAGCTGTATAATCTAAAAGACTTGGCCGACTGACTATGACTCACGCCACTCATGCCATCAATTTGTGAACATGACCAACCAATGAATATGAATTGATACCTAAAGCTCAGTTACCAATAATATGATTTTTGTAATAAAGAGTTTTTTTTTATAATTAAATTTAGGGATCAACATTCAAACTCTTCCTCTTATTGTAGAGTTAAGTGTAAAATAACCGTTAGCCTATAACTACAATTACATAGTAATAAAGAGCTTGATAACCCAAAAGTAGAAAATTTTAAAAAAGAAAAGAAAAAGAAAAAGAAAAAAAAAGGAAGAGTATTATCATCTATGCTTGAATTTTGCAGTCACTCACACTTTACTTGGTAAATTTTGAGTATGACCGTCCCATTTTATTCCTTCTATCAGTATTAATTTAAAAAATACATAAAAAAGTGAATTAAGTGTAATCATGTAGTCTTTTTCCATCCGTTTTTAATAGAAATCGTAATGGAACTAATTTTCTTATTTCTTCGTTTGCTTGTATCTGCAACTCTGATATAAGAGATACAAGATGATCAAATTCAAAATTTAAAAGATAAAGTGAGAGTTTTTAAAATTTAAAGAATAAAAGATAGGAGATCTTAAAATTTTAACTCTAATTGACAATCTAGACGTAAATTAAGAGTATAGATGAAAAAAATAATTAAGAAAAGAAGAAACAATAAAATAAAATAAGCAGCCATTTGATCCATATCCATAGAAAAAATGGGTGGAATTTTCGTTTTGGCTGGTTTGCGTTCAAACTAGGAGAGCTGAGTACATTTCCGTAGGTATATGGATAAGTCTTCTCATTTTATTTTTCAGATGAAATTACCATTCTACCCCTGTCGAAAAGGTTGGCCGAGTTGGACTTAAAAAAGCTTCCCCCGCGTTTACCGCTTCATCCGCTTCATTTCCCTGGTCCACGTGGCTCTAGACAATTGGTCCGGTGATGGAGTCTCGTCCAACTAGGCGGAACGCTTTTTGTGGGGCCCAGCCAATCACGCGGGGTTGGGGGGAAGGAGGAGTCTCGACTCTCGAACATGCGACGCCATCCGACACCCGACACGTGGCGTGACGGTCACGTGCGCCATCCACTCCGACCTGTCGGAGTGTACAGGTGGACGTATCTGGACTCCTAGGCGGTGCCTAACGACTACATTGCGATCACGCCACGTGGAATTTCAGGTTAGTGGATTGTGGATGTGGGATATAAGTTGGCTTTCACGTCTGGTGAGGTGCTTTTCTGCGTGTTTGTGCCGCCGAATTATGAAGAAGAAAAAATAAAATAAAAAAAGCTTTAACACGAGATTTCCCCTTTCTAGCGTTAAAAAAAAAAAAAAAGAAAACAAACAAAGCAAAACAAAACAAATATATATATATATATATTTATTTATTTTTACTTGTTTTGAAATTTATAAGTGAGAATAGGAAACACATATATATTTTTTTTTGTAAAATTGGTTTTCCCTTTTTTTTTTTTTGTTAATAAACTTGTTAATGTTTTTCACTTCAACAGAAGATGCATACATATTTTCATTCATTTATTTATTTATTTTCGAGGAAAGTAGATGCAAAACATATCTAACCTTGTATACTTCGATGGAAATATTATTTATTTATTCATTTCTCGCAAGTTTTTTCTTATCTTTTAGCTGGCATTATTTGCTAATCTTTGGTAAAACGTCTCGTCTTTGAACGAGAAGAGACTGTTAAATTGTCCTTATACCTACTAGTTATTTGTTTTGATGGAAAATTATACCTACTAAATTATTTGTTTCTTAGCAACGACTTAGCCAATATATAATTTTTGAGCTCATAATATTTTAACACACTTCACAACACTACTCCAATTTGCTTCATTTATAGTAACGATCTTAAAACAGTCAAGAACTATTAATACTAAATTTTATCAAGAAAACAACTCATATTTTCTCGTGACTTGTAAAACTATAACATGACTTTTATTCAACATAATATTGACAACAAAAAGATATTATAATAGTCTGAAATAATTAAACTTCTCGATGTTATGCATATCGAATGCTTAATATATATTATACAATAACAATAAAAAAGGTATTATAGCCATTAAACTTCTCGATATTTTGCTTATCTAATGTTTAATATATATTATACTAAACTTCTCATTACTATATGTTTATGCTACGGGAGAAGTGGGAGGAGTACAATTTTTACACATATATTATATTTATATATATT
Organism: Ficus hirta; assembly: GCA_038430175.1. Lineage (NCBI taxonomy): Eukaryota > Viridiplantae > Streptophyta > Magnoliopsida > Rosales > Moraceae > Ficus > Ficus hirta. Next base: position 6,467,828 of record CM076594.1, on the reverse strand, counting down.
TTTCCGTGAGAAATAACTACATTTATATATTTGAAATAGTTATTCTTGTATTTTTGACTCAACAAAATACCTTAAAAAAAAAAAGAAAAAAAGAAACAAATATTATAAATGTATGAGAATTGGAAACATACATATGGGGTGCGTTGCTTTATTTGACTTGGTAGGGAGTCAAAGGAGAGACAGAAGTGGTTTCCTACAAAGGAACCATTTCTCTTGGCAGAAATATGGGGGGAGTAATTGGATATCATGCACCGGTTGTGGGCGATTATATTTTATATATGGCCCACTACATGTATTTTTACATAAATATATAAATAGGACTGCCATCGGGCATCCTATCTATACGGTATTTATAACTAATTTTGTAATACATTAAATTAATTATGTGATTTTTTTCAAATTTATATTATGTGATAAGGTTCTAAATAAAAATTTATTATGTTATAAAATTGTAATTAAAAAATTATATATAAATTAACTAATTATTATAAAATTTTAAATATAAAGTTATAAATAAGAGATGATATCCAATATCATATACAAAACCTTTCTTATAAATATATATATATATCTTGTTAATTATCTATATATATATATATATATATATTCCCAATAGTATTCTATTTCTTCAAGTTTTATCCAACTTCTATGAGCAGATGATAATGGGTGGAAATTTCTGGTACTTCTCTAAAAGCGATTGTAAAACCCACCACATAATAATGATTTTATAGACCTCATGTGAAAGATTGATAATTACGTGGGGAGAAGAAAAATTATTTTGTGTTCATCAAGCAAATATGATCTAGTGGAGGAATTTTTCTACCAGTTTCAAGATGCCACGCCTCCATATATATTCATATATATATATATATATATATATGCAATTGTTCACTTGGGATTTGACCCAACCTATGTATGTACTAGAACACAAGAAAATTGACTACCATTTTTAAAAAAGAAAATAAAGAAAGGACTAATTCTTTTCCAACTGTTCCCTAGATTTTTATCCCATTCTAGAGTTGTCTAGTTCTTTTGTAACAACTTTTGCCTGGGTAATTCTATCCAACAATTACTAGCTAGTTGATTTGTCCACCATAATCTAACATAGACGCAACCAGTTTGACCTTATTTTTGCTTATATTTTTAGATTTTTTTTTAATAATAATAATAAGTTGTATTTGAATATTATAAACATAAGCCAATAAAGATCTTTTAATAAAGTTAATAAATTCTAATTAAACTCTAGTACAACGTTTATAGTCCTTTTAGATAATTTTTTTAAAAGATAAATAAAAAAAAATGTCAATAGCTATATCTTTTCTGAAAAATTATCCAAACACTCGAGAGAAAACTAAGGCTGTTTTACATAATACATTAATACCTTTTACTTTTCTCGTGATACAGTGGTCTCCTTAATGATCCAAAAGCATATACTTAAATACTTAATTAAATACATTAATTTGATTAGCTTATAGTTAATTGGACAAAGTATATCCATAGGTAGAACATGATGCCAAGACGGCAGCAGCCAGCAAAATAAAGATGATTATAAATGCCTTTTGTGTTGGTGGTATGTTTATGTTCTCATCACCAAATTGCAAGTGGGAAGCAAAGAGCCACATAAAGATCTTCACTATCCTTTCAAACTTGTCACGCTATTTTTTCTAGATTCCTTTTCTGTGTATGGCTTCCCTATGAATATCATCTGAAGACTAAACACCACAAGTTATCTATTAATTAGTTTAATTACACTAATAAGCCTGTTTGACTACAGAGGTTTCTAGAAGTTTTTTTTTTTTTTTACTTCTTGGGTTCTAAAAAAACTGTAACTTCTTAAAATTGCTTTTTTGTGTATATTTTAAAATTTATGTCAGAGTTTTAATAGTAAATTATGAATTTTACTATGACATTTTTATTGCCTATTATAATATATTAGACCCATTTTTAAAAATATGACACATAACACTTACTGAATAGATTATAATTTTTACTTATCTTCTTCAACTGATCAAACGCAAAAACTCTATTAAACAAGTCCTAATAACAAAAATGAATGACAGAACCAAAAAAATACTATGTTTCTGCATTAAAATATGTTTCTTTATGAGCGCTTAACTAATTAGAAACTTATCATATAATTAGTATAACTTCAGGACTTTTTTTTTTTAATAAAAAAACTTGGAAAAGTTCAGATTTCGTATAAAGCTACCCCACTGCATATATAGTACGTAGTTGAGACAGACAGAAAGTAGCTTGTGTTATGTTAAGGAAGGGAAAGTAGAATAATATAAGACCAATTTGCCTCCCTAATCTTAGTTAAAGGTCAGCGTTTTACAACTTTAAATAAATATATATCTATATAAACTTTCAATATATTAATTTATATATATATATATTATATTTATCTATATAAACTTTGTGTTTGTTGAAGAGGATAGACATTACATTTCATGCGAGGGCTTGTCGGTATTTTGCTTCCTTATTGCGAGTCAAGTCATGAAACGTCGTTTTTGAAAAATCTCGTAGGGACTCCAACAAATCTTCTCACAGATTTATTTAATTATTATGAGGAGCGGCCTATAGCTTACTCGTGATCATGCTTATCATTTCATCCTCGTCACCTTTACCACTTTTGTCGTTTAAATTTAGTGTCAATTCCATTTTTTAGTTCCCGAATTATATTTCATATCTTATTTTGATACACGACTTTTAAAACATCATAAAACGAGTTTTTGATCTATCAATTTATTTTAATTTAATTTTTTTGTCTATCACGACTACAAAAATCTCAAGGAAAAAAAAATACATGAATTTTTATTCTAACAAATGTAAAACTACAAAATTAAATTATACTAAACGGCAGATGATTCCCAAACTTCTTTTTCTAATCAGATTTGAACAATTAAGTGGAGGGAAAGACTAATTTGAGACGTCTTCATGGATTCGGGACTCAATGAGCTTAAAATGGAATCTACCCCATAAAATTTATCTTGTTTATTATTATTATTATTATTAAATTTTTTTTTTTGGGTTGGATTTTCTTGTTGGAGGGCAACCGTGGGAATCTTTCAAAAATCAATTCAAAATCTTTTACGATCATAATAAGGAGCTAAATCTAAAGTTAATGACAGCCTTTTTGCATGATTAGAACTATGAAAATTACAGTGTCTTTCTTTACCTAAAAACTTGAGCAAATGGGGATTAATTTGCGTGAGACAATGCAATTTTGTGTAATGAGTTTGGAGAGGAAGTTGATTCTATGTGGGCAGCCATGGCTCCTATAAGGGAGGCATTAATGGGACCTCAAATATTTTGCCGTGAATGTTGTTCGGTTTGCCTCATTCGAGGATGTGGGAGATTATTGGTCTCATTGGGTTCTTCCTTTTTTTTTTTTTTTTTTTTTTTCCCTGTCTTTTTTCTTGCTTACATAATTTTATTCATTTCTAGATAGCGAAGAATCAGCACTTCATTTCTAGATGATTGATGGCGTGGCCTAAATTTCGTGCAAAGCAACAATCACCCAAGAAATAAAAATAATAATAATAAATGAAAAAAGACATCATGCCGTGTACTTTTTTTGACACGTGGTGGGTATGGTACTTGGCGCGGGGAAGAGAACGAACCATTGAGAAACCAGGTAAAAAAGAAGGATTTGAAAAAAAATCTACGCGTATAATAAGAGCGTTTCTGTTCAATTCCGTATAGAGTTGACTCCACAAATTTACAAATTGACAAGTCCCATAGGAAAAATGTAAATAGGGGACCTCTTTTTTTTCTTTTCTTTTCTTTTAGGGCCAACTCTGTTCAAAGTCAGTAATTTTTATACAACGATTAATGAAGAATAATGGTAAAGATCACGAATTCTCTGTCAACTTTTTGTACTAAATCTGTAAACTTTATGTACTAAATAATTTGGTGAAAAATTGTCATTTTTCAAATTGAACCTCTGGTATAATTTTAGTGAAATTGGCCATAAAAGGTATAAGCAGAATGGGACCTATGACAATGGACAACCGATGCATCACTGTAAAATGGATTTCCGTGTGGTTCATGCTCAAAAGCTACTTACACAAAGTACTAACATTAAAAGCCTAAACTATAGGAACTTTAATACAATGGACCTGTATATAGCAACTAATGTTGACCGAGCTTGATTGGTGGGATTGTGATCTGGCAATGCGGACAAAGTAGGAATAAGATTGAGATATAATACTGGGGGGCACTGCTAGATAATAAAAGACGTGTCACACGAACTAGGGTCCACGTTTAATTAGTGATGATATTTAATATCGGTGGTATCTCAAGTGTTTTTCAGGACAAAGAGAAACTTTTTTTTTTTTTTTTTTGTTTTTGTTTTTTGAAGGAGCATATTCTCATATAGCTGTATGCAGCTAAAGCGTGTACACGGCGCGAGATTGAAAAGTGCATACTACCTTCAGTATATTGTATTTTCCTATTCGTTCTGCTGGGAACACTAGTTTTACAAATATGATAATGCCATACGGTTCAAGAAGCATCCTTCCTAAACCTAGAATAGATCTAAGCAGTATGGCGTAGAAACTCAACTCGGCGGAGAAGAGCCTCGATCTCCGCTCATTGAAGAAGAGTCGAAAAGTCCTCGATCTTGCCGGCCCGAGACTGCTAGTAGTCGATGTAACTGAGAAGAAAGGAGAAAGGGAAGTTGAGCGAAAGGCAATAAGGATTTAAAATAGAAATGTCGTGTTTGCGCATTACTGTATTAGTCCTCGCATTTAGATCCCTGTACTTTTTTTTTTTTTTGGTGTCACATTTAAGATTTCAACGTTACAATTTTAAATCATGTCAGTCCTGTTTAATAATTTTCTAAAAAGTTATCTTGTGCTTTGCACACGCACCCTTTGCATTACCAATTTCCTTTTTCTATTGCAATTCAACTCATTTCCATAGTTAAGACACACTAGCGAACTTCTAGTCCGTGTCCACCATTTTGTTTAAGAGGCAAGTAGTGAAATCATTAGTGTACTCTACTGAGAAAACTATACACATCACATATTCCGCTTCTCCTTGTTCCTGTTATCTGAAAAATGTTTATAGACACCATCCGATATTAAACACTATTATTCATAAAAAATCGTCTCATCTGTAAATTTCAAATCATAAGATCCACATTTTATTTGTTGATGGTGTTTAACACCACCGATATTTTTTTGACATTGTTTGTTTGATCTTTCCACTTTTCTAATTAAAAGACCATCAAATTGCTAGAGTCATTCTTTTTTTTTTTTAAATCACACTCATGCACGTGGAGTTTAATGGTATCAAGGTAAGAATTGTGCCGGATGTGGTTCATGTGAACATTTATTTATTTTTTTCTTAATAAGCATTTTTCAATGCAATGATAAATTCTTATGATGAAAATAATACTAGAATTTGACTTTTGGACAACGTAACTATTATCAAATGTGATGCCATATTTAATTTAATATGAAATTTGGCATAATGCTATATTTGCACCAAATATAGCATTAGCAGCAAGTATGTCATGTTTAATGGTATCAAGGTAAGAATAGTGCCGGATGTGATTCATGTGAACGTTTCCTTTTTTCTTAAAAAACATTTTCGAGGCAATGTTAAATTCCTATGATGATAGTAACTAGTAAGACTCAAATTTAACTTTTGGACAACATAATTATTCACGAATGTGATATCATATTTAATTTTATATAAAAATTTGGCATATTGCTATATTTGCACCAAATATAGCGTCAGCATCAAGTATATCATACGCCCCGAAAATTGAAATTTTCATTTCTTATTGATTGAAGTGTTGATTTTCATTTAACATTATCATTCTTTATTTGTTTCCTAAATATTACAATGTTTTTTTTTCCCCCCTAAAACTTTCCAAATCTTAGAAATTTCTGAGAAAAAGTAGATATTATGACTGAACTAGTGTTGTGTGCATTGAATCATAGAATGGAATGAAATGTCAAATAAATATATATATATATATATATATATTTTGCCCCCCAACTATCGCCCTGGTATTAATTGAAACGCCCAGACCCCAGAGTGCATAGGCAAAGCAACTAAGCAAGAGATAACTTGAGAAGAAAATTTTTTATGAAAATTGGGAAAGGATTTAGGTGCTACAAAATGGATACTGGATAGGACGAGATTAAATGCTACGAAAAGGAAAAAAAAAAAAAAAAATGGCACAGGAACCTTTAATGTTACACACGAGTATAGGGTTAGAGACCAATAGTGAAAATAAATTTTTTTTTTTTTTTAATCCATCAGAAGTGGTATTGATTAGAATCTCTCTCTATTTTGATGTACACCAGTGTCTTTGGTAGGGTTGTTCGAAGAACCCGAAAAACCAAACGAAACCGCCTGAAAAATCATCTTTTGCTGAACCGAAATATCCTATATTTGTTTCCTTGTAATTGCATAATCATACATTACGCTCTAAATATTTCACTCTAAATCAAAAAACATATCAGAGCCACACCCCCACCTCCGTCCTCACTTCTGACTCTCCTACTTCCTTGAAAAAAAAAAAAAAAAAAAAACACCACCGCGACCGCTTCATCGAGCTCTACTTACAGTGCCCACACAACCATCGCCACCTCTATTCCCTCGCTAACAGAACCAGTCATAAGATGCCTGTTGTTTTGTTGTGTTTGGGCCTTCACATAACTTTGTTTTGTTGTGTTTGGGCCTTCACATAACTTTACTCTCTGAACTACCACATCATGGGATAAAGTCCATGTTTGTTTCACATCTCTATTTTTCCAAAAGAAAAAATAATAATAATAATAACAAAACGTTTTCTCAAATTTTTTTCTTCATTTTTCTCATTTTAAAAAAAGAAAATTATATCATTTTCAAATTTTATACAATATAATATCCTTTAAAATTTTCAAATTTTATACAATATAATATCCTTTAAAATTTTCACCCCCTTTGAAAATAGACACACAATCCAAACAGAGTCTAACTTTTAACTTTTTTTCCCCCAAGGGACGCACTGTACTAGAGTTTTACATTTTCATTATTCTGAGGGAGTCTTTATGTAGTTCTAAGGGCTTTTCTCTAATTTCACCTTCAGTTTTGCTAGAAGATTTTGATTAAAGTTCAAAATCAACTCCATAACCAAATAACCAAACAGACCCAAAGGTCTAAAAGCAGAGACAAGTCGGGGAAAGATCTAAGGAGGTGCTAAATGTTCAACAAATAAACGACTTCAGAAAGCAAAACCCCGTCAACAGGAAAACATCTCATACCCTGAAAACCATTTATATTGAATTACCGTCGAAGTCGCAACATGAACAAAAATGTATTGAACTGCAAATAAAAACCCAAGCGAACGAAATCATCAAACTCCTAAGGAAAATAAAGCAACTAACACAATACTTAGTCAAACAAACTGAAACCCATATCGTCATCGGATTCCTCAGCCGGCTCTTCCTTCTTCTCTTCCTCCTTGGCAGCAGCAGGGGCAGCAGCAGCACCAGCATCAGCAACTGGGGCAGCAGCGACGGCAAACTTGCTAGGATCCTGCATTGCACACCAACAAACCAAATCAATATGTGAAGACGATGACCAAGAGAAAATTAGTAACCATCAAGTCATGGTAAAGACGAGCACTTCACCTTGAGGTACTCCTTAACTTCCTCAGCTTGTGGGTAGGTGTACTCAGTAGCAACAGCAACAGCAAGGACGTTCTTGTAGGCATTGGTGAACAAGTGGGGTGCAGCAGCAAGGGTCGGGTACGAGATGGCCAATGCCAATGAGGTGACCAAAGACACACCAGCAGCAAACTTCTCAACAAGGTCATCCTCGGTCAGGTCAAGCACCTCTGGGCTAAAAACGGAACCGTTGTCGTAAACCGTGAGGACGATAAGACCATATGAGAAGGGCCTGATGCCAAGCTTGGAAAGGAGGGCAGCCTCAGAAGATCCGACCTTGTCACCCTTCTTGATGAGCTCAACGGGGGTGATAATTTCAACTGTACCCTTGTTAATCTTGGTGGGAATGTTAAGCACCTGAAATATAACAAACGTAAGAAATACTGAAAAACCAAGCACAGATATAAAAATAAAAATAAAATAAAGCTGGATTTTGATGGAATACAACAGACCTGGAAGAAAGATGTCTGGGAAGGATCGAGCCCAGTGTTGCCAGGGGGGACGATGACATCAATTGGGGCAACCAAACCAACACGAGCAGGGGCTCCAACCTATCAAATTCAAAAGATTCAGGTTACTTAAATTGCACGAAACTAAAGTAAAACCAGATAAAAGCATTGTGGGATTGTACAGAATAAAATATTTCATTGTTTTCAAAGATTAAATCGTTTAAGAAAACTTGCTACATCAAGCGTAAAAATTTTCCATATTAATAGTTTCAACGGAAAATTTATTACTTTTGCACAATAATTAATCAATTTAAACAAAAAAAAAAAGGAAACATTTCAATTTCGCCAAGGTTAGTAATGGCAATTACACGAGAGCCGGAAATTATTCTAAAAAAGAAAAACAATGGTAACATTTCTATTCCACCTATATGTCACAGCCGGAAATTAATCCTAATAACTAAAAATCTTACTTTTCACTAAAAGAATCAATCTAAATATAAAAATGAATGGTAATATTCAAAAAATGAGAAACAAATAAAAAAAATCACCTTGTACTTGGCAACCTCCTCACTGACTTCCTTCAAATCACCCTTGGTGAAAATCAGACCAACGTTACCCTACAACGAAAGAAACAAAAATTAGGAAAAAAAAACAACAATTCCAAACAAAACTAACAGAACAGATCGAAAAATTGCCAAAAAAAAATGATAACAATAAATTAAAAAAAAAAGTACGTACGACAAGGAGAGGGATGAGATTGAGGAAGGCCTTGTTGCCGGTGTTGTCGGAGTGGATACGGATGGAGCGCTTCATCATGGTGTTCTTGCCCATGAGGACGATGGAATCACCACGGAGACCCTTCCTGATGTTCTGTAGCTGGTTGGATCCGACATTGTCGGCGGCGACGATCAGCACCTGCGTGTACTCGTCCAGGAGCTGGCAGAGCTTCGCGTCGTACGCGATCTTCTTGTCGGCCTTCGATAGCTTACCCATGTTCGATTAGGGTGGGGGATTAAGAGAGAGAAATTAGAGAGAGAGAGAGAGAGACTGGAAAAAGGGCAAAATCGAGGGCCAAGACGAAGCTTGGGGAGCTAGGTCAAGGCGGACAGCAGAACAGCGCCGTCTCTTTAACCTCTGTTGTCTGTGGGAAATGGAGGTTTAAGGAAAAGGAAGAAACCCTAGGAGGATGCTAAAAGGAGTCCGGTGAAAGACGGGCATTGCAAACGGGTTGGGTTTATATATGGTCAGTGTTGGACGTGAATGTTTCTGAAAACCTAGATCGGACGGTTGAGGGTTGTCTATGTTTTTGGGTTTCGGATCTCAACCCTATATCGGACGGTTGTCCTTGTTTTTTGGTATTGGGCCTTGTTTGCGGTTTCTTTTGGGCTTGCATTGCATATAGGAAGAGACAAGAGGCCCTTCGCTGTTCTTTGTTCACTTTTTAGGGGGCAGTTTGGAATCATCATCATTGTTGATTTTTAAAACTCATTTTTACATTTCACATTATCTCTTTTAAATTTTTATAAAATTCAAATTTTAAAATTCAATTCATTTACTAATTCAAGTAAAAATGAGATGATTATTGTGTTAACATACTCAAAACGACGATATGATCGAAACAAAATCTATCTTGTATGTTTTTTTTTTTTTCAATCCATTTCAAATCACATTTCCTATTCAATCCTTTCAATCTACAAAACTCCAACTCCGACCATTGTTCCAAACGAGCCATTGGAAAATTGTGAAAATAACATTTTAAATAGATGTATTTGTGAATTTTTTTTTTGCCCTCCTTTAATGTTTAGTTAGATTTTTAACACTCTCCATTTATCTAATTGGTTATCAAAAAAATGAAGCTATTATGAATAGGAAAAAGATACAGAAATGTGCTTTCTGAAGGGTAATTCTACAAGTCACATTTCATTGGCACTAGTTTACTGATTTTTTATTTTTTTAAATGGTGATTTGTAGGATTGCCACTTAAAAAATCGTATTTATGAATCATTTCCTCAACTATAATAGCTTTAATATTTTTTTTTTCACCTCCAATAATAAAGTTTAGAAGGTCAAAAAACCAAACAAAGAAAAAGGGCCCAAAAAAAATGTCAATGTCAATTTAAAAAGGCTGATTTCACCTCTCTCTTTCTTTTTTTTTTTTTTTTTTTTTGTTTTCAATTATAACCTTAAAATTTTTTTTTTGGGGTTAAATTTTCTTGCACGTCCGACGTTTCTTCTCATCATTTATCATTTAATACAAGAGCAAATTGTTCAAGCCGATATACCTTCTTTTTTTTTTTTTTTTTTTTTTTTTTTTTTGCTAACATTGAGCTGATATGCTTTGATGACATGTCGTTCCTATCTGCTTAAATGGGAAGAAACGACGGTCGTCTCATCGACAACTGACAGTAAAACATTTGGCATCAAACGAAATGTCGTCTACGATGCTTGAACGGCAGCAGCTAATGTCAAATGGAAGTAGAGAGCATACAATTCGATACCCACCCATTTCGTTCGTCAATGAGACGGGGGGGGGCTTCATAAATTGGACGACAACAAAGTTTCAAATAACAAACGACAGTCGTTTATGCTGACAAACGACAGCAACTTTCATGTTATTATTATTTTTTTGTTGAACGACAGCAAAATATTCAAACGAAAAAAAAAATACTCGTTTTAAATGAACACAAGCCAACATGTTTTATTTTTCGGAGTTGAACGACAAATAAGTTTCAAAGAGAAAACGACAAATGTAAAGAACGACAAGACATGTACATGTCATTTTAGATATTATCATTTATATAATGACCATTTTTGCGGTCTTTTACAATTATTCCGGCCGAAGCTTCCGTAAACAACAAGAAACCGTTTTTTAAGTACATAATAATGAACGACAACAAAGTTTCAAATAACAAAGGTTGCCACTTTTGTTAACAAACGACAACAAAATATTTGAGTGACAGCATACATATTGTACTTCACATTAAACGAGCTCAACGCGTGAGAGACAGCAAAACATTTAAACGACAGAATAAATGTTTTTAGAATTATGAATTAGTACCCCTTTAACTCTCTCGGTTAGATTGGAAAGATAGTAATTCTTTTACATTTTCGATTCGTTAAAACTTAAAAATCTTCTATTTTTTTGTATGTTTTATGAAATTAATTTAGAGGAAATTCTTTTTCTAAAAATCAACAAAATTTATAACTAATTTTTGAAAAACAATCAACTTCAACTAAGTGAACCAAACATAGGCTTACTCTACAAACGACCTGTCGTTCCCTCCCTCCCTCTCTCTTTCTCTCTCTCTCTCGTCTCCGTCTTTTCTTGACATGGCACAAGCTAATTGGACGAACATACTAGCATTGGAGGGGTGCATTCTATTCGCCTGTCGGTTTAGCAGGGGATTCCACCGTCAACACCCACCAACAAACGACCAAATTTTAGTTTCATCTCTCCTCCGACAACCATTTTTTAACAGCTGACGAGGAGGCTCTTCCAAGTTCCGACAACAAAATCCCCCGAACATGGCCTCCCCCTACCGAGATCGGACGGCGGAGTTCCGATCACTCTCCCAGACTCTTAAAAAGATCGGAGGAATCACAGCCGTTAATCAACCCGAGAACTCCCCATCTCCTTCCAAGCCTTCTCCCACCGCATCCTCGAGATCCGAATTCAACAAGAAGGCCTCCCGGATCGGGTTGGGTATCCATGAAACCTCTCAGAAGATCTCCAGGCTCGCTCAATGTATATATATATACATATATCTCCTCTTACCCTTTTGCTTATATTTATATAGATATATATATATATATATATATATATTTGATTGGGAATATGTTTAACTCTGTTGCGTTGCTGAGAAAATGTTGGAATATATACATGTATACAAGATTGAGGATTGAATATTTTTTATAGGATTCAGCCTCTTTTTAGTATTTTAGAGCAAGTTCCATAAGAAAAGAGAGCCGCTTTGTTTTTAGAATGTGGAAACAATTTATGGGTTATTTAGTTATTTTATTTTTTTTGTTTCGATATATCATGGAATTTATTTGCGTAATATAAGACAATTAACAATTGGGTTTTTTTTTTAATTTTTAGTTTAATTTCGATTTTTGCTCAAAGTTCAATGTTGCTCCCTTTGCATATTTTAGTTGGATTTTACACTTTGTTCGGAGCAGGTCGGATTAAGAAAAGTACGATAATTTAACATAATTTGCGGTAGAGTATTTTTCCATTCCCTAGCTAAAAATTCTTTATTTATTTATTTAGTTTTCTTTGTTAAGGCCAGTCTTTGATTTTATATAAGCATTGTTGCAACTGGATCTGGAAGCAGTTGAGATTTCAATCACTGAATAATGTTTTGCTGATCTCTGGGCTTTGCCTTTGTTTTTTTGGTGTTAATAAGCAGTGGCAAAAAGGTCGTCGATGTTCGATGATCCGATCATGGAGATACAAGAGTTAACTGTCTTGATAAAGAATGATATAACAACGCTCAATGTAGCTCTCACGGATTTGCAGACCATTCAAAACATGGAGATAGCCGATGGCATTTACTCTGAGGACAAAGTTGTTCACTCCACGGCTGTTTGCGATGACTTGAAGAGCAGGCTTATGGGGGCTACTAAAGAGCTTCAAGATGTGTTGACTGCTAGAACGGAAGTCAGTGCTAACTTGATTTGCGAATCGTTTACTGATTAAAGTTGGAGTTCCGTTCCGTTTTATAAGTATCTTTTGTGTCTATTGTCATCCTGCAGAATATCAAAGCTCATGAGAACAGGAAGCAGATATTTTCCACAAATGCTTCTAGAGAAAATCCTTTCAGGAATCAGGCCAAAACTTTGAATGAGCCGCTCCCTTGGTCAAGTTCATCCAATGCTCCTGGCAATTCACAGCCATCAGCGTAAGTACTTTTTTTTTGAAACCTTAGGAACTTATACATAGTAAGCAACTACAAAGTTTTCCCGCAGCGTAATTTTGCTCTTACATTTCTCTCTTTATGACGAATCATTAATGGACATTGTTTCTGAGTGTTTATTGGGCCATAACCAAGTTAACTACATGATTATATCTTTGTTTCTGGAATGGCAGGCCTTCTTCTGTTCTATTTCTGGTATATGATTCATCTCTTTCTCTCTCTCGACAGATTGCCGTCTAATGGAGTTCAAGTTGGCAACCAACTGAGGTACGTTAATGATCGAAGATATACAATTTTTCTTCATCCCTGCTTTTGGCAATTTCCCATGTCAATGCTGAGCTACTTCTGTCGACATTATTGTCTCTGTTATCGTCATTCAACTTCTGTATATGTATCTAGGAAGTAAATATCGACAATTTAACAATGTTGCATCGTATAATCATTAATATAGATTCTCGACAAAGATAACTAAATGGAAAAATATAGTTCTGTGAAATATCGACATTTTAGAGAAGTAATCTACATGTGTTTTAATTCTTACCACCATCAACACTGATGTCGAATGCCGACATTATCCAACAATATTCCATGCATTCAAAAATAGTGATACTTCTGTCCATACCAATCTTTCGTTCTTGGCATGTACCAATGCAATAGCGCTTTGTGTGAATGTCTCTAATTCCAAACATTAAGTTGCTGTCAGCTCTATCTTGCTTGAAATCAGTTGCTTTTATGTTTTAATACTACATATACTCGGAAGATTAGATTTTTTGGATGGTAATTAGCTGCTTTTAAAATTTTCTCAATTCAGACGAAGATTAGCCGTGGACAACCCTCCATCGCAGCAGATGGAAATGTCCATGCTACAGCAGGTGGTTCCAAGGCAAGAGAATTACGCGCAAAGCAGGGCAGTTGCTCTTCACAATGTGGAATCTACAATCTCGGAACTAAGTGGGATCTTTACACATTTGGCTACCATGGTCGCGCAACAAGGAGAGCTAGCTATCAGGTTTGCTCTTTTTGCTCAAATACGCAATGAATCTTATGATCGTGTTAGATTTGGAAAATATTCCGTTCAAACCTCGAGAAATCGTGGACAACTGACAGAGCTTGTTATGTGAGCAGGATTGATGATAACATGGACGAGTCATTGGCGAATGTTGAGGGTGCACATAGTGCTCTACTGAGGTATCTCAGCCAAATATCATCAAATAGGTGGCTTATGATCAAAATATTCGCCATTTTAATTCTTTTCTTGATTGTATTCATCGTCTTTGTGGCTTAAACTTCAATATTGAAACCCGGCGATAGAATTTCTTGCAACAAAACATGTCCATCTGTAATTGCTTTTTAGGTATAGGACCACCGTCATTATAAGGAGTAATTTTGGGCTCCCTTGTGTCATCCACCATTTGTCTTCTTTTGACCCTAGCTCGTAGAAGCTATAGAAATTTAAAGGAGTACTTTCGTAAATATCGATATAAAATGTTCTGTACGCATAAGCTGATGTCTTGTCTATATGCATTTTGGAATTTATGTTGTCTGCTTGACATATTGAATGAATTTCTTCAATATTTTCCTTCTTCTTCCCTCCCTTTTTTTTTTTTTTTTTTTTTTTTTAATAATAAAAGGAACTTAATATGACAAAACAGTTTCATGATGCATTATGCAACTAAATTCTAACTTTTTAGGGGTCAAAAAGTTGGGAGAAAACAGTAACTTTAGTTTCTCAAGTTTTTTTTTTTTTTTTTTTTTTTTTTTTTTTTTTTTTAATACATTTACTTGTAATGTTTATGATGCGTTTTAAAGGAACATTTTTCCCCCCCTCCTCTCTCCTGGCTAAGAATTAGAGATACAGACAGGAAACAACTTTTGTTTACCTTGCGCGTTTGCAAGCCAAACATGTTTCGTTAAAGGTTTAGTGGCTATTTGGATCATGTCTAGAGACTTTTTGGGTACCATTTAAAAAGTTATCTACAATATATTTATTTTTCAAACCTATTATTCAAATAAACCATAAGCTATTAAGGTTCCGTTTGGTGAAACGGTTTGAGTTGAAATTTTTAAGTTTGAGTTGATTGACTTTTAAAAAATTAATTATAATTTTTATTAATTTTTTTAAAAAAAATAAAAACTAAGATGAAAAAATACAGTTTAGTCTGAGTTAAACTAACTCACCAAACAAGACTTTGGTTTATGAAATGCTGTAAATCCAAACATCCTCAAACGTCTTAAAAATAGATTTGTAAACTCTCTTTAAAGGATCTTTAGACGACTTTTGGACTATCCCATTGGTCTGCAAACCCCAGTTTAATCATTAATCTAATATTAATAGTGCCCGGGTTAATAATTCCAAAAAGCAACTCTTGCTTATTATACCAAAAAAGGACTGTTTTCACCTCCCCGGCAAGAGATCAATTTCACTGTGCAATTGACATTGATGTCAATGTCATTTTTTTCATGATAATTATACTTGTCAAAATAATTATAAAATAATAATAATAATAATAATAATGACAGTGATATGTACAACAGAAGAGGCGTACGTGGCATTCATTCCTGAGTCACCATATCACATAGTCGTGTGCTTGGTGTCTGGTCGCTTGTTTATCGTTTGAGACCAACTTTTTAAAAGATTTCTACACGAGAATCTGAAAAAATATTTTATCAGTAGAGATGTGTATTTTAGTTGTCTAATCTGTATTTGTATTCATTGTATATTGTTCTATGATTTTAACTAGATTTTATAGTAAAAAACGTACACGTGACAAACATAACTTAACAATAAATTACATCTTCGTAAAAATTTAAGTTCAATCCCCTACTCTAACTTCAAAAATAATAACATTAATAAACAATTAAACGCATACTATTGATACGGGATCACTTTATAAAAAAAACCAAACTTTTTAATATGATGTTTTTATTTTAATCATCAAATTTGTATAAAAAATGATCTTCGGTATATTTTGTATTTTGAAGTGATTTTTACATGATTCAACAATTACAGATATATACTATTAATATGAGCATATCCTATTTTTTAATGTGATGATTGTAATTAAACTATCTTGTAAAATTGTGTGTGTTTATTTAGTGTATACCAAAAAAAAAAATTAAATGGAATATCTCTATCCTTTAAAATCGTCAACAGGGTTATGTTCCTCTGACGTGACCTTTAAAGAGCGAAAGAAAAAAAAAAAAAAATCATCAAGTTTCAATGAATTTTACTCACGTTTGAAGGTGGAAACTTGGTTAAGGGGGAACAAATTAATGTAAACAAATATATCTAAAGACCTAAAATGCAATTATGTAGATATATAGTACAATTGGCTTTATGATCTGTTTAGTACTTGTTCCCTTCTTTATTGATGTAGATTTATGATATAGCAGTGCACTTGTTGTTCTTCCCTTCTTTAATAAGATTCATAGCCCTTTATTATAACCTACGGACTCTAGTTTGGTGTCCTTTTCTTGGTGCTGAAAGTTGAATCTTTTTCGGAATAAATTTTTGGAAAAATAAAAACAAAAATAAAAATATGAGAACACATGTGTTTGCATTAATAATGCTTGTCAATTGTGCGAGACGAAAAAGAAAATCAGCTAGAAAGTTGGACGCAAAAGCTAATTACAGTTTAATACGGAAAAAAGACCAACTTTTCTTTCCAAGATGTGGATTTACAATCCATTTTCGTGACAAAGGGAGACTCTAATGAAAAAGATTAAAAGATAAATCTTCGATTCTGATCTTTTTATTTGTTTTCCTTGTAAAGTATATATTCGTTGGGTGGATTTTTCTAAGAGGTCGATTTCATGCGGGAAATAATCCCTTCTCAAGATTGCACATCTGACATACCGGAAGATTTGAACATCGTTATATATGGATCAAAAATTGAAAGTTATCCTTGATATTATGTTAAACACTTACACACATCGATATCTGATGCACAAGATCTCGTAGGAAATTTAAAATATATATATATATATATATCATTGAGCATATCATGATATATCCATATAGACCGAGGATCAAAAACTCGAGACTTGACCTCAAATTCCTAGTCAAAATGACGATGCGTGTCACTATTCTAAAAGGAATATCACGGAATTTCTTTTATGATTTTTAGTAATTAAATTATTTAATATTCCCATTTGTAATTATCTGATAATGTGGATCAATAGAAACGGACTCAAAATATCTTTTTGATTTATCACTCTCTTTATAAAACAGAGAGGCTGAGAATCACATTATCTACGCTTATACTAAAATCTTCTACTCTTTGTTGTTTTTCCGACTAGCGCGGAGTGCCTTTCGCCGGAAAACCCTCGGTGGTCGCTGCGAACCTCGACAGAGAACAATAGAGAACGTGATTCTATTCCAAGGATTTCCAATGTCTAATGCAGATCTTAACTCAAAGCTCTTTTCTCTCATTTGATCCGTATAATTGAATCTCCAAACCCTTTGGGAAAGAAAGTTCCAAAATAAGTATATATGTATGTGTATATATATATATATATACATATACCCCTGTAGTTTATGCATGGCATGTCCTAGTAGTGTTCTTTGGGCATATTTCTTAGGGTTTAAACCTAGAAAGATGGTTTTGTTTGAGACTTGGATTTTATTTTTGTTTTCTCTAATTATAAGATTGAAAGTTTGGAACTTTCTTCCTTTAACTTGGTGGTAGCATATAAATATGGCCCGACCTCAATGGAAAGTTGGGTCGAAAAAATGCAGAATTGAAACACTCGTGACGTTTATCTTTCATAGGCCTTGTGTGGTAAATTTTGTCCCCCCTGTTTCTTAAAGTTGCAGCACTCTTGGTACAAGTTTTCTTCTTTTTCCACCCAAAAATTTTCTAGTTAGTGGTTTGCAATTTCTTTTTTTTTTTTTTAAGCAAAAAATAAAAAATAAAAATCTCAAAGAATTTCCATAGAAATTATTTTTATTTTTGTTGCCGTTCTCCTTTCATTTCTACTAACCTCCTTTAATGGGAAATTGTAGTAAGTAGAATTTTTTACAAAAATAATTAAAGTAAATAACAATATTTAAAATAATTGATGTAAATAAAAGATTTACCAGGTAAATAAAAAATTTTACTAGATAAATAATATAAATAAATCATTTGCTTGATAATTTTATCATTTATTGTTATTTATTTTAAATATTTTTATAACAAACTATTTTCTTTAATTATTTTCTGAAAACTGTTATTTACTTCTTTCTCCCTTATTTTATATCGAAAAAGTTCCTTTCTTGTTAACCGTTTTGCTGAAGTGTAAATCGTGACCAAAAAAAAAAAAAAAAGTGCAAGATGGATCATATAACCTAAAGCAAATACAGAGGAAAATGAATTCCAATTTGAACTCAATAGAGGACAAGAAAAAAGAAAAATAATAAACGGATATACAAAGCTCACTAATGGCAGACAAAACTCCAAAATTCAAGTCCATAATTCCATGATAGAACGGGCAGGTAGTGGAAGGTGTCCATTGAAAAGACTTAAGTATACCAAAACCGTGGAATTCCTCACTATATAAAATATACATATATATATATATATATATTTGTGTGTGTGTATATAAACACACACACCACACACACGCACACGTCCACACCAAGGAGACTAATAAAGAGTCACAACCATGCAATTGTTGGCCCTATAACGTTCCTTATCGGCAGACATAGGAGGGATTAATTCTTGACACATTGTTGAGTGAGTCAAGAGGGCTAAGAAGAAGTTGGCCTGCAGGCACTAAACATTATAAGAAGCTGTTTGTAATGGACTTTTTCTGAGTGGGGGATTCTGATCATCATCATCATCATCATGATACTTGATGGGAGATAATGAATTCTATTATATCACAAAATTTCGTTATATGTATATATATATATATATATATATCATTTTGATGGCATATATACAATGTTTTTGGTTTTGTGTTTCAATATCTTCTAGATTTGATGTAACGTTTCCTTGATTTGGGTTCTAAGTTCTGACATAAGTTGACGTGTTTTATCAATTTCTTTGAATCTTTAATACTAATTAAAATACGTGATAAGTGAACCCGGTGCAAGTGTTTAACGTTGTGTTTGATAGTAATGAAAAGTGGGAGAAAAGAAGAGAGTTAATTAAGAGGTATTTTTTAATGGAAAATGAAATTACTGCTAAATGTTTAGTAGGATAGAAATGTGGAGAGTCTTTTTTATATCTACAAGAAAAGTATAGAGATTTTTGGAGAGAAAATTTATTACAACTTGTGTGAATAGTCAAATTAATGTTTTGTCCTCATTTTAAAACTAAGATGATTATTTAATCAACCAATTAGTCATTTACTTTCTACCATACGAAATAAGACAAGAAAAATAACTTCTTTTTTTTTTTTTGGCTAATGAAGGAAAAATCGGTTACCTTCTCTCATTAACATTTTCTTTTCCATCCCTAAAAAGAAAAAAATAAAAAACATTTTCTTTTCCTTACATGTTTTCTCTCCCTCCTATTTTGTCTTACAATAAGTCAAAGGTTGTACTGTTTTTATTTATCAATATCAGTATGAAAACTAGCTTGTTATGCGAGTTATTGAAAAGAGATAAGAATTTGAATCTCTTAAGCGCATCTTTAATGTTGTGCGGAACTAATATACCAAAGTTAAATTTTAGCTTTTGAATAGCAAAATCATTATTCAATGTAGATATTATTTCTGACGATAAATTAGACATAATATTTCGTACTAGATATCACGATTTAGCATTTATTTTTATTAGTTGACGTATTGGTTTTTTATTTAGTCATAGTACCATTATTTTTAAAATTAAAGATTTATTTTTTTACGAGTTTAATTCAAGTATAAGAGTTATGGGAAAAAAAAAAAAATCGATCGGATTAAAGGTAGCATTATGTGTTCATTCTTAATTGTTTTTTTTTTTTTCCACATCAAATTAATATAGTGTTCGTCTTGATCTAGACATTATCATTAGAGATGGAATAAGATTATCCAATTAAAATCTTTGAATGTGTTTTGGCTAGCTGTAAATGACTCTGTCTCAAGATAACTAACTAGAATTTTTTGTTTTTAGTGTTAGAAAGCCCTTTGCTTCCTTACAAATTAAAAAAAAAAAAAAGTTTCTTATTTTAATTATTTTCCAAAAAAATTAACTACATTTTCATGAGAACCAAAGGCACCCTTGATCTCCCCCTGAAAAAGGGGGAACCAAGGGGGAAAAAAAGTCAAGTCAATTTTTTTAGGGGAAAATCTAGTCATTATTTTGATGACATTGGTTGTCAATTATAACAACAATACTCCCTTTTTTTTTTTTGGGGTAATTTTTAGAGAGAGATGGAACCCAACGGCAATATTATTGAGTTTCCTAACAACCATAGAGCAAAAAAAAAAAAAAAAAAAAAAGCCCTAATGACAAAGGTTAATTATACGTAGCACAAAAGATTAATATTTGGTACCGGCTATAATACACAATATGAACATAATTGAAGCAAAATCTTTTTGTCCATTAGGAAAAAAAAAGAAAAAAAAAAAAGAAAAGGGCAAATATTCCAAAGTTGAAGAACAAGCATTCTCTAGTTAGTACTTTAGCAACATCCATGGGACCCTCCAAATACTAATGACCCTTATGATTTTTAAGGCTCAATTAAGGAACTCTTTTTTTAATCTTTTTTTTTTTCCCCTGCCCAAATGAAACGTAAAATACACAAAGAAAGTTTTCCTCTCCCATGTCCTAATTATATTCACATGACCGTACGTAATTATATAAACAAATAATGGTGGACCAAATCCCCAAATTATAGCTCACCATCTAGTCTATAGGACCCATAAAATAATATACAAAAATGTAGAGCAGTGATTACTAGATTGTCATGCTGGTTGACATTAATCATACCCTTATGGCACCAGAACATGGAGATCACATTAAACTATTAGCTAGTTAGCTATATATATATGTACATGAGAATTTTACCCATATTCTAACGATTAAATCTGTATTAAATTCTGTTAATTTATATATTTTTTTATTTTCATGTGATTTTGATATAATCAACTATCATAATTATATATATTATCGATGAAAATATCTTATTATAAAAAATTTGGTATGTGTATAATAAGGTTTTGCTTTTTTTTTTTTTTAATTCTATATGTATAATAGGTATATTCATAATATTGTCAGCAGCTTCAAGGTCATTTAACTTACCAACATTATGTCAATGATTTGATTGTATATTAATATTGTTCATTGCACTCTTAAAATTGATGAGCTTTTTTTACTCAAAAAAAAAAAATGATGAGCTTTTATGTGGGCCTTAAATGGTGTATAAATGGCACTTTTGGATCAAGATGAAAACGGCATGATTACATACTTATAGCCTTTACATTTTTGGTCCTACGTAATTCATAATTTTTCCATTGCACTTGTATTTGTACATTATACTAGCTTTATAGGCATTTATTACGGTATGAATACAATTGTTATACAACTTAGAAATGGTTTCATGATATGTATATGAATATCTATAACACACATATATGATATATATATATATATTCATATATATAATTATGTGTAATTAGATGTTCTTTTTTTTTTTTTAAACCATTACAAGCACAAGTTATCTACATTTTAATTTCTTGATGTGGGGACTTTGGAGCAAAAAGCACGTCCTAGGATGCTTGTTCCTCAAAAAAGGCTCTAGGGTTGTGTTGTGGGGGGGGGGGGGGGGGGGGAGTGCCCAAAAAAAATAATATATATATATATATATATATATACAAGGACGAGCTATATGTAAAGAGCAAAGCTTTGCAGCAATATATATATATATATATATATATATATTCTCACAAAAATCCCAAGAGAAGCTTTTTCAGATTTGAAAAGGCTTAAATAAAATCCAATCTTCTCCTTTTGATTGGTATTTTTCAAGCAAAATTATTCTTCTCTTGTGGGTACCCAAGAAATTCCTTCAAATCATGATTGTATGGTAGGACTACTTTGATTTACGTATTTATATTATATATGATACACAAATATAAATATATATATATATATATATAGAGATAATTGATATGGTGCACAAATTGTCTTGGTGAAATGATTAGGGATTTGTAGTGGTGGGTACTATTTACAAATATTGAAGAGATGGATGAGTACTATATAAATATCCCATAATCAGGACGTCACATTTAATAAACATAGAAAGAGACAAACAAATACAATAGTTAGAAAAGGATATTGAAATCCTTAATTTGTTGAAATTAAGTCAACAAATACAATAATTAGAAAAGGATATTGAAAACCTTAATTTGTTGAAATTAAGTTAAGACAATATTGATTGAAAATACTAATTCTCTCGTAAATTCTCTCTCTTTTTTGTCGTTTTCCTTTTTATTTTGTGAGCAGTAGGATTTGGCTTTGATAAGATTCTTGAAATAAGTAAATATAAAGTTCCAACTTCATTTGATAATATGTATTAAAATAATCATGGCCTATAAAATACAAATATTATTTAGAACCTTCCCTACGCCTATAACTAGGTGGTAGGAGTAGTAAACTCTCCACATTAATCATTATTTCTCCCA
Source organism: Ficus hirta (assembly GCA_038430175.1). Classification (NCBI taxonomy): domain Eukaryota; kingdom Viridiplantae; phylum Streptophyta; class Magnoliopsida; order Rosales; family Moraceae; genus Ficus; species Ficus hirta. The sequence goes on along the minus strand of CM076594.1, from coordinate 6,445,202 downwards.
CTAATCCCAAAGTTAAAACCAACACTTTATTTTTCTTAATTTGATGGAAACTAGTACTTTATTGTTGGCATGCTCGAGGAGTACTATAGCATACATATTATATATATATATATATATATATACACACACACACCCACACATACACACACATATATTATTAAGAAAGATTGCGTAGCTTTGATATATATGTATGTGTGTGTGTGTGTGTGTAGCTAAGTGTCATCTGATTATTTGCATGTGCCTTTGCAAGTACTGATTCTCTTTCAAAATTGTCATTCCAAAGGATTTGATTGGTTTTAATTAAAGGTGATTAATTAGGATAAAATGGAACTGTAAAAACCACACCTTAAATAATAAATATTAATTAAGAATTTTGGGGGGGGGAGAAGAGCCATGCAAGTTAACATCAATTATTAGTCAAGAGTCAAGAGAGAGAAAGGAGACAGAGAGCATATAATGGAAACAAAAGTTAGATAAAGATAGAGGAACCCAGTGAGAAAGCTAGGTCCCTCCACCCACTAAACATGCTTATTAAGCTCATGATAAGTCTAAAAAAAATTAGAAAAATTTTTTTTTAAAAAATAAATAAAGTAAATAAAAAAAATAAAAAATAAAGTTGAGACGTTAATGGGAGAGATGTTGATAGAGATTAATGAAAAATTTTCAATTAAAAAGCTTGGATGCTGCATTAGCTTTTTGACCGCTAAAGAAGTTAGTTCACCAAATTCTCAAAAAGAGGATGACCTTATGGCTTGTCAATCTTGATCAAGCGTCACCACGTTTTATCTTAACAATTGGACCACAAAATCTTCCACATTGAAAGGGTTGCTTTAGAAAAATTTATAATATTTGAATAAATTATGAGGAGGAAATTTAAAAAAAAAAAAAAAAAAACGTATTAAGTTTCATATGTCTCAAATTAAAATTAACGGTTATTTTAGAAAAATTAACAAAAAAGGGGTGAACAAAAGTCTTGCAAATTCGTGTTTTGTAAACTAATGCTACTTGTGCAACACAAAGGGTAGTTAATCTTCCACATTATGATGCGTTTTGTGGAATTTTCCATTGAGATTAGAATACTAATAATGCTTTCCAAATCCTGGAAAATTGCTTGTAAGTGGTCTCTTTAGTGAAAAGAAGTAAAAGGGTTTTTATGGTACTTTTGTTTTGTTTTTGTTTTTTTTAGTTTGATTTGGTTTGGTTTGGTTTGGTTTGGTTTTTTTTTTTTTTTTTTCCAAATGAAAAAAAGTGTTCTTGCAATTGAATGCCCATTAACTTTTTGCACATTAATAGTGTATGAGAAAGCTCGGTTCTACCTTACCATACATTTCTCTCCTAATTTTATAATCGTACAAACTTGTCCAAGATTTGGACCTATCACCTTAATTACATGATTCTTCTAGTTTTCGTCTTGACTTTTCCTAGTGATATTTGAATCTTATTTATCTACTTATTTATTGTGTGAGTAGCAGCAAAAATTATATATATATATATATATATATATAAATGGAAATGTCTCCCTATCCGGGTTGTGCCGAACTCCTAAGTAAGTTGTAATATTTTAATAAGTATAAATTTTCAAGATTAAAAGTAAAAGAAAAACTTTTTAATCCATTGAGCAAATACTTACCAAAAATTAAAAGTTAAAGAGAATAAAAATGCTAGAATCATAAATCCGATGTACTCTCCAAACATACGTATAAAAATGTATAGTAGCTATTTATAAGTAATTTCACTTGAAAGAAGTTCTTGTAAAGTCTAGCTTTCTATACAAATCAAATGTAAAAGCAAATTCATTTTTTGCTAGACAAGAGACAATTCTCTATATAGTTTTTATTTTTTTTTTCTAATTTTTTTTTATATAGCTTTACAAACAATATATGTGACTCCCAATTGAGGAGTCCATCACAATCCCCACCATTTCAAGCAAATCCAAAAACAATATCAACCTGTCTCCAAGCACCAATATCCATGGCATTAGTAAATAGTTTACCCAAAGCCAAACAACAAAACAAAGTGGCTGAGAAGAGTGTCTTTTTATTGGTCTATATATTGGTATGCCCCTGTTGAAAAATATGTATTGGACACCATTAGCTAGACATATCAATTTGGAAATCCAAACAAGAAAGCCAGTGAAAATAACAAAAAGCTCTAGAAATCCATAATTTCCAAAAATGACAACATTAAAAACCAAGATTAGTCTTTCTAATTGGTCTCTAAGTTACAACAACCGTTCTCGTTATTTAGTCCCTGAACTTTTAAATTAAGAATAGTAATAATGATCCATTAACTTTCTTAAAAAATTATTATTAGTCATTTTGAAAATCATTTTTCATAAAAATTCAATAACAATATAGTCAAAATCATTCCATATATATAAGAAGGTTAAGGAGGTTAATCTTAAAATTTTAACGATTGAAGTAGAAATTTTTGGAAATAACTCACGGATGTATATAATGCTCTCCAATTACGGTCATTAGATGATGAAGCGGCAAATTAAAAAAAAAAAACCACTTGAGTCGTTTAAAACTTTTTAATTAAAAACTCGTAACTTTAACTTAAAATTAAGGTGCAGGAATATATCAAAAACTCAAATGGATCGTTGTCTTCAGCATATTTTTACAATAAAATATTAATGGATATTAGTGTTATTTGTGAATCCATATATGGGCCAAATTTATAAAGAACACTACCGATGTCTTTTAACAGTGGCGAAAGTAGGGCCAACCTAGGTGGGGTCGAAATTTTGTCATTCTTTTAATTTTACTCTATAATTTTATAATTTTCTTACTTTTGTCCCACTAAAAATTAAAATTTTCATATAACTCCACTAAAACTTATCATTTTTTTATTTTATTTTGATGTTATTTATTTCTCAAAAACAAAAATTTTGGTATAGACTCCTATTGAATTATATGTCTGGCGCTCCGCCGTTGCCTTTAAGCAATGTTGTTGTTGTTTTTTTTTTTTGTATATATTATTGTACAATTAATCCTAAAAAACTACGTCGTTTTCAGATAAGGCCATTGGCCAGTGTGAACTTTAAAAATACTGATTTGGAACAAGACAGTTCCACAGAATAATTCGGCATGAGTCACAACCTATAATGACCGAACTAGGAAGAATGAATAGCTTTTAGTTGGGTCGAGTCGGTATTGAATTGAATTGAATTGAATTTGATCTGCTTTATTTATTTGTATTTAAATGACTCAGATTTTGGATGTGTTTCGCTCACTTATCTTTGCCATTTCAAAAGGGCCTTCACACCATGTCACACAGAATCTAGAGAGAGAGAAATAAAAGAGTTTAGAGAGAGAGAGAGAGAGAGAGGGAGGGAGGTTGTCGTACACTGTTTAAAACCATTCAGAGCAAAGCAGAGTCAGTCAGAAAGAGAGAGAGAGAGAGAAACGATTTATAGTTGATTTCATTTGCCATGGGTTTCGTTCGTTTATAAAAGAGAGCTCTCTTTTCCCCAATCCCTGCAACACCCAGAAAAAGAAAAACAATTAGAAAATTAAAAAAAAAAAAAAAAAGAAGAGAAAAAAGTTTCCCTGTTTTGGTCAGGCCGTTTTTATGCCCATCTTTTATACTTCAGTTTCTCTTTTTGTCAGATCTCTCAAACCTCCAAAACCCATCTCTTGCTTATTGGGTTTCTCTCAGTATCCTCATTGAGAACTGCCAATTCCCTTTCTAATATATATTTATTTATTAAAAAAAAACCAAAACCAAAACCAAAACCAAAACCAAACCGCATTTCAGCTAGAGGGTCTTTACTCTTCACTTGAGTGCGTGTCGCAATTGGCAGAGCAAAGTTTTAGAGAGAGAAAGAGAAGAAGAGATAGAGAGAGAGAGAGAGAGAGAGAGTGAAACGTACACAATTAAGGCACTGCCAGTCTTGGAATTGTAAGTTTTTTTTTTTTTTTTTTACTAGATAGAGAAAGTTTGTTTCAATTAATAGTCCTTGCAGAATTGTAACTCCCCAACAGAGACGGGAAAAAAGAAAAAAAAAAAGAAAAGAAAAGAAAAGGAAAGGGATAAAACCCAACTGGCACCAAGTGTTGTTTTTGCTGATTTCTCATCCTCTTTTGAAGGGGAAAACGAATTAAAGCACACTTTGGTGGGGAGTTGAGAAGAAAGCAAGGCTGGTTCCCGGAGATTCATACATTTGTCAAAAATCCCACCAAACCTTTCAGGTAACCGAAGTTCTGGTTTATATATACATACACACATATACATACACATATAGGTGTATGAAAGGTATAATAGTTGGGAAAATTTGTTTGTGTTGCAGATCTATTTGGAGTTGAAGCAATGTTGCAACAGAAACAAGCAGAGGAGGCAATAGTGTCGAGCTTAAACCAAACGGAGCCATCAGAAGAAGAAAGGGGAGAAGAAGAAGGAGGAGGAAAAGATGAGTCCCTTTTAAGCCTCAAAAGCTTGCTCTGGCATGGTGGGTCTGTTTATGATGCTTGGTTCAGTTGTGCCTCCAATCAGGTACCCAAAAAAAAAAAAAACTCAGAAAGAAAATCCACACCAAAAAAAAAAAAAAGAAAAAGAAAAAGAAAAAGAAAAAGAAAAGAAAAATCCAAAATTCAAAAAGTAATGAACTCTCCATTGTTTGTTCTGCAGGTTGCGCAGGTGCTATTGACACTGCCGTACTCGTTCTCGCAGCTGGGGATGGTGTCGGGAATCATACTGCAGGTGTTCTACGGCATTCTCGGGAGCTGGACTGCTTATCTCATCAGTATTCTCTACGTCGAGTACCGAAGCCGCAAGGAGAAGGAGAACGTCAGCTTCAAAAACCATGTCATCCAGGTTAACATTACATTACCCACAAAAAAAAAAAAAAAACCATCCTTTTCTTTTTCTTTTTTTTTTTAAGTTATTTATTTGTTTATTTTTGTGTTTAAAAAAAAAAAAAAATTTCATGTGGGCAGTGGTTTGAAGTGTTGGATGGTTTACTGGGTCCATACTGGAAAGCCGCGGGGCTGGCCTTCAACTGCACTTTTCTCCTATTCGGATCTGTTATCCAGCTTATAGCCTGTGCAAGGTGGGTTTTTTTTTTTTTTTTTTAATAACAAAAATGAAAGATGGGTTTTGTTTGCTTTGCATATTTTTGTTTTGTTTGTTTGTTTGTTTTTTTTTTAAAAAATATATATGTATTGTAATTTATGCAGTAATATATATTACATAAATGACAAATTGGATAAGAGGACATGGACGTACATATTCGGAGCTTGCTGTGCGACGACAGTGTTCATACCGTCGTTCCACAACTACAGGATTTGGTCGTTCTTGGGTCTTGGTATGACCACTTACACCGCTTGGTATTTGACGATCGCTGCCCTTGTCCATGGCCAGGTTTTTTTTTAATCTTTTTTTCAGTCTTCCTTATTAACGGCTCTGATCTTTCCTATATTTTTCTTTTTCTTTTCTTTTTATCTAAAATGAAAAAAAAAATGTTTTTTTTTTTTTTTTCAATAAAACAGGTTGAGGGAGTGAAACACTCGGGCCCAAAAGAAATGGTGTTGTATTTTACAGGCGCCACCAACATTCTGTACACTTTCGGCGGCCACGCCGTCACTGTGTGAGTTTCCAGACTTTTTTTTAATTTTCTTTTTTTTAATATATTTTAGTTACTTCAAATAATTAATACAAAGCGTAACAATGTCCTTTTTTTAGAAAAAAAAAATAATAAAAATAATTCTGGGCTTCTGAGTTGTGGCTTCGCTCTGCAGCTTTTTCTGCCCACTAATGAGGTTGTGAAAGAAGACAAAATCATTAAAACTTGCCCAAAAAAAAAAAAAAAAAAAAATCTCTTATCAAAGTTTTCTTAAATGACATGGTTACTTCACTTTATTTACCGTTTCGGGGCTAGCACGTTTAGCGTTTTTATTTATTTATTTTTTACTGGTTTGGAAAATTTGTTTGCATTTTACATTCATGGTTGGCAAAGGTAAATCAATTTCCATTGTAATCAAAGTGTAAACCTTTTCTCTTTTTCTTTTTCTTTTTCTTTTTCTTTTTTTTTTTAATTACCTGTTGGTTCGTCGTTGCAAGTCAAAAGGAGCTGTATATTCTTTGAAAAAAAAAATTACAACAAAATGACAAGAAAGTAGTTAAAAATTGTGTTGAAGAAATGGTATTCATAAGTCAAAAATAATGCACGCATTTTCTAAATGGATATTTATTTGACAAAGAAAACAGAAGAGAAAAACTTGTCCCTTGAACTTAGTTTAAGTGTGTCTTTTTTTTATTTTTTATTTTATTTTTTACATTATTGAAAAACAAAAAGGGGTTGGGCATGATATTCTTGTTCCTTTTTCTTTTTCTTTTTTTTTTTTCTAGATAAATTAAGAAGGTCTAATCAATTAATAGAATAGTGCCCCAACCTAAATGATTAAAATCAAGGCAAGCATATATTTATTTTTTTCCTGATAAAAGTTATGCATAGTTTTATATGAATGAATGCATCTCCAATTATAAAAGTGGGGACATCCAATCCACTCTTCCCGAATCACCAAAAAAAAAAAAAAAAAAAAAAAAAAAAAAAAAAAAAGAGAGAGAGAGGAGAAAAAGGGGGAAAAAAGTGGATGATCTCGTGCCCCTTTTATCAATTTATCTAATAATTGGAATCTGCATAGTGATGGGTCTCCATCTTATTTTTTTGTTGATATACATTATTACTTTTTATGGGAACCCAACAGGCATGAAATGAGTAAGGGAAATTTGCGTAAAGATTACTTCGACCAATTTTAGTCCCTCTCCTCCATACTATTACTCATATTTTTTGACACCACTTTTTTGTTTCTTTTTAAGCTTATGAAGTTTTGGTATTCTCTTCCACTATAATTTGGCTCCTTAGTGGTGGTCTAAACTCTGAATAGAGAAAGTGACGCTTTTCTTTTCTTTTTCTTTTTTTTTTTCCCCCTTCTTTTCAACCCCCTAAAGATCTTTTCATGAGGTGAAGTTGACAAAACAAAATAATTGGGTGGTTAATAATTAATTTAACGTCTTTTTCTTTTTCTTTTTTAATTTTTATGATTACCTAGGGAGATCATGCATGCAATGTGGAAACCACAGAAGTTTAAGTACATTTATCTGCTTGCCACTCTCTATGTGTTCACCTTAACAATCCCATCTGCTTCGGCTGTTTACTGGGCCTTTGGTGATCAACTCCTCACACATTCCAATGCCTTTTCACTTTTACCCCACTCCGGTTGGCGTGACACCGGCGTCGTTCTTATGCTCATTCACCAGGTACACATCGTGAAAAATATTATCATGAATACTATGAATGTACATGTGTGAAAGAGATTCTATAAAAATGAATCGGCTATTCTGTCCTAAATAATCTACCCGTGACTACCCGATACGACTTTAATATTTGAACGATGCTACGCACACCAACTTTTTTGATAAGCTTTTGGTTACCAACAATTGAGGTCACATTGTTTGAATGATATGAATTACTCATGATATTTGTGCTGATTTTTTTTTTTTTTTTTTGTGGGTGTGTTTTTGGCAGTTCATCACATTTGGGTTTGCTTGTACGCCACTGTACTTTGTGTGGGAGAAAGTAATAGGAATGCACGACACAAAGAGCATCTTCCTAAGGGCACTGGCTAGGTTACCAGTGGTAATACCAATATGGTTCTTGGCCATTATATTCCCTTTCTTTGGTCCCATTAACTCTGCTGTTGGGGCTCTTTTGGTCAGCTTCACCGTCTACATCATCCCTTCTTTAGCCCATATGCTCACTTTCAGATCTGCCTCTGCCAGACAGGTAATCTATATAATCATAAAAAATAATGGTCCATTCTTCCTACTTTTTCTTATCTTCATTTCCTGCATCATGTGTTGAATGTTGATCAACTCGCGCGCATTAATCATGAGTTCACTCGATCAAAATCTGCACATTTTAAATCGTCATATCGCATGTTCATATTCATATCAGATTTAAGAAAAGTATAATAGTTTAACAGAACTCGATAACAATGTGACAGTGGTCTGAATTTGATTGCCCACCATGAGTTTGGTGCACTTCCTTGTCACTCTTTATCAACTATATCTTCACATTTCAACATGTGCAATAAAGACCATATCTTAGAAATCAACTAGCTGGGGCCAAACTTGATCTCAGATTTGACCCCCAATTCATCAACTTACTAGTCACATGTCCTTTGTCCTGTTTTTTAAGCCAAATCCTAAAGTGCCATATTTGGTATTGAAAAAGGAATAAAGATTATGATAAGACGCATACCAAACCTTATTTTAATCCACTAATTGTTCAAACACTAAAAGATTCCGAATCAAATATTTGACCGATTGATATCATTGTTGTGTCCACTTGTTCCAAACAGAATGCAGCAGAGAAGCTGCCCTCTTTCATGCCAAGCTGGACTGCCGTGTATGTGGTGAATGCATTCATAGTAGTTTGGGTGCTCGTCGTCGGATTCGGATTCGGAGGTTGGGCTAGCATGACCAACTTCATCAAGCAAGTCGACACATTCGGGCTCTTCGCCAAGTGCTACCAGTGCCAGCCCCATGCACCGCCGTCGTCGTCGCCGCCCCTACCTGCACATCACTGATGCTGATCTTCCTTTTGTATGACACCAAAAAAGACGTAGAAGAAATTAGGCGTCCACTTGGTGTGTGTTGTGCTGTACTTTCCCCATCTTTTGCTGCAATCTCTTCATTATATAAGTACTACTTGTTGTGATTGGTATAATTTGTTTTTTTGGTTTTTTTTTGTTAGAGTTATAAAAGCAATGTGTATCTTCATTTTCGTTCCAATCAATATTCAATTATATATGTCGAAAGCTTAGTAAGAACTTTATACCAAATCTTAGTAAGAAAAATATCCAAATATATAGATGTTCTAAGCCTTGTAAGCTTTTATGAATTTTAATATAAGATTTGTGTCGAGGAGCTTCCAAAAATAGTCAAGATGACAGGCATTTGGTTCACATGCCAAGGTGCAATTTGGCTTTATTTTTTTAAAAATTTTTAAATTTATTTTATTTTTGCGTGAATATTTCGAATAATTGGCTTAATCTGTGTCTAACATTGAAAATCTTTGCATGTGAATCCACATGATTGGCTAGAACCTATAATTGTGACTTCTAAATAATCTATAAACTAAACCATCATTCACTAACTCTTTGGTTTAGATTTCTCATTCACATGAAGCCACTTACGTCTGTGTCGTTCTGCTGCTTAATTATTTGTAGTTTTATATGTTGTTCTCGCCTAAGTTTGACTTACATATATTTATATATAATTATACGCTTTTTCTACCGTCCCTTTCATATGAGGTCCTTTTAACAAAACAAAATTAAGTTAACACTCAAGATGCAACAGTTATAAATTAAAAAACGTAACATCAAATATGATAAATTTAAAAGATCTCAGATCATATATTCCGTGCATTAACACGCAAAACATTCTGAAATGCAAATCTTACATGTTTATCACGTGCCATCAGCTATGTATGTTATTCTTGGATTACTGTAACGTCGTATTTATTTTTTAATATATTGGAGTGACCTCCCATCAAAGGGACCAAAAAATTCTTTAGAAGTTGAAGGTTGTTTCAAGGTTTGGTGTTTCTATCTCTCATAATTGAATTTCGTCCTATGGTAAAATCTATATTATGAAGGCATCCTTGTGTTGTCTAAAGAGTGAGAAGGATACGGGATGGCGTATTTATGTTACTCGGAAAAACATTGCATTCACATATATGACATATGAATTTTTCATAGAATGAATGGTCTTTATACCTTATTTATGATGACAGTAATGACTCAAATCTAAAACCTTATAAAAAATAATCAATTGTCTTTGTCACCTTAATAAATGACCGATCATAATATAAAAATAGGATTTTGGTGCATTAATATGTCACGTGTCACACTCTCACATCATATATGACAACCACTTAGATCTTGTTTGACCTTATATGATTGTATCACATTGCATTAGATCATACCATAAAAAATAATATATAATTAAGCAATCCAGTTCTATTAAAACACTTACTAACAAACCTTTTCAAGTGTCATGTGTCATCTAATCTTGCACGCCAACCAAACAAGGGCTACGAATATACGCGCTTGTGCTCATTCATTATTACATGAATGACATATATATACATACATATAAATACATATATGTATATAAAAGGGCATCTAATCTTTTAGATCAAGGTTTTGATCACCATATTGCTTGATAATCATTGGCTTGGTGATAATCTGATAAGAATTAGTTGGCATCGAACATGTGAATCATGTGATCATTATAGTTTCGTTTATGCGATTCTTTTGTTAGTGTTATTCTGTTTTGATCTTAATTCTTATTGATAAGCTCTTCCCTTGTTTCTTCAGTCAATGATTCGGCTGTCTAGCTGAACTTGGTTCCCTACTTTTCTTGTAAAGAAAAAAGAAAACTTTTTCAACACATGCAATTTATTGTTTTTGGGAGGTTATTAATTCAACAAAAAAAGAAAAGAAAAGGAAAAAAAAAAAAAACTATTCTTTGTGGTGACACTTCTTTACGCCCACGCCACCACTAAAAAATACAAAGTTAAATATTATTGCTTGTCGTTTTTGGCATTCGCTGGCACACAACTATTTTATTAATATTATTATTGTCATTATTATTTTTTTGAAAGGATGATTATTTTTAAAAAAAAAAAAAGAATTAATCATTAAAAAAAATCAAATAGCAAGACCGGCTTTAACAAATGGACCAAGCCATCTTGGAACATAATCAACTCCAAAACAATAGACAGACTTGCAAATAGCATATTTCGCCAAAAAGTGGGCTACCCTATTCCCATCACGGGATATATAGCAAACCATATCACTTCTAGCAACCAAAAGAGAGTCTCTAATATCTTCAACGATATTTACTTCTGGTGCCTCCGCAACTGGGTTCTAAATAGCACTAACAGTATTCAACGCATTTGATTCCACTACCTAATTATCCAATGTCAGAAAATTGGCTAAACATATTATTATTATTGTTTCGACTTGTGGTCGTGCAAAACAGGCTCTTTTTTTTTTTTTTTGGTTATTATTATTATTTGTTTAAATTGGTCAAAAAAGCAAAAGAAACTAAAATTTCTCTCCCATTGCGCAAGCGTTTTCCATTGGGAGGGAGGAGTTTTAAAATTCTTTCTTCGGCCTAACTCCCAACCTTTATAGTTCTTTTTTCCCTTTTTCTCGGGGCTTTCTATTAATCCTTTTTTGCACGGATGAGACGATGACTTAAAAAGAGCAACTTTAGAAAAAAGGTGTTTTAAGCAAAACGTGCTTAGTTAACAATGAAAAAGAAAAAGGGCATGTAGGATATTTCTTTTTCCTTGAATTTTCATGTTCTCTTTCCGCAATTTCCACACCTAAAAGGTACCAGAAAAAAAGTGACACTACTAATACACAGAGATACTATGTATATATGACGTTTGAGAGCAGAAAAAGAAAGAATGACAGTGGAAAAGTTAGAAACTTTTCTTTTCTGCCCCTCACTCTCTCACTTTTTTTTTTAATTTTTTAATTTTATTTATTTTTTAAGAAAGGTTTATTTGATTTGTTAACTTAACTTTTATTCATTTTATTTTTTATCTTTTTCGGAAAAGTCAACAAAAAAATTATAACTAATTTTTGAAATATCAACCAATTTCAGCTTTAAAATTTCATCTCCAACCAGCAAACCAAACACAAGGGAAATTTCTATGCATCGAGGACAAATGATAGCGCCGTTGCTAGAGGTTTGGTCGGTGTCCGGCAAGTAGGGGCCGGAAGTCAAGAGAAGAAAAGGGAAGGGGGCATTGACGGCAAAATTTTAGAAAATGACAAAATTTCCTATAAACGACAAGATTTTACTAAAAACGACAGTATTATGAAAACGAGAACATCATTTAGAAACGACAAATTTCAATGAAGGACATCGAGATAAAACTACGACGGTTGAAACGACAGCATATTAGTGCATGAGGCAAGCTTTCCGAAAACAAAACATTTACTTAAACGACACCACAAAAAACGACTCAATTGGGGGAGAGCACGAAAACTTCAAAAGGGTAATAACGTTTCCAAAAAATGCTTTTATTAAACACAATATTTATTATTGTTTAATATATAATAACGTTTCCAAAAAATGCTTTTATTAAACACAATATATATATATATATATATATGTATGTATGGAAAAGGGAAGGAAGGTGGCACTATAGGATCCAAACGACATATGGACTATTACAACGTGAAAACGACAAAATTCATGCTAAACGACAACTACTCTCTGAAATTGACAATTACTTGAAAACATCAACGGTAAAGAAAACAACGTGGCATTTCGTAGAAATTAGAAGGAAAACATAAGTGTCTCCTACTAACGACAACATTTTGGAAAAGGACACATCTTCGGAAAACATAAGTGTCTCCTACTAACGACAACATTTTGGAAAAGGTCACATCTTCAAGAAACCACAAGATTCATGGAAAATGGCAAATTCTTTTCAAGAAACCACAAGATTCATGAAAAACGACAAATTCCTTTATAAACGATAAATTACCTCTAGTAACACAGTTATAATAACAATAAAAAGGACAAATTACAAAAATTCCCCTAAACTTTGTTATTATTATCAACTTGTTCCCTGATTTTTTAAATGTGCCAACAACACTTTCTAAATTTAGAGAAAAGGGATTAGAAATCACCGTGAAGATCAGTAATTGCCAAAAAATGATAGCATGTAATGATTTTCCGAGGATTATTTGCCAAACATGATAATTTATGATTATTGCTTCAAGCATTTTCCTGCATCGGTTCATAGGCTTGATGAAGCCCATAATTTCGATTCACAGGCATGATGAAGCTCTTCAAAACCGGTATATAGTGTTGTCTTGTAGCTATTGCCATTGAAGTTCAATTGGACAGAGTGAATAAAACAGAAATTTCATAGGATAATTAGGGAAGGTAAAAAATTTCAGACTATCCTTGTCAATACATATACACAAATTCAATGTCATGTAACAATCACGAGTGGTGGTGGCAAGATGGTGATGATATATTACTTGAGACATTCGCTTCTATCCGTCTAAATGTTCAAATCTTACCACACGTTAAAGTTTATTCCTTGACATAAATCATGTGTTAGTGAGCTTTATAAACCTTGAACTCATAACTATTAAAGGCCAGGGCACGATTTATTCTAATGTTCTATCCGTGGTCAATGATTGAGTCATAATTTTTTTATTTTCCAGAGGGAGGGATGTGAATCTAAGGGCGTAGCTTTAAAAAAAACAAAAAGAAAAAATTTTTCCAAGGAACGTACATCAAACCAAAATTTTGAATCAAAGCTAACCATCTTTTATCTATTTTGTATCTTGGGCTTTTCCCTTCTAAATGAACTAAGCTTGTAATGAAGTTTAATTTTTATGTTAAAATTTACATTTTAAAAGATTGTGAGTTCACATAATAGTATGATTGTTGGGTTTTTTCTGTTTTATCAATGGGAATCGATATTTCTTTGATAAAGAACATGAACAAACAACTAGATGACACCAACCACCCCTTAAAAAATTTCCCGAAATTCTAACACTAAACAAACCATTGATTTCTCTTGAGAAAGTAAGTTCAATATTTTCAGAACAAATTCCTGACCAAAAATGGGTCATTCAATGTGACGTTTTGCAAACTACAAAATGATATTTATTTTCCGATAACATAAGGTGAAAAGTAAAATTTAACCTTAAAAAAGGGATATATATATATATATATATTTGGTTAATTCTACAATGGAATAAACTTACTTTGCCTCATTGATGAAGTAAAGATCTAATGGTTATTTGTGGTTGGATTAGGTGTGGAGCTCAAAAGAATACCGTAAAAAGATAAGAATTGAAGCATAAGATTAAAAGGTTCAAATATTTGAAGATGGGTTTCAAAGCAAAAAAATAAATGAAACTGAATTAAAACTATTCATGTCTTTTAAAGTCAAACAACCACCACTGAACATGAAGTCGGGATTGATACCGATACCGGTACCGATGCCAATGCCGAAGAGAGGTAAGCAAGCAAAGCCATCATATTCCTCTATGCAGCCTTGTACTCTCAAATAAATGCCCTCTAGGCGCCATCAAAATTGCTGATTAAATTTTTACAAGAGGTTTAAGTAGCCTTTTGACATGGCTCTTTGCATTTTTTCTGATTATATTTCTTCTCTAAGAACCCACTGCGGGTTTGGATTTTGAAATTTCACTTTTTGGTTCATTTCTTACAAAGGTAGTGAATTGTACCCATTCCATTGTGAAATATATGTTCTTACAAGCAACTCTCTGTAAATTGGATGGTATTTCTTATAAATGGAAATCTTAGCTATGTACCGAAAAGTTATAAATCATTAAACAAGGAAACTTCTGAAGAGCCCTTTTTTTTTTTTTTTTTTCTTCTTTATTATTCCTGTGCTGTAAGACTCATTTTAGCAACCGTAGGACTCACATGTACCAGCCTCTAGATTTTAATCAATCGGTCCAAATTTTTTTATCACATTGATCGGGTAAAGTGGAGAGGTCTTGTTGTAGACCTCCCGATATATTTTTATATTTATCCTTTTTTTCGCCCTTTTGCTTTTTGGGTAACCATAAACTTGACTAATCAGCTATTGACACGTATAGAGACACATAAATATGTGATTTCTAGTATAAGTCCCTCGTAGCACTTGAAAAAAAAAAAAAAAAAAAAAAACCACCCTCATAGCATTCTTATGCGTTGTGTCGTTTTTGATTGCTCCACTGCTCCCCCATCATATTTTCTTGCTTGAAGTAAAAGCAAACACAGACCTGCCCGAGTGGCTCTTCGAGCTTAGTCTCTCGGTTTCTCTGAGAGCAAAGAGGAGCGCTTGATAATGGCGCCGAGATATAGAGGACGACCCCGGAAGGTTGTTAACTTTCTCACATTTTCCCGCACTTTCTCACCATTTCACTTTTCGTTATCGTATTGTTCTTCAAATCGGTGAAAAATGTCATTGTCACAAATCTTTGGTCTTTTTTTAATTTTTAATTTTTAATTTTTTTTTCTATTTTTTCGTTTTGATCTTTACCCAATTGAGAATGTTTTTACAGAGGGGAAATACACGTATGGATGCAGCACTGGACGCAATGTCTCTTCTGGGGTTTCCAAACAAATGTGTTCGTCAAACTGTCAAAGAACTCCTCAAAGTGGGTTTTTTTCTCAAGCAAATTTTCTCCCCTTTTTGTTTTTGGGGGGGCTTCTGTTCTTTTTTGACCTATGAATTGGTTTTGTGTTTTGTGGGGTTTTTTTTAATTAATTTATTTTTTTTAATTTTTTCAGGTATATGGAGGAGATGATGGATGGGTTTTCATTGAAGAAGCTGCTTACAAACTCCTAGTCGACACGATTCTCGATAATCAGAATAATGCATCTCCGGAGAGGGTAATTGTTTCTTGTAGTTCTTCTATACTTTTCTCATTATTATTATTATTATTATTATTATTATTTTGGGATTAGTTTTTACTTTTTATTATTATATGTTGTTAGGGTAATGAAATGTCACGACCTGTCAAAGTGGGGTCAGCCCCGCAGGTGAGGGGTTCACCATATGGGGCCCTGCACCCCCTCGCACGGAGTAGAGCTGTTTGACATCCCGGAACCTAGCTCCGCTCTTTCTCATAGGGTGGATCCCACGCCACCTATTGAGATTGGCGGGATCCATCCAATGTGAGAGTACGGAGTTGGACTCCAGAATACTGCGCATCAATTTTTTTTTCCCTCTCGTGATGAGGTGGAACACATTGCATTGTTCTAGAAAAATTTGTTATTGAGTTCAGGAAGTAACAATTAGGCAAATTTGATGATATAAACTGTACTTTTACCTTAACGTTAGGTATTATTGTTTAATTTATTGGATCAACTTTTTAACAGTCTTATCTATGAGTGTTTACATTAAAAATTCACAGTATGATATGCAAAACTGCTTCTAATCATAAATTAGACCGTTGAAAAGTTGATCAACTGATAGAAAAGTAAAAGTACAGTACTTATCATAGGTTTTATCCAACAATTAAGCTACGGAGCACTGTTATTTACTAAATATTGGCAAGGGTTGTGTGTGGCTTTTGGACATAGTTGTCAAATCTTTGGTAAAATTATTCCGTCTTGTACTATGATGTGGTGCTTTTAATATGCTAACACATATATGTGATGATTGCATCATTAATGGTGGTAAATAACATTTCCTTAATTTTGATTGGAATTCTTTCTTGATGACCTGGCTATTTTGGATTGGTTATTTTAATAAATGACATGTTATAGAGCATTTTAAATGCTGGTCAGTCAGTACTATGTGAGAGTTATTTCGTTCATATTGTACTGTGGAAAGAATTAGCTTTTCTGGCAGAAAACATTGAGAGTTTAAGAGAATGTTGCAAGTTCCATGTCAACTGTAGTATATCTTGGCTGGCATTGATGCCTGAGGCCGTAGTTCTTTACAACCGAACTGTGTAATACCTGCACGTTCATCTTTGTCACTTTGGGGTTTCTTGTTTCTTGGAGGCTATTGTGGTAAATTTTGGTGTTGAAATCGTGCTTGTTTAAATCGTTAAAACACAATAATCGCGACATATTTGTTATACTTGGTTGCCGAGGAAGAGATGAGAATGTTAAGAAGTTGCGAGTCTTGATCTAATTTGTTTCATTGTCTAATATTTTAAAATCACTTGGACTTGGTACCACAGGAAACATTAGGCCTAAGGTTCTATTCCCATTGACTGCTACCAATTCCTTAGGGCCAAAGCCTGAGATTTACCCGATTCGTATAAAGGGGGTGCTTTGCTTGGATCCCGTGGATTAGTCGGGGCATAGTCTTGGACATCACAGTTATAAAAAAAAAAAAAGAGGGAGAAAAAACATATTTGAGAATCAATTTTCAAGCCATTGGTCTCTTAGTCATGGCGTCACAAGTCACAAGTTACCATCTCTTATACTCTTCCTGCTGTGTTGCTCTTATTCTTGTAGTTTTTATGTTGTAGCTCAACTTACCTACCGTTATTTCTTTGTTAAGCAATTCATTCCCAGATTCATGTAATTTACTTGACACACATCTTATAACGTTTTGGTTTTTCTTTTTCGGCTCATTTAAAGGTTGCTTATCATGATGATGCAAGAAGCATAAGAGATACCGAAACATCAAGTGCCGGACCTTCTTGTGG
The DNA here is from genome assembly GCA_038430175.1 of Ficus hirta. NCBI lineage: Eukaryota > Viridiplantae > Streptophyta > Magnoliopsida > Rosales > Moraceae > Ficus > Ficus hirta. The sequence goes on along the minus strand of CM076594.1, from coordinate 6,427,968 downwards.
GGTTCTCAAACCAATCTGCTCCGAGATCGAGGCTGTGAACACCGAATTGTTTGCTGTTGCTGATATGACTTTGGACTGTGTTTTGCATAGAACTGAAGCACTCGACGTTCAGCTACAGTGTAATGAAGCTGGTAATTTTTTCTTTTATTTTCTTTTCACTTGTATAGTTTGATGAGTACAATGGTCTCTGATCCGACAAAATTGGGAGTAGATCGACAAATAGTTAGACCGGCCATTTTGCTAATTAAGACCAGTTATTGTTAACAGACTTCAATTTGTAGCCTCAAATTGTAACAAAGCTATAGTTTCTAATTGGTTTGCATATATAAATTTGTTTTCCAGGTGGTAAAGATGACAAGGATGTTCAAGTGGATCTGGACTCTGGTAGAAAGGCTGTAGATAACATCGCAAAATCTCAAACTGATAAACATTTGTGTCTGAAAGATTCTGAGACTGACAGAGATCCTGCAAAAATTATCATCCATCCCCCAAAACCAGCAGGTTTCTCTGCACTCCGTAAGCGTAAACCTTACCACGGTTGGATTTGTGACGACGTTGAGGAGGATCTCATGTGTCTGACTCCAGAGCCATCACCAGAAACACTGAAAAAGTTTCCAAGACTGAACAAAAAAGCGCATTCTGAGGTGGGATACAAGGCCTGAAGACGTGCATGGATCTCGTCTTTCTTTCCTGCACCACTATGTTCATAACACTACGTAGAAGTTTGCCGTACATAGATCGCTTAATTCGGCGATCCTACTGAACCTTGGTTAGCTCGCTAGTTTTCTTAGATGACAACAGATGTATTGTCTTAACAGTTGCATGCCTGCACAACAAAAAGGTCTTGGATTGCCGCTCAGGAACATTGATGTAAATTCATTGCTTTTTTACACTATTTTTGGTTTTCAAAATGGTTGAACTTCAAATCCTGACTTTGTGAGATGGAAAATGTGCATGTATTTTTTTTTTTCTCGTTTGGGACGCCATCTACGGATGGTATTTTATAATTTAATTTCAAAATTCCAATTCTAGATCAAAATTTTTTTTTTTAATTTTCAAAAAACTGAAATTTTATAAGTCCATAACTTTCTTATTTCAAATCGAAATGAGATGATTTTTATGTCAAAATGCTTGTATCGATAAGACGAATAAGACAAGATTCATTTTGTATTTTTTTTTCCGAATACAATTTAAAATTTTGCATTATTTTCTATATCATAAAATTTTTTCAAAAATTTCCCCCCAAACACACATTTCCTACTCAACCTTAACACCATCTCCAAATATCCCTCCAAACGGGCCCTTAGTGAAATTGGGATTGATACTTTTAGATTGCAATTTTTTTTTCCTCATGCATGTTAATCTAATTATAATTTAGTTGGTTCTCATTCAATTTTTGAAGTAGTATGGAAGTTATTATTAAAAAAATAAATAAATAGTGTAAAAGTTGTTATTTTTACTCTCAAGTTGATAATTCAAGCAACAAAAGGAAAGATGGAATTTTTTTTTTTAGAATAAATGGCCTAAATAATCCCTGAATTTTTTCAAAGGTGATAGTTTGATCCCTGTTTTTTTTTTTTTGACTAAGATGACCCTAAACTCTTATTTTTTGGTTGTTATGGTCCTTTCCGTCCAAATCCGTTAACTTGTGAATGTGTTTTAGTAATCTAACAGTAATTAATTTAACAAAAATTAAAAAAAACCATAAAAAAAGTTTCATCTAATTTATCTCTCTCTCTCTCTCTCTCTCTCTCTCTCTCTCTCTCTCTTCTTTTCTCAAAATCCAGTTCGGGGGTGCGGGGATGGAGCCAACCCAGATTGCAAAAAGTGGGGGGCAGGCGAACCATATCGAAAGAAGAGAGGGGCGGGGGGCCCATTGCCGTCGCGGTGGGGGGAGGGGCCCAAAAACCCATATCGCGAATTGGTTATTGTGGGTAGGGGTGAACAATGGCGGGATGGGGGGAACCTAGTTGCGGGGTAGGGACGAACAGTGGCGGAAAGGGGGGACCTAGTCGCAGGGTGGGGGGCGAACGGAGGCGGGAGAGGGGGGGGGGACCTAGTCTTGGGGTGGGGGGCAAACAGCGGTGGGAGGGGGGGTGGGGATGGGGGGCGAACGGCTGCAGGAGCGAGGTGACAAAACTGAGAGAGGGAGTAAGGGGGCAACCCAGTCGGGGTTGGGGGGGGGGGTGGCACAGACCGAGAGAAAGAGAGAGAGAGAGAGAAAGAGGGAGGGGGTGGGTGAAAACAGAGAGAGAGAGAGGGGAGGGGGAGGGAGAGAGAGGGGAGGGTATTTTATTCATTTTAGTATAAAAATTAATTTTTTCAGTAAGATTCCGTGAGAAATTTAACGTATGTGGACGGAAAGGACCAAACTGTCACCTTTTTAGAGAGTTTAGGGTCAGCATGGCTAACAAAAAAAAAAAAAGAACAGGGACTAAAGTGTCACCTCTTAAAGAGTTCATGGACCATTTAGGCTAATTATTATTATTATTTTTAAATTTCTCTAGCAATTTGTATTATTATCATTATTATTTTTAATAAATCACCATTCCAAATCACGTGTCCGTTTGGAATACCAATTCCAACGTGAATTTTATCTATGGGTGGGTCTATTAACACCCCTCATTTTACTTTTCCCACTCACTTTTTAAAAATCCTTACCATATTAATTTTAAAATTAAATAACTACTTGTTTCACCTCTTAATTTTTCCAAAAAACTCTTATAACTGAATTATTTACTTTTTTTTTTCTCCTCCCATTACAGTCTAAATCTCTATACATTTTTTCCTTACTTTTTTTTAAATGTTCTATTTTTTGTTATTTTTTAATTCATTTCCACAAGAATTTTTTTTTAAAGAGAAGATTCCTTTATTTTGTTTTTTTATTATTCCTATTTTTCAATAGTTTTTGTAATTTCATGTTGTAACTAGATTTTTTTGTTTTCTAATAAATAACAAGCAAATGAAAAACATGTATGCATGATGTGGACATATAATCAAACATATTAATTTGATTGGTTATTCATTTTATAAATAATTGAGAGACATGGTTAGGAATTCATGTAAACTTTAAACTGTGAGCTTTTTCTAATTATCTAATAAAAGTATTAATCAAATTCATAACATTTTTAATCATATTTGTGGAATACTCAGCTTCATTAGTATATTTTTCCTCAAGTTTTTATCATCTCAAGAAAAAGTATATCAAAGAATAAGTTTATAGACTTTTATTTCAACATATAAACTGATGAATAATTTTTATTGGATATCTAAAAAGAAAAAAGAAATCTCGTGAGAAAAAAATTTAAAAATAAAAATAAAATAAAACACTTTTTTAAAAAATTGTGCAGAGGTTTAGATTTAGTATGTGGATAAATAAAAAATAAAGAAGAAAAACAAAAAATTTAGTTATAAGGGCTTTTTGAGAAAATTAAAGGGTGTAACACGTAATTTTCTTAATTCTAAAATTAATTTATTAATGATTTTACAAAGTGAGTAAAAAAAGCAAAATGGAACGTACCAATAGACCCACCCTTTATCCATTTAACTCCAAGATTCTAAAATCTATATCTCATTTTCTCTCAAATTTCATTAAATTCAAACTTCAAATACATAATTTTCTTATTTCAAGTAATACTCACAGAGACGAGGGAAACAAAACAAAATCCGTGTTACATATATTTTATGAGGGTAAATCTGTGGTAGAGTCTTATTTATATACCTTATCGATAAAGCTCATTTTTAAACCGATATGATGTAATCGAACGGCTGATATGCTGTTTGTGCATGATAACTATAATGTACATTACCTCATAAAATAAAAAATAAAATAGAAATAAAAAATTAAAAGAAACTAAAAAAAAACTGCTTGGTGACCATCCACCGACAGACCCCCCCCCCCCACGCCGGTGATGAGCGCCCCCCTCCTTGACGCCGACGAAGACCTCCTCCCTCCCCCCAACGCTAGCGACAAGCGCCCCCCTCCCCAACGTCGATGAAGATCCCCTCCTTCCCCCAACTAGAAATGCGCCCCCTGTCGATGCCGACGAAGAAACCCCCCCTCCCCCCAGCGAACAAAATATGCGCCCCCTGTTGATGCCGATGAAGAAACCCCCCCTCCCCCCCCCCCTAAATTTGTGCCCCCCCTCCCCGACGCTGGTGACGAGCCAGTCCCCCCTCGCCCCATCAAGTCGACGAAGGCTCCCCCCTCCCCAAAACCAAATCTGCATACCCCCCCCCCCCCCCCCCCGCCAGCCAGATCCGGCCACCCTACAGCCCAGGCCCCTCTTTCCCGCGATGACGAGCCCTTGCCCTCCCAAGGCCTACGACCCTAGGCGACGGACCACGCACCCGCGAGCCCGACGATCCTAGGCGACAACCTGCAACAGACCTTACGACACCCTTGACGACGACAAGCCCCTGCCCCACCGATGTCGAGCCGCCGATGAGGAGCTCCCCCCGCCCCAAAAAAAACCTTTCATCGGTGGAGGTCTAGTTTTTTTTTTTTTTTTGTAATTTCTTGTTTTTATTATTTGTTTAATTTATTAATAAGTCTATACTGCTATGAAGTAATGTCCATGATAATTATAATGTACAAATAACATTTATATCATTCAATCACATCTGAACGATTTAAAAATAAACTCTACTTATAAAATATACAAATAAGACTCTACCACATAATTACCCTTTGAACACATTTTAAACTTTTACACTCCAACCCAACCAGCTCCAGTGGGGTCCTTAATTGGCTCTTTTACACCCATATACGTAAAACTTGAAAGGTCAGCAACTCAAAACTTCCGACATGTTTGGTCGTCAAAGTGTTTTCACTTACAAAATCTTCAGCAGTGCACGTGGCTACTCCTGATTCGTAGAAACAGGTTCATTTCCGATAAAATATTACTAAACCTACAAATAAATAAAAATAATAATAAAAATCAGAGCGCGGGTATATACCCCCAACGAACAAATCAAACAAAACAAGCACAAAAACTGGATATTTTCATTTTTGCCTCGGTTCTTTCCCACGGATAAGATTCTTACTTAGAGAGAGAAAGAGAGAGAGGAGAGACAAAGAGAGAGAGAGAGACAACTCCCTCCGATATCTGAAATCCTAAAGCTCAATAGTTCAGCTTCAATGGCGCTAGGTTTTCAGCAAAACTAGATCTTTTATTCACCAAGTCTCTTCGTCACCATGAACAGCACAGCGTTTTTTTGCGGGAATTACATATCCATATCCGCATCTTGCTCTGATCTTCGCTTCCAGCCTTGTTTGGCTCCGTCGATCGGCGTACGGCTTAACCGGTGTCGTCCCGGTGGTTCCGGCTTCCGCTCTGCATCAAGGTGACCGATTTATGGATTTATAAGGTTACAGAATTCATTTTCTTTAATTTTTTTTAATTTTAATTGTTTTATGAATGCAGTGATGGATAATGGATTTTGGATTTTTGCAGGAATAGGGAGGTTGTTCGGAGAGCGACGGAGACGCAGACCGAACCGGAGAGCAACAATGACGAGGTAACATCTCAAAACCGCAATTGAATGAACGAAAAGGGAATGCCTTTATGATTTTCTTGTCCCAATTCGAAGTCTTTTACTTTCTGAATTTTTTTTTTTTTTTATTTTTTTTTTATCGTTTGTAAGTTAGAACACAAGCTTTCAACTTTGACATTTAGACCCTATATTTGACAATCCTTGGTAAAATTGGTAGATTGATAATGCAGTCCAATCGGTAACAGACATTTTAATTATGGTCTCAAATGCCAAAATTAAGAATTAAGGGTCCAATTTGCTAACTAATGAAAAAGGTTTAGTTATGTGATACTCTATCCGTTAATTCATGGTGGTCAGCTATTGGACCATAATTGCATCAGATTTGTCAAATGTAGGGTCCGTTTGTCAAAATAAAAGTTTAGGGGTCTAATTAGAAACTTTGGTAAGTTTAGGGCATAAGTGCAGAATAACCATTTTAGTATTCTTGTTGGTGCTTGTGAGACTAATTTAATATGTTCAGAATATTCCAAAGAGCATTCTCAAGAAGTTGTTAAAAGTGTGTCTTTGTTAACACTAGATACGGTTTAGGACCTCTAAACTGTTTAGGTTTTATGTTTAGAACAAAAACGAGTGTGAAGATGAGAAGGCACAGCCTTCGACAGACTTCTCTGCCCAAGATCAAGATGACAACCATGTTGATCCCAAGCTTCTTGCAGCAGAACAAATAAACGACAATGTTGCGGAAACTAACTCTCAGGTTGGCATTCACGTGATTTCGCTTTACCTAATTGAATGAAATTGATTTTTTAGTATGCGGTTTTGTCCTTGGCATAAATTGAGGAGTTTTGTTTGTGTTTTTAATTGACGTGCGGCTTTAACCAGTAGTTTCTGTTGGCTCTTGCATTTGAACAGGAGGTTGAGAACATAGAAGTAATTAGTGGATCACCTCTGCCAGGTGTGAAGGTGATTATGAATAGTAATTTTCGCTGGTAGAGGCACAAATTCTCTTATGCCTTGGTTATGACATTTTCTTTTTATCATTGCTAAAACAGCCCCAGCAATTGGATGAATTGATCAAGATTCCTAAGGAAACAATTGAAATACTTAAAAACCAAGTGTTTGGTTTTGATACTTTCTTTGTGACAAGCCACGAGCCATATGAGGTAAAATTGATTCCTTTCGATGTTTTGAGCTTCACTTTTCGGTCCGCAAGGAATCTCAATTGGAAAGGGGTAAACCCACCATAAATTGTTGTTTAGAAGTGGTCCTTGTACTGATCAATCTGTTTTTTCTGCTTATGTAGGACAGGACATGGTTTTCTTTTCTTTTTCTTTTGCTTTTTTCAATGCTTGTTTTGCAAGTAATATGGCGAACCAGTTGAAATATCAACTGGAAGAGAGTAAAGCCACTAGGAATTGCAGTTTGGAAGAGATCTTTGTACTAATTGGACTGTTTTAAGTCTTCTTATAGAGTACAGGACATGGGTTTTTATTTTATTTTTTTTTCCAATGCCTGTTTTGGAAGTATTATGGCGAACCAGTTGAAATGGTAGCATATTTGTCCTCGCCATCATTTTTACCACACATCATTCGTGTTAATTGTTGATTTATAACTTTTTCAAGGTTGGAGTGCTATTCAAAGGAAACCTGCGAGGCGAGCCTGCAAAAAGTTACGAAAAGATAACAAGGAGAATGGAGGTGACTATCTCTGTACTTTCTTCGCCCTCCGCTAGTCCCTCTCTTCTCTGGACCTTTCCTTGTGCTTCTTTCATTTTACCGCTAACAAGAAATTCATGATTGATTCTTTTCCTTTAAACAAATGTTGATTCGAAAAATTTGTTATGCAGGATAATTTTGGGGATCAATATAAGCTTTTCCTTCTAGTCAATCCTGAGGATGATCGCCCTGTGGCAGTGGTAGTCCCAAGGAAGACCTTGCAACCAGAAACGACAGGTGATTTTTTTTGAATTCCTTCACTTCTCCTTTCTTATCAAATGAGTTGTTTGTGTATAATGATCCATTATTTGGTATTTTCTTTGCAGCCATCCCTGAGTGGTTTGCTGCTGGGGCTTTTGGACTCGTTACAGTGTTTACCTTGCTTCTGCGGAATGTTCCTGCATTGCAATCCAACTTACTGTATGTAGTTCCATTTCCTATTTTATATTTAGCCAAGGCCTGTTTTAGTTTATCGCAAAAAAATGTATAAATATTTACTTTAGTGTGAGTTATTTTTTGTTATTTGGCTTTTAATTATAATTTTTGTTTACTCTTCCAGCTCAACATTTGACAATCTTGAGCTGTTGAAGAGCGGAGCACCAGGAGCCCTTGTAATGGGACTCATCCTTGGGGTGCACGAACTTGCCCACATTTTAGTGGCAAGAAGCAGTGGTGTTAAGCTTGGGGTGCCATATTTTGTTCCGAGTTGGCAGGTGTACTTTCTCATACAAAATATTTTGATTTCTTTCGCACAAGTGTGAAGTCAGTCCTGCTCTAGACTTGTGTCTGGCAGTCAATTTTGAGGTCAGGAAATTACGACGAATTGTTTTGGTGGCAGATAGGCTCTTTTGGTACTATTACAAGGATTTTGAATATTGTACCGAAGCGTGAAGATCTTTTGAAAGTTGCTGCAGCTGGACCTTTGGCTGGATTTTCCTTGGGTTTTGTTCTTTTGCTTTTAGGATTTTTCTTACCACCTGCAGATGGTCTTGGTGTCGTCGTTGACTCTTCTGTTTTTCACGAGTCCCTTCTCGCTGGGGGTATTGGTAAGCACTTCATCTTGCATTATAACACTCATATGATTGTGAATACGTGCTCAAACACGGATAGATCTTCCAGAGCTTTATGGTAGTGGAGTATCTCAGTACTAATTCCATTTGATAACTCTGTTTGCATGACAAGCAAGTTCCTTGCCAGAACAATTTCTTTGTTTGTACGTATAAATATCAGCAACTACTCCGTTTGTTTATTGAAGATGCAATAGTGACTGCTTCGTTTTCTCTCTTTTTAGCAAAGCTTCTTCTTGGCGATGTGCTCAAAGAAGGCACTCCGCTATCTATTAACCCTCTTGTAATATGGGCATGGGCTGGACTCCTCATCAATGCTATCAACAGCATTCCTGCGGGAGAGCTTGACGGCGGACGAATTGCATTTGCCATTTGGGGAAGAAAGGTATAACATTTTAAGTCATCGTGATTTAAAAAAAAAAAAAAAGCTTCAAACAGAATGCTGTTTCAACTTTTCTTTCATGTGATATGACAGACTTCAGTGCGCTTTACGGCTGCTTCAATCGGGCTGCTGGGACTATCTGCGTTATTCAATGATGTGGCTTTTTACTGGGTAGTTCTGATATTCGTTTTACAGAGGGGACCAATCGCTCCACTCTCGGAGGAAATCACCGATCCCAATGACAAGTATGTTGGTCTTGGGATATTAGTTTTGCTCTTCGGATTGCTTGTGTGCTTACCATACCCCTTTCCCTTCACGGAAGAAGTCATGACAACTTTTTAGCTAGGGGTAATTACCATGTAGAAATTCCACAACACATTTCATTTAAGAGCTGGTATCCATGAAAAAGGGATTGTCCAAGAAAACGACTCTAATCGCACCTGCCGATTCTCTCGCTCGTTTGGTAGCTCACATGTACATCATCAATACACAGCATAGATCATTCAGATCAATAAAAGTTATTTATCTTCTCATCTGAAAGGTTGTACTTTTCATGTCATTTTATTTTGTTTTATTTTTCTAGCTATGAGATCTGGTTTTGCTCTTGCTTTGTCCTCGTAAGTAACATTTCGTAATTTTGAGCATGAAAAATGTCGGGTGAATGTGTGTGGCAGAAAGTGAAGTACATGTACATGTACATCCGTTTGCACGTGTCCCATAACATCTCTCTAAAATCTCATTTAACGTTTTCAATTTATTAGAACAACGATATTTGTTTCTTTTTTTTTGTTTTTGTTTTTTGTTTTTTGTTTTGGGAGATGCTGTGGTAGAGTCTCTCCCAAAGTAAGTACCGTAACTACCGGTAGAGCTCTTTTTTGAACCGTTAAGATTTAATTGAACGGTTAAAATGTTGTTAGTGTATCATACTTATCATACACCTTACCTCATATTACCTTTCCCACCCCAAGTCTTCTCCGTCGTCGGCGACCTTCCCGCCGCCGGCGACAGCCTCGATGCAGAGAGAGAGAGGGGAAGGGGGGGGGGGGGGGGGGGAGGGCTGGGACTGGGAGAGAGAGGAAGAGAGAGGGGGTGGGGGGTCCGTCGGGGGGTTGGGGGGAGGCCGGGGGAGGGGCCTCGGGTGAGGGTGCCAAGGGAGGGGGGACCTGGGGGGGGGTGGGGGGGGGGGGGGGGGGGGCGCTGGGGTCGGGGGGCCTACGAGGGAGGGCTGGGGGGGGGTGTCGGGGGCCGGGGAGTGGGGGGTCGGGGTTGGGGCCGGTGGTGGGGGGGACCGGGAGTGGGTCGCCAGCGTCAGGGAGGTCGCCGACGACGGAGAAGACTTGGGGTGAGAAGGGTAATATGAGGTAAGGTGTATGATAATTATGGTACACCAACAACATTTCAATCATTTGATTAAATCTCAACGGTTTAAAAAGAGACCCTACTGGTAGTTACTATGGGAAAGGTTCTACCACAGCCTCTCCCTTTTTTTTAATAGCAAAGTAGACAAAATGATTTTTGTGGAGATCATGCTAATCATGTTTTTTTTTTTTTTTTTTTTTTCATTTTAGTTTTATGTAATTGATTTTGACCTTTTAAGTTTGTTAGGCTTTTGATTGAGATGTGCTATTTCGTTTTTGCGGAGTTAGGGGTCTGTTTGTTTCGCGTATTTGATCCATCTCATTTTATAAATAAAATAAAAAAAAAGGTTGTATGCAAGAGTGTCATAAATTTTACAATTGTATTATAAATTATCAACTTTAATTTTAGAATGAGTAAAATTAGAATGAAATACTTAACACATGACTTTTCACCTTATTTTCTCAAATAATGATGGTGTTTATTTGGGCCTAAAGGTCTATCTTATTATAAAAATGAGATGGAAAAAAATCTATAGTAACATTTTTAGATTTAAAAATTTCTCTCATATATTATTATTAAGTTTTAAATTTCATAACTTTTTCATTTCATCTCCGATTAAAATGATTTTTTTTTCATTGTGTTCAGAATTAGTAGAACATCTATATTTATAGTCTACTAAAATATGATAAGATTTATTAAATAACTAATTTTCAAATGACTTTATCTAGTATTTATCCAATCACCATTTCAAACATTTTATCTTTTTCAAAATACAAAAAAAAAAAAAACACATCCCAATGCTATTTCATGGTGAAAAAAGGTGACTCCTCGTTTTTAAACCCAAAAAAAAAGGAAAAAAAAAAATCATTTTAAATGTAGACATGCAAAACAAACGGACTTGAGATTCTGAAATATGAAAATCTTTTGTATGGTTTAAATGCTTTTGCTGATTTTCTTGGTATGGATATGGTTCCGAGTTTCTTGTCTAAGCTTTCTATTGGGAAAAAAAAAAAACCTTCTAGATTTATGGTAAAAGTAAACATCACATTAAAAGAAAAAAATCTTTTACATGTTTTTTTCCCTCTTATTCATTTTTTTCCCGCTAAAGTCCCTTTTATTTCATTTATATGTTTTATAACTAGATGTACGTTATAAAATTTGAATCATCTCATTTTTTTATATACAAATATAAAAAAGCAAACCTATAATAATGACCTTATCCTCATGGCTCGCATTAAAGAAGTGAGATACAATAATATTGAACCAATCAATATTGATACGATATTGATTCGAGTTTGAATTCCCTTTATCCTAACTTCAAAAAAAATAAAAACGGACACTCATATTAATAAATTTTAAAAAAACTATATATTTAATAGTGAGTTTTGATGTTTCCTTTAATTAGATTATTATTTTTAAATAATACAATATTTATTGGTTGTATTGTTTTACAGTTGAATACACAATTTTTTAAAAAAAAAAAATCTACTATTTACCATTTTGAATAGACACATTCAAATACACAACTTTTTAAAACACTTTACATGCATTCAAATATAAATGTGATATCGAAACAATATTACTAATATGTATACATTTTATATAAATGTAATACCAGATACAATGAACATCCAAACGCATCATAAATGTCAATTAAACAAAGAATCTTTCTTATTTTTTCACCGAGGTTTGGATAGGAAAGAGATTAAATTCTTTTTTGGTAGAAAAAAAAAGCTCTGGTGGTAGTCTTTTCATCGTCCCATTTTTTAGTTTCATAGATGAGATCTGAGTAACGGTCTTACGGAAATTTCATGAGAATCGAATCTGAGTGGACAAACAAAAAAACTAACAATGGTGCCACTTTCTTTTGCCACCCCATCCACTATGTGGGTGGAGATAGGGATTAAACTCGCCAAATAGATTAGCCTTACCAAATAAGGGGGGCAAAAATGCAAGATAAGGACAATGATAGGGGCAAAATAGTAAATTCACATAATTGAACTACTAACATTCACGCCTTTTTAAGTGTCCCCATTTGCAACAGAAGTGTCTCATTAGAGCCTTACTCAACTGTCCGTTATATTACAGAAAAAAAAAAGGGGAAAAAAAAAAAAGAAAAAAGAAAAAAGAAAAAGAAGTAACCGAAACTGACAAGCTCCGGTGACGGCGACCAACAATGCAGGCACAGATTCGAAGTTCACCGTTCCGCTCTTTCCCGACGCGTGACCGGCTAGCTCTGGTTCCGGTCGCCGGTCGAGTCAGCATAACCTGGAGCCCGGCGGCGTGTGCCCGTACACTGAAATGCTGCTCTCTGCGTAGTCCCTCCCTGGGTTAGTTCCGTCTTTTCACTTGCTTTGCTTATGGTTACCGAGAAAATAATCCTAGGAAAAAAAAAAAAAAAAAAAAGAAGAAAAAACTCAAATATTCACCCGCGAATGAAACAGGAGTTTCATAAAATCGTTTTCGGTGGCTGTGTTGCTGCTAAAGTCAAGAGTCTTTTTGGTATTTATTTCGTTTTTGTCGATTTTATCTTTTTTTTTTTTTGGTGGTGTTGTTGATTATTATGCTCAACTTTTGCATGCACTGCATTTTCTCGGGAAAGTATTCGGAACTACGGTCAAAACCGAAAAGAGACCGAGAGAGAGATAGAGAAGTTATCGTTTTCATTGCATTTGTTTTTCTAGACTATCTCAATTTAGTCTAAATCAATTTTCCTTTTTCAGTTGACGATGAAACGAAATTCTACGAAGCTGCAAAGAAGGGAAATTTGGTTCCGCTTTACCGGTGCATTTTCTCGGACCAGCTGACGCCGATTCTCGCGTATAGGTGTCTGGTCAAAGAAGACGACAGAGAAGCTCCGAGCTTTCTCTGTGAATCTGTCGAGCCCAATCTTCGTGACTCAAGCGTTGTACGTTTCGCATTTTTTTTTTTTTTTTCAGTTATTACGAAGCAAGCTGCTTGTTCTTTGTTCTTTGTTTTCCGTTGTGCATATAATTATATGATTGGATTTTGGTAAAATATTAGGGGCGATTTAGCGTGGTGGGAGCTCAGCCGACAATGGAGATTGTGGCGAAGGAGAACAAGGTCACAATAATGGATCATGAAGAATGTCGTATGACTGAGCAGACTGTGGACGACCCAATGTCTATCCCTGCAAGAATTTCTGAGACTTGGAATCCCCAACTCATTGATGAGCTTCCAGATTCATTTTGTGGTACTATATACAAGGATCTCTTTCATTTATGTATATCTTTGTTTGTTTGTGTGTGTGTGTGTGTGTGTGTGTGTGTGTGTTTTTGGTTACTTGCATAATCTATTTTCTATGGTTGAAGGAATGCATGTTGGATAAAGAAATTCTAAGAAATGAAAAGTCCAGGGTTCGAACCTTGGATTATACACTTCACACACTCACAGACCCAACCACTTGAAAAGATGTTCTACTGCTTATTCAGTGAGTTAGTTTGGTTTTCTAATTAGTATCTCATGGTGTATTGGAAACTGGAAAGATTTGATGGTGATAAGTTTTCGGTTGTTTATTTTGGATAATCAAATTCCAGGAAGCCTAATTTTGTGATGAACTGTGCGGTTTATAGGTGGCTGGGTAGGTTATTTCTCGTATGATACAGTCCGTTACGTGGAAAAGCGAAAAGTTCCATTTTCAAAGGCTCCCAAGGATGATAGAAACCTGGCTGACATTCATGTTGGGCTTTATGAGGACGTAGTCGTGTTTGACCACGTGGACAAGGTAAAACTTGAATGAGAATCTAGTTTTGATGTTTCTGTTTGTGCATGATCCTGTTTTGTATGCTTTGCTTGGTTTGGAATGGATATTCGTTTTGAGTACCTAATTGGCAGGTTTATAATCTTTCCGGTCGAGTATTTTTGTGAAACGTTGCGTTACTACTCCAGCATATCTAGAATATTTGCATATCCCAACGAATAAAGGATCCTTTTTAAGTTCTTTTAAGCTCTTTCTAATTGTTTCTCTGCATATAATCTACAAAAAAATCAATGTCTGTACCGCAGTATTGATTGGTCAGCTAGAAATGAATGACTCATAAATGGATATGTCGTTAAGTTGAATTCGCTTACAGTTTGTCGAGGTTTTAAAAAGCTTATTGGTCTTTTCTTTCATTGTCAGAAAATATATGCTATCCATTGGGTAAGGCTTGACCGCTACTCTTCTAGTGAAGCCGCTTATAAAGATGGATTGAAACGCCTGGAATCATTACTTGCTAGGATACAAAATGCTGATCCGTGAGTGACTTTTATATTTTGCTCATTATCTTTAGTTACCTAATTCTGCAGTAACTTATTTACAGTATATATAATTTGATTGTCAATGTATAGCCCAAGGCTAAGTGCAGGTTCTGTAGATCTACATACTCGCCATTTCGGTCCTCCTCTGAAGAATTCAAATATGACAAGTGAAGAGTTCAAGAAAGCAGTAATCCGCGCGAAGGAACACATTTTAGCAGGGGATATTTTCCAGTTTGTATTATCTCAGCGTTTTGAGAGGCGAACTTTTGCTGATCCATTTGAAGTCTATAGAGCGCTGAGAGTTGTAAATCCAAGCCCATACATGACGTACTTGCAGGTTAGTATCTTTTTTCTTTGAACTTCCTATTTCTTAAAAATTTCACTCTAGTATTTTCGTTTCCTCAGTAACCAATGTTGACATATGAAATTCTGTCGCTTTCTTAATCAGGCTAGAGGCTGTATACTTGTTGCTTCGAGTCCGGAAATTCTGACGCGTGTAAAGAAGGTGATTCATTTTTGTGTTTTAAACAAGATTGTAATTCCAAGTCACTATGAATTCTTGTTTTTGCTAGATTTTTCCGTTTGTGCATGCAAATGAGAATGTCTACTATACGATCTTGTGAACAGGGGAAGGTAGTGAATCGACCACTGGCAGGAACTGCCAGAAGAGGGAAGACAACCGAAGAAGATGAAATGTTGGAAATGCAGCTGCTTACTAATGAGAAGGAACGTGCAGAACACATCATGCTGGTTGATTTGGGCCGTAATGATGTTGGAAAGGTTTTTTTCTTTACTAATCTATTTATAACGTGGACAACAATTTAACTGATATCCAAACCTTGTTTCTTATATATGTATATATGTAAAACCTAATATCCAAAGCTCGTACTGAACTTGAACTCCAAACCTTGTTTCTTATATATGTATATATGTAAAACCTAATATCCAAAGCTCATACTGAACTTGAACTCATTTGTTGGTCATAACCTCATTCTATGTCATACATACCCAACTATTATCTACTTAGGGAGTTCATTGTGGTGAACTCAAAAAATGCCACAGGTGGTACAAAATTTCCTTTTCTTTGTCACGACCACCCCACATATGGTGTTCATCAATATCCCCGGTACCCCGTACACTACTTGGTATTCCATTTAAGTGCATTCTCCTCTTTACTATCAGCAAGTCTGTTAAGGACCTATGGACCATGAAAGTTTGCAGTATACTTTCCAATAAGAATATGCGTTAGATAGCTATAGAGAGCTTTTTTCTTTTATTTGTTTATTTATTTTTATTTATTTACCTTTTTAAGTTCTATAACCAATTTTATGATGCCGAGTATTGAAGCAGGTTTCTAAGAATGGTTCTGTGAAGGTGGAAAAGTTGATGAATATCGAACGATATTCCCATGTAATGCATATAAGCTCCACGGTATGAAAATCAGTTAGTAGGTTTTCTATGTCAGTAACTTGAATCATTTTGCTTTTTTGTGTATACTAACTTTATTGCAGATCAGAATAGAAACCCCTAAATAGGATTCTACCCCCAAAAAAAAAAAAAAAAAAAAAAAATTCGTTTAGAGTCTGTTTGATGATTTTAGTTTATATCATATTTCCTATTTTTTCATCATAGATTATTCTTCTTGTGATTAACTTTTTCCTTAGATGATCATGATTCGACACCACCAAATTTCAACTCCACGAATTTCTGAATGCCAGTCTTGACATTTTATCCTATGCAGGTTACTGGGGATTTACGTGATTCTCTCTCTTGCTGGGATGTTCTGCGTGCTGCGCTGCCTGTTGGAACTGTTAGTGGAGCTCCAAAGGTAATCACTCAAACCCAAATTTACATCGTACCGAAAAAACCGAACTTAAATCTCCTTCCACATCTTTTATATCATCCCAAGATCCTTATCTTCAGAAACTAACTGTTAAATGATTGAAATCCAGGTGAAGGCTATGGAACTGATCGATGAGCTGGAGGTGTCGAGGCGCGGGCCCTACAGCGGTGGATTTGGAGGTGTGTCTTTCACTGGTGACATGGACATTGCGCTGGCTCTCAGGACCATCGTGTTTCCAACTGGAACTCGCTTCGACACCATGTACTCGTACAAGGACGCTGGACAGCGCCGGGAGTGGGTGGGTTACCTTCAGGCTGGTGCTGGGGTGGTGGCTGATAGCGATCCAGAAGCGGAGCACCGTGAGTGTCAGAACAAGGCTGCAGGACTAGCTCGAGCCATCGACTTGGCCGAATCGGCATTTGTTGATAACTGACGTGTAAGTTTCAGCGACTAAACTAAACTTAGTGGCGGTGTCTCCACCGATTCAAAATCACCCCATCTTGTCAATTCAGTGTGCATGTAAATAGTGTCAACAAACTATCTGAATCAGTCGTCTTCTCTCAGTAAAAAGAAAGGTCTGTTTTCTGGGGTAGAAAAATAGTAATTAAAAAAAAAAAAAAAAACCTTTGTACTTGGTTTTAATAATAAAACATTCTGCAAGTGTTAAGAGGTCAGCATAATATGTCTCGCTTTATGGCTTTTGGTTGGCTCTACACTTCTAAAGCCCTTCTATAGATGCAAGTTTACCCTTATGTTATCAAGCAATTGCAAGTAGTAAACCTTTAGATTTTCCCCTCTTTTTTTTTTCCTTTTTCTTTTTCTTTCTTTTTTTAATAAATAAAAAAAAACTAAATATTCTTTTTTAATTAAAGAGAAAACGAATCTAATAAGGAATTATCTTTTCAATCCAAATGATAAAATGAGTGAGACAATTACTTTTTGTTTTGCTAAAAAGTTCAAGCTCTTTTATATTTCTGCTTTAAGCCGAAGAAATGCTAAACTAAGAAAAAGCTAGATGGTTGGTACTATCTCAACTAGCAAATCAACATTCCTCCATTTTCACGCAAAATTCAATCAAAGTGAGGGACAACACTGTAACTCTAGCTTTGCTCGTGAGACCCGAAAATGGCGATTGCCAGGGATCATCGTTCAAAATTAGCAGTGTCAAATTAATACTCAAATCGCATTGGTCAGAATTTTAATTAGCTTAAGCTTGGAATTTCAAGGTCACCGAGCTTCATTGGGAGATTCATAAGACCGTTTGAACCGTGAATTTGATACCAAGTTGCTCTTATTGTCGTTATTAATGTCATTATTATTATTGTTGTTATTATTTTTTATTTCCATAATATTCGTAAACTGCAGTACTCTGACCATGAATTACAACAATTCTTTAGAAGGAAGATTTTGAAGTCTACGTTGCTACTTCTTTTGGATTTAGTAATTTAAATCAGTAACAATAAGTTCAGTTTGTTACACCTACATGCCTATGGTAACACTAATACAATGAGGACGATGTATCAAAGCATGAAATTCTCTTGGCTTCTTTCTTGTTGTCTTGCTAAACTTGGTGTTTGTTTGTCGTTAGAACAACACTTGGCAATAAAACTGACAGGCTTTCATGACTCGATCTGAAAACCCATTTGGCTGCTGGTGCAGTACCGGAATTCTGAGTTCGAGGAATGATTCTGCTCACTTCGGCCGGTGGCAACGAGTGACTTGTGATTGCCAACAGCAAAGAGTCTCCATCTTAAAGTTGGGTGTTGGTCATGGATTATACGGTACAGTACCTCCTATTGGAAATCTCACTTTCCTGAGGAAGTTAAACAAGTCCAGCAATGGTAACATCCCAAGAAAGATTATCACTCTTCACCACAACAACCTCACTGGGAAAATCCCTTTCCAGCTTGGTTCCTTGCTCGGAGTCTCGGAGTTGTGGCTTGGCTACAGTGGTTTTACAAGTAGGATTCCATCTTCCTTCGGGAATTACTCTTCTGAGGTTGCTTTCAGGTAGGAGAAACGGCCCAAGAGGAAGCAAATGCTGAAAACCAACCAAAGAAGTTGAGCGTAGTCCAACTTCTAGACCTAACGATAGATGCTACTTCCGTGCTGGATTATCTCCACCACCCTTTTGAGCACCAATCATTCACTGCGACCTAAAGCCAAGCAATTTTCTTGACAGTTATCTTTCTGCTCACTTGTGTGATTTCGGTTTAGCCAAGCTTTTCTTTGAGACAAACGAGAACAACCTCAGCAAAGTTCTGACCAATTCAGCTGCTATAAAGGTTCCATCGGATAAATTGAACCACACAAAAGTTTCATTCATTTACCATTTCTTCATTTCCCTTTGACTCGAGTTTTATGGTTATTTAGTAGGGGATGGGAGGTAAGGTTTCCACTCTTGCGGACGCATATAGCCAATGCATCCTTGTCTTGGAGAAGGTATCGAGAAAGGAGACTGACTGATGACTTCTTCAAGGAAGGGTTAGGCCTTTGGAAATTCTGCGAAATAGCTGATCGCATGGATGCCCGAGATAGTATCGCTATGCTGCTGTGGGTAAAAGAAACATTGAATGGGAGGGGGAATGCAAACCGACCCTGCTGCTTCATGAATGATTTAAATTTTAGTGAATACGGGTTCTGCATTTCAGGGGACAAGGGGAGGAAAAAAAAAAAGCACATTACTTCCTCAATGTCATTTCTTATTTTTTCCTCTTCACACTTATGGGTGTTGTTGAACACTCTCTGTTCCAGAAGGAATAAACAGAAAATTATCCATTCCTTCTACTCTCTCTGTTTCGTGCTCTGTTTTCTTATTCAATTGTTACGGAACATATTTTGTCCAACAGTATATAGAGATATTCAATCGAGCTAAGAAGATCCACAGCAGACTTACATCCCTGTTATGGTAGTTAACGTTGAAAGTGCTCAGTTTCATTTCTGAGTGCAAACGCCTAGAAATCCATAGGACAGGAAAGTTTTCAAGATCTTGATAGCCAACTCCAGTGTGCATTTCCAGGCAGGGACTTTAAGGCATCTTCAACAGCAGAGTGAGTTAGGTAAGGAATCTTAGCCATAGCGATGACGGATCACCATCGATATTAGAGTGTCTTCTTCATCACCACACTTCAACAATGGACACTATGGACTCTATCTACTCACCAGCAGCATTCTCCTTCAGAATGAAAGTTCTTCCGATTTCCCACCGGATATCGGGAATTTGGACAAAGCTCTATCCTAAACAGATCTGTATCTGTGTTGCATAGGAGTAACCACCAAGAAAGGTGTATACTTTTTCCCAATTTCCTAAAATTAGTCCCAAATTTGTTACTACGAGCATATCAGAGAGCTTTTCCCCAAAGCAATTATTCTCCCAGTTTTGCAATTTTCATAATTCCCTCTTCCAAATTAGAGCTAATCAAGCACTAAAAATGCTTAAAATTTACAATTTCTTTCAACAGCCAAAAACAAACCTTCAATCTTCAGATCACATCAATTAAAGCAAGAACAGAACTTGACAAAAAATGAAATCAAGAGCAAGAAATCTGATCATTAACAAAGGCAAAGTATTTCTTACAGAATCCAAATTACAATAAGATCTTGATTAATATACACAAAAAAAAAAAAAAAAAAAAGAGGAAGAATAATAAGTAGAAACACACAAATTTCATACAAATTTCAGCAAGAACGTAACGTAATTTACCACGAATTTTACGGATCTGGTGTCACTTCTTGCTGTCGTAATCGACGATCTCGGAATCGGTGACGGAGCGAGAGTGCTGGACGATGGAGCGACCGATGGAGTTAATCCAGTCCTCCTTCTCCTTCTCGGAGTCGGCGATGAAGTACATGGTGTCGGTCCTGGTGGAGAGCTCGAAGGCGTTCTGCTTGTTGAGGACGTCCTCGGCGCCCTTGACGGTGAGGCAGGAGGCGACGGGGATGACGCCGCGGGGCCTGGAGGCGCGGGTGACGGCGGAGTCCTTGAACCAGAAGAGCTTCCCCTGCTTCAGGACGAACCAGCGCCGCCGCCACGTCTTTATGTACTCGCCCTGCTTCGTCAGCCAGCCGCCGCGCTCCGGAGTCGACCAGAACTCCACGCCGCCGTAGTCGTCCGTGCTCTGCGATTGGCCCGTCGCGGCTCGCCAGAGGCTTGCCATTGGAGGAGCTTGGGAAGGGGCTTGGGGTTTGGTTTGGATCGGAAGGCGTTGAATGGTCGTCGATCGGAAAGAGGAACTTCAAGATGGGAGAAAACAAGAGCTGTCCGAACTGGACAGGCTATAATTATTCTCTTCTCATTTGTTGCATTATTATTACTCCTCGTTTTTTTTTTTTTTTTTTGAGAAATATTATTATTACCTTTTATTTTAGGAAAAAAATTACAGTAAAGTTTTTTTTTTATAGGATTATTAGAGTTCATTTTTAAATTATTATAATATAATTAAATGATTAAGATGCTATTTGTATATGATAATTATAATGCACTTTACCTTGTACTAGTATAGACTAAAAAATTTTAAAAAAAATAATATAAAAAAATTACCCAAAAAAAAAAAAAAAAACTAACCTAGTTTACAGGTTACGGTGTCAGGGGGCAGGGACTCGTCGTTGGTTTCTGGGCGGGCAGCCACCGGGGAGGGGGGGCGACGCAGATCTGTGGGGGGCTTAACCAGATCAGAAAACTCATAGAGAAGGGGGAACCGAATCGGAAACTCGGAGGGGGAGGGTCAGAAAACTCGTGGGGGGGGGGGGGGGGACTAGATCTGAAACTCGGAAGAGGGGCAACTAGATTGAAAAACTCGTTTTGGGGGGGGGGGGGGGGGGGGGAGGGGGCGTGTCAGAAATTCGGGGAGGGGGGGGGGGGGAGGGGTTCCCATCGCCAGCATCAGAGGGGGGGAGTGGGCTTGTGGCCGGCGTCGGGGAGGGCAAGGCCTCTTTGTCGGTGTCGCAAGGTCCCTCACTTACCACCGTTGTTTTTTTTTTAAAATTTATTTTTTATTATTTTTTTAATTTAATAATTAAACTAATTTGAGATAGGGTAGAATATAATTATTATGCATAAGCAATATCTCAGTTGTTAGATTATATTTTAACGGTTTAAAAATAAGTTTTATCAATAGAGTATATAAATGATATTCTATCACAGTCCCTTTGTTTTATTTTAATTATTTTAATTATTATTATTATTATTATTTTCGCTTTTGTTTTTGTTTGGATAAGGTCGGTCTGATATTTTGGGTCAACTATCCTTCTTGGCACACAAAAAAAAAAAAAAAGAAAAAAAAGAGAAAATTACATAAATATCCTTAAATTATACACTCTCGTCTATTTTGCCTCATTTTTTTATTTTATTTTATTTTAAAGATTAATCACGTCGTTCATGAGCAAAATGAACAAAGGAGTATAGTACAAGGGGTATTTTATCCACCAACACAAGATTTTTAATTTTATTTTTGATTTTTGATATTTAACCTCATTGCGGATTATTTGTTTGTTTGGTCCATTTATTCAAGTCCAAACACTTTTTTTGGGCAACAAGATGAGCATTTTGGTGAGTCGTTCATAATAAGTGCGTTGTTTAGAATTTGTAGAAGACCATTTCAAGATGTAACAACGTTTTGTTATATTACTGATTATTTAACTAGTTAGTTGGGTTAATAGCCAATTTAGGTGGGGTGGCCAGCCGGCCTCCTTCTCAATAGCCATCCAGAGTCCACCATATTTATTTTTAACAAAATAATTAAAATAATTGAAATCAGACTCATTGATCAATAATTAACCAGTAAAACATGGATTGATATTAGCTAAATGTGCCTCGTATGTGGAATTGTGTGTGTATAACTTGCTTGTATAAATACAAAAAAAAAAAAAAAAAAGAGAGAGCTAAAATGTTGATTGACATCGACCAATCAGTGGTCTGTTAATATTGAT
Source organism: Ficus hirta (assembly GCA_038430175.1). Lineage (NCBI taxonomy): Eukaryota > Viridiplantae > Streptophyta > Magnoliopsida > Rosales > Moraceae > Ficus > Ficus hirta. Next base: position 6,405,918 of record CM076594.1, on the reverse strand, counting down.
CATTTTAAAGAAAACAATCATTTTTTTTAATTTAACAAACAATCATTTTCTTAATTCAACAAACTTTGAGCCCTAGGTTTAAAAAGGATTATGCAAAAGAAAAAAGAAAAGAGAAAAGATTGCATTAGCTAATTAAAATTGCATCAAGAACAAATTTCACCCCACTCCCCCGAACTTTAGGCCTTATCATAAAATGCTTCAATTCCTCCTGAACTTTAGGCCTTATCATAAAATGCTCCTTAAACTTCAATTTATAATATTTTTCTCCTTGAACTTTGAAATGCTTGTGAATTTCCTCCCTCAAAATTTTGACGGAAAAATGGATGTGACATTCGTTGGTAGCATTAGTTAGGGGTATTAAATGTGAAATTATGAAGATATCCTTATAATTAGGTTAAAAGAGTAAATATTTAGGTCTGGTTGTCATTTTTTCCCCATACCTCTCTCTTATGGGTAACTTTGTAATTTCATATTTAATACCAAGTGCCATATTTGTTGCCAACGAGTGTCCCTTCGTAATTTTATATTTATTATACCTAACTCATGTTGCCACGTGTATTTTCTGTAAAAAATTTAATCGAGAGGAAAATTCGCAAATGTTTTAAAGTTTAGAGGGTAAGAATATTACAAATTGAAATTTGGAGGGCATTTTGTTACAAGGCCTAAACTTCAGGGTTAAAAAAAGTGAAATTTGTCCTTTCATTAACTATAGGCATAGAAAGTATAACCACATATTAGACGGTCTTCACTTTTCAGCCCAAAAAAAAAAAAGGGACACATTACAATCAATTTTGTAGAATTCATTACTCAAGACAACATTACACAGGGATTATGTGCTTAAACAACACAAATTTATACATCCGGAGAGAGAAAAAACAGAATAATTAGCAACATTCACTAGGGATACTAAGCCTATTCTAACAGACCCACATGACAAACTGAAATATCTTCACCATCTGTTTGGATTCAATCTCTTGCAGTTGAATCACAAGTAGAATCACCAGTAGGTTTTCTAGGTTTGGACTGAATACTTCCATATATATATATATATATATAAATATAAATAATTGCAAGAGCATTATTTAAACAATATATCGATACTTCTATTTTTATTGAAGTGAAAAGTTATGACGATTTGTAAGCAAAACTAGTAGAAAAACCTATAATTTAGCTGGTTCTTCGTCTCTCATCTCTGCGAACGCTATTACTCATATAAGCATTTCTAGTTTGTTGTAGATTCTTAGTTACATCTCATCATTTGGTGATCTTTCAGGACGAAAGCTAAGCACTTATGTTGATGAGCGCTTATGATCTCGTTTGGGTTTGTTAGATTGTGTATTTGTCTCACATCGCTAAGTTACAACATTACTGTGGTGTTTAAATATGAAACGGACTCCCTTTCCCCTTGAGCGAGTTTTTCAAGATGAGTTTTGTCCAAACCCATTTCACAGGTTTCTCAAAGTTGATGTTTACATCTCCAACACAATGCACTAGGATTATGGTGAAACTCCCTCCAATTTTGCCTTCTTACTTTTCTTCTCTCTCTACCAAAACAAACACTAAAAAAGATTTCTCTCTCTCTCTCTCTCCACCCTTTTCTTTCCTCCTAATAATCTATCATACCAAACAGACTGTAAAAAGTTTTGCTAGTGATAAACACCATTGTCCGCTTGAACCACATCTACTGATGCAAGCCAGTTTGTGAAGCGGTTAAGATTAATCTAATAAATAATAAACAGAATACGATAACTTACAATTGTTCATCACCTATCATCTCTAACTATCCCATAGTGATCACTTTATTATTGTTATTATTATTATTATTTTTTAAAAAGAAGCAAACAGTACCCACTACAACTAGGCATACTTAAAAATATGGAAAGTTATTAGGAAAAAAAACTGATATCCTGACTTTATTGTCACCTTTTTGAACTCTAAACACGTTCACAAGCTTTGTTAGCTACATTTTTTGTTTTAATTTGTTTTTTTTTTTTTTTTCGGAAAATTTTACGGTTAAACCTCTTATTTTTCATCAATAGTAGGAATTATAGTTTTCATCAAACTAAATTTTCAACCGTGCGTTACAAATTTTTAACGTAAATATTCATAAATTATACCATATGATTAAAAAATGATTCTTATACTAGTAATAAAAATTGCATATCCTTAAAGACTATTTTTTTCAAGTGATAAACAATTCTAGAAGCTACTTTTGGAATGTCGATACATTCATCAATTTCCTTTAAAAGTAGCTCTCATTGCACAACCAATTTATTAATTTTTTTAATTGCTAAAGTATCACTTATTACTTCCGGACAACCTGTCCACATTCTCATTTTGTTCATAACAGTCCTTTCCGGATATAAATATAGTCAAATGGTCCACATTATATTCTGCTATCATTGAACCGAATCATTTAACAGAAGGATTAATTTATATTTTTCCCAAAATTTAGTATTTGAATGATATCTTCAAATTTATTATCAATTTTTTAATTTTTAATTTTTTTGGATTCATATGAGGAAGATAGAATCTTTAAAAGACATCGTGTTTTTAAATTAATCAATTACTTCTATTCAAGCTTTACTCAAAGTTGGGGATTCAAATTTAAGACGTGACATTAAACAGAGCATGAAATTATCATTCGATTACCCTTGTAATCACACAAATTATAGGTTGTTTGGATCATAAATTGTATTTAATTGTTCATTCAAACTGAATATATGTTATTGTGAAATAATGAAATATTAAAATAGTTTTAACTTTAAAACCTATTATGTTTGAATACGATAACCATATCTGATTAGTCTACTTTCCTTTAGAAAAAGAAAAAGGATTAATATACTTTGGAAAAAGTGGTGGGATTTGACAACACCAAAGTGGGATTAATGATATTAATTAGTAAGCAACCTCAAACTTAAAACCTTAAAGATTTCTTGTAATTTTTTCCATGGAACTTTGAAATCTTCCTTGAACAACTCTGCATTCCAGATTAGCTTTCTTCACACCACCAGCACAAAATGAGACTTCAGAATCCCGGTATTGCTTTTCGGTCCATGTATTTCCTGTGTGTAAGTCTTTTATATTCCATGAGGTTATTCCAACCTACCACTGTCGTCCTCAGTGCAGCAGTAGGAAATGAAACTGACAGGTTGTCTCTTCTCAAATTTAAAGAGTCAATTTCCAATGATCCACATGGAGTCCTGAGCTCGTGGAACGACTCCGTTCACTTCTGCGTTTGGGGTGGAGTTTCCTGCAGCAGAAAACATCAGAGGATAACAACATTGAACTTGTCGGGCTACAACTTGGGAGGAACCGTATCTCCTTACGTTGGCAACTTCACCTTTCTGAGGATCCTTAACCTGGGAAGTAACTCTTTCTTTGGCGAAATTCCGCAGCAAGTTGGTCGTTTGTTCCGCATGCAACATCTCAATCTCAGTGACAACATGTTGGAAGGTAAAATTCCATTAAATCTGAGCTACTGCTTAGAACTCAAAGTTTTTGATCTTGGGAAGAATAGATTAATTGGAGATATTCCCTTGGAGCTTGGCTCTTTGGTGAAACTTGAGATTCTTGATCTTGGTTCAAATAGTCTCACAGGAAGAGTTCCATCTTTTGTGGGAAACATTTCATCCCTCAGAATGTTTTATGTTCTTTATAACAATTTGTGGGGAACTCTTCCGGGTGAATTAGGCAGATTGAGAAACCTAACTGTTTTTTCGATCGGGCCTAATCATCTGTCTGGTGTCATCCCACCATCCCTTTACAACATATCCTCTATGAGGATTTTTATAGTTGAGGACAACGAGTTTTATGGAGCTATTCCACCCAACATGGGCCTCACACTTCCTAATCTCCGAGAATTTGTAGTCGGCGCAAATGAATTCTCTGGGAAAATCCCAGAATCAATCTCCAATGCTTCTCAACTTCAAGTATTTGATATTCCTAATAACAGTTTTGTCGGGCAAGTTCCTGAAAGTTTGGGTAATCTTCCAGATCTTTGGTGGCTCAATTTGGCTGGTAATTATCTAGGAAATTATTCAACTAATAGCTTGGATTTTATTGCATCTTTAATAAATTGCAGCAAGTTGGAAATGTTGAGCCTTGAGGAAAACAATTTCGGAGGTATTTTACCCGACTCTATAGCCAATCTGTCAACCAAACTCACTGAACTTGACCTTGGAGACAACCGAATCTCCGGACAAATTCCTGCAGGATTACAAAATCTAGTCAACTTAACGGTGTTGAGCATGTACGGTAGTCTGTTCATGGGTGACATCCCTGCTTCTTTAGGGACGTTACGGAATTTGGAGATTCTGTATTTGGACGGGAATATATTGTCAGGAAAGATTCCCATATCCTTAGGAAACCTCACCAAAATCTTTCAACTTAATCTATCACGTAACAAGTTACAAGGAAGCATTCCTCCAAGTATAGGAGATTGCCAAAATCTGCAATTCGTTGGAATGTCAAGCAATAGCCTGAGTGGAGCTATACCCAAAGAGGTTTTCGGTCTTTATTCATCAATCCATCTCGACTTGTCACGAAACTCATTGACTGGAGACCTACCTGTTGAAGTGGGCAATCTAAAGCATATAAGTTTACTTGACCTTTCCAAAAACAATCTAACCGGTGAAATTCCAGAAACCATTGGACATTGCGAGAGTATGGAATTTCTTTACTTACAAGGGAATTTATTCGAGGGAGCGCTGCCTTCTCAAATAGCTTCTCTTAAAGGTCTCCAATACTTGGATGTCTCACAAAATGACTTGACTGGTCAAATTCCGAAAGATTTGGACAAACTTCGTTTCTTGGTGTATTTGAATATGTCTTTCAATGATCTGGAGGGAAAAGTACCAAACAGTGGACTCTTTCAGAACATAAGTGGTGTATCGCTAGTAGGAAATACCAAGATTTGTGGTGGTGTAACTAAATTGGAGCTTCCACGATGTCCCGATAAAGAATCTGGAAAGGAAAAGACTAGCAGTTTTAAACAAACTATAGTAATGGTTTGTTTGGCGGCAGTTTTCCTTCTATTTTCAGGTTTGGTTATTTCCTACTACATGTGGAAATCACAGAGGAAATCTTCTACTCCAGACTCAACAATAAGTTTTTTTCCAGAGGTTTCATACAAGAGCCTTTATCAAGCTACGGATGGATTTTCTACAAGCATGTTAATCGGAACAGAAAGTTTTGGCTCTGTATATAAAGGCAATCTTGAGCAGAAAGAGAGTCTAGTTGCTATAAAGGTCCTCAATCTCCAGCAAACAGGAGCTGAGAAGAGTTTTGTTGCCGAATGCAATGCTTTGAGAAGCGTTAGGCATCGAAATCTTGTTAAGATCTTGACATGTTGCTCCAGCGTCGATCATCATGGTGACGACTTCAAGGCTTTAGTATTTGAGTTTATGCCGAATGGAAGCCTAGAGAAGTGGTTGCATCATCCTACTGATGGCGAAAATCGATCCAGAGGTTTGAATATGATTCAAAGACTAAATGTTGCAATTGATGTGGCCTCTGCAATATACTATCTTCATGATGAGTGTCAAGACCCAGTCATTCACTGTGACTTGAAGGCTAGCAACGTTCTTCTTGACGATGAATTGGCTGCTCATGTAAGTGATTTCGGGTTAGCAATTATGATCTCAAACACTACTGGCTCTTCCCACATTCATACTGGCACAAGTGGAATTAAGGGAACCATCGGTTATACCCCTCCAGGTATCCATAATTTCATTCTAATGCCCTGTTTTTTTTTTTTTTTTTCCCTTTCTTTCTTTCTTTTAAGTTTTATGAAAATTGTTGCAAAATCTAGATACATATCACATTTGTCTAAAAGGAATGTGTCTGTGTGTGAACTCATTTAACTAATAAATATATATATCTTTTAACCAATAGCTTTAGAGGTAAAATCCATGGAACATAATCGGAGTAGAGACACGGGTGGTACATTTTTTCTTATAGATGTCTATCTGTTTCATATGTATTATAATTTATTCTTCTTCTTTTATACTTTATTGATCGAGACGATGAAAACAAATTGTTAAATCTACTACTTTCTGCAAGTTAAACAGGCAATATAGTAGTAAGCAACTTTGAAATTGTTATTGTTGCAGAATATGCAATGGGTGGCGAGCCATCGAAAAAGGGCGATGTGTATAGCTATGGCATCCTTGTATTGGAGATGTTCACGGGAAAGAGACCCACCGACGAAATTTTCAAAGATGATTTCAATCTTCCCAACTTCGTTAAGATGGCCTTGCCAGATAGGTTTGCGGAAGTAGTGGACTCTGCTCTTCTCCCTGGAGAAGTAGAAGAAAATGAACCGAGAAAAGAACAGGGAAGAAACCGCAGCAACTACGGAGACATTGAGATGGATATAGAAGATGGAAAAATCAACTTCGTGAACCCAAACCAGATCAGCTCACATCTGCAGAAGTGCTTGGTTTCGGTGTTGGAGATCGGAGTTGCGTGTTCCAAAGAATCACCGAGTGACAGAATGAACATGGAAGATGTCACCAAAGAGCTACAACATATTAAAATTGCTTATATGAGTGCTCTGTGATCAATGAACAGCGACGAAAAACTGGATAAAATATGTTAGGTAATTGTCACATAATTATCCTTTCATTTGCCTGTAATTCTCCAAGTAGAGCACTTGATCAAAACAGGGAAGAAACATGGGACATATTAGTCTTTGGTGCAATATTTATTTATATTATATATATATATCTATATTTTTTTTCTTTTTGACTTCAAAAAGTTGAAGAACACAGAGACTGACTTTTTGTATTCGAACTACAGGTACTGGAACTTTATTAAACATCATCAGATGGGTAGAAGATTTCCTCAATATGTTTGCTCCTTTGGATTCTCAGAATCAGTAGATGAATGTTGCATAAGCAGAACAAACTCTGTCAATAGATTGTAAACTTTATTTATGTAAGGGTGTTTGGTGAATGAGTTTGAGTTAAGATTTTTAAGTTTCAATAGTAATTTGGGTTGACTTTTTAGAAAAAATAAAAAACTTTTTCAAAAAAGATAAAATTTTTTTTTAAAAAAAGATAAACAAAAATACAGTTTAATTTTAGTTAAACTTATATGTCAAACAGAGAGTAGTTTCTTATAAGGTATTTTATAATGCTGTTGACTGTTGTTTATAAATTGGTGTCGTTTTAAAATGATGTCTTTTTCAAGTTTTTCGTCGTTGCTCTTTTTCCAAGGATTTTGTCGTTTCCTTCTCCTTGCTCGTAATTATTGTCGTTGTCGTTTTCAGACGATTTTGTCGTTTCCTATCAGTCTTGTTTTTGCCGTTATTTTCCGGTGGTTCTCATATCCTCTAAGTCCAAATCGTACTTATTGACGTTGTCGTTTTCCAGATGTTTGTCGTTTTCATTTCTTGTTGTCACTCACAAGACAACAAACATCGTTATTACATGAATGTACTAATTTTTTTTGTTTTTAATTTAGAAAAAATAGTCCTTTTTTCCCCGCTTAAAAATGTACTTCCATCAGTGATGTGCTGTTTAATGATTCATCAGTTATGAACTTGGCGGTTCATCATAAAAGACTTGATCAGAGTTCGGTCTATCATTGATTTATCCGTTATTCTATGAACAGCCATAAAATGATGGAAAAATTAAAATGACAATTTATTTATCTAGAAAACAAAAAGTGGGGCTATTTATTTAAAAAGAGTATATCCACACGACCACACCAAACTGAAATGTCATCATCCTCTCTATTTCAGTAAGCAAAAATTAGAAGAACACTTACATTTTCGCTGGTTCTTCGTCTCCGATCTCCACGATTTTTTCGTTACGAACATAAGCATTTCTCTTATATGTTGTAGCTTCGTAGTCACATCCCCGGTGTTCATTCTGAGCATTCAAGTCACAATCTCCAACACCGAAACAAAGCACATCTGTTTTCTTCTTCTACTTCATTCTCAATTCCTCCATGGTAGTTGTAGTTTCTTCCATCTTCTCTTCTCAATGCAGTTTCTTCTACTTCTCTAAGGAGAAGAGAAGAGAAAAGTCCACAATTTGTGTCTTTTTGGCAAGGAGATCTTAACGAAGTTATGAAGGTTCAAATCATCTTTGTACGTTTCATCGGGGGATCTCTTCTCCAATTGAACATCTCCAACACACGATGAAAAATCAAGTGCACAACCAAGGCCTAATTGAATCACATACACCAATTCATGCCACATTATCAAGTGCTTATAGATCCAACTACCCAAATAAAATTAAAAAAAAATGTCAATCATTTGATTAGTTGTTCATCTACAATCACCTCTGTCCAATAATGATCACTTTATTGGAAAAAGCAAATAGCATGCACTACAAAGGCATTAAAGGAAATAAATATTAGAGAAAGCAGATATTCATAATTCAGTACCCTTTTTTAAAGGGAAAAGCATCTGAATGATGCAAATTTAAAGACTGTTATAGTTTTCTTCTATGTTAGTCCAGTTTTAAATTTTTGTATTATATTGGTAAATAAATGAAAAAAATGGGACTATTTAGATAAATTTATCTTTTTAACACATTACTAAGGACACTAGTGGTGCCTAGTATGACAAACTAATTCAAGTTGGCTCCTATTATATAGAACCTATTTTTTATTAGTTATGGTGTTTTCTATTGGTAGGGCTCTTAGCGCTTTTAAGTCATTAACGAGCAATAAAGGAGCTACATTTTTCTTTTTTTTTTGGGGTGCTGGAAAGCAATTGGGATATAACATAAGCTACGTACTTTTGGAATTTGGATCCATTCGGCAATTCTCTTTCAATGTGACTGCTCTTTTCATTTGCACAAACAATATGTTAACTTTTTCTTTTTTCTTTTTTTCTTTTCCCTAAAGTATCGCTTTATTATTTTTATTTTGGACTGACTAAAGTATTTACTTTACTAGCTCATGACAAACTATGTCCACGGTCGAATGTTATTCAGAACTTTGCCTCTAATTTTTTTTCTATTACAATTTAACCGAACCATTTTATAGAGAGATAAATTTAGTAATTCCAAAGTTTAGTATCTAATTTACATCTTTGAATTGATTAATGATTTTTTGATCTTGTTTTTGGATTCAGGATGAAGAAGATAGTACCCTCGAATATGCATTGTGTTTCTAATCTAATTAATTCTGCTTAATCTTTACTCAAGTTCGGTAACCTAAATCCTGACACTGAAAGAGAACGTGGAATTACCGATCGACTAAGCTTGTAACCACACAAACTAATTAATTGATACACTTTTGAAGAAGAGGTGGAATTAGACAACACCTAGTGGAATTATTGATATCAGCAAACAACCTCTGACTCAAAACCTTAAAGATAGACTTAGTATTTTTTTCCAAGGAACTTCAAAATCTTACTCTGCCTTGAACTCTGCATTCCAAGATTAGCTTTCTTCACCGCCACCACAAAAAATGAGACTTCAGAATCCCAGTATTGCTTCTTGGTCCTTCCTGTGTGTCGTAAGTCTTCTCTATTCCCTGAGCTTAGTACAACCGACCACTGTTGTCCTCAGTGCAGCAGTAGGAAATGAAACTGACAGGTTGGCTCTTCTCAAAATTAAAGACTCAATTTCCAATGATCCACATGGACTCCTGAGCTCGTGGAATGACTCCGTTCACTTCTGCGGTTGGCGTGGAGTTTCCTGCAGCAGAAAACATCAGAGGATAACAACCTTGGACTTGTCGGACTATAACTTGGGAGGAGCCATATCACCTTACGTTGGAAACTTGAGCTTTCTGAGGATCCTTAACCTCGGAAGTAACTCCTTCTTTGGCGAAATTCCACAGCAAGTTGGTCGTTTGTTCCGCATGCAACATCTCAATCTTAGTGACAACATGTTGGAAGGTAAAATTCCAGTAAATCTGAGCTACTGCTTGGAACTCAAAGTTTTTGATCTTGGGAAGAATAGATTAATTGGAGAGATTCCCTTGGAGCTTGGCTCTTTGGTTAAACTTGAGATTCTTGATCTGGGTTCAAATAGTCTCACAGGAGGAGTTCCATCTTTTGTGGGAAATATTTCATCCCTCAGAATTTTTTATGTTCTTTATAACAATTTGTGGGGAACTCTTCCTGGTGAATTAGGCAGATTGAGAAACCTAACGGTTTTTTCGATCGGGCCTAATCATCTGTCTGGTGTCATCCCACCCTCGCTTTACAACATATCCTCTATGAGGATTTTTATAGTTGAGTTAAACGAGTTTTATGGAACTATTCCACCCAACATAGGCCTCACACTTCCTAATCTCCGAGAGTTTGTAGTCGGCGCAAATGAATTCTATGGGAAAATCCCAGAATCAATCTCCAATGCTTCTCAACTTCAAGTATTTGATATTGCTAATAACAGTTTTGTCGGGCAAGTTCCTGAAAGTTTGGGTAATCTTCCAGATCTTTGGTGGCTCAATTTTTATGGTAATAATCTGGGAAATTATTCAGCTAATAGCTTGGATTTTATTGCATCTTTAATAAATTGTAGCAAGTTGGAAATGTTGAGCCTTGAGGAAAACAATTTTGGAGGTATTTTACCTGACTCTATAGCCAATCTGTCAACCAAACTCACTGGACTTCATCTTGGAGTCAACCGAATCTCTGGACATATTCCTGCAGGATTGCAAAATCTAGTCAACTTAACGTGGTTGAGTATGTACGGTAATCTGTTAACAGGTGATATCCCTGCTTCTTTGGCGATGTTACCGAATTTGCGGATTCTGGATTTGCAAGAGAACACATTGTCAGGAAAGATTCCCATATCCATAGGAAACCTCACCAAAATCTTCCAACTTATTCTATCACGAAACAACTTACAAGGAAGCATTCCCCCAAGTATAGGAGATTGTCAAAATCTGCAATTCATTAACATGTCAAGCAATAGCCTGAGTGGAGCTATACCCAAAGAGATTTTTGGTCTTCGTTCATCTATCAAACTCGAGTTGTCACATAACTCATTGACTGGAGACCTACCTGTTGAAGTGGGCAATCTAAAGCATATAAGTTTACTTGGCCTTACGGGAAACAATTTCATTGGTGAAATCCCAGAAACCATTGGTCATTGCGAGAGCATGGAATATCTTTACTTGGGGGGGAATTTCTTCAAGGGAGCGCTGCCTTCTCAAATAGCTTCTCTCAAAGGTCTCCAATACTTGGATGTCTCACTAAATGACTTGACTGGTCAAATACCGAAAGGTTTGGCGAAACTTCCTTTCTTGGTGCATTTGAATATGTCTTTCAACGATCTGGAGGGAGAAGTACCAAGCAATGGCATCTTTCGGAACACAAGTGCTGTATCCGTGGTCGGAAATACTAAGCTTTGTGGTGGTGTATCCGAATTACAGCTTCCTGGATGTTCTGAAAAGGGAAAGATTAGTGGTTTCAAACTAACTATAGTAATAGTTTGTTCGGCAGTTGTTTTCCTTCTATTTTTGGGTTCTGTCGTTTTGTATTACTGGAGGAAATCACAGAGGAAATCTTCTACTCCAGACTCAACAATAAGCTTTTTTCCAGAGGTTTCATACAAGAGCCTTTATCGAGGTACGGATGGATTCTCTACAAGCATGTTGATCGGAAGAGGAAGTTTTGGCTCTGTATACAAAGGCACTCTTGATCAGAACGAGAATCTTGTTGCTGTTAAGGTCCTCAATCTTCAACAAAAAGGAGCTGAGAAGAGTTTTCTTGCTGAATGCAATACATTGAGAAATACCAGGCATCGGAATCTTGTTAAGATCTTGACATGTTGCTCCAGCATCGATTATCAAGGCAACGAATTCAAGGCTTTAGTATTTGAGTTTATGCCGAACGGAAGCCTAGAGAAGTGGTTGCATCACACTGCTGATGACGAAAATCGATCCAGAGGTTTGAATATGATTCAAAGACTAAATGTTGCTATTGATGTGGCCTCTGCAATATACTATCTTCACGATGAGTGTGACGACCCGATCATTCACTGTGACTTGAAGCCTAGCAACGTTCTTCTTGACGATGAATTGGTTGCTCATGTAAGTGATTTCGGGTTAGCAAGGCTGATCTCAAACACTACTGGCTTTTCCGATAGTCATACTGGCACAACTGGAGTTAAGGGAACCATCGGTTATGCCCCTCCAGGTACCCATTATTTCATTCTAAGGCCCTCTTTTCCTTCTTATACGTATCTTATTTGTCGAAAAGGCATGCGTCTGTGTGTGAAATCATTTTTAACTAATATCTTTAGAGCTAGAATCCATGGAACATAATCAGATTAGAGACACGGGTTATTATTATTATTACTATTTTTTGAGATGTCTTATCTCTTTCATATATTTAAGTTATGATTACTAGCTACGTTTTTTTTTTTCTTTAATATTTCACGAATCGAGATTGAAAAAAAAAAAAAAAGAAAAAAAATTTTAAAATGTACTTTCTACAAGTTTAGTTTTGCGACATAAAAGTTCAGAACCAAAAATTTGCTGTTGTTGCAGAATATGCGATGTGTGGCAAGCCATCAAAAAAGGGTGATGTGTATAGCTATGGCATCCTTGTATTGGAGATGTTCACCAAAAAGAGACCCACCGAAGAAATTTTCAAAGATGATTTCAATCTTCCCAACTTCGTTAGGATGGCCTTGCCAGAAAGATTTGCGGAAGTGGTGGACTCTGCTCTTCTCCCTGGAGAAGTAGAAGAAAATGAACCGAGAAAAGAACAGGGAAGAAACCGCAGCAACAACGGAGACATTGAGATGGACATAGAAGATGGAAAAATCAACTTCGAGAACCCAAAGCAGATCAGCTCACATCTGCAGAAGTGCTTGATTTCGGTGTTGGAGATCGGAGTTGTGTGTTCCAAAGAATCACCGAATGACAGAATGAACATGGAAGATGTCACCAAAGAGCTACAACATATTAAAATTGCTTATATGAGTGCTCTGAGATCAATGAACAGCGACGAAAAACTGGATAAAATATGTTAGGTAATTGTCTTATAATTATCCTTACATTGGCATGTTCTTCTCCAAGCAGAGCACTTGATCAAAACAGGGAAGAAACATGGGACATATTAGTCTTTGGTGCAATATTTCTTCATATTTTATATGTATATATTTTTTCTTTTTGACTTCAAAAAGTTGAAAAACACACACACTGACTTTTTGTATTTGAACTACAGGTACTGGAACTTTATTAAACGACGTCAGATGGGTAGAAGATTTTCTTAATTCGTACGCTCCTTTGGTTTCTCAGAATCAGTAGATGAAATGTTCTATAAGCAGAACAAACTCTGTTAATACATTGTACTTGATCTGTGTACTTCCTACATATGTATTTTATGATGCGGTTTGGTTGTTGTTTATAAGTTGATGTCGTTTTTAAATATGTTTTGTTTCAAGTTCGTTGTCGTTGCTCTTAGCCCAAGGTTTTGTCGTTTCCTTCTCGTTCCTCGTACTTATTGTCGTTGTCGTTTTATATGATTTTGTCGTTTCCTGTCATTCGTGTTTTTGCCGTTATTTTCCTGTTGTTCTCATGTCCTCCAAGTCCCAATCGTAATTATTGTCGTTGTCATTTTTCAGATAATTGTCTTTTTCCTTTTTTGTTGTCATTCAAAAGACATCTGTTTTTAATTACGATTGTGGTTTTCTGGCTGTTGTCGTTTGTTTTTGGCGGTGAAAATGGGCTTCTTTAAAATCATTTTTAAATGAAAACACTAAAGGTCTTCTTTTTTTTTTTTTTTTTGGTTGAAAAATTAGTCCTTTTTTTTTCTTCTTAAAATGTACTTCCATCAGTGACATACTAATAAATGATTCATCACTTATAAACTTGACGGTTTATTATAAAAGACTTGATCAGACTTCGATCTATTATTGATTTATCTGTTATTTTATGAATTGCCATAAATCAAGAAAAAATTAAAATGACAATTATTTATCTAAAAATAAAAAGTTCGGCTATTTTTTTAAATGAGTGAACAAAAAACGGCCAACCACCTAATTTTTCCTTGTTTTAAATGCAAGAAATATTCAGTAGAAGAGAAGCTACACCCAGCTTAGAGTTGACACAAGAACAGATACCCAAGTCTAATGTCAACATATCCACACCAAACAGAAATGTCTTCACCACCTGATTATGTTATGTCCTCTGCAATTGAATCATAAACAGAATCAGTTGTATATTTTCTTATGGTTGCACTCTAAAAAACCTTATTAAACAATATGTTACAATTCTTCTTTGTTTCACTAAGCAAGAATTAGAAGAACTACCTATATTTTTGCTAGTTCTTCGTCTCCGATCTCCACGATTTTTCCGTTACGAACATAAGCATTTCTTATATGTTATAGGTTCATAGTCACTTCTCCGGTGTTCATTCTAAATATGCAAATCGCAATCTCCAAAACCGAAACAAAGCACTTCTGTTTTCTTCTTCTATTCAATTCTCAATTCCTCCATGGTTGTTGTAGTTTCTTCCATCTTCTCTTCTCAATTCAGTACTTCTCTGAGGAGAAGAGAAGAGTCCACAATTTGTGTTAGTCTTTTTGGCAAGGCCATCTTAACAAAGTTATGAAGATTGAAATCATCTTTTGAACGTTTCTTCAGGGGATCTCTTCTCCAGTTGAGCATCTCCAACATACGATGAGAAATGCTTACTAAAATTCATTTAGCTTGGAAAGCACACCAAACACACTAGGATTATAACTTGTGAAATTTGACTATTCCATTCAAGTAGACATGAGTAAAGTTTTCTAATGATGAACAAAATTTCTCTTTTTAAAACAATACTAAGGGCACCTGTGGTGCCTAGCACGACACACTAATTCAAGTTGGATCCTATTATATAATATCCATTTTTTATTAATTATGGTGTTTTGTATTGGTAGGGCTCTAGGGGCTTTAAGTCATTAATGAGCCAAAAAGTAGCTACGTTTTTTTTTTTTTTTTTTTTTTTTGTGGGTGCTGGAAAGCAATGAGGACATAATATAAGTTACTTTTGGAATTTGGATCCATTCGTCAGTTCTCTTTCAATGTGACAGCTCTTTTCAATATTTGCACTAACAATACGTAAACTTTATTTATTATTATTTTTTTCTTGCTAAAGTATAACTTTAGTTTTTTGGACTGACTAAAGTATTTACTTTATTAGCTCATGACAAATTATGTCCATGGTCGAATGTTATTCAGAACTTTGCCTCTAATTTCTTCTATTACCATTTAACTCAATCGTTTAATAGAGAGATAAGTTTAGGTACTTCCCAAAGTTTAATATATCTAATTTACATCTTCAAATTGATTAATGATTTTTTTATCTTGTTTCTGGATTCAGGATGAAGAAGATAGCTCTTGTTTTTAGTCTGTACTCAAGTTCGGGATTCAAACTTAAGACGTGACGTTGAAAGTGAACGTGAAATTACCGCTCCACTAAGCTTGTAACCACAAAAACTAATTACACTTTCTAAAAGGAGGTGGGATTTGACGACACCTAGTTGAATTATTGATATCAGCAAACAATCTCTGCCTCAAAACCTTTAAAGACAGGCTTCTATCTTATCCAAGGAACTTTAAAATCTTACTCTGCTTTGAAATCTGCATTCCAAGATTAGCTTTCTTCACCACCACCACCACAAAAATGAGACTTCAGAATCCCAGTATTGCTTTACGGTCCATGTATTTCCTGTGTGCAAGTCTTCTCTATTCCCTGAGCTTAGTACAACCTACCACAACTGTCCTCAGTGCAGCACTAGGAAATGAAACCGACAGGTTGGCTCTTCTCAAATTTAAAGACTCAATTTCCAATGATCCACATGGAGTCCTGAGCTCGTGGAATGACTCCGTTCACTTCTGCGTTTGGCGTGGAGTTTCCTGCAGCAGAAAACATCAGAGGATAACAACCTTGAACTTGTCGGACTATAACTTGGGAGGAACCGTATCTCCTTACGTTGGCAACTTCACCTTTCTGAGGATCCTTAACCTCGGAAGTAACTCCTTCTTTGGCGAAATTCCGCAGCAAGTTGGTCGTTTGTTCCGCATGCAACATCTCATTCTCAGTGACAACATGTTGGAAGGTAAAATTCCATTAAATCTGAGCTACTTCTTAGAACTCAAAGTTTTTGATCTTTGGAAGAATAGATTAATTGGAGAGATTCCCTTGGAGCTTGGCTCTTTGGTGAAACTTGAGATTTTTGATCTTGGTTCAAATAGTCTCACAGGAGGAGTCCCTTCTTTCGTGGGAAACATTTCATCTCTCACTTGGTTTCGTGTTGACTACAACAATTTGGCAGGAACCCTTCCTAGTGAGTTAGGCAGATTGCAAAACTTAACGGGTTTTTTAGTAGGGATTAATAATCTGTCTGGTATAATCCCCCCCTCCCTTTACAATATATCCTCTATGAGGATTTTTGCAGTTGTGGATAACGAGTTTAATGGAACTATTCCACCCAACATAGGCCTCACACTTCCTAATCTCCGAGAATTTGCAGTCGCCGGAAATGATTTCTCTGGAAAAATCCCAGAATCAATCTCCAATGCTTCTCAACTTCAACTATTTGATATTCCTAGTAACAGTTTTGTCGGGCAAGTTCCTGAAAGTTTGGGTAATCTTCCAGATCTTTGGTGGTTCAGTTTGGGTGATAATTATCTAGGAAATTATTCAGCTAATAGCTTGGATTTTATTTCATCTTTAATAAATAGCAGCAAGTTGGAAAGGTTGAACCTTGAGGCAAACAATTTCGGAGGTATTTTACCTAGCTCTATAGCCAATTTGTCAACCAAACTCACTCAACTTCGTCTTGGAGTCAACCGAATCTCTGGACATATTCCTGCAGGATTGCAAAATCTAGTCAACTTAACGAGGTTGAGTATGTACGGTAATCTGTTAACCGGTGATATCCCTGCTTCTTTGGCAATGTTACCGAATTTGCAGGTTCTGGATTTGCAAGAGAACACATTGTCAGGAAAGATTCCCATATCCATAGGAAACCTCACCAAAATCTTTCAACTTAATCTATCACGTAACAAGTTACAAGGAAGCATTCCTCCAAGGATAGGAGATTGTCAAAATCTGCAATTCATTAGCATGTCGAGCAATAGTCTGAGTGGAGCTATACCCAGAGAGATTTTAGGTCTTCGTTCATCTATCAAACTCGAGTTGTCACATAACTCATTGACTGGAGACCTACCTACTGAAGTGGGCAATCTAAAGCATATAAGTTTACTTGACCTTAGGGGAAACAATTTCATTGGTGAAATCCCAGAAACCATTGGTCATTGCGAGAGTATGGAATATCTTTACTTGGGGGGGAATTTCTTCAAGGGAGCGCTGCCTTCTCAAATAGCTTCTCTCAAAGGTCTCCAATACTTGGATGTCTCACTAAATGACTTGACTGGTCAAATACCGAAAGGTTTGGAGAAACTTCCTTTCTTGGTGTATTTGAATATGTCTTTCAACGATCTGGAGGGAGAAGTACCAAGCAATGGCATCTTTCGGAACACAAGTGCTGTATCCGTCGTCGGAAATACTAAGCTTTGTGGTGGTGTATCCGAATTACAGCTTCCTGGATGTTCTGAAAAGGGAAAGATTAGTGGTTTCAAACTAACTATAGTAATAGTTTGTTCGGCAGTTGTTTTCCTTCTATTTTTGGGTTCGGTCGTTTTGTATTACTGGAGGAAATCACAGAGGAAATCTTCTACTCCAGACTCAACAATAAGCTTTTTTCCAGAGGTTTCATACAAGAGCCTTTATCGAGGTACGGATGGATTCTCTACAAGCATGTTGATAGGAAGAGGAAGTTTTGGCTCTGTATACAAAGGCACTCTTGATCAGAACGAGAATCTTGTTGCGGTTAAGGTCCTCAATCTTCAACAAAGAGGAGCTGAGAAGAGTTTTCTTGCTGAATGCAATACATTGAGAAATGCCAGGCATCGGAATCTTGTTAAGATCTTGACATGTTGCTCCAGCATCGATTATCAAGGCAACGAATTCAAGGCTTTAGTATTTGAGTTTATGCCGAACGGAAGCCTAGAGAAGTGGTTGCATCACACTGCTGATGACGAAAATCGATCCAGAGGTTTGAATATGATTCAAAGACTAAATGTTGCTATTGATGTGGCCTCTGCAATATACTATCTTCACGATGAGTGTGACGACCCGATCATTCACTGTGACTTGAAGCCTAGCAACGTTCTTCTTGACGATGAATTGGTTGCTCATGTAAGTGATTTCGGGTTAGCAAGGATGATCTCAAACACTGCTGGCTTTTCCGATAGTCATACTGGCACAACTGGAGTTAAGGGAACCATCGGTTATGCCCCTCCAGGTACCCATTATTTCATTCTAAGGCCCTCTTTTCCTTCTTATACGTATCTTATTTGTCGAAAAGGCATGCGTCTGTGTGTGAAATCATTTTTAACTAATATCTTTAGAGCTAGAATCCATGGAACATAATCAGATTAGAGACACGGGTTATTATTATTATTATTATTTTTTGAGATGTCTTATCTCTTTCATATATTTAAGTTATGATTACTAGCTACCTTTTTTTTTTCTTTAATATTTCACGAATCGAGATTGAAAAAAAAAAAAAAAAAGAAAAAAAATTTTAAAATGTACTTTCTACAAGTTTAGTTTTGCGACATAAAAGTTCAGAACCAAAAATTTGCTGTTGTTGCAGAATATGCGATGTGTGGCAAGCCATCAAAAAAGGGTGATGTGTATAGTTATGGCATCCTTGTATTGGAGATGTTCACCAAAAAGAGACCCACCGAAGAAATTTTCAAAGATGATTTCAATCTTCCCAACTTCGTTAGGATGGCCTTGCCAGAAAGATTTGCGGAAGTAGTGGACTCTGCTCTTCTCCCTGGAGAAGTAGAAGAAAATGAACCGAGAAAAGAACAGGGAAGAAACCGCAGCAACAACGGAGACATTGAGATGGACATAGAAGATGGAAAAATCAACTTCGAGAACCCAAAGCAGATCAGCTCACATCTGCAGAAGTGCTTGATTTCGGTGTTGGAGATCGGAGTTGTGTGTTCCAAAGAATCACCGAATGACAGAATGAACATGGAAGATGTCACCAAAGAGCTACAACATATTAAAAATGCTTATATGAGTGCTCTGAGATCAATGAACAGCGACGAAAAACTGGATAAAATATGTTAGGTAATTGTCTTATAATTATCCTTACATTTGCATGTTATTCTCCAAGCAGAGCACTTGATCAAAACAGGGAAGAAACATGGGACATATTAGTCTTTGGTGCAATATTTCTTCATATTTTATATATATATTTTTTCTTTTTGACTTCAAAAAGTTGAAAAACACACAGACTGACTTTTTGTATTTGAACTACAGGTACTGGAACTTTATTAAACGACGTCAGATGGGTAGAAGATTTTCTTAATTCGTACGCTCCTTTGGTTTCTCAGAATCAGTAAATGTTCTATAAGCAGAACAAACTCTGTTAATACATTGTACTTGATCTGTGTACTTCCTACATATGTATTTTATAATGCGGTTTGGTTGTTGTTTATAAGTTGATGTCGTTTTTAAATATGTTTTGTTTCAAGTTCTTTGTCGTTGCTCTTAGCCCAAGGATTTTGTCGTTTCCTGTCATTCGTGTTTTTGCCGTTATTGCGAGAGTATGGAATATCTTTACTTGGGGGGGAATTTCTTCAAGGGAGCGCTGCCTTCTCAAATAGCTTCTCTCAAAGGTCTCCAATACTTGGATGTCTCACTAAATGACTTGACTGGTCAAATACCGAAAGGTTTGGAGAAACTTCCTTTCTTGGTGTATTTGAATATGTCTTTCAACGATCTGGAGGGAGAAGTACCAAGCAATGGCATCTTTCGGAACACAAGTGCTGTATCCGTCGTCGGAAATACTAAGCTTTGTGGTGGTGTATCCGAATTACAGCTTCCTGGATGTTCTGAAAAGGGAAAGATTAGTGGTTTCAAACTAACTATAGTAATAGTTTGTTCGGCAGTTGTTTTCCTTCTATTTTTGGGTTCGGTCGTTTTGTATTACTGGAGGAAATCACAGAGGAAATCTTCTACTCCAGACTCAACAATAAGCTTTTTTCCAGAGGTTTCATACAAGAGCCTTTATCGAGGTACGGATGGATTCTCTACAAGCATGTTGATCGGAAGAGGAAGTTTTGGCTCTGTTTACAAAGGCACTCTTGATCAGAACGAGAATCTTGTTGCTGTTAAGGTCCTCAATCTTCAACAAAAAGGAGCTGAGAAGAGTTTTCTTGCTGAATGCAACACATTGAGAAATGCCAGGCATCGGAATCTTGTTAAGATCTTGACATGTTGCTCCAGCATCGATTATCAAGGCAACGAATTCAAGGCTTTAGTATTTGAGTTTATGCCGAACGGAAGCCTAGAGAAGTGGTTGCATCACGCTGCTGATGGCGAAAATCGATCCAGAGGTTTGAATTTGATTCAAAGACTAAATGTTGCTATTGATGTGGCCTCTGCAATATACTATCTTCACGATGAGTGTGACGACCCGATCATTCACTGTGACTTGAAGCCTAGCAACGTTCTTCTTGACGATGAATTGGTTGCTCATGTAAGTGATTTCGGGTTAGCAAGGCTGATCTCAAACACTACTGGCTTTTCCGATAGTCATACTGGCACAACTGGAGTTAAGGGAACCATCGGTTATGCCCCTCCAGGTACCCATTATTTCATTCTAAGGCCCTCTTTTCCTTCTTATACGTATCTTATTTGTCGAAAAGGCATGCATCTGTGTGTGAAATCATTTTTAACTAATATCTTTAGAGCTAGAATCCATGGAACATAATCAGATTAGAGACACAGGTTATTATTATTATTATTATTTTTTTAGATGTCTTATCTCTTTCATATATTTAAGTTATGATTACTAGCTACGTTTTTTTTTTCTTTAATATTTCACGAATCGAGATTGAAAAAAAAAAAGAAAAAGAAAAAAAAATTTAAAAATGTACTTTCTACAAGTTTATTTTTGCGACATAAAAGTTCAGAACCAAAAATTTGCTGTTGTTGCAGAATATGCGATGTGTGGCAAGCCATCAAAAAAGGGTGATGTGTATAGCTTTGGCATCCTTGTATTGGAGATGTTCACCAGAAAGAGACCCACCGATGAAATGTTCAAAGATGATTTCAATCTTCATAAGTTCGTTAAGATGGCGTTGCCAGAAAGACTTGTGGAAATAGTGGACTCTGCTCTTCTCCCTAATGAAGTTGAAGAAATTGCATTGAGAGGCGAAGAAAGAAACTACACCAATATTGGAGGCATTGAGATTGAGGTAGAACATGGAAACATCAACTTTGAGAACCCAAACCAAATCGTGTCCCATCTGCGGAAGTGCTTGGTTTCGGTGTTGGAGATCGGAGTTGCGTGTTCACAAGAATCACCGAATGAAAGAATGAGCATAGGAGATGTCACCAGAGAGCTACAACATATCAGAAATGCTTATTTCAGTGTTTCGTGATCAAAGAAGCAGCTACAATATATTAGGTATTTTTATACTTTTCCTTGCATTTGCTTGTAATTCTCCCAGCAGAGCACTTGAGCAAAACAGAGAAGAGCATATATTATAGAACTCTTCGACACAATATTTCATTATAATTTGGAATATGTGGGTAAGTGACCTCATTTTAAGATATATATATATATATATAATATTTTACTAAATTTCCAAAATTTTGTTAATTAGAAAAGTAAATATTTTTTTTTTGTTTTGTAAATATTAATATATATATATATATATATTTTTTTTTCTCTTATTGACTATGGTCCATCACACATTGATTATGGTTCATCACTTATTGATTATATCAATCAATGGCCATTGGCTATTTTTTTAAATATAAAAGTTTGGAAAATTTTTTTAAAAATAAATATTAAAAAACTTTCTATTTACCTAATTCTCTCTCTCTCTCTCTCTCTCTCTTTTTTTTTTCCCCCTAATTTTCCCAAATTGGTGAACACACAAACTGACTTGTAATTGTGCTTCAGGTACTGGAAGTGTACCGAGAGAAATCAGATGGTGAGAAGATTTTCTCCGGTTCCCATCTATTGAGCAAAATAAGCTTTGGGAGTTTCACTTTCACCCACTGAATAGTCTAATATATGTTTGCTCCTCTGGATTCTCAGAATCAGGGGATATATGTTGCGTTAGCATTACAAACTCAGTTAATACAATGTACTTGACTTACATACTTTCTTATATGTAGTTTATAATGTTGTTGTTTATAAATTGATGTCGTTTCCAAATCATGTTTTGTTATTTGTTATCAGTTTTGTATTGTTTTGTTTTGTTTTGTTTTGTTTTGTTTTGGTCTTCATAGAAATCTATAGACAGATGAAAAGGGAGACGACAATTGCATTTATACATGATTAAAAATCAAAAAATTACAAACTACAAAGTAGAAAATACTAAAAGCATCACAAATGTAATATAAAAATGCGTCATTCTAAAAATTAATTGGGTTTTCTTTTTTGACCGACAAGATAATGACCTTGAGGAATTTATATGCCCACAAGTAATTACGTTAATTAGGGCATGCTTATCATGTCGTAGTTCAAATTATGTAAACAAAAGACCACGGCTAATTCTTAAGGGACTTAGATCTCCTGTCTAGTTTTAATATTTCAAATAATGTTTAATCAATGATATTATACTACATTATTTATAAAAATAAACTATAATTTAAAAACATAATGACATAATGAAGTTTTATTAAATAATGTGATATAATATAATTGATTAAATATCATTTAAGATACACAAAATCAAAATTTGACGATGATTTGAATCCATTGAAAAAAGCAGAGTGCCTGCTGTGATTAGTAAATAATTGATTATGATCTTCCATGTAGTTAGCTAATGAATCATAGAACGTCATAAAATCCGAAAATAACAAGAAATCTTTCTTATCGGTGACAACCGTTTCAAATTACATGTTTTTTTTTTTTTTTTTTTTAAGGGCTGTTTCTACTTTCTATGGTTTAGAACTTCTCGGAATTTTTGTGCCTCTCAAAATAATAATAATAATAATATTGGAATTACGTTCAATGTCTGGAAATCTCTAATTTTGAGCAACGAATTATTTAGAATAAAGGATGATTCTATTCATGATTAATTTGAATGAGATATTGGACTCTAAATCAGAGAAAGAGGGAGAGAGAGAGAGAGCGAGAGATTATAGTGCAGTGAGGGAAGAAGAAATTTTAGATTTCGGGACTAAACAAAGAAGAAACAATGTTATAGTCCAGAAATCAATAATTGGCCATAGATCTTCTTCATAAAAACAGAGAAAATATTCACATGCTTAGTCCGTTCTTGCCAGTCCTACATTTGTTTCATACAGCTAGGATCATAAAAGCATACAAAATTCCAAATGGCAAAGTGGAATTCTACTACAACATCACACACGAAGTACGTGTTTGAGCAACACATTTATTTGATAAGAAAATCTCTCTCTCAAAAAAAAAAAAAAAAAAAAAAGGACAATACAAGAGAAATTCTTTGGCATCTTTTGAGCTATTGCCCTTCAGAAAAGCTCCGAGCCCCTGCAGTTCAGAAACAAGTACTTAGTCCGTCTTCAAACTTAGGTACTCTGTTAGTCATATACCGAATAGCTTCCAATAGCGGGTTGGTGAAGTGTTGTGCTTGAAAAGTTAGAAGCTAAAGCAAATCAGATAATGTGGCATTACCTAGTAGTTAGCTGGTTCTTCGTTTCTCTCCGCGGATCCCGACACTCAGATAAGCATCTCTTGCATGCAGTAGCTTCCTGATGACATCTTCCATGGCCATTCTGTCATTCAGTGATTCTTCTGAACATGCAACTCCAATCTCCAACACTGAAAGCAAGCACTTCTCCAGATGAGTGTTGATCTCAATGTTGACGTTTCCTTCTTCTGCCTCAAGCTCAATGCCTCCATTGTCGCTATAGTTTCTTCTATCTTCACTTCTCAAAGCAATTTCTTCTACTTCTGGCGAGAGAAGAGAAGAGTCCACAATTTGCACGAGTCTTTCGGGCAATGCCATCTTAACGAAGTTATGGAGATTGAAATCGTCTTTGAACATTTCATCGGTGGGTCTCTTTCCCGTAAACATCTCCAACACAAGGATCCCATAGCTGTACACATCCCCTTGTCTTGTTGGCCGACAACCCATTGTGTACTCTGTAGCTCGAAAGAATTAACAAACAAACTAGTTTTCTTTGTGCCGTATAAAGATATGTAAAACAATGTGTATAGACTAAGTATGTCCATTCATATGTGTATAACTAAGAATAATTAAGAAAACAAAGTATTTATAAGATTAAATAAACAAAAGTAAATATAAACGATTTGTTACCTGGAGGAACATAACCAACGGTTCCTTTTATCCCAATTGTACTAGTTTGACCTTCTTCAGAGGAGCCCGTGGTGTTTGAGATCAGCCTTGCTAACCCAAAATCACTCACATGGGCAATCATTTCATCGTCAAGAAGAACGTTGCTAGGCTTCAAGTCGCAGTGAATGATAGGTTGGTCACAATCTTCGTGAAGATAATACACTGCAGAGGCCACATCGACAGCAATATTTAGTCTTTGAATCAGGTTCAATCCCGTTGCCTGGTTTTCTCGGCCAATCACTGAATGCAGCCACTTCTCCAGACTTCCATTAGACATATACTCGAAGACTAAAGCCTTGAATTCATTCCCATTGTAATCCATGCTAGAACAACATGTCAAGATCTTAACGAGATTCCGATGCCTTATATTTCTCAAGGCATTGCATTCGGCAATAAAGCTTTTGGCTGCTCCTTTCTGCTGAAGATTGAGGACCTTTATGGCAACAAAATTTTCTTCCTCGTCAAATGTGCCTTTGTACACAGAACCAAAGGTACCTGTACCGATCAACATGCTTGGAGAGAACCCATTGGTTGCCTGATAAAGCTTCTTGTATGAAACCTTCGACAAAAAGCTGATTGTTGGGAGCGCAGGAGATGATTTCTTTGCTGATTTCCTCCTCCAACAAAAGATGACGAAACCAGAAAACATTAGGAAAATTGCCACCGCACAAGCTATGATGATTGTTAGTTTACGACCACTGATCTTTCCTTGTTTGGAGTCTTTGGCGGGACATCTAGGAAGCTGCAATTTTGGTACACCACCACAAAGCTCCGTATTTCCAGCTATTGATACCGCACTGATATTCTGGAAGGCACCTTTGCTTGGTACTTCTCCTTCTAGATTGTTGAAAGATAGATTCAAATACAACAAGAAAGGAAGTTTCTGCAAATCCTTCGGAATTTCTCCCGTCAAGTTATTTCTTGAAAGATCCAAGTGACTAAGGCCTCTTAAAGAAGCCAAAGTAAGAGGCAGAGTTCCTTGGAATGAATTCTGTTGGAGGGAAAGTGACTCCAAACTCTCACAATCTCCTATGGAAACTGGGATTTCACTGCTCAGATTGTTTTCGGAGAGGTCAAGCAAATTGATATTCTTTAGCTTTCCCACTTCCACTGGTAGCCCGCCACTGAATAAATTTCTTGATAAGTTCATGAATATGATGGATGAGAGAAGGCCAAAAAGCTCCTTGGGTATAGTTCCACTTAGGCTATTATTCGAAATGTCCAGATATTGCAGGTTTCGGCACTCTGTTAGACTCGAAGGAATGTTTCCCTCTAAGTTGTTACTAGATAGATCAAGTTTGAAGATTTTGGTTAGATTTCCTATGGACGAGGGAATATTTCCTATTAAGTCGTTCGATTCCAAACCCAAATATTGCAAATTTTGTAACTTCCCTAAAGAAGCTGGAATGACACCTGTGAAGAGATTAAACTCCAGGCCCAAGGCGGTTAAATTGACTAGATTTTCTAATGTTGGAGGAATATGACCAAATATTTGGTTTCCACCAAGAAGAAATGCAGTGAGTAGGGTTGACAAATTGGCCACAGAGTTGGGTAAAACACCTCCAAAATTGTTGCCACCCAAGTAACAAATTTTCATTTGGCTGCAATTTGTGAAAGATGAAATAAAATCCAAGCTATTAGCAGAGTAACTTCCTAGAAAGTTATTACTAAAGCTTAGCAACCTTAGATCTGGAAGATTGACAGCCAAACTAGATGGAACTTGGCCAACAAAATAATTATCGCTCAGATCAAGCAGTAGGAGTTGGGAAGCATTGGACAATGATTTTGGGATTGTCCCGGAGAATTCATTACCAGCAAAGCCAAGTTGTTGGAGATTAGGGAGTGTGAGACCTATGTTGGAAGGAAGAGTACCATTAAACTGGTTATACGGAATAAAGAGCTCCATCATAAAGGACATATTGTACAGAGAAGGAGGGAATGTACCAAACAGAAAGTTTGGTCCTAAATACAAAATAACTAATCTTTTCAATCTGCCTAACTCGTGAGGAACATTGCCAACCAGATTATTATATTGTACATCAAAAATATTGAGCGATGAAATGTTACCCAATGAAGGTGGGATGCCTCCTGTGAGATTGTTTCTGGAAAGACTAACCAACTCAAGCTTTATCAAAGAGCCAAGCTCCATGGGAATCCTTCCAGTAAGTCTGTTTGATCCGAGCACTAAAATCCTGAGTTGTGAGCAGTAGCTCAAGTTGACTGGGATATTACCTTCTAACATGTTGGAACTAAGATTGAAATGTTGCAGTCGGAACAAACGACCAACTTCTTGTGGGATTTTGCTGAAGAAACTGTTATTTCTGAGGTCAAGGAACCTCAGAAAGGAAAGGTTTCCAATGTATGGCGAGATGGTTCCTCTCAAATCATAGCCTTTTAATTTCAAGGCTGTTACCCTTTGGTGCCGACTGCCGCATCTGATTCCTTGCCAGCTGCAGAAGCGAATGGAGTCGTTCCACGAGCTGAGGACTCCATGTGGATCATTGGAAACTGATTCTTTGAATTTCAGCAGCGCGAACCTATCAGTGCCATTGCCTAATAATGCAGTACTGGCAATGGTACTATTAGGTTGCAATATGCTCACTGAGTAGAGAAGAATGATGTGAAGGAACCTGGACCAGAAAGCAAACGGACTATGAAGTTTCATTTGGCGGACGGGTGATTTGTGGAATGTCGATCGAGTTTGAAGGCTGAGGTATAAGATTTTCAAGTGCTATGGAACATTGGAATAGCTGTTTGGGGTTACTAGAAACTATTTTATGCACTTTTTCTCTGAAATTAATAGCCCAGAAAGATTTGTTTATGAAATCTTCGCCCAGTTGGTGCGTTAGGGAAGAGAAAACAGAAGTCAAGTAAACTAATAACATGTAAAAGGACCAACATGTTAATGGTGGCAAAGTCAAAGTACAGACAAATTGAAGACAATTTCATCTTACTTCTCTGGCCTGAGGCCCTGACTTAATTACCTCTAGATGTTACTTTTTTACACGTTTTCAAACTAACTAGACTTTCATGCATTTCACTAAACACTCTGTTTTTTAAATCCGGTGCTTCTCCAAAGAGAATTTTGGAAAATGCTAGGAAAATTCCCAACAATGACCAACACATTTTTTTTTTTTTTTTCAATTTTTCTCTCTGAAATCCTAAATAGGAGTTAGTTAATTGTTCTGTGGAATTACCAAGAGCAAACTGGCATTCGCAATGTTTTAAGTGAAGGAGATATTACGTAGATGAGAAGTTTTCGGGCACTTATATTAAAAAAAAAAAAAAAAAAAGGCCCAAATTTTTTTTTTAATTTTAGGAAAATGACGGGTGATAATTAAAAGCGATATTGTAGTAAATAACAATTTTACAAAAATAATTAAAATAAATTGCAGATTTTTAAAATATTTACAGTAAATAATAGATTTATCATCGTAAAAGAATCATTTATCTGATAAAATTTTCATTTATATGATAAATATGCTATTTACTATAAATATTTTAAAAACCTACTATTTACTTCAATTAATTTCTAAAAATTACTGTTTTCGTCTTTCTCCCTAATTAAAATGTTACTTAACCCATTCAATCAATCTTTAATTAAAAACACATATTGATCAGTTTTAAGAAAACAACCATTTTTTAAATTTAACAAAAATTGAGACATATATCAAAAATATTTTTTTCTAAAAAAAAAAAAACAGTTTTCCACATATCCCCAATTGTATTCATTGAGAAAATTACTTCTTGAAAAAAGACCATTTTCCCTTTTTTTTTTTCATTTATGTGTGTGTGTGTGTGTGTGTGTGTCATGGAGGATTGATTTCTAAGAGCATGTATGGCTACCGTTACATATATATATATATATATGAAAGCCACTGACATGAGGTGAACCCTCTATAAAGAGAAATAATAAGATGTATATCCAGAAGGCTCAACTAGCATCAAGGAAACCTAACACATCCTAACTCTAATACGAGAAAGAAAGTTGTAATAATGATATAGGGTTGGTCTCCTATCTGTGAACTTTAATTACTGTAAATGTGAACTTCAATTACTAGAAATGTGAATTCATGAAAAAGAAAATTTAAAATAAATGGATTTTACATTCACTTTAGTTACATTTTATTCTACATGAATTCATATTCATAGTAATATTTGAAGTTCACATTATCAGTATCACATATGATACCGGGTACGAGATTTTATGTAATGTTTTTCCTTTTTTTTTTCCTTTTTTAAATGTTTTGAT
This sequence comes from Ficus hirta, assembly GCA_038430175.1. NCBI lineage: Eukaryota > Viridiplantae > Streptophyta > Magnoliopsida > Rosales > Moraceae > Ficus > Ficus hirta. The sequence goes on along the minus strand of CM076594.1, from coordinate 6,377,309 downwards.
TTCGTCGTATAATTCAATCTCTTTATTTATTGTTTATTGGGATTTCGATTGTATCTATACATTTTAATTATTTTAGTTTGGGTTGCTAATTCAATGGTAGAGTACTCGGATTTTATATATGATAAAAAACTTAATTTAAGTTTCGATCTTGTTTTTTTTTTTTAGAACTTTTTTTTTCCCCCTACTTTTATCACTATGGCAAACCCTTGGAATGCTTCTTCACAATAATCAACCACATGTCAAATCACACTATTTTATGCATTCTTACCTTTCACTGTCCTTTACATTGACGCGCAACTAGTGGGGTAGTGAAGTGCCATTTTTTTTTTTTTTTTTTTTCCAGAGAATGTTAAGTTCAAGGTAGTTTAAAATATTGAAGTGCCATGGAACAATGAAGGATCTGTATGTGATTTCTTTATATGGCTTGTTTCTTAATGCTACTATTATTACCTTCAGGACTATTTTTGTCACTCTTTCTCTTATTCAAACTTGAGGGCCTACCATTTTTTGTTCGAAGCCAGATAGTGGTGGAAAAACTCAAGTCAAGTAAGTTAGGCATTTTTCCATAAAATAGCTAGCTCATGGACCGTGTAATGCGAGTTGAAGTGTCAATGTGTAGAGAAAATTGAATACGGATGATGAACACGTAGAGGATATCCTTCTAGACAATGGTGGACTAGGGAGGAAAAAAAAAAAAAGAGGAAAAATATTCGAATCAGCTCATGTGTTAAGCCTAAACATCACTTTTGTCACTCTTATCAAACTTGTGTCACCCTTAGGTTTTATTTATTTATTTAATTATTGGTCAAGTCATATTTAAAATAACATTTGAGATAGATTGAAAGAGTAATCTTGATATTTTCAAATTTTTAATTGCTTGTGATTGATTTTATACTCACATGGGTGTTTTGGGCATTTGAATAATAAGAGAGGTAAAAGTGGTATTTATGCTAAACACAAGGAGTGATTTAGATATTTTTCCACAAAATATATATATATATATATTGGATAGTTATTTATAAATTTCAACTATTAGGTTGGGTACATTAGAATTTTTCTTATAAAATAGAGATACAAAATTCAGAAACATATTTCAAGTTTTGAATGAGGAACAAATATAATTTTTCTTGTAAAATGAGGATAGAGCAAGAATTTTTAAAAATTCTAAAAGACAAAGAGTAAATTTAAAAAATCGGATGGCCACACCACTACTTGTAGATGTTATTTTGCTAGAGTTTATCAACCGAATCGGTAAAAAGAGAGAATTGTTAATAAAATTCAACGGTGACTAGGTTATTGGGACACAAAATTGATTAAAAAAAAATGCTAAACGTTAGGTACATTTGTAATAGACTATCTTGTTTCTAGCTTAAGTTTATACATACAACATGCATGGTTATTTCCTGTTATTAAGCAAGTGTTGTGTGTATGGTTATAACCTAAAAAGAGTGTGATAAAATTCAACAATCTGAACATGATGGAAAAAAAAAAATATTTTCATTATTTTGTTTGGTATCATGTAAAGAAAGAAAATCAAAAAAGTTATATAATTATTATTTTATCCACTTATTTATATTGTTGTAGTTTAAAAATTACAACGACAAACAAGTAATTCTAATGCATCATTGGGTGCTAGTGGATTTAAGTTTTTCACTCAATATTAGTGAGATTAAAATTAGTGGGTCACACTTCATTTTTTTACCATATTTTCCTTTCCCTCCTTCCTTCCTTCTTGACAAACAAACTACATTATCATTTTTTATCTAATTTTCACTCCACCCACTTCCTTCCTTCTTATTTCCCATTATACCAAACATAGCATTAAATTCATATATCTAGTTATAATCTTATAAATGTTTCATTTCAAAAACTAAAGCTCCATTTGGTGAAACAGTTTGAGTTGAAATTTTTAAGTTTGAGTTGGTTGACTTTTTAAAAACTAGTTTTAATTTTTGTTGACTTTTCAGAAAAAGACAAAAACTAAGATGAAAAATTTGAGTTTAAGATGTTTAACTAAATGGATTATAAGTTTGTTTGGATCACCATTTAAAGAATATTTTTGGACACTATTTAAAATATTTTTTGTAATAGTTTCTTTTTAAAAAAGTTTGAATTTACGTTTCAAAACTCCTATACAAACGCAACGCACCAAAATGGTTTCTTGCTAAGGGTCCGAAGTTGATTTTCAAGTCCAACACTAGTGGACTTCAAAGTCTTCAAGCTTATTAATTCTCCCCATACATAATTCAGTTAGACAAATATGTTATGTTTTTTTGACCAGTGGTCAAGAATAAAAGGATCAATTGGGCTGTTGAAGAAAATGGCGAAACGTCTTTCCAACTCTAATCGTGATGACATATTGCTCTCTAGATACAAGCAAAAATTGTTTTAGCGACATTTTTTTAAGTAACATTTGAAAGAAAAATGTTACTCTAAATATGTTTTGTGACATTTTTTAAAATTGTCACTTAAAGTAAGCAAAAATGTCAGTAAATATTAGGTTTAGTGACACTCTTAAAATGTCACTAAAATTTAGCCTCGGTTACATTTTTTAATGTCTCTAAAAGTGACCTTTATTGGGAAAAATCTATAGTGCGGGATATTTATTTATATTTTTGAGAAAAAGTAGGACTTATTAGTTTGATTCAAAATAAAGTTGAAGAGATTTTTTTTTTTTTTTTTTAAGAGAAAGAGAGAGATAATTTAGCATATAATATTAACTACTCTTCATAATGCACGTTCACAGTAGATGCTTCCCACGTGTTTTTTTTTTTTTTACCCGAAAGTAACTACTATTTTTATTTTCAAATTCTACCGCCATTTTCCCTTTGTAAAAAAGAAAAAAGCAAAAAACAAAAATCTACCGCCATTTGTTCTCCTTTGTAGAGGGAACTAAATTAACTCTGTTGTATTTTGTAATGGTCGTTCTTGTTAATTAGCCTTTCTCCAAGACAGCAAGACTCCAATATCCCCTAGCTTGTGTTGCATACAGCATTGCTTCTTGTTATGGTCTCATTATTTGCTTTGGTTGATTATGTGCTAATTTACTTTAACTTCACTATTTTTTTTTTCCCCCTTGAAAGTTTCTTGTGGGTGTTTGTTGATAATATGGTAATAATACCACTCAAATTTATATGGCATTAAATTGTGTGAACTGCTTTGTTTGAAGCAAAAAATTACTGCGGATTTTTTGTGGACTTCTGGTTGTATTATTATGTATGTATTTGACTCTTTTTTTTTTTTTTTGGCACTGATTTTACAGGCATCTTCAAAGAAAAAGATAAACGAATTTGCAGGCATCTTCAAAGAGGGGGAAAAAAAAAAAAAGAAAGGAACGACCACCAGATTACAGAAAAATGAAAGAGCGAGTAATCATTTTCTCAAACCCAATTCTGTTCCGAGAAGCTGCTGGAAGATATGTACCAAAAATGGTTACCAACCCAAGGCTTTTCAGTCTTATATTTTATGCAAATTTTGACAGGGGCCGCGCGAACGCAGGCCCCCACTACCACAAATTATGACGTTGGCTCTCCCACTTGAGGAGACCATAGGCGGGCACCCCTCCGACGTGCAATGGAGGTCACCAACCTAGGCCATGGGCCTTCTTGATCACCCATTTGACCCCGTCCAGGTAAGTATGTTACTCTATCCTTCTTGCCTCTTATTTATACTCCTCTAACGCCCCCTCCCTTCTTCGTCTCTTTTCCATGTGGGACTCCTTCCTCACTTCACTGTTACCATGTCTATAGCTTTTGCTTGAGTCATTTTTGAAATGAAATGTAGTTTAACCACGATTTCAATATTTCATATGTTTGAAACTGATTCTCCTACCAAATGTATATCACCAACTAATAGCATTGCTCTTTCGCATTTACTGATTTTCCATACAACCCATGTCTCTATACCTTCATCAAAAGACAGGATTCCAATAGCAATCCTTGTGTTTTGAATATTCGGTTTGAACTTGCAAATTATTTTCTGCGATAAAAATCTCTCACTGATTTTATATATATATATATATATATATATATATACATATAAAATCTTTCCTTTCAAAATTTTATCTATTGGGAAGAAACTTGAGAAGTGGGTGGAAATTACTCTGCAGATTGAGAAGATCTTATTGTGATAATGTTTGATTTCTAAACTAGAAGTTTATAAATTAATCCATTTCTTCTGCATCTTTAGATAGATATTATGTGTTTGATTTGTAAGCGGGAGCCAAGAACTATATTTATTAATCATTTTCCTCTTCCTCTTTAGATTGATACTGTGTACTTGTGATTGTTAATTATAGAACTTGAATTGTATTGTTAGTTCTTCAATCTTATTCGAATTTAAGTAATTATTATTTAGCTTTGTAATTTCTTATTATGTAATGCTTTTTTTCCTACGAAAAAAAAAAAAAAGAATTTTAGAGGCATTTGATATTAACAAAAAAACCAAAATATATAAATTATTTTTAAAAAAAAAACTAATTTATTTATTTAATATCAATTATTTTTTAAATGATGTGATTTAGTGACATTTTAAAATCTCACTATATCTTTATTTATTATTATTATTATTATTTTGACATAGCACTATATCTTTAATATTATCACATTTGAAAACGTCACTAGATTAACATTTAGTCACATTTTAAAATGTTACTGACCCTTAGCTACAGTGGTATCCGTAACATTTTATGCAAATGTCTCTAATCTAGGATTGTCACTAAAAACATGCTTTGGTGACAATTTTAAATGTAGCTAATGCTTATTTTTCTTGTAGTCTGCATCCTACTTCTAAAATGTTTTTTTTATTATTATTTTTTAATTAGGGTACTTGGCATACGTATATTTAACGGTTGACTAGTATTAAACTCTTAATTTTGATAAATTATTCTTGGATTTAATAATGTGTGGAAGAGTACCTCAAATTGATCATGACTGCTGATATTTCTACAACAATCCCTCATATACACATTATGTGAGCTTATTGGGAGGAAGAAACTAAAATTTCGGATGATAATAGAAACACATCGTATCACTTGTATGAAGGTGTTTCCTTTAAAATTTTATATCATCTTATTTGGCTCTCTGTAAATTTTATTATATTTATAGGTAATTTTTAACGATTACAAGTTCAGGAGACTTTTTATTGTTTTCGTTATCGAGACTCGACAGGCAGGGAGGAAAATATAAAAAATAAAAAAAAATAAAAAAAAACAACCCCTAAAATTATTCCTTTGGTATTTACTAGTGTTCCTCCTGGAACTGGTTTCATGACCAAATGGCATTTGCCGTCGTTTTAAAAAAATTAAAAATAAAAAATTCAATCAAATTGCTTTTTGGAAGCTATGATGCAGAAAAGGGTGAAGAAAGGAAGATCGACGACGGTTCAGTTGATAACGTGACGTTCGTCGATGGATTTGTAAAGTCAAAAGGACAGACAACTTCAAAAAAACAACAATGACCACTGTACGACAAAATGAAATTAAAACGACGACAAATGGATGCGAAACAAAAGCCACAGAAGCGAGCGGCAAAAACCTGTGAAAGGAAAATTTAAGAACGTCAACCACTGTAGAACGACAAAATATAAAACGGTAATCACCTGAGACATACCAACCACTGCAGAAATGACAACATTAGAAAAGCCATTGAACAAAAAAACAAGAACAATTGAAAAACGACAGACGGTTAAACAACGACAACCACGTGGAAATGACAAAAGTCAAAAACCATTATAGACTCTATCACTTAAAAAAAAAAAAAACACTAAATAGCTAAAGAAGCAAATCTATAAACCTTAAAAATGTAAATAAAAAGAGAACTTACGAAAAAACGACTAACAAATCTGATAAGGATCTAAGATGAACAAAAGCAAAACAACTTGCTTAAACAAGCAAAACTACAACAGAACCACAATTAAGACTACTATTAAAACTGCCAATTAATTTTCTGTTTTAAGCCCGAAGAGTATATGCTTTTCTTTTTTTCTTTTTTCTTTTTTTTTTCTTATTTGTATTCATGAATTATTGTTCATGACTTTTCGTAAGTTTGCGAGATCCGCTAAGTCGGCTTGAATTCGAGACTAATAACTCCATGTCTTTCTGAACAAAATTTACCTAAACAATTGAAATGGCCACAACAAATAAACATGACAACATCTAGAAAACGACAACAAAAAACAAGACAAAGAAGAGAAACGACGGTCACCCAAAAAAAAAATTAGGAACCGTTTGCAGTACAGATCAATTTCAAAACGACATGAATCTGAAAGATTGTAATTTTAGAAGGATAAATTATTTGTTTGGTCCTAATTTTTTTTAAAGTTATAATTTGATCGTCATTTTTTTTTTTTTTTGTGATTAAAAGCTTTTTAAAATCTTTAAAAATGATGTAAAATGGTCCTTTTTACTAACAAAGATCAGCAAATGGATGGAACAGATCACATTTCTGTCACATGTAAGTTGAATCATATAAATTTTTTTTTTAATTACTTTAACTTACAAATTATATGTGATTCACGTAACATCTTCTACTAAATTTTTAATATATATTAATAAAAAAGACTATTTTGTATCAATTTAAATAGTTTAAAGAGATTCTAGCCACAAAAAGAAGAGATTGAGATCAAATCATAATTTTCCAAAAAAAAAAAAGGACTAAATGAGTAATTTCTTCATTTTAAAATTGAGCAACCCCACAATCATAAAAAAAATAATAATAATAAATTAAAAAAATAAAAAAATAAAATTAAAAAAAAAGGAGGAGAAGAAATCAACAACTTGAAAACCATCGATTGGATTAAAAACGACAACAAGTGCATAAACAACAACTTGTTAAAACGAGAGAACAGTTAGCAGCCTCTAAGGCGACAAAAAGCCTTAAAACGACAGTAAAATTTTGTTTTTCCAAGGGAACAATGGTAAAATTTCAGAACTTAATGAACCTGAAAACTTCAAATGACGATCGCCTAAACAAATGACAGCTATATAAACGACGACAAATGCAAGGACAGTAATAAGAAGACGAGCAAAAATAACGACGGAAACGACAAAAACACTTGCGACAGTGAAATTTCAAAATGACTTGGATATAGAATATTGGACGACAACATGCTTAAAGAGGACAATAGTTATATGGAGAACAATGAATTAAGAGACGACAGTAAAAAAAAAGAAACGACAAGAGTTGTAAAACGACGAAAAAATTGGTGACAGTAAATTTTAAAAAGTAATTAAGCCTGAAAATTTAAAGAGATGTGTGGGTAAATGAATTTTTTTAAGCATTTTTTAAAAAAATAAATAAATGTCCGAAGTTGTTTTGCTGTTTAGTTAATTAAGGATAGTCTTTTTTTATTTTTATTTTTAAGAAAAAGGTCAATCTATTTTTGACTGATTAATCTATATATATATATATATATGTCTCTATCAATCACTCATTAATTGTGGTCAATCAATATTTTAATTTTTACTGGTAATGTAATTGTTCTAAATAATAAAAGTTGGACCATTTATTAAATAAGTGTTCAAAAACTGCATACCTACCTGATTTTTCCAAAATTATAGCCTCATTAAACTTAAAAAGGAGAGTGATAAGAATCTCTAAAATGATAGAAAGTTCCAACTACTAATGGATTTGACGCCTCAAGTGTCAAAGCACCATTTTAATACCACTTTGATCCTTCTAATCCTGATCAATTTCCTCCACTTGAGATCTTGTACTAACCTTCATTTTGACATTTTCGATCCCACAAATTTCGCACATCAAAACTTAAGCGCTTTTTGGTATTCTAAAAATGGGGACTTTATTCAAATTAAAAAGACAGAGAAAAGGCAGAGGGCGGGCTGACATTTGAGGAGAATGGCGGTTATTCAAGTTGCGGCCATTGCCAGATGTTAAATGGCATCAAAAGGAGGATGATGAAAAAAATTGATAACATGACCTGCATTTACTGAGAAAACTAGAGAAACCACAAAAATAAGGGGAAAAAAAAAACGACAAGTGTTAAATGAACACGAAATATTCATTTACTACATGATGAACTCCTAGCAGAAATAGCATATGATAAACACAAAGTTTTGTTCACTAACGTACTATAACTAGTGAAAAATGACAAGAAGAGGAAAAACAACAACTGGAAAAATGGGACAAGATAGGCGTATATCATCAATCCCAACTATTTAGCAAGGGGATGCGATTTTCTGCGAGTATCGGTGCAAACTACTACTGCCAATGCCGCACAAATAATTTCCTTTAGCGAAGTTTCGAGCTCCTGCATGCACATACAAGTCAATTTGCTAATCGTTTTTCGACAGAACTTGAAAGAAAAAGAAGAGAAAATTACAACGGTAATGTTAGAGACACATACATAGTCGACGAAATGAAAAATGAGGGTAGGAATCATTTTGCTACAGAAGTTCGTCAGGACCCAATCTGAGTAGGAGTAAATTTGCAATTATAGTCTCTTGAATAACGGTTTCAGTTTTTAAGAATTATTAAGTGGTTACTTCGCATGAAAGGGAAAAGGAAAGAAAACGATTTCTAGTCTAATTATGTGTTTGCTTACACAATTATAAACTAATGTAAGTAAAAATTAGGTGGTAGTACCGATTACTAATTAGCTGGTTCTTCGTCTCTGTCCACGAATCCCGACACCCAAATAAGCATTTCTGATATGTTGGAGCTCTCTGATGACGTCTTCCATGTTCATTCTTTCATTCGGAGAGTCTTCTGAACAAGCAAGTCCATCTTTAAGGACTGAAACCAAGCACTCCTGCAGAGTAGAGCTCATCTGATTTGGATTCTCGAGACTCGTATTGTTTCCTCCTTCTTCCTCAATCTCGGTGCCTCCATTGTTGCTGTTGCTTCTTCCACCTTCTCTTGATCTGCCTGTTGTTTCTTCCACTTCTGCGAGGAGAAGAGCCGAGTCCACTATTCGCACAAGCCTTTCTAGCGGCAATGCACTTGTGACAAAGCTACATAGATTGAAATCGTCTTTGAACATTTCATCGACAGGTCTCTTTCCTGTGAACATCTCCAACACAAGGATGTCGTAGCTATACACATCCCCCTGCTTTGATGGCTCACCACCCATTGCGTACTTTGCTACTCATAACAGAAATATACTTATAGTTTTTGTATATGGTAAATTCAAGCATTAATGAAGATGTGAATGATAATGTCTAGAGATTTCACACTTCAACTGAGGAAAAAGCAACTGTTAAAAATTATTGCATTTAATTATCTGAAGTACAATAAAATATATATATATATATATATATAAGTTTCTTTTTTCTTTTTTTGAACCGGTGCCCGTTTAACTTATCACACAATTGTATTTAATTCTCTAAATTTTTAATCTTGACAATTTTCCCCCTGAATTTGAAAATGTGAAGCAAAACACCCCTAATTGATAATATTGTTAAATTTTCTATGGAAATTGACCTACGAGTTTCACATGGGTCATTAATAGTCAATTTTATCTATTTTAATCCAAATTTATTGGGTTAAAGGTGCTTCATGAAGTTTATCAAAATTTTAGGGTTTGTTTGGCTCTCAAATCCAAAGCTAAGTTTTTCATATTAGTTTTTGTCTTTTTCTGAAAATTCAACAAAAATTATAACTAGTTTTTGAAAAATCAACTAACTTCAACCTAAAGATTTCATTCGAAACCTATACACTAAACGCAAACTTAAACTTTTAACTAACTTTGTTTGAAATATATGTTGCTCGGCTTCAAGTCACAGTGAATTAATGGTTGATCGCAATCATTATGAAGATAGTGTATTGCAGAGGCCACTACGATGGCGATGTTGAGTCTCTCTGAACTAGGCTCAACTCCCTTGAGCAGCTTTCTCCGTCAGTAACCTGGTGCAGCCACATTTCAAGGCTTCCGTTGGGCATGTAATCGAAGACTAAAGCCTTGAATTCGTTGCCATTATTATTGATACTAGAGCAACATGTCAAGATCTTCACAAGATTCCGATGCCTTGCATGTCTCAATGCATGACATTCAGCTATGAAACTCTTCTCAGCTTTTCTCTGTTGAAGATTGAGAACCTTCACAGCAATTGGGTTTTCTTCCTGATCAACAATGCCTTTATACACAGAGCCGAAGCTACGATGAGTTCCAATCAACATGCTCGGAGAGAAACCATCGGTGGCCTCATAGAGTGTCTTGTATGAAACCTTAGACAAAAAGCCGATTGTTGATTTCTCAAGAGATAATTTCCTTCTCGAGTTCTGCTTCCAAAAAAAGATAATGAAACCTGAAAACAGAAGGAAAGCCGCCGCCACACACACTAATATGATTGTTAGTTTGAGACGATGAGTAATTCCTTGTTTGGATCCTTTTACAGGGCATCTTGGAAGCAACAATTCCGGTACACCGCCACAAAGCTTAGAATTTCCAGCCAAAGATATTGTACTTGGGTTCAGAAAGACACCTTGGTTTGGTACTTCTCCATCGAGATCATTGAACGAAAGACTCAAGTACAACAAGGAAGAAAGATTTTGTAAGTCCTTCGGAATTTCTCCGGTCAATCGGTTTCTAGAAAGGTCCAACGTGCGAAGACCTTTCAGAGAAGGCTAAGAATAAGGCAAGGTTCCATTAAAGAAATTTCCTTATAGGTAAAGGAGTTCCAGGCTCTCACAATCTCCAATAGTGCTCGGGACATTACCGGTAAGATTGTTTTCAGAGAGGTCGAGTGAATATACACTTTTTAGCTTTCCCACTTCCACGGGCAGGCTACCACTGAACGAGTTTCGAAACAAATTCACGATTACGAGAGATGAAAGAAGGCCGAAAAGCTCTTTGGGTATAATTCCACTAAGGCTGTTATTCGAAAGGTCTAGATGCTGCAAATTTTTGCAATTTGCAGTCTCAATTGGAATGCCTCCTTCTAACTTGTTAGTTGATAGATTGAGTTTGAATAGTTGGGAGAGATTTCCTATCGACGAGGGGATCTTTCCGAACAATAAGTTCGTAGTTAAGTCCAAAAACTGCAAATTAGGTAAATTCCCTAAAGAAGCTGGAATGACACCTGTGAAGAGATTACCCTCCAGGCCCAAGATGGTTAAGTTGACCAGATTTTCTAGTGATGAAGGAATGTTTCCAGATATTTGATTGGCTCCGAGGTAAAGTCCGGTGAGTTGGGTTGACAAATTGGCTACGGATTTTGGTAGGGCACCAGTAAATTTATTCGCACTCAAGGAAAAAACTTCCATTCTGCTGCAATTTGAGAAAGATGAAATGAAATCCAAGCTATTGGGCAAATGGTTTCCTAGATTATTAAAGCTAAAGCTCAGAAAACTCAGATCAGGAAGATTACCTAAACTCATTGGAACTTGACCGATGAAATTATTCGTGTCGAAATCAAGTTTTTGGAGTTTTGAAGCATTGGAGAATGATTCTGGGATTATGCCAGAGAAATTATTAACAGCAATACCAAATATTTTGAGACTGGGGAGTGTGAGGCCTATGTTCCGAGGAAGAGTGCCATGAAACCGGTTAAACGGAATCAGGAAGGAGACCAAAAACGACAAATTGTAAAGGGAAGGAGGGATTGTACCAGACAAATTATTTGGCCCTATTGAAAACAAAGTCAAGTTTTTCAATCTACCTAACTCAGCGGGGACGATTCCGACTAGATGGTTGTATCCTACAGAAAATTCTTTGAGTGATGACATGTTCCCCAAGGAAGGTGGGATTCCTCCCCTGAGATTGTTTGCGGAGAGATTAAGCACCTCAAGCCTCATCAAAGTGCCGAGCTCCACGGGAATCCTTCCGGTAAGATTATTTTTTCGAAGTGCTAATATTTTGAGTTGTGAGCAGAAGCTCAAATTGACAGGGATTTTACCTTGTAACATGTTGTCATCAAGTTTCAATTGCCTTAGCCGGAACAAACGACCAACTTGCGAAGGGATTTCCCCGAAGAAGCTGTTGTTTACGAGGTTGATGATCCTCAAGAAGGAGAGGTTTCCGATGTAAGGCAATATTGTTCCTCTCAAGCCGTAGCTGCCTAAGTTCAAGGCTGTCGTCCTTTGGTGTCGACTGCTGCATGCAATTTCAGGCCATTCGCAGAAGTGAAACGAGTCGTTCCACGAGCTCAGAACTCCGTACGGGTCATCGGATATCGACTCTTTGAATTTACGAAGAGCAATCATGTCAGTTTCACTTCCTAAAAAGGCTTCATTTGCAATTGCAAAAGAGAGAAAAAGAATGGCATGGAGGAACATAGAATGATAAAAAGTGAGCAGTGTACTAGTCGGATATTTTTGGAGTACTTCCATTTGGTGATGGGGAAGAAGGCACAAGCTAAGTCTGGTTTGCAAAATTTATATGGTCGAGTAAGATTTATATACAAGAGTGTCGTCAGAAAAATGCGTTAGAAGTTAAATTTATCCCAAATCATCAAGTTATTAAGCTGTTATGATGTTTTTATTTGTGCATTGAACGCCATCTTCTGGACTTTGGCTAGTTTTAGAGAGATGAGTTTTACCGAAACCCATTTAACATGATATCTAAGACAGACTTCTACACGTGATGATGAATTTGTCTCAGCTTTTATAGATGAGTTCTACTCAAATTCGTTTAACAAGACAAAAGTTCGGAAGTTTTTTTGTTTGATTTATTTTATCTTATTTAGCTCTATTAGCCTATTTTCAATAAGCAAAGCCGTCCCTAGCAACAAGGGTACTAATCAAAATATGGTTGAGCGATTTCATTACTAATTGTTTGCCATCAAGACTTTTTTTTGTGCTCCTTATCTATTTCAAACTTTCTAGGCTGACTTCTCTCTCATTGGGTATTTGGATTGACAAATTTGGAGTGAGCAAAAGTCACAGCTAAATAGGTGCAAAATTGAAGTCCCAATTAAATTACATTTTTCTTGCTTTTTTTTTTTTTTTTTTCAAATGCCTTGTAGTCTTCTTTCGTGTCGGAGCAGCCAACGTTTATTCACAATACGATGTTGCAGCCAAAGTTTGTTCATTGTACGATGTTTTTATGTCCCATTATTACGCAAGTGTAGTACCTATGGCTCTAGCTACTGCGAAGCAAGCAAATAAAATCATTATTAGACACTACATGTGAAGCTAGCTAATTAATTTGACTTTGAGCTACTCAAAATGTCAAATAGCAGCCTCAACGAGAGGGGCGGAGTTATGAATGGCGGCCCTCATTGATTTTTCAAAAATTAATTTTACGTTTAATATACCAATTTAAAATAAATAACTCTAATTATTTTATGTCTTTTTCTTCAAAGTTAACCCAATTTCATTCATTATTCACAGTTTTAACTATAATTTTAAAACTAAAATTTTTAAATTTCATAATTTTGTTATTCGAAGTCCAACTAATATTTTGTTTGATTCTTAGGTGTGAATCAAGATTTTCATCTCAGTTTTTGTATTTTTCTGAAAAATCAATAAAAATTATAATTAGTTTTTGAAAAGTCAACCAACTTCAACCTAAAAACTATCTCTCAAACCCGTGTTCCAAAAGCATGCTAAGTTTTTTTTAATTGCATAGAATTTCAAAACGAATGAAAAAATATCCATATTATGTTTTTTTTTTTCCAAACGCATTTCAAATTTTTATATTTTTTAACTTCAATCAACTAAACACACAATTTCAAAACTCATTTCAAAAATTCTCTAATTCAAGCGGACCAACCAAACACCCTCTAAACCTTTTGAAATTTATGACTTGTTCATCTTGTCTCCATTAAGATTTAATATTTTTCACATATGCCTCACTGAATTTCATCCTTTTTATTTTCATTTCAATTTTTTTTATATAATTTACTTTACTCTTCTTATTAATGAGCTATTGTATTTTTCTTATATTTATAAAAGCTTTTTATGATAGTATATCCTTATTGACAGTGCACATTTCTAACTATTAGATTGTTCAAAATAACATCAAATAAACAAGTATGAAAAACAAACAGCTTTTGTTAGAAACATTATGTTTTATTTAGAACCTTACTAGTATGATATTTTTCATATTCTATCAAAAAATTTTAAACTGTAAATGGTAAATTTTGAAAAACAATGTAATATGATTTTTTTTTTTTTCATATTTTCATTTTTGAAAGAGAAAAGGTAATATATGCCATCACTGAAGTGTAAAGCTGGCTTAGCTGCTGTTCAATCATGCTATAAGCTACTTTTTTTCTTTTTTTTTTTTTTGTTTTCATTTTTTTTAATTATTTTTCTCAAATTAATAATCGAAGACTACAATAAGATAAAGCGACGACAACCTGATTCAACGAGAAACAACCTGACAATAACAAAAATCAGTAAACGACATAGCCACCCGCGAAAATCAAGAATAAGTTGAAAAACGACAACAAATTTAAAACGGCAGGAACATGAAAAATGACAATAATCCCAGAAACGACAAAAACCTATAGAACAGCAGTGAAGCTGCATCTACGTGAAGGAAAAACAACAAATAGAGAAAACGAAACACCCAAAAAAAAAAAAGAAAAAGAAAAGCTACTGTAGAGTCCTTTTTATATACTCTATCGGTAGAGCTCATTTTACAATCGTTTGATATATTTTAACGGTTAAGATGTTGTATGTATATGATACTTATTATGCACCTTAACTTATAGTATTATAACCTAACAAATAAATAAAATAAAATAAAATAAAATAAAACCCAAGCATCATCCCCTCCCCAACGACATTTTGCTGATGCCCACCCTCCCCCCTCCCCCGAAAAACCGGACCGACAAAACAGTCCTGCCCCCCCAAAAAAAAAACCGACCAGCGAGGCCTCCTTAACCTGACCTACGAGCCCCTTCCCCCGGGTCCCGCGATGGCGAATGCCCCCACCCAACAGAAAAAATCCCGACCCTGCAAAACCCATCCCCCCCCCCCCCCCCAAAACATTCAGCGATAGCGAATCCCCCCCCCCCCCCCCCAAGCGTAAACCCAACGTGCGACGCCGGCCCCCCGATATGGTTAGAGGACTTCAAATTTTTTTGGTACAATCCTGAAGATCAGTGTGTGTTTTAGTTATTGTGCATCCTTAACATCTTGTCTATTTGATTAATTTTGAATGGCCTTAGATGGAGCTCTACTGATAGGGTTATAAAAGGGTTTTTACCGCAGTTTTTCTATAAAAAAATAAAAAATAAAAAGATAAGAAACCAAAAGAAGTAAGAGAAATTAAATTAAATTAAATTAATAAATAAATAAAACTACGACGACAAACCAAAAAGACAGAGAGTATGTGAACGATAACACGGAGATCGGTGAGCATTTAAACGACGGGCAGACATTAAGAACGACATTCAAAACTCAAAAACGGCAATTAACGAAACCTGCCTCTTTTCCTTGGGGAGTGCTGGGGTAACATCTCCAAATACATCTACAAATGTTTTTTTTTTTAATATTTTTTTGTCAACTCAAAACTACTTTTCACTATTCACATTTCAAAATATCTATAATAAAAGTAAACTTTAAAAATCCATAACTTTATTATTTCAAGTTCAAATGAGATTTTTTTTTAATTGCATAGAATTTCAAAAAAAACGAAATTAATATCCACATTCATTTTTTGTCCTAACACATATTAAGTTTTTATGTTTTTTCACTCCAAACAGCTCATTTTTACTAAGCGTATATTTTTAAAACTCAACTCATCTCCAACCTTCAAAACACCATATCAAAAAACCCCCACAAACAGGCCCCTAGAGACTGTGGTGGGACATGTGGGAAGCTGCAATTTGGGTACCGCGCAACCCGTAACCATCCGCGCAACCCGTAACCATACTTTAGGAGCCCTGCCTGACAAATGTGTTAGTGCGAATATATGCAACTTTAGTTATCTCATATCTGAATACTATAAACTAAAAAACATATTTCAACTTGTTTACTACATATTTCCAAAAACAAAAAATAAACAATGAAACCATTTTGTAAAACTAATAAGCATCTTCATTAGAGAAAGTAAATAATTAACGGCTCAGTTCAACATAGCTAGATATGGTTTATGTATTGCTTATGCAAACGCAAATCTTCATAAATGGCACAAGAGAGCAATATTCATGACCGTCTTATTTCGTCCCACACAGTTTCCAACACAACACCTGTAGTTCAAATATTTTAGCTGGTTCTTCATCTCTGTGCATTCATCTCAATGCTCATATAGGCGTTTCTGATATGTTGCAGCTCCCTTGTGACATCTCCCATGTTGCTTCTTTCATTTGGCGATTCTTCTGAACATGAAACTCCGATCTCCAAGACCGAAACCAAGCATTTCTGCAGATGATCGCTGATCTGGTTTGGCTCCAAAGAGTTGAATTTTCCTTCCTGTACATCAATTTCACCGCCTCCATTGTTGTTGTCGCTTCTTCCTTCTCCTTCGGTCGAGATTGTTTTTTCTAGTTCTCTACGTAGAAGAGTGGAGTCCACTACTTGCACAAGTCCTTTTGACAAAGCCATCTTGACGAAGTTATGAAGATTGAAATCATCTCTGAACATTTCATCGGTGGGTCTTCTTCCAGTGAACATTTCCAACACAAGGATTCCATAACTATATACATCCCCATGTTTTGATGGCTCACCTCCCATTGCATACTCTGCAACTCAAAGTGTATGCAAATTTAACTCGGGGAAAGGACATAGATGTTACAGTTTTCTTTCCCTTTTTTTCATTTGGTTCTTTTCTTTTTTTTTTTTAGTATTAAAGTAAAATAATGAAATTAGACGTGATAAATATGAAAGAGAGAGAAATATCTAGGAAAATGTTACTCGTGTCTCCATTTTGATTCTGTTAAATGCATTTTAGCTCTAAAGATATCGGTTGGACGAAAAACATTACGAATTAGTTGATTTTCATATCTATGTGTGCTTTTATTTTGGTTGTTGATGTAACTACTTTGAGCGACATTTTTGTAGATATTAATGAAGAAAAAAAATAAAGGTTAAAAAATGAAACAGAGTTGGTACCTGGAGCGGCATAACCAACGGTTCCCTTTATTCCAGTTGTGCTAATATGACTTCCAGAGAAGCCAGTGTCGTTTGACACCAACCTTGCTAATCCAAAATCCCCTACATGAGCAATCATTTCATTGTCAAGAAGAACATTGCTAGGTTTCAAGTCGCAGTGAATGATGGGTTGATCACAATCATCATGAAGATAGTTTAATGCAGAGGCCACATCGATAGCGATATTTAGTTTCTGAATGATGTCCAAATTCCCAGATCGGTTTTCGATGTTGGTCGCAGGATGCAACCAATTTTCTAGGCTTCCATTTGGCATAAACTCAAAGACTAAAGCCTTGAATTCATTGCCGTTGTAATCCATGCTTGAGCAGCACGTCAAAATCTTAACAAGATTTCGATGCCTGATATTTCTCAATGCATTGCATTCAGCAAGAAAACTTTTCTCAGCTCCTTTCTGCTGCAGATTGAGGACCTTTATGGCAACTAGATTTTCTTTCTCATCAAGAATGCCTCTGTATACAGAGCCAAAGCTACCTGTTCCAATCAACATACTTGGAGAGAATCCATTTGTAGCCTGATAAAGCTTTTTGTATGAAACTTTTGGAAGCAAACCTATTGTTGAGTCTGCGGTTGATGATTTTCTTCGCAATTTCCTCTTGCAATACAAAATAACCAAACCAGACAAAAGAAGGAAAACTGCAGCCAAACAAGCTAAAATGATCGTCAGTTTGAGACCTCTAGTATTTCCCTCTTTCGGTTCTTTGACAGGACATTTTGGAAGTTGCAATTTCGATACCCCACCACAAAGCTTACTATTTCCTACTATCGATACTGCACTTGCATTACCAAATACACCACCGTTTGGTACTTCCCCCTCCAGATCATTGAAAGATATATTCAAATACAACACGAAACGAAGTTTCTGTAAATCTTTCGGAATTTGCCCAGTCAAGTTGTTTCTCGAAACATCCAGATATTGGAGACCTCTCAGAGACGCCAAATCAGAAGGCAGGGCTCCCCGGAAGAAATTCCCTTGTAAGTAAAGGGATTCCAAGCTCTCACAACCTCCAATGGTTTTGGGGATATCACTGGTCAACCTGTTTTCGGAGAGGTCGAGTGCATATATATGCTTTAGCTTCCCAACTCCCACTGGTAAGCTTCCAGTGAACGAGTTTCTTGATAAGTCGAGGGAGAGAGATGAATAAAGACCGAAAACCTCTTCGGGTATAGCTCCACTCAAGCTATTGATTGACATGTCAATGTGCTGCAGATTTTGACATTCTGCAAGGCTTCGAGGAATGCTTCCTTCTAACTTGTTGAGTGATAGAGAGAGCAAAAATACGTTAGTAAGATTTCCTATCGACGTGGGGATCTTTCCTGATAATGCGTTCCCATCTAAAGACAAAAGTTGCAAGTTTTTTAACTTCCCCAAAGAATCTGGAATGGAACCTGTCAAGAGATTTCCCTCCATTGCCAAGACCATTAAGTTGATCACATTTTCAAATGCCGGAGGAATCTTTCCGGATATTTGGTTTCCACCAAGATAAATACGTGCCATCTGGGTCGAAAAATTCGCTACAGAGTTGGGTAAAACACCTCCAAATCTGTTGTTTGACAGGTCTAACACTTCCAGTTGGCTGCAATTTGTCAAAGATGCCATGAAATCCAAGCTATTAGCTGCATAACTTCCGAGATTATTCGAACCCAAAAGGAGCATCCTAACATCCGGAAGATTTCCGAAACTACCCGGAACTTGTCCTGAGAAATTATTATCAGATAGATCAATTAGTTGAAGCTGAGAAACATTGGAAATCGACTCCGGAATTATCCCCGAGAATTCATTACCACCAATTAAAATTTCTTGGAGATTGGGGAGTGTGAGGCCTATGTTGGGAGGAAGTGTTCCTTCGAACCGGTTGTCTGTAATGGAGATATTGGTCAAAGAGGACATATTGTAAAGGAAGAGAGGAATTGTACCGGAGAAATTATTAGGCCCTATAGCAAAGAC
Organism: Ficus hirta; assembly: GCA_038430175.1. Taxonomy (NCBI): domain Eukaryota; kingdom Viridiplantae; phylum Streptophyta; class Magnoliopsida; order Rosales; family Moraceae; genus Ficus; species Ficus hirta. Next base: position 6,358,346 of record CM076594.1, on the reverse strand, counting down.
AGATAATCTTTTCAATCTTCTTAACTCATCAGGAATAGTCCCCGCCAGGTTGTTTTTCGGCAGATACAATCTTTCGAGCGATGACATGTTTCCAAACGAAGACGGGATACCTCCTTCAAGATCGTTTGATTCGAGATTAAGCAACTCAAGCTTCGCCAAAGAGCCGAGCTCCAAGGGAATGACTCCAGTTAATCTATTGGTTCCAATAACCATAACTTCAAGTTCTAAGCAGTGACTCAAATTAACAGGGATGTTACCTTCGAACGCGTTGTAAGAAAGAATGAGGTGTTGCAGTCGGAACAGACGACCAATTTGTGTCGGAATTTGGCCGAAGAAGCTGTTGTTCATGAGGTTTAGCAGCCTTAGAAACGTGAGGTTTCCAACGTAAGGTGATACGGTTCCTCGCAGGTTACGGCCTTCCAAGTCCAAGGATGTTATCCTTTGATGTCGTTTGCTGCATGAAATTCCATGCCAGTTGCAGAAGTGAAGCGAGTCGTTCCACGAGCGCAGGACTCCGTTCGGATCGTCGGAAATTGATTCCTTGAATTTGAGCAGAGCAATCCTGTCAGTTTCATTTCCTAGTGCACTGACGAAATTGCTAGTTGGTTGCGGTATCAAGCTCACAGAAAGGAGAAGAATCAGACGTAGGAACATAGACCAAAAGGCAGACAAAGTAATCTGATTATTCTGAGTCTTCATTTTGGTGGTGGTGATGAAGAAGAAAAGGAAGAAGAAAGCTAATTCTTGAATAATGTAGAGTAACCAGACAGGATAAGATGTCGGTATTCCATTGGAAAAAGGACACTGCAGTCACAGTCCCACCATTTCTTGTTTGGAAGTGTTGACCGGTCAACTTGCGGGTACATTGAATTTGACAAAAGTGCAAGATGGAAAAAGTAGATTCAAAACGGGACAAAAAAAAAAAAAAAAAAGACAAAAAAACAAAAAAAGGGTCAATATTTTGGACATATTCGACGGAGCTTTATAGAAGTCATTTTTATTTTGCTGAGGTTGAAAGTTATTTTTAAAAGTATTTAGATGATTTGTCATGAAAGCTTTTAGGTTTTAAAAAAAATTTCTGTCAAAATTAAAAAATATAAATTCAAAGAAAAATACTTCTGAATAGATTTTTCCACTTGCATTAGAGCTTAAGTTGGACATTGTAAATTTTATTTAAACATTTTTATTATTAATTAGACAACTTTAAAGTATTTTAACTTCAAAAAACTCTTTTAGAAATATGGTTTTCAAATACTCCGTTTAGTAAGTTAGTTAGAGATGAAATTTTTCAGTTAGAGTTGATTGATTTTTTAAAAACTAGTTATAAATTTTGTTGACTTTTCAGAAAAAGACAAAAATTAAAATGAAAAAGTACAGTTTAGTTGAAATTAAACTTGAATATCAAACGAACACTAACCGAAAAATTAAAGCATTTATTTCACTTCTCTACTTACGAAAAATAAAAACTCTAACAAACAAGTTCAAATTGTCTATTTTGAATTTTTATTTTTATTTTAACATGATTTTGGCTCAATTTAAAGTTAAGAAACATGTAATAGCATGATATCCTACTATATAAAACTCCAAAAATTAAATAAAAAAGTCCAAAGAGCATTTATTTTTTCCTTCTCGTATTGAAATTAGAACAATTAAACAAAATTATAAACTTTGGGAAAATCTACATTTATGCTTATATCAAAATCAATAGTGAAATGGTAAGAGTAGTAGTTATTATATACCTACCATGTGGTCCTATTGTCACGTGTCTATACGTATATATCTTAAAAGCCAAATTTATGACCAAAATATGAATATCTCCATACTTTGTCAATATTTATTAAATGGGCCGTGGAATATTATAGCCCAAAACCACGTACGAAGGTTTAGTCAAAGAGTGATTTTATTAGCATTCAATAAATTTATCAATACACCCACCAAACCATTCATAATGTTGACAATACACAATAATATAACTTTCGGCATGATTTCAGGGGATGTGATCATCGAAAATAAAGTTGCGACGTGCTTTATTTACTTATTTACTTATTTATATATTTATTTTACTATTCTCTTCTATATTCCTAAAAAGAGATTGGTTCTCAATTTGTTTATTTAACTTTAAAAACTCTTACTTTATTTCTTGAATTTTGAATTGATCCTACTTTATTCCCTCTGTTACAATTAATATTGAAATAAGACGAAAAAATAAAAAAAAGAAATTAAGTCATGTGGTCTTTTTCAATTTGTTTTTAACAGAAGTTTTAAAAGAATGTGTTTAGTAAGCTAATTATCCTCTTTTTCCGTTTATTTTTAAGTTTTAACTAAAACTCTAATGAAAAATATTTAATGGACTAATTCAAAATTTAGAAAGTAAATAAGAGTTTTTAAAGTTTAGAAACAAAAAGGAAAATGACCCTAAAATTAGAAACATAGATGAGGACATGAGATTCACCCTTTTTTTCTTTTCATATCTATAAACGTTGCTCATGTCGGATTGATCACCACCAAAAATAAATTAATATAAAAATAAATAGTTGACGACGTCTGCAATGTGTCGTGAATGTGCCTAGGTGTCGTAAAAATGTCCAAGGCTTTTGTCGTCATGTAAATGTAGTTTTTTTTGTTTTTTTACATTATTAGAAAAATTTGCCCATGTCGGCATGATTAATACTCAAATCTCAAAGGACATGATCCTAGTGGCCGTATGATATATATATATATATATATTTTATATTCCTTGTATACGTGTACATTATATGTTTTTAATAAAATACGCAGCGTTTTGAAATGAACGTTACATCCACAAAATTAGGATTTTTGTTCTCTGTTTTGTTGAGAGTAAAACAATGACTACGACTTGAGGTCTGAAACCAACTACATATTGTCGATAATGATAATACGCAGAACTAAAATTATTACATACATATTTATATATTTTTATTCTCAACATACAAAAGGACATATGAACCGAATCTGAATAAAAAAGTACATGATTTCAATTGCTTTGTAGGTAAAGAAGAAAATACAAATACCAGAGCCATTCACAACCCGGGCGTAAGAAAATCCCCATCGTCTGATTTGCTTTTAACGAAGTTTCTAGCACCTCCTGTAAAAACAAAAGTTATTTTGTTATCCATTTTGGTCAGGACCATAAATTTTACCTTTTCATTTTGGTCAGGAATTATAGTTATTGTAAGCATTTCTGATATGTTCTAGCTCCCTGGTGACATCTCCCATGTTCATTCTTTCCTTTGGCGAGTCGTTTGAACAAGCAAGTCCGATCTTCAGGACCGAAACCAAGGAATCCTCAAAATTCATGTTTTTCTCTTCTATGTCAATCACACTGCCTCCGGCTGTTTCTTCTAATGCTTTGGGGAGAAGAGTAGAGTCCACTATTTGCACTAGTCTTTCTGGCAAGGCCATCTTAACAAAGTTGTGGAGATTAAGACCATCTTTGAACATTTCATCGGTCAGTGGCTATCCCGTGAACATCTCCAACACAAGGATCCCGTAGCTATACACATCTCCATGTCTTGATGGCGTTCCTCCCATCGCATACTCTGCAATATCGATAGCCAGTCAAGCAGTTTTCGTTGTGCGAAATGGTTGCATAAAGACGTGGAAGATATTATCGAGAGATTTCACAATAATTTAGAACCTTTGGTAAGTATTGCAGAATTGTTACCTGGAGGGGCATAGCCAATTGTTCCTTTTATTCCAATTGTGCTAGTTTCACTTTCAGATAAGCCAGTGGTGTTTGAGATAAGTCGGGCTAGTCCGAAATCACTTACATGGGCAACCATATCGTTGTCGAGAAGTACGTTGCTAGGCTTCAAATCACAGTGAATGATAGGTTGGTCACATTGGTCATGAAGATAGTATAGTGCAGAGGCCACATCAAGAGCAATATTTAGCCTTTGAAGAAGGTTCAACTTTCTTGATCGATTTTCTTCGTCTACCACCGGATGCAACCATTTCTCTAGGCTTCCGTTTGACATATACTCGAAGACTAGAGCCTTGAATTCATTGCCCTTATAATCCATGCTAGAGCAACATGTCAAGATCTTCACAAGATTCCGATGCCTGATATTTCTCAGTGCATTGCATTCAGCAACAAAACTCTTAGAAGCTCCTTTCTTCTGAAGATTGAGGACCTTTATAGCAACTTCGTTTTCTTTTTCTCCCTCGTCCAGAATGCCTTTATATACAGTGCCAAAGCTTCCTGTTCCGATCAACATGCTTGGAGAAAATCCATTGGTAGCCTCATAAAGCCTCTTGTATTCAACCTTTGAAAGAAAACTTATTGTTGTGATTGCGGGAACTGATATTCTCAGTGATTTCCTCTTCCAATAAAACATAACAAAACCCAAAAGCAAAAGGAAAACCACCACGGAACAAACAATTGCAATGGTAAGTTTGAGACCGAAGGCCTTACGCTTCTTGGACTCTTTGATGAGGCATCTTGGAAGCTGCAAGTTCGGTACACCGCCACATAGCTTAGTATTTCCAACCACTGACACTGCACTAGCGTTCCGAAAGATGCCTTGACTTGGTAGTTCTCCCTCCAAGTTGTTGAAAGAAAGATTCAAATACTGCAAGACCTGAAGTTTCTCTAAATCTTTCGGAATTTTTCCTGTCAAGTTATTTCGCGAAAGATCCAAGTATTGAAGACCTGTAAGTGAAGCCAAGGAAGGTGGCAAGGTTCCTCGAAAGAAATTCCCTTGTAGATAAAGGAACTCTAGACTCTGACAATCTCCAATGCTCTTCGGGATTTCACCAGTCAGTTTGTTTTCAGATATATCAAGTGCATTGATGTTCTTCAACTTGCTGACTTCCACAGGTAGGCTACCAGACAAGGAGTTGTGCGATAGGTCGATTAAAATAGACAAGGAGGGAAGACCGAAAACCTCTTTTGGTATTGTTCCACTCAAGTAATTATTAGAAATTTGAAGGTCTTGAAGATATTGGCAACCTGCAATACTTGGTGGAACACTTCCATCTAACCTGTTACGTGATAAATAAAGTTCCGATATTCGAGTGAGGTTTCCTATGGATCGAGGTATATTTCCTAATAACTTGTTAGTGTCCAAATACAAAACTTCCAAATTTTTTAACTTTCCCAAGGAATTTGGAATGACCCCTGTGAACCGATTTCCCCACATGCTCAAGAGAATCAAATTGTCCAGATTATCCAATGTGGCAGGAATGTGTCCGGATATTTGATTAACTCCAAGAAAAAGTTTAGTGAGTCGGGTTGACAAATTGGCTACAGATAGGGGTAAATCACCTCCGAAATTGTTGTAGCTCAGGTCCAATATTTTCATTTGGCTGCAATTTGTTAACGATGGAATGAAATCTAGGCTGTTAGCTGAATAATCTCCTAGATTATTTTTCCCCACAGCGAGTTTCCAAAGACCTGGAAGCTTTCCAAGCCCTTTTGGGACTTGCCTGAAAAAATTATTTTTACCGATATCAAATACTTGAAGTTGAGAAGCATTGGAAAATGATTCCGGTATTGTCCCAGAAAATTCATTTACACCAATTCCAAATCCTTGTAGATTAGTGAGTTGAAGGCCTATGTTAGGAGGAAGAGTGCCGCTAAACCGGTTAGCAGCAATTGAGAAATAGCTCATAGAGCTGATATTGTAAACAGAGAGAGGGATTTGACCAGATAAATTGTTCGCCCCTACTCCGAAAAAACTCAAGCTTTTAAGTCTTCCTAACTCCTCAGGAACATTTCCTACCAGATTGTTGTATGCTAGAGACAATGTTTCGAGTGTCGAAATGTTTCCCAAGGAAGGCGGGATTCCTCCTGTGAGATTATTTTGTGCAATACTAAGCTGCACAAGCGTCACCAAAGAGCCAAGCTCCATGGGAATGACTCCAGTAAGTTTGTTTGATTCGAGGTTTAAGATCTTCAGTTCCGAGCAATAGCTAAAATTGACTGGAATCTTACCTTCAAGCATGTTGTAACTGAGGTTGAGACGTTGTAGCCTAAACAAATGACCAACTTGCTCAGGGATTTCACCGAAGAAGCTGTTACTTTCAAGGCTAATGAACCTCAGAAAGGAGAGGTTTCCAATATAAGGGGATATCGTTCCTCTCAAGTCGTGGCCGTCCAAGTTCAAGGCCGTTATCCTTTGATGTCGGCTGCTACATGTAATTCCATGCCAGTCGCAGAAGTGAAGCGAGTCGTTCCACGAGCGCAGGACTCCGTTCGGGTCGTCGGAAACTGATTCCTTGAATTTGAGCAGAGAAATCCTGTCAGTTTCATTTGCTAGTGCATCGACGAAATTACTAGTTGGTTGCAGTATCAAGCTCACAGAAAGGAGAAGAATCAGATGTAGGAACATAGACCAAAAGGCAGACAAAGTAATCTGATTATTCCGAGTCTTCATTTTGGTGGTGGTGATGAAGAAGACAGCTAATTCTTGAATAATGTAGAGTAACCAGACAGGATATATAAGATGTCCAAATTCCTTGGAAAAATAGGGAAGTCAAGTCAAGTCTGTCTGTAATATGGGTTTTTATAGTTTTAATTGGTCAATATAATTAATATTTCCAGAGATACTACTGCAGTCGATCAAGCTAGGGCTAAAGCTAGGGACACCTCTCGTGTCTTACACCATCTAAGATGATCCCCTATATAACTTGTTATTTGATAAAAGATAAGGCCCATTTTAAATAAAAAAACAAAACAACTTTACTTTTTTTCCGTCAATAGAGAGACACAAAAGGTGTCCCTTAGCTTTATTTCTGTAGTTAATAAAGACCCACCAACTCTTGTTTGGAAGTGCACACACCGGCCAACTTGCTGGTGCATTGAAATTGACAGAGTACTGAGAGATGAAAAGAAGTCGTGTAAAAGTTATATGGCAATTTTACAGTCCCGAAAAAATAAAATACCTAATTTGTCCTTCTCTATTTTAGATTGTTATCGTATTTGGTCTATTTTGCAATTTTAATTCTAGTGTGATTTTTGTAAAAATTAAATAACAAATGGAGAAGAGAACATAAAAATATTTAAAATAAATGTGTTTTTATTGAGAAACTAGAAACAAAAAGAAAAACATATTTACTAATGCGTATGTAATGATTCATACCTTTGTTTGATATGATATTGTTCACTTTTATTATTGTACCCGCACGATTTTGCTCTCGGGCTTAATCCCTCTTATCTTATAAAAGTTTCATCCTTGAAACTTAGAATAATTCCGGATAATTCGTTTTGATAGCGTCTTCCCACTCTCATGAATTACCTTATAAAAGTAATTTTCGTTTTTTTTCATGAATAACTTGAAAGCAATTTTAAATTTTTTTTAATATGGTTTGTTCTTCCTATATTTCCACAGTCTATACATATATATCTTCACAAAATCATTTCCACAGTTTCTTTGCAACCAAACAAGAGATTAGCCTTCTGCGATTGATCACAAGATCATGGGATAAGTTGGAATAAGCTTGAGTTCAATGAAGTACAAATTTGATTCCGTATTGAATATATATATTTAAAAACAAAAGAAAAAAGAAAAAAGAAAAGAAAGAAATAAGGTTTTATTTTAAATTAAAAAATACTTAAGACATCTCATATGTTTTGTCATAAACATCACTTTTGCATTTTTATTATACAAATACTTAAACAAATTGAATTGCAAAAATTTGATTGGAGTAGCGTTGAATTGAGTTATATGTTTAGATAATTGGAGTTAAAAAGTGTAAAAATTTGAAATATGTTCTGAAAACAAAATATCATTATAGAGTTTGTTTTATTCGTCTGAAAATTCTATACAATTTAAAAAAAAAAGTAATTGGCCAAAATAGTTCATAAACTATTTAAAAGATAATGATTTAATCCCTGTTTTTTTAATTTTGACAGAAATAACCTTAAACTCTTATTTTTTTTTGCAATTATCATCATTTTCGTCTGATTCCGTCAAAAAACTCACGGAAAGGACTCGTGAGGAGTACATTTTGTATTTTTTGAAGGTCAAATAGGTACTTTTATACTCAAATCAGATGTGATAATTGGGGCTAAATTGGGAGGGTTTTCCTTGGTGGTTTTTGTTTTTCTGAAATTAGAAATTGAGAATGTCACCATAGGCATTTAGAATGTGTGTTTGAAAATGAGTTGGTCAACCAAATGTGATTTTAAAAAATAAATAAATAAATAAAAGGAAAGGAAAGTTTTGGTCTCAATTGAGATGCTAAACCCCCAACTCTTTTTAATCGGACCCACTTTCGGTCATCATAATCTGTCAAATTGACCGACTTAATTAAGATAAATACTTCACATACGAACAATTAAATAGATTACTTTGGAGTAAATAACAAGCCCGTTGGAAATTAACAGTAAATTGCACTTTTACCCCCCCTTTAATTATAGCTTCTTTGACACTTCAACCAATTAAAATTTTTCGCAAATTACCCCTTTATATTTTGTACTCTTTTGCAATATGAACCACTTGTTAACTTCTGTTAGAATCTTTTACAGTATTTGCCATGAAAGCAGCCACATGGAATTTATCAATGACACCAAGGATTGATTTTCTTGTTTTTTTTTTAAACGAATTTTGAAAACTTGTAAATTAAAGCTCCACTTCTGGAGTAAAGGATTTTAGCAATTTGCATTTAAATTTAACTTGTTGGGTTTGGAAGAAAAAGAATAACTAGACCAAATTGGTAGGGAATGAATGGGTTGTTTTATAGCAAGCTATTTTTTAATTAATTTTTTTTTTTTTTTTTTAAGTGAGCAATCTAAATATTATGACTAAAGAGAATGATAAATTGCTCGATTAATGCAAAAAGACAACCAAAAAAAAAAAGGCAAAAAACAAATAAAACAAAATTTACTGCAGTCAACTCAACTATTTTATCATGAGTCAACGTAGTGTAAAATTGTAAATACTTAAAATCCTTTGGCAATCAATTGCTCAGATTTAAGCTAGGTTGAGTTTTAGATAACCTGCAAACATTAAACCTTCAGGACTCTTGCATGTTTTACTCCAAAAATAAATGCAAACTGCAGAACTTCTTTACTAGGTTTTTAAGGGACAATTTTTTTTTTTAAATAAAATTCCAATCCTTGCCCCTTATAAATTTTGAAAATTTCAAGTGGCTGCTTACATGACAAATATGGTAAAAAAAAAATTTAACTGAAGTTGTCAGATGTTCATATTAAAAAAGAGTACAAAATTTAGAGGGGTAAAGTGCCATGAAAAATTTTATAAGGGATGAAGGACCAAAGGTACTATAATAATTAATTAGGTGGTAAATTGCAATTTTACCGGAAAATTAATGGAACTCTTGAATATTCTAATCTTGACTCAACCGAGATTTTTCGGAGTCTTTACGCTAAGAAGGAAAATTCTCAGAATGCACAGGTAGCTCATCAATAATGGAAGTATCAACGGTGCTATGCATCATCATTAATAGAAAGTGAGTCATGCATGTAGGCTTTATATCGTGAGACTTATTTGTAATTAGTGGTTGATACTCAATACTACCGATATCCCTTATCAGTATTCACAATTTCATCACCTTACAATTTTTGATAATTAATTTTAGTAATATATTATCATATGTTTTTCTGAGCAAATTATACATGTTGAAAATTCTCAGAATGTGCAGGTAGCTCATCAATAAGGTAGAAAAAATAAGAAAAATATTTGGGGGTATCACAGGCACTAAACACGTTCACCATTAATAGAAGGTGAGTTTTATATGTAGGTCTCATATCGCGAGATCCACAGTAATCACGACTACATCACCCTACAAGTTTGATAATTAATATTAATAATATATTACAGGATGACCATAATAATCTAAAGTTTAATGTAAATGCTAATAATTTGTTAATAGTTAATTTAACACAAATTAAAATAAATGGATTAATATATATGCATTAATTAATGCATATATTGTACATTTGCTGCAAATTAATTGGAAAAGGATGGATATTGATGGCGAGTTTGCAATATTTATGTTAAACAATCTTGCTTTAGTTATGTGATAATTTGCTTTTGTTTTGAGCTCTAATGTACTCAGCGAACTAATTAGCAAAGATTCTTGAAAAACTTTAATCAGACAAAGTACTTCTCTTTTTTTTTTTTTAAGTGAACAAAAAAAAAAAAAAAAAAAAAAGCCAAAACCACTTGTAAGTTGGTAATAAAGGAGTAAGAGACACGTTCAGTGGACTCATCAATTAGAACCTGATTGCATGAGTCATGGAAATTCTAGGAAAGTGAAACTTATTAAATTCAATGTTCAAAATAAATGGGTCTACACGCCATAGTTCTGTTGACTTAGCGAGGCATAGAAGTCTTCAAATGTTACTAGGGTCAGTTATTCGAGGTACGTTTCATTCTCATAAATTGAGGGAGAGACGGGGAGAGAGATGAAAAAAGAGGAAGAAATGGTTTAATTATGAATTTTAATTATTCAAACAACTCCAATTTTAATCTCTCTTAGTATAAAATTATTAGAACATGTAATTTATACGAGACACAATAAGAGAAAAATCATATTCTTATTCTCCATTTTCCTCACCTAGATTTTTATGCATTTTTTCTTTTTATTTTTTTTCCTTCTTACTAGACACAGTCAGTGACGGAACCACTTAAGGTCAAGTGGGGCTGTCATTCCCACTTATTTTTTAAAATTTTTAAAAATTTACTCTAAAAATTATTTATTTAATTTTTTTTCTGTTTTACTTCCACTAACATCAATATTTTACATGTATACCACTGAATTTTATATTTTTTTTATTTCTATTTCTCTAATTTCAAAAAATAATTAATGTGCGTCGCCATTGAAGTAAATGGTTGGGTTCGCCGCTAGACTCAACCTTAAAATTACTTGGGGTACATGTAAGAATGTCATAAATTTGACACCTCTTTATATTTTTACCCATAATAATATTAAAATTAATAATTTTATCATTTCATAATACTAAAATTATTAACTTAATATTAAAATGAGTAAAATTATAAAGAGATATTTAAAATATGACTCAACACCTAATTTTCTATAATTTTACTTTTCTATCAACTGCATAAATGTTTTGGGCCATAAAGCACTGACTTATGCTTTTCCTTGGCTGTTTAGTAACCACAAATTAAAACATGAATATTTTTCTTTTTTGAAAAATACAAACATAATATTAGCCCATAGACGACGCTGATTGTCCCACGCAAAAAACTAAAACCATTTATTTAGATAGAACTGGAACACCAACGTAGTGAACATACAAAAAAAAAAAAAAGTTTTTGTCATCACAATTTCCTTCCGAAAATTAAGAGTACTCTGCTCATTTCTTTCCAAAGATGAGTAAACTCTGCTCTCAAACTGTCGGGTTTTTAGTGCTTTTGTTTGCACAATATGCTCCTATGGATCCAACACTTGGTCATCAGGAGCTGGAGGGAACAAAATCAGGTGCAAAGAAGCGGAGAGACTAGCGCTTCTCGACGTTAAACGCGATCTTGAATTCTGGAACGGAACTGATCTTCTTTCGCGCGTCTTGGGGGAATGAAGAGGGAGAAACAGACTGCTGCAAGTGGCTTGGGATTAAGTATTCTGAAGAATCTGGTCATGTGGTCAGGCTCGATCTTTCTTCAATAACGACTTTGGGCTTCAGTGATTTCGCCTTGATCTGGACTGTGGGAGGTAAGATCAGCCCTTCGTTGTTTGAGTTGCAGTATCTGAGTTATTTGGATCTCAGTTTCATTGAATTCGATATGGGAACTCAAATCCCAAGTTCCATTACTACTCTTCGCCAATTAAGATACCTCAATCTCTCCTATACTTTCATGGGTGGAAACATTCCTCCTCAAGTTGCGAATCTTTCGAACTTGCGGGTTCTTGATCTTAGTTACCATCGTCGGACGCTGTCGCAAGTTCGATGTCAGCTTCCTTCGCCGGAGATGGGCACCGTCGCCGAAATCTGCAAAGGGGGAGAGAGAGAGAGAGGGAGAGAGAGGAGACAGATCCCTTTAGGGAAAACAAAGGGAAAAAGAAATTTGGAGGGCATATTGGCCTTCTTATAATTAGGGGTGGCAATACGGGTCGCGACACGACGACACGACTCAAAAACGACACGAATTTCACGGGTTCAGGTTGGGAAAAATATGGGGCGGGTCGTGTTCGGGTTGGGAAAAATTGACACGAAAAAAAAAAAAAAAACGGGTCGTGTTCGTGTCGGACCCGTTTTTTTCGTGTCAATTTCGTATCACTTTTTCGTGTCAATTTCGGGTCAAGTTCGGATCGCGTGTCAATTTCGGATCAAATTTGGTGTCAATTTTGTGTCAATTTCGTGTTGCGGGTCAATTTCGTGTCAATTTCGTGTCGCGGATCAATTTCGTGTCGCGGGTCAATTTCGGTTCGTGTCGTGTCAACCGATGACGGGTTCGTGTCGTGTTCGTGTTACGGTTTCGTTTCGTGTTCGTGTCGCGGGTCGTGTTCAGGTCAGGGAAGAAAAAAATCGACACGACTCTAACACGACACGAACCCGACACGTGACACGAATTACCACCCCTACTTATAATAAAATATCATTTTAACAAGATTTGATTAGAAACTGAATGAAATTTGACAAACGACTATAATTATCAATATTTAAAAAATTTATAATTATTTAAAAAAAAGGAATAAATTAAATTATTATTTTTTAAAAAATTTAGAGATTTTTTGACTAATTATTTTTAAAAAAATTTATCTTAATTGTACGAGAAATTATAAATTTTTAAAATTTAAATATTTAAATTATAATTAAAGTTGTGAATAATAATAAAATTGAGTTGATTTTTTAAAAGAGATCAAAAAAAATTAAAATTAAATTGTATTGAAATTGTATTGTTAATTGTGCAGAGTTGACAAGGTTAAAACTGTCATAAAAAAATGTTGTTCATCCTCAAACTAGGCTTGACCATTGCCACACACGAATTGTTAGATATCTTCCTTCCGGAACAAGAAGCATTTCATTTCATCTCTATCCCATAATATTCCTACGCGTTCGACTCAGCATTTGACCATGTCGTCCGAGTTCACCGACTCCTTCACGCAGCCCGGCGACGACTCAGTCCCGACCACCGGCTCCACTCGCCCCTTCGACGACGACGGTTACTTGGGCTACGACCCCCGCCTCCCATCCCAGCGCTTCGACTCGTTCTCCGCCACTCAGTTCGTCGACTCCGAGTCGCTCAAGGACTCCGCCACTGACTCCCCGATCTTCCACAGCTCCGCCGCCGACGACGTCTTCGCCGCGCAATCGGTTCCCGAGGCCCAATCTCCGCCGTCGATCTACGCCGAGTCCAACGGCCAGGACTTCGATGGCGGGTTCGGTGAATCGGACGGTCCGATTCTGCCTCCTCCCTCGGAGATGGAGCGCGAGGAGGGCTTCGCTCTCAGAGAATGGAGGCGGTAAGGCTTCGAACCTTCTCGTTTCTCGTATTTATCGAATTGATCAGTCTCCGATCTGCTCAATCGGACAATATCTGAGCAATTCGTTTCGAACTGATTCTTAATTTGCTTAGATTCATCTGTTTCGTATGGAAAAATCCTTAATTTTCATTTCAGTGACGAAGTAACGAACTTTAGTTCATACAATTTCGCATTTGGAGCTGATTCCTATATTCGATCTTCTAGGTCGAATTCGATGGTTAAAACAGGAAAATTTTTGTTTCGATTCATATGTTTCTTCAAGAAAAATCCTTAATTTTCATTTTTAGAGTAAAGAAGTGACGAACTTTAATTCATACTAATTCGCGTTTTGCCCTGATTCTCATATTTGATCATCTAAGTCGACTATAAAAAATAGGAAAATTTTTGTTTCGATTCATCTGTTTAATAAAATCTGTAAGAGAAACGAAGTAACGAACTTTAGTTCATATTATTTTTATTGCTGTTATCGTGATTCGTACTCTGTCTTTGCTATAATTCATCGGGTAGATTTGGAGAATGTTGAAAATGTAGTGAATTTTATGGAAATTGTTGAATGTCGTGTTCAGAGAGAACGCAATTCGGCTTGAGGAGAAGGAGAAGAGGGAGAAGGAGTTGTTGAATCAGATAATCGAGGAAGCCGACGAATACAAACGTGAGTTCTACCAGAAGAGACAGATCGCTTGTGAAAGCAACAAAGCTTCTAACAAGGAAAAGGAGAAGGTGAGAATGAGAACGAGATTGGATGTCTCGTGAAGTACATATGACATTTATGATGTGATGCTACTTTTCTTTGTTTGCTATAGTTGTCTTGTATCAATGACATCTCAACTCATTGTTTTTGATTATGGGTGGTTAAAATTTCTTTATCCTCTATTTTAGTTGATGATCGCCTTCTGATCTACCATATGTTTCTTTAAATACCATGGTTTACAGGTTGGTCGGTAAACTAGTTATTTGTTGAGTGATGGGTAAATGAGGATATCAATAAGGTCGTGTTTGGTAAGAGAGAGAAAATAGGAAGGGAAGAAAGGTATGTAATTTAGGTGCAGAAAATTGAGAGGAAAGGGTGGTGGGCCTCTCTCTTGTTGTGTTTGGTATGAATTTTCTCTTCTAATCTTTTCATATTAGGAGATTAAAATTGGGGTTTTTTTAAAGGATCTGACATCCCTCACCCAATCCATTCCCTCCTCATCTCTCCTACCAAACAACCATAAGTCCCAAAATCCTTCCACTATCGCCCTCACCCCTCTACTTCCTTCCACTGTTCCCTCCTACCAAACAAGCTCTAAGAGTTTTGTATGCATGGTAAAGAATTTATGTTACTAGGAATACATTTAAGCTGAACAAACAACTTTTATTGCGATGCTTCCTCCGGGTCAGTATCCCAGAATTTTCAAATGATACGGTTTAGGGTACTAGAAATTGCATACGATAATTACAGCATTAACATCTATTATATATCACAAGCAAGCTCTTCATACTGGATGTTAGTGTGTGTTGTTGCCCTTTTGTTTTAAATCCCCTGGAGAGCGCATTTCCCTTGTAATTGAACTCATTCTTGCAATTACTAAACTAGGTGAAGATTCAGTGTCGTTTTTGTTCCGTCTAGATTTATTGGTTTAGAAATTTTTTGACCAGGAGCGTGAGAGTGTACAAAATCACAGTTGGTAATTGTATTTGTATGCACAAAACTCATCATTTCGCAAGATTGAATCTGATTTGCAAACATTAACCCTAGAATTTTGTTACTTTTAGAGGTAGTAATTTTGACTTCAAAAAGAAAAGGTCGTATAAGTGAAGTCTTGAATATCTCTGACATCAAGGATATAATGGATTTAAAGGTAGTAACTTTGTTGTAAAGTGAAGCCTTGAATCTCTCTTAGATAGGGAGGAATAATATGCTCACTTGTTTTGTACCTGTATCTTTGTTTTCCAGATGTTTCTGGCCAATCAAGAGAAGTTTCATGCAGAGGCTAATAAGAGCTACTGGAAGTCAATTGCCGAGCTTATTCCGAATGAAGTGCCGACTCTAGAAAAGAAGAGAGGGAAGAAGGATCAGGAAAAGAAGCCATCCATTGTCGTCATCCAAGGTCCAAAGCCCGGAAAGCCAACTGATCTTTCAAGGATGCGGCAGATTCTTGTCAAACTGAAACACAACACACCTGACCACCTAAAGCATGCTCCACCACCACCACCAGCCCCCGCAAGTGATGCCAAAAGCACTGCCGTTCCCGCTGCAGCAGGAGCCACCGCGGCTTCCCCCTCGAAAGCTGTGGCTGTTGCTTGATAATTTACCCGCGGCTTTCGTTGGTTAGTGTCTCTAGAAGATATGTCGTTGTAAGTTGTAAGAGGCTACTTGTTTAGAATGTTGTGGTGTTTATAATCTGCATTGAACTTCCCCGCTTATTTGATGGTCGGAGTCTTTAATTTTTGGCCCTTTATGTGTAAGAAACCGGCCATCAGAAGAGGGCAGACCTCATATCCGTAATATATTACATCGTTTCTCTATCATTTCAACAATCTTTTTTTTAATTATTATTATTATTTGTTCGTTTTTTGAAATTGAGGATAGGGGACTTGACCCATAACTCGTGTGAGAAATTACATCGCTGTTTTTATTTTGAACCTTCAAGATTACGGGGCGGTTTGGAGCATAGACTCCGATTGGAGTTTTGAAAATGTTTTGATTGGAAATGAGTGAATGCTTGAAGTTGTGTATTTAGCTGAAAATAAACTATGATAGTTAAAAAATCTAAAAACTTAAAATATGTTTGAAAAAAAATAGTAATATAAATTTTGTTTAGTTTCTCTCGTCATTCTATGTTATGATAAATCATCTCGTTTCGACAATAATAAGGACGTTATGAATTTTTAAAGTTTCAGAATCTATTTGGTTCTCAGGTTTGGACCCAAAAAGTTAATTTCATTCTTTTTCCTCTTAAGAAGTCAACAGAAATTTTAACTAGCATTTGAAAAGTCAATCAATTTCAACTTAAAATTTTCATTCTAAACCTGAACACCAAACGCAAACTAAGTTTTTAAAAGATATTTCAAAATGTAAATAATAAACGTGGTTTATTTTTAGAGAAATAGATAAATATTCAAAAAAAAAATTCAACTATACTGATCACTCCCAAGCAGACAGTTCCAAGCTATCCTCCTAGACAATAATGTGCTAGAGTTCACAGGGTTAGGGACCCAAACATAGTCAGCAAATGATTACACATGCTTCATGAAATAATTCTCACTTCTCAGAGAAGAACCAAAAAAGAAAAAAACTAATAAAAGATCAAATTTCTCTCTTAAAAAAAAAAAAAGAAAAGAATAAACAAATAAATAACTCTCAAAGAAAAGAATAAACAAATAAATAACTCTACCTCTTGCATTATTAATTTTTTTTTTTTTTTTCCTTTCCCCATTTCCCTCAACTACCCTTTTTAATTCCTAGAGAGGTTTTCCTTTCATGCTTATTTGGAAAAAGTTATCGTCCTTTTTTTTTAAAATGTTCTCCTCAGTTGCATAAATGATATCATGCAAATTGCTCTGAAAATTAAGAGACTGTACCTTAGGGAGAAAGAGAACTGTTGCTATCTTGAAAGCCTCTTCACGTTCGAAATCAAGCCACTAGGTGAATTGGGCAAAAGCAGTATAGATAGTGATTATAAAAGCTCG
Organism: Ficus hirta; assembly: GCA_038430175.1. Taxonomy (NCBI): domain Eukaryota; kingdom Viridiplantae; phylum Streptophyta; class Magnoliopsida; order Rosales; family Moraceae; genus Ficus; species Ficus hirta. The sequence goes on along the minus strand of CM076594.1, from coordinate 6,341,240 downwards.
ATATTTTTGGCCATGAATCAGTGGTCCTGCCCACTGGATATCGTGATCCGCATGGTCTATAATGTGTACAAATGACAAGTATAAGCTCATGGGTAGGAGAGTGTGATCCAGTGTCTTATATCTGTATCTGTCTATTTCACCGTTTTAATCGACGACTTGAAAAGAAGACCCATGAGCCGAATCCTTCTCATAAACAGCGAAAAAGAAAAACGATTCCTCTTCCCTCGTTTCCTAGTATTTATAACAGAGAATATTAATGCCCAAACTCAATTGTGGCCTAGTTCTAGTTTAGAAAGTATATACTCGAGTGAAGAGGAGTAGAGGACGATTCTTGATCAACGCTTGAAAACAAGTAAATGACACCACGCCGTGTACAAAATGAGCAAAGGAAGATTTGTTCAGAACATCAATAATAATTACCCCTACTATTAGAAAGACCATGATGAATTACATTTAAAATCAAAACCGCCAATTCCTCTGATAAAAACTTCACATTACTCATTCAAGCACAACTCTGGTTGAGCACAACTCTCCGAGTCCGGGGTCTCACTCTCTCTCGCTACTATCAAGAGCGTGGCAATTCAATATTGAAATTGCGGTTTATATGCAATGAAAATGGCCCAGAACCATCACCTACCGCGCATACTAGCGGGGGATCGACCGCCTCGCTCACTGCCTATATCATCTTCTAGTTCACTCCCATCTAAGCAAATGCCATTGTTGTTGACACTGATTTCAGAACTAGCATTACTGCTCGTGGCGAGTGGAGAGTCTGAAACACTAATTGTTCTGCTCCGTGCAGGCCCCGATCTCACACTGTACATAGAGGATGCAGGGATATTTGTCATCAACGGCCGCAAATTACCCGGGATGCTTCTCCTTATGTCCTGCAGTCAAAATCTGAATCAAAAAAACTGACAGAATGCCAAACTTTAAGGTAACGTTCCATTATTAATATCATTCCCAAGGGATCCAAACACAAGGAAAACACCAAAATTTTCAAAGAAATATACAAAAAGATAAATGAAGAACAAACTTCTGAGTCTAAATTGTGGAAGTAAAAATGGCTCCATATGGAACATAATAAGAAAATAGGTCAACGGGAAACGACATAAAAAAGAGGCTGTTAAATACTTATAGGATGCCATAAAATGCAGGAGACACATACCATATGCCGTATAGCCATATCCAGAGATTTCTTTGAGAGTGTTCTACCAAAGCCTGAGCTGTCAGGAGATGAGGATTTTGCAGAGAGATTACCATGAGGAGAATGTTTATCATCTTGCTTCGGTGGTGCCAGTTTTCGCATATTTATTACCCTCTCCACCATTTTAGTTCCAATTAAAACCGGGCTCACATTGTCATTGATTTTGTACTGGTTACGACTTACTGCAGGAACAGAACTTCCACTAGGATGAACCATCCCATTGGGAGTGCGTCCTCTCGAAGGAGAGCATGATTGTCGTCTTGGTCTTCCACTTGAAGCAGGCTCGACAGAAGAAGATCGAGCACTTGGTGCTCCGGGCCTACCCCTGGTGGCTGAGAGTGGCCTGTCAGGAAGTGATGTTCTTAAATTTGGTGGAGCATCAAGTGAAAAACCAGGCATCTCTGAGGGCTTCCATGGTCTTGATTTCACTGTCGGAGATGCTCCACGTGATGGTACTGAATTTTTAGTTGTCATGGAAGCTGGCTTCGCAACTGAAGAAGAAGATTTAGATAGAGAAGCAGATATGCTGGGTGCAGATGATGGCGTTGAAGGTCGGCGAGTTGGTGTCGATGCCCTTGACGTGGACTTGGGAGCAGGTACAGTAGGTCTGGAAGTTGGTGTTGAAGATCTTGCTGTGGATCTTGACAATGGTGTTGAGGATCTTGAGGGAACTGTTGGCTTGGCTGTGGGGGAAGGCTTTGCTGTGGGGGGAGGCTTGGCTGTTGGGGAAGGCTTGGCTGTGGGTGAAGGCTTCGCTGAAGAAACTGCAGACTTTGTCACAGAAACTGTTGGCTTGCTTGAAGGCAAGGTTGCTCTGGAAGTAGGTGTCGACGGTCTTGATGATTTAGACGTTGCAGTCAATGTAGGACGTCCAGTTGGTGTTGCGGGTCTTGATCCTGGACCTCCTGATGATGATGGTCTGCGAGTCCCAGTCCCAGCACTTGAAGAATTTAATGCGAGTCTTGAAGAATTCAACCCAGGAGATGAAGCCGGTTGTTTAGATACTAAGCTGCTTCTGGGAGGATGCTCCGGCTGGGGGTTTGCCAACTATAACCACAATAAAGAAATGTCTAAGCGAACAGTTTTTCAAGTATTAAGCAAAATGAACTGAAATATAACAGTAAAACGTTATAGGAAAAGATATAAAAGTAAAGCTGTGCTACGTTTCTGCTTCCTAAGGTACTCTAATTTATTCAGCTTAAAAAAAGTGGCAATTTGGTAAACGATCCAGTATAATCATGAGTCTATAACTTGGAAAATTAAAAAGGAAAGTTGTCCAAGAGACCCTACAAAAATAATGGCGACTTCCATTTGGAGAGTAAATTACTAAATTCCAAGGCTACCAACAGTTTAACAACCACTTATTTTTCTGAACACTTCAGAACAAGAATTACTACAAATTAAAGTTGAAAGAAAGTGATTACTCTAGATTTCAGAGCTGTCGGACGAGCCTTAGGTGTGCCAAGCTGACTCATCAAGGTCTTGTGCGATTCCATCTCCAAAGAAGGAAAAAGTGGTGTCCCAGGGGGAGTTAGAAGCCTGCAACAAAAAAGAATTCTAATTGATACCAAACTTTGAAGACAAGTACATGCATCTGATTCCACCAAAGTTGTATTATTAACTCAAAAAAGTTATATGTTAAAAAAGCAAGCACAAACACGCATCGTTCATTCAAAGCAATGGGAGCAAATTCCTGAGAGGATTTGTTATAGGATTTTCTCTACAAAAACAGCTTGACGACATTTGTTTCATTGCTCAATAGTTCGTATGCTCGAATCCAATGCAATGTGAGACACTTCATTCCATTAGTGGTGGGGGCAAAATAATTAGTTTCAATATAAAAATGTATTATATACATGTGCAACTCTGGTTGTGCATTTACATGTGTCCATCAATGTTTCTAGTACTATATCTGCAAAAGGGTATTTGCTCCCACCAGCTACACATACTTGTAATTATGTTCCTAATCTCCCATCAGTCTTATATAATATTCTCTGTTCCTAATCTCTTTTAAGATTTTCTTAAACTTGCCCCCATCTTGAACAATAAACAAAGGAGTGGAATTTAAATTTCAAAAGAAAGTCTACTTTGCATGTGTTTGATCTGCAATACATATTTTATTCTTTGAAAGTGGAACTCTGCCCCAGCAAGATTATTTATTAAAAAAAAAAACACATAAAGAACAATATAAAATGGAAAACGAAAATGCCAACAAACCATTACCAGTCATAGTCGTTCTTATCATTGTCGGAATTGAGGAAATCATCAGCACCAGTCTTGCGCGGAGGCGCCGGCGGTGATGAAGAAAGATTAAAAATCGGAGAAGTTCCGGGTTTCGATCCTGTGAAAATTTGTCAATTGAGGGGAAAAAAAACTAAACATGAAAACACCTAAAATAGCAAGATTTTCAAATTAGGCAACAAATTGAAAAATTTTTGAAGATATATTCAGCACATTTCAAATCAAAAACTCAAATTTTTCTACCTAATGGAGCATCGAACTCTTCGGAGCTGTTGAGAAGAAGATCGTTCCGCTCCTTCTCACGCTTCTTCATCTCTAGAAACAATGCGAGCTCTTCTTCTTTCTCTTTCATCATCGTGGCTCGCAACTGCTGCCTCTGCTTCATCGCCGCTAGCATCTGCGATTCCTGAGCCCTAAAACTCCGATTCATCTCCGAAATCCAAGTCCACCAAGACAAAAAATAAATAATAAAAAAAAAAACCTCTACAAAAATATTATCTAAAAAGAAAAACCTAACGCAAGATTCTCTCTCACGTCTCCAACAACCGCAACAAATTCACACCAAACGCCCTCGCCTTCACCATCAAACGGCGCTTCGGAACCAAACTGAGACAAGAGGTTAGATCTGAAACCGAGGTCGGCCGGCACAAGACTCGAAACTCGAAAGCACAAATTCTGCGTATCAGCATTCCATTGACTCGCTCCGAAGCGGGGAAAAAGCTCAATGAGGAAGCGAAAGCTGCAGAGAAACCCCAAACTGCGAAGCGTCTCAGCTCGAACGAGCCGCCATTTTTGCCAGACGAAGAACCTCAAGACTCGCGTGCAGGCTAGCGAGAGAGTGTGATAGTGAGGGCAAGAGAGAGAGAGAGAGAGAGAGGGAGAGGTTTTCAGAGAACAGCCATTGTTGAAGAAACGAAGCTCGGAGAACTGGAGAGTGGGAAATTGCAGGGGAGAGAGAAATGGGGAAGAAGATCGGAAATTTCACGGGGGGAGAGTGGCATGGAATGGTAAATATTGGAGGATTTGGAGTCCGAAATGGGGAAAAATGAGTGAGAACTGCTCTCGTTGTTTCTCTCACTTAAAGGCTACGTTTTCAGGTTGTGCCTTTTGGTGGGTGGATAATCACGAGATTGCCCTCTTTTTATTTTATTTTATTTTTTTTAATTTATATAATTTTTTATTATATTTCCTCGGGTGTGTGTCTTTTTTTGAATTTTGAAATGGGGGTTTTTGAAGTTGAGTCCCTAAGTTTTGGGTTAATTGTGGAAGAGGCCCGATTTTCAAGTAGAGTTTTCACATCATCGCCAGTTGGGACCTGACCGGCATTGCTTTAATCATACGGAAATGAATGGTGACGGGATATCAAGTGGTTTTTTTTATTTTGTCAACTTGAATGTTCTTCTTCTTCTTTTTCTTTTCTTTTCTTTTCTTTTTAATTTCTTTTTGTGCTGAAAAAATAGGAATGTTCTTTTTTTTTTTTTTGGGTATTTTTTGGCTAGTCAATAGGAATGTCGTTTGATTGTCTGATTAATAATTCCTTGCTTTTTCTAATTTGCAAAAAAGGTTAACTGCCCAAAAAAAAATTTTCCCGAAGTCCGAAATACGGAATTCAAATTCTACATCATAGGATATAATACTATTTTAAATTATGTTTGCAATTGTGGTAATTGCTAGTTTTAGTATCATAAAATTTATGGCTAATTTCATGTCAAAAAAATATTTTTCATGTTGTTTTGAAGTAACATATTTCTAAATTTGGTCAAATTATACATGCAATCGTGAGAGTTGCTAATTCTAGTATCTAAAAATTTATGGTTAATTTCATGCTTAAAAGGAAACTTTTTTTTTTTAAGCAGAAAGAAAAAACATTTTTTTAAAGTAATATCTTTCTTAATTTTGTTAGCATGTGCACATTCAATTTTTATACAATAGAATATGATATGAAATTATCATTAAATTATACATATACTCGTGATAGTTACTTATTACAGTACCTAAAATGTGGCTAATTTCAAGTTTCAAAAAAGATAAAAACATTTTGTAAATAGCATCACTCTAGCATTTTGTTAGCAGGAGTCCTAGGTTTGCAATACTAGGGTGTTTGGTGTTTGAGTTGAGTTTGAGTTGAGTTGAGTTGAAATTTTTAAGTTTGAATAGTAATTTTTGTTGACTTTTTAGAAAAAACAAAAAACTTTTTTAGAAAAGATAAAAAACTTTTTCAGAAAAAAATAAAAATTTAAGTTTAAACCTCAAATTTGAGTTGGAGAGCCAAACTCCTCCTAAAATTGAATAGCAGTGCGTACGTGGCAAACAAACACTAATAGCAAAATGTTTGTTTGTATTAACCTTCTTAATTGGAGGACAAATGGAGGGCAATGATTGCGGAATATTTTTGTAAGAATATGTTTTCTTTTTGTTAGCTTTTCAATTGATAGTTAATTCTTTTTTTTTTTTTAATGTGAATTATGCAAATAGAGAGGTCAATAATACATATTGTTCATATTAAATACATCATGTGAATTATGCTATTTTGTTATGAGACAATTATATGTTAAACCATATGGTGTAGTTTTTTTTTTTTAATTATTGGAAAATATCTCATTTGTAAAACCATTTTAATAAGGTTTACACTTTGAGAATAATTTGATCCAAGCTAACAAGAGCAAGTTTTTATTTATTTATTTTTATTTTTATTTTTTATTTTCTGGTTGAACTAACATGAACAAGTTACTACAATACAAAAGTCTCCTCATAATGTATGTAGGTCTAACGTCTTTTGGAGTCTTCTCGAAAAATTATATTCAGATGACCATATGTAGATTAGGCTTCTAATATATATATATATATATATATATATATATTTATTTATTTATTTATATTATATTATATTACCTTTATGATACAAAAGAATCAGAATGAGAAATTATGTAACAAATTTCACTCCAATCCTACCTTCAAAGCAAACGTCTTCGTTTTGTCTATCTTCCTCACATTCGAATATAGAATAAAAACATATATATCTAGCGAGACTAGACTTAAGAACTCTCTCAATGCTCACGTAATTGAATATTATACAAGTTTTTCTACAATTAGGTCCTTACAACATAAATATAATATAACACATGACAAAAACAACGTATATGTGATACAGCATGTATATCGTTAGAGAAAACATATTCTATATGTTAAAAAAGATCTTAAAAAAGAAAAAAGAAAACCAATAATATCAGTTCCAACTGATAATGAAAAAATAGAAGTTATATTGTCAAAATTCTCATTTTAATTAAAAGCGATAGAGACGGATTCTATTTATAATTCGGAGAAAATACATTATCTCCATCCTCATCTTGTTCAATCAAAGTTCCAGTAAGAATATTCTTAATCTATAAAACCGAGTGAAGCGTTTTTATGTCGTGCATTTATAGACTTGATCGTTAAGATTTTTTTTTTTTTTTTTTAAATTTGATTGTAAAAAAAAATTTTAAAACAAGATCAAAGTCTCCAAGCAAGCAAGAAAAAGAGGGGGAGTCCTTATCGCTCTGTCTATTTATTATTTTATATTCTTTTTCTTCACCCAATTCTATTATCTATTATACATTAGTAAGTGCCTTGAGCTTTTTTTTTTGTCAATCTTTTTTTCCTTTTTTGCCCTTTATTTATTTATTTATTTTTTGACTAAATTACATCAATAATTTGTTGTCCTCGAGACCACCTCAGCCAAATGACCGAAGACGACAAATCATTCCCAACTGCAGCCGCCGCTGGAGGCCTGCCGACGACACGTGCTGCACCGTCTGCACGTTCCCAAACTACAGTCCTCTGGCTCGTCTACCGCCCTCACAAACCACAGTCGCCATGTACAGCTTCAATGTCTCACCGTCGCTGCCGCCGTTCGTCTCCGCCATCGTGCAGTTCACCATGGTGATGCGCAACTCCAACCGGCGGGTCTCCGTCTACTTGACCGGCTAGCCGCTTTTCGTGGCATACCGGATCCAGGCGAAACACCGTGGTGGTACTGTCGCCACTGTTCAACGAGCGTCGGGGCAGGGTGGCGATGTTGCCGGTGTCGGTGGTGGTGGTGGTGACAGAGGAGAAGCAATGATTAAGAAATGTTTCTATTCCCTTTTTTGTTCCATTGAGGTTTGCTTTTCCAAGTGTTTGTTAAAATGTGTCAATGAATATCGACACTTGGTAGTCTCGCCATGAAAGTGGAAGACACTTTTTTTTAATCAAAATGAAATTGTAAATTTTTTATTGGGAATTTCAGATGATGCTGGTCGTATTGTCATGAATTTGAATTTCTTCTTGAAAACAAAAAACGAGGTCTTAATTGTTCATTCTCTATGTTAAACTTGTTTGAGAATTGATTTCCAAGTCACAATAACTGTAATGGGAGCACTTTTGATGGACAAGTATGGAAGAAGAACAGCGTTTATCCTAAGATAACAAAAGTTGCTTTAGCATTTCTGATCTTATAATGAAAAACCAGCTAAAAAAAAAATACAATCTTTTCTTAACTAATTGAAAATGTTGATTGAGTGTGAAGGCTTCATCAACTGAGATATTTGTAGGCTGATAAAAAAAATGTTTATCTTATTGTGGAATTATGGTCATGGTTTGCTACTTGAGTGGGAACCCATCATGTTGGTAGACAAATCATTTTCAACTTCAAATTTGGAAACTTAACACGATCTTCTTTTATTTACTCTTGAGTAATGGATCTATGGTAACTTAATATCATTTATGATGATAATTTGTATAGCACCTATCGATAAGAAGAGAAAATTCATTTACCATATCAGTTGATATTAAAAAGTTTGTTTGATACTAGCTACATCAACTGCTATAGAAATGCAGCCATGCTTATGTAAATTGTTTTTTGACTGTGTATACATTGTACATTGAATGAAATTCTATGTTTTTTGTTGTTAAACATACCCATCAGCTAGCTATATGGAAAGAACGAAGAAGTTAGATACAAATAAAGACTAGAATTACTATTGCTCTTTGGAATTTTTCACCACCTACGTACGTTCATTAAAGCTTTTTGATGCTTCTGCAATTATTTATTTTAATTTTTTCTTGCCAATGTACAACTAATGTCTCGTTTGGTGAACGAGTTCAAACTGTACTTTTTCATCTCAGTTTTTGTCTTTTTTAAAAATGTTTTTGTTTTTTTCTGAAAAAGTTTGTCTTTTCTAAAAAGTCAACAAAAATTTTCAATTCAAACGGTACTTTTTCAACTCCAACTCATTTACCAAACGGATCTTAATATTTTAGACTTTTATGATGTTGATAAAAAGAAAATAGTGGATAGCTACATGTTATACGTGAATAAATACATGAGAAAAATAAAGTCTTGTTATTTTTTAGGTCTGTTACTTGGGGTTGTGAGAAAGTATAGTAGAACTTAGGTTTTATTCCGTGCTATTAATTATACTGACTATGAAACGTCCAAGTAAAAAATCAAGTGGGATTTCTTCTTTTTTATTTTTTGCTCTGGGCAAATAAGATATATATATATATATATATATTTTTGATAATAGGTCAAATAAATAAGATTTTTTGTTTCTACTTCTACACATATTGATTGAGATTATAATTGATTACGCCTTTTCTTTAGAGTAGAGTAGGTAGCACGTGCCTTGCACGTGCCCTACTTTCCTAGTATTGAAATCAAATCCAAAATGACTTGTCCGTGTCGCCAAAACGACGTCGCTTCCTCCACGACAGGAATGATAGACCCACTTCCTTGTAAATCCTCCGACGCATCATAAGAAGAGCCGAGCATTCGGGCTGAGACGAAGAGAACCAGAGATGGCGGGGAAGATGAGGAGCGAGGCCAGCAGTAGCAGCGGAACCACCACCGATGCCAACACCACCGGCGACGGCAACCACAACGGCAACAACAATGGCCGCAGCGGTGGCGAAAGTCTGGTCGTCGATTACGGAAGGAATCGAAGCCCTTGCGGCTACTGTAAATCCCCCGGTTACACCAGCATCTCTCATGGTCTGTTGTCTCTTAATACTCTTCGTCCTAATCGCTTTACTGTTTTCCATTAATTTTCTTTCTTTCTTTCTTTCTTTCTTTCTTTTCTTTTTCTTTTTCTTTTTTTTTTTTAACTATTAGATTGATCGGTTTTGGTTGATTCGATGGTTTGTTGAATTCGATTGGAATTGGATCATCAAGCTAATCAGAATTTCTCTTTTTTGGTGTTTGATTATTTGGTCAACGATGGCTGCGTGTGAATTCTGAGAAATTTGCTTAATTTCGATGCTGTGTTTTTCTCTGGGACTAGTGGAAGTTATTAAATTTTTAAATTTTTAATTCACCAATTGTTTTGTATGAATCAGCACTTTAACATGGATAAATGTGAAAAATTTTCCAGAATATAAACTACCAGTCTAATGAATTCGGAGCATAAAACTTCGTTTTTTCCACTTGAAAAGTTTTTCACTTTTTCCTTCAAAGATCAACTAATCAAGAATATCTGCATTGTTTGTTGTGCTTTTGTGTGTGTTCATTGTATATCATAAGGGTAAGTCATATAAAAACCACATTCATTAAGCAACAAACACTTGCATTTAAAGAAACCCATTTTCAGTAACAAAGGACGGACGTTATTTCGGGGCTCATATCGACCATATCAGACTAAGGACCTCTAATTTTTTGCTGAGTGACGTCGCAAGTGAAATTTAAGTTGGTGATTTCCTCGTAGAAAATTATATTTTACCAATTGAAATTTAACAATTCATTTGCACGTGTAGTTAATCATGTTTCTGATATTGTTATTTATCGGTGTTGCAGGTTTATTGGCTCATAGCCTTACCGTTAATGATTATCAAGGTTGGTAGAGTTTACTCTTTCTACGCTATGCAAACATGAAACTTGATTCTGTCTGTGTACAAGGCATATTATTGGGCCCTTATCTTCATGATATCATGTAGCCGGAGTTGTGTTGGTTAAACCCTGAATACAAAAAGCATCCTTGCAAAATTGCATATCTTAACCCCCACATACTCTCAACATATTTCAGTGAGTAACTAAACCTACGTTTGTTAATGACCTCTAGACATTCTTGTGCTTGTGAATTCAATGTCTACGATTTAATGCCGATCATAAGCAGGGTCTTACAGTATCTGAAATAAACTAGTGAATTATTTTCCCAAGTTTTCAAGGAGACGGCTTTTCTTGCAATATTTTAGCTTCAACTCATTCTATTATTTCAGGACAAGTATTTGTACAATTTTCCGAGTGGAAAATTTTTAGACTTTTCTAAGATGCCATTTATTTTTTCCTTTTATTATTTATTTTTTTCTAATTGGCTTGTTTTTATTTATTTTGATCAATGATTAATTGCTCTGCTCATAACTAATGACATTTTCTTAGATCTTCTTGACCGAGGTTGGAGAAGATCTGGTTCTTTCCTTTACAAACCTGAGATGGAAAGAATGTGCTGCCCTTCTTATACTATTCGTTTGAGAGCTGGTGAGTTTGCTCCTTCTAAAGAGCAACTTCGAGTGACTAGAAGAGTGCAAAGGTACACTTATATTGCCTTTCTTGTTTCAGTAGTTGTAAACCAATATTTTTTGGCGTTTCCTTTCCACAATGCCAAAAAAATGAAAAATAAAAAATGAAAGTAACCGTGGTTAGATAAGTTTGGAAAATTGTAGCTACTTGATAGTGGGTATCATGAATTTCTGTACGGCAGGGTTACCAGTCTTTCTTTTTATGCTTATTGTGCATGGATGAAATATATTGTGCTGTGAGATGCCTGATTTTAGGTCACTTCAAAGTTCAAAATTATTATATATCTACTATTATATGGTGCTCTAGTTTAAAAGCTAAAAAATTGTTCGAGATTTTCAGGTTATTTTCAAGTTCTAAAATAGCATATACTTTCTTGTGAATATGTTTTTGTAGTGAGCCCTGACAACAGTCTATGCCTAGGTTTTTAGATGGCAACCTGGATTCTAACAAACCCCTCAAATTAAAGGAGGGTCCAAATGCTTCTAAAGAAACCAGCAGCTCTGCTGATCCTGGAGTTTCAAGCTCAGCAATGAAAGAGTGCTTGTCCAGTAACAATGCCGAAAAGAATAAGGCTGAAAAAATCTTGCAATATTTATCAGACAAAATTGATTATGTAGTGCACGCTTGTGTTGAGAGTGGGGATTTTCCGAATGATCTTCAATTGCCAAAAGCTTCTGTTAAAAAGGTTTCACAAGGAAAAAGAAAGCTACTTGTTGAGGGATCAGATACTCCCTTATACTCAAGCAATATTGCATTTCAAATAGCAGCTGCGATAAAAAAACAAGCAGAACGAGGGTTGGAGGGTTCCTACCAATCAAGAGTATCCAAAGAGAATGTGGATGAAAAGGAGTTGTCTCCCAAAGCTATTTCAGAAAAGCTGGCGAGTTCCCTAAATCAACTGGCAGAAACTTCTGGTCTTTCAGTCAGGGCTTGCAATGGACACATAAATTTTTATTCCGGCACCAATAAAGCTTCCTTAAATGGAATGGCTGAGGTTGTGACTGTCTCTGAAGGATCCGCTGCAAGGCATGTGATTAAACCGTGGTCTTCAAGGAATAACCATGAGCATACCCCTGTAAGAAGGAGGCGTCTTGAGATCCATTTGAAAAGGTCCAGTTTTGATCCAGAAGAGTTTGCCTTGTACAGACGATATCAGATAAAAGTGCATAATGATAGACCAGATCATGTCACGGAAAGTTCATATCAAAGGTTTCTGGTCGATACTCCATTAATCTTCGTTCCTCCAACCAATGATGGTATGGTTCCACCTTGTGGCTTTGGCTCTTTCCATCAACAATATGTTATTGATGGACAACTAGTTGCGGTGGGTGTTATCGATATCCTTCCTAGATGTTTGTCAAGTAAATATTTGTTCTGGGATCCGGACTTTGCCTTTCTATCACTTGGCAAGTATTCAGCTCTGCAGGAAATAAATTGGGTGAAAGAAAATCAAACCCATTGCCCAAGTCTCCAGTTTTATTATCTTGGCTATTACATTCACTCCTGCAATAAGATGAAATATAAAGCTTCATACTGGCCTTCCGAGCTTCTTTGTCCTCTCCGTTACCAGTGAGCTCCCTCTTTATACATAAATACGATCTTAATGCCTTTCTTAGACCTTGTTATCAACAAGTACATAAATATATATATATATATATATTTTTTCCAATTTGACCTCTTATTCATGGTAGTGCTACCGATCCAACTTTTATCATTATTTTTTGACACTAGCTCATACCTCATGTGGTATTGACGTGACACTTTTTTAAAAACCTACCAATAAAAGAATGACAACTCACATGTCACGTCAATACTGATAAAAACTTGGGATCCTTAATATTATTCCTCATACTATGCGTGTATACCATGCTACTGCGTTCCAGTAATCTCTTCATTTTCTGGTTGCAAATGAGTAAAACTTGCAACAACTTGCTAGTGCCCTGGGCATCCAAAGCGATTGATCTTTCTGATGAGCTGATATGTGATTTCCCTTTCTCCAGGTGGGTTTCATTTGATGTTGCCAGGCCTTTCCTTGATCAAAAGGCATATGTCGTGTTATCAGATTGTGCTCTCGTTCCTAATGGAGAGTCCTCAGCACCAAATGCTTCTTCTGAACAAGCCATGGAAGTGCAACACAATGACCTTAACCTTGAAGACTCCAACGATGTGTATATGCATCAAGCCGACGAGGTCACTGATCCTGAATTCGAAATCTCCGACGATGAATCAAGTGAAGAATCCAGTGATCTGGAATCTGTTCAATTAGAAGCTGGAGATATCAACAACATATTAATCGAATTGAAAGGAACTTGTCTGAAATACAAGGTATGCGATCTCCATTGTCTATATAGTCAATTTATCATTTCATATACTCACCGAATTGTGTTTTCGAAATGCAGGATCTACAACTAGCTTTTCGTCCCTCGCAGAGGAGTTACTTGGAAACCCAGTTGCATAGATACTTGAGAGTCGTAGGCAAAGACATCGGCGAGCGGATGATCTATTCACTTGGGTGATTTTTTAACTTAAATGAGGCTTTTTATTGGATTCCATTACAGAAAGAAAAATCAATGTACATTCATGAAAATGTCAGTGTTATATGTTTGATGACTTCTGGGGCTGCAAAAAGGTCGGGCTTTAATTTATCTTTTCTGGTTTTACGCATTTGTGTATTTCAGTTTCTTTATGTGTCCAGGTTCCATATGACATGAGGATGTATTTATCCATTTGATTATAGATATGTATTTGCGTCAAGTAATCTGCCTTCATGATTTCTTCAATGGATATAACAGCGTCTTTGGACGATATTTTTGGACTCTAATAATATATATTTACCCCATCAGGTCCCTCTACATTATAGAAGGGACAACACATATATATAAATACATATATACATATACACATTGGGAGGGTCTATTATCCGGCACCCTTCCTATACGATACTTGTGATTTTTTTTTTTTTTGGTACGTTGTACCATTGAGATGATTTTAATATAATATTTTTCAACTTGTACTATATGATAAGATTCTAAATAGGAAGTTATTATGTTACAAGATTTTAAATTGTCTTTCGGTCAGTAATTGTTTGGAAATTATAATTTAGTGAGGTTTACTTATAGGTCTACTTGGTTCGTCCTTTTCAATGTCCTTATGGTCGATCTGTCTCATGAAAAATATGTGTATGCTTACTCGTAAATCAACTAGTTGTTATAAGTTTTCAAATAAAAAATTATAAGTATAGGATGATATCCAATACTAGATATAAGGACCCGTTTGGTTGGTAAGTTCGGTTTAAACTAAATTGTATTTTTTTCATCATGTTTTGTCTTTTTTCTCAAAAGTTTTTTGTCTTTTCTGAAAAAGTCAACCAAAATTACTATTTAAATCTTAACTCAAATTCCATTTTGGTTAATACCGTTTAATACCATTTAATTCCATTTTTAATACTTGAATTATAGGTCAAATTCTCTATTGGTTCTTAATTTTTAAAACGTCGTGAATTAAGTCCCAAATCTATCAGATTGTTCTAAGTTGGTCCATTTAAGTACAGATTTTTTCTTAACAGTCGTCCACGAACATATAAAATTACAAATGCTCCTCGCATAATATTTTTTAGTTAGTTTGTTTTGTTCAGATGTAGTAGTGGGACAATACTAAACAAACAGATTAATTTGGCAAGTCGAGATTATTATAAAATGTTTTAAAAATGATGATTAAAAGAGATTTGATCTGTAATTCAAATTTTAAATATGAAAATAACCTTAAAATTTTTCTTTCCCAGAAGTATATATTAAGATCCTATTTGGGGGCATTTTTTCAAACGGTAGAACGTAGTCTGGTTTGCAAATGGGGGTAAACCTAAAAGTCTATTTCAAAAATTTACTATTTCACAATTTCTTTTCACATAAAAATTCATAAAACACGCATTCTAAAATATTTCTTTTTCTTATTATTCTTTTATTAAATACAAAACTACAAAAGAACCTTTTTTTTTTTTTCAAAAATTTGTATTCCAAACTCATATTTTTAATACTCATATCAAAAAATTGTAATAACAAAATTATGTCTCTTAATGTCCCCTTACAGCGAAGAATTTTCTATTTCTCAAGGGAGGTGGCTTTTGCCAGTTGCCAAACATGCAGGGCAAACGGGTGCCTAACAACTCCGCAAAGAAAGCCCCCTTCCTCCCCCTCCTGGCTCAGTCCTAGGGGGTAGAGGTGGGGACTTTTTTTTTTTGTTTTTTTTTTTTTATTTTTTTTTGGTGGAAGACTGAAAATAGAGACTACACCCAAAACGACCAAAGTGGGTCCCACTACAATCGGTGCCACGTGAAAAGCAGTACCCTAAATTTTTGGCTACCCTTTTTTTTTTTTTTTTTTATCCTTTATTTTTTTTTAATTTGCTAGAGTAAATGTGGTTTTCTTATTTCATCCAACCTCTTCTGTCTTCTGCCCCTAGACCTTACTCATACCAACGCCTTTAATCAATAAATACTCATTTAACTTTTTAATTCCCAAGATAATTTCAACTCTCCAAAAATTACAAGAAAAAAAAATTTTTTTCCTCTCAAATTTCTTTGATGCTCTCTTAGGCCACGACAGAAAACCTAATGAATGACTGGATAAGACGAACAAATAAAATAGAAAAACGCTCCGAGATGTAATGGCCACAGAAATGCAACAAAATGGCACAGAGAATAAATTCAAAGTGTCACGGTCCTCCGGTTAGAATAATGCCAAAAACTCCATTTTTTTTTTCCTATTTTAGATACAATTTCGTACTTTATTTCTTTCTTTGTTTCTTTCTCAGCCCGTGACACCAACCAAGAAAAAGAAAGAAACCAGTGTACTCGAAATGGACCGATCATAATCAACTCATACTGACGGATCATCACCCTTTCAGTTTTTACACCACAATATCCATTAGAACAGACCCTTCTTCTTCTTCTTCTTCTTTTTTTTTTTTTTTTGAAAAGCTGGCCAAAAAACCTGATAGTGGCATAAAAAAGTTGATACCCGTACCACATTTGCGTCTAGATTTTTGTGTGCAAAATGCAAAATAATCTTCCTGTGTGGAGAGAATAGTAAGCCTCTTTTTCCTATTATCTTCCGTGTTTGGGTAAAATTTTAACTGATATGGATATCTTAGTTGACAAGACATTTTAATTAACGTGACTGAAATGACATGAAAAGGGACGGACACGAGATAAAATCCGCGCAAAATGGTTACGTTTCCATTTGCCATTTAAACTATAGGCCACAGATGTTTTAAGTTTGCCACCTTCCATCATGAGTCTTTCGAAGATTGCTTAAAGATTTGTTTGGTTTGAAAATAGCCACTATAGGGTACAAGACATGATATTTTTTAAGCCTTTCTTTTTGTTTTTTTTTTTTGGTAGCAAATTTTCTTTTTTAAGTTTCATCATAAGATTGTGACATAATTTTGACTCGCTGAGTGCTAATAAGAGGAAAGAGTTCCACTATTGAACTGGTACTTCTAGTATTTTAGTTGAAAATAATGTAGGAAACCAGGGACATAAAATCAACAAACTTCACTCTAAGCTTTCATTTGTAGAAACTAAACGAGGCCAGTCTTTCTGTTACTTAAAGCCACAAATAGTAGATTACAGTAACGGCTATTTTTCGCTTACTCGCAAACTTCCATGGCTTAAAAATGGCTGTCTAATACCAAAAAACACAAACCATAGCATTACAAGACATGGACACAGGAAAAATTTGAACACAAATTATGTCATAATCAACGATAAAATGTTTTTCAGTAACGTTATTGACAGACAAGCGGGCAAGGAGTTGCCCCAAATGAGAAGTTTGAAGTTTTGGAATGAATGCACATATGATTTGAACAATAACAATGGGGGTGGGTTGAGGAATGTACAATTATTATTGGATTGGATATGAATGGAAATTAAGCATCATCGGCATCACTTCCGGCAACCTGCGTCTCATGACTGACCCAGTAATTGTTTCCGTCCGGACCCGACACCTTCACCCTGTCCAACATTTAAACCGTGCAAAAACTTTGCTTATGAGATCAGTTACAGTAACTAGTATTGGAATTTTTTATTTTTTTTTCTCTCTCTACAAATCGACTAACCGTTCGAGTACAGATTTTCCTTCCTTGTACTTTTGGCCCTTTTCATGAGCAGTCTCCTGAAAGAAACCATCAAAATAACTTATGGAGGAAAAAGAACATTCATCGATTATGATCTATCATCGTATCGGTGCCTCTTAATCTTACATATTTCCACCCAACAATTGATCCACAACCAACACAGAAGATGTCGGCAACAGTGTGCAACCCAGTCATCATCAATCTCTCCTCTTTCACTCCCAAAGAGACATTAACTCTGTCAAATAATTAGATATAAGAATTACATACTAGGAACTTAGGAAGGATTAAGCATGTAATGTGTAACGACTTTTTTTCGCCTGTGAAATCAACCTGGATCATCCAATTCAAATCGAGCTCTCAAAGAAACCACTTCTACGTATAAACATATAACATCGACAAAAATGACCAACCAAACAATGAGCAAGGAATTGGTAACTTGGCAACATACGATTTCTGATTCTACTAAAATCCCGCAACTTACACACAGCATTGGAAAGTAGCTTAAGGGTCGAAATTAGTGTGAGTAGATGTATTCGTAGTCATAATAACACAAAGGTACGGGGCACAAAAAAGGAAAACTTACACCTTACTGAAGAGATAAGCTTTCCCATGCCTGCTATGGAATGACTGAATCAAATAGCAAAGGCAAAAACATGTAGTTAGAAGTTTGCTTTACACGGAACTTGCTATCAACATTTATTGGACACGAGAAATTAGAAAATATTCAACATGAAAGAAAACGAAACAAATAGAACTTTTAGCAGACCGAATTAGCAACAAAATATATCCTAAAACTCGTCACCATTTGAAATCAAAGGTAGCCTAGAACAGCCTCATATTTGATTCAACTCTACTAAACAACCTATCTCCTCTAAGCTCATATCATTTGTTGCAACAAATAGGGAATACGTGCATGTATTCAGTAATGCACAATGGACGCATAGCTTCCCTACAAGAAACGGTATCTTTTCGAATCAAAAGCTAAAGAATGCTTTAGAGCCAAACAAAAAAATGTGCTTCAAACTTCAAACAAGCACACCACATAAGCGAGGAATGTCTGGAACGAATTCCAGAAACCATTCCACAGAAGCACTCTTTCACATAGGACTGGATGTTATAGAAAGTGTACGAAGCCTATAACACCTAATCTTTTCTTGCTAATTGAGAAGAACTCCACTACACACTCCAAAATGTTAACCATATCCAAGAGCCGGTTTCCCTTTTCGAGTGTGTAGTGAAGCTCAACACAAATAGATTTCCGTGAATGATGTCGGTATTCATTCAGATTACCAAAAAAGTATTCCGAAACAGAAACGCAAAATCTACACTGCATCATTCAAGTCATAAACCACACCGTCGCTCCACCATGACAAGCCCAAAAGGCCATTGTGATGAACAATAATACAAACAATACAGAACATTGTTTCAAGTAGAACAAAAAAGGCTCAACAGAGCAAACATTTTCCATCTTCAACAAGATCATATATTACTCGGGGAACATCAAATTCTCGTTTTCCCAATTTAGGAAAAGAGAAAGATCAAAAGGGTCAAAACTAAAATGATCACAATCCAATCAACACCTAAATGCTGTTTCACTTGACATTCAGATGAGAAATCTAAAGAAAACAAACCTTTCCCAAAAACTTAAAGCGAAGAACACAAACGCATTATCAGAAAAACAAAAGCACCAAAAATCCAAACACAAAAACCAAGGGAATTTGCCAACACCCAGATGGAAATTCCACAAGAATATCACAAAATCAACACAAATTTGAGTGATCAAGAAGAAAACAGGCGATGAAAAAAAATTTGAAAAACAACCTTGGAGACGATGTCATCACAGAGAGCGAGGTCGGTCCGGCAGTGCCTGCAGCTGTAGATCTTCCCTTCCAAACTCACCACAAACAACCTCCCCATCCTTCCCACAAAATCCTTAATTCAAAACAAATTTCTCAGCCCAAAAAAAAAAAAAAACAAAAGAACAAATTTCCACGACTGGGAATGGGACGATTAACGATTTCAGTCAAAAGGGTAGTCGAGAAAATCGATTAAAATAATTATTATAATAATGGGAGGGAGATTGAAAACTGATAAGGGGTGTGAAACGCAAGATCCAAAATGATAAACAGAGAGAGAGATTCGTTGAAAAAAAATTACCAAAACGCAGTTAGCTTTCTCCTTTGAATTCCTGTATAAAGTCTGAAGTCGCAAGAAATGTGGACCGAGAAGCAATCGCATCTCATAAACAATTATATGGCTTTTTTTAATTTTATTTTGTTTCTTTTTAATTTTTAATTTTTCTGTAAAGTGGAACTTGACAAGACGTGTATATTACAGGTTTTTCTCATCTTTTTAGTTTTTTTTTTTGGTTGATAAGTTCTCATCTTTTCGGGGATGTTTGGTGTATAAGTTGAGTTTGAGTTGAGTTGAGATTTTTAAGTTTGAATAGTAATTTTTATTGACTTTTTCAAAAAAGATAAAAAACTTTTTCAAAAAAGATAAAAAACATGATAAAGAAAGTACAGTTTAATTTAAATTGAGTGTTAATATCAAACGGGCCCTTCGTTTTGTTACTCTTTTCAAAAACTTTTTTTTAGAGCTCTTTTGAAACGAAGAGATTATTTATTATAAAAAAAAGAAAAAAAAAGAAGAAGAAGGAAAAAGAAAACGTAAGGGTTAGTTTGGTTGACAAGTCCAAACTAAAATTTTTAAATTTTTTTTTATCTTTTTTCTTAAAATTTTTATTTTTTTCTTAAAAAGTTTTTTATATTTTTTGAAAAGTCAACATAATTTACTATTTAAATTTAAAAATCGTAATTTAAATTTACACACCAAATATCCCCTAAATGATCCGTTCTCTTCACGTGTTTACATTTACTCCCACAATTATAAATAAATTTAGCGTATTGACCATAAACTAGTGGTGTTTATCCCAAACGGAAACTCTTGGGAGAGTTGGGGTCATCCAAAAATTTTCCCCCCCCTTAAAGGGGTTATCCAATATTTATTTGGAGATAAACAAGGGCAAATGATTGGATTGGTGCTCTTGTCTCATCCCATATTCATAGCATGTTTAGAAATCTAGTAAAACTATAAGTAATTAAGTTGAGTGATATTAAACTTACGTTTCATACACTAATTTGAGTTAGAGTTATTTTATTTTTTAAAAACCAGTTAAAATTTTTGTTGATTTTTCAAAACAAAAAACAAAAACAAAATGAATTGTAATATTTTTGTTTGAGTCTATGTTCCAAACATCCTTTAAGACTTAACTCATTCTCCCATAATAACTAGTTCAGAATTGTTTAATTCATCACAAGTCTATAATTCTTATAAAAAGTGTCACTTTAGACTAGACCTCAAAATGGTAACGTGAGAATTTGAAGTATGATGTTAACTTTAAACAATAGTAAATGTTGAAACGCGTTCTCTTTTGCCCTACACTAACTGTTATATTATTACATGTAAGGGATAAAGAAGTTAAAAAAAAAAAAAAAGAAGGAAAAAAAAAAGAATGGGAATCACCGAAAGGAAATTAGGGGAAAAAATGGAGAAAGCATAAGTTCCGATTCTTTATTGTATTGATCAAATCTAGGGTACTTAGAGGTAAGGTATAATTGTGGAACAATATTTCAATTTTTTTAGCTTCTTATTTTCCTTGTTTTAAATGAAACAAGGAAAAATAGTCTCTTTTTTAAGGCCATCTTTTTTTCTTTTTTTTTTCTTTTTAATGTTTTTTCTTCTCTCCTAACAAATGTGGCATTAAGTCAGGGCTGCTGATGAGGGTACTTGTGACAGATCACAGATGGGGCTCTAGGGGAAGCTCCAATTGGTAAAGAGTTCAATAATGGACATGAGGATGATTGTAGCTGAAAGTGACAGAACAAAACAATTTTGAGGTCATGAAATTGACTTCAAACCTACTTGGTGCCATGTTTCTTCTATGCAACCCATCATTAATCTTGGTGGAGTAAATCATTTGTTAGATTCGCTCATTTTCATAAAGAAATATATTGTTTTGGTAGCATATCATAAAGAAAGGTTTTTTAAATGGTAATTGGGTTCCAAAAAAGAAAATTTTTTTCTAGGAAAAATAAAACCTAGAGATGAAAAGAAGCAACTCCATTATGTGCCCAACTGTCATGCAATGTAGTAATAGCATTGTTGTAATAGGCATCTGCCAAGTAGCACCACCCACTAAACCTTAATTTTTCTACACCAAAATTTGGGAAAAGAAAAAAGTTTATGAATAAAAGTTTATTTTTCAATCATTAGATTTGTATTAAAACTTATTTGTTATACATATTTTATGGATATTTGTTACTAAATTTGACAAGAAAAACATATTTTATCAAAATGAGGTCCTAGATAAAGAGACCTGACATAAAAAAAAATTGGAAATTATAAGTGGGACATTTTAATTTATACAAATATTTAGTTTTTTTATTATAAAAAAAATCCATAAAGGGACAATCAGTAATCGCATATCTTGTGCGTTATAAAAGGGGCTCTTCAATGCTAACAGAAATATTCGTTGAAGGCTTAATGAACGGGCTCTACCTCTCAATGAGGATTGCATCACTTCAGTCATTTTAAATATACTAACGATAAAGATACGTGAATACGTAATATCAGACACTTAAAATCAATTAGATTGATATAAAATAAGTTTTCATATCTAAAACCATCCAATACTTAAACATTTAATTACTGATCTATCACGATAATCTTTTACGTTAAGCCATTACGCTACGTGGTGACAAATATTTTAGTTTAGATTAGATATAGATCTAGTACTCATATGATTGAAGTGAGTTGGGGGAGGTAAGGTGGATAGAGAGGAGGAGATGTACTTTACTTTCCATGTGTGTGTCTCAACTCTCAACAGCATTGAGAAAGTGAGACCTGCACATCAACACTTTTCCATCATCTCCGCCGAATGACACATCAATTAAGATCACATGGGACTCAAACTTTGGACAAAATTTCAAAAGCTACAGCTTTGGCAAATTGCTAATGGCCGTGCTTCCATAGGTGTAGGTTGCCCTTTTCTCTGTGGCTACGTGGCTTTGCCGACCTCCAATATATATATATATATATATATATATTTAAAGGACCTTGGCATTTATTTTTATTTTTATTTTTATTTTGTTGAAATTATTGTATTTTTTAAATACTAAAATGCTTACGTAAGAGCGATTTGTTGTTGCCTATATGCATTGAGAAACAAAATCAAAATGCATCACGTCAAATCTTACCAAGAGTAAAAACTAACATTGTGTTCTTTCCTTTTTTTTTTTCTTTTTTTTTAAAAAGGAGTAGATTAACATTAATCGATCACTTAAAAATGGTTTAAAATTCGTCTTATGAGATTCTTTTTTTTAAAGATATTAAAAGTAATCACTAAAGTACTGGTAATTTGGTGGTATTGAATTAATTACTCTTGAGTGGCTTGATAAATGGGAAATCATGAGTTTGGTTTTCTGAGGGGGGGAAAAAAAAGAAAAAGAAAAAAAAAACGCTTAAGATTAAACCGACGACTCAAATGCTCATTAACTTTTTGATTCATGAATTAAAATAACACGTTTCATCTCTTAAAATAAATGACTATATATATATATATCTAAATACTTATATGTCTTAATGTGCGGAGGCTTTTATAGTCATATTTTTAGAAAGAAAGTTGGACTCACTTCATTAATTCCCTCTCTATAATCTCTCCCGTCAAAAAATCACATGAAAGTAAGTCTAATTCCAATAGGTAAGGACGTTGGTGGATGCTAAATTACATTTTTGGAGTTTGATACACTACGCGCTTTCTTCTTTTGTTTTTGTTTTTGTTTTTGTTTTTTGTTTTTGCTTATTTCTATTGACGTTCTGGCTCAGCTGGTAAGAATTGAATTGTCAAATAGCACATACTTGAATTGCCATGGGTGGCAAAAACTAGTGTGAATTTTCACTTTAACAAATGCATTAATGTTAGTTGTTTTTCATAGATATATAAAGAGTACAAATAAATATTTAATTTTACATATTTTACACAAAAATAAAAATTTGTCGACCAAGTTTGTCTGAAAAAAAGAAAAAGAAATTTGTCGACCAAGTAAATTGAGTGATTTATTTATAACATTTTTTTTTTCAGTTGAGTTAATTTTGTAATTATAACAAAAGTGTGGTCTTTTTTCTTAAAGACAATCCGAAATTGGGGACATTCATGTAAATTGTCTTACTCTCTAATATTCTGAATGCAACTCCTCTGGTTTAATAGAAATTTTAGCCAAATGAAATTGATGGCATCGAATATATTATAAGTTTATAATTTAAAAATAATAAAGATTAAAAAAAAAACTAACAAATTTATAGTTTTAAATTTTGAACTAGGAAAAAACAACTTACAAATCCTTTACTACCCAGATCATAATTCATTGTGGTATGATTGCGTATTTAAAGCAACAACGTAGCAAATCCGCAGTATCTTTTGACGGACACATGACACACACACACACACACACACACACACACGCGTGCATATATATATATATATATATATATATTAGGAATACGTGTAAAATAATAGATTATCTAAATGAATTTAAAGAGAAAAAAAAAAAAAAAAAGAGACCAAAACTCCCCCAAAAAAAAACGAAAATTCTTTATAAAACTCCAAAAAAATCTTACACGAAATCTTTTTTAACCAAGTTAAAAAATCAAGACCAAACTCCATTATGAATCTCTTCAAAATATAGGAATAATTAGGGTAGGTGGACTATATTTATTATCCAATTTAATAAATATATTAATTTTTTTATTTAATTAAATAGTCTAATATATGTTTTGCTTAATTAATTTTTAGTTTTTTCAAACACCTCTCATCCTCTCTTTCTCCTCTCCCTGCGACTGAGATCCACCATCGGAGGTGGCATAGCCCGGCGGCATCTGGGAGGAGATCTTGGAGGTGGGATGCGATTGCATAGCGGATCCATCACTGATCTCCACCATCGAAGGTGAGGTCGCCAGCTATCTGCAGCTCGGCGGCATCTGGGAGGAGATCGTGGCGGTGGGAGGTGATTGCGTCAAGGATCTCAACCGTCACCGATCTCCACCATTGGAGGCGAGATTACGAGCTGCGTTGACGCGAGTTCGTCGACCAGATCTACAGCTCGACAATGTCTGAGAGGAGATCGCTGTGGTAGGAGGTGATCTGGTCATGGATCTCAACTGTCACCGATCTCCACCATCTGAGGTGTGGTCACGAGCTGCGCTGGCACAAGTTTCCGGTGACTGTAGCAGCGAGAAGACCGAATGGGCATGAGGATGTGGTCGCGAGCTGCGCCGGCACGAGTTTTCAATGATTGCAGTGGCAATGACTGAACGGGCGTGAGGAGAGAGAGAGAGGGAGGGAGGGAGGGAGCTCACGGGAGCTGTTGTAGGTGGGGGAGAGAGGGGGGAAGAGAGAGAAAATTTTATTTTTTATTTTTTTTAATGGTAAATCAATGATTTTTTCATAGTTAATCAGTGATTGACTACAAAATTTATGAGTTATATCAGTCAATCAATGTCAATCAATGATTCACTAATGATCAATCAGTGATTAACTAATAGTCAAAGAAAAAAAGTTATTAACTAATTTTTAAAAACTTATACCATTTATTAAAAAAACTTACTAAAAAAAATACCATTTAGCTGTAAACCCTTAAAATATAATATATATATATATATATATATTCTAACTTCTAATTGTGTAATAGATAGAATAATCCATATAACAGCATAGTATCATAAATAAAAATCAATTCAAGACACACATGATGATCATGAGTGCCCGAAAAATAAGTAAATATATAAATATATATAATAGACTACAGGACGTAAATGGATTAGAGGTCTCTACTCTCATGTAGAGAGAGAGAGAGAGAGAGAGAGAGAGAGAGACGTGATCAGTTGGTAAAGGTGGCTAAGAAACTGAGAGGACCTTTACCAGTGAGAGCAGCTTGGAAGCCAAAAATGAGGAAAGCAACCATGGCGAGGCGGGCATGCTTGATCTCAGCCAGTTGAAGCCTCTCTTTCTCGTCCGGGTCATTGGCCAGACCCAATGGGTCGAAGAATTGACCACCTGGATACAGCCTCTTCTCTGGGTCCAGCTCTGCGTTTCTTTGGAACTCTATGTACCCGATCACCAACACCTCTATCCATATTAGTGTCGTCAGTGAGAACGGAAGTGGTTGCCCTAGGTATGATGATCCTTCCACCAGCTCTACCTGTACTTATTGGACCCAAAAAAAAAAAAAAAAAACTTGTTATTTATTTAACTGTAATTTTTCTTTTTATAATGAAAAGGAGGATTGGTGGTGTCCGCACGTCCTAATCTATTAATTATTTGGAAATCTAGTGGAACCACATGTAAAGTTATTAATTAATTAAGATATGACACATCCTTTCATCAAGGTTAGCTCAAAGTTACGTACAGTTCACCACAAGGAATTCTAAATTTAAGGCTAAAACATCAAAATAAGAGAGTTGGGGTTCAAACTTTGGAATACCCAGATCTGCTGTCTTGTTTTCATATCTCAATTATTGTTCCCCTAATAATATTTTGAGCTCATCAATTTATTCAAGAATATTTGGTATTTAGTATTTTTTATGAAACAATGTTAGGAAACATCAGTGATGTTTAATATCACTCATTAATAGAAAATGAATCCCACAACATGAAGCCTACCAGTGGAGCTCACTTATGTATTTATGTGATTTGAACATCACTGATATTCTAACGTATTTTTCTTTTTTAACAAGATTAAAATTTTAAATTCAGATGATATGACATAATACTATTGAAATGAAAGTTAATGAGACAATAAATCCAGACTAACAAATCTTGATTCCAGAACTCTGATGGTGAAACTTGTGGAGACCTAAGAAAGATATCCACGACCGCTGCGCCACAACCACTAGTGATTATATAACTATATGTTGGGCAAAATGTTCAGTCCAACTAATACGACACAGTTTTTGAGGGTTGGATTTTTGTCAAGTTTAGTTAAATATATATATATATTTTTTAAAAATATAATATAAGATGAAGTGGGTTGATAGTTACAAATTGTGTAATATCCTACTTGTCGGGTATTTTTTTTGGTTCCCTACCATAAAACGTTCAAGCAACAAGAAGTATAAGAAGAAGGATTGTAATTTTGTTATAGTTTGTCGGCATCTGCTGCAGTATTTGTCACAATTTATGATTGTGTACATAAGGACCACAATTTAATTATTTTTTAGTCTTTTTTCTTTTTTCCCATGCATGGCTGAGAAGAAGACACAGATGACCGAAAAAGCTCTGCCAGGTATCTGAGGACATATCTAACACAAGACGACACAATAGCAAAATACATCACATACCAAATTGCAGCTCTAATGGCGCCAAAAAGATCTTCCATGCGGATTGTTTAAGGTTTCTTATTCTTCCCTATAATACTTTTAGAATAATTAACAAACTCTTCTTTTTATTTAATTTCAAAAAAGATATTATAACACTATTAACACCAATTGTGTAGAAATTTGCGTATAAATTCCTATTTAATCATAAGTCAATAAATTATTTTTAAATATCGTTTTTGAATAACTAACTTCAATATGACAAGCAAAAAACTAACTTCGATATCTTGTACACTAGATCACTAAAGTGTATAGGATTCTCTTTAGCATAGGTAAGAACTACTAAACTATATAATAGCAATATTATTGTTTTATAATCATATCATTAAATTATCGAGTTATTATGATGTTAAATATTTATCAAATATTGTGCTGTTATAATGTTGTATATATATTAAACACCCTCTCTTCTTGAACTAACTTTTCGGAATGAGTTCAACCCGGCTGTCAACGGTCGTAACATGTATGCAGTTGCTTAGATCATTTGAATCATGCAAAAATGAATCTGTTAGAATTATTATATACATATGAATCTATATATATATATATATAATGCATTACCTTGCCAGCGTCTTGCCATGCAACGCCGGTGAGGGCCTCAACGGCGATGGCACCAAGCGAGCCGAGCATAGCCCACCGACCGTGAATGAGCTCGCACTCACGGAACCTCTGAATCCCGAAAACCTCCGAGTAGGGCTGAAAAGGCGTCGGATTCACGTCCGCCACCTCCACCCTCGTCCCGATCACTTCTCCGGCCACATTCTTGGCCAGGTTCTGGTCCAACGAATCCAGCTCGTACTGCAAGTACTCCGCGGGCTTGGCGAACCCGAACGGGTCGAACCCTCGGTCGCCGACCAAGGTTCCGTCCAGCCACTCCGGTGGCTCGGCCCCCGGGAACCACACAAGCCTCTCGCCGGACGAGAACTTGGACTTAGCCTTTTTAGGTGGTGGTGGTGGGGGTGACGATTTCTTGCCGAACCCAAACCCGAACCGGGCCTGGAATCTCCCGGGGTTCGGGCTCGGGTTGTGGATTCGGGTTCCAAAGAAGTGTGACGTGGCGGCGGCGGCGGCGGCGGCAGTGGCCATGATTGGGGTCTTGTTAAGGTTGGAGATGATGATCAGTGATGTTTTGGAGTGGACAAGTGAGGGCGGTTGGTATATGCAGAGATTGGTGTACGGAATTTTTTGTGATGGATGTGAATGATTGGGCTTATCCTAATTTTTTTGCCTTATCTGTTGGCTTTCTAGGTTGGATGGTTGTTGTAGGCCTCACCTTTCTTTTGTGGGGTCTTGGTAAATTCTGTCCTCTTTCCTACATTGTTTCTAATAATAATTTTTAAATATCACTTAATGTTATAAGTAAGTTTATTTTTTCATTAATATAATTGTCGTGTTAACTAAAAGCATACCATTAAAAACATGACAACTCACTCATATGTCATGTGAGTTAGTATTCAAAAGTTGATATTTGTGTTGATGTTTCTAACAGTAAAAAATTAGAATCTCTACATTCCACGACGGTTTCCTAAAATGATCGTGGAATGTCGCTTTCCACGATCATTTTCAAAAATGGATTTCCGCATCACGTTTTTTACATACCTTCCACTGATGTTCTTCAAAAAGGGTCAGTGGAAGCTATATTCTATAGTAGTGTGTGTTATGTATGGTGTCTGTGTAATATGAAAATCAAGAAGTGGTATCAAGGATAAAACTTCTAATATTTTCGAATAGGAAATTAAAAACCAAGATAAAGCTATTAGGCATTGATACTGTATATTAAGAGGTTGTTTAAGCCTAGTTCATTTGGAAAACTTTCAAGTTGCAGTACATGAATTAGTTTCATCCACCTAGTTAATTTCTCTAACAACAACAATGAATATATTAACAATAATAATTACCCACTAAGTGACTAGGAAGGCCCATTTGCCCAAAAACTAAAAGGAAATGTGTTATTCATGAGCTTCTACTAGTGGACAATGTCTTGGACAAAATCCTTTGAGTTGGTCCAAACAAACAAGAGGCACAACCAGGCCCAAATTAGTAGTCAATTTTGACACTTTTATCAAACGGAGGCCACGAGTTAGTCTGTAAGTAGGACCCCTTCAGCAGATATCCCTCTTGGGCATCTCGTCTCTCTTGTGTTCTACACTTGCTTGTCTTTTGCTCTGCTATTATCTTTTATTTTAGCTTAATTTGGAGTTACTTTTTCTGCAATCCACTAGAGCTAAATGTGCCTATGTATATAAATATATATATATATATATGTATATGTCATCAGGGAGTACCATTATGTTCCGTTTGGTTCGCAGTTTTAATCCCAGTTCGAACCTTTTTTTATTACAGTATTTTTTTTCTTATTAAAATTTAAATTTCAATTTAAATTTTCTATTCAAATTTATGAACCAAACATGTTCTTGCTCTCGGAGTATTTTCCTAGGCTTAGATGTATTTTTTTTCTTGTAAAACTTTGTTGTGGTTATTTATGGACAATAACGGATCATGACTAGTATAATTGGCTTTAGATATACAATTTCCGGTTCATGAACATCCAGTGATCTTTTGGGAGAAGATAAGCCGTGTTTCTTTCTTTTTCCTTTCAGTCATAATCAATAATTGATTAATTACCACTAATTGAAGGGACTCAGTTTAATTAAATAAATCTAACCCTATAATATGTAAAAGTGTGCATGCACTTGTTATCTTTTCCGATATTTTTGGCTTTTCTTAGAGCAAGTAGTGCTCACCAAATCACCTTATTTATTATTTCTCATTCCAATTAATAGGTTTCTCCAATCACTTTTACAAATATTGCTTCTTCATCTTCTTCTTCTTCTTTTTTAGTGCAAAAATGAGAAAGAGGGAGAAGATAAAGACGACAATTGTAACAAAATCATGATTTCTTCCCCCCATGTTATAGATGCTTATATGGAAAGAAATTTTTTTTTTTTTTCAGTTATTAGTTATATGTGATCATGTAATATAGATTCATATTTACCAAATATGTATACGTCTAGCTGATTTTTTTTTTTTAAGAGAAAATTTGAACTCTACATCTTATAAATGAAATAATATATATAAAATTACTATTATGATATATTTGTTATCCGAATCTATAATTGATTTCAAAGCGCAAGTGAAGCATAATATGCGCGTAGGTGCAGATGGCTAGATAGTCGAGCCCATGAGCGTTACAGAAATCTTAAGTATCCAAATCAATAATAGAAATCTATAAGGGAGATTTTTCTTGTGGCATTCCTGAAAGTTTCTCCACTTAAATGCGTACAACATTTGGGCCACTATCAGATTCATTTGATAGACTTTTCTTGATGACCCATTTTCTTCAGGCCTTCTGCAACATCATTGCACCAAATCAAATATAGCATCATATATATAGATATATATATATATATATATATATATATCATGTTAATGAGGTTAGATAGCACTTTGGAAGTCTAGTACGTAATTCATTTGTATCACTTTGATATCAAAATTATGATTCAACTTAAAACTGAATTCCAAATTTTTTAAAGGGGTACTCCTCTAAATGACCCCACCATACCCCCTACTTCAATCAGACCCACAAACACCATCAAACTATGACACAATATCACAACAACAATGTTACATCTCTACATACATATATATATATATATATATATATATATATACACATATATTTGTATAGGAACACTCACCTATTTGACCGTTGGAGAGGTCTTGAAAGATCCGGTAGTTGTAACTTTCTAATAAACAACTTGTAACAACTAGTTAACTAACTTGTAACTTTATGTAAACTTAAATAACATAGTACTATTTAGCAATTGTTGATACAAAAGATAAATATCATTAAAAAATATTACAATAAAATTAAAATTGGTTGTTATAATAACAACAAAATGAGTTATATATCTAATTATTACATAAGAGAGTACATTTATATATTTATGTGGTGAACTATAAGTTCAGTGATATAATTTCTAACAAAGCCTACAGGAAAAAAAAAAAAAAAAAAAAGGGGAGGAGGGGGGGGACCAAATCCGTCCCATGTATTAAAATTAAGACAAATGAACCTTACTGTACTTCACATGCGTTAAATCCTCTTTTTAAGATTCTGGATCATGTTTTCTTGTTTAGCTACATGGATATAGAATGATGTTCCATGTCTAGAATTTCATGACTCAATAATTCACCCCACTGTTTATATATTCTCTCTCAATAAAGCCTTTCATCCTAGCTGTTTTCATGCTCTTCTTTTTCCACAACTCTTTCCATTTTGGTAAGTCAAGTCCTTAATTTATTCGAACACAAAAGTATTAAATATACTAAAAGGACTAACACAAGTATATTCGGATCATGGGCAACTCCATGATATATATACATATATATATATATACATATACATATTATAAAGAAAGCCAAAAGAGAGGGAAGCCACTTTTCAAGGCATTAAATATTATCGTACTCTAAGCAACACCGTCTTATGAAGCAGATAGGCTGTAAAGAAAAGAAGAAAATTAATGATATATATTCATGAGAAAAAGGTTCGAGAGGGTTTATATATATAGTGGCGAAAAACTATATAATAAATTGGTGATGTAGTTTCAGAAAGAATTATTTTTAACATGTGTCGATGTCGGAGGATGTCGCCGGAAAGCTAGAACGTGATGGTCACATTTGGTCTGATCATGTGCCACTCCCCCCCACCCAACTGCTCCTTGTGCACCACAAGATGCCATCACCATCAATCTAAACCACTTGATGAGATATTATTATGACTTACCAGTAGAATTCTGTTTTGGATCGTTAAATTATTCTAAGTATTTAGTTGTAATAAATACCAATGCGACGGAATTAATATTCTACTTTATTTAAAAAAATAGAGAAACAAAATAAAAACTAAAAAATATAAAGTTCAGTACAGACGTTTATGTCAAAATTTCATGTCAATGTAAACTAAAAAGAAAAAATCTTAAACTTACAAAGCTTTTTTAGAACAAACAATAAAATTACTATATTCTTACTAGATCTCAAGTGACTCCAT
This sequence comes from Ficus hirta, assembly GCA_038430175.1. Taxonomy (NCBI): domain Eukaryota; kingdom Viridiplantae; phylum Streptophyta; class Magnoliopsida; order Rosales; family Moraceae; genus Ficus; species Ficus hirta. The sequence continues at coordinate 6,309,653 of CM076594.1, read as the reverse complement.
CACTTATATATAAATATTTATATTTTTGATAAGATTTTAATAAGATTTAATCTTTAAAAAGTTCCTAACTTTTTTATAAAGATATTCCCTTTTCTTTTTGCTCTTTTACAATAGTTTAACATGCATAAGCGTTACGTTAATAATTATGGTAACAAGATTATTCGATCTTGACTATGATTTTACTTCTATTGGATAATATAAGCATATACGAAATAGCACTAATCATTTAGCTTGTAATAGGCTACGTTTTTTTTAATTTAGTGAGATATATAAATATTGTAAAATATCTTTTTGGGCACTAGGTGGTGTCGGAATTGTGTCGCAGTGATTAGCGGGTGCACGTGTGGTGGGAGAGGAAATAATTCCACTCGTGAAATGATTTCAAGTGTGGTCGTCATTGTACCTTGTAGGCCACGGCAAATGGCTAATCAAAAGATGTGGACGGATTTTAATTTTATTCGAGGCAGTTTTCTTCTAATTTGGGTTGGGAAGAATGAAATAAAAAGCCTTTTTCCATTGAAGTAAATAACAATTTTAAAATATTCAGAATAAATAATAAATTTATAAAAAAAACTATATTATTTACTTAATCTCCTTTTGATATGACGGTTGAAATTGAAAATTTTAAAATTAGAGTTGGTTGATTTTTTAAAAATTAATTATAATTTTTATTTATTTTTTAAAAAAAGATAAAACTGAGATGAAAATTTTAAATTTGAGTTGGTTTACCAAACATAACCTTAGTAATTTTTTATTTATTATAAATATTTTATTATTATTATAATTATTTTTTTTATGATGTTTGCTACTTTTTTTTTTTACAGTCATCAGAAATGTTTCCATAACGTGTGTGTTTTCCAATTTCCATAGTGTAATTACTATTTTCTCATTTCTTCTTTCCCTCAATAATTTTTTTTTCTCTCTTCTTGAAATCATTTTTCATAAGTTTTTGCTTTTTCTTAGTTACTTCTTACTTTAGCTCACATTTGATGATATAGTTGAGTTTAAACTCAATTGTACTTTACGATTGATTTTTAGTTTTCTTCTGAAAAAATTAATAAAAATTATAACTAATTTTTAAAATGTCAACTAATCTCAACTTAAAAATTTCATCTTATCTCAAACTTAACTCAAACACCAAACGAACCTTTTGTCTTTACGTGACTAAATTTAGTGGAAGGTATATAGTGCAATTTGATTCATAGGGTGAGAACTTAATTCATTAGTTTTGAGATTTGCTGAAGATATTTATCATGTTATTCGCTCCTTTAAATCTTAAGCAATCCGTTTGGTGTCGGAGTGACTAAGATGAGAGGGATTTGAGTAGCAGTAAAATAAATAAAAGACTCTTTTAATGAGTGAATTTGAGAGGCGAATTACAACATAATAATAAGAATAAAATTTATTAGACGCCTTTTTTTTTTTTAGTGCTTTATAGTTTCTACTGTACATAGAGATACTCTATTCGTATTTTATTTTAAACTTTGAAAGTAACTTTAAAATGATAAAAAAAAGTATATACAAAACTAATAAAATGTAATAAATATCTGATGGCTCAAAATAATGTTCAATAAAGTATTTATTTATAACCTACCAAATAATCACTTTTTCTTTTTTTTTTTTCTGAAGGAATAGGGTAATTGTTTCTTTTCCTTTTGACATGATAATTAAAGGGTCTTAAGTGGACAAAATTCGTTAACCATGGCAAAAGCCTTACTAATTTTTTTTTTTAATATTTCTTTTTCACATGAAGGAATGACCATATGGACTTTGGAGCAAGTCCTTCTTTTCCTTTTGGACAAATGTCCAAAGGGGTCATATATAAAGGCTATATATTAGACTTTGGTTTCATATTTTTGACTGAATATTATTAGTAGATTGTAAGAGACGTGAATGAAGAAAATTCATCAACTACCGTGGCAAAATAAAACCAAAGGGAAGATACCGACAACATAACCTACTCTTCACGATAAAGCTCGTTTTTAAAAAAGAGCAACTTTGTCCCCTATTTTAGTAGCAAACTAAGGGCAAAAACATCTCAGATTCAAAGACCAAGTGAAACCGCGTCATTAATTGTGCTTTTTTTTTTTTTTACTGTTTCCACCTTTTTAATTTTGTCAAGCTAGAGATATATCTAGAAAGATTACTGAAATATTAGTTGTCAGAGGAATTTTGGAGCTTAGTAGGTAAGTGATATAGTCTTGTGTGTGTGCATATATATATATATATATATAAATATCATGATTTGGTGGAGTTGAAGCAATTAAGTCAATAAAATCAGTCTGGCCATGAAGTGTTGGAATATGACATGATGCATTAAAAGACAATGATAAGGGTTAAAAATAATTAATGAGGTATTAATTATGTGTTAATCCTAGTTGATTAGAGACAAAGCAATAAACCCACAAAGATTCAAAGGGAATTTTGCCGACAATGTGTCAATCAAACTTATTAGTAACCACCACCCAGCTATAGTGAGTGTGCGTGTGTGTAAGAGAGAGAGAATCTCTAATAAGTTAACCAAAAAAAAAAAAAAGGTTTTTGATAAGATTTTGAAAAGTCCATATCCAATGACAATGCCTCCAATGCTTTTGGTACTACGAAAGACTGATTATTTAAATTGATATAACAATTAAAGCAGTTGTGTATTAACGGGTCTAATTAAGCTTATTTTTGATATATAATAAATAATAATAGACAGAACTGTTTATGATTCTCAACCATTGGATTAGGTAGGTCCAACCGGGACCCAGATGCAGACCACATTCAACATTGATAGTGAAAAACGAAGACTAAAAGTTGCAATTTATTATTACTATTACTATTACTATTATTATTATTATTATTATTATTATTGGGGCTTTGAAATCAGCATCTATTGGTATCCTTAGTATCATTAACCTCTTAAATAAATTAACGAACTCCTATTGTTTTGGTTTACTTAGACTACTTTTTGTTATTTTTAAAGTCCGGTTCAAATATACATTTCAGATTAACCTGATGATATACAGTACATTGACCTATTGTTAAGGTTCATAAATCGAATATCCAATCCAATAAAAGTCTTTTGTCTTTGAAAAATAAAAAAATCTAACTATGGAGAACTCAAAATTATGCACTCTACCAGATGTGCCTGCAATATTAAAATTGTAAAACGCCTCTATTAAGTACATCTCCTTTTTAAAAAGAGAAAAGTGGATTTGCACTGAATTACATCCATCCTCGGGCGGAAGTTTATGTTTCTCAATCGGACTTTTTTTAGCTTTACGATATAAAATAAATAAATAAATAAACTATTAGTTAATTACAGCATGTTTTTGGCACACTTTTGTCACAACATTTGTGTATGATTAAATGTCACTTTTAGTCACAACATTGTGACTAATATATGTAATTAGTCAAAATATTTTTGTGTGTCTAAATACATATTAATCATAATCTTGTGATTAAAGTGAGATTTAATCATATAAAAATATTGTGACTAAAAGCGTCGTTAAAAATAATGTGACTAAAAGGTTTTTTTTTTTTTTTTGTAGTGATATTACTTGAAAAATAAAAAGCTAATTCCGATCACATTTTAGGTGAATCTTTTCTACACATTTTTTTATTTACTCCAAGCCTCTAATCGAAAGTTCGGATATCTAATGTTCTAGTTAATTACACAAATAATTAGGGCTTTTTTTTTTTTTTTTTTTGCCCTTTTCAAGTCTCTCTTTCCCTTGACCCATAGCTAGAACTTCCTAATCCGAACTAGATATTGATCCAGCACATGCTAATTGTCCTGTCTCTTGTCTTGTCCTTTTTTAATGGAGTTGCTATGATAAAATTTAGAAGATACCCTTTTTGGATTAATCATGAAAAGAATCTTTTGACGTCATATCTAATTGAATGAGATTTATTATAGATCCGTGGATCTATCCCATTTTTTTCTCTCGAGTTAACTAAAAGAAAAAGAGGTTATCATTATAAGTTTCAAATTTGAGTTTTACTTGCTAATTTAATCAGTTTTCTCTTTCATAAATAACAGGCTTACTCTTTACTATGCCCTTGTAACTTTTGGGATCCAACCATGTGTCCTCTTATTTTAATCTCATTCATATCCCTCTAATAATATCATGATACGTCAATTAAATTTTTATATTTAATTACAATATCATAAGAAATTAATTAAAAAATTATATTAATTACACATGTATCATATTATTATTAAAAGGACAAAAATATAGATACAAATAAAGGGACATATGAATTAAATCTAATCTTTTGGCAATAATAATCCATGGATATGTAATTACATGTGCTTTACATGTGAAATGTAAAGAACCAAATTTTCAGTCAAAAATTAGGGACAAAACGACAAATTTTAGGAAATCTTTTAGCCATCTAGAAACCTTCACCTTCTTCTTCTCTTCTTCTTCTTCTTCTTTTTTTTTTTTTTTTTTTTTTTTTTTTTTTTGGAAAGCCATCTAGCAACCTAGGTCGTGAAAGTTAAACGAAAGTTCAACAAAGGAAAAAAGATGGCTAATATACAAATTTGGTCAAATGTTCGGGAAAAGTATGGTCCAATATATCATCAATCAATTCTCTCACATTAGACAAATACCAAAATTTGGCGGATTTTGGAAAGTGATTGCTTTTTATGAACAACTAGTTTAAAACATGTGTCGTGCACATGAATTTGATATATTAATTTGAGAAAATTTATTTCGATAAAAGAAAATTATAATTATAAGTTAAAAAATAGCAAAAAACAAAAAATCCTGATGAGACTGAACAGAAAAATCCTGTTATACAATCTAATTTTATCAAGTACTCGCATTTTTTTAGGGGCACGAATCAAATTAAAATTTTGAACAAAAGTTACAATACACTTTGTAAGTGAAAGAATGTCCCATGCATAAACAAGTTTTATCATGAAACGTAAACAAACAAAAATTTTATGGCATCATTGAATAATTACATTACAAATTGATATCATATATAATAAGATAATTAATTACCTTATAATTCCTCGGAAGCACAATTTTACTGCTGCTGAACTTAACTTATTAGGAAACCTACTATTAGGGTGCTAATATTTTATACGTAGCTATTTAATTTCTATATTTATTTGTGTTTTAACTTTATAGTAGGAAATTTTTTGAGTTAAGAAGATTTGTTTATTTAGATTACTTATCCAATCCTATAATATTTATAACTTATATTTATATAAAAACCATTTATAATGTTTACATATTACTAATAAATTATGTACGTTTTCCCAATTCGTCTGTGGATATAGGTACATTGTCAAAATATGTTAAACCTTTCTGATCGCTTCATTCTTTTATATTCTTCTTTAATTAGATCATTAACTATTCGTTAAAATAATTAAATGATGTCGTACGGCCACATGTGCATGGTCTCTTACTATTTAAAGATAAGTTTAGCCTGTAGTACAAGTCTAGCTAGACAAGAAATCGTGCGGAAGTCACGAAGGAATGCACTGTTAGGATTAACTCAACAGGTGTGAGAGGGAATGGATTTGAGTAAGAATCGAATTGAAAATTTGGGAGTGTTTATTTATTTATTTTGAATAAATACGTAAGAGCTATAATATTTAAAATTATATATATCGTGACAAGAAATCGTTTAAAGAGACCCAAATTTATCATTTTTTTTTTCTGAATTTAAAGGGTTTTTATAAATAAAGAAGTAATCTTCAATACGGTATATAGATGTTTTATAAAATAGATTGTTGATATATTTTTTAGGAGGTGTTTGATATATAAGTTGAATTTAAATTGAGTTGAAATTTTTAAGTTTAAATAGTAATTTTTATTGACTTTTTAAAAAAAGATAAAAAATTTTTTAAAAAAAAGATAAAAAATATAATAAAAAAATACAATTTAATTTAAACCAAACTTACCAATCAAACGGCCCTTAATCTCTACGACAATTTCAGCTGGAGCCAATTATCCTGTGAAGCTCTTCACATTGGTTCATGAAATAATCAGTTGGCAAGTACATATACACATCTCATGATAAACTTCAGTGAAAACTTACGTCTTCCTTATCCTTTCTCAAAACTGGTGCTAACATTGAAATCAAAATTAAGTCAACATCCAGACTGACATGACAAAGATATTTTTTTGAAAAATCCAAAACTGGACGTAATTTTCAAACTAGATATGATAATCTCCTTGAATCTGTCTTCTCGCAGATATTTGTCTTCTTGCAGATATTTGCATCACTTTCTGCTTCAACCTTGGCAGATTCAGTGCACGATATCAGCTTGAATATATATATATATATATACACACACATACATACATACATATATATATATATGTATATAAATATTTATTATCAATATATTAATCTTCATCACTCCTTTCAATCGACACATTATCATTTTATAACTTGTATTACGTCTAAAACAAAGAGAAAGCAACCAAAGCAAACAAATACTAATAGTCTAGTAAATTAATAATAGGTAATAAATTTACAATCTAACATTATCTTTCATATCTAACGTATCGTATAAATAGTTTCAGTGTTTAAATTCGCGATTACCTATAAAATTTAACTATAATATCATATTAAATAGACTTGGATAGACCTCAATCCATATATAAACCATGTTACAATAATATTCAGCTCCATCCTGTAGACTGGTTGCTAATTGCTCGATAGGTAAGACACATTAAAACAGAATTGTTGATATAGAGCTACTTTTAAATTTATAAAATCAAAAATAGTTTTTAAAAAATTCAATTAAATAAGTTCATAGACGACTCAGTTTAAAATCATCGTCTGATTTAGACAGCGGTTAAAGAACTATATTAGGTTCTTTAATCTGAGAGTTAGAAGTCGACTTTTCGTATAATACGTGTTAATTTAACACAACTCATTGCTGTAAAAGTTATACACTTTGGGTTTTTTGTGACAACAAAAATTGAAAGAGTGCTTGTACACTTTATGAATTGTAATTCGGGACTCTTTTAATTCGCAAAGTGCGTATCAAAACAATGAAATAGCTCACGTGCTCTTCTATTTGCATTTATTTTGGCACTTACACCTTATAATTTGTTCAAGTTGCGTTTGACTTAATTTAAAATAAAAAGCAAGGATGTAAAAGAACTATTTTATTCTTAGGTGGGTCTATTAACATCTCCCATTTTGCTTTTTTCATCCACTTTTCAAAATCATCAACAAATTAGTTAGAATTAAAAAATTACTTATTCTACCCCTTAGTTTTCCCAAAAAGCCCTTATAACTAAATTATATGTCTTTCTTCTTTCTTCACGTATTAATTAATCTAAACCTCTGTATAGTTTTTTTTTTTAATATGTTTTGTTTTATTTTGTTTTTAATTTTTTTCTCACAAGATTTATTTTTTTTTTCTTTTTAGATATCCAATAAAAATTCTTCATCAGTTTATATGTTGAGATAAAAATCTATGAACTTATTCTTTGGTATAGTTCTTCTTAAGACGATAAAAACTTAAGTATAATATACTGATAAACCTGAGTATTCCGCAAGCATGGTTGAAATGTTATAAATTTGGTTAATACTTTTATTAGATAATTAGAAGAAAAAAAATTCCTAATCATTTCTCTCAGTTATTTATAAAATGAATGACTAATTAAATCAACATATTCGATTATATATCCACAAAATATATATGTGCTTTTTATTTGCTTGTTATTTCTTAGAAAATAAAAAACTAGTTATAACATATAACTATAAAAGCTATTGAAAAACTGGAATAATAACAAACAAAATAAAAGAATCTTCTCATAAAAAATTATCATGGAAATGAATTAAAAAATAACAACAAAATAAAATATTAAAAAAAAAGGTAAAGAAAAAATGTATAGAGATTTATATTGTACTGGGAGGAGAAAGAAAAAAGTAAATAATTTATTTATAAGGGTTTTTTTAAAAAAATTAAAGGGAGGAACAATTATTTATTTAATTATAAAATTAATATAGTAAGTAGTTTAAAAAGTAGGTGAGAAAAGTAAAATGGGAGGTGCCAATAAATCAATCCTTTATCGTTTTATTTCAAATCTATTTTATCTATTTTTCTATTTTAAAAAAAATTCAAATTTTAAAAATCTATAACTTTTTTATTTTATGTCAAAATAAAATGATTGTTGTATCAAAATACTCATAACGACGAGAGAAATAAAATAAAATCTATGTTATATTTTTTTCGAACAAATTTTAAATTTTTATAATATTTTCTATATCATAATTTATTTTTAATTTATAATTTTATCAAATAAACATTTCTAAATATTCACATAATTTCAATAAAAGATATTTCAAAACTTCAACTCCAATTGATATTCTAAAGGGACCTAAGAATTTTTATTGTATCAATAAGAAAAATTCTAAAAAGAAAAGAAAGAAGAAAAAATGATTATCACAAAAGTATAAGGTGGATTGTCAATCGCAATGAAGCAAAAATCCAAGAAAATGAAAAATATATATATTTCTAAAAGTCACCAAAAAAGTGACATTTAGCCAAGGGACAAAAATTACTATGGCCTAGGGGGAGTGGGCAAGCATGTGAGCTTGGTCCGGGTGTGAGTGTATACCTGCAGTACTTGATCAGCGCCCTTTTTATTAATTAATTAATTAATTAATTAATTGAATAAATTACTCCTTTTTTTATTAAATTACGATTTGCTCTTTAATCTTTTGTTTTGTAGTTAAAAAAGTCTTTAAATTCTTTAAAAAATATAAAATAATTATTTTTCAATTGAAAATTAAAAATTTAACAAAAAAATATCACAAAATACACATGATTTTATTGTTTATTAATAAGTAAAAAATTATATGTTCCACTTATAAGTGTATTCATTTATCAAAATTTATAAAGTGTAATCCATTCAAATTTTTAACATTTATTAATAAATAGGATGTAATTAAATTTTTAAAAAAATTTAGAAAACTTTTAGCGATTAAAAAAAATGTAGAAATTTATCATAATTTCGCAAAAATGTTTAAAGACAAACGAGTAATTTGTCTAATAGAGTATTTGATGAATGAGTTTGAGTTAAGATTTTTAAATTTCAATAGTAATTTGTGTTGACTTTTCAGAAAAGACAAAAAACTTTTTTAAAAAAGATAAAAAAAAAATTTCAGAAAAAAAAATTGTTTAATTTAAGTTAAACTTGTATGTCAAACAGGACCTAAATAATTCATTAGGGTTAATTTCACTTTTTGCATCTGTGGGGAAAATATTATTAAAATCAGCATCACTTTTTCATCCATTCATTTTTAGCACCGTCACGTCATCAAAACCCATGATATGTGGGGCCCAGCTACATTTAATGTATGTCAAATTACGGGTTTACCCCCATCTCCCTCGCATGCCCCAGAAAAGTGTTCCAAACCGGCATCTACAGTATTTTAGAGAGAGAAAATGAAATCTAGAAAGAGAAATATAGTTGCAATCGGCAGGAACCGTTCGGAAACCGTCCGAAACCACCACGAAACAGTTTAAAAAACCGACACCAGAGATCGAGAGAATGGTGGCCGATGAAGGGTTGAGGGGAAATCGAAGTTAAAAAATCAAAGAAGTCGAATGTTAAAAATATTGCTTTTTCGTTGTAACGTTTAAAAAGTTTGAAAAAAAATTCAATAAGTAAAGAATTTGTTTAACATTTGGTCTTCTTACATGATCGGTCATTTTCATAATGACCACCTGGTCATTATCATTGTAAACACTGTAACTGTTAACTTTTTGCATGTAATTTTGGTCACAACGATATTAATCAGGTAGTCATTATAAAAATGACCGATCTTGTAGGTGGTCAGAACGGTTATGACCATCAGGTGATAACTGTTATGACCGATACACTTAAATGCAGATGGTCATAACAGTTATGACCACCCTGTCATAACGGGGTGGTCATAACTGTTATGACCGATACACTTATATAAAAAGTAGTCATAACGGTTATGACCACCCGGTCATAACTGTTATGACCGAATTTATATGCCAATGGTCATAACGGTTATGACCGATACTTATATAAAAAGTGATCATAACGGTTATGACCACATGTTCATAACTGTTATGACCGACACACTTACATGCAGGTTGTCATAACGGTTATGACCACCCGGTCATAACTGTTATGACCGATACTTATATAAAAAGTGGTCATAACGGTTATGACCGTGGTCATAACTGTTATGACCGACACACTTACATAAAAGTGGTCATAACTGTTATAACTATCCGGTCATAACTGTTATGACTGATACTTATATAAAAAGTGGTCATAATGGCTATGACCACACGGTCATAACTGTTATGACCGATGCTTATATAAAAAGTGGTCATAACGGTTATGGCCACACGGTCATAACGGTTATGACCGATACACTTAAATGCAGGTGGTCATAACGGTTATGACCACTCGGTCATAACTGTTATGATCGATACTTATATAAAAAGTGGTCATAACGGTTATGACCACACGATCATAACTGTTATGACCGACACACTTACATGAAGGTGGTCATAACGGTTATGACCACCCGGTCATAACTGTTATGATCGATAATTATATAAAAAGTGGTCATTTTTATAATGACCGGATGGTCATTTTCATTGTGACCGTATTTGACTAATACGAAATCGTATTGACTGTAGGCACAGAGGTCATAACCGTATTGATCATCTGGTCATTTTCATAATGACCGTCCCTGTGGTAATACTAAAAGTTATTTTTTTAAAAAATTACATATTTACCTTCATCTCCCACCCGCCCAAAAGTCACTCTCCCTCGAATACCCTAACAAAAATTCCCAACCAGCCTTTACAGTGTTTTAGAGAGAGAAACTCCGATTCTAAAGAGAGAAAGTTTTGCAACCACTCGGAAACCGCTCGGAAACCGTCCTAAACCACCCCGAGCATCCTTTACTCAAAAATGACCAAAAATATTAGATTTTGTTAAATTTTTTTTTGTTAAATGGAAGTGTTAAAGTTTTTTTCCGACGGTGAGAGTTTCTCTCTCTAAATGGAAGTTTCTCTCTCTAGATGGAAGTTTCTCTCTCTAAAATAGTGAAAATAGGTTTAAATCAAGTTAAGATATTATATGAAGATTTAGATTTCAAAATGGGTGGGGGACTAAGCAAGAAAGTGAAAAAAAATCTTACCTGAGGGTATTTTTAACTTTTTACATCTATCTTAATTGATGATGATAATATAATAGTGTAAAAAATGAAAGAAAATAAAAGTGATGATAATTTTAATAATACTTTTTTTACAAATGTTAAAAATGAAATTAACCCAATTCATTACTATCTCTCTCTTTCTCTGTCGTCTCTCTCTTCTGGGTTAATATATGATTTCTGGCTTTGTGTCACTGTCATTGACTCGCTGTCTCAAACATATTAATTTAATTTATTTATTTTTTTAATGTAAGTACCTTACACGTGCAAACCCTGACAGACACCCATTCGTGCGAACTGCAAACTGTGGAAAGATGGAAAAGCAAAGCAGATCGCTTTGGAAAGCGTAATACTCACCTCTCCCTCTCTCTCTCTCTTCTTTGATCTCTCTATTTTCTCTCTCTCTCTCTCTCTCTCTCAAATTTTTTTTTCACATCAGATGTCACACGTGTGCCTCCAGATCAAGTGTTCTGCATCTGACCGCCTCAGTTTGACTTCTGACACTACGTACTCTGATGAAGAGAAGTTCATCAGAAAACTATCTACAATTTTTTTTTTTTTTTTTTTTTTTTGTGGGAAGTGATGAAGTGTGAAAGAGAGAAAAATACTGGGGGAGTAACCAAACCAAGTAGTTCATTCTCAATCATAATATCCAAAGCTAACCAAGTTGTTTTCGTTTTAGTTTACTCGACTCTAATTTCTTCATCTGGAAAAGGTATAATTTTGTTTTGGATTATTTATCTCCTCTATGCTCTTGAAATTTAGAATTGGTCTCAATTTGTCCTACTTAATTGCTTTTTTTGATTTTTTGTTAGAAGGCATATGGGGAAATTATTAAAAAAAAAAAAAGTGAGTTAGTCTTATTAAATCCAACCTGTCAGGATTTATGCTAATAATCAATATATATATATATATAAAAGAGCACATAACTGCACGTAATAATTCACTTTTTTTTAAACTGAAATTATAATGAAAATGGTGAAAATGATCATAAAGTGTGGTTAATTGAAAGTTTAGGTAAGATTTTTTAAAATTCAGAAAGATAAAGTGAAAATGATCCTAAAATTAAATAATATAGATAAAATTAAAGAGTTATTATTCTCTTTTTATTTAGTGAAGTACATCCGTTTGCACTCTTTCAAGAATAGTAATTCCAAAGGATGTTAGGAGGTCTTATAACTTTCAAGTCCCATTGGAAACAGTTCGAGACAATTTACAATTAATTAGGGTTCAATATATCAACTTTATGAAAGTTAAAGCTTCATGTTTGGTTTTTTATTAACACAATTGATAACTCAGAGCTTCCTTTTGAAAAACTTTTAATGATAAGTCGCAATATATATATATATATATATATTGGACACAATTATTGGCCACCAAATTTGAATTATTGTGTGGCAAAGGAATTTTAAAACAAATATGTACATATTTCTTTTGCACTATCTGATCCATACGCATAGTTTAATTGTTTAAAATTTTATCAAGAATGACCTACCGTACACACTTTTGCTCAATTCATTGATTTATCGTTTTAAATAGCGATGATATATATATATATATATATATGTATCCAGGTCCACATCACTGGTTCTGATTGACTTAGGACAGATGAACGATCTAGTTTGCGAATTATGTTATAATAAAATTTCATTTTCAGTTTGGAACTAGCCTATCTTTAGGAAAGAAGGCCTTTCCGAGCAAAAGTAATGGTAAAAGAAAATAAATATATAGAACCGTACATAGTATTAATAGAGATATTCTACCTTACAAGGTATGCTTGATCAGCATGCATGAGACCCGATGCTGTATTTATTATTCTCTGAAAATTAGGGTTTCTTTTTCTAGACATCTCTTCTTCTCCTCTCTCTCTCTCTTCTTTTTTTTGAAGTTATGGTTCAGAAATATGAAGTTAAGACTATCTCCGATGTGAATGATATACTAGCATCAAAGAGTTTGACTCGTACACAGTGACAAAATCAGGAGTTTTGACGAGGGAGACTAATAACTATATGAACTTAATTTTTGGAGGTACAAAATGAAGCTTTTTAACTTTCTAGGAGGCGTTATTATAAATTTGAGTAAAAAAACATATATAAACTATCAATTAAGAAAATCTGATCGGGGGGCTTAAAAGCTCCCCCAAAGGACTTTACTCTCTATACGGCCATGCTCGTATATCCTCTCATTTATGACATGTATTTAACAAGCATGTGATATTATGACTTAAAAAGAATTTATATTAGCATGCCATGATATAGTTTCAGCATGAAATAACGCATAATTAAAAAGTGATTTTCTAACTTAAACTATGTCAGAATTTAATATTAGCACATTAATTTGACACTATAATTGGAGGTGCTGAGCTAATACGCCATTAAAAATCTCACAATATACAATACTTGCACAAAAGACACCCCTCACGTTAATCTTTTAATATTACTTGCTAACAAAACTCCAAGGGTGACATTAATGTGTTTTTCAGTGCCCTTTTCCATATATATGATAAACGTACAAGATAGAGCTTTAATCAAAGAAAAAGGTCACTTTTTTCAAAAAACTATGATCTCGAGCTTTTAACTTATAAAATTATATGAATTCTTTGGTCCCCTTTTTATTCCAGAAATAAATGAATTCAAGATTTGATAAGATTGCGTGGTCCTTTATGGATTATAACAGGTGCAGTATATGCATGTTATTTAAGCACCACATATATAGCTATTGAGAGATAATGATGGACAAGGAAATAACATTTTTGGGGACCTCATAAATAATTGCCCTATTTTAATTTTATCACATCATATTTTAAATAAATATTGCTGCTAACAAAGAAAATAAAATAAAAAATGAAGCAAGCTATAGCATGGCATATAAAAAGTGATTGCAGATATAGTCTAGGACTTGACTCCACGAAAGAGTATAAAGTCCGAATCTCTCCACTTCAAATTTAAAAAGAAAGGAGAAAAAAAAGCATTACAAGAAATAGAAATTCAAATTTATATGGATATATGTACTGTCGGCAAGGCTGCATTATTTGTATATGCAAAATTGTGAAAATATTAATCGAACAAAAAACAAAAAGAATCCTTCCATGCCCTCTCCAATAATTAATCAAAAGTAAACCACACGGTTACATTTGTAGCATAATTATAAGTAGCTTTCAATGGAAGGAAAAAAATGACAAAAGAAAAAGTAAGATGCATATTGATCTTCAATTTCGTTGGGAGTCAATTTTTTGTTTTTTGCATCTTCGTCTGTGCCAGGCACATAATTGTGAATTTGATTGCAATGCAAGGTAAAACAGTGGGCAAAGAGCACGGACCCGTACCAAAAATTTGGATTCTTCAATTTTTGTGGGACAAGTTGTAGGTTTTGATGGACCATTACACATGCATGTATATCCACGTATGTGTGTGTGTGTATATATATATATATATGCATATATATATATATATATATGGAATCATTGGATGTGGTTCAGCTTCACTTGTGGTATTCGCGTTTATACATATAGATATATGTATATACCCACACATTTGGACGTTACAGCGACCAATCGTGCCAAATAGCAAATGTATATAGTTAGCTGTAAAAGGACGTTACATGCTATATGTATGAATGCGAATACGTAGAAAGTATTATATGCAGTCACTTATATTGGTTAGCCTAAGTGAATCGATATATAAGTACATATAGCTTGTAAACATGAGACGGCCGTGGGGAGCCATTTTAATGTAACAATAAGGACCACCTTTTATTAGTGCTCACTCAATTGAGGCGATATATTATTGAGCGTTAGTATTGTCACCATTTACAGCTTTTGAAGATTATATGTCTTTGTAAATTTAGGGCACAGTTTGACAAAGTTCTCTAGATGTTTCTAAAAGTATTTGAATAATCTGTCAGAAAAGCTTGAGTTTTCGGTTAAAGTAAAAAAAAAAATAACAAATCACTATTTAAAAAATAAATCCAAACTCTAGTAGTACAAAACTAAGTTATTAAAGTTCAATTCAAGAACTTAAAAACAAGCTAAAATCTTCAAAAAAGCATAATATGTGTACTAACATTTATTTATAACATAAATATATACAAAAAAGAGAGAGTGTGTACATAAATGGTTTGGGGCGGGGCGTAGGTAAGCTGGGGGAGCTTCCTTCACTCCCGCATCCATCCCATCACCAACTTGGGGGTTAAGTTCTTTGGTCCCCATTCTTATGCAAGATTTTTTTTTCTAATTAGTGTATGGTATTGTACACCAATAACAATGTTATCAGCCAAAGGTATATTATTTAAATTTTAAGTCAAAGAAGCGTTTGGCAATATCTTAATGTCTACTCATGATATTACATGTTTTTCCTCTCTTTTTTGCTAGTCAAAGCTTTTAGACAAACATGGCAATTAATGATCCGCGTGCACAATAATTAAATTCGAGCTTCTCCTTTTGATAATTAATAACTTTCCTTTAATAATTGATAAATTACATTTTAAAACGTTTATAAGTTAGGATTAGCATATTGGCTAGCAACACGACACTTAAGAAAACGACAACATATATATATACAGCTACCTTGGAAAAGTCAATAGCTTAAGTCCGTATAACAAAAAAATTAAAAACAAAAAGAGTCAATATGTTGCTTAAGCAAAACTCCATCACGTATAAGCATATTTTTATTATTTCTCTTGAAAATATTAATTGTGAAGAAACTAGCTAATCTAATATATGTTATATATATAAATATAAGCATAAGTATTATACTATTTCTCATGAAAATATTTTTACCATTTCTCATGAAAAAATTAATTGTGAAGAAACTAGCTAATCTAATATATGTAATATATATATATATATATATTTATATATATAGAACAGATATTAGATTAATGTGTGTGTGTGGCACTAGTGCTAAAAGTTAAAAGATGTAGGATGGAAAAGGAATTAGGGAATTATAACCTTTGGCAATTGCAAATGGGGGGTTTGATTCCCACAATCCCAACATGTAATAGTGCTGAATTCAAAACATCGTAATCTATGCCTTCTTAAACTTATCATAAAATCTAAATTCTGTCGAGATCTCGAGAATTATGGGTTTTAATTAATCTATAATTTGTCTCTAAACCACTAACCTACCTATAAACATGGCCTCAACTAGTTTTTACATGATATACGTCCACTAATAGGATGCCTAGCTATATAGCTTTTCGTGTAAACAAAAAAATTAGCAAGGAGAGGGCAGTAATAATATTACTAATATTCTCCACTAATAAAGAAGATTACACAAAAAGATTATGTTTTAAAAAAGACTTTTTTATATTGGTGCACCATAAACTTATTATAGAGTTATAATTTATACCCTGAATTTTTAATTTTGATAATTTACACCTTAAACTTATAAATTTGTAGTAATTTGCACCCCATTAATAAACAATGTTGATTTTTTAATGAAAATTGATACTTCACTTATATATAGATTGTTAATTTAACAAAGATAAAAATTATTATTTATGTCATGAATTAACAACTCATGTATAAATCACATATCAATTTCCTTCAAAAGATTAATATTATTATCAATGGAGTTCAATTTGCTACATATTTGTAAGTTCAAGGTGTAAATTGTCAAACTTAAAAATTCATGGTGTAAGTTGTAACTCTACGATAAATTTAGGGTGTACTAATACAAAAAAAACCTTTAAAAAATATTTATATTTTTAAGGAAAAAGAGCTTGATTTAACATCAACATTTAAGGATGCCAATATTTTATGGGTTCTCTGCAGTGTTATATTTTGAGTGAAGTGTTAAAAGTTGGAAGTTATCTTTGGGAGCACAACCAAAGGTTTTGATTGGGTTTTTAGGAGTCGGATCTCCTATCAATTTTTTTTATATCTTAAATATTGTCTAATTAAATATATATAATTTTATGTTTTTTAAAAAAACTAAAATGTGATTAATATGTTTTTATGGATCCATTAAAAATTGTTATATTTTTATTGATTGGTTACACATAATTTAAGATATCAAAAATTGATCTGTTGATCGGATTATTCTATCAATGATCAAAAGCTTCTTATATATTGAAATATATATATATATATATATATATATGAAAATCATTTTGTGGGTACTCGTTAGGGGATCATTATTTAAGGGGTTGTCTAGTGGGTGGAGAGCTTGAATGGCCCTTATGGGGACCATGTGATAGAACATGCTATCATAACCTCATATATATATATATATATATATTAATTTTCCAACCCTTATAATTGCATCATACTCTCTCATTATTTATGTACACGTGGCTGGTTTTTCATGTTTGAAATGAAAATTCATCTTTATTATAGAAGTTTCATACGTGGGGACTCACCCTCTTCTCTTGGTTCGAAGAGAGTTTATTTAAGATAAACTCAATAAGTACCTTTTTCTTGTGTTAATGATCAATTTCCGTTAATAATGACTATGAAAAGGAAAGAGGTTTAGTGATTTTCAGGCAAAAAAAAGAAAAAACAAAAACCTTTTGCCAAAAAGACATTTAATTAATATCTATACACTTCTTGCATATTGAAGAGAAAGCTAGCGTCCGCTTTTCACTATT
This sequence comes from Ficus hirta, assembly GCA_038430175.1. Lineage (NCBI taxonomy): Eukaryota > Viridiplantae > Streptophyta > Magnoliopsida > Rosales > Moraceae > Ficus > Ficus hirta. The sequence continues at coordinate 6,291,887 of CM076594.1, read as the reverse complement.
GACATTCTATCTGCACAAAATCTAAATAATTATGATTTAATAGGAAGTTTCGTTCTTGCAATGAATGACATTTTGTACATATATATGTATATATTGAAATCACCAACTTGAAAATGTGTTCTGTAGGGAAAAAAATCTTTGTCCTAAGATGGTATAGATTTATGCTAGTTATAAGAATCATCACCATATGTATAATATTCTGTATATACATATATATATATATATATATATATTTGTAGAATGAGCTTTTTATGATATGAATGTCCTATGAAAAACAGGGATGGAGCCAGTATGGCTAGGGGGGTTGCAGCCCCCTTAGCCCACCTGGTCCCATTTTTTTTAGATTACTATATGTGCCCCTCTTTTTATTGTTTAGCCCCCATTAAAAGTTTTTGTATTATTAAAAACTTGATACAAAATATTGTCAAGATTTCATTTACACCCTTAGCTTTTCTGAACTAGGGGTGGAAAAATTTAAATTCTAAAACTATATAATAAAGTTAAATGTGAAACTATCACTAGAGTATATTTATATCCACACTTAACTTTTACTTTTAACTACAACTTATTATTTCATTACGTTAGGCTATACCACATAAGTTTTTCAAGATTTTAGTAGTTATTACATTGTAAATTTATTTTCAAATTTTGGTTTAACTTAAGCGCCCTAAAAAATATTTTCCACCTTTATCCCTAACAGATAGTGCATATCTTTTAATTAAATCACATCAGCATCACGTCAAAATTTATTAAAAGCACACACACACACACAAAACTGATAAAATCTAGTAAAGATTGAAAACAAATTCCTATTGATAGGATATTCTTTCATGTCCTACCATCGAATTCTCATTTAAAAAAAATACGGAAAAAATTAGAGTAAAGACACAATATGATAGCTTGTCATTCTAACAAACGTGGGCCAACAAAACACATGGCTCCTTGTATTTTTTTTTTTTTTTTTCTCTCCATCGTCTTGATCATCACATGCATCCTTCCAAAGACCCACCAAAAAATAAACAATAACTAAAGAAAAAATAAAATTGAAGAAGAAGAAAAAGGAGGAGGAGGAAAGATAGAATGAATGAAATATAAACAAACCGCAAAGCGTAAAAGAAAGTGGAACTACATGCTTTTCCTTTCACACACACACACACACACACACACATATATATCTATATATATATATATATATATATATATGTACCGCATACCCCTCCTTTGTAGATCAACCGAATTCAATGAGGGTTTTGGCAGCCAAAAAAAAAAAAAAAAAACGAATTTAACTACCATGTATGTAATTTTATTTCTGTTTTTCATGTATTCACCATTATTTCAGTGATTATTAAGATAAGTTTTGAAGAATGATTACAAATAAATAATTATATTTGTTTCCCATATAAGACTCACAATTATTGGTTAGTACATATGGTCATTTGAAAGGTATAGTATAATCTATCCTTCTCATTTTCTTTTTTTATATACATAATACAATACCAAACAAATTCAATCCTATATATATATATATATATACTTTTTTTTTTTCCCTTTTGCCCTTGCATCCTAAACAATATAAATATCTTTCATCATTCAGTTTTCATTTTTTTAATTATATTTTTTTCCTTTTCAATTCTTCAATTCTATTCCTCTCCTATATATCCTACCAAACTAGGCATATATAAATGAATCTGGACAAGTTTCTCCATTAAGTTTATTTTATTAATTAACTTCCTACCAGACATATATACTCCAAAGATTGACACGAATCTATGTCATGTCAATCTTTAATTTTTTTGTTTTTTTTTAGTAAACAATCTTGAATTTTAATCAATAACACATATCTGCATAAAAGCATTCATTAATATTTACGATACACAAACACAAAACTCACATGGATTTATTTACATTTTTATCTCCATTAAAACTCAAGATCTCCTTTCAAAAGAAAAAATCTCATTAAATTGTCATATTATTTTTTTTAACATAATATGATTCTGACATAATCTAACAATTTAAAATATTATAAATTTTATATGATAATTTATAACGATTAAAAACCTCACGTTACCGTTAGGCGCCAACAAACACCGTCAGTAGCCGAAAACCAGCTACTAAGTTTGACTCACTCATACTTGTGCCCTTACCACACCATAACATCTCTCCCTTTCCACACACACACACAACAACAACAACAACAACAACAACAACAACAAAACCAGAACTCTCTCTCTCCTCTCTCTCTCTCTCTCTCTCTCTCCCTAATTTCTTTCCCTTTTCTTGCTTTTCCCTCGTTAAACTCCACATTTTCCCTCCCCAAAAAAACACAGACACATACAAAAGTCTTTATCCTCAGAGAGACAGAAAAAGAAATAAATCTAATTAAGAGAAACCCAAAAAAAAAAAAGTTGTCAGATACGAAAAAAAAAAATTCCGACATTAATTTCCTTTCTCTCACACCCCCACCCTTTTTTCATTTCTGATTCTCTGCAGATCCCCCCCGTGTGCTCCCCCACGCCCTCCATTAATGCCCTCTTAGAAACCTTCAAAACCCATTTCCTATATATACATACACACACATATACATACACCCACATACTCAAATCCCCAAAAAAAAAAAAAAAAAAAAAACCCAATACTACATGTAGGCAAAGAAAATAAAAAGAAGAAAAAATGGAATCCTCTGTTTTCCTCTTCCTCTGTTTTTCGCCTCTCGTCTTCTTCTTCCTCCTCCACCGTCGCCGGTGGCGGCTACGGCTGCCGCCGGGGAGCCTGGGGCTGCCGGTGATCGGAGAGACGCTGCAGCTGATATCGGCGTACAAGACGGAGAACCCGGAGCCGTTCATCGACGAGCGGGTGGGGAGGTTCGGGCCGATCTTCACGACCCACGTGTTCGGAGAGCCGACGGTGTTCTCTGCAGAACCGGAGACGAACCGGTTCATATTGCAGAACGAAGGGAAGCTGTTCGAGTGCAGCTATCCGAGCTCGATATCGAATCTGCTGGGAAAGCATTCTCTGCTTCTGATGAAGGGAAGTCTCCACAAGAGAATGCACTCTCTGACCATGAGTTTCGCAAATTCCTCCATTATCAAAGACCATCTCTTGGACGACATCGACCGCCTCATCCGCCTCAACTTGGACTCCTGGTCCGGCCGAATCCTCCTCATGGAGGAGGCCAAGAAGGTAGTAAATATCAACACCCCCTTTTCGATAATTAAATAATAATAATAATAAGAAACGTTTTTTTTTTTTTTCTCTTTTAATTTTTTTTCCCTTTTAAAAGAGATTTTGTCATGTCATGGAATAGTACCTACCGAGTCGACTCGGTCATGGATCGTCCGAGTTGGAAAGTTGTTATCTGGTACACCATCTTGATATTACTCAAATTTGTGTTCTTTTTACTATATATATATATATATATTATATAAATATAGGAAATGTATATATTGTATTGGTAGTGAGTCAGACTCCACGGTACCAATTACCATACATGCATAAGCACGTTACGCATATATGTATATATATGTATATATAAAGTGGAGGGGCAATATATAATCATTCTGTTGGAGTGATGGAGTTGATTCTGCTAACATATATTTTATATGTGAAAATATTCTTTATTCCCTTGGTCTTTTTACATATACTTCCATTTGTTTATTCAGTGTTTTGGGTTTTGTGATTATTATATATAATATTGACTTTTTTTTTTTTTTTTTTTTGGGGGGGGGATGGTGTGAAGATAACATTTGAGCTCGCAGTGAAGCAGCTAATGAGCTTTGATCCGGGGGAGTGGACTGAGAGTCTAAGGAAGGAGTATCTTTTACTCATTGAAGGCTTCTTTACCATCCCTTTTCCTCTCTTCTCCACCACCTACCGAAGAGCCATTAAAGTAATTATTATCTCTCTTTTTCCTTCTTCTCCTCCTCCTTCCGATTATTCCCTTTTTGTTTTTGGTCACTGAATAAAAACAAATAAGTTAGGTTAGTTCCTCCTCTGTCCTTTATTTTTTTTTTACGAAGTTATGATTTTTTTTTTTAGCTAAAAAGTTCCTAATTCTTTAAAATAGTGCAATTTGATTCTTTTTACTAGAAAAAAAAAAGGGTTAAAAACTGATGGATAGAGATCACATAAGACGCTTATAAATTGAATCATGTAAATTTTTTTTTAATTACCTTTTAATAGTAAATCACATGTGATTAAAATGATATATTTTTTGTTAAGTTTTAACCCAAGGATCATATTGCATCATTTTAAAAAATGTAAGGATCTTTTAGTCACACAAAAACAGATTTGCGATCAAATTATAACTTCAGAAAAAATAATGGATCAAACTAGTAATTTATCCAAATAATTAAAAAAAAAAGAAAGGATTTCTTTGACTTGATCAAGATAAATTAGTTCGAGTGAAATGGTCTTATATATATATATATATGTATATATGTATATATATGTTGTACAGGCGAGGACGAAGGTGGCAGAGGCACTGAGGTTGATAGTGAGGAAAAGGAGGAAGGAAAGTAGGGAAGGAGGAGAGGACAAAAAGAATTACAAGGATATGTTAGCGGCTCTGTTGGCCGGAAACGACGGCTTCTCGGACGAGGAGATTGTGGATTTCTTGTTGGCGTTGCTTGTCGCTGGCTATGAAACGACATCCACTATTATGACTCTTGCTGTCAAGTTCCTCACCGAAACGCCTCTCGCCCTCTCTCAACTCAAGGTCAGTTTCTTATTTTATTTTTATTTATTTATTAAGTATTTTCTACATCTTTCCTCTAAATTTTTAGAACTAGCTAACAAGTTAATTTTGAAAAACTCTCTCCTAAATTAAAGGAAAAAAAAAAACGTTGTGGCATGTATATATGTTTTTTTTAATCTTTTATGATTATGATGAAAACTAGCTTGTAGGAGAAAAATGATGACTTTTTTTTTTTTTTTTTTTAATAATTTTCAGAGTGGTGGGGCTAAAATTGGGAGAGGCCCACCATCATGTTAGGCTTCTTAGGAACCTCATTTTCGTTATCTAAAAAAATTCTAGACCTCTTTACGGAATTAGACAATATATGATATGGGAGATGAAAAAGAAACCAAAAGAAGAAAACAAAAAAAGCTCTCATTGTTGTTCCATGTTCGTGCACATGCAGTATATGCTTTGCCTTGGCTTTTTTCTTTTTTTCTCTTCTTTTTTTTTTTTCCCTTCTTTTTTGCCACTAAATAAAATGATGTCATTATGTGGTCACACTCTTGGATTACAGGGATGAGCGTTAATAAAATGCTTTTTGGCATTTTCTTTTTACAGACGTGTGTAAAAAGAAAAATCAGGAGACTGTTAGAATAAAATACAAGCGTACATAACTCTTTAAGTTCCTAAATTAGACAATATAGTATGAGTGAAGTTTCTGTCGAGTGTGCATGTTTCTTTTTCATAGGATTTTTTTTCAATATTTGAAGGAGAATTCTATGGTGAAATATTAAAGTATACTATACTATAAGATCATCTCCAAGCTAATGTCATTTGTCACGAAGATATATGTGTATAGTAAATGTAATATTAGCTAATCATGATCAAATATAAATATTGAATTTGGTGATTGTTATAATTGGTGGTAAATTTTCAATCTAGTAAATGTCTTAATAGGTATTGAGAAATAACACTACTAGAGATCAGATACTAAAATTTACTCTTGACACATTTATCACATTGGAGATGTTTTCAAAACGTACGGATTCCATCTGATGGAGTTTACATGAGACTCGTTTGATGTGAATAATGAGAAAAAATAGTGACGGGAATGAATCTAATTTTTCATAGTAACACCTAATTGCCATGGAATGTCCCACCAAAAGAATCGTCTTCTATTTTTTTTTTTTTTTTTTTTTTTGGGTTTCTTTTCACCTAGATGCCCTTTAGGAAAGAGGGAAAAAGGTAAAAAGTTGGTCCAACTTTTCAACCCGACGGTGAAAAGGGGAGACATGGACATGGACATGGAATAAAGGTTGGGGTGTTGTTGGAGGTTAGGCGTAGAATTCCATGTTACTGCGACGTGAGTAATGCAAATGTTTGGTGAGTGAATGTGATGGTGTTGTAAAAGTGTTAAGAAAAAAAAAAAAAAAAGGAGGTGGTTAAATGTGGAGCCAAAATAATGTTTTTTATTTTTTATTTTTTAGGTACACAAAACGTAACCGAAAAATAGTCGGAAGTACTGGCAAAATTTTGGTTCTTCCAGGGACAACATCATATTCATATGCACTCACTTCTCTCTCTCTCTCTCTTTCTCTCTCTCCTACTCTCTCCCTCTATATATATATATATATATATATATATATATCTATCCTCTTCTTTCGAAACTGCACGCCCCTTCGTTCCTTTAAAGCCTGTGAGTAGTGTTTTGAGTGTGTCTATAGCCTACGACATACCAGATGAACTTGTCAGATTTTGACCAAACAACTCTCGTTTCACGTGTTACTTTAGTTATGGGGGTATTTTCGTCATTATAATAGTAGGGATGTGGGCCCATGGACCATTTGGGGTTTCATTCGGAATCGTGTGGTTCTGATTTCTAGGATACTCAAGATAATCCAACGGCTGGTGATGGTTTGATCTTGCTATGTCTTGGGAATTTGTGATTTTTCTTATTTTCTGTTTAGTTTATTATTATTGTGTTAATGATGGAAAAACCTACTTTTTAAGTTAACTAAAGTGAGTGAGTGGTCTCATGTTTTGTGAGCGAGGTATTTCTCTTTAATCATTATTATGTGCTAAAAAAAGCTGGCTTTGTCTTAATAAGTTGGTATTTGCATTAGGGAGTTATTTAGCAAATAGATTGGGATCGAAAATTTTGAGCTTTTTTTTTGTGGTTATTTAAGCTAGAATTGTGAATCCAAATAGGTATTTAGAATCATTGATGATGATAACATAGCGGTTAGATATTGACCTATTAAGGTAGCGGCTAGATATTGACCTATTAAAATTCTCTTATCTAGGATTAAGGAATCAAATCTCATTATCTTGCAGATCATGGGAGTATGAAAATACCATTGATCTTTTTTTTTTTTTGTTTTTTGACAAGAAAAACAAACGTGTTTGGAATAAAAAAATTAATGTGGTTGGAATTTTAAAACAGAAAATTTTCCTACCAGACATGTGATGTGGGACCTGCTCATAAGGAAACCACATAGCACATGGTCCACGGCCCACTTATAATTGGATGGACAAGGCCCATTCAAGTGGTTTTATGAGAGCCATCCTTTTTGGTAGAGGAGGTTGTTAATTCATTTGTATTTTTATATATTCATTTGTATCTCTATTTTGGTGTTTCAACAATAAAGAAATCAATAAAATAATTAAGTAAAATCATCTTACTATAAAACTTTATATATTGTCACCCTTTGAAGTAAAACTTAAGATAGTAATCCATGTGATATTGTGATTCTACCCAAAAAAAAAAAAAAAAAAAGTTTAGTTCTATACAGATAATTAATGTCACTATGTCAGTGACAAAAGAGTTGAAATTTGACTATTGTTTACGTTCTTATGGGCAGGAGGAGCACGACCAAATTAGAGCCAAAAAGAGAGATTCATCAGAAGCATTGGAATGGAGTGATTACAAGTCAATGCCTTTCACTCAGTGTGTAAGTATTTCCGTTAGATACGGTGACAAAGCCATTGTCACATGAAGAGTCGGGACATGTACCTCCACTCAAATTTTACAATTTGGATTTTTGCGTATAAGATATCTATATAAATTTAACTGTACCCCACTCAATAGGAAGGAAGAAAAAAAAAAAAAACCTATAATTGTGACCCTACTTGGATTAGAAACTAGATTCTTAGTAAACAAAATTTATATTTTACAACTCTTTATGTGCCTTCACTGAGAAGATTTTCTGGTTTCCTCAAAGTAATCTCCAACTTCATCAATTTTTTCAGGTTGTTAATGAGACACTGCGTATTGCAAACATCATTAGTGGGGTGTTCAGGCGAGCCATGACAGATATCAATATCAAAGGTGAGAAATAGTTACTTTTGTTATCACATTCTAAATTCATGCTCAAAATACCCCCAAATAAAATTCATTACACAATCTTTGAACCAAAACAGGTTACACCATCCCGAAAGGATGGAAGGTTTTCGCATCTTTTCGCGCCGTTCATTTAGAGCAAGAACACTTCAAGGACGCTCGATCCTTCAATCCATGGCGATGGCAGGTAACTCTTCCTCTCTTTACCACTTTAGAATATGATTTTTCAATTTCCCCTTCCATTTTCTATCTATTTGCTAATTGTTTAATAAATTTTTGACAGAACAACTCCGGAGGAACAAGTAGTTCCGTCAACGTGTTCACCCCATTTGGAGGTGGGCCAAGGCTGTGCCCGGGTTATGAACTTGCTAGAGTAGAACTCTCTGTTTTCCTTCACCATTTAACCACCGGTTTCAGGTAGTTAAAACACATATTTCCGTTCATAATTTACATAATTGAATAAGACACAATTCTGAATCATCAAATCAAATCAGAATCATATCATATTTAAAAAAGAATGGCAATTTAACGTAATTTCTTAAAAAATAAATAAAAAATAATCAACGGTTTAGAACTGTATTATAAACGTATATCGAAGAATATTGATTGAGTGTTGTTATTGACAGTTGGGTTCCTGCGGAAGAGGATAAGTTGGTGTTCTTCCCAACCACTAGGACTCAGAAGCGATACCCTATCATTGTGCAGCGTAGGAATCCTGATTGCCCATGTTAATAAGAAGAAGAGAAAGATATCAGATATGGAAGGCAGAGAATATGTAGCACAGCTATAATCTTGTTGATCTTTGAGATCTTAATGAATAAAAATTAATGTCATTATTATTATATGTCAATCTATTTTTTAATATTTTTTTCATGCGGTTTGAGCTCCATTTAGAGGGAAATCTTCTAGTTGGTTCTAATCCAGAGTTCATCGGCGGAGAGTGAAGACCTTGAGTGACTTATAAGTGTCCATAGGTTCTCTTTCAATCAATAATTATCTGAAAATTATAACTTAGTGGAATCCATTTATGGATCCACTTGGTTCCTCTTCCTGAAGACCTTTTGTGATCGATTTGTCAGTTTACATGTTTCTTAACTTGTGTATACCCAAAAAAAAAAAAAAAAATCCACAGTTCATCAATGCCCTCATGTGCTTCTTTCTAAGGTTTTGTTTGATTAGAAGGAGAGATGGGGAAGAGAGAGGCGAGGGAGAGAGTATCTCTATGGTCTCATCAAATTGCATCATTCTATCAAGTAAGGGTTCAAGCTCTATCATGTTCAAGTTTAAAAAAATTATATAATCATAAAATATTATTTTGAAATAGCAAAATGTTTAACAAAAAAAATAAATAAATAACTGTCATCCATTAGATAAAAGATTATTGTAATCCTCTATCCTTTATGTTTCTCATCCACTCAACTCATAACATCATTCGTACTCTACGTTCTTTAACCAAACAGAGCCTAGAGGGTTGCCATCCGCTCGTCCGTACACAAAAGTATGCAACAGGTTTCAACGACAATCCAACAACGTTCTGACTAGAAACTTGAATGTGCATGGCATGTGTAAACTTGCTTTATCAAAACATAAAGTACCAAAAAAAGGGGGCCGGGTGTGACAGCAAATTTAATGGAAGGAAAAGGATTCTCATGGCCTTCCTCGAGCCGGCCTTCCTCGAGCCCCTCAATTTTAATTTCATTTTCTCACTTTCCGTTTGTTGGATCGGAATCAGGTCGTGTAATTTGCATTCCACTTCATATTGACTCAAACGCTCTCCAAAATATATACATATATGTATATATATATATATATATTTGTTGTACTAAAAAAAATGTTACAATAACAAATTTAAAATGTAATACTCCAATATATAATGTTATTCGTAAGACATATTTATATCTTGTCATATATAATAAACTTTAAACCTCATAAAAGTAAACTCGAAGCATTCAAATAATTAGAAACGATAATATCGTAGCTGAGTAAATGAAAAAAATAATTAAATAAATAAAAGGACCAAGTTTAACATTTGACAAGTTTAGTGTTGAAAATTGCATTTACATGGAGAGTGATTTCCTATCCAAATGCCAAAATTTACCAAGATGTTGAGAATATATCTCAGTAAAAACGATTTGTGCAGACTGTTCTTTCACAATTGAACAAAGGATCTAATATTAAGATGACAAAATAGAATCAGCATTTGGTGGGTCACATCAGCTTCATCTTTGGAAGAGTGAGCTTGTCTTAAATACTATCATGTTAGCATTCAATATCTTGCTATCATAAAGTCTAAACCGACTGAGCCGGTAGAGATGTTTCTCACGCAACAAATTCAAAACCGGTACATGACCCCTGTAATTTAATTGCATAAAGAAAACAAAACTAGGTATCACCTGCTGCTTTCCCGGCTATTCAGTGCGGATTCAACAAGCTTGACCTTTTTCGAGTTGTCGCTGTTTACAAGCGAAAGCTTCTCAAGCGAGGATTTCAGAAGGGAGATTTGAGAGTCTTGGGTGTAATCCTTCCTCCCTGATATTAGTTTTTGTTGTTTTGATGAATTGCCATTTGGAGATTGTGTGTGCCGTCTCAACCTCGAGTTTAACGCGGATATTGAAGAATGCAGAGCATTGAGCTCAACTCCACTCAAGTGGTCTGCCCAGATATAAAAACGTGTGTTAATTCTGAAAAGGTAAAATAGCAACTGAAAAAATGAACGTCTGACTTATCTTTAAGCACAAATTAACTACTAGTTCACGGACTGTTAAAATCTTAAAAGAACAAGGAATTAAATCCCAACAATTAAAAATTAAATCAAGTAGAATCAACCAGACGAGATTTTGCAAAGAAAAAACGGGCACACTACCAAGCTCAGACTTGAAATCTCGCTCAGCTTTGGAGAGAGGTTTCTTATGGGCCCCTGGCAAGTTCCGCAAACGCTTCAAGCGCTCTTCAAGGAAACTATGCTGTTGAATTGCATGAGCTATTCTATCCTCCAAATTTGACTGCTTCTCCTCAACTTTCGAAATTTTCTCTTGCGCCTCACCTAAACGAGAATGCTGATCGTCAATAATTCTCTTCAAGTGAGGCCCGTGATGCTTGAGCTCAAAGTACACCTAAAAACATGGAAGATGATGTATTATCCAATTTTGTAAAAGAACATCAACAAATCAAGACACCAAAAAACGTGGAAGACAATGTTATGCAATTTTGTAAAAGAACAATAAAACCATGAAGCATGGAAAATTTCACGGCTCACTATCATATCAAACTATCAAAAGGCGGAGTAAATGTCACCCCTAAAACTGCTTAATTAGACGAATTGGCAAATGAAAACACAAGTCAATAAGACAAAAAAGATTGTACCGCAAAAATAGTGTTTGAACTAAGAAAGTTTTGGTATTCCAGCACCATGGTATTTAATTACCTTATGTGCATATTCCACATAATTTTCATGGAAAAGCTTGAAGTACTGATGAAGTGTTGAACGACCTTCAATAGAATCAGCAGCAACAGAATGAAGATTTGATGAAGTCTGAGGTATAAGAACCAGCTTAGGTCCACTTAGAAGTTCTTTGCTTATGATGATATCTGGCATTTCTCTCTCTTTTAGTTCTTCAGACAGAGTACGCTTGTTCTCTATATTGACATTAATCGGAAGCAATAGGTTACATGTTTTCATCTCTAGAACAAAACACTCGCGAGAAATTGTGACTCCCACAATCCATGAATACCCAAATGAATCTGATAGTGACACAAAACCATGAAGTGGATATGGTGAGGAGGCTTCGCCCTGGCATGTACTCAGAACTGGATGCACAGATGGAGTCCTCCCAGCCTCATTTTTGCCTCTAGTCTGACTTGTAAATGGGAGAAAATGCAACACTACTGAATCTATCCCTCCATCATGAACGGAATATATTCTCTCCGGCATAAGGGGATCAACAAACAACGTGATAAAAGATCCACCTTGTGCTTTCTTTGGAAGAGCCAGATCCACGATGGCTAGCCTCAGCAGAGGGGGAGGGTGCCCCAGCCAAACAGTATTATCAAGTGGTTGATCAAGCTTCGCAAGGGAATGATTACCTGGGATTGATTCACAAATCATAGCCAGACCAAGGATGTGGTCGTGGGAATCAACACGAAACCGAGGAGGACTACCAGGATTCCAGACTGGTTGGATTTCATCAGCCAGGGCATCTATTTGCAATTGCCCACCACTCCAGGCAGTCACCAAGATCGAGTCTTTACTGACTACATTGTATAGAAAACTAATCGCACGACCTTCACATTCTGCACCACTAATGGCTGATTCCTTGTTATCCTCGTGGCACACTTTTCTTAAAGGCCCCTAGAAAATCATACATTAAAATGATTTAGTGGTGTCTAAAGAGTTACTAACTGATAACGTCGGAAGCAATCACGAAGATAAAAGGCTTGACTCAATTAGGTAACGCCAACTTAGTTTTATTACTCAATCAAAGTCCATGTGACATAATATATATATACAAACGCAAATATATATCTGTCCTTAGCAGTATTACGCCCATCGAAAATAGTTCATTTGCATATTTTAAGGATAACAGAATATAAGCAACTACAACATGCCCATAGAAAGGATAAGATCATCTTTCCAATGAGAGAAAGAGAGGGAGAGTACAATATCCGCACCTGCAAAGAAAGTGATGAATCAAATAAAGCAAAAGGACGAGTTTTTATTGCAGATAGGTCTGTCCCTTCAGTTGCTTTATGCGTTAAATCTGGAAATGTTGTTTCCAACCAAGATATTGCCAGATTTGAATTACTAACTGCTAATGGATTGGCTGATTTCAGGCCAAATGTATGAGTATCGCCATGTATCTCCATTATAGACTCCCATTTATAGACACTGTTGGAAGAAATGAGATGAACAATTCAGCATAAAGAGCCAGGTAGCTTCAAATATATACTTGGTCTAAATGTGATAAGAACAACATCATGAAGTCAAGAGTCTTGTAAATGCATAATTGCATTCACGTAGAAAAGGAGACAATATTACTGAGTGAATACAGCATTTTCGTCTGTTCGGAAATACACTACCAACACAAAAAGCATGGCAAAAACTTAGGCAGGATAATTAGCCTTAAAATGACAAAGCACATGGAATATGAAACAAAATATGAAAATAATTTTTCTGTATAATCTCACCAGCGCAAAAAGTAAAATCTCCTAATGGAGCACAAGAACGGAATGCAAAATGATGCATTTACTCTCGAGACCAATGGCAAGCATCCAAACGATACTATAGTGAGGCACCATGGTTCAGCTATCAAGAATCTCGATTTTCTTAAAGTGCTTAAATCATGTTGAAACCTTACAAACAGATGTAGCAAAAGTATTTATTCTTACAAGACAAACCTTTCTTTAAGAAATAGGGGGCAGGGAGAATGAAACACAAAAAACCACACATGAGGGTAAAGTACCTTCCAAAAGGAACAACCGGGCAAAGGATGTAAACTGAACCGTCACTGAACAAAAAAAAGACCTGTAAAATGGCATAAATTAAGTAACTAATAACTGAAAATTGCAAGATAACAATTTATCAGAATTCAAAGTGCTACCAATACCATAGGCAACAGAAACTGATTCAAATCTACGATAATTGTAATCTCATAATGTTCCATACCCAGAGTATGAAGAAATAGAAAGTAAATTTGGAGAAGAATTATATGTCTCACAACTATCAGCAAAGCCACAAGATGAAGATATGCATTTATGTCAAAAGCAAAAGGTAACTGTTAGGAGAACAGAAACTACTAAGAAAGGATGGTATTGGACTCTAAAACCAGAATTGCAATAACATTGAAAACCACATGAACGTGAAAACATCAAATAACGGCATTAACTCCAACAATAACAGATTAGTGGAACATTTGAAGTATCGAGCAAACTCAAGTTAAATGGAAGTTTCAGTTATTACTTACACTAAACCTGTCCCACAAGTGATCACCACCAAATGAAAAATCAACAGGGCAAATTGATGTGGCATTCCTGTGTCTTCCTGCTTCAGAAGGCTGCAGATAATACTCTTGCTCTGGTTGCATAAGATTTGAAGACAAATCAAAGATTCTACAAAACAATAGCAAACATAAAAGATTAAAAACAGTTAGAGCAAACTTAACTTAGTCATTAAGAGTTCAATCTTGTAGTAAATATTAATATCGATTTAACCAAGTTTTCTTGACTTTGCAAGGTGAGGCATTCCTAATAGATCGCTTCAACCAACATTTCACTGGGTTTTTTTTTTTTTTTCCTCTTTTTCAATAGACTTGCGGTCACAGGGATTTATCTACTATTTTGCAGTTATATGTTTTCGACATGATGCAAAACCAAGAGTAGCCCAGAAAGTATATTCCCAATTTCACAGATCATAGTTCACCATCACTAGTGTTTACAACACAACAACCACCCAATATATTTCGTAAATGAAAGGGAACTGATACCTGAAAACTGAATCAAAAGATAGAATTCCCAAGTGAGTGTCACTGTAAGGGTGCCACAAAACTTGCAGTACACGTATGACACTGCTGCCATTAGAATAAATTTGTGAACCAACATCAACAGCCCTGCAAAATGGCAATCGGTATGATAAGAGACTTATGCTTATCCTCAAACTTATATTGATTGACAGCAAGAAAACTAACAGATTTCCATGTGTTCTCCATTTTAAGTATTTGACATAATAAAAAAACAAGAAAATAAAAATAAATAAAAAGAAATGAGTCAAAGGCATCATAAACCTAGAATTTGCCTGAAATAACCTTGACTTGGGGTGGTCATATTCCACCCAGGTTGCGTCAATTGACACCTCAATTCATTAATCCTAAAATGCCAACCAAAATGATAAATCGACGATGCATCGCCATGTTACGCCCATACCTGCAAATCATGGCATTGTCTGTGGACGAAGCACGCCCGTACAGATACATAACACATAGAGCATCCGAACCAGCAAGCAAAAGTGCTGAACCATTTCTATTAATGGAAATTTTATGAACTTCAAATTCAATCTTCACATCCGGTCGCAATACCTATTAAATTACTGAAATTTATCAAAAATGCATTAACAATTAAAAGAAACATAACAATTCAAATACCTAACCCAAGCATTACAAAGCCATTATAACCTAGAAATGCAAATTTATGTGCAAATGTAAATACTAAAATACACTAACATCTCACTCATCCTACTTTCCGTCACTTTCTTAGCAACCAAACACAAGATAAAAAAACAAGGTGAAAAGGTGACCTTAGAAGGCGAGGCGGCAAGGACAGACGTCGGCTCCGGCTCGCCGAGGCGAACAGAGATCCGGTGAAGGCAGAGCTGGTTGGAGTCCCAAAAGTAGAGGCGAGATGCTCCGTCCCAAGCCAAGAGATTTGTCGGCGAGCGATCGGAGGTGGAATCGGTGGCGCAGGAGGTGAAGACCGGGTGGTTCTCAAGGGGAACCCATTCGACGTCGTTTTTGGGCGTCGAGGACAGTCCTTGCTCCGGTTTCGCTTCCTGCGAATCGAAGTTGAACCTCATTTTCTCTGCTCCGGGAAGCTAAGCTATCTTCCGGTTATGGAGTGAGCTCTAAAACCCTGGTTTTCGGTTTTTCCGGGAAAACGTCGATTTTTCGCTTGTACTGGGAAAATCTGTGAGAATTTTGGGGCATTATTCAATTGTTAACGACGTCGTTTCCGTTTTTTTAAGCTCAGTTTTAATCGCTCGGTTTTAAATAACCTTAGGGTCCGTTTGGTGCATGAGTTTGAGTTGAAATTTTTAAGTTTCAATAGTAAATTTTTTTGAATTTTCAGAAAAAACAAAAAAATTTTTAGAAAAAAGACAAAAAAAATTTTGCAATGGTAAGTTTGAACTTACCAACCAAACAAAGTCTTAGTTGAATTCGACAGTTTAGGCAGAAGCCCGTGGGCTGTGCCGTGGTTAATGATGAAAATTTATATATTAAAAATAAAATAAAATATAACACATAAAATCTGAGAGAATATATTCCCCTAGATTTTTTATAACCTTTGCACAATTTCTTATTTATGAAAATATATTGAGAAAAGATCAACAAACCTACATATTTACATGTTTATATTGCAATAACATGTCATGACACCAATTTTACTTGAATCAGGATAGCATCTCAATCATGTTTGAATCTCATAGGTTTTCTTTTTGATATTAAGATATATAATATATATTTTATAGGGTTGGTCTCTTACTCAGTACATGATGGTATCCGACAAATGTGAATTTCAGTTATTGAGAATGTAAATTTCAGTTATAAAAAATGTGAACTCATACAGAATGAAATGTAAAATAAGAGAAATTCACTTTCACTTTAGCTACATTTCATTCAGTATGAATTCACATTCTACTGAATGTGAATTCATACTTGAATCATGACACCAATTTTATATTCCAATAACATGTCACGACACCAATTTTACTTGAATCAGGATAGCATCTCAATCATGTTTGAACCTCATAGGTTTTCTTTTTGATATTAAGATATATAATATATATTTTATAGGGTTGCTCTCTTACTCAGTACATGATGGTATCCGACAAATGTGAATTTCAGTTATTGAGAATGTAAATTTCAGTTATAAAAAATGTGAACTCATACAAAATGAAATGTAAAATAAGAGAAATTCACTTTCACTTTAGCTACATTTCATTAAGTATGAATTCACATTCTAATAACTGAAGTTCACATTCACAGTAACTGAAGTTCACATGCCAGATATTATACGGTACCGGATATGAGATTTTGTGATTTTTTTTAAAATAAAATTTGTATATTTATGTATCTTTTTATGGTGTGTTTGGTGTTCGGGTTGAGTTTGAGATGGAAAGAAATTTTTTAAGTTGAAGTATTTTCATTGACTTTTTCAAAAAAAGATAAAAAACCATTGAGTTCAAACTCGATTTAAATTCAAAATGTAGGCTAAATATTTATGCTATCCTAAAATGTTAAAAATATATTTTCAAGTATATTGTAGTAACTTTCCTAATTTTTTTCAATATTTTCACCAATATTAATAATATCTTCAAAATTTTCGTGAAATTGCTCTTTTTTATAAGATAATTGTAACATACTAGTTGATAGTTGCTCTATCTCACCATCTATTTAAGAAAATAGAAGATAATTATAGCATGCTCAAAAAGATAATAAATGATAGAAATACAAAATTTTGAAAATTTTCAAACTACAATTTCCACCCGAAATTTTTTATATTTCCCAATATTTTGTAAAATTACACTACATTTTACCGATATCGATATTTTTACCGATATTTTCTAATAATATTTAATATTTTGACTGAAAAGATATTACACTTAAAATATATTTTAGTACCCCTTAAATACATATCATAGATATTTACGACCAGAATTGTGGTCCAGTCCGAAATAATTCTATGGTCGGAATTAACATGTTTTAAAAATTAAAACTAATAAATAATTTTTTCAAAAATAAATAATTTACTCGTTTATAAATAAATGATTTGCCGTAAACTTAAACAATAAAATATTTTATTTATTGTTTAAGTTTAAAAAAAATGCTATTTAGTTCCCTCCCTTTTTTCGATGCCCAAAAAATAACTCTCTCATTTTTTATTTTTTAATCCTTTGGAGGTTTTAACTTTTTGATCTTTTGAGGTGGGGAATTTTAACTCAAAATCATATTAATTTAAAATTAACGTTAGATTCTTTTCCAATAAAATAAAATAAAATTATCGTTTGATGAATTTTGGTTTTTTTTTTTTTTTTTTAATCCTTGAACATGGTGACTAAAAAAAAAAAACTCCTCGGCAGGAGATCAAGGGAAAGCGGCCATGCCGCTTTAAGGATGGTTTTTTGCAATCACCAAAAATAAATGAATAAAGATTATATAATTTCATCTCTTTTCTTTTTTATGAATTTTATGGTGTTTTCCCTTTCCTAATAAATTATTTTTTTATTTTTTTTTAGGACGAAAGGATTTAAATTCTACGTATCAACATAAAATCACATATGAAGTTATTGCTGTTATATATTTGCAACTATCAATAATAAAATATCCAAAAGAAATTTGTTTTGGCACATGAGTTGGGGATTATAAGTTTTTTTCGTTTAGATTGCTAACACACCAAACTTTGACAGGTTCAGCGCAAAACATAAACCCATGTGCCTAAATTGGTTTTTCTAATAATCTATTTTGTTGTCCTTTTCTTGAGTAGTCTTAACGAGAGTCAAAAAAGTAAATAAAATAAAAAATAAAAAAAAGTTTCAACTATTTGATGAACACTGTTCAAAAGAATCACACTATTTTAAACGAGAATTTCAACGAAAACAGTTAAAAACAGAAAACGGGCAGGTTCTGCTTCTTTTCCCTTATTTAATGCGACCATAGATAAATAAACAACTTAATTTATGATCTTCTCTTCTTTCTCCTTTCTTTCCTTTTTTTTTTTTTTTTTCCCCCCCTCTCTTTCTTTCTTTCTTTCTCAAGCAGACTATAGCCCTGCCCTGCTTTCTATTGCCTTTTCTGGATCTAAATTGTTACTCTCATGTTCTAATAGTAATTTCTGAAAGATACTAGATCATGACTAAGTCAGTTTTGATGTACAGCCACACATGTGAAAAATTAACACGACAATTTCTTTTACGAGTTTCAAAACTTGCAATCCATTGATCTGCACGAGTTTTTACATTGGAATTTCAAACATCTGGCACAAGAAACAGAAAGGCCACACCCTGTGAACTACAAGTTCACATCACACCATAAATTCAGAAAAAATAATTAAAAAACAAAAAATGCCCTCAGCAAACTTGTATTGCTTGCTTCTATCTCTATATGAATAAAACTGCTCTGTACATTTGGTTAGAGGAAAGAAAAAAAGATGTATTTGTATGCCGAAATATGGCAGCCTCTATAAGTAAATTATATTTTAAAAAAAAAAAAATCCACACACCAGTTCATACCATCTATACACACGTAAGCATATACGGGCATGTTCAAGTGGTCGCCTGAATGTTTATCTTTCTATCAGCTGTTTGTCAGTTTCTGGTATAAATAGTCCTGAGCTTACTGATTCCTTTTGAAAGAAAATCTGCAGAAAAACAAACCAGACAGTTTTCAGGACTTCCAGTTTGTCGTACTGGTTTCTGATGTGCTGCTGAGTCAAATACGAGTCATTTTGGACGGGTTTGTGTCGTGTGCACATGGATGATGATCATAATTTTTTAATAAAAAGGTCAAAAAGTAAAAAAGAGGATTTACCTGAAAGCCCGTGACTCCAAATTAATAGTTAGATGGTGAAGAAAAAAGTTTTTTTTTCTCTCTACATTGTTAGTGTTTTACTTCGTTCTTTCCTCTTGAAGAATCTTCTGATATCTAGGAAATCCGTTCTTGCAAGCTGAAACCTGCAACACAGAACACAAAATTAAAATTTATTGTTAACAACACATTGTCGTTTTTATTAGTTTTGCTGAATAGATTAACATAGAAAGTGGCTTTCGGGCATCGTTAATTAGTATGAAATTTCTACATGGCGTACGACACTGCTCAAGTTATAGATCAGATTGTTGAAAATTTATCGTAGTTCATACTAATAGTGCAAAATAAGATGCCATGGTACAAAAATTCTGTATTTAACATTCCTAATTTGATTTATTGCTGGCCATTTTTATATTGTTCTGTTTGTACTAAAGTCACATGTTGTTGGGATGAGTTTGGGCATTTCAACGATATAGAAGAAGAATATAACTTGTTGAAAGCTAACTTTTTTTGGCTAAATGTCGCCCCGTTAAGATATCCTTTGTGGGGAAGGAATATTTTATGAGGTGATTAGAGGGATAGCACTAAAAATAAAAATAAAGCACATGAATTTCGAACAAAAAATAAAAAAAGATTATTCTGACACGACAATTTGTGGGCACAGTTTTCAAATAGTCAAAAAAATCCAACTACTACAAGTTGCCCATAAGCCAAGCTGACGACCTTCCATCACGGACTACTTGAATTCAGAGGATTCAAAAATGATTTATTTTTCAAAGTTAGACCAAGCAATTATATCTCAATAAATTGAAAATGAAAAAAAAAAAAAGGAGATTTTCTTGGTTTGTGAAAATTAAACCACTTTACACACTGGTCTTATAAAACTTTCCTAGAAGACCACATATGCCGTAATAGTACATTAAGACTTGATTTATCGATTAGAATTAAAATTTTTATGATAGAGTTAATTAATTTTTTAAAAAATTAATTATAATTTTTATTAATTTTTTATATAGGATAAAAATTAAGATGAATTTAAATTGGAGTTAAAACATCAAATGGAAGCTAAATTTTTTTCTTTTTCTTTTTAGAGTTTCTAGAGACGAAACTATCCTTTTCCAACATTAATAAAAACTGTAATGTATTAATCTAGTAGTTAAAATTATAATTTTTAGCCTTCGATTTTTTTTCTTCTTTTAATTTCTTAATATTATCAATAATATTTATCATATATAAATAAAATCTTAATAATTAAAATATTTTAAACGGTCTAAAAAATAAATTCTATTAATAGAATATATAAAAGGTTTAGTATGTAAGTTTGAGTTAAGATTTGTAAGTTTAAATAGTAATTTTGATTGATTTTTTTAAAAAAGATAAAAAAATTTTAAAAAAAAGACAAAAATTAAATTGATATTGATGAATTTAAACTCATCACCCCTAGTAGCAAAGCCTATTCCATTATTGATTAATGAAATTTCCAACTCTCTTATGTTAATAAACCTTGTGTGGGTCCACAAGCTTCTTTGAAAAGAATTATGATATCAGCACTCATGTCATGTTTCGCAAATGCTCTGTAATTTGTCTAACAAACCGCAGAACCAGAAAATATGAAATTTCATCACCCAAAAAATAAAAATAAAAATAATTATCCACCCTTTTTTTCCCAAAACATGAATTCTAAAATTAAAAAAAAATAAAAAAGGGAAAAAGATGACTCACAGCTTCAATGTCGATTCTGTAAACCAAAAGCTTCCGTCTTTCTCTGCAACTGGTCCTGTAGGCGACAACGATGTGGCCAACGGCGAGGACGAGCGAGCACAAGAAGAGAGCAATTTCAGCCACTCTCATATACTCTCCCCGATCCACACTCGGAACACTGAACACATACGAAGCCTTAAACGACACAAAAACCAGCGACAGCAGTGAACACACCGTCGTTATCCCCAAATACGGCCCTCTCGACAGCCTCGGCCCGTCGCAAAACCCATAAACACCTTCAAAAAAAAAAATTAAATTTTGATTCTGAAAAGCAAAAAATTTTCGAGAAATTTGAGTTTTTTTTTTTTGGTTTGGGGGGTGGGGGCCTTACAGATGATGATGATTGATCGGAGGATGGAGATGAGGGGGATGTCGATGAGGGAGTAGCGGAAGTCGTAGTTTCGGAAGTGAAACGACAGCGATTCGAGCGGAGAAAATGACGAGGAGGGGAGAGGAGCGGCGGCGGCGGCGGAGAGGATGGCAGAGGGGAGAAGAGTGTCGGCGATGACGAGGAGGACGGGGGCGGAGAAGAGGAGGAGAGAGATGAGCATGGTGATCAGGAAGAACACCGTCTTCACCACTCTCACGACCCTCCTCGATTTCTCTTCCTTTGACGAAAACCCCATCATTATTTTGATTCTTTCAGATCTTCCTTTTCTGCTCTTTTTAATTAGGGAAGAAGACGAAGAAGAAGAAGAAGAATTTCACAAGCGACTCTGGTTATGGGGAGGAGAGAGAAAGGCTTAAAAGGGGATTAGGAGAGAGAAAGAGAGAGAGAGAGAGTTGTAGAGTTTTGACTGCAGAGCTTGCTTGGAACTTTACGAGGGCGAGTAACTGGTCAAAATATAGGAGTCGTCTCGTTCCTTTGCCTTGTGGGGGAAGGGGGCTCTCTCTCTCTCTCTCTGCCTTTGATTCTTGTTGTTGTTGTTGTTGTTGTGTTGTTTCTCTCTCTACTTTCTCTCTCTAGTTTTTCTGTCTCTCTGACACAAAAGCTTAACGGCAATACCTAAAACGCCTTAAAACGACAATAAACAGCATGTTTTTTTCTTAACTCGTTTTTCATTAAATATTTACTCAAAAAATAATAATTAATTAAAGAGATAATCGTGTGTGAGTTGGGGCAAGAATGTAGCCGCGCGAAAAATGTGATGTCCTTTCATTGCGACATTGACATGTGTCTTGAGGAAAATTGTACATGGATTTTTTAATTTTTTTTAGTGGGGCCGGGGGGGATTCTAGAATGAAATCAAATAAAACACCCTACGACTTACTCACAAAAAAATAATAATAATAATACGACCAAATAATAAAGTTAACAAATCTTCTAAGATTTGTATACTTGTGTTTTCTTTTTAATTAAGATTGGCATTTTTTATATTAGGGTAAAAAAAATAGCTTATTGATAGTACACAATTATATGTCATATTTTCTTATATGCAAGTGTATAATCACATTTAAAACATTTAATTTTTACCTCACTAGGTTTGGATCATTAATTTAAAATTTTATAAGAAAAAATACTATAAAAACTTTTTTGAGATTTAGAGTTAAATAGTCTTTTAAAAAAAAGTTTTTTAACAAATGATCGAAAATTTTTATAAATTAAATATAAGATCATTTTTGTTAAAATGGTCAATCAATTTTCTAAAATGGTCAATTAGTGATTGACCACATAATATTGTTTATTTAGTCAATCTGATTAACTGATTGATCATAGCATAAATCACTAATTCTATAGTCTATCATGATTGACCAAATATGAAAAGTTTGTTATTTTGCTAAATAACAAGAAGTTCGATCATTTATTAGATTTAGTAACATTCCTAATATTTCTAGCTTTTTTTAAATAGTACTAGAAACAATAGCCAATTAATTTCACACCACATAAACGCTCAATTGTATTGTACATGTTATTATATTAATAATGTGTTTTGTTTGTTGGTCCTATTGGATGAATATACATTTAAACAACATAGTAAAAACTATATAGGACGCAAATACAATGTACTTTATGTTAATTTATAACATTTTAAAATATTCAGCAAAATCTTCGTTGGTTCATTGTTTATAAACCAAACTTATGGAGAAAACAATTATTAAAAAAAAAATGTTAGTTACGTATTTTGGTGTTCGAGTATAAAATGAATTACAATCAATCAAAGCGGGTAAGGTGGAACCGACCGATTGGGAAGCATGCATGTGATCACATGCAACATTTTGTCCTCGCAAAGGGATTACTGTTTGTTTTTTCATTGTTCGTTTATTTTTATTGGATTTGTATACATTTTTATGGCTAAAATAATTATTTATGGTTTAATTTTAAATAATAATAATAATTAAAAAAAAAAAAAAAAACGTTGCAGTTAGAATCTTTGGTGGTTAAATTCGTAGATAGTTATAAGGTGGACAGTGCTACTTTCCAGTTCGATATTTGATTTGTAAATCCCTTCTTTGGTAAGGGCTGAGATTCCACTAAACGAATCTATCCCCACAATGCAACAAAGATATACATTATATAATAACCATACAATTTGGATTATATAAAAGAACCAAGTTTATATTTAACAAAGTTTGTTCATTGATCAACTTGATCTTTTTGCACATACTCCGAGCTACAACTTTTCTTAGCTTTATAATTGAGGAACTTGTTTATGGGAGGTCTCTTTTCCTTTTTAGATAAATATAATAAATAATATTTTTAAGAAATAATTGAAAGAAAATAAGAAAGTTTTAAAATATTTGAAATAAATAATATATTTACTATATAAACAACAAATTTATTAGATAAATGACATATTTATAATGTGTAAATAAATCACTTATTTGATAAATCTGTTATTTCTTCAAATATTTAAAATCTACTATTTGTTTCAATTATTTTATGAAAATTGTTATTTACTTCTCTCTCTCTCTTTTCTCTAACAAGCTTTCTATGATAGAGTATTGTTCCTAATAATGTATGTTTACGAACGTTAAATCTAATAAAAATTACATTAATATAAAATAATATATGTATACAAAATTAGCATGACCTGATATACATCTAATGATTAACAACCAAGACGATAAGGAATTTATTAATAAATTGTATATAATTCTCTCCTTTAAAAAAAAATATTTGGACAAATTGCGAACAGATGGACGCTCTCATCCAATATCATCCCAACACATATAATAGTTCTGCAATATATATATATATATATATAAAATAAAAAATAAAAAACCTAACACATATTATATGGACAATTATGTGTGTGTGTGTGTGTGTTTAAAAAGTTGTGGAGTGTAAAGGGCTTTAATTGCGTCATTGCTTTTGCAATATAATCTGGGGAATAACAAGATATATACAATGAAAGAGATAAAACCAAATCCCACTTACGTAATTACATAATTAAAAAACCCACCAAAAAAAAAATAAAAAATAAACTAAATAAACCTTTTTGCTTAGTGGAATTGCAATATATTGATTTCTTAATCTTAGGATTAGTCAAAGCCTAGAAGGTTAGTATCAAATTTTTTAATGCTCATTTAATTACCTTCTTTTTTCTTGTGGAAGGTTCAGATTCAGATTTCATATTCATTAATTAGGTTTGAAGATGAAGATTTTTAGCTTCCGGCCTGAGGAGAGTAGTCAAATTGAAACAGAAATTGGCTGCTTCCATTATAAAGCCGCCTTTGGCCTGGCCAACGACGAGTCAAATGTCAAAATTGTCTTGCCCAAAATTTTTTTGAGGCAAAAAACTATGCCAAAAATTTTAAAAATAATAATAAGAAAAGAAAAAAAAAAATCTAGAGTCAAGACATTATTTGTGGGCCAATGGAACCTTCGGTGGGTCCCAAGAGAAGAGAAGAAATTTCTTATATTCCTATTTTTTTTGCCTTTTCCTTTTTCCTTTTTATTTGTTTTCTGCTTTTAGCTTAAATTTAACTCTAATTTTTCCAGCGAAGAAGGATGATTGGCTTGGTTTCTTCTGTTCTGTTATCTGTACTGGTCGCTACTATTTTGAAACGAAATTATAGAATCAACTTTTGGCTTGGTTATGATAGGAAGGCAACCAAATTTCTTTTTTTAATTATGTGAAAAATCCATTCATGAACAAGTTGTCATGAAATTGGCAAGCTTTCACTAAAAAAAAGAAGAAGCAAACTTGACCCAGGCAAAACGTCTGAACAATTAATTAATTTGCAATAATGATTAATTAATAATTTGAAAAACTTTTGTGATTGTGAATGAATAAGTATATTATTAAAGGTCTTGAAAATTTTAGGGATAATATATGAAAACGAATGGAGAAATAAAAAGCATTTTTACGGTAAGTAATTAAAATAAGTTGTGAGTTTAATTTAATAATATTTAGAGTAAATAATAATTTATTAAGTAAATGATTTACTACAAATAATTATATTATTTACCTAATATTGTAATCATGTTATGTATATGTACTTCTTTTAGTTTCGTAAAAAAATGTCATTCATTATAATTTTCAAAAAGGGAAAAAAATGTCATTCATTATAATTTTCAAAAAGGGAAAAAAATGACTATTAGTATGTTCGTCTTTAGAACGTGAGACTTATATTAGATGTTATTAATTTTTTTTTCATTTTTAATGTAATTATAATCAGATATAACATTTAGAAAATATGTATGAATAAATAAATATATTTAGATCGCAAAAATCTCCTTTTATAATCTTTTTTTTTTTTTGGTTTTTGATATTATGAATGAAATGAAAAGTAATAGGATTATGATATGAAAAAGACTAGGATTATGATAACGTCAATAAGCTACATGATTGGCTTAACTCCGAATGAACCAAAACACAATTTAAAGGAAGTTGGGCAGATGTTTATCCACATGTACGGTTGTTGAAGTTGTTCACAAAAATCAGTTGGTCACGTTACCTGAAAAAATGAAAAAGTTGTCTCCACAATACAAATAAAAACAAACGGAAAAGCAAAGAAAATCAATCCTTTCTTCTTGTTCTTCTCTTTTTTTTTTCTTTCCCTTTTTTTTTTTTAATTCTTTTCTGCGTGTATGCATGAAAACAAAATTTTGACAAGTATGTCGTAAGTGTCATCTCACTAGAAAATTATTGCAACCCCCTTTGCTTGTTAAGGAAGGGAAGCTTTTTAATTCCTATTTAGAACGTACGCCACACACGCGTAGTACACGCGGAGAAATCGTGGTTTCGGATTTTCCCATGGAATTTGCATATATATATATATATGGGTTAAATATATGCTTTCTAGAAAGCAAGACATCTCGATATAGCAATACTTTTTGTGATCATTATCATTTCTCTCTCTCTATTTTATTTTTGGGCAAAATTCATTTTTTAAGAAAACATTATATTCATGTAAACAAAACATACAAAGATCAATAAATGACTCTCTTTCAACCTAAATCATATTGATTAATAAAATCTGATTAGTTCATGAGAAACCTATATCGAGATCCGATAATGAGAAAGTTCATCAGCATACCAATGATCAAGTATGCCTAAAACTCGTTTAGACAATACTTTTACAATAAATCAAATCATCTAATCGATTGAGAGTCAATAACCTATAATAATTAGACCAACATCAAAATTCATTTAATTTGTTATATTTTTTGAGATATAATATGACTTTGATTCTGATGATTAAAAATTGTGTCAGGTTAACAAGTGTTTATTTTTTATTTTTTATATATCTTAAATAATATGTATACATATTTGGTTGGTGAAAAAGAGGCATAAATCACATAATTCTTTTGAGTATGGATATGGATGTGATGCACAATGGACATGTTGTTAGATCACTCATAAGTCATGCAACTTGTGACCTACTTCAAAAGTATTAAGTTTTGTATATTTAGTTTTTTATATTACTTGCATCATCTTATCTCGTCGGCATAAAAATAAACAAAACTTAATTATTAGGTTTTTGTTTTTCGATTTATTGTGAGAAAAAAAAATGACGCAATAAGATTAAATTTTGCGTAGATATTTCAGATCTTTTGGTAATATATAAGTCTCCTGGGGTAGTTGGATATTGATGGAATTTGTGAGGTTTCAATTGGTGGGGTTTAAACCATTAGTGGGAAGAGTAACAAAATATATATATATATATATATATATATTAATGGGTAGAGAGTTGGTTTTACTAGTTTGGTTGTGTAAAGGAGCTTATTTATTGTTTATTAAAAAATTATCTAAATAGTCAAAAAAAAAAAAAAAATTCATTCATTGATCAATTTGATAAAAATTCCTCTTTCTTAACTGTCATAACATAAAGTTTGGTTTAATTTTATGTCATATCGATCTAATATTAAATTTTTTTTTGTATTATATTGATGTAATAATCTCAAAATTTATGTTAGTTATGTATTTTTTTTAATTCATTTTTCTTTTGTGAAGCAGGCACTATTTGAATATGTTGATGTTTGTTGAGGTCAATACATGCGTCATGATTCACGTTCCATACCCTATTAAATGGTAGCTCCTCCCCTAGTGTCCATACTCGTCCAAGACCCCAAATGATATACTCTAAGATGAGACAATTACTAATTTGATCAGCAAAGTTTCAGAACTAGATATTTGGACCTGAACAATGACGAAGTCAGGAGTATTGAGAAAGGAGGACCGATAACTATAAGTTTTTAAAGTTTAAAAAAAAATATATAAAGTCTATTTGTATATTTTCATTATATATATACGTAATATAAATTAAAAAAACAGTTACCGGGTCTTGAACCATCCCTTAGGCCTTATTGTACATCCTTGAACTTAATTTCTGGGCTTTGTTCCTGAGCGATGCCCTCAACATCGTCCTCACATATTTGGGCACTTTTATTAATTGTCACAAAATCATATATTGGATTGATTTTTGCCATGTAAAAAAAAAAAAAAAAAAAAACTCTAATAAGAAATATTATTAATGATATTATAAATATTTATTTATTTAATTATTTTAAAATGTCAATTATAATTATTAATTGGTATCCATAATGTAACTTCTTAGATTATCGTAATAGTAATTAGTTGATTATCGACTGCCGGTGTATAACTAGTTGGTTACCAATCATCGACGGGTTTTCGATTGACAACCACCGCTGACGGCAGGTAACTAGTTGGTTACCAACTGCAAGTGAGCTTCCTATCGATAACCACCGCTGTCGGCAGGTTACTGATTGGCTACCAAATGATAATCGGTTGGTTAATGACTACCGGTGAGTTTGTGATCGATAACCACCGACAATGATGAGTTACCAATTATTTACCAAATGATAACCAGTTGGTCACCAAATGATTATTAATTAGTCACGGGTCGGAAATTTCCGGTTACGTTTAAATTATGTGGAGAGTATGGATCCACTCCCAAGTTAAAAAAATAAAAAAAATAAAAATAAAAAAAGAAGAGGAAAATTCTTGAAACGACGTCGTTGGCAAAAATCCCCTCAAAAAGATACCGAGAAGTTTCTACTCGATTTGCCCGTGCGGAGATTCCAAACCGGAAAAATGGCCACGCGATCCTTGTGGCGCGCAAGAGCGAAATTCGCCGCTGCGACCACCGCCATTTTAGGCGGAGCCGCCGCGGCCACCGTCGCCACCTCCGACGATCCCTCCCGGACTCTCAAGCTCTACACCGCCGTCCCCGTCCGCCTCTTCCGTGACACCGTCACCGCCGCCAGCATTGCCTTCGGTACGTTCTCCTAAACTAAAATTTCCATTTTTTTAAGCTCTAGGCCGTCTCAAATGGCCGTGTTTTAACCCTAGGGATTGGATATTTCTTTCTTTAGCTTTAGCTTCATTTTCAACGTTGTATGTGTTCGGAACTTGTGAATTTGACTATGAATTTTTCCCCATTTTTGAGTCGCTTTTTTCTCAGAAGAAGACAGTTTTAAGATATTGGCGCGAATTTAGTTCTATCCATTTCGTTGATTCGTTAAATGTTCAATCTGATCTTGTCGGATTGAAATTGCAGTTTGCAATCATAATTGAACTGATAAACGAAAGGAGTTCCGCATAAATTTAGAATCTTGCGTGATAATTCTGATGTATTTTCGTGATTTTTAGATTATGAATATTCGCTGTGGGGATTGGCCGAGGAAAGTGATGAGAGGTCAAGAGTTAAGCATGAAGTTCACCTCAGGTCTGCACGTAAGCTTCAAGAATTGTGTTTCAAGAATGGAGGCATATATATCAAGCTTGGTCAACATATCGGGCAACTGGTAATGCTTCAATTTGCTCTCTCTTCGGTATTTCGGAAGGGAATGATAATTCTCGTTCCTTGTTTCATGTTGAATTGGGTAGCTAATTTCACTATTAGAATTGTAATTTCTTCAAGCACGAGCGTGGAATTTTGATCTTGTGGCTCTTATTTCATCTTTTTCCAGGATTACTTAGTACCTCAAGAGTATGTCCAGAAAATGAGGGAGTCTATGTTGAACAAATGTCCTGTTTCTTCGTATGATCAAGTGTGTGAAGTGTTCAAGAAAGAGCTTGGAGAGACACCGGATAAAGTATGTATTTTTGGGTTTCATATGTTATTCTGGCAATCCTTTTTAGTTTTGAGAATGCTGAAATAGGTGTTCATCTAGATCTGGGGTTGTAGTACTTGATTTATGTTAAGGAAAAATCCTCATGCGCTGAAGTAAGCATTTTTATTGCAGATCTACGCTGAATTTGATCATGTTCCAATAGCAAGTGCGTCCCTTGCACAAGTTCACGTTGCTCGGATGCCTGATGGCCAGAAAGTTGCTGTGAAGGTTTTAATTGTCAATTTTACGTCAAATAAGGATCTTTAGTGCTAGGTGCACCACCAAGTTGTCATCCACATTTTCATAGATTTGTTTTTCTTATGAGAGTCCCTTTTTAATGTTTAAATAATTTCAACATTCAGGTTCAGCACACTCACATGACAGATACTGCAGCTGCAGATCATGCCACCGTGGAATTCATCGTGAACACCCTGCATTGGGTTTTTCCTTCTTTTGATTACAGGTATTCTTGGATGCTGTCTTCCTGTAGCATCTAGGTCAACAAAAGTTATTGCCACTTTGTTCTGCTGACCAATAAGGCATGATAGGGATGTACTTACCTTTCTTATATGAGCCAAGGATGTGTCTTTCTTGCAGAATGGAAATTCTGTGGTTTTAAATTCTTTGATTTCATGTGCAGATGGCTGGTTGATGAAATTCGTGAAAGTTTGCCAAAGGCAAGTTTCGTATATATATTTTTTCTGCTCTCTTTTATCTTGTTCGTGCTCTTCTTGTCATGTTTATGTGTTTTATAATTTGCAAGTGAGACAGTGGACCTATATCTTTTAGTAAATCAATTTTTTATATAATTTTCTAAAACAATCTATGCTTCTTAAAAACAAGTAGATTTTTGCTTAAACTTCCTCTAAAACTTTTTAAACAACTAACCAATTTCTTAAGTTATTGGGTTACTAAATATCTAATTTTTTTTTTTTATTTTAATGTTTAAGACTTAGGCAGGATATGCATCACCATGGAACTGGAAGTACTAAAATTCAAATTTCTTTCATTAAAGAACACTGTATGACATTGTTTTCAACTTCATAATTTGTCTTTGTCCACCAGTATGCCATCCATTTTGTCATTTGGGTTAATTCTACGCTATTGATGTCATATGATCAGTAAATTCCTTATGACATGAAAGAAATTAAGATATGTTTTGGTCAAAAAAGTGATTAATGCTCCTAGGTGCGAAGGTACTACTTTTATAATTTATCAGAACAGTATTCTTGTTTGATATGACATGCTTATGTGATTGTTAGCCTTCTAAGTAAGTTAATTGAAATTTATATCTTGACCCTAGTCATTTAGTACAAAACTTTCTTTTGATTTTGCAAAATGCAGAGTTAATCCGTTGAAATCTGAACCTGTATTACTAGTTGATAAGATCAGATATCATAAGCATGCATCTTTTTTTTTTTTTTTTCCCTAGCTATATTGTCATTTGATGAAATCATCAGGAACTTGATTTCTTGGTTGAAGCAAAGAATAGCGAGAAATGCTTGGAAAATTTTCGGAAGTTATCTCCTCATGTAGCACCTTATGTATATGCACCAAAGGTGCATTGGAGTCTCAGTACCACAAAGTTATTAACCATGGAGTTTATGGATGGAGCACAAATAAATGATGTGACAACCATTAAAAGACTTGGACTTCTACCGCATGAAGTTGCAAAATTAGTAAGTTCATTAACTTAACACATTGTATGGATAGGAACGTACCTAAAGGGAGAGACAACTAGTTCGACGCTCAGATGACATCTTTATCGATCATGCTATATGGATCCCTTTGGTCAAAAACTATTGGGGGGGGGGGGGGGGGGAGCCTAACATATTGCTGTAGACTTGAATTTGACCACCGAAAAAGAATTACTAATCCATTTTGAAACCTTTAACTTGGGTCCAACTTTTCGTATATTTTGCTAGTCTTTTGTCTTTGATACTTTCTATGTCATTGATTAGTGAGTCAAGGACTTGACTCACGGGTTTGTGCAGGTTAGTGAAACTTTTGCTGAAATGATGTTCAAACACGGGTTTGTGCATTGTGACCCACATGCAGCAAACTTGCTGGTTCGCCCTTTGCCTTCTAGCAGAAAGAGCATTCTAGGTGAAGCTCTGATCAACTGTTGGTTACAAATATTTTTATCTTAGTTTTATAACATAAGTGATCAAAATTGGTACCTGTCCAGCTCCTTCCAAGTTGTACTAAAGAGTGGTCTAGTTGTCATAGCTTTTTTCACGAGACTACTGGTTATATGCGTGTCTGTAATTGTGCTAAGTTTACATAACAGGGGATCAAGAGCAAGTATAATGATTCTGGAAATTTGAGCTGGTAGTTAGTGTTTATTACCTTTGCCTATTGGTGCTCAATTTGATTGTGGTTGAACTGAATATATTCATAAATACGTAGGCTATAGACAGGGAAAAAAGGAGAATATATTTTTTGTCATGTACGGTGAATTCGTGTGATTATATGAACTGTTTAGTCTGCTATTAAAGTCGTTGGTTTTCTTGTAGTAGACGTTATTGCCACAAGCATTTCATGTGTATCACTTCTCAAACCCTCTTTTGCCCTTTCATGCCAACAGGCAAGAGAAAACCCCAGTTGATACTTCTAGACCACGGCCTTTATAAAGAACTTGACTTCCAAACGAGAACTAACTATGCAGCACTCTGGAAGGTACATCTTTGTTTTCCTTAAAAAAATTCGCTTCTTTTATTGCACCAGTCTTTTAAATATGGCGACTTATTAGACGTCTTCTTTATGTTTTCTTATACCAGGCACTGATATTTGCTGATGCTAAGGCCATAAAGGAAAACAGTGTGAAACTGGGTGCTGGCGAGGATCTGTATGCATTGTTCGCCGGAATACTTACTATGCGGCCATGGTATAGGGTAATTGATCCAGCTGTCGATCACTTGGTCATTCAAGGGGGTGATAGTGAACGTTCTGAACTACAGGTAAGCTACCGTACAGAGAAAAGTCTTTAACACTACATGGTTGAGGAGGTGGATGGTTTTTCCCACAAAAAGAAAAAAAGGTCATTATTGATTGCTTGACAGTAATGGTTTCCTGTTCCGTCAAACAGATGTATGCTTCTCAGTATTTCCCTCAAATTTCAGAGCTCTTGAGGAGGCTCCCACGTGTTATCCTTTTAATGCTGAAGACAAATGATTGTTTACGAGCGGTTAACAATTGTCTGGTATTACATCACCTTCCTCTTTATTCCCTTTATTCTGTTTTAAGCGAAAGCCTGATTACATAAGACAAAACTGAAGTCATGAATTTATTATTCTCCAGGTGTTCGTTTGTTAAATACTTGACTCCATTTTCTTTAAGAACATTTATCACCTTTTTCTTTAAGATATAGATATGTTCTCTTCCTCTACTAATATGGGCTTTAATTAAAGCACGCGTTGTAACATTGATATTTCGTTCATAGATGTCCCCATGCTGCCGTGGAGTCAAGTGTATGGTTCCATCGTTGATATCGTACACTTAACTAAAACATCGGTTGTCACTTGTTCACTACATTAAGGCTTCATAAACGGTGGGCCTTAGTTGGACCACCTCAAGTTTGTTTTTATGTCCTTTTTTTTTTTTTTTCCTTTTTCTTTTTTTGTATGCAAAAAATTGTTGACCCGCTCTATCCTTTTAAATGTTTATGAAACAGTTGCAGGGATCTTCTCTTGAGACATTCTTGATCATTGGAAAGATCTCTTCTAAGGCTGTTATTGAGGCTAAATTGTCACAAAAGAAATCCTTCTTGGTTTGTTTGAATGTCTGGCTGGACGAAATCTTGTTGGAAGCTCGCCTTCTCGGAATGCAGGTGGCCCTATGGCTTCTGCGGCTCAAAAAAGCTTTATGTCTGTGAAACTAAAGAAATATCCGTCCCTTCAGTCATATAATTATTTTTTTCCCCTAAATAGGGTCGCACATTCTTTGTCTCCATCGGTCACAATCTCCGCACAACATGTGGGATCGTGATCATGGATTCGACAAAAATAGGTATTTTTTTTAAGGTGGAAGAGTGAATAATGATTTATAAGCTTCTTGTTTCAGGTCTCAATACGCATAGAATATGCTTACAAACTTTCCGGGATCTTATACCTTGTAAAACCCTTTCCAACGGGCAAAAGGTAAGAGACCCAAAGAAATCATTTATTCTGAATATTAATTTTACAGAAAGATAGAAATCTGTCAAGTTATTGTATCACGGACTGGTACATTGAAGTGATTGTTTAACAGATTCATTTCCATTGGGAATTTTGATTTTGGAAATAGAAACTTGGGTTGCTATTGAGTTTATTGGTATTCTTATTTTCTTTTTACATGTTATGTTATGTTATATTAGAGCATCCCTAACGACTGACGCAATGCTAAATTACTATGTCAATAGTAGATTATTGGCATTTGGATTGAAAAAAACACACCAATAAAGTGGTATTTATGATGTCAAATTTGCTACATGGTAAGACTTTGTCGTAAAGTTTATCAATTTAATATTTAATTCTCGTTGTTAACTTTTTCATGTAATTGTTATAATAATTTTATTTTAAAAATTATTTAAATACTAAATGTTTGTTTTTATGAGTTTCAAAGCATAAAAAGATTGGTAAAAAGTGTGTACAATATTAAAATAACATTACAGATTGAAATAAAAAGTTAGATATGTTTTTTTTTTGCCATTCAAAACAAAAAACACCTTGTCGGGTTTGTGTTCTAGCAAGCATAGGACTCTGGTTGGTTTTCAGGGGTTTAGGGTCGTGGGCCACAAGACATGGCGCGGTAGACAACTTAAAAAAGTTGGATAATGACGTCACTGAAAAAGAAATTCCCCTATATTTTAGGTGATAATTATGCTTGATTTTGAATTTGTGTCACATCTTCTATGGACAAGGTATTAAAACATTGTGGTGTTTGTTTATATGTGGATTTGGCTCCATCTGTCCTTAAGTTAGCTTTTGGATATGAGTTCTACCTAGTTTCATTTAATATGATATCAGAGTGAGGTATTACAGCCGATGATGAGTTTGGACTCTGTGTCTCTCACGTGGCCGACATGTTAGACGTGAAGGAATGTGTTAAATTATGAATTTGTCTCACGATACTAAATTACTGGGCTTTTGTAACGTTTATGTGAAGATTGGATTCTCTATTTGCTTGAACTCATTCTCATTTAAAAGATTCTACCTTAGGGTATGAAAAAAAGAAGATATTGGTGGCATGTTGTTTTGAACTCGTACATTTGTATCTAGTTGTATTTGTTATATAAATATATATATACATATATTTGGTAATAATCCGCTAGTTATGTTTGTATTTTTAATTTTGATCAAATTTTAAATTAGATCTAATATTTAGAAACATATACTATTTACAATGTCTTGTAAAAAGCTCCTACTTTATAGGAAAAAAATCACTGTTTACTACCCATGTTACATTGCTGTTTCTTGGAATTTATACCTAGCATTATAAATTTCCATTAAGCATCCATGGCCCATGTCCGTCGTGAAGGGTCATACTTGTTCAGTTTTTAATGTCATTCTAGATAAATGCTCTGTCATGGAATAAATGAGTTGTCCTTCTAAAATTGTCACCGTTTTTAAAACACACATAAATGAACCATTCTTATCGTAAGTTTTAATAACTAATGTATGCCAACCATATTCGTTGGTAGTAGTTGGATTTAGTAACTTTTTTTTTTTTTGGTGAATAAAAAAGAATTTGGAAGTGGTTTCATCATTTTCAGATTTTCAACCCTACAGACAGGAACACATATCCCTAAATATGGTAGGGAGACAGGTTTTTTATACTAGTTTCTCTCAGTCGGTCATCCGGGGTCTATCCAGCCATCACCAAACCATGTTTCAATAGTTGAAACTGGAGTGAGACGAAAGGGGGCCACATGAATCGAACCTGGGTAGATGAATAGGAGAAGCTAGCAGAGACATTCACCCTTGTCAACCCATCCACCCCAGTGGGTGTAGTTGGATTTAATAACTTACCACCATCTATTTTTGTTTCTCCTTTTGTGTTATAGTGATGCTTAACCAAATTACCAGTTGCTTGGTCTCTGAAGGAAAATGAATAATAAATAACAGTTAGCTTGGTTGATAGAAGGTTTTTTTTTTTTTTTTTTTTTTTTTTTTTTTTTTTTAGCACGAAACAAGACAATACCATTTGTTTTAAGTGAGGTTTTTATTTTTAAGTCTTTATTTGGGATCTTAATTCTAACTCAAATTTTTCATATCAGTTTTTGTTTTTTTTTTTGTTTTTTTCCCCTTAAAAGTCAATAAAAATTATAATTAGTTCTTGAAAAATCAACCAATTCCAACTTAAAAATTTCAACTATAACTGTCAAACTAAACGGACACGAAATTTACTAAAAAGTCTTGAAAGTAACATAATTTATCAGCAAAAAGGGGTAAGAAATACAACCATGCCTATGTAAGCTTATTTGTACACTAACGGATTGAACTACGTGGAAATTGACTTGCTTTCTTTGTTTTTCAACGGAGATCCTCTCATACTTTTTTTTTTTTTTTTTTTTTTCCGTTCGTTTATGCAGAATATTAGGACCTATAGAACAAAAACAACTTAATTTAATTCTACTCAAAGTAGGATCACACCTTCACTTACCACCACAAATCCCCATCCGCAAGACTCATAGACCATACAAAATGTCAAAAACTTCAGAGTGAAGCTTATTAAGCATTCATTTGGAATACGAGTTTGAAATGAAATTTTTATGTTGAAATTTATTAGTTTAAAAAAAAAACTAGTTATAATTTTTATTGACTTTTTAGAAAAAGATAAAAACGAAAATGAAAATCTTAGATTCACACCTATAATCCAAACACACTATAGACTGACCATGGTAAGCCAAAAATAAATAAATAAATAAATAAAGTGAGGTTAGACTTGAGAGTAATAAAGTTTCATGTTTTTGCCCCCCCCTAAGGCGAAAATTTCAAGTATCAAACGTTGGGGTATAAGATTAATGTGAATATTATTGTCGACCAAACTTGAATTCTGAGGCTTGGATTAAAATCAGAGGAAAAGTGAAATGTGATTATTGGATGCTTGGGTGGGACATGGGAGTTTAGAAAAAAGCTTTAAATGGCTTAAAATCTTGGGTCAGAGTTCTAATTCATAAGCTCATTTAATGCAATTGGGCGTTAGTTGGCCGATTGGCATTTGTTTGGTGAGTTTCTTTAAATTTCGTTGACAAATTCCAACTAAAAGTTTATTTTTAAATAGCACTAATTTAGATGGTTAAATTATCTAGTTACTACTTTAACTATTGCAAACTACTATTTCGTCATAAATAATCATTATGTTATAATTTATGATAATTAGTACTATAAAAGAAAACAATCAAAGACCAATAAATAATTTCTTTTAGTGTGATTAAAAAAAAATTTTATCTAAAAAACATGATGAATTTATTTTGAAGGAAAAGAAGTAGGTTAGTTTCGTGTTTCACGTGATACACGAGAAAACATGTGTGGAAAAATTCTTTAAGACAACAAATTTACCATAGTATTATTATTATTATTTTTTTTGGGTGTCTCTTGGTTGTTAGCATTAAAAGTTACATCCCTAGTGAAAAATGGATCCCAGTTATAATTGAAGTCACTTTTATGATAAACAAAACCCGTACTTGTTTTATGCGAGCCACTAAAGCCATGTAAATTTATTATTTTTCATATGAGTACTTTACCTTTACGAAGGTAAATAAATTGCTGTTCTTTTTTTTTTTTTTTTTGCACCATTATTGTTTTTTGGTAATTAATAAATCAATTATTAAATTAAAAATCTTGATAATTGACCTCTTCAATATCAAAATCCGTTGTATTAGGGGTCCTTTTAAAATCCAATTGACGTTCTTTATGTGTTCATGGCACATATTGACGAAGGGGCTGTTAAACATCACTAGAATCACGTGTCAACGACCACCAAGACAACAGATTTTGAAGTTTAAAAGACCAATTGTGAAGTTTAATTCAAGGACAAATTTATCAAGTGATGGAAAATGCAAGGGTACCCATGCAAGAGGAAAACCTAAGCACTAGTTTGGTCGGTTCGTTTCAACCAAATAATTTTAATTATTTTTTACTGTTTTCTTTAAAAATAAACTAAGTTTTAATATTCACAACCGCAACTCTAATTTAAAAACTCAAACTTTAAAAGTTCATAATTTTCTTAGTATAAGTTGAAATTATATGATTTTTTTTACCCCATAGAATTTAGATATATATATACATATATATATATTTTTTCGGACCACATTTTAAATTTGTACACTTTTAACTCTAAAAAGTCCATTTTTAATTAAAAGGTACGATTTCAAAACTCAATTCAACTTCAATTACAGTAACTCAAAAATTCCAACTCAAACTTTGTTTATATTCATGCTTTGTTTTTGTGTTTAAGTTTTAAATTTGTAATTAAGGAGGAAGTTGCCCAACGTCCGATTTGTTTTTGTGTGTGTGTTTTGCTTGAGTTATTTTCTAATGATATATGTCTATGGGTTCTGTTAGTATTATAGCTATGTGGAGTTTGTTGCCATCTCTGTATTGCGAGTGACTGTCTTTCGATCGATCAAAAAATTCTATCGATTGTAGATGTTTTTTTAAAAAGAGTTTTGTACATGCTCGATTATAGGATTACCGAGGAATTTGAGGAATTTTCCCATCACCAAGTCTCAGCTTACGTCCTATTCATTGAGCTTTATCAGATTTTACTAATGAAATGGATCTTAGTTGAGGGATATGTCTCTTGTATCACAGGGTCGTTTCATTTTTGGTATTGATATTTGTATTCAATTTTAACCTACAATTGGAGTAAAGGTTGAGTTTGAAATCAACTGTATTTTACGGTTAGTTTTTTGTCTTTTTCTAAAAAAGTCAACAAAAATTATAAATTAATTTTTAAAAAATCAATTAACTTCAACCTAAAAATTTCATTTTATCTCAAACTCAACCCGAACACTAACCACACCCTTAACTTGAATGACAAATTCCTTAAAAAAATAAAAATAAAGAAAAAAAATCAAACTCAAGTGGCTCAATCAAATGATCAACCAAAAACGGCCTTTAAATAAACGGTCGTATCACCAAAAGCGAAAACTCTGTCGTACAGATTTCTATGCAATAAAATGCATTAAATGGCTACCGAAGAAGGAGAGAGAGAAGGAGAAGCCAATTTTCGATTTTATCTTCTCCCTCCATCTGCGTTCCGTCCTTGTTGTACAGACCAAGTCCCGCAGTTGATCCTAATCCTCCGTTCGAAGAGAGAGAGAGATGGTGGGGCCGGCGAGACCGCAATTCGTTCTGTTCGGATCGTCGATTGTGCAGCTGAGCTTCAGCAATGGCGGTTGGGGAGCTATTCTCTCTGACATTTACGCTCGCAAAGTATGTTCTACTTTTATTCTTATCTCTGGCTTTAATGGAGTTTTTTTTTTTTTTTCGATTCAGACTTTATTTGTTAAGTTGTCTTCATTTACGTCTGTTTATTTCGGAGAAATCGTTCGGGAATCGTAATTTGCGAAATTTGACGCGAAAGAAGATTTAAGCAAATGAATTTTTTCTACAAGCAATCTGTTCTTCGGAACAATCTTCAGAAACTAAGCTTCAATTTAGCCATGGTTTTTTCATGCAGTGTTTTCAATTCTGGCCTATAATTTAGGACAACTTTTTTCCAGAAGCATTTTCCAAGAAAATCATGCTTGCATAAGTTTTAGAGGTCTCTCTCTTTCTTTTTATTTATTTTTTTTTTTTTTTGGGAGCCACTGGTTCAATTGCAAATGCGAAATACTGTACTGTGAAGATCTTGTTCTGGTTGCTAGGACGGATACGTTGTTGGCAATTTAGTGAATTCTTGGTAATACAGTTTATAGAATTGCTTTAGGACATCATATTTTGTTTGTGGTTAATTGTAGGCAGACGTATTGTTGAGAGGGTACTACGGGTGGAACTCCAGGCGTGCCCTGCAGGTCCTTGATCAAGTTTTTCCTAAGGTAGATTCTTCACACTTCACTAGCTCCCAAAGCAATCGCTTTTTGGGTTATTTATGTTTGACTCCTTTTAAGATGCTTTTGAATTTGTTTCTGATCGTGAAATCCGCAAGAAACGCAAATTTTGTCTGTCGCAGGAACTTATGTATTAGTTTCTCAGATGAGCCACGATTTAGTTTCTTCTGATAGTTATTTTCTTACTCTAAACAAATATATACATATATATATATATATATATACATATATATTTTTTCCTTTAGGATGCTGCCGTACAGCCTTCTTTGGTGATCGTGTATTTTGGTGGTAATGATTCGATGGGATCCCACTCGTCTGGCCTAGGCCCTCATGTACCACTTTCTGAATACATAGAGAACATGAGAAAGATAGCAAGACATCTCCAGGTAATTCCTTCATGTTTTATTTGACTTATTGGAACAGTTTAAGAAAAGAAGAAGAAGAAGAAGATGTGTTTTGTTTGTTATTTGTTGTACAGAATGTAGGTGAACGTATTCAAGGCTTTAAACAAGTATTAGAATCTAAATAAAATAAATGATATCATGGTTTGAATTGCTGAAAGTACTTTCTTTTGGCAGTCAATACCAAGAGAAGTTTAACATCGAGAAATTTATCTTTGTGTTTCCTAGCTTTAAACATTTTCATATACCTTCTAAATTCTAACACATGTTTTGGAAGCCAGAGCCTTTCAGATTCTATACGCATAATTTTTCTTACTTGTCCTCCCGTAGATGAGGAGAAAGTTCGTGGAAGAACAAGGTATGTATCTCAATCTTTAGAACATCATTTTATCTTTTTAACCATTGCGCAACGATAATTCTAAATCAAGCGTCTCGTGTTCGAAACAGTGGGATATTCAGTGAGCTAGTAAGAACTAATGAGTTGTGCGAGCAGTATTCAGAAGCTTGCATAAAGGTGGGCCAGGAAACAGATGTCAAGGTTATTGATCTTTTTAACGCCTTCCAGAGAAGAGATGATTGGGTGAATGCTTGCTTTACGTAAGTTTGCTTGGAAACGCTTTCTTATCTTCGTTTTTCACGAAAATGCTTATTTTGAAAGTGCTTGTATAGGCTTGAACCATCATTGCTTTCTTAAGCATCAAAACTTTCAATGTCCAAATACATTGTCCATTTTTTGCTCTGCTAGTATCTTGAATGCTTGATGGGCATGTGTTAGTAGAGTGATGAGCTCCACCATATGCTCCTGTGTGGAACTGATAAATTTGTGGTTTCAAAATTAGCTTAGACAGAGAGCAAGAAAGGAAAACAGACATGGAATCAGGTCCACCGTGATTAATTTAGCTTTGCATTCTCTTTTACATAGGAAATTCACTTTCCTCTGTATTCTCTGCAGGGACGGGATTCATTTATCCGCAGAAGGGAGCAACATAGTCGTGGAGGAGATATTGAAGGTATTGAAGAACGCTGAGTGGAAGCCATGTTTACACTGGAAGTCCATGCCAACAGAATTTGCAGAGGACTCATCCTATGATCTTGTTGCTGCCGATGGGGAGAGGACGTTAAATCCCTCGGAGTGGACTTTTCACAGAGAGATTCAGTGGGACTAGTTTGCGAGATATCTTTCTCTCTCCTTCTTCCCGAATCGAATCAAGAGCTGGACATTTAGAGCAAGGCGAGAGTGAAAAGATAAAGAGGAATGGTTAAAACTTTAGGTGCGAGTGTTGGTTTGTATAGTGCAAAAGACATTTTATAGTATGCACTCCTAGTAACATGTTCGAACATATATGTACTTTTAGCGACAATGTTATTTTTTTCCAAAATATATATATATATATATATATATATACACACACACTCACATATATATCGTCTATTCCCTTTTCATTATGTAAACAATCTGTTGAAGCTGTAGTGTGTGTGCGTGCGTGTGTTTATATATACATATATATTTGATTTGCAATGGATCATATT
Source organism: Ficus hirta (assembly GCA_038430175.1). Taxonomy (NCBI): domain Eukaryota; kingdom Viridiplantae; phylum Streptophyta; class Magnoliopsida; order Rosales; family Moraceae; genus Ficus; species Ficus hirta. Next base: position 6,250,332 of record CM076594.1, on the reverse strand, counting down.
CTTGTGATTTTTCAATAGGCGTAATGGCACGATAAAACGACAATATAGTATACATGATCTCTTTGTAACAAAAACAACAATATATAATCCATTTATACATTTATATGTATCACAACACTATATCTTTTATCTTAGAGTTTAGACGACAATGAAACGTAAACTTTCCAACATAAACGACAACAAATTTTCAAATGACAATACTAGTAGATTGAATGAAATGGAACTAGATTAGTAACATCGAGTCCTTTTCTCGGACAAACGACAATATAATTTGAAAGATGTTCAAAGTCGGAAAACGAATGAAATATAAGCGTTAAACAAAATATCTCTACCTAAAAATGTAAAATTGGAACTCCCACCTTAAGTTAAAAATAATAATAATAAAATAAAATAATAATAGTTGTAATAAGCAACCAACAATCAATATGTTATTTGCGGATTTAAACGACAAGAAAGGAGAGATAGTAACAACCTGTCGTTTTTATCCTAAAGAAAATAAAATTTATTGGACGCAAGAAAATTGATACAATTATATATCAATCCAATGACAATCGACAAATAGTTTGTGGATTAAACGACAATACACGTGCTAAAACCACGTGTCTTTTTTCAGGAAAACGGTAACAAAAGGTAAACAACGTTTATTCGCGTAGACGACAATGTAATTTAAAAGAGCTAGACAACAAATAAAATGTAAACATTAATTTATAGAAAAAAAAAAAAACCAAAAGAAAAATAATTAAACATGAAAACCCCAATTTCCGCGCCATATGTATGTTTTTGAGTTTCCCTCCTTTTTATTTATTTATTTTTTAAATCTTTATCTTCATCTTTTTCATGATATTTTCTCAGTATTTTTCGAATAGTAACTTCAAATCTGAGCTATAATTCTAGTTTTCCGTTCCAGATCTGTGTCTGACTTTGAGATTAATCGATTTTTCGTCCTGTTTTTCCATTTTTCAACTCCGAATTTGTGGATCAGAGCTCTCTGCGCAAACCTAGGGCTCGACTCGGAGCAAGAAGAAGCTTTTCCGCACGGCAATGGCGAATTACTTCGACATTAACGATATTCTCGCGGAGGAAGAGGTGAAATCTGAAATAATCTGAACTCCGTCTCGAAAAAATCCCTAATTTTGGTATATTTGTTTTGAAATGTGGATATTTTCTTTGCTCACAGCTTGTTTCGGTCGTGTTCCAAAAGGCAGTCAATGGGGTTGGAATTGATCCCAGTTCCGAAACGGATTCTGTAAGTTCTAGAGCTAATTTTCCTTTGGGCTGTCAAAGAATGCCTTTTTTTTTTTTTTGAAAATTTTTGGTGATATTTTCTTGGGTTTATGTTTCAGGTTGAACCGGGTTCGAAGGTAGAACTGCCTTTCTGGCTTGCCCATGAGTTGCACTTAAGACAAATTGCGTCGGTGAAGCTCCCGCCGAGTTTCAATCAAAAGTAATTGTCGAAATTTGCAATTCCAATCTCTGTTGAAAAAAGTAAAGATTATAGGAATTTTGATGGTTGAGAGTTGCAGAAGATTATGCTCTATCCTTATGCTTATAATTTTTAGCAAGTTCAATGGGATTGGATTTCGTTACTTGAAATTTTTTGCTATTATCTGTTTATGATGATAAAGAATAAAAGAATTAACCCAATTTAACTATGCTGATCACTGGTCATAGTAGTTTCTTTTGTGTTATTTTGTGATGGTCATATCATTGTATATGGCTAGATGAATTGAGGACACTAACGAATTAAGTACTTTCCAACCCCCAGTTGTGTTATTCATAGATTAACGTATGTCTAGCAAGTTTAAAGTTGAAAAGAAGTGGTTGGTGCTATTAATTATATTTGCCTCCTGTTGAAGATTTAATCTCTCTTCTAATACCAGAACCAGGCTGGAACTTGGAGCTGATGCCGCATGTGTGGATCTGAGATCTCGATGTCCATACTTCTACGAGTTTGGATGCAAAATAGCACCACTGTCAGTTTCTTCCTATCCCATTTTCTTATCGCACATGTAACTTAAATTTGAATTATTTTAGCGTGTGCTTGTTTGAGTGCTATTTAGAGAACTCTGTTCTTACGGGTACATATCAGTCTCCTTTCAATGAGGGGTTTTGGGATTTAGGTTTGGAAAATACGTGTCAAGAATCCTATTAAAGATAAAGCTTTGCACGTCATTCATTGCTTTTTGGATGTGCAATGTGTGATTGTGGTCATTGCACAAAAATGTGGAATTAGTGTTTGTTGAATGATTGGCTATGCACATTAACACCATTTGTGATGCTGCCCCAAATTCTTTCATGAAATCACCAATTTATCATCTTCCATTTCGTTAAATGGAAAGAAAGTGTGACTTGCTTAAATGTTATTAGAATAATTATGCAGAGACCTTCAAAACTGCTAGAAAGGATCTAATACGTGATGTGAACAAAACCTTCTTTTGGACATTAAAATAATCTGTGTATGATTTGATTTTTGGCCAATTGTCAACTTTTTAACATTGCTAACTCGTCTTACCAGGTCTATCAAATGAGATATGATTTGGCACCACAGATAATTTTGCACCTTAGATACATCATGTATTAGAAACTAGACATGTTTTTCACTTATTTTTCTTGTGTAATTGGGAAGAATGAATAAGCTTACTTGGTGGTATGAATTGCAGTTATACACACATGTGTACATATATAGACACGCACAGGGATTTTTTTAATATTCTCGGTTTATAGCAGCTAAATTTCATTTGGCCAAACTGACGTAACTAGCCTCCTCTGTATTGTTACTTTCTTATGGACAGAGTTGGTGATAGAGATATGGGATCCTTTCTCTTGTCTGCATTTAAGAACAGATATCAGGAAGTCCTGGCAAAGGCACACACTGCTGCGTTTGCAGCGGCTTCCAAATTCTTGAACCTCTTAACAAAAGAAGAAACCAACTGTGAGATTCATACAACATATTTACTCATCTTGTTTGTTGTCATTTCTAAAGCTTGAGGATCGGAATTTACCTAATGATTTCGTCTATCTTAGTGTATGAGGCTGCTCAATCATCGATGGCAGCGTTTAAGAAGTGGCGGATTGGTGGTCCTAGATTCCAGAGAGCAGCTGTTCTTGGGAGGAAGAGGAAACCAACAGCCTAGTTGCTATCTCCAACTTACACAATGCATCTCTTTTGCATCATTATGTCGAGATCGATTCTTTCCTGTAAGTTCGAGAGATCGGATCTTCAATTCACTCGCATAATACATAGTTTGTATTTGACTATTGATACAGTCACACTCTTGTATATCTAGTTCCATTAATCAATCATTTTTGTAATTTTTGCTTGGTCATATGAACTACTTCAATTCTTTTATTTTCAGACTAGTGGAGAAGAATGAAAATTATCTTTCAAATAGACATGTTTATATTTTTTTGTCCTCTTATTTTAATCTGACTCTCTATACTTGTTTAATTGAAGCAAAAAATAAAATAAAATAATTATAACTGGGGCAATAATTTAGAGTGTGTTTGGTTCACTCTCTCAAACTCAACTTTTCTATCTCAAATTTTGTCTTTTTCCTCAAAAGTCTTTGTCTTTTTCCCAAAAAGTTTTTTGTCTTTTCTGAAAAGTCAACAAAATTTACTATTTCAACTTCAAAAACTCAACTCAAACTAACGAACCAAACGAACCCTTAGTTATGTTTTTTTTGAAGCACGATCTTACAAAACACTTGAAAACTTTTTCTTGAAAAGTTTGGGCCAATGAAGGTTCTAGGCTTGAAAAGCTGGCATCCAATTGGACTCCAGTATTGAATTCTGTCTATTTCGCCAATTTCTTCAATGATATTCGGCTAAGGTCTGTTATTGGTCGAGATTCTTAAAGTGTTGATCCATAATCGGAAAGTGGGGTACTGAGGTGAAATTATTGGTCAAATTTCCTTCAAAAGGACTCTGCTATATATCAAATGGTAAATCTTGGAATGCTTCCTGATTGATCGATTCCTCATAAAGCTAGAATATGATCGAAATTTTTTTTTTTTCATTTTTTTGATTTGACAACCAGTAAATTATGGAGAATCTTTGTTATTGTTGTAGTAAATTTTGCGCATGATTTCATTATAAGGTTTAAAATTCGATTCCTTCACCTTAAAATTCTAAATGAGAAAAAGTAGATAAAAAAAAAATTAATCATAAACAAACTATAGCTATTGACTTGATCTATATATTGCAAATAAGTAAAAATAAATGCAAAAATCCCAGTACCAATATGATTGGTTTTTCTTCTTCTAATGAATCGGCTTTTTTCCCCTCCTAGTGAATTATTTTATTTTATTATTTATTTAGGTTATTCTTATATATACTTTTAAATTTTGGGATCATTCTTACTTTATTATCTTAAACTTTAAAAACTCTCATTTTAGTTTCTGAATTTTGACGCTTACTCATTATATAAGAATTTCAGTTAATAATATTTGAAAAAAATAAAAAAATTAGTCTTACTAAAATCGTTTCAACTAAAAACAAACGGAAAAAGAAAAATACATGATTGTATTTAACTCATTTTTTTTCCATTTATTTTTACTGAAATTCTAATAAAAATGATTAAATGAAGTTAAATTCAAAATTAAGAAGAGAAACTAAAATTTTAAATTTAAGAGATAAAATGATAAAGACTCCAAAATTCAAGAGATATAAACGAGAATAACTCTATTTATTTTCTGAGAAATACAAATATTAAATCTAGAAGATGGTGAATCCTCTTTAGTGCGTTTGAGGGGAAGACAAAAGGTGGTCCAATTGGTGTTAATCGGTGGAAGATTCGTGTCCCTGAGGAACATTTCCATTTTTTTAATATTATTTTCGTCACAAGATATTTTTTGGGATATTTTTGGGCAAAGAGAAAAAAGAGAGCAAAAAGCGGAGACCAGTTGTTGCCACCGTGGAGGAATTCATTACTTTTTCATTTTTTTATTTGTTTCCGATGGGAACCTTGATATACCACACAACAAATCCCTGACGAGATATTTATCTCCCGCCTTTTACCTCGCCCACCCTTTTCCCAAGCGCGTTCACGTCACCGCCTCCCCAGTTATAAACAACTTTAAATACATATATAAATAAACTTTAAATCTAGCTTAAATAACAGGCAATTGACATGTTTAATGTAGAATTAACTAGAACTAATCCATTTTGTTAAATTTTTAACTAAAATAAGTTGTATCTAATCAAATGAAATTATCTCATTGGATTCAAAACTTGTTCGATCATAAATGACCCATTTCCCTTCTATCACTGTATCCCTCCTATATGAGTTGTTCATTTGTCGACTTAAAAGCTTGATGTGGATGCAGTCTTGGTTGATTCCTTAGGGTTTTTTCTTTCAGTTGGTGGTTTGATTCGGAACAAGACTGGCTTTATTCTGGCAGCCTCTGCAAATGGATAGAAGGCTATGTTCCTCTTTATGTGATGGACTTTCATGCTATAAAAAGAGGCTTGCCTTTTACCCTTTCTACAAAAGGAATATAGATATGATGAGGTATGACACTCTCAATGTCATCATTGCTATTAACGAATAACAACAGATACTTTTTTTGTATAGAGGATTTTTTTATTTACTAGTATTTGTTGGTTATTCTCTGAACTGAATGGCTGTTTTGTATCATTGGTCATTGATGTATTAATGGAGTTGTCCATTCTTTAGACAAATTTAATTCGTCATATGGTTTATCCTCTATCTGGAGTGACTTTGTACTTAACTGACTTTCTTGCTTAGTTTTGACAGATTGTCCTATTTAATGTGGTTCTAAATTTTCTCAAATTTTCATGAACAATTGATTTTTTTTAAATAATCAAAACAACGAAAGGTTATTTCTATTATGAGTGATTGATACAAGTTAACTCAAACGCAATTCATTTTTTTCTCTTTCTTTTTTTTTTGTTTGAGTATTTTTTTTCCTCTTTTAAATACACTATAATCGCATAGAAAAATACTAGGAACATCAATTCTAATCTTAGTTTTTGAGTACCAATTTATGTGGCATATAAGTTATCATAGTTTATTGGTAGGTGTTTAAAATATTACCACATCAATTCATTATATTTATCAATGAAAATGTAACACATAAATTAGAACTCAAAAATTTAAGATTGAAATTGAGTGATAGCAAAATCTCACAATATTGATTAAAAAAGCCGGTGCCAACACTATTGAATTACCAAAAAAAAAAAAAAATTCAATTGCAGTATCTTTCACGCGCACTCCTAATCGCGTAAAGACCATCCTCTCGCTTCCTTTGGTGGCTCACCGAATCAATCGATATTTATCTCGCCCTTTTGATGTCTTACAGTGCTCTTCTCTCTCTCTCTCTCTCTCTCTCTCTCTCTCTAATCACCGTCTCAAAATTTATATATAAATACCTGCAACTGAAAGACCAAAACCCCCCAACCAACACCACCACAAAATGTCTTCGTCTTCATCTTCAATCCCATCTCTCTTCCCCTGCACCTGAATCCACTCGATTATTCCTCCTCCGCCGTCGCCACCGCTGCCGCCGCCGCCAAACGACAATCGAGCACATGGAAGACTTCCGGAACCTGACGAAACGCTCCGCCGCCGGAGCAGAGAAGGGCGGGGAGGAAGGAGATACGGAGATGTGGAAGGGGTTCGACCAGAGCTTCCGGCAGGTGCAGACGATGCTGGATCGGAACCGGTCGCTGATACAGCAGGTGAACGAGAACCACCAGTCTCGGATCCCGGACAACATGAGCAAGAACGTCGCTCTGATCCAGGAGCTCAACGGCAACATCTCCAAGGTCGTCTCCCTCTACTCCGACCTCAACTCCAACTTCTCCACTGTCTTCCACAACCACCGCTCCTCTCCCAATGGCAAGCCCGATCAGCGCTGATCTTCTTCTCTATCTTCTTCTTAATTTGATTAATTAAGCTCTGTCTGTCTGTCTGTCTGTCTCTCTCTCTCTCTCTCTCTCTCTCTCTCTCAATTGAGTCAACTGTTATCTTGATTAGTGTTTTACTTAATTGTGATTAAAAAAAATTTGGACCTGTTCTTGTTTGGAAGAATAATCGGGGTTGACTTTCGAAAATAGTAAAGACTTTTAGTCGTGTGTCTCTTCGTTGCTAATGGTGTACGTTTTGTCGTGTTTTATAAGGAGGATGAACTGAAAGACTTGCTTGGATTCCTCCTAACTCCGTAGACGTGATAAGGTATTTGAACTTCCGTAATGGTGTGTTTGTTTTATGTATTTTTCTTGTTTTGAATTAGCTTTGCCTTTATTTTTATTTTTATTTTTGAAGAATTAATTAGCTTGCTTAATTAATGGAAATGAGTGCTTAGAGTTTCTTTACTCAAAAAGGAAAAGAGACTATTCGTGTCATCCCGTCCGTAGGATGTAACTCAACTTTACTCGAATGATGGGCTCGGTTTGGGTCGTCAAATTTGGGTCACGGAGTATCGAACCTTGGACCAATCCCGAGAGAATTAAGTATTAGATATTTTTACCACTTTAACTCATTGTGAGAGAAGACGAAAAGACATCCTAACAACTGCACCCATCTCATTGTTGGTTAGCTTGTTTTGTATGATATAGGTGAGTGTTTAGTTTATTTGATGCATATTCTCGTAGTTTCTAAGTAGTTTTTGCGCTATAAGTTGAGTTTACGGGAGATGGAGTTTAAATATGCAATGGATTCTGTTGCTTTCTGATGCTGGGAACATAATTTTTGTTGGTAGCTTTTTGGCTTTTTGGTAAGCAAGAGGACTTGTTTATGATGTACTAGACTAGGTGATCATACCTGCTAATGTTGTCCTTGTCCAAAGCAGAATTTATTCCTCTGCTTTGCTAATATATTTGTTTTCCTAAATCTTTATGGTGGCGAGAAAGTGAATTGGGATTGCAAAGAAAAAAAAAAAACATGTAGAAGGTTGGAGAGCTTGGAGCTCCATATCAGCTTTTGTGGTTGGCGCTATCAATGCTTTTATATAGTTACTGACGGATATGCTCAGGATGGGATTTTTGCTTCTTCCTTTTTTTTTTTTTTTTTTTTAATTGGTTACCCATATTGGATAGTTTTGATGAAATATTTGGATTCATATCTACTTGATTTGGTCTTTACCACTTAATGGCGCTATGCGTGTCCTTGTACCCAGAGTAAAGTTAGTTGATGCTCACATAAATGCCCATGAATATTTCCCAACACATTCTTTTTGTGGGTGGTTCAATTACTGTCTGTCTAAGCAAAGACCACCCAATGACCTCATATTTGGTTATTTTTTTTCATACAAGGGGGTTTACTATGGGGACTGCTTACTTTTCTGTTCAACCCGGTGAATGAGGTACTTATGGTTCTGTCAGTTGATAATCATGGCTAATCTTCTGTTTCTATGTATGATGACCAATTTGTTAGGTCTGAAGAAGGGGTGGGCACATCGTTTTGGAACTTTATTGCTGGGAAAGCATGTGCTTAGAGTTGGAGGAGCGGGTGCTTAAATTTGAGTAGTTTAGTGATAAGCAGTAGCGAAGCGTCTCACCTACATTTTTTTTTTTTTCTTTTTTTGACCTGTACTTTGGCTAAAGAGCAACAAGATGGGAGGAGATTCAAAGTTGTCCTTCGTCAATGAAACATGAAACTTGTTTCAATGTTGTTGTTACCACTATGTCTATCGATGACTAATAAAGAGAATCCTAAAACAAAGGATCAATCTTACCTAAATCATCAAAAACCACCCCCCTGAGCTTCCCACTCTACCGCTTAAACATAAATAACTCCCACCTAACGCCGTCTGTTAGTGTTTCGGCTAAAAACTGGTTTTTTAAGAAAAAAAAAAGGGAATTAGTGGGTTGGTAATTTTGGATACGACACGTTGACACGACACGAAATAAATGGATTTGGATCGCACGTTTAATAATTGGGTCAACACGTCTAACACGAAAATAAACGAGCCAAAAACGGATTAACATAAATAATCTATTTAACTCGTTTATTTCAATGGATCATAAACGGGCCAAAACGACTCAACCCGTTTAGAGTCCATATATATAAAATTTCTCAATAACAACATATAAAAACCTAACCCTAACCCTAACCCTAATAACCCATTTATGTTTTATTCTAAGATATGTTTGTCGTAATCATTATGGATATTTGATAATTATAGTTGTTAATTTTATATTTTATATGAATATGATAAGTTTCTTGTGTAAGTGAATTAAGAATTTTAAGTGATTTTTAATCCAAAATTTTTGTTAGTCAAAAACCATTTTTCGTGTTAAATGGGTCGTAACGTGTTTTTCGTGTTAAATGGGTCAAAACGGATTTGTTTTCTTGCCAATCCATTGTGACCTATTTAATAATCGTGTTCGCATGTCGTGTCGCGCTATCTGTTTGTTAAACGGTTTGTGTTCGTGTTCTTGTTCAGGTTCTTAACCTATTTATTAATCGTGTCGTGTTCGTGTTCATGCTTATCATATTGTACTGTAATCGGACTGGCCCAAACCTGGTCTGCTAACACGAATTGCCAACCTTAGGAATTACTCTTCACTTAACCTCTCATGTCAAAATTTATATGAAGAACACATGGAAAAAGATTAATAATCGCACTTGATCCTTTTTTTTTTCGGGTCTATTTTTAGTATAAATTCGAACAAAGAAAGTTAAGTACGACTAATTCAAGATTTAAGGGGCACTCTGAGAGTTTTTAAAGTTCACAGGACAAAGCGGAAATAATATTAAAATTGGAATACCACAATGAGAATAATACTAGAACAAATCAAAAGCTGATCATGTAGATCCTAATATTTTCAACGAAATGAAAAAGGAAACTAGTGATGTATGATTTTATAATTCACATCGAGCATATCCCACATGCAAGTGACTCGTGATATTCATACAAGACTCATCCCATGAGAGTCGTGCCGAGATCCATAACTATCGATGCCCGAGAGCACCCATGTAAGTTGTGCCGAGCACCATCACTATCGATCCCCATTGCCCAATGGCACCATCCGCATTGAAATTTTCATGGACATTGTAAGCAGCAAGCCAGCATCACCGTAACCCATGTGAACATTGTGGAAAGGCAATGCGCTTGAGTGAAGCAGACACACTCAAGAGAAGGATTTTACAATATGTGGCAGTCTCAGAAGCATACTTTGGAAGAGAATTTTCAAGTTTAATAATGTGGCCAGTAAAGAATTCAACATAATCATTTTTTTTTTCTTTAAATGGAGTAAGAAATAAGTACCGGACGTTGCAGTCTCTCTGACGGGCCTATTTCACAATATAAACATATAATGATAAGGTAAACAAAACCTATGAGAAGTGCCTTCAATGAACAACAAACAAGAAACAGGGGACTAGAACCGCTTCTCACTCCTTTAATGTTAAAATCTACAATTCCACATTTGTTACTAGTTACTAGTTACAATTATTGTTATTACGATCCAATGTCCATGGATATATATAAATATTTATGTATAGAGAGAGAGAGACGGAGCGAGAGAGAGAGTCTACTATTTGAGACGAAGGCTATTTTCATGGAATGTAAGGGCGAAATGATATCGTCATAGAGGAAGTTCGCCACTGTCTGAAATAACGACTTTTCTCAGTGGCACATCATTCTCTGTGTCTTCGTTTTCGATCCTGAAGACGGCTTCCATACCAGAAATCACCTTCCCAAATACAACATGGTGCCCATCCAACCTTCAAGGAGAAGCATGATAAAATTCAGGCTCTTGAGTTGAGAAATTCTAAGAGTCCATCAAACCACAAGTGTAAGAAAGCCTAGCTAATGCAGGTTTGCCAAAATCGAACATCTCGATAGTCAAGGAGCGCAGCACAGTTGTCATGTTAAAATCAAAGCTCGGTTCATCAAACATGTAATTGACTTCGAGTAGTTACTAATGAAACAAGAAAACTAGAGCTCCTACATGTTATCTTGTTAAAGCAGATATGTTCCAACTATTAGAAAGAGATGATTACCAGCTAGTCTTCACGGTAGTAATGAAGAACTGCGATCCATTGGAGTCAGGCCCAGAATTTGCCATTGACAAAATTCCTGTCGGTCAGCAAAAAGGGAAAATCCTCATAAGTAGAGGAAAAGTTTTTGATATTTCAGGTTTACTTCAGAATCATCAAACTACTATTTACATTCTCAGATATAATTTTTGAGAACAGGGCTTGACTTGCCTGGTCCAATGTGTTTTAGCTTGAAGTTCTCATCTGCAAATTTAGCACCATAAATAGACTCTCCACCTCGCCCATCACCATGAGTAAAATCGCCTCCCTGGATCATAAAACTGCGAATAACTCTGTGGAAAGTACTATATTTGTAGTGAAGACGCTTTTTGCTCGTCCCGATTCCTTTCTCCCCTGAAACGATGCTTACAAACTTGAACATTTAACAACTTTGAGGTTGTAGCTTCCCCACCATCACATAACAATACGAGAAACCGAATAAACAATCATACAAAGAAGAAAGGGAGTATCAAGTTACTTGGCTACCAGTGCAAAGTGCTCGAAAGTTTTCTGCATCAAGAACGTGATATTGGTTATATGCATGGTAAGAAGTCTCAACAAACAGATGTACGTGTAAGACACCAATTTCATTGCATTCTGATGCACCTACCTGCGGTCTTAGGAACTGTTTTCCCAAAAAGGCCCATGACTATTCGACCTGAAAGCCAAAAAAACTAATGAGCATACATGTTTGGGTTTGGTTCCAATCGTTTTTGAAACTGTTTCGCAAGTTTTTTGAGGCATGAAAACAAAAAAGTTTTCTACATAGCGTTTGTTTAGCAAATGCATTAAAAATGAAAACCAAAACAAAAAATGGTGAGAATGGTGTTTTGGAAGGAAATGAAAAACGGTTGAAAGTTGTTTTCTCATTTCCGTTTTCATTTCTACAGCAATATAACTTTACACCTGTTTTCAAAAACACATCCAAACACAATTCGGTACCTCTAAAAACATAACCAAACACAATTCAAAAACAATTTCAACATCATTCACAAGGCATTCTCATTCTTATTTTCATACCAAAAACAAAATCATTTCCAAGACAAATAAAACAAACCTAACTCCAGTTATGAGAAGCAAAGATAGAAGAGTGTGTGTGTGTGTGTGTGTTTGTTTGTTTTTTTTTTTTTTTTTTTCCATAAACACCGACCAAGAAACACAAATTTCTATGTCATTGAACTCATTTCCACTAGAGTTTTCTGAATTGAAAAACAAGAACATCTTCGAGTATTCTTCAATGGATGAGTCGATTTTATGGTAGTAATGCCATATATGGATGAAAAGAATAACACAATTCAGTACCTCTAAAAACATAACCAAACACAATTCAAAAACAATTTCAACATCATTCACAAGACATTCTCATTCTTATTTTCATACCAAAAACAAATCATTTCCAAGACAAATAAAACAAACCAAACTCCAATTGTAAGAAGCAAGACAGAAGAGTGTTTTTTTTTTTTTTTTCCCCCCGTAAACACCAGCCAAGAAACTCAAATTTCTATGTCATTGAACTCATTTCCACTAAAGTTTTCCAAATTGAAAAACAAGAACATCTACGAGTATTCTTCCATGGATGAGTCGATTTTACGGCAGAAATGCCATATATGGATGAAAAGAAGAACATCTGCAAGTATTCTTCTATGGATGAGTTTTCTTCCACATGTCATCTGTTCTAAGAAAATTCCATATATGGATGAAAAGAAGAGATATTACTTTTAATTATTATAAATTTCCACACTGTTTAACACAACAGTTAATAGGATAACATACATCTTTGTTCCTAGGACTCCGCTCTTTTAAGTTTTGCCTCGTTCTATCATTTTGTTCCAAGCCAAAATACAATGCCAAAGAAAGGAAAAAACTCTACTGTTACCACACAGCCTTAAACCGTCAGGTCATTTCAGATCAGAATTGATGAGCGGTATAAAATTATATTATTCAATAGAGTATTAGAATTCTCCAATATTAATTGTAGGAAATAATTCTGTCTCGTCTAAAAAAAAATTTCAGCAATTTCATACCAGCGTGTCTCTGACCAATGGTGATATTGAAGTAAACTTTGTGAGTAACTTCTTCCAAATCAGTCTCCTCCTGTTAAAGTGTTAAAAACCATAACATGTGAATTAGTAAAATAACTCAATCACTTCTTTTATTTGTCAAACAATCTTCTACGAATTTTTATTAGCAAAATGACATCGGAATAACCGAGAATGATCGAGAACAATCAGTTTTTTGGTCGGTACGAGGATTAATCTCAGACCAGACTAAAAAAAAAAAAACAAAACAAAACAAAACTACCACATACCAACCAAAAATACAGACATAAAATTAAATTGGGTTGCTGAGAAATCAACTTCTCACCTCATGGGTCTCACTCTTGATTTGAGTTTCCCCAGAAGTCGCTTTATTCTCGCTTAAATTACTCTGCAATCAGATCAATCACCCAAAAATGCCCAAAAAAAAAAAATTTTATTTTCTCAATCTGACAAACCCAATTCTATAAGAAGGGCAAAAATTTTGCAGAGAAAAATGGTGGCGAGATTGGAATTACCAGAAGAAAAACCAAGGTTAGGAAAAGGAAGAGAACCCACAAGATAACTGCTGAAATTAACCTCCTTTTGGTCGACATCGATCTCCAAAACAATTTTGAGGGGAAAAAAGAAAATAGAACCGAAAGAAGTTCGTCAGTGGAGGAGGAAGAAAGGAATCTTTTGTTTTTAATTTCTAGGGATATTTTCAATTTTCAATTTTATACCTTACGTTTTAAGGTTTTTAAAAAATATTTAATATTTATTTTAAGAGGTTCTTAAAATTGTTATCTTCTTTTCTCCAAAAAATAAAAAATAAAAAATAAAAAAATAAAAATAAAAAGACTGAGGTTCTTAAATTTGTATCTTTGACTTTTTTTTGGGGGGTCAAATTTATCATTTTTTTCATAAGTAAATATTTGACCATTTAAATTATGGCTTCAAGGTATCTATAATTTTTAGAGGCTTTTAAAATTGATAACTAATTAAAAAAGTTTATTCATTAAAAAAAACTAATAATTAAAGAAAGTAAGAATTTGATACGAAATTAAAATAAAAAATTAATATGTTTTTTTATTTCGGAATGTGAAATTTAAACTCTAAGAATGAAAAATTAATATAAAAGTAATAATTTTGTCACTTTTTTAAATAATGGGTTTACTTTTTTATAAATAGCGATTTTTAACAATGATTTGATGTCAATAGTCTATAATTAATAGAACAATTATTAATAGATCAATGATCTGTGATTAATGAATTGATATATTAATATGTCATTTTGATGAATAACTTAGTTGAGTATCAAGTCCATCAGTACCAAATCTTTCAGCCATAGACCATTACGTAAAAATTAAAAATAAAATAAAATAAAATAAAAAGCTATTTTCGGAATTTTGAATATTTATTAAAGGATGAGTTCTTTAAGTCATTTCATATAAACTCTGATTTAAATTTAATTTAAAGTATAATGTCAAGAGCATAAAATACATTGTGCATGTTTTTTATAAACTTAAAAATGTAAGATACGGTGGATTCATGTATAGTCTAGCAATAATTTTACATATAACTCTATCGTAAAATAAAAAACTCGATTTCTTCATCTCCAAAGTCCAAATGCAGAGGAAATTTTTTTTTAAAAAGGTCAATTTCAAATTTGGTCCTTAAACAACAGAATTTGTCTCATTTTATTCCTTAGCCCCTGGGTTCTGAGTTGTTGCAACTTTAAACTTTTTTTCTAATTGAAATAAGCACATCTAAATCATTAATTAATAAATGAAAATTTTCTAAAACTATTTTAATCACGTATGAATAGATCAACAAGTGCGTGTTATCAAATATTATTTATAATATGAAGTTTTATTACAGATATGTTAAAGTTGCAATTTTTAATAATCTTGGATGAAAATTTTGTTACTCTATTCTTTGGAAGTTAAATTTGAAATTAACTCTATCAGTGGTGGAATGATAGTAAGAAGGTCCTACTTAAAATATTCGCTTCTACCAACTCCGTTCTAATTAGAGGTGATTACGGATCGGATTATACAGATTAGGTCTCAATCCGTAGTCCAATCCGTGACATTTGGATTGGGAAAATCCGAATGCATCACCAATCTGTAAAAGTCCTAAATCAATACAATCTGTAAACATTGGATTATACGGATCGGATTTACGGATTCAATTCGTTTACTCTAGGAATTAAAATAAAATATTTGGACATAAAATAGTTTAATAAAGTTGCAACACAATAAACTTCTAGTCTTCAAGCATAAGCTAAATTGTAGTATGAGAATACAAAATTGTAGCATAATAATACACTATAACAAATAAACATTGATTAAACTCAAAATAAAATGTTCATACTCATCAACTTAAAATAAAAAGCAGTTTTAGGCCAAATAATAGAATTACTAAACTAGAATATTTTGGGCCAGATAATATAATTACTGAACTAGAATTTAGGCACATATTCAAGTAAGTGAAATCACACCTTAACATATACATGCATAATTTATTTAGAGAAAAAATATATACATAATTATAAATATATACATATATATAATGTTTGGATTCATGGATTACACCTAATTCGTAACCTTCGAATTGAAAAAATCTCAATCCATAACCAATCTATTAGTCTCTCAACCCAATTCAATCCGATGGACTTAACTGGATTGAACGAATTGGCGGATTCGGTTAACACCCGTAGCTCAGTAGCTCTAATGTTTGATGCAGAAATGAGACAGGAAGGCATTACTAATATTCTTTTATTATTTAAAAAAAAAAGAACCTAATCCCATTATGAAATATCTATTTTGTCGATTTCATTTTGGTCGTCAAGTGTCTTCTGTGTGGGATGTTATGAGCTGTTCGATTTCACCAACGAAAAAAGGTTAAAAAAAAAAGGATAAATTACTATACTAGTCCTTGAATTCTCTATGAGGGTGTCGTTTGGTTCTTGAACTTTATTTTTGGATTTAATTGATCCCTAACACATTAAAAAGGTGTAAGTTAGTCATTTTTGTTATTTTTCTATTAGAATTTAACAGACTTGTTAAACTTCACCTATTTTTCAGGGGTAATTTAGGAAATTGGTTTGAAAAAAAATACAAATACTTATAAAAAATGAAAAAAATCAAAAGAAAAAAAAGAGGGAAATCTTCATTCTCTTTCCTCTCTCTCTACACTTTTTGTTTTTTGCTGGTTCATCTCTTTTTATTTGCAGGCCACAAAACAAAAACTCACACCCAACAAAAAGGAAAGCCGCCCACCCTTCCCGTCGAGAGCCAAAAGCCACCTACCATCGGTCCCTTGCGAACCAAGATCTGCCACTGTTGACTCCGCGAATCCAGATCCTCCACCACGAGCCTTCGCAAACCCCCAGGCGCATTATCTCCGTGCGAGATCGCAAGTCTCCCTACTCTCTTTAGTCAAATCAATAGGATTGTTGGGTTTTCTTCTTCCTTCTCAAAAATTTTTTTTTTTTTTTGTAAGTGAATATTTTGTAATTTGCTCAGGTGTTTGTGTGGGACTTTGGTTTGATGCTGGTTTTTACAGAAGAAAGTGACGAAGGGAGAAGAGGGGGTAGATTTTTTTTTTTTTTTTTTTTTAAGGGTTGAGTTTTTTCTTTTTTCTTTTTTAATTGGGTTTTCTTTTTAGTTTTGAAAAACAATCAGTATATTATTTTCAAAAAAAAAAAGGAAAAATAATCAGTATATATGTTAAGGGATAGTTTAGTTTTTTTAAAGTTAGTTAATAGAAAAATATGAGTTTTTAGACGTCCATCAGGTGAAAGGACCGATTTACAAATTTTTAATAAATTTAGGGATTAATCAATTAAAAAAAATTTCAGGAATCAAATAATATCTTTATAAGAATTAACACAACAATTTATCAGAAAAATACAAAGCCGTCCACTACCCGACAAAGATTAAAATGAATAAAATACAAGTCCGACAATGACTGAGTTTTTGTTGGTGGAGTTTCCAAAGGTTCATCACCTCAAGTTCAATCACGTGCGTGCTAAAGGTGAGATCGGACCCTATGTTACCCTTCGTTCGGATGAGATATCCAAATTCATAAATTGAAAAATTTTTGCAAAAAAAAATTTATCTTAATTTTTTATATACAATATTTTTTTTAAAAAAAGAAAAAAAAATTTTAAAAATATTCTTATAGTGTATAATTTTTAACACATTTTTTTTTCTCATTTTAAATAATTTTTTATTTTCAAGAATAAATTTTTTTACACATTTAAACATAATATTAAGGGTCCGTTTGGTTCGTCAGTTGGAGTTGAAATTTTTAAGTTGTAATAGTAAATTTTTTTGAATTTTCAGAAAAGACAAAAAACTTTTTGGGAAAAGACAAAAACTTTTTGAGAAAAAGACAAAAATTGAGTTGAAATATTTTAGTTTGAAATGTTGAAACAAACACACCCTTATTCTCAAAATAAAAAGAATTTTCATTTAAAATAAGAAATTTTTTTTATACTGCAGACGGTCCTGTTATTTTAGTTGATTATGTTTTGGTAAAATTATGTTCTTTTTAGTTGATGAGCTCATAATTACTACAAAAGTTCTTTGTTTAGGAAGTTATCTCCGTTGTAAATCCGTATATATTTTTTTTAAGTAGTGTTAGGGATATTAATTTTAGTCATAATTTTTTAAATATCAATCCACTTATTATATTTTTTTTAATAAATATAATAAATTATTGTGATAATACTTTAAATATTTATATTAATAAAATAACAATATTTTATATGTCACATGAATTGGAATTTAAAAGTTAGGAGAGTTGGGTGTACCTGATATATATATATATATATTTAATGATGTATAGTGTTCAAGTTTTTATACATGCTGGACACGTCATCTAAGTCATAAAAGAAGATAATAGGAAAGATATTGATATCCTATAAAATTAGAGTTATTGAATCATTTCTAATATTTACTTATCTATTAAAAGTTTAAATAATTAAATGATCACTGTATAAGTAAGCTCATTAAAAATGTATAAGTAAATTTGATAATCATTTTTTTATTAGGAATCAATTCAAAGAAAAGTGTAAAGATTGATTTTTTTTTTCTTATTTCCATATCATGTGAGACCTTATGAAACTTAGATTAATGATTTTATAAACAAATGCCTGATTAAATAGAAAAGGGAATCACCCTTTTCTACTTCCCTTAAATACAAAATAAACCGGCATTAAATTTTTTATTTTTTTAAAGAAAAAACCCTTACAAAATTCCTTTCAAAACAAATAAGTAGGATACACTGCAAAGCAGGCTTTAAAAAAGTCTTTATTCTCTTTATTGTTCTTAAGTCCTGGCAAAGAAGCTTTTACAACATGGACTTCTTATTCATTTTCCATGAAAGAATAGGATAATGGGTAAATATATGGTAATTGAATGGCTGAGATGTTATTTGTTCCTGATAAGTATAATGTATCTTAACCCATAATATTATATACTAAAAATTAAAAAATAGAAATTCACAAAAATTCAAAAAAAAAAAAAAAACTGGTCTTGTGACCGTCCACCGACGGCCTCCCCAACACCAGCGACAACAACGAGGAGGTCCCCCCCTGCACTCGACCCCCCCCCCCCAAATGCTGACCAGATTTGGCTTCGGAGGGGGGGGGGGGGGGGGAGATTAGGCTTGTCGACGTTGGGGGGGGTGGTCGGTGTCTGGGGGGGGTCGTCGGCCGAGGAGGGAATGAGTGTTTTCTTTTTAATTTATTTTTTTATATATTATTTTTAAATTTTTTAGTTTATACTAATATGAGGTAAGATGTATTATAACTATCATACATAAACAACATATCAACTGTTTTATTATATCTTAATGGTTTAAAAAGGAACTATACTGATAGAGTATATAAAAAGAGTTCTACCGCAGTCTTACCCTAGGATAATAAACGGAGAAAAAAAAAACAAAGACTTCTTTTCTACTCAAAAACAAAAAAAAAAAAAAAAACAAAAAACACAGAGACTTCTTTTTCAGGGAAAGACTGTGATAAATCCCTTTTTATATATCCTATCGATAGAGTTCTATTTAATATCATCTAAATTTAATTAAATGCACAATAACTAAAATAAACCCTGTGATATTGGGTGATGTTTCGCAGGTTGGTTTCGGGGGAGTTTCGCTGTGGACGGCTGGAGGAGATTTCCAAGCTTAGGTTCGTGGGGTGGGGGAGGTAATTCACCGTCAACGGATGGGGGCAAATTCGCACTGACGGGGAGGTTTCATATCTTTGAGTTCAGCCGGGGGGGGGGGGGGGGGTGATTCGCCGTTGATCGGAACCTGGGTTCGAGGGGATTTCACTGTCGGCGGCCGGATGGGTTTCCAAGGTTGGGGTTCGTGGTAGGGGGCGGGATTCGCGCCGACGACGGGGATGTTTCGTAGCTTTGGTTTCGAGGGGGGGGGGGGTGTTCGTGGTAGGGGGCAGGATTTGGGCTGACGACGGGGAGGTTTCGCAGCTTTGGTTTCGCGGGGGGGGGGGGGGGGGGGGGGGGTGGTGGGGTTCGTGGTAGGAGGGGCGGGATTCGCGCAGACGACGGGGAGGTTTCGCAGCTTTGGTTTCGCGCGGGGGGGGGGGGGGGTTCGCCGGTCGTCCAGCGGGGGGTGGTTTCCGGTTGAGGGTTGGGTTTTTTTTTTAATTTCTTTTTTATTTACTTTGAATTTTTGTTTTTAATTTCTTAGACTATATATTATGTGCTAAGATGTGTTATAAGTATCGTGTTCAAATAATATTTTAATCATTGAAATATATCAAATTAGAGATAAAATGAACTTTATCGATAAAATATAAAAAAATGACACTATTACAGTATTTTTCACTTTTTTTAATGTCCTTTTTATTTTTTAAATTTTCTTATTCAAATTCTTTTTACCTAACCATTATCACAAAAGGCTCCTAGAGAATGTGAATATAATGGCGATGTGAATGCACGGAATATGTCAAGGCAAAAGCTTCTAGCCCAGTAGTTTTTTTTTTTTTTTGAATAAAAATAATTTGGGGATGATTATATTATTTTCAGATTTTCAGCCTCATAGATAGGGATCTCTTTCTCTAGATATGGTAAGAAAACATGTTTTTTATATCAGTTTTTTTCAGTCGGTCATCCAGAGCCTATCCTATCATCATCAAATCATGTTTCAACAACCAAAACTGAAGCGGGGCTTAAAAAAAAGACAAATAAGAATTGAACCCAGATGAACGAATGGGAGAAGCTTAGTAATGACATCCACCTGTTACCTACTCATAGTTTGGGGATTAGAGCTCGCAAGTTTCGGATTCCATCTTGGGCAGGTGTAAACAATTTATATATTAGGTTAATAGTTTAATTGAGTGTGGTGCACATGGAGTATTTATTAATTTTAAAAAATTATTCAAAAAATAAAAAAAACTCACAATAATCGAAAATGAATTATTAACCAATAAAAATTTGAATCCGAATTATGTATTTTATTTATTTGAAACGTGAATTATGCAGTTATTATTGCACAATAATACAAGTCCTTCATTAAAAAAAAATTCGTCGACAAAAATAAAGAGAGAACAACATACCAAAAAAAAAAAAAAGTGCAAGACTGAAAAAAAAATACTAATGTAATATGACGTCTAAATTAATTTATTTAAATTAAAAGAAAATTAAATTGGACGGTCTTTTTTAGTTACCGGATAGCCCAATTTCTTTAGTTAAGAAAATAATCATTTGTCATTTTTCAGATTTAATCATTCAGTAATTGTCTAATGATCAATCAATGATTGACTATAAAAATTACTGAATGACTAATTGTTAATCAATTACTAACTATAAAATTTGGTGATTAACATTATAATTAATCAGTTAGTGACTATAAGTTAATCACTTATTGACTATTATGCGGTCAATCCCTAATCGGTCATTTAAGACAATTGATTAACTATTTTAGAAAAAAATGACCTTTAAATTTATTTTTAAAAATTTTAACCATTTATTAAAAAACTTAAAAAAAACTATTTAATTATAAATCCCTAAATTTTTTTTGTTCTCCAATTGGACTTTCTCATTCATCAACTCTATAAATCCCTAAATTAAAATGTTGATATTATTAAATATTTATATAAAAAATTTATAACATACAACATAACATTACTCATAATCATAAATTAAACCGTTAAAAAATTAATCAAACTCATCTTAAAAGTTCTTTAAAAAAAACTAATGAACTTCTTCTTTCTTTTTTTTTTTTATAATTTAAATTTTGCTAAAGGCAAAATAGTGGTTTAGCAAAATAGTGGACTACAAATAAAGAGAGGACAACATACCAAATATTTTTATCAAAATTGCCTTAAAAATATAAAAAGAAAGAAGAAAAGACAAAGTGCAAAGCAAGACATTTTGGTGGGAAAACAAAAAAAAAAACGTTATTAATTGGGTGAGTTCCAACGATCCATCTTCAAAAACTCCTAATTTATGTAAAGTCGCATTTCTCTGAAACTCTCCCCCAAACCCCCAAAAGTCAGTCTTCGCTTTATTATAATGTAATAATCTCTCTCTCTCTCTCTCTCTCTCTCTCTATATATATATATATATATGTATACATCTTCTCTGCCATCTCCAAAATCTCCCAATCTTCACAAGTACTTAGTATTTGGAAAAATTTTGGGTGTGTTTGAGGTTTGATTCGATTCGAAAATGGCCACCAGTAAGGCGGAGAGCTACAACAGCTACAAGATGTTCAAGTGCTTCAAGCGCAAGTTCAAGATCACGGAGGCGGGCCCACCTGCCGACGTCAGGGACGCCTTCTCGAGGTTCGCCGGCGGCAGCGACCACATGTCCGCCGATCAGCTCCGCCGCTTCATGGCAGACCACCAGGGCGAGTCCGGCGTCACCATTCCCGAGGCGGAGGCCATCATCAGGGAGGTCCTAAGGAGGCGAAACGACGTCGCCCAAGACAAAACTACGACGGCGACTGTGACGACGGCGACGACTGGACTCAAGCTTGACGATTTCTTCCACTTGCTGTTTCTCGATGATTTCAATGGCCCTTTCAAATCCGAGGTTCGATTTCGAAACGCGTATTGGAATTATGTCGTTTTTGGAAGTAGATTGTGTTTTTTGATTATTTTCCAATCATAGGAACAGATTGCGACGTTTAGAGAAATAAAATTTACTTTAACACGTTTAGTATACTATTAAGTAACAACATAAAAATTGAAAATTTATAGTAAGACAGAAAGTAGAATTTGCCATTTTCCCTTGTTTGTTTGGACAATTTTGGGAACTGCTTGGAACAGTAAACCGTGTAAGAGAATAAGGTTACTTGTTAGAAGTTATTCTAAATGTTCTTTTTTTATCTTTGTTGTTGAGACAATGAACAAGAGTGGATGCGATTCCATTTTCAGGTACACCACGATATGACTGCACCACTATCCCATTACTTCATATACACGGGGCACAATTCGTATCTCACCGGGAATCAACTCAGCAGCGATTGTAGTGACGTCCCGATTATAACGGCGTTACAACGAGGCGTCAGAGTCATTGAGCTTGATCTATGGCCGTCTTCCAAAGATGACGTTAATGTTCTTCATGGAAGGTTCTTATGTCTTGATTTTGCAGTTTGGTTAAAGTAAGTTCTATGTGGCTACGATGATAAAGAGTTGTTCATTGACATTATTACGTAAATCACTTGTAGGACCTTGACTTCTCCCGTGCCACTTCGTAACTGTTTGAAGTCGATAAAAGAATTTGCATTTTTTAAATCCCCATACCCGGTTATTATAACTCTAGAAGACCACCTGACTCCAGATCTTCAGGCTAAAGTTGCAGAGGTTAGTTTCCATTGTTTTCTTGATGTCTTTTGAGTTTGAATGTTTCTTTAAGATTTTTCTCTCTGATGTTCGAATAGTTTGGCATGTAGATGATCACTCAAACATTTGGAGACATGCTCTATTATCCTCAGTCCGAGTGCCTGACGGAATTCCCTTCTCCAGAATCTTTGAAGCATAGAATTATTATCTCGACCAAACCACCGAAAGAGTTCCTAGAATCAAAGAATCTGAAGGACAAGGGAATTATCTTGCCTAATGGAAAAGAATCATTTGAAGAAGAAACCTCAGAAAAGGACGCACAAGACCTTAGAGTTGAATTTGAAGACGATGATAGGGTGAGCCGGAAACGGAACTTATCTCCCGTTGAGCTGGTTTCTGTTTTTTGCTGCTTTTTTGACAATATCTTATTCGTATAAGTACAGAGTGACAGCGATCAAGATGACGAAGACAACAATGTCAGTGATTGTAAACCAATCCAGGCAGGGGCACCCGAGTACAAACGCCTAATTACAATCCATGCTGGAAAACCAAAGGGTGGTCTGAAGGAGGCTTTGGCAGTTGCAACTGACAAAGTTAGACGTCTTAGTTTGAATGAACAGGCACTTGAAAAGGCGGCTTCTTCTTATTCGACTGAGCTTGTGAGGTATTGTTTAAACTTTGGCGGTGGCAGAAACCTGCATTAAGTTCTGATCAGGCGGCTATCTAAACTCGTCTCTGTAAAGTCCATTTTGATATTTGCTGCTGTGCTTTTTAGGTTCACACAGAGGAATGTTTTGAGAGTATACCCGAAAGGGACACGAGTTACTTCCTCAAATTACAAGCCAATTATTGGCTGGATGCATGGAGCTCAAATGGTTGCATTTAACATGCAGGTTAGCTTCTAGTGTTTGGTAAAAGCCAAGCCTAAACCCATCACTTGGGGGCTTTATACCTTTTGTGATGTCAACTAAATTTTAATTTGGCTTTTAACAGGGATATGGGAAATCTCTCTGGTTGATGCATGGGATGTTTAGAACGAATGGAGGTTGTGGTTATGTGAAAAAACCCGATTTTCTAATGCAAAAGGGTCCAAGAAATGAAGTTTTCGATCCTAAAAAACCTTTGTTGGTGAAAAAGACATTAAAAGTGAGTTTGGATTGTTTTTGGCTTCGAAGCGAATTTGATCTGTGTGATGATGAAGCCAATTCTCAAGGCATTTTTGTTAATGTAACAGGTGAAAGTCTATATGGGGGACGGATGGCGCTTGGATTTTAGCCAAACACATTTTGATACCTACTCACCACCGGATTTCTACACGAAGGTTTCTAGTACTTTCTCTCTTATCTGATGTGACATACATGGTGTTCGTTTCTATGATTACATTTATTTATAGCACCCTACATGTCCCACTTGTATTGGAGTCGAGATCAGATAGGGCACGCCCCACCACAAGGACACCCTATCTCAGATCCCGACTTGGGTGAGGGTGAGCAAGTATTTTGTCATTTATTTAGAACGGATTTGGGCGGTCCTGATGTGCCATCAATTTTAGGCCCCTTAGAGTTCAATTTTATCAATTGGTTTACTTGAACCAATTTTCTCATGTTTCCCCCAACTTATTCACTACAATGACCAAACATGATCAGTTCAACTTTAGTCCCTGAAAGACAAATTCATACATTTGAAAATCAAAAAGCTCTCTCAGTCTGATCGTACATGACATTTGGTAGCTTTTCACATCGGGTTAATTTTCCTGATGAAAGATTTTTTTTTTGTAGGTTTACATTGTTGGTTTACCCGCGGATTGTAGCAAGAAGAAGACAAGGATAATAGCAGATGATTGGGCACCTGTTTGGGACGAGGAATTCACATTCCCTTTGACCGTTCCGGAGCTTGCCTTGCTTAGAATTGAAGTACGAGAATATGATAGATCCGAGAAGGATGACTTTGGTGGGCAGACATGTTTGCCTGTCGCCGAGCTTAAACCCGGCATCAGGGCAATCCCACTCTATGACAAAAAGGGTGACAAATACAAATCTGTCAAGCTCTTAATGCGCTTTCAATTCATATAAACTCGAGCTTTCATTTCTTTTTTGGGGCTAAAATTTAAGCTATCATAATTAATCCATGAAAAAGACTGCTTTCAAGTTGTGTTACTTGTATATACGATGATTTTGCAGTTTTGGACCATCTGAGTGGTAACAAGCATTTTTTTTTTTTTAAATAATGTTTTTCTTTTGTGTATTGGAAGTCATGAGAACAAACACTAGTGGGAGAGCATTCATGTTAAACATCTAATTATCTATAAGGAACTCCAATATAGTTTTTACAGCTTCAATATCAAGTAAGATTTTTTTTAAAATTATTTTTAAGTGACCATGTTTAGTGTCGTTAAGATGATTAAAACCTAGACTCATTTAAAGTTATTAATCTAGATCTTAAATTCTTGAAACAAGTTATTATGCATATGTGATGATGTTGAGTGTGTGTGTTTTCTCTCCCTTAACCTTCAAGTATTTTAGATGACGAGATGGACAGGAGGCCTAGAATGTGAGAGGTTTGCTTATTAGCTTTGAAATAATTAGATTTCATGTCATTTTTTATGAGAAAATTGTGGAACAACCTCTTTAATTAGACACGTTGGGGGTTTTTTTTTTTTTTTTTTAAACGTTTGTGTGTATTTTTAACCCTTTATATTTATCTAATTGAAGGTAAAAAAAAAAAAAAACAGAATTATTATAATTAAGATACTAATTCAGAGATAATGCTTTATGAGAAACAATCTTACAAATCACTAATTAAAAAGCCCTCCACGAATGTTCTTTACGTGGGTTAGAATTTTACTTGTTAAATATTTAGATTCGAGTTGCTACCAGTGCATTGATTGGGATATATGGACAATCCATTTAGTGATGGATCCATATATCACGTGATAAGGATCTATCCATAGGATTATGTAGGTATGTCAATCCCTATCCTTATAAAAAAATGTTAAAGAATATTAGTGATATTTAATATCATATTAATCAAAAAATAAACTTTATTGATGAACTCTATATTGTAGGATCTATCATTTATTAGTAAGTGATGTTCCCTCGTATTGCTCATCCTTGGAACACTATTTCTTTATTTTAAAAAAAAAAAAAAAAGAGCTGTCCTCCCCCAATTGATGAAAAGGAAAATGAATTAAAAGCTACACACAAATATACAATATATAATTTGAACTATATAATATAAATAATGGAGGGACTAGGCCAACCGACAAATATGAGCAACTTACGTGGGACCACAAAGTTTAATAAAATAAATGCAAAAATAAATGCAAACCTTATCTGCCTCTTTCAAGTCTTTGGACTTTTAAGGCTTTACCCACACATACAACTTGAAGCATATGCCTATCTTACTCTGCTGTGTGAAATGTTGCCGACTTCCATTGCAATGGAATAAGAAGTGTGGAAACCGTGTATTCGGATAATATTATTAAATTTGCATCCTCATTTTTTTAGTGATATTCTAGAGGCGATTTTTTTTATTTGTAAAATATTTCTTTTATACATTTTATTTAGTGAATAAAAAAATAATCAGAATATCATTACGATCTTCTGAACTCAAGTTTTTAGAATATAAAATATGTTGGATATATATCTTTTGCTATAACATGTCTGAAATTGATGAAAAGAAGATTAAAAAAAAAAAATTTTACTCCAAACAAGAAAAGAAGATTAAAAAAAAAAAAAAATTATACTCCAAACGATCTTTCCTTTTTTTCTTTTTGAAAAGCAAACAATTTCTTTTAAGAAGCAAACCATTTTCAAAAGACGTTTTTTCACTATTACCAAAGGATTCTATCTTCATTTTTACACCAAAAACATAATTATTTCCAAGATATAATCCCCATTAAACCAACTCTAAACTTTGTTGTAGACAAGTGGGACAGAAGAAGATTTTCCTCTGTTTCTTTGTTCTTCCCAAGGACTATTACCCTATTACAAAATTATTTTCAATTCAAGGACCAATTTCACAGCCTCTCCACCTACCAAGAAAAGAAGAAAAGATGATGATGATCAGCAAAATAAAAATTAATAATAATAAAAATAAAAATAAAACAATCTCCGAACTATGTTGTCAACCAGCGGGACAGAGGGATATTTTCCTCTCTCTCTCTCTCTCTCTCTTTTTTTTTAATAAATTTATTTATCCTAAGAGCTATTTTTGGACTAAGGCAATCACTAGGCACCATAGAAAATACCCCCAAACAAAATGACCTGCAATTCAAAGACCCTTTTTATTAGGATTAATTCTCTACTTATATAATAGATATATAAAATTACGTATGAATTTACCGTTAGATCTATTATTAGACTATTTATAACTACTGCAATTTTTTTTTTAA
Organism: Ficus hirta; assembly: GCA_038430175.1. Lineage (NCBI taxonomy): Eukaryota > Viridiplantae > Streptophyta > Magnoliopsida > Rosales > Moraceae > Ficus > Ficus hirta. The sequence goes on along the minus strand of CM076594.1, from coordinate 6,223,090 downwards.
ATGTAACAACGACCTTTCACAACTAACTCTCCACCACAAAAAAGAAAAAAAAAGAAAAAAAGAAAAAAAAAATATAATAATATCATAATGATGATCTTGATCCTTTTCTTCGTTACTATAAGTCCCTAACTACGTGTTTATTACAGTAACACTATCCAACTATCTCGAATCCGAATAACGCCAAATTAACCAAACTTTATAAAAGCTTAAATACAACTTAGCCAGGTGTAAAGTTAATGTATTTTATTTAATCACTTATTTAATTTCACAAATTAAAAAAACAAACAAACAAAAAAACAAATTGGGCCCCACCACCAACCCACAAATGAAAACACTCCATTTCTTTCCAAATCTTTCATCTCCGTAATCCAAACAAAGCCCCCTCGTTTTAGCTCCTCTGTCCTCCGAAACTCCGCAACCAAACACCGACGATATCAAACTGACCGCCGTTGTTATCCGGCAGCGGAATAGAGGTGAAGCCATGTCCAAACAGACCTACAGAGTGTGCTTCTGCTTCCGGCGGCGGTTCCGGCTGGCCGTGTCGGAGGCGCCGAAGGAGGTCAAGGACCTCTTCGACCAGTACTCGGAGAACGGAATCATGTCCGCCGATCACTTCCACCGCTTCCTGGTCGAGTGCCAGAAGGAGGAGAACGTCACCAAGGAGGAGGCTCAGGCCATCATCGAGCACACCATTCGCGACTTCAAGCACCCCCCGATCTTCCACCGCAAGGCTCTCAACCTCGAGGCCTTCTTCAAGTACATCTTCTCCGACAACAATCCTCCGATCCCCGCCTCCACCACGGTAATCCGATCAATCTTTTGGATCGTTTCGATTCGATCTGTCTCTTTCTTGTTCGATTTGAGTACTGATTTGATTGTTGGTTTCGTTTTTGGCGTTTAGGCTCATCATGATATGACGGCTCCATTGTCGCATTACTTCATCTACACCGGGCATAACTCGTACCTGACTGGGAATCAGCTGAGCAGTGACTGTAGCGACGTGCCGATCATCAAAGCTCTGGAGAGAGGGGTGAGAGTTATTGAGTTGGATATTTGGCCTAATTCCAACAAAGACGATGTCGAAGTTCTTCATGGAAGGTTCGGTCTTCAATTCAACCATGGATAATTACGGACCTTCCATTTTCGTCTGTAGAATTGTGCTTTTTTGTGTGTTTTTTCTTTCTTTTTGTTGTCTTTGCCCGTAGCTTCGAAATGGAAGCTTGTAGATAAAGATGGAAATTTTTTGGTACGAAAGTAAAATTAAAGATATTTGGATTTGATCTTGGTCAACTAAGTTTAACGCAAGACAATCTTATTTGGGAAAATTAATAAATTGATCGTCGTTCTAATAAATTGAGCCACTTTTTGGAGTTTTCTAAATCAATGGTTTGTGCTTTAAGGGAAGTCACATTGAAATTTGGAATAACTATAGTTCAATTTTACGTCCAATTAAGAAATGGGTTTTTCAATATAGGACATTGACTACTCCAGTGGAACTCATCAAGTGTTTTAAGTCTATAAAGGAGTATGCATTTGTTGCATCGGAATACCCGGTTGTAATTACACTAGAAGACCACCTTACTCCGGATCTTCAAGCTAAAGTCGCTAAGGTAAAGTTTGTGTTTGTATTTTTGCTGGGATTTCAAGTTCTCATGCACTTAACACTTTATATTTATTTACTTATTATTATTATTTTTTTGGGTCCCAAATTCCAGATGGCCACTCAGACATTTGGAGATATACTGTTTAGTCCTGGCTCGGAATGCTTGAAGGAGTTTCCTTCCCCAGAATCATTGAAGAAACGGATTATCATATCGACCAAACCACCTAAGGAATACCTCGAGGCCAAGGACGTGAAGGAAAATGAAAATGGTTCCTCGAAAGGAAAGGCTGGTGATGAGGAAGCATGGGGAAGAGAAGTCAAAAGCACAAAATCTCTTAATATGGCAGATGACAAGGTCTGTGGAGATTTTATGTTTAAGTGTCAAACTTATGTTGTCTCAACTTATTGACAGTTCTAACTTGCCAGTTCACACAGAATGATCCGGATGAAGAAGAAAACGATGATGAGGAAGATGATGACGAAGATGTCAATTCCCAACAAACTGAAGCACCTGAGTATAAACGTTTGATTGCCATTCATGCTGGGAAGCCTAAAGGTGGATTAGATGAGTGCCTCAAGGTTGATCCTGACAAGGTACGGCGTCTTAGTTTGAGTGAGCAACAGCTTGAAAAGGCAGTAGAAACTCATGGGAAAGATATTATCAGGTATGCATAGTATTCTTGGCATAGTTTTGAAGACGTTTGAGTTCGTTCTTACCTTCTTATTGAGATGAAATTGTCATGCTTTAATTGTTAGATCATAGAGGTTTCATATAGGTTGTCAGATCATAGAGGTTTCATGTACTCTGGAAGTCTTAAAATTTTGACGATTGCTTTTCATTAGGTTTACCCAGCGAAATATTCTGAGGGTTTATCCAAAGGGCACACGTTTTGACTCATCAAATTATAACCCATTGATTGGGTGGATGCATGGAGCTCAGATGGTTGCATTTAACATGCAGGTAGCTTATTCATTGAGTATTGTTAGATCTTTTGCTGGTTTTGTATTTTGTATTTTCTTGATTGATACCTAGAGTTGGAAAGGAATATTAGTGACATTGTGGAGGGACATATTTTAGTTTGTGCCAGTACTGATTGTCGGTTTAATCCTTTTAATAACTTCAAATTAAGGTTCAAGGAAATTGTTTAGGATTTTTCCATTAGAAGGTAATGTGTTGATAGCTTGTCTGTTTCGCTGTTACATACGAACTGTAATTCTGAAAGCCAATTAGATTTGAGATTTGTCTGAATCTTGGGGGAATCTTGCGGACCAATTTGTTGCATGGTTTCGTGGTTGCATATTGGTTTCAGCTTGCAAAAAATGCCTGCTTATGCTAGAAATTTTTCTCCACTAATTGCTTAGCATTGTTGGTTTTTCGTGTGACAGGGATATGGGAGATCACTCTGGTTGATGCATGGAATGTTTAAGTCCAATGGCGGGTGTGGTTATGTGAAAAAACCAGATTTCCTACTTGAGACAGGTCCGCATAATGAAGTCTTTGACTCTAAAGCCAAGTTACCTGTTAAATTAACTCTGAAGGTGAGCGCTTTACTTCCACGCTTATGACTGTTCTCAATTTCCTTAAGCCTTTCTTATAATCCTTTCATCATTCTGTCTCTTCTTTTAACTGATAGATAAAATTTCTTCTTATTAAGGTAACCGTTTATATGGGCGAAGGATGGTATTATGATTTTCGGCACACACACTTTGACACATATTCCCCTCCAGATTTTTATACAAGGGTAAGCATACACCATGATTTTGTTCCATATGTCTGTTATTCTTTCTGAAGTTGGTCTCATGGTGTAATTGCATTGTTTAGTCACTGAGATCTCCAGGAACTTATTTTTTCCTTAAAAGCGAGGTCTTGTTTTCATTACAACTTCACCGTGGTGTTGGCTTGTTCTTTCATTGTGATTTCACCTCACTCTTTACTTTCCTCGAGCAACCCTCTTGGAACTGAAGAGCTTCGGATGTGATTGTGATGCATTGAAATGCAGATTGGCATTGCTGGGGTACCTGCTGATTCCGTGATGAAGAAAACGAAGACACTAGAAGATAACTGGATACCTGCTTGGAACGAGGAATTTGAATTTCCACTAACTGTCCCGGAACTGGCCCTTCTCCGCATCGAGGTTCATGAATATGACATGTCCGAAAAGGACGACTTCGGAGGCCAAGCTTGCCTACCTGTATCGGAGCTAAGAAAAGGAATCCGAGCAATTCCATTGCATAACCGTAAGGGAGAAAAGTACAAATCCGTAAAGCTTCTCATGCGCTTTGATTTTGTTCCCACCACGGTGGCAGAGTGAAGGAAGACAATGTTTGTAAAGCTTTTTTTCATGTGTCTACTTCTTTTATTTATTCTTTTTAAATATTATTTTGTGAGCTTGTACGTATTTAGTCATAAAATCTTTATGTGTGATATACTGCTCTTTTGAGCTGTGGTGTGGAAAAATACGTGTTTCTAATAAGGATTAAACCTCATTTGTGGGCGTTATTGTACTCCTAATAGTAAGTGAAGATTGTGTTATTTGCTCGTTTGTGTTGATATTCATAAGCTGGAAAATTTGCCAAAAACCCTTTTCTGGTCTTGTAAGTTTTCTGTACTTTTTGATTTATGTCAAGATTTCAGCTCGAGAAATTATTCGATTCATTTCTCTCTTTATTTCAGTTTTTTTATTTTTTATTTTTTTTGTTGTCTTTACTATGGAATTATGAGGTCATGATAGCCAAATATGTGTTATATTATGGAAGAGACATAAAAAGGGACACAAATAAGGAGAACTATGAGCTGAAATCGAGAAATTAGTATACTTATTTATGATGATGCACATGTGTCAAGTAAAATACTTTCTTTTTTGGGGTGAATGACAAAAGCAGCGAATTCATTGCTGTAGCTTTTCACAATTACTGATAGCGTATATTTACATTAAATCCAATTAAAATCACATTAAATTAAATAAATATATATATTGATATACATATAAAATTGATAAAAATCTGATACGGATCTAACGTTTTAAAACATAATCATACTAGTAGAGCATATATAATTATGAAGATGCTTAAGATCTGTAAATCTTAAAGCCCTTAACATCGCATCTACCAATAACCCCATCACCCACTTCTCTATGTTTGTTAATTTATTTGTTTCTTTTTTTCAATCATCGGTTAAACTTGTCGACTTTTGTGCCGACAAACTGGTGTCATCTGCTTAAACTAGTGTTTAGAGGAACAATTCTTAAAAGCAACTCAAATTGGCCTTTATGAATAAGCAGCCAATCCACTGGCTAATGCTTATCTTCATGAAGAAGGATGTGGCCTTTACATTGGAATTAATATAAAAAAGACGCATGATTTTCTGTGGCTGAAAGAAGATTTCTCGCCTTGTTTGGCGCAAGGGATTCTAATTCAACGACTGAACATGAGAGCCTTATTGTTATTAATTCTTGCTCCCCACGGATATGAATTAAAAAGGTAAATCATGCAAAGATAAATAATAACAATAATAATAATGGATAAAGTTGCGGTAAAACCCCATTTACATACTCTATTGGTAGAACTCATTTTTAAAACTGTTAAAGATGTAATCAAACAACTGAAATATTACTTGTGTATAATAGTTATAATGTATTTTATCTCATACTAGTATAGACTAATAAATTAAAAAAAATAATTAAAAAAAGAAATAAAAAAAAACTAACATTTTTAACCGTTGATAGCGTCCGGGGGGCAGTTGTTTTCCTCGGCATCAGTAGGGGTTGGGGGAGCCTTCGTCGGCGTTGGGGGGGGGGGGGGGGGCGGTGCAGATCTGGTTCGGGAAGGGAGGAGGTCTTCGTCTGCGTCGGGGAGGGGTGGCGTTCGTTGCCGGTGTCGGGGGGGGGGGGGGGGAGGGAAGGTGTCTTCGTCGGCGTCAGGGAGAGGGGGCACTTATCACTGGCGTCGGGGGAGCTACCGGTGAAATGTAGTCGACCGTTGTTTTTTTGGCTTCTTAGAATTTTTTTTAATTTAGTTAAAGTACATTATAGTTATCATGCATAAACAACTTTTTAACTGTTTGATTATATCGAAACAGTTTAAAATTGAGCTATATCAATAAGATATATAAATGAGACTTTATTATAAATTTTGTCAATAATAATAATAATAATAATAGAAGAGTGCATATCTTTCCGTCACATCCAACGAGATTTGGGCAAAATATATCGGAGTAAAAAATGAAAAAAAAAAAAAAAAACAACAACGTGAAAAATATGGGAGACAAGTCAACTGTCTTATAAATACGACATCAAAATAGCAAACGACATTGAAGTGTAAGAGTAGGAGAAATCGTGAAACCAACAAACGATGCGAACGGAAAATGGAGATGGAACGTAATGATAACGCAATATAAAACGACATAAGCATAACGTAGAGTAGAACAATGAGAAGTTAGACGACAACAAAAAGTACAACAAATCGACAACATTTAGCAACACCATGAAAAGATGACATGTAAATGACACAAACATCTAAAGTGGAATGTACGTGGAAACGCCAGCAAAGTGATAAACGGCAACTTAATAAATAAACGACGAAAAGATGGTGGCACACAATTGGAAAGAAACTAAAATCGACAGCGACACGAATTACAAACAACATGAAATGAAAATCAACACCTTTTGAAAATGGCAAGAGGGCAAAAAAAAAAAAAAAAAAAAAAAAGGCATTACGCAACACCAAATGAAGCAGGTGCAAGGACCAGGAACGACACCAAAAGAACAGACGAATGAAAATGAAGTGTAGACAAAACGGAATGAGAAACGGTAATAAAAGACGACAACAGAACAGATAAATGCAATTCGCGGAACGAAAATTAAACGATAAACGACAACTAAAGAAGACAGATCCTAAAATTAAAAGGGACACCGTCGAGAATATTTCTAAGAAATTTAATATAACACAATTCAACTTTTATCTTAATTTTTGAATACAATCAGAAAAATGCAACTCATATTTTAACCTAGATTGGTACTCGGGATTAGAGTCGGTCATATTATTCAAATCTACAAGGATTATCTTCTTATAAATAACTTCTAAATTATGCATTATATCTTGTGCTTGATAACTGATTTTTTGTTTTACATATCACACTTTGTTGAATTTTTCTACTATTCCATAAATGATCTCTCTATCGATAGTTGGTTAAAAATATTAGACTGAAATTCAACATATTTGATCACATAAGTTTTATTTATAAATAAAGAAATAATTAAATACGTTTAACTATGTACCTTTATTTGAAATATTTTGAAAGTAATGTATAATTTTGTCAAAGATATCAAATGTCATCAAAGAAATTTTAAACGTGCTATTTCCCTCTAAAAAATATTTAACTAGGATTTTTACATTTTTAGTTGTTGATGGGATACCAATATAGGGGATATTTGAGGATTGGTAAAAAAGTTTGAGACAATATGATATGTAAAATAAAAAATATAATTCATAGACCATTTGTGAAAATAATTCATCTATAATCAATCACACCTTATCACACATTGAGCCCAAAAAAAAAAAAGGGATAATTTATTCGTTTGTTTAGTAAACTATGAATATTATATCATTTTGGTCCTTAAACCTTTGATTTTGATAAATGAGTTCATGAATTTTTATTTTTGCCAACTTTGTCCCTTACACTAAAATTAACGGATGATTTATGAAATTTAACATAAATAATTGTATTCATATTACATAATAACTAAAATTTAAAGAAGTTGTTACATTAAAGTTCAAAAAAATTTTAATAAGAAAAAAAAAAGTCCAAAAAATTTTAGTTTTTAAAGATTTTAGCAAGAATAAGGAAAAAAAATTTTATACTTAATGTAATTATTTTTGTAAAATTTAATGTTAACATGTGGTTAAAACATGATTATATATACTATAATAAGAAAATATTTCATAATTTTAATATCAAGGACCAAAAGAGCTAAAAATTAAAAGTTTATAGACTAATATATCAAAATAAAAAATTCAGAGACAAAAGTGATAAAATATACATACTTAAGGGACTAAACGAACAAGTAATAAAAAAAAAAGGTATTTAGTACTATGCTGTCTAAACTTGTCACCTTTTGATAACTTACCTCCCAAACTTCTAATATAAGCAACTTGTCCCTCTTAATTTGCTAAATTATGATAATGTACCCCTTGTAAGTTAATTTTCTATTAAATTAATTATGAAAAGCTCAATTACGTCTTATGTGAAGACGGAAAAACCCATTTTCAAAAAAAAAATTTTTTTCTAAATCGAATACAAGTCCTAATGCAGATTCTGGAATTTCAAATCTTTTTATGTAGTGTAAATTTAACTAGAAGGTTTACATTATAATAATTTAGTAAGTTAAGAAAGTAAATTATAAAAAAATTAAAAATTAAGAGGACAAATTATTAAAAAATAACAAGTATAGGAGCATCAATGTTAAATAAAAAAAATACAAGTAATCAAGTATCACACGTGCGGGATCGCTGAATCAAAGACTGCTTTCTCAAAGCAAACAGGAGGAGTTCTCAATCTCACTTCCCTCAGTTCTCTCTTCTTCAAAGCCTCCACACAAAAATAATAATAAAATAAAATAAAATAAAATTTCTTTTATCACTCGCCTGAAAATTAACGAAATGCCATCTCCGATGGACCACCGCCATCCCCATCCACCCATCTCCGACTCCGACGGCGACTCCGACGACAACGAACAGGAATCCCAAAAAAACCGCCACGCCGACCTCTCCGATTCCATATTTCGATCGTACTTCGAGTTCTCCGGCCGATCATCCTCCGCCACCACCGCCGCCGACCTCTCCAAGATCCAGTCCTTCCTGACCTCGTCCTCCTCCGGCGCCCTCTCCTGCCTCATCTGCCTCGAGCGCATCCGCCCCTCAGATCCCACCTGGTCCTGTTCCTCCCTCTGCTTCGCCGTCTTCCACCTCGTCTGCATCCAGAGCTGGGCCCGCCAAGCCTCCGATTTGGCCGCCCTACGCGCCACCACGCGCCTCCCCATCGACGCCGCCAAAGCCGCCGAAGTTTCTCTCTGGAACTGCCCCAAATGCAGGTCCGACTACGCGAAATCCCAAATCCCTAAATCCTACCTCTGCTTCTGCGGGAAATTGGAGAATCCTCCCTGCGACGACCCCTGGATTCTTCCCCATTCCTGCGGCGAGGTCTGCGATCGGCCATTGCAGCACGGCTGCGGCCACCGCTGCTTGCTCCTCTGCCATCCCGGTCCGTGTCCTTCTTGCCCTAAGCTGGTGAAGTCTCGCTGCTTCTGCGGATCCGTCGAGGATGTTCGGAGGTGCGGCTTCAAGAACTTCTCTTGCAACAATGTCTGCTCCAAGCTTTTGGATTGCCGGGCACACAGGTGCAAGGAGATTTGCCACGACGGGCCGTGCCCGCCGTGCCGAGTCCGGGGAACTTATCGGTGCCAATGCAGGAAGACGGAAGAGGAAAAGGAATGCTGCGATCGTGTGAATTTCCGGTGCCAGAATCCGTGTGAGAAGATGCTTGGTTGCCGGAGGCATGTTTGCCAGAAGGGGTGTCATTCTGGGGAATGCGGTCCGTGCCCGTTTCAGGGGAAGAGAACTTGCCCGTGCGGGAAGAAAGTCTACGACGGAATGGCTTGTGATGTCGAGGTGCCGCTGTGTGGCGGGACTTGTGATAAGACGCTTAGATGTGGCTTCCATAGATGCCCCGAAAGGTGCCATCGTGGTTCCTGCATTGAGACTTGCAGAACTGTCGTCACAAAGTCTTGCCGGTGTGGTAGCTTGAAGAAAGAGGTATATATATTTTTTTCAACACTATTTCTAGTTGGAACAGGATTATAGTGTTTATTTAGCTAATAACATTGTGCAAGAACCAAAAAGCATCACCAGTTTTTTACGGGTCGAAAAACATTATAGCCGATGTATAGCAATTGTTCCTTTGTTCTTTCATCAATTGTATGTTTTGTTTTATGAGTTTGATGAGTAGACGTCATTGAATGTAGAATAGGTTCCTTGCTACCAAGATATTTCATGTGAAAGGAAATGTCAGATATTAAGAGACTGTGGACGTCATGCTTGCAGGCGCCGCTGCTGTGATGGGGACTGCCCGCCATGCTCTGAGGTTTGTGTTCTTGTTTCAGTATTTTTAAGTGACAGTTGGTGGATTATTGGCTTTTTATTAATTTTTCAAGTTTTAGATTTGTGGCAGAAGTCTTCGATGTAAGAACCACAAATGTCCTTCTCCATGCCATAGGTGAGTTATTTTAAGCTTGTTGTATGTGAGGGTATGGCCTATTGTAAATATGGTAAAGAGTGTTAAGATTACAGAGAAAACGAGGATACTATCACTCCGTTAGCTATGTCTGCAACTCCATGTAATTGGCATGCGAGTCCCTTTCTCTGGGCTTCTAAAATGAAAATATCAAGTTTGCCGATGAGTTAATTTATGGAGACCTAGAGTCTCTATGACATCTTGGCTGCTACATTATGGAACTTCTATCTTCACTCACCAGTTTAGAGATATTTATATAAAATATGCCAGTATTGGAAAATATTTAAGTTTCTGCTACAAATTAATAACGTTAGCATGTAATTTTTTGTGTTGCAGAGGTTCTTGTGCTCCTTGCCCAGTAATGGTGACAATCTCATGTGCATGTGGTGAGACACACTTCGAGGTGCGGATTTCATTATTCGACATTTTTCAGTGCCTTGATATAAACAAAACCAATATGTTATTACCTTTATATAAACAAAATCAATATGTTTGTCTCATTAGGCGGCAATTGATAGAACATGGTATGCTTGTGTTTGTGACTCCTGAAAAAGCATTTTACCTTTTGATCGTGATCAGTTCTTCATCTGTGGTTTCTTGGGAATAACTGCTTTCGTTTTTGCTTTACACGTTATTTTTGTTTCAATCTGTCCTCTTAAACTAGCTTTGTTAACTATCTTGTGATGGATCCCACGTTAGGTTCCTTGTGGTACTGAGATGGATCAAAAGCCTCCTAGGTGTTCTAAGCGATGCCCTATTACGCCTTTATGCAGGCATGCCGCAATTCTTAAGGTACTATTATGTTGTTCTTCTTCTGTTAACAATCAGCGCATGTTTTGATTCCGAAAAGGTTTAATAGGTTTTTCCACATTGTTCAATACATGAAACTATCGGATGAGCTTGCATTGACAAATGTGTGCATCCTTCAAGTGTTGTTATCAGCACTTGATGCAGAGTGTCATTTGGTTGCATGAGACACACTCATTTTAGGTGAATGCTAGTTGCTATTTATGTTGACTTTTTTTTTAAGATTTCGGTCCTCTTTTGTTTCAAGATGCTCAAGAGAAAAAAAATGTATGCTTTGCTAATACAATCTAACATATCTTTCCAGCCTCATAAATGCCATTATGGAGCCTGTCCCCCGTGTAGGCTGCTTTGTGAAGAGGACTATCCATGTGGCCACAAGTGCAATATGAGGTCCAAAATTTTTTTCATTCTGTGGTTATTATCTTAAAGTTTTTTGAATTATAGAGTCCTGAATTTTGTTCTTAGCAGCCATTTCTTTTCCATTTTCTATATTTAGATGTCATGGGCCTAAGCCTCCTCCTAATCCAGAATTTACACTGAAACCAAAGAAAAAAAAGTCTGTTCATCGGAACGAAGGTGTACCTGGTTCTCCATGCGCTCCGTGTCCAGAACTCGTGTGGAGATCTTGTGTTGGCCAACATATTGGAGCTGATAGGATGGTATATTTTATCCTGGAATTTATAACATTTCAGCTTGTGGAGTTCTGTAAAGCAACTTATGTCATTGTAGCCTGATTTCTTACCTTATAAACTCCCGTTTCTTTTCTTTGCTCTTCTTGTTAGATGGTCTGCTCGAATAGAATGCAGTTTTCCTGCGAAAACTTGTGTGGAAATCTTCTACCTTGTAGCAATCATTATTGCACTAAAACTTGCCACGCTCTCAAGAGTCAGTCCTCAACGTCAGTCCAGCAGGCTGGAAGTGAGCCTTGTGAAGAGTGTAACCTTCCTTGTGAAAAGGTGTTAAAACGTCCTTGTTTTCATGAAACTGGTTACTTTTTTGTGCAATCTGTTTACCTATACTTTTTGTTTGTCAAAGACATATGGGGTTGACTATCTTTTGCTTGCCCTACTTCTCTTTATCTGTTTTATACTAATTGAGATGAATGCCCCTATTCAGGAGAGGACGCCTGCATGTTCACATCCTTGTCCCCTAACTTGTCATCCTGGAGACTGCCCCCCATGCAAGGTTCTTGTAAAGCGATCGTGTCACTGTGGTTCAATGGTCCATGTTTTTGAGTGCATATATTACAACAGCCTGTCGGAGAAGGAGCAAATGACTGTTCGTTCATGTGGTGGGCCTTGCCACAGGTAGTCCTAATTTATGTACTTTTGTTCTTGTGCGGTTAGTTCACAGCAAGTTCATTTCTTCAAATTATGCCAAATCCAACTAACAGTATTTGAGAATTTGATTCACTTTTTCTATACAATTTTATAAATTATTAGTTTTGCTTATGAATTGAGAAGCGGGATTGAAATAAGTAGTTTAGAAATGATGCTGCTTGTGCAGAAAATTGCCAAATTGTACGCATCTATGCCCCGAGACTTGTCACCCAGGACAATGCCCATCCCCTGAAAAGTGTTCAAAAAAGGTAATAATTTTATTTCTTGTATCAGAAATTTACGAGTTGAAATTGTGTTTTCACGCTTGTGGATACCGCATTTGGTTTTTAGTTCACCTAGTATTTATTTGTCTAAGTTGCTTTCGTTTACTTTTCTATGGCAAGGTTACTGTTCGATGTGGATGTCAGACCTTGAAAAAGGAGTGGTTATGTCATGATGTTCAAGCAGCCTATCGCAATGCTGGTTCTGATCCCAAAGACATATCTAAAAATCAATATGGACATGGATTTATTCCTTGTAATTCTGATTGCAAGAGTAAAATACAGGTTGTTGATTCGGAGTTACAGTTGCGTAAAGCTAAAGTTTCGAAGGTAATTTCTCGATAATTAAACTAAAAAAATTCCTTTAGTCGTGGCTTGTGTAATATGGCTACCATTTAGCAATAAACAGTTTTGGTGAAAGTTTGAATAAGTGGGCCTTGTTTTCTCCTTTCTTTGTATGCCCGATACAAGCTTTGATCCTTTATTGATGGAACCATTTAAACAGAGAACTTTTCTTCTGTACAAGCCAAAAAAAAAAAATAAAGAAAGAAAGAAATATTGCTTTATTTGTCCTGAAAAACAAACCGCATGCTTAATTTAAGGATAATACGGGACTTCAACATACGTAAATGTCTCTGAGCTGCATTGGTAATGCCTTGTATTCTTAAAGGTAAAGGAACCAGAAACCGAGAAGGATGGCCCAAAGCGGAAAAGGCGGCGGGAACGAGTACACGAAACCAGGCAAATCTCACGACTGCAAGTAAGTTGCTTTCTCCAAGAAAAAACTTGAGTAAGAACTCCAGTTAGCCTCCTTATGTGATGCTAATGGTGAGTGTTCCTTCTGATCAGAAAGTTGCTGCAACAGTGAAGCAGCTTCTTCTAGTAGTCATTCTTGTGGTGGCCGTGATTGCGGCACTGTTTTATGGTTACAAGGGTCTCCTGTGGCTCTCCGATTGGATGAACGAAGTCGATGATCAAAGACAAAGAAGGTACCGGCGAATCTAATCCATACCCTTCCATTTTTGACATGAGTCTGCCTTTAATATTATATACCCTTGTAAGTCGTAACCATAAAAGACAATTATATATTCGTTTTACTGGAGAACAGAATAAAAGTTTCCGTCGGCAATTGGTCTCTGTGAAGAAGAGAAATCCACAGATTTTTGGTGGTCTCTAATAATTATGTTGTTTGACCTGTGAACTTGAGCATTGACATACGGCAGAATTTGTATTTGTTTTATATATTATAAACTGTTGTTGGGATTCAAATATATATATATATATATATGTGAACCGTTTAGCATAACTTTTGCATTCGTTATTATTAAGTAGGATTGTAAGAGACTAAAAGTGAAAGCTATAATTTTTTAGCTAGTGTTTTGAAACCAAATTTTTATAAGAGCTTTAGTAGGTCAAAATGATTTTAAAATTTTTTAATAATTAATAAAAATGTTAGACTGAAAATTTTTGATATCTAACTAAAATTCTGATACAAGTTTTGAAGTAGTTTTGGTTCGAAGCTTCTAAAGGTAAGAAACACTTCTGACAGATCAATTAAGCACTTCTAAAAATCAGTTTCTCGAATCAAGAAGTTAAAAAAACAACTTACAGAAAGTTCTGTGAAACACAACCATAGAACAAAACTGTGTATGTGACTGGAAAGCAGGTGTTGGTATTGGTCCTTGTGGAAAACAACGTGAAATGGGTGGGATGAAAAATGTAGTACATGAACTTAAACGTCATGATGTTAATGTATGAGAATTGAGATCTTTTTTAACAGATTTCTCAATAGCAAAATTAGCCAAGGAAGAAATTTCGTTTTGCCGTGTGGAATGTGATATTTGGTATTATCTGAGAACTTGTCTTGGACCAAGCAAGCCTAACGTAAGGTAAGTTTCATAGTAAACTATTGAGAAGAAGTGTCCTGACCTTCTTTTTCGTTTTTTTTGTCTTTTTTTGTCTTTTGATCTTATTGGTTGCTGAAAAGTGAAACTCATGGCGTGGTTTTTGGTGGTAAAGATGAAGACTAGGAAGACTTGGTCAGAACTCATTACTGCAATATTCTTATCCAAAAAATTTCAAAAAAAAAAAACTACTGGGAACAATGAGCGCCGTCGATTAGTAAGCTCAAGTCCGACGAAGCCGTCACAAAGAGTGACTGACCCGGCGTTTTTATTTAATTTCTTGCACGTGTCTTTTTGTCTCTAACACCAAATTTTGAACTGGTTCTTCTAACCGGGGTTTTTGTGAAACTATATAATCGTGTTTGAATTGGATGGATTATCACATTAAGATTTCTTTTTATTTATTAAAAAAAAATGAAGACACTTACAGATTTTAAATTAGAAACGTTTGTCAGGTAAATCCTCCTATCTCAGTTGCGAACAATTCAAGGTTGAACAGTGGAAAGTTTGAACGAATTTTCAAATCAAACCCATGTGCCAAACAACCCAAGAGGCTAAGACCAACGTTATCTTCTAGTCTTCTACTTTTGTTTTCTTTAACCCACACTCCCACCATTTTATATATATATATATATATATATATATATATTTTTTTTTTTTTGGGAAAAGTCTATTATCAGACAATAAAAACGAGCCCCAAGATTGGGAACATATAACTCTTTCTTCTTTTTCTGTTTCTCTCTCTATCTCTCTTTTTTTTTTCGAAGCAAATTAATTGACATAATTGCAATGAATTAATTAATTAGACTCGCTGTTGGTCCTCTTCCTGCCAAAATTTGAAGAATTTGGCGGCACCAGCTGACGACTAAGAGTCAGAGAATGTCCATTGGGCCTTTACTTTTTGTAAGAAAATCTGTTCGAATATATTTACTACCGTGAATATGTTATATATTATCACTATTTATTAGTATAAAAAAATTTTATACTAAAATATGTTATATATTATCACTAGAGTTTTGGCCTATTTCCCTCGTTCCCTCTAGGTGAAACAACAGCAAATAGGCTATTTTTGAAAAATGTTTAAAGTAGAGAGCATATTTATATTTATGGTAAATTATTTATTTATGGAAAATTTTAGGGTAATTTTATTATAATATGCTTTGTAAATAAATTATTCATCAAAAATATGATATTTATCTCGAATATTTTATTTATAAGAATATTTTTAAAAATAATTTTATCACGAATATGATTCGTATATGTATCATTTATCGTGAATATGTTATTTATTATCATCTAAAAAATTTATACTTTTTATTTTTATTATTAAAGATTTTTTTTTTTTTACCTATTTTCCTCCTCCCTCAATGCATAATACCGTTCCAAGTTTCCAACAACTAATTGGTTCTTATTTTTCCATTAAAAAAGTTGGTTTTGTTTTGCATTAATTATGCTTTCCTTTTCGTTTGATTATTATTCAAATTTTGTAACCCGTCGAGCAAGAAAAAGTCCTACACAATCTTCTCTTCGTATTTCAACAACTACCCCAACTTTCTTGTCTGTTTATCTTTATTTGGTACCTCTCGTTTCTTTATTAATTAATTTTGGTAGTTCTGTTTCGGCTGTAATGCCGAGGATTTAATGAATCAAGATTGTTCAGATTGCTCCCATGATTCTGACCTAAAAACTAGAGTTAAAAAAAAAAAAAAAACAATATATAGGGGAAAGCACCTGAATGATACAAATTTAAAGACCATTGCATCAATATAATACAAAAAATTAACACTAGATTAACATGACACAAAATTAAACTAAATTTAATTAAAATTTGTCATGTTGGTCAAAAATGAGAAATTTGTGTCATGTTGGTTAATAGATTGAAAAAATATGATTAGTTAGGTAATTTTCTCTTTTTTTTTTTAAGTTTTATTTTCATAAATGGTCTGACTTTGGTTTACACATCATCTTAACTTAAATTTTTTTTTTTGGTTGTTACACAAATAATCCCTATATTAGTGACCTGTAAAAAAACTAGATTAAAAAATGTCACATGATAAAATAAAATGGAATGTCGATTCTTTGTGTTATTACTTTGCCTTACTGGACTACTTATTCTCATGACGCTATGGCAATGTGGAGAGTAGGGTTGTGTCTTGGCTAACTTTTTTTTTTATTATTTTTTTCAAGAAATCAAAATTAAAAGACTGATTTCAAAGTTGTCCTTAGCACATGATGTTTTTTCGTCTAATTTCTGATATATTACTTGCGTACGAGCCATTTGTATATCAATATAAAACTTTAGTATAAGTTAATAAAGGATATCCAAAATCTAAAATCAAGACCAACATAAAATTACATGTATAACTCAATAATATTAATAAAATCACGCAGTTTATTAAAACTATCACATGGCAACGCGACATCTAACACAAATTTTATCGACACATAAATAGCGATGCTCCTCGGTCCTCGCGGTCTTAATAATCATTGCTGTGTTTGTTTGACAATTTTCTCTTGTACATTTCTCTATTATTGTATTTGAGTGAATAATAACATAAATTTCTTTCATTGTCACAAAAAGCGGTAGAGCCAGTTTTTTTGCATTTATTTCATCTTAAGCTAATGTGTTGAAATTTAAATATTAGAGTCACCAGAAGTCACACTGGGATTCGGACATATATAAAAGTATGAAACCAAACATCTTCAATAAAAATGATAAACTGAAAAATGAAGGTGGTGGTCACCGGCCACCGTCACTTCATGCAAAACCCGGCCCACATTCCCCTCCATGTTTTTGTCCCCCACAAATAATTAATTCCACATTGCAACCTATTTATTGGATCTCTTTCTCATGGAATATATATATATATATATATATATATAACCTATTTATTGGTACTCCAATTGTACAGTTTTAAAAATATACATTAAATAGTGATTAAAGACATAACTTTAACGATAATTTTACATCTGATTTTATCAAAAAATATAGAGTTTAAATCATCAAGTTAAAGTTCAATATATATATATTTATAGAAATTGTGTATAGTGTTAAGGTTTGAATCATAAATTACAACTTAATTTTTATCTCTTTTCTGAAAAGTCAACCTCAGTTTCACTATTCATACAGTTTTGTAACTCAAACTTTAAAAGTCCATAACTTTGTATATAAAGTTCAAATGAGATTATTTTTTTTTAATTTGTAAAAAATTTTAAGACGAACAAAATAAGCTCCATATTGATTTTTTTTTTCCAAACACATTTCAAGTTTTTATATTTTTTAACTCCAGCAATTTAAATATATCACCAAACGCACAATTTAATTCAAATTCAAATTTACAATCCAAACATTAGCATCAAATGCATGGTAAATCAAAACACACTATTTCATTTTAAGTGGTTATTGTCATTGTTAATTTCCTAATTGTGATTACTGTAACATTTTGGTTTCTGAATTCGTAATAGCTATTTATCGGTCTCTATTAGTTTTTAAAAATCATTATTGTGTCAAAGATGGAAACAGAACTTTCAAAACAAAAACAATAGGAGTTTATTTGAGTAATCTATTGAAATCAAAAGTCACGAAAATCAAAGTAAGACAATTCTTCAGTCAATGATTAAGAGTAAAAAATAACCTTAATTTTCAAAAGCACAAGAAGACGTCACACAAGACGGTAGATCTCAAAAAGCAACAGGATCTTGACACTACACGTGGCACAACTCTAGAAACCAGCGGGACTTATCCCCCCCCATTGACTGCTTTATTGAAAATTCAAGAGTTCAAACTCAAACGCAGCCCAACTAGAAGGACCCATAAAAAATAAAATAAAAAAACTTCCCAAATTGTCTAAAGTTTGGACCACCCTTTTAGCATGTTAACCTTTTCTACGGTGGACCAAAGGACTGACCAAAGTTTCCAATACGTGGGAAGGGGCTGAAAAGTAGAGCAAACAGAAACTTTGGCACGCTCAGTATTGACAAACCACACTGCACATGCAACGGCCGAGCCCGCCAAGAGCCAGATTGTGTTCACATTGCAAACCACCCAAATCTCTCTCTCTCTCTCTCTCACTCGTTTGCTTATCTTTTGGGCTAAAATCGACCATTTCTAGTGGCTACTCAAACAAGGTGATGAATAAAATGTGCTCCATATCATATCATATGCTTGTGCTTGAATGATTGAAACAAATAGACTTATACACACCCGGCGACCAAGTCATATAGAAATATATGTACATATATAAATATATATATATATGACCGTTAGTTAATTGTTAATTAAACGTAACATATTACATAAAGTTACATGTAATTCAACTAAGAATTATATAAATCGAATACAGTTATCTACGTTGGATTTATATGGGAGTCATCTTTTTATTTATATTTATATAAATGTACTTGTTGCATACATAAACACAGAATACAATATAATGGAGGAGAATGGTAAAGAAGAGTTTTAATCAATTTCATGATGGTTTTGACAAATACAGGATAAAGAAAAAAATGAAATCATTCTCTCAGTTAGTTAGCAGTTTCACGAGAAAATTCTTCCTCAAAAGTTAGATGAAACCTAAACTTTACACTGGAAAAAAAGTATACCAATAAGATCAATTCCAAGAAAAAATAAAGGCAAAAAAAAAAAAAAAAAAAAAAAAAAACAGTTTACTCTGAAGCAATGGAGATTATACCACTAGAAATGCTTCCATGGCTGTCATCACAAAGACTCAAAGCCCTCTCCAAATTAGCCACAATGTCAGTCATGGTTGGCCTCTCTTTCCCTTCCAAATTCACACAATGCATAGCCGTATACGCCACCAACTCCACTGCCTCGCCTTCATTCAGCTCCGGCGGACCTGCCCTTTGGTCCAGAACCTTCGCCAATTCTCCGGCCATTATCGCCGGCACCGCAAAGTCCACCACGCTGATCGGCATCCCCCCGTCTTCTCCATTCTTGAAAATCGCCCTCTTCCCCGTCAAGAGCTCCAACAACACCACGCCAAGCCCGTAAACATCGCTCTTCGCCGTCAATACGTTTAGTCCATAGTACTCGGGATCAATGTAGCCAACCGTTCCGGCGGCCTTAGTCGGCCTGAAATCACGACCGGACTCAGGACCCATCAAGGACAACCCGAAATCGGATACTTTCGCGGTCCAATTAGCATCTAGCAAAATGTTTGAGGACTTGATATCCCTATGAATTATGGGAGGAACTGCATAGTTGTGAAGATATTCGATCCCTCTGGCCGCGTCTAACGCGATTTTGATCCTAATTTTCCACGAATTCAGGACACTGTTTTGTTTTTCCACATTGTTCTTGTCGTGCAAATGATCATATAAAGCTCCATTCTTCATGTACTCATAGACCAAAAGCCTCTCTTCCTTTTCTTCACAAAATCCCACAAGCTTCACCAAGTGCTTGTGGTGAAGGCGCGATAAGAAGGCCAATTCCGATTCGAATGCGCTCTCTTTCTCTTGATACTTCCTCGTCATCTGTCCCATTTCGCTCCTCTTGATCGCGACCTCGCGGCCGTCGGCCAATTTCCCTCTATAAACCACGCCAAAGCTCCCGGCTCCGAGCTTATTCTCCAACGAAAAATTTTTCGTCGCCATGGCTAGCTCCGGGAAGGAGAATTCCTCCGCCCGGTCAGCGTGCTTCGACGACGTCCCGCTTCTCTGCCGCCCCATAATTCTCGACCCTTGGCGCCTAATCGTCGACGACCTAGACGGCGGACTAGTGTTCGACGTCCCTCCTCCGCCATTGGAGCTCCCGGCTCTAGTGATCGTCGGCTGGACCGAATTGTGAATCTTCTTCTTCCCGAAACAAACTCCGGTCCACAAACAATAAACCACGGTGCAAATGCCGGCGAATGAGCCGACCGATCCGACAATGGCGAAAGCCAACAAGCCTCTCCTCAGAGGCCTCGATGGTGACGATGACGATGGTGGTGAAATGGACGGCGGTTGTGGTAAAGGTTGAAGTTCCGGCGGCGGCGGTTGAATCGGAGTCGAACAAGGCTTACAAATATTCCCATTACCAGAACAGAGATTTTGAGACAAAGGGTATGTCGTACAATTACAAGCCGATTGAACACAAGGCCCAGGAAGAATCTCAGGCAATGGAACCTGAGAAAAAGAAGAAGTATTATTCCCAATGATATTAGACCAACCTGTTCCCCAACAAACGACAGAGAAATTCACAGTTGTTAATCCGCAAGTGAAATCCAAACTCGAAACAATCAATTCAAACGACACTCCGTTTGTTTCGTTCACGGAAAATCTCCCTTCTCCTCCCCAACAAACGACGGTCCCATTTGAGGCCCTGATTGCGCAGCTGTGATTGGCTCCAAGAGAAAGCTGAGAATACTCGAACGCTTCCGACCCGACCGGAGCATTCAACTGCCCGGAATCGTTCGACCCTTTGCAGACCAGAAACCCGGTGACGTTCACTCCACAGACGTGAGAATTTCCGGCGCAAATGCTCGCCATGGACATGTTCCCAAACTCATTTTCAATCTTCGTCGGCAACGTCCCGCTTCCCCAGCATCGAACCGCCCGCGAATTGTCCTTCAAAATACCGCAAGAAAACCCCGACCCGGATGAAATCGAAGCGAACCGGTCCGACCCAGATGGAAAATGGAAGGTGTTCTTATTGTACCTCCAGCATTTCACCGTCCCGTTGCCCACCACCGTCGCGCAGATGTGGTCGTATCCGACGGCGAGATTTTCCAATGCAACAGTGGCGTCGAAATAGACCCTTTTGTCGTCCGTCACGGCGGTGGAATTCTCCGACGAGAGGTCCCAGCAGAGCAAGGCGTAGCCGCCGGTTCGGAGGCCGCAGAGGGAGGTCCCGCCGCCGGAGATGGAGGAGAACGAGACGTTACCGTAAACGTCGACGTTTTGGGAGCGGCGGTGGCAGATGATCCTCTGGAACGGGAGGCTAGCGGCGACGCCGCAGACGGCGCCGGAGTGGGTGACGGCGAGAGTGGACCCGGAGCCGAGGGCGTCGGTGGAAGAGATGACGGCGGAGAGGACGATGACGATGACGATGACGGCGGCGACAACGGAGTGGAGGGGTAGTTTCGTCATCTAAAAGAGATGGGTTTGGTTGTTCCGGTGGTGGGTAGGCGAAGTCTGGTCTGCTTCATTGGAGGAGAGAGAAAGGGAGAGAGTTGAGGAATTTGGAGAAGCTGAAAAGACTAAAAAGAGTGTGAGATCTCTCCAGGGGTTATAAGTCGGAGAGAGTTTCTTGGTTTTTTCAGAAAAACTGTTATAATAATATTAACAATTTAAAATTTTGAAAATGCCTGGGCCGTGTTTGGTGGCATTTAGATCACATGAACGGTTTTTTTTTTCCTTTTTTTTTAATTTAAATTTCTGGTGCATCTGTAGAATTAAAAAAAAAAACTGCATTTCGTTGGTAAAAATCCTTTTTTTTTTCCTTTTTTAAACTTAGGGTTGGGATCAACATCTATAAAATCAAATATGATATTATAGTTTTTTGAAGGATATTATAATAAGATTTTTTCTGCGATTAAATAGCTACATTGCATTTTTTTTAGATAGCTACATTTCTTTTTAGATATTTTTAGACATGTAAAATGGACGCCATTTCAGTTGTAAAAATAAAAAAAAAGAATGTTGCTTTTTGTTAGATTGAGTAAAAGAGATAAAGGATTGAGTAAGCCGTTTGATATTTATGTAGATAATAATTTTGTACTAACTGTTATTATTATTATTTTTAAATGTAAGCGATTTTGGCTCCACATATTTCTTAGTCTTAGATATACAAAAATTCTAATTTGGTTACTCCTATAAGATATTAATATAATATATATATATATCAACTTCGTGTTATCCTTTTTATTTAAAAAAAAAAAAAAAAACCTTCATGCCGTTGAAAAAAAATTTATTTATCAGGGCTGTAGCCCTAATCAGTTTTTTAGGTAAAATAGCAAAACTCCTGCCTTAGGATTAAATTTTGCAATTAATTTTCTCAAGTGCTAATAAATATATCTAAATGGCTGCTCTTGCCCAAATATTCTCATTATAAAATAAAATAAAATATAGCACAAGATTTCACTCCTGCTGGAAAAGAAAAAGCAAAAAAAAAAAAAAAGAAATCTACTCACGATTTTCCTTTTCCACTTGCAGTGAGAAAAACGGATACAAACATTAAAAATTATTTAAGGTATAAATTCATAACTCATGTAAAAAAACCAGTTTGTTTTTCATGGATCCAAACAGACCGTTAAAAGTCCGTTGAAAAAATAAAATGATGAGGAATTAAATAAATAAATAAAAAAAGTGAACACGGTTGACGAAACAGAAAACAAAGCATTGCCACGTGTGAAAGAAAGTGCTGGTGGCCATTCGACGCGCCTGAGAGTAACGAAGCACGTGCATACGTTAGATTTAAAGTATTCGGAAAACAGTGACACGTAGGCAAATAATTTATGAGACAGCCAGCTTGTTTTGACCCATAAGCTGCCAAATATGATTTCTCATTTTGCTGCTTAAGGAAATAAGAAAACAGTTTTTGACCAATTTTATATATATATATATATATATATTTTTAAGAGTGGGGGAATGGATTTTTTATTTTTAAAACATTAATAAATAATAATTTATAAATAATATTTACTTTGTATATTTTTTTTTTGGAATTGAACTTTGTATATATTATAACTGTTATGTTAATATAATAATATAATAATATAACACAGATTCTATTTAAAAGAGGTAGAGTTTGAATTATTTAATTCCTAAATTTAAAAAAATAATAATAACTATAAGATATTAAAATATATTTGTTCATAAAACGTGAGTAATATTAAAAAAAAAAGAAGATATTTTCAATATATGAATTGTCATTTTTGATTATTGATAACTACACTTTTAGTCATTGGATTAACATTTTAATGGTGACCTATAAATTAAAGCATTTTTTTTTACTGTTGATAGGAAGTGCAACTTTAATCATTAAATTAACTTTATAACGATTTAATTTTTAAATGAAAGTAATTTTGTGACGAACACTATAAATTTTTAATGAAAACACTGATAGCTCAAACCGTTAAAAATTAATTAATCTAACTGTTAGAGTTACAGTTCCTATCAATTTACTGTAAAAGCTCCCCAAAATAAAAGATATGTTTGGAAATCAAGCTCAAACTTGATTTTCAACACTCAAGTTTTGTTTTCTTCCTCAAAAGTCTTTGTCTTTTTCTTAAAAAGTTTTTTATCTTTTCTGAAAAGTCAATAAAATTTACTATTTCAACTTCAAAAACTTAACTCAAACTCACTTATCAAACGAACCAAAAATCAAAATCAGTGTAATTTTGTAAAAGTTTTATTAGTGCTTTAGAAGAACTAACCCGTGGGAGAATGGTTCTAAATAATAGAAAAAGAAAGACAAAAAACAAAAACCACGAGTCAAATACCGTGAATTTGACAGATAAGAGAAAGGCAAAGAAAATGAAGTCTGCAAGAGAGAAAGAGGGGGTTTCGTACATGGTTCCTTGGAACTTGGTAGCTCTCACAGTCACTTATAGCAGAGACTATGGTCAAACTCGTCTAATAATTCAAACAAGGGGCTTCTCCTCCTCCCAAGAATACCCATATAAAAAGCATCTATACTTCTGTTGATATTTTTTTTGCCCTAAAATCAAATTTTCAATAATAATCATATTACACTACAAAAAGGTCATTTTTTTATTATATTTTATTATATTTTTAATTTTTCCTTTTTTTTTTCCTACTTTCCTTCTTAGCTTATCACGAAGATTAGTTTTTTTTCTAATGATTTGGTAGGTGGTCTTGATGTGAATGCTATATGTTTTGCTATTTATTTAGCATGAGTTATGTGCTAAATTTGAATATTGCCTTAATCCTTTTCTGTCACAAACTTATAGGTACGTGTGTGTATATATATATATATACACAAAGTATTAAATCTGATATCTGATGGTCCGACAATATGAATTTCAGTTTTTGTAAATGTGTATTTTAATTATTAAAAATACGAATTCATGAAAAAAAAAATATAATTAAGATGAATGTGAATTTCCTTCTTATTTTATAAAATAATTCCTTCTGTATGAATTTACTTTTTCTTCTGTATAAATTCATATTTCTAGTAATTGAAGTTCACATTACCGGATACCATCAGATTTAAGACCATTCATATATATATATATATATATATATTATTTGGATTTTATCTTTCATCATTTATGGAAAATTCGATCGTCGGTTTTTTTTTTATTTTATTTTTTTCCCCTCCCCCCCCCCCCCCCCAAAAAAAAGGAAAAAAAGCAGCTGGAAAGACTATATACATTTTTCTAGGGAAGGACTTCATATAATTTGAAAAGAACAATTGTTGTGATTTTTTAAAGAAAATAATTACTGCATTTTTAAATGGAGTCACGTGTAGTATTATTATTAGATAATATATGTAATCACAATAATGATTAATTTTTAATACTACTAAAACTATTATAATAACAATTTATAACGATTTTTTTTAACTTGAAAATGATGGGATTCGAACTCCACATATATATGTATGTATAGTTAGGTGTGATGTTGCCGTTTAATTATATATGTAATCACAATTTATAATAATTATTAAGGTGACGCTGACACCACAAAAATATATCAAAATCCACTATTTTAAAGCCTTTTGTAAAAACTTAATCCAAAAGTGAAGAGAAACTTCTAGGAACTTTATTCAATGAACATTTGAAACATTTCCCTGTCCAACTACTAGGCTTAACAGTATTATTGTAACACATACAATAATAACAAAACCTTATACATAACCTTTGAAATTTTAAAAAATATATAATTACATATATAATCTAGCGATAATTTCACATATAATTTTTTCATAAAATATAGTATTTAAATCTCTCGTCTTCAAATAAAAAAAAAAAAACACAGACATTAGAAAGCATAAAAAAACAATTCTTATAAACTCATCATTCTATGAGTGTACGAAGTATTAAAATCTTGACCATACTATAACGCACAACATTCATGTTTATGCGTATAAATTTAATATTGTTTTATTCCCCAAATAATTAAAGGCTATATGGCCAATATTCCATGACCTGCATACTTCACTCATTGCAATTTACAAAGAATGAGTAAAGCTTCATGTGTCCGCAAATTTTGAAAACTTCAATATTGCAAATAAAAAATTAAAAAAAAAATGAAAATTCTGCAGTAAAGTGTGGTTTATTGACCAAGACCCAAAGGAATGTCAGCCAAAAGCATGGAAATAGATAAGTATTGCGTAACTATGAGACACTAAAGACACAAGTAACCCCACAAAAAAAAAAACCCTATGAAGTGAAATTTGTTTGCATCATTATCTTCGTCTTAGCTTGGTCAAATTACAGGTGTCATGCACTAGCAATAATAATACCTGGGTCTCTACCACTATATACATACATACATATAAATATATATATATATAACACTAAATTAACATTTAACATCATTTAAGAACAATTAAAACATGAGCAAAAACTTGTAAAATCAGTCTTATTTCTTGTATAAAATTCGTAAGGAATCCCACAAACAGCTAAGAAGTATGAACAAAATCTTTGATGCTACATAGCAACACGGTAGGTTTATATGTGCCATTTTGAAATTTAAAAAAAAAAAAAAAGAGGGGATTATAAAATACATATGATTAATTTATTTCTAATAAATTATAGGTTTTAGTTCTTAAACTATCAATCTGTAACATAATATATAGTTTTTCCATTCAAAACACTTTTAAAATATGAATTGTGGTTTTCATATCAGGATGAAGTGTGTTTAAAATTATGAGCATTTTGAGAATTTGGAGCTTTGGAAATTAAAATTTAAATATAATTAAAGGTTCTCACTTAAAATAGACTTTTGATCTTTACGTGACAATTACAATTTATTTTTTAAGATGACTGATGTGAGATAAATTAATATTTCAAAAATCTATTCTTACATGTTTTAAAGTTCATGAATTTAAATAAAGCTTGACTTGGGTTAAAAAATGAAAATAACTCAAATTTGTACATTTATAAATGGATGCGGAAGGGGGAAAAAAAAAAAGAAAAAGAAAAAAGAAAAGAAAAGAAAAAGAGGCTGTCCCAACTTAATTAGCAGAAAAGACTGCACACTTGCCAAACACAACAGAGTATAATATTAAAGGCATAGACCATCCAAAATAAATAAATAAACAAACCAATAAGTGATTGTAAGGGTCTACTCCCAAGCCTGTTGGTGTAATCATAACTGTTCTTCAATGTTATAACATTGGCTATACATGACACATATAATTGTGTTTTTCGGTCAATAAGATATTGTTTCATTTATTTATTTATTATTATTATTATTATTATTATTATTTTACGTAGGACTATTGAAGAGGAGTCATACATACACAATCTTTTGGTATATCCCTTATAGACAGATACAATAATTTTCTTGGGACAATAATAATTTTCTCAAATGTGTAATTGTGATTTCTTCAAGGTGGAAATTATGATGAATGTTTTTTCATTCACCATTCACAATGCCAGGTGTTACAGACCTGTGTGAAAGATACCTCATATGAATGAGATACACACACACACACACACACACACACATTTCATTCACTCCTGCAATTTGACTTGCCCACTAAAAAAAAAAAAAAAAAAAAAAAAAAAAAAAAAAAAAAAAAAAAAAAAAAAACTTCTATCTTGGATAAATAGCACATGATCTGAATGTTTTAGTAAATCTGCAAAGTGCAAGATGTAGGCCATAACTGGAATCTTCGTCTGTTATCTTTTTGAACTGTATATTGAAGACAAATAGTACAACAAAGTTTGTTTGTTTGTTTGCCCTTTTTTTTTTTTTTTTTAAGAAATTTGAAATGTAGAAACTGAGAAGAAAATTCAGCTGTAGTGGAATTATTGCAAGGAAATGAGGAAAAGTGGCTGAAAGACTGGAAAGTTTAAAGGCATGGATAATCATGTTGCTCAAGATTCAGATTGTCTGATTTTGTCAACTGATACACAACACTGGGAATATCATGCCAACATAAAAAACAACGGAATAGAATTTTCAAAAGAAGAAACTGTATCCACCAATAAATGTTACACAACTAAACACGTATATATATATATATATATATGTGTGTGTGTGTGTGTGTAAATAAAAAGGGACTCAAAAGGGCCAAGTTTTTATTTTTAAGTTGCCACTTAAGGTGTTGCTTTTTGTTAATGTCTGCAAAACCAGCATTTAGGTACAT
Source organism: Ficus hirta (assembly GCA_038430175.1). NCBI lineage: Eukaryota > Viridiplantae > Streptophyta > Magnoliopsida > Rosales > Moraceae > Ficus > Ficus hirta. The sequence continues at coordinate 6,195,604 of CM076594.1, read as the reverse complement.
GCAAGGCTGTAAAAAAGATGAGCTGATAACCTACAATTCTAACATATTGTCGGCCTGCTAAAAGCCTAAAAAGCTAAAAAGAAGACCTTTTTTTTTTTGTGTAGCAGCATTTTATCACTTAAAACAAAGCTTTTCATAGTGCACATGGCCATGCAGAAAAGCTTTCCTATGTGTGTCCCCCATTAACCAGTAACTTCCAGACAATTATTCCAGATGCCCTAGTTTACAGTTTACCAGATCCAGTTGAGGGCAAGAAAAAAGATGGGTCCAAGCTTTAAATAGGAAAATTTGGTGGAAGAGTTGGCTCAGCTGAGTTTTTAACTATTGTACAGAACTTCAATATCTCTTTTCATGGTCAAAGCACGTGAAAAACACAGGGACGCATAGCTTTCTGAAAGCTGCTTTTGATTTCTTGAGGCCAAATGCTGTTTATTGAAGTGTTTGGATAATCTGTCAGAAAAGCTTTAGCTCTTCAAAAAAGTTCTCTTAAATAAATTTTTAAACTTCAATCAAAATTTCAGTCGGATATTTTATTGCCAATCAGAAAATTTTAGAATCATTTCGACCTATAACTTACACTAAAAACCTACGGCTTTTGCTTGTCTTCTTCTTATGACTTAAAGCAAAAGCTCTGCCAAACATATTGTACTTGAATGCTAAGATACAGCTACAGCTTTTGGAATAAGGACTATTGCCCAAATGAAAGACTAGTCCATTCCCTCACAAAGAGTGATGCCTCTCTACTGTGTATATGGGACCTCTTGCCAACAAGGTGAGGAACTGAAGATCACATTTCTTGCTGTATTTCGAAGCTACATTGACACTTTGGAACATGAAACGGGAGCGAAGATTTGGTTCAACATGTTCTACTCGATCCTTCCCCCCACCCCTCCTTTTATACCAGATTGAAGCAAATAAAAAGGGAAAAAATCACTAAGGCGCGGCTAGTGAAATTAAATTGCCAGAACACACAGAATTAAAAGAATACCAAAAACATTAATTCAAAGCATGTAAACTTAAGACATGGCACACTTATGCTAGTTAATGCAGCATTAATCTCAATCCAGCTATTCACAGAATTTTTGTGATGCAGAACCAAAAACACTTATTCTAGGAATTATTTCTGCAGAAAATAACAGTCAGCTACTGCTAGGAGATAGAAGAGTGCAATTAAGGAACAAACTTGGAACAAGGAGGGAGTAAACTGCTAATAATTATTGATAACAATTATACAAAGTTTCAGATAAATAGAAAAATAACTAAAGAGAACTGCAAGCCTATAAACAATGTTACACAAGAATCCAAGTTCTGAACAAATGTACATAGATAAATGGTAAGCCTATATATAACCACATGATGCGGCGGCTAAGCCTTTGACAAAAGACAAGCTTTCATCAACATCTCTTTGCGAACAAATTGATGCTGTACATAAACTGAGTCCAACAACGAGATGCCACTTTGAACAGAATAATTGTTATAGACTGCGGAAAAGAATTGAACTTTCGTTCATATTATCCATCTGCCAAAGTCCAACATCGTGAAGGTATTCCTTGCTTTTGAAACCATTCAGGCATGTGGAACCTATCATAGAGCATACGTCTGACATCTTTCTGCTGAGAGAGATCCTTAAGTAGTGGAAGAAGGACATCCAAAAGCTGATCAACAAAGAAGAGAAAAAGATGAGGACTCTGGAAACTTTCAGAAAATTTGCGGGAGGTTTTCAATTATTAGCAGACCTGTGTGTCATGGGGCTGCCCGGCAGAAAATGGAATGCATGGAATTCCATTCACTGGTTGCAACAAGAAGCTGAAGGGGTTGTTGTCAACAATAACAATACGGCCCATATCCTTCGATATGCAGGAAAGATCCTTAACATGCTCACGAAACTCCCTGTATAAACCCAGCATTGGAAGTTATTTACAGAACCAAACAATAATTCTTCTCTACTTTGAGTCAATCAGCCAAAATCTTTATTAAACATTGAATTTGTCTGAACAGGATTTGAAAGCTCTATGATACCTTCTGTTTGATTTACTTTAAGGCAATCAAGAATCGAATTAACTATTGAGAGCAGCAAGAAACAAAATTCAGTTCGAAAAACTTTTTCACTTCGGCAGTCAATCTTATATTCCAACATGACAACTATTTCAATATGTCAATACGTCAATACAACAGATCAACCGAAATACAAAAGCAGTTAATAGATTTCTATTGACTACCCTGGCTAAGTGAGTGCCATGGAAATAGAACAAAACATCAAAACCAGCTTTTCATTACTACATAGCATCAAATCAGCATGTGCAACAAAGACACTCTAAAACAATTCAAGTTTCAGCATATCTAAAATTTGTGTACTTACGTGCTAATTGTTGAAGGCCGATAAAGTCGAAGACTGAAAAGATTTTCCTCATCTATTCTGTCCACAAGTGGTCTGGCATAACCTGTATTCATGTCCAAAACGTTAGCATAAAAAAAAGGGTAACTCAACTACCTCCCAAAAACCAAACAAATAAAAAATACAAGCTAAGAAGTTGAAAGCGACAAACCAACCTTCAAGACCAGCAGTAAACAGCACGAGATCAGAAAATTCACTGAGCTGTTTCAAGAATTCGTGCAATCCCGGACGTTCAAAAACCGTAACATAATTGATCTTAGGCCTTCCTTCAAATTCCTGAAAAAAATCCAAAGACAACCAAATAAGTACACTTCTAGAACTTTGAACGAACATAGCAAGATAAATGAATTATTAGACACCAAAAGATTCTAACAAAAATACCTTATCAGAAGATACGCATTCAAGCTCAAACCACTTCAAGCCAGCTTCCATGACTTGGTTTCGAACACCCGGAGGCAAACTAGACGTCTCATAAGCACATACCAGGGTCTCATCCAAGTCAAGCACAACCTGCGAAGCTCTAATTTCTCAGCACAAACATCTTAAAAACCCCACATCTTCTTTCTTTCTCTACTCCTTAATTTACACAAAATTCCTACTTCTAATGAACAAATTATGTTTTTGAAGTGAGAAATTTAGATTAAAAAAACCGAAATTTGTCTAGAAAAGCCATGAGAAGTAAAAAATAAGAATTCTACTTCCAAATTTCCAATTCACAAATAGAAAAGGTTCAAAATTCAAACTGTTTTCTAAAAAAAATCATATTCGTAGCGAACTACAGACTTTCTGAAGCTCAATTAACACTAACAAGAAGAATTAAAATCACAAATTAAGAACTCCAACCGCGTAAAAGTAAGTACCGTGAGTTTCTTCTTCTCGGCAAGGCCGTCGGAGTCGGAATCAGGGAGGGCGGCGATTTGGACGGCTGAGTCGGCCGGAAGGTCGTGTTCCGGCAATTCGATGTTCGGCAAGGGCTTGAAAGAAGCAGAAGACGAAGAAGAAGAGGAAGAGGAAGAGGAAGACAAAAGAGGGAGGTGACCAAGAGCTCTGAGGATCTGGAGAAAGATCTGGAAGAAGAAGCCGAGCCAGTTCAGGAGAGCTCTCCAGACTTGCAGAGTCCTCGGCGAGTAAACGACGTCGCCGCCGCCCTGAGTCAGCTCGGGCGCGGCGGCCATGATCGGCGAAAACGACTGACGGCGGTGACGTATACGATGCGTCTGTGGTGCGCGCGACGTTAACGAGTGCACTCTCTCTTCTCTCTCTCTCTCTCTCCTTTTTCTCTCTCTGACTAGGCTTTCTCTTTCGTTATATGGATAGATTTATCGAAAGCCAATCAAACACTCTCTCTCTCTCTCTGTCTCCTCTTGTTTTCTCGGCGATGGCTTTTTCGACGAAATCTAGAGAGAGAAAGGATTGGTGCGTAGCGTGCACGCGGGGGAGGAAGAGCGTGGGTCGTAAAGAATGGGCCGGAGAAAAGTTAGAACGCTTATGGTGAATCCAAATTCGGCCAATCAGAAGAGACAATCTTCGGCTCTGTAAAAGAAAGCCCAACGTTGTTGTCCTTTATTGGCCTCTATTATTAAAATTATTATAAAGGGAAAGAAATGCATATATAATAGTAAAACTTTAGCTTCGTGTTACATTTTAACTCATCTACAATTAAATTATATTTTTTATCTTAATTTTTATTTTTTTAAAAAAATTAATAAAAATTATAATTAATTTTTAAAATATCAATTAATTTTAATTTAAAATTTTCATCTCTAACCGATAGATCAAGCGAAGCATTTGTTTTTATAATTTTAAGGATAAATGCTAAAATTAGAAGCATTTTAAAAAATTCATATATGTTTGAATCATTGATTTGAAAATTAAATTTGAACATTTTTGTAAGAGAAAATATTAGTATAAACTTTTTAAATATGAACACGAAAGGACACATTTTGCACAAATGATGGTTTTTCTTTTATTTATAGCCCAAATGGTGATTGTTGTTATGTACCTTAGAATTTTTCCTTTTATTTTTGCCCCGAAAATTTTATAGTTTTTCAATTTTTGCCCTTATCAAAAAATCTCACGTCCCACTAAAAGTTAAAATTTTTTAATAGCCTCCACTACAATTTTGCCCTTCAATTTTAAACTTTTATGTTTTTTATTTTTTAAATAAATTTTTGTTATACAACCCCACTAACATATATGTCTGTGAGAGTTCTGGCGCATGCCTTTTCTGTCAAAAATGCTTATAGAAGGAGAAGTTTTGTTAATGAAACATAAATCGAGTGGATTCTTTTTAGATTCAAGAGACAAAATATTATTAGGGTCATAGTTTGGTGGAAATTTTTGAAGTTTTTTCACAAACAGGTTACAAGTGTTTGAAGCACAAGACATTGCTGCAAAATTCAACGACCGTAGAACATCATACGCTCTCAGCCATTCGATAAAGCACTACCCATGATGCACCAGGGTTGCACCATATCGTCAATTTTTCCTTAATCTATATTTTTATTATTTAAAACTTGACTTTTAATAGCAATTTTTGTTTAAAGTGTCTAAGCACTTAATATCAAAGTTAAGACTATCCAAAAGTAGAATCATGATTGTTAGTTGTCTCTTTCCTTATACACCCACGAATCTCCCACCTTTTCTTAGAGGGCCAATGTGGGATTTTATTTCTATCAACAAATATCATTAAATAATCAACTTCCTCTTATTCTCTCAAGAATAAAAAAGAACATTGATACTGAATGACTGAATGTTGCACACGCATCAGCAGTATTCAAAGCATACATACCTACTAGTTTGGCCAAACAAAATAAAAGTACCTACTCATGTAACAACCCCATACTCATCTTATCATAGAAAAATTAATTCTCTCTCTTTTCATTAGGTATTACTCACTTGATTAGTAGTTGTAATCAGAACCACGTACAAATTATAAATACTCAAAAAGATTCATTATTCATCATATCAAATATGAAAAAAAAATAAAAATAAAAAGAAAAAGAAAAAAAGCAAGTATAGAAACAGGATATGTACCGTGCACAAAACCAAAATTGCAAGTGTAAGATATTGGGCTCAGGGAAGCAGTCATAAGGCCCAAACTCAGGCCCATTATATGGAGAAGAATCAGAAAGAATTGAAGGGGTAAATATGGGAAAGCCAGGGGTGTTGGAGTGCCTCTTTAGCCGTTGGACGGTTCTGGGGATTGATCTCGAGCAAGCTTCTAACGAAGTCGATGAATCCAACATCACTCACTCCGAGGTGATGCTCCAACGAGGATTCCTCGGGAATTATGTATTCCATTTGTTCTGTCTCCTGATTTTAACGTATAGTAAACATACCGTATCTATATGTCAGTTCTACAAAATAATATTATATAGTTTCTTATATACATAAGGATTCACGTGCAGTTATTCTTATTCTATCTTCGAATAATATTGGGTCTTAGTCATTTTCTTAACCTTGTTCTTATTCTATCTTGGAATACAATTAGGGTCTTAATCATTATCTTTTCCTTTTATCTAATTGGTTTTTTCATTTTCATTGATAGGTGTTTTTGTAATTTACATTATATAACAAAACAATTAGCATCTTATTGATTATCTTTACCTAATTCGTTTTTCATCTTCATTGATTCGTGTTTATGTAATGAACAATATGTAATCTTTTGTCCAATTTTTAATGTCTCAAATAGTATCTAACTAATAATATTATATCACGTCATTTTAAAAAGTTTGAAATACTTTATAATTGATTTTTTTATATCTTAAAATCTAATTTCATTCAATAATGTGTCAAAATATAATTGATTAGACATCAATTGGGACACTAAAATTGGACAAAAGTGGATTCACCTTAGGTTGTTATTAGATAAGTGATTACATGTATTGTTTAACGATAATTCTACATTTGACTCTATCAAAAGGTCTAGAATTCGAATTCCCACCCAATTTTTTTTATTTTAAAGTTGGTATTAGTAGGGCGGGCAATTTCAGATACGACATGTTGACACGACACGTGAACAACACGAAATAAATGGGTTTAAACAACACGATTAATAATTGGGTTGAATTAGGTTGACACGTTTAACACGAAAATAAACGGGTCAAAAACAGACTAAAATGGTTAACCCGTTTATTTAAATGGGTCTTAAACAGGCCAACACGACCCAATCCGTTTAGAGTCCACATATATAAAATTGATAAATATATATAATTTTTAAAAACCCTAAAAATAATAACATATAAAAGCCTAACCCTAATTTTTTTTCCTCTTTTCCTCATTTTTTTAATCTTTAGATAGTTTTTAAGTATGTTTTAATTCCATTCTCATAAATTTCTTGAATAGGTTGAAGTACTTGGGAACTTTTGAAGATTTGTGGAGTTGGAACTTAAGAGACTATCATTCTCAAGCAAAAAAGCATTTCCTTTTACTTTAATATTTTGTCGTCGTTTGATGTTTCTCTTAGGGTTCGTTTGGTGAATGAATTGAGTTTGAAAATTTTAAGTTTGAGTTGAAAATTTTTGTTGAATTTTCAGAAAAGACAAAAACTTTTTCACAAAAAGACAAAAATTTTTTCAGAAAAAGACAAAAATTGAGATAAAAAAGTACATTTTAGTTTGAAATGAACTTGATTACCAAACAAGACCTTAGTATTTTGAATCTTGATTATGTGACAATTTGAGACTTGTTTAGGTGGTGATTTGTATATAGACACCAACTACAACTTAGACTTATGTTTTATTCAAAGATATGTTTGTCTTAATCATTATGGATATTTGATAATTATAATTGTTAGTTTTATATTTTTTATGAATATGATGAGTTTTTTGTATTAGTGAATTCAAAATTTTAAGTGATTTTTTAATCCAAAATTTTTGTGTTAAATGGGCCGTAAACGGGTTTTTCGTGTTAAATAGGTCATAAACGGGTTTGTTTTTGTGCCAACCCGTCGTGGCCCATTTAATAATCGTGTTCGCGTGTCGTATCGTACTACCGTTTATTAAACGGTTCATGTTCGTGTTAGGTTCCTGGCCCGTTTATTAATCATGTCGTGTTCGTGTTCATGCTTATCGTGTCGTGACCTGGCCCGCGAACACGAATTGCCAGCCCTAGGTATTAGTTTATGGTTCGGACTTAAGCATATCCTTTTATCTTCAAGTGTGCCTAGACTTGTATGGATAAAAATTCTTGCAAGGCACTCAGTGTAAAAATAAAAGATCATTTTTAGTGAAAAGATGTAGAATGTTTACCTCATTTATGTGATAAAGATCGAATTCTTCGGTAAAGTACTTGAGCGACTCTTGCCCGTTCTCCAGCATTTCCATATCGATGGGACCAAGCATCCCGATCACTCGTGCAAGGATCATTATGACTCCATCGTTTGGAAAGAGTACCTGTTCGTCGCAAACAAAAGTTCATGATTCATCGAACTAGCAATTCTAGAGACTCACAATGATAGATGAGATTAGATTTAGGAAAACAAAGGCATACTTCCCCAGAGCATAATTCAGCCAAGATACAGCCAAGAGACCACATGTCAATCTTGTGATCATAAGGGAGGCCTAGGATGACCTCGGGAGCTCGGTAGGAGCGAGATTGTACATATAGGCAAAGGTTGTCTGTTCGGAAGCAACTACTTCCAAGATCAATGACCTTTATTTCACATCTTCTGTAACTTTTAATGAGAATGTTCTCGGGCTTTAGATCACAGTGAATTATTCCCAAGTCATGCAAGAATTCTAATGCCTCTAAACATTGACGGGTTAGGACCTGTAAATAGTTACATCGTTAAATAAGTAAGTAAATTTCTAATAAGCAAGCAAATAAAGTAATCAAACAAACCTGCAATCTTCTCAATGTAAAATAAGCTTCTCCACCGGATTCCTGATTGAATTTCTGAAATTCGTACAAGTTTGCTCGAAGGAGTTCGCAAACGATGAAGAGATGCTCCTATGAAGTTTTATCAAGATGAAAAAAAGATATTAGCAGTGGCCTACGAAAATGGAAAAGAAAAAATATTCCACTTTGGATGTACCGGATCACTGACACTGACATACTTGATGATAGAAGTAATCATAGAGTCGCAAAATGTGGCGTTCATCAGCCGGATCGTGCTTGTTGACAAGCTTTAGAAGTTTAATCTCGTCTAAACTTTGATCGAAAAAGTCTTTGTCATTTTTTATGATCTTCAAGCAAACATCAATCCCCGTGTAAAGATCATGTGCCTGTACAACTTTACTGAAAGCAGCGGAACCTAGATATTCTGTTACGTAATATCTGCCAGCAATGACGGTATTTAGCACAATAGGCAGATCCTTGTTTTCTTCAAAACCAGTCCTGTAGATGGCAGAACATATGAGTACAACTGCTAATTATCGGTCCGCAAATGCACAAGTTCCGAAACCTAGTGTATCAATAGATAAAAATAAACAACAACTTGTGATGTTGTGAACCTATCTTACATAGAATTATGTAAATGATTCAACGACTATGCGACCAAAACTTCTGCAAGTAGCGAATGACTAACAAACCTGTTTTTTCTGTGTACAATTCTAAGATCAAATACTTCATACTCGTCCTCACAAGTAGTATAAGCTAAAATCTCATTGACAACGCCCTCAGAGTTCTCAGCAGCCTCGGGCTCATTGATAGCTCTATTCATGTCACAATTCTCCACTTCGTATATGCTATTTTTATTGAACATGAAATCTTTGTCCGGGACTTTTACATTTAAACCAGTTGAACCATTTAATCCTCCAACCCAGTAATTCGTCGACCCCTTTTTAGCACCGTAGTAAACACTCTTGTTCGTTCCCTTATGTTGTGCAGAGTCGGTATCTGATTCAATAATATCCCCAGCAACCTTCATCACATCAAAATTATCCGAAACAGTTTGGTTCATGCTTAGATAGTCATCCTTTCCACGATTTTCACCAAAAAACCCTTTGGCTTCCATAGAACAATCACAAAAGGGGATTGAACAATCATCGTGAACACAACTGCCGGGGGGATGACCGACCTCAAGTCCTGCTTCAAGCCTATTTCTCTCATCAAAGTGATCATAATCCATCCGAGGAACATCGTTTTCATCGTTTATAGGAACAATACTACAATGACACGTCTTGTCCAAGTACTCGATACATATTTCCGATTGAAGATCTTTAGAATTGTCATTCGAATCCAATACCGGGTTCTCCCACTGCTTATCAAAATCCGAAGTCGTGATAAACTTGTCCTCGCTAGGACAACCGAAGAAGTCCGGCCCTTCAAAAGAGGGAGACATGAAGTTCCCATCATCTTTCTCATTGTACCAAAACAGATCATTTTGCATATCGAAATCAGGGTAATCCCTCGCCGTGCCAAATTGAGACAACTCGTCTGAAGAAGACTTCGAATTCGAATCCACCGGACTTATCGATCGGATTCCGTAAGGATTCGTGAATTCTGAAAAAATGTGAAATGGAAAAACTTTGATCTAATCTGCTTCCAACTAAAAAAACATAAAAATTGAATATTGTGTCAGAGTAATTGGTCTACGGTTCTTTTCTTAACAATAACAATCAACAACCAACTCAACTAAGCCAAGAATGTGGTACCACTTATTAACATGCAAATTTGAAATTTCTAAAGTAATTTCTTTCATTTTCTTTCCTTTTCTTTCCTACAAACCAATCAAAAATTTTCATTTTGACGAACACAAGAAGAAAACTCCACAAAACCAATCAAAAGTTCCAGTTCTGATGAATTATAAATAAGAAGTCAACAACTTTTTTATTTTCTTCGATTAAAAAGTCAACAGTTTGAAGTACCTGAAGAGCAAATATCCGAAGTGGAAGAACCCAAGCTGACGAACTCATCGTCGGAGGAATCAGAACTGGATCCAGGGAAACCGTCCCCGGCGGGAGTCTCCGACAGGAGGGAAGTTGCCGGGATTCGGAGCGGCGGCGGCGGAGGGACCATCGGGAAGAGGAATTTCTCGTAGTCGGAGAGATCACGTTTCTCCACGATGTCGGCCTTGAGAGCGGACTCGGCCTTGGAGAAGCCGTTCTTGCGGAGGAAGTGGACCACCGCCTCGACGTCGGAGAGCGCCGCCATGGATGTCGGAACTGGGAGAAGGTGTGGGAGGAGGGAGAGCTAGACGAAAGCTGGGACAAGTGGAAGGGGCAAAAGTGGAAAATATGCCATTGTTCGGGGTTTGCATGCTTGTTAGAGAGAGAGGCTTAAAAACTCTCTCTCTCCTCTCTCCCTCCTGTTTCTCCCTCTAAAGTCTCTGCTGTGAAACAGAAGCTAAGGAGAGAAGGTGGTCGTGTCTTACCAACTTTGAAAAGTGAGAGCTCTCTCTCTCTCTCTCTCTTCTGTGGGTTTTTTCGGGGTTTTGGGTCTTGCGGGTTCCTTATCTGAGATAAGTTACGTCTCACGTGGAATCATTAGATAAGGACACGTGGATATCGGGACCCACTAACTATTTAATTTCTTTTTTCTAATTTTTTCTTGGTTTTTTTTTTCGGTAGGGAAAAAAACAATCAAACGGTTGTTTGTGGGACCATTTCTTTTTCTTTTTCTTTTTTCTTTTTTTCCCACTTTATACCTTCCAGAATTCTTTTTTCTTTTTCTTTTTCCTCGGACTTTTCTGATTTCTTTTTTTTTTCTTTTTCTTTTTTTACAGCCCTTCCTTCGGAAACGGAGGTACATGCAAAAATATTATAGTAATTGTTTAGCAAAAAAACAAAATATATATATATATATATAAAATCGTAATTCTCATAATATTATTCTAGTAACGTGTATTAGATTTTTTTTTTTAACTTGAGGATGGAGAATTTAAACTCTATATTTTTAGATAAAATCAGATATAATATAATCGTTAGATTATACATGTAATCACATATAATAGATAATGAGCTTTACTTGACAATATTATTTTCATATATTTTTTAAAGATTTTTTTAAACTTATATATATATATATATTTTAAAGGATTTTTAGCCCTAGTTCTAAACTTGTCACCAATATACCCCTATATTATGGTGCAAAAAATACCCCAAAAAAATATTTTTTCATAATTAAAAATCATGATTATATAATTGACGATTTTTAATATGTACGATTAGATTATATCAACAATCATGACATTTTTTATATTATTCATTGTAAACGTTATCAAAACTTTGATTACATCATATATTACAAATAATATTCGTCCATACTCTTCCATCGAATACTATTTATTGTAAACATTATCAGAACTGGATCGCATCATATGCTACATAATATTCGTCCATATATAGTCTTACCTCAAAAAAATATTCGTCCATACTCTTCCATGGATATTGGTGTGTGAAAACCAACCTAATAATGTAATTTGTCCTTCAAAGTCAAACAACTAGAAGTAGAAATTCAAGTGTAAAAGAAGATTAAAAACGTTGCAATCTTAGGTTAGGGTAGTTTGTTTGAACCAATATTATTATTATAATATGGTTCTTTATCATGAGTCAAATTAACGGGTGAGATTTGCTTTTCATGGGGTCACGGAATGAGTAATACAACCCACCGCACATAATAATTATGTTGTTCCTCACAAAACCACTGCCCTGTCAATCTTTTTCCCATGTTCTCACTTTTCTTAGTAACTTTAATCTTAATCATGCGACCCACGGTGGCCATGATTTTCTTCTTTATCCTTTTTCATTATTATTTGTATTGTCACTATTCTCTTGCTCTCACTTTTTTCTTTTTCTTTTTTTTTTTTTGGCTCTTTTTTCTTTTTCTTTTGGTTTTTTTTTTTTTTTTCTTTTGCAGATCTTTTCGTTTGTTTTGGTTTTGAAATTTGAAACTTGACTAAGCTGGCCGTTGGTGAGCTCCTTTTGTTTTGACTTGCAATGTGACACTAGAGGCCAAATTATTATTGAAGGTGGAAATGGCTACAAAGTTTGAGAATTTTAGAGAGACTAAATAATATAATAGACTTTGCTCAAAAAAAAAAAAAGGTATAATCGACTAGAGTTAGTTTGTATAATTAGTCCATTAGTTGTTTCTATTATAGAGTTACTTAGATCAACGTACACATGTATAGTCTTGATTGGAGAATAATTGTGTATTTAAGCTGTTGTCACGGCATTTCTTCATCCAATGAGAATTTCAGTTATCATCTAAGATCTTGATTCTTTCTAGATTCTTCTTTCTTCTTCATTTTCTTAATATGGTATCAAAGCCTTCTCCGGCGACGGAAACCTCTTTATCGACGTTAATGGTGGATAGCCTCCGATTTGCTTCGATCTCTTTCAATCATCTAATTTCTTCAAAATTGGACAATGAAAATTTTCTTGTCTGGCGAAAGCAGGTTCTAGCTATTATTAGAGGTCATCGACTGCAGCATTTTCTTTCTCCGGCTGTAGTGATTCCTCCCAGATTCGTTGATCAGAATGCTGCTACACAGGGTCAGATCAGTCCAGATTTTCGGGATTGGGAACAGCAAGATCAGTTGCAGGTTTCTTGGCTCATGGCGTCAATGTCAAGTGGAATTCTTATAAGATTGGTGAATTGCGATACAGCTGCTCAGATCTGGAGCACATTGGAGATCTACTTTGCCACTCAAGTTAGGGCAAAAGTTAATCAGTACAAAACACAGCTCCAGAACATCAAGAAAGGTTCTCTTTCAATCAACGATTATCTGCTCAAAGTTCGAGGTTTGGTAGATCTTTTAGCCTTGGTTGGTCATAATCTTAGTGATATATTGTTATAAATCTCTCACTTATAGTGACGAAGTCAGGAATATTTTTCAGGGGGTTTACAATTATAACTTGTAATTATTGGGTCTTTTTAAGTATAATGATTTAAAATTTCAAGGGTCTAGAATATATTTTTTAACTTTTTTTTTGGGGAGGGGACGGCTTCATGCAATTTTTTAGGGGGGCTCAATGTAATTTTACTCATATTTGTATATGTCTAATTAAAAGGGGAAAAAAAAATTTGGGGGTCTAGGCCCCCCTAGTCCTCTATCAACTGCGTCCCTGCTCACATGAAGCTGATTTGAAATTAAAAATTTTGAGTTTTGACAATTTAAAGAATCTGTTATTGTTAATAACTTACTTTTGTATTTTTTTTTTTTTTTTAATCTTGACGACTAAAGATTTATACTCTAGACTTTAACGTTGAAAGTAGTAGCAGAAGTATGATTCTTTCTTCTTCTTTTTTTAAATGAAAACACAATATAAAACACGAAAGACATAGTAGTGGTATAATAATTTATTAATAAGTATAGTCATATTTAACTTTTTATTAAAATGGTTTATTAGGGGCACAATTAAAATTCATTAAAAATTTACGTTAAAAAAAAAAAAAAAGAAGAAGAAGAAAATTTAACACCTGCTCCCAATAAAGAGCATTAGACTTAGAGCATATTTATAAATCTACAATCACATGATTATTTATGTAAATAATATAGTTTTATGTAGACTAACGGCATACTTATAAAGTGATTATAAACATAGTCTACCAGTCAAAAATTCTATGCCTTCCATCCTAAGACGTAGAATACAAATCTCGATTCCTATAAGTTCCCCAAAAAAAAAAAAAAAAAAAAGAATCTCGATTCCTATAAGTTCCAAAAAAAAAAAAAAGGAGAACGAAGAAGAAGAAGATTTGTTGATTAAGCTTTGGTAACGAAATAATGCAACATCTTTCCAATTATTGATATATTCAAATGAATACGTCAAAATCTTTTTTTTTTCCCTATTAAATGGAAATACATCAATGCCTTTTTGGAAGAGCATATATTGATTTGAATAATATCTAAACTTACAACAATTATATAGTTGCCCACTTGTGAAACTCATTTGCTAAATTGACACGTTCAAATATTACTAACCCAACTTTCCTTTTCTTTGTGTGTGACGCATTCTTTGAATTGAAACCTGTTTTTCTTTTAAAGTGTTTTTTTTCCCCCACTAAAAAGATCAAAATGTTACACATAATCTAATACTAGTCCCCAACTATAAAATAAGACTTTTTTTTGTCTATTTTTGGTTGCATCATGGATTACGTAATTTTGATATTTTAGGTTTTAAAATTACAAAAAATAAAATAATAATAATAAAAAATAAAAATAAAAAGAGTGAGAGACACCATGTTTTTCTTGTTCAATATTCCATTTTCCACTTGTGACCAGAATATATGAGGCCAAACTCCATGTGCTCATGCTATGAAGAATTTTCCTTATTCGAATATGGAATTATAAAAGAAAAAAAAAAGAAAAAAATATAGCTTATTTTTCTAGACTAGGTCCCATTCAAAAACGAAAATGACTCAAAAAGACTAACAAATTTGATATAGATGGAATATTAGGTAATGATGCATACTTAATCTCCAATTTAAACAAATGTGAAAATTTAATTAAATGATTATTAATGCAAGTCAAAGATGCTTTTAGGAAGAAGCATATACCATCTTCTTATCTTTTTAATTTCATTATTATTATTATTATTATTATTATTATTATTATTATTATTATTATTTTGGTGAAGTAAAAGGCTCATAACTAATTTTCAATTATAAGGGCATCTAGAAAGAAAATAGAATGTAATTTTTATTACACTTTTCTTGGTCATCAAGATAAGGCCAACGTTATTTTAATTCCAGCTTTTGTATGTTCATTAAAAAAATGTATATATTTTTCCTCTCTACAAGTATCTTTGCATTTTGTGTTAGACAAAATGGATCTTTAAAAAATACATGAATAGGTGTTTTGTTTAGGATATATGACATTATTGTAAAAGAGTATTTTATATGCAGCACTGATTTTGATTATTTTATTTTGTTGGATTGGCTAGTCATGAATATATTTTGATAATTATAAAATGAACTATCGTCATTGTTGATAGTTATTATAAGTACTAGAATATATGATGTGATAGTGACAAAAAAAATATATATATATATATATATATAATCAGTGCCATCCTTGAAATAAATAAATTAATATATATATATATATATATATGTATTTGTGTGTTAAAGTAACATAAAAAGGAAATTACTCTTTTTTTTTCCCCCTCTTCACAAGGAGTGGTTTAGACCCTTTGCCGTTTCTAACACACACAATTAGCCATATTTTGACTGAAGTATTAACAAAGAATCAAATTTTTAGATCTTAACGGAATAACGAGGAAGTGTGCGTTTGGTAAAACGATTTGAGTTGAAATTTTTAAGTTTGAGTTAGTTGACTTTTTAAAAATTAGTTATAAATTTTGTTGACTTTTCAGAAAAAGATAAAAATTGATATGAAAAAATATAGTTTAGTTAGAGTTAAACTTGTTCTCCAAACGCGGGCGAAGATTTTTTCATTTTTAATTTTACTCAATTTGAGTACCGAGGGGCTGCACAATTGGAGCAGGGTCGACCTTCTAGTTGTTGTTTCATCAGAGCTTGTGGTACCCACTCAGCTTTATTTTTTTTTTCAAGAGATGAACGATCAATGATGTATTTGATGTACCGGTTTAAAATGAAATTTTTAGGTTGAAGTTTGTTAATTTTTTAAAAATTAGTTATAATTTTTATTGATTTTTTGAAAAAAATAAACAAAAACAAAAACAAAAATGGAATTTTTAGATGGAAAACAAAAGCCAAATTATAAAAAACCAAGATTTTTTCCCTATCCTGAAAATCAATAAGATTTTCTTGTCCTTGGAGTGAACATTTTCAAGAGTTATATATATATATATATATATATATATATGCTAATTACCAAAATATATATATACATTCTAAAAGGACAATTGTAGCCCTGGTTGATAAGGAAATTACTGACTGCATGTAGGGAAGGGATTCTTTTAGCTTTTGGAAAAATAAGGAGATTTTCTGTTAACTTTCTTTTTCCTTTTTCTTTTAATCTCTTTCTCCCCAATTTAACTATTCAGTGTTCGATTTTTCATATCTTTCTTTTTCATTTTCAAAAAACTCAAATTTTAAAAGTGCTTAACTTAATACTTCAAGTTGAAATGAGATTTCTAGCAACAAAAAAAAAAAAAAATCAAATTTCAAAATTTTTTTTAAATTACATTGAATTTTGACAAAAACGAAATAAAATCAATCTTGTTATTTTTTCTGTAAACATATTTCAAGTTGTTACACTTATCCACTCCAAATTACAGTTCATTTTTATTAAATATACATTTTCAAAACTCATATCAACTCCAACCTTCAAAACTCCCTCTCCAATTGTCCCCCAAACGACATCTACTGGAGGGTTGGGCTTGCGTGGGTACTGAGATGATTATTTTCTTATTTTACCTAACATACAGCCTAGAGGGAAAATCGTAAGACACATTTGACAATTTAACGAGACATCAAAAATTTGTTTATATAATTAAACTTATTTTTCAATGGTCCTTTTTCGGGATTGTTTTCTCTAATTTGTTATGCCTTTGGGCTTGGATTAGTTTTTGTATTTCTTTTCCTCTTTTTTTAAATAAATTTGAGTGAAGTTCATTATCATAAAATAAGTGAATTAGTAGGTGCCAATTTAATCTAGATGTACTAATTTAATTTCCTTCTATGTTATCGGCTCACTTCAGCTTAAAAAAATAAACTTAAGTATAAAAAGATTCAGACTTCAGTATAAGCTCCAATCACAAATACTGTCCTTTTTCTGTCCTATAAAAGAGGGTGTTTGATGAATGAGTTGAGTTGAAAATTTTAAGTTTGAATAGTAATTTTTATTGACTTTTTCAGAAAAGATAAAAAAAAATTTCAAAAAAAGATAAAAAAAAAATACAGTTAAACTCAAATGTCAAATAAATCATAAAAGTGCTTTAATTATGGGAAGAAAAAAAAAATTAAACTGCTTTTCTGCTATGACTGACAAACAAAAAGTGCTTTTTGGCTTAATTTGTTATATGAATTTGGAAATGAAACTGGGGAAGAATAGCATCGTTATGGGCTCGACCATAAAAACCGACCTTTTCTTATTATTTGCTGGACTACTAGTAAAGTTGTCGACCCAAAAGAATAGCAGTGGAATTGCTCGGGCCTTCTTGTATGGGTCCATTTGAAAGTGAGAAACGTAGAGCCTTCTCACTTCTATATGATGACGATCAATTCGATCTCAAAAAACGAATGAAAAATGCTCGAGAACACCACCAGTATTGAGTGCCAGGACTAAAAGAAAAGATCGTATATGTGAGTCTCATATTGTGATACCTACTTATTATTAATATATGGTATTGGTTATCCATGGTACCCCTTCTAATATTGATCGGAATGATTAAGCGGAAGAGGTTAAGGAACGGGGATTTTTGGTTTAATTTATGTCCTACTCTCTTGTGCCATCTTAACAAGCTTAATTTGTAATAAAAAATTTTATAAGAACTAGAACATAAACACTACGAAGAAAGTCAATAATCTCATTCTTATTACAGTCCTTTACGTTTTGATAAGTGTCAAATTCACTTGTGCTATCTTAATAAGCTAAACACTACTTAAATGTCAAATTTTATTGGGTTATCTTGATTTTTACTCTTCGTAACAAACATGATATATGGATGAAACTAAGGGCCAAGAATCAAAATTAAAGTGGCAAAACTTTTTCAAGGACACGTATAATTGTGTATAGATTTCTAGATCGTACATTAAATAAAAATAAAATGTAAAAAAAAAAAAAAAAAAAAAGGAAGATGAAAAAAGAAAACTAAATGGAGGGTATGGGTATGGAACAAGGTTCCCCACTAGGAGAAACATAAATTCCTATTAATAGAAAAATCCAAGCATCAAGTAGCCCACTCAGCCACCCACCAACCCACCCTAGTTTTGATTCATGTCTCACTTTTTCTCTTCTTCTGCATCTCCATAATTTCTTCTTTACGTGGAAAAGAAAACTTTTTTCCACAGTTCCTGGATATCAATTTGTGTGCTTGGACATGCTTATACGCATCTCCTACCATGGAATAGGAATCACCTGCTTTCAGCTATGTCATAATTGCACCTCTTTTTTTATTTCTTTTATAATATTTATTTTTTTCACAAAGTTATTTTTTTTATCGGGGAAAAAAATTAAAAATACATGTCTCAGGAATGATATTGATTTTGATTGTTTTCTTTTTTTTAGTTATATTCAGATTCTTATAGAATTATTATAATTATCAACATTCATATATTATTCTATTAACAAAACTTACGATGTGAATTATAATTTTATCTTATCTGTAAATATTATCTTTTTTTTTTAACTTTTGGATTAACCTTTTAATGATTTGATCTACAACTAGAAGTAATTCTGTGTCGAACAATACAAATTTTTAATGTTAACACTTACATATCCGACCGTTAAACAATTAAAGCAATAAGACCAAGTGGTAAGTTCAAAGCATAGTTCTTACTAAAATTTTTTCCTTAAAATAATTGTTTATGAGAATTATCGAAGTGTTAGTGATATAAAACATAATCAAAATCAGAACACTGTTTATAAAATATATTTTTGTTAGTGCTACAAAAAAAAAAAAAACCTAAAATAAAGGATGTGATATTGCTTGACTCTTGTGAATGTAGCATTATGAAATTTGTTATTCAACCAAAAAAAAAAAAAAGCCATTATGAAATTTGTACAATATAGTTGGAGATAAAAAGGTGCACCATAAGATTTATGCACCAAAAATAGAAAAAAAAAATTTTAAAAAAAAAAAGAAAAAAAGAAAGAAAAAGAAGATCCGAGCTAGTGGGATAGTGCACCCACGGTTGTTGTAGGGCTTTGATTGGAGGGTCCCTTTCATTTAAGGCTAAAAATAAAATAAAAACACTATTTAGGCGTAAGGATTTAAGGGTCTGTTGCGTTTTGGTTAGTACATGTACTCTATTTTTGGGGATTTTGAAATTAAAGATATTGATGTCTTGTCTAGGTCTTTGGTATAAATATTTCCTCTTCTTTGTGGACTTGTAGTGCTCATTTTCAATGTCTTGTCACCCATAACCCAGCTCGATCTTCCCTTCCCCATTTTCAACCTGTTGTGAAAATAATGGTAGTCCAATTCAAGCTTTTTGAACAAAGAATGTGGGTATCCACTTAATTTAAGTCGTTTCTAACAGAATTTCATGTTTGAATGGTAGATGATTTTTACCTTTATTAGGAGGGTTAAAAATTATATATGATGTAAGATACAAAGATTTGTATAAAATTTTTGATAAATTGTTATATATTTTTTTAATATGGTATGATTACGATTTCAATTCGATATATTATAATTCCGTTGATAAAGTCATTTTTTTTATTTTTTTATTCTATCTTAGAATTTTCTTGTAAATTTAAATCGGATGGTTGAAAGTCCACCCTCCCTTGAGTCCAAAAAGAAATCCACTATCTTCATATTTTTCATGGAAATGAATATTAAGGTCTTGTTTGGCAATTTAACTCAAACTGTATTTTTTTATCTCAGTTTTTATCTTTTTCTGAAAAAGTTTTTGTCTTTTCTGAAAAGTCAACAAAAATTTTCAACTCAAACTGTATTTTTTCAACTCAAACTCATTCACCAAACGGATCCTAATTACTGGAGGATTTATCTCTAATATATAAGGTCTCAATATGTTTTAAGGACTTTTGTTTTAAGGCATGTTATTATGACTATGTTACTACTGTTGCAGGTTAAGTTGGCATGTGATTATCAAAAAAGTTTTCAGTTGGTATGAAGTTCATCTGAATCATGAACCATATGATATAAAAGGAATAATAAAAATTTCAACATGAGTAGGCATATAAAAAGAGAAAGAGAGAGAGAGAGAGAGAGAGAGAGAAAATATTCTCAAAAAGAAAAACAAAGAGAAAAGAGCTAACTAAAAGGAAAATAAACAATTAGAAAAGGAAATGGAAATGAGATAGTGAAATCATATCTAACCACACTTTAAGAGACAGGCGTGTCTAATCATGGTGCCAAGGAGTTTTCAACCGAGGAAGTGAGAGAGATTTGGGAATATATTCGTGGGCCGATCTAATAGGCCCACCCCTCCAAAACCAAAACAACCTCAGTTAACTAAATAAATTAGAAATTACAACAAATCAGTTATTTTTTAATAGAAAATTAAACTGAGCTATTTATTTTGATCACCTAATTTATTAGATGATCAAATTTTTTTTATTTAACAAAATGATCAATTTTCATTTCTTCAAATCTGATCAATCAATGATTAACTTGAAAACTGATGATTAACGATATTGTAAATCAATGATTGACTACGATCGATCATTGATTTATCAAATTAACAATATTATGTGATCAATTACTGATTAACCATTTAAAAAAATTAATTAACTATTTTAGTAAAATATGAATTTTAACTATTTTTTAAAAAGTTCGATCATTTGCTACAAAACTTCTATAAAAAATATTTTAAAAAACTACTATTTACTTCTAAATCCTTTTTTAATTTATTTACCTACTAAATTTTTTAATTACTGCTCTTTACTATGTATACTAAAAACTTGTTAGTTACTTCAATTGTTTATCTTAAAAATATTGTTTGCTTCTTTCTCCTAGTAACTATAACAAATGTTTTGAAATAATAATTTTTTATTAAAATAAGATAATTTCAGTAATATTTTTATAATATTATGATGGTTATTACATAATCCGAATATCATCCTTTTTAACGTTTTGTTTGAAATATAAATTCAAATTCATAATTTAAATAGTAAGTATAAGTTTTTATCAGAAAAAACGCTTTAAAAAAACCTAGTTTTATCGAAAGGTTATTTTTCCTGTCCTGCCATAAAAATTCTCCAATTAAATAATCACTTGTATGTGGTATATAGTCATATGAACTTATTAAGAATACAAAAATAAGTTTGATATTCATTTTATTTGATTAAAAACCGATATCAAGTGTGTGTAATGATTAACTTCTTTTATTTTATTTCTTACCTTCTATTCAGCCCACCGAACTATTGATTTTGATTTTATAAGCAAACAAATGATTAAATAAAAAAAAAAGAAACATTATAGTTTTTTAATTTCCTATTATGTGAAATAAACATACCTTTAATACTTTGATTCTTATAAAAAAAGAAAAAGAAATTTCAATGAGAATAATGATGTAAGAAAAAAAGCAGATTATTAAAAAAATCAAGTAAAATTAAAAATATGACAGTACAATAAGTTTGACGGTAATTTGGCAATCCTGAATTATATCTTATCGGTGACATACGTTTTGCTTTCTTATTCTATTACGGAATTTTCCTTTTTTTTTTTTTTTTTTTTCTTTCTGGTTGACCTTTTCAATCTAAAAGAAAATATTTTGCTAAGACAATTTGTGAAAAAATTAGTTTCTAAGATAAGAACTTTCTTCTTTCATTAGTGGTCAATTGAGCTATTGAATTATTTTTTTTAAAACTCTATCTTATATGTGTTCGCTTTAAAATTTACTACACGCACCACAAAAACACTATTCCAATAAGATCATTAAAATGTTAATTTAATAATTAAAAATTTAATTATTATAAGTGATGAAAAATGACAATTCGTAATAAACTAAACAGTTTTATTAATATGTTATTTTATTTAGTCTAACTTCCGCAATCATGCTACTTACCTTTCTCATAACATTGACGGACCTTTTAGTTGGTCTGCAGTGGAATTGGTATATGTCCTCCTCCAACAAAGGTAGCACTACTTTTTTTTATTTTTTATTTTTTGTACTACCATCGGTCCCATGAAAAATATATTCATTAAAAAAAAAAAAAAAAGCACTTAAATTGAGGCGTATCGTATATTAGGCGAACTTTTTATTATTCCTTTCCCAAGCATATACCTTGTAGCATTTACGCATATTATGTCTCTAGAAAGACAATATCCAGTCATTAAATTAACTAATTATTTCAAAGTCATTGCTGTGACAAATTTTTTTTTTTTTTTGTCCATTGAGTCCAATGACGTAGTGCTCTATGTAAGGGGACATTGTGATAACAATGAATTAGTAAAATCATTACAGATATAACTTAACGGTAATTTTATACCTAATTCAATTATAAGATTAAGAATTTGAATCTCTCTTCCTAAATTCTAAATAAATAAATAAATAAAGTCTTCAGTCAAGAAGTAGGAATTATTTGTGGAAGAGTGTTTGGTGCTAAAACTAAAAAATTATTCCTAGATTTCCAAAGATGATATTGGTTTTCTCCTAGTTAGGACATTGCTCGATTTGTTAAGTTCATCGTCTCTCTTGGAATAAATTTGTTCAGAAGATGTTAATCCTATTAACCTAAATTTGACAAATCACAAATATCATGATAAGTATATAATTTTAAACTACCAGGATTATAATCGAATTATAAGAGATAAAAAAAAAAAAAAAGTGATAATGTAGCGTATGATACCATCTGGTCACCATGAATTGATGAGTACCCAACAAATAACACGTAGATAGTGGAAGAACATGTGCTGTGATAAGTATGGATAATAATATAGCACATTCCATTTTGCTTACCTCACAATGATAGTCCAATAGCTACCAAAAAAAAAAAAAAAAAAGGCACACCAAAAATTATTTACGGTGAGTTGTGACCTCAGTCTAATCATAGCTCAAATAGAGAATGCCCACCAGGGAATAGAACTTCCTTTATGCAGAAAGTGCGAATGAGAAAAAGGGTAAAAAAAAATAAAAATAAAAATAAAAAAAGAAATAAAAAAAAAGTTGGAAAATTCAAGCCCAATTGGAGATGGCCCCATTAGGGGAAAAGAAGTCAAAACCCATCAAATCTTTTAATATGAAAAGCTTATTTAGAAAGTGGTGTAATGACACCCACAGGTTTTCAACTTCAAAGTGAGAGGAACGTTGAATATCAATATATCATCGCACAAAATATCCCACTTTTTTTTTTTTTCCTCTCTCTCTTTTTAAATAATATAAAAATAATGGGGTGTCTGGTGATTTAATTCCGATTAGAGTTTTAGAAATGTTTTTCTGTCTTTTTTTTAAATAACTCAATTTTAAATCCATACTTATAAATCTCTTTATTTCATTTTTAAAAAATTTAAAATTTAAAATTCTATAATTTTCTTATTTTAGATTGAAAAAATTTATTTATTTTTAAATAATCCTTCACTACATAAAATGATGAGATAAATAAAACAATATTTATATTGATTTTTTTTTTTTGAAAGACATTGTAAGTTTTAATACTGCTCGAAGAACTTCCCTTCATTCGCTTCGCAGGAGCTGCACAACACATAGCTGGAAGTCAAAGGGCCCATATTATGTTAGAGAGATTGTAATATCTCTTGTATTATCATTGGGTAGTGGAAACAAAAGTCCCACGTTAGAAAAGCACAAGCAAGTATAGTGGTATAAAATGAAACAAGTGAACTGTAAAATTACTAGTGTATAGTGGAGAGTATGCTACTACTATACACTACCACATGCGCGCGTGCACGTGCGCGTGCGAGGGCGAGGGCGAGGGCGAGGGCGATTGGGCGTTTAGGGCGCTTTTGGGCCCTTATTAGGGTGCACTTTGCACTTCGCATGTACGCATCGTCTCAAGGAGCAATCTCTTTTTCGATGTAGTGTTTTTTCAAATTAAATCTGGACCGTTGATTTGATCGGACACGATCTAACGGTCGGATTTGAGTGATTTCAGATTTAATTTAAACTGTTAATTGAATTATTTCAATCTAACGGTCATAATTAATTCTGATGACTAACATGTATGTCTGTTGAAACAGATACGTTTTTTGACTGAAAATGCACCTTTTGAATTAAAAGATGCGTTTGTTGTATCTGTTGGGTCAAAAGGTATGATTGTTGTATCTGTTGCAATGCTTCATGAACAGGCATATCAAAGTTTATAAAACTCCAGTTTCGGATATTAGTTTCTTATCTTTTGTTCTGAAATTTAATAAGATTGCTACTTATTAAATTCGTGGGTTTGTTGTATCTTGGAGGTAATTTGTCAAAACACCCGATAGCAAACTGTTTATAGTGGGAGCAAATAAAACCTTAAGGAAAATAATTCATATACCTCAAACCCTTTTGATTTTCTCTATTCTATTCCGTTTCTTTACATCAAAACAGTTTTCCACCACCCACCTTTTTCAACATATTACCTGCTTAATTCCTCGCTCCGAGAGACCGTAGATCGAAAACCGCCTTCTAAATCACCCCATTCATCCAAAAGAGAAGGGAATGGGCCTATGTATTTGCATGACCCTTGCAGATTTTACCCTATCTATACTCAAAGCCGATCCCCTATTGATCTTGCTGCCACCCCGCAATACAGGAGCTCGTGTGGAACTTTTTATTTCTGGCATAACAACGGTGGAACATAACAAAACATTACGATCATGTAACATAAGGGCTAGAGGTATGGTAAACTTGGCCAAAATATGACACCCAAAGGGTCCGGCATGCACAATCCTATCTTACCTGAGTATGAGTTTACCCCTTGCGCTTCGGACAGTCATCCATAGCATCATAAGGAGGACCCCTATCACAATTCATTTTCAACTAAACACAAATTTTCATATAATCACTCGTTATCAATTTATATTAAAAAAATAAAATAAAATACACACACAAAAGTTGAAGTGCTGGCTAGCTATGGCTGTAATTGGCCTCCTAGATATGCAATTAGCAAAAAGATAGTGCCCTGGTCACCAGGCATCATGGCAAAAGACCTGTATTTAGTTTTTTTTAAAAAATGTTATGTAATCCGATGGGATTAATAGGGTTACACTAATTTTTATTTTTTATTTTTTAATAAGAGGTATGGGTTTCTTGTTTAATTATGAGAGAGACTTGTCTAACTTTGTCTGATTAAGTATGATCATTTTTAGGTTATGTTTATCAACAATGAAAGAAAACACAAAAAATCATTTAATTGAATAAATATCATACATCTTGTTAATTTTGAGTTTCGAACATATTAATGAGATTATTTATTTAAATATATCTAATCGTGATTATCTTTTATAATTCATTTTTGTACATTTTTTAGAAAAGAAATCATTTCCCTCTTAAACATCCTATCTTAATTTGCAAACCAAAGAATTAAAAAAAAAAGGGGAAATATTTAAGAAGAATATATATATATATATTTGTCTATATATAGAGGAAGCGTGAGTGGTAGGTATTTTCCATGTTCAGCGCATATGATATAATGTGTAAGAAAATGAAGATTCCAAACGCAAAGCATCTTTTTAGCGAGATCTCCAAAATCCCAGATGCTCGGCCCTTTTTCCTTTCTCTATCAAATTATACTTGTGTGTTGGTATATGTATGTGTGTATATATATATATATATATATATGTTTATTTCTGTCACTATTTTTGTGGGACAAAGGATGTATGTCTCTTTGGCGGTTGGGGAGGCCAGAAAAAAATATGTATTTCGACAATGACAATTGCTTTTTGACGCAATTATTAAAAGTTAAAACCATAACCCCTCTCTCTCTCTCTCTCACTCTCTCACTCTCTCACTCTCTCACTCTCTCTCTTCTTTTCTTTTCTCTTTTGAGATTAATTAGTTATGACCTGTGTAACAAAGTTTGTCTCTCGATTTTCAAAATGTGAGATTCGTTTTCTTTATTTTATATTTGATAGGAGAGAAAAATGAAAAGAAGAAGAGTGATAAAGGGATTAACGTAATGATTTTAACATATTTAATTGTTTGATAAGAGAGAAAAAAAAGAATAAAAAGAAGAAAAGAATTAGATAATAGATTTCAAACTCTTCAAAACATCATAACTTTAGTATCTCATAAATAAGAGAGATTATTAGAGATTTCATTACAAAATAAATGAGAGAAATGACCTTTATCTTTTTTCTATTTTCCTTTATCTAGGTGACATATTGCTCATTTTTTCTTAACTGTGATACCAAACACACTCTTAACTATGATACGTTAGTGAAAAAACTCATTCTGTTGGGGTTTTTTTTTTAAATGAAAATTGATATGTAATTAGATTGTGTAATATAATTTACCTATCAGTTGTGTTATATAACTTGAAGGTGTTTTGATAAACCTCTACTCTTTAAAGTGCGATTAGATTGTGTTATATTATGAAAAATCTAAGACTAACAGAAATTTAAAAAAAACCTTCAAAAGTTTTTATTTTTTAACATGTAAATTCAGTATTATTGAAAAATTTAATCCACAAACTTAAATTTTCATAAGATAGATGGATAAAATAATAATTACGCGTTTAATATCTTAACAACACAATTCTTCTTCTTTTTTTCGTTAATGTTTTTATAAATCAGAAAGAACGAATGTTAAGTTTTGAAAATCAGACATCAAGATGTTACAAGATTTATGATTAGAATAAGAGATTGTTGTAACTAATCCTTTTTTTAGTGATTTTTTTTTTCTAGTTGTGAAAAACCGTAGTAGTTTGTAATTTTTGAGCTTCGTCTTATCAAATTCTATAATAAGATATGAAAATAATAATAACACAATTCTAAATTATCAAACTTTTAGAACATTTTATATATTCATTATATTTTTCTTAATCTCATAAGCGATTATAATGTATATAATATATATATTTATATATATATGAATTTGTTTTACCTTTAGGAGACGCATACTCTATCTCTCTCTTTTTCTCTTGTCATAAATAGTGATATTGTGCCTCCAAAATGGACCCCTTTGATTAACAAAGGAGCCGGATGATTTGAGTGCCAGTCATTGTTGTGTCACATGATTAAAAAAGACAACTAAGGAAAACTAATCCATTCGAACCTTATTTAATGAATATTTTCAAGGGTTGATTTTTATAAATAGCACTTGAAAAAATTTTTATTTTATATTTAGCATCATGTTTTGATACTTCATTTTAGTATTGTCATACCGGATTTTATGGACAATAAACGTGTACTTTATCCAAGATATCCTCAACATAAACCTTATATCAAATTTTCTTCTTTTAAATTTCAATAATAGAACTTACGAAAATTTTAGTTTCAAACCTAAAACATCACTTTCTATTATTTTCTTTTGTAGTACTACTATGTCAGATTTTGTGAGTCCCATATAGTTAAATTGTTGTAAATATCTCAGAATTTTAAGCTCAAAACCCATTGCTAGTATGATAACAATTACCGCAGTCTACAGCGTGTAAGCAATTTCCTCAGTTAGTCCTTAAAGCTAGTTTCCATCAAAATTTTAATAAACATAAGGCTTGAAAAAGTTCAAACACTTGCATGCACTTGATGCTAACTTTCTAAAAGAATTAAAACTTTAGAGACTAAATGATTTTATTTTATTTTTTAAAAATTAAGAACAGATACAATCCATTGGTAACACAAGTTTTTAAACATTAAATCTAACTAAAATTACATCAAAATAAGAAAAAGTATACAAAACTAATAAAACAATTAAAATAAGAGTAATTGGCTTCAATAGTTTCTGAATTCTTTAAGAAGTGACGCTTTGATCCGTGTTCTTTTTTTTTTTTCCATGCTGATCCTAAACTCTCTAAAAATGTGACGGTTTAGTCCTTTCTGTCTAGTTCCGTTAAAGAACTAATGAAATAGTCACGTGAAAAGTACGTTTTGTGCTTTTCGAAAGAAAACACCCATAAAAATATTAAAAATACCCTTATTTATATTTTTTTAAAAAAGGAGAGACTTCTATCTCTCTGGCCTCCCCTCCCCTCCCTCCTTCCCACCCACCCAGCCCCACCCCTCCAGATCGGATGTTAACGCCAGAGCTGGAGCCGGAGGCCGTCTCCCTCCCACCCTCTCTCATTTCTTCCCCCTTCCCCCCCACGCGATCCCCCTTGCCCTAGTGTGATATGGGTTTTGCCCTCACCCCCTTTGGCGCTGTGATTTTACCCCCCTCTCCCTCCTTTCCTCTCTCCTTCCTCCCCCTCCTCCCCCCTGTGCCGCTACGATATGGGTTTCAGACCCCCCCGACGTGATCTGAGTTTTGGCTCCCCCCTCGTCGATGTAGGTCCCCCCCCCTCGCACCGCCATTTCCCCTCCCCCCAGCACCCCCCCCCCCCCCACCCAACACCACGTTCTTGTCCGTTGCAACCCCCTCCCTTGCAAATAGGGTTTTTAGAAATGGAGAAAAAGAGAGGGAGGAGAGAGAAAATTATATTATTTATTTTATTTTATTAAATTAATTAATATCAAATTATTAAAACATTCTCATAAATTAGATCACATGCATTGAATATAACTAATTTTATTAAAAACTTCACGGTTTTGGATGGAAAAGATTGAAGTAGCTAAAAAATAAGAGTTCAGAGTTATCTCAGTCTAAAAAAAAAACAAAGATCAAACTATCATCTTAAAGAGTTCGGGGACTATTTAAACTAATTATCCTTAAAAGGAAAAAAAAATAAAAAATCCTACAGTTAGTTTTCTTTTGAATTAAATTACTAATGGTAGAATTCTCAGTACAGTTTTGGAAGCAACTCAATATTTAAAAAAACAAAGAGAATTTTTCTGAAAATATTTAAAACAAATAATATATTTTAAAAATGTCATGTTAAAAACATATTTACAGTAAATAAATCTATTTACGGGTAAAAAAAAAAAAAGCAGTCTTTTATAATTCAATTATTTTGCAAGCAATTGACAATAAGATGGTCTGATGAAACTTACCGAGATCGTTTGGGACTTGCTGGCTGTGAAGGACCTGTCTGAGAAGACGTTGTTTGGTACAGCGGGAAAAAAGCTACTGAAAAGGTTGGTGAAAGTAGACACACAAGGTTGTAACAAAAGGACACGTCAAATCATTTTCTTTTTTCCTTTTTTTTTTTAGCACTATCTCTCTCTCTGTTTTTTTTTTTTTTTTTTTAATGAATGAAGTCTGAAAGATGGGAAAAGAAAGGAAAGAAAAAAGGGCCTCCAAAAAATAAAATAAAATAAAATAAAATAAAGGGGTCCAGCAAATTGTGAGGTTGTTGTCTTTGTAAGATTGTTTTTCTCTCCCCATCACTTTCTACCTTTTCATACTGAAAATGACCATGGCTTTGCCAGATCAACGGCTTGGACCACCGAGTCATTGACTCAGAACTCATGTAACTCACCTCATGACTCGGTTTCATTGTGGTCCGAGCCAACAGTGGAAAAAAAGGCTTTGGTCTTTTTTTCCAATTATTTACTTTTGAAAATCTTGTTTATCTTTTCTTTGCTAATTAAACAAGCAAATACGGCTTGTCTTTGTTCTTGTAGTTACCATCTTATACCATAACTTATTACGTATATATAATTAGTCTACATTTGAAATTACAGTTGAGTTCAAACTTAATTATATTTTACGACTGATTTTTTATCTTTTTCTGAAAAAATCAATTAAAATTATAATTAGTTTTTAAAAAGTCAACCAACCTTAACTTAAAAATTTTATCTCATTTCAAATTCAATCCGAACACCAAACGAACCCCTAAAGTTAGCAGATTCACGTTTATTTCAATCATTTATGAATATTTTTTTGTTATTTTATTTCCATTGACTATTTAAATATGCATGGGAGCACAATCTTGAAAAAAAAAAAAAAAAAAGAAATGTTGCCATCTTAAATTTGATTATGTTTTGAGTTATATGCAATCATATTAGTGTTAATTCTCTTTAGTTAAAAACTGTTTTTCTTTTTTATAAGTTTCAAAATGTCATAATTTTTTCATTTCAAATCCAATTGAGATGATTCATTTTTTATGCATTTAGAGCAAAAAGATAAACAAAACCCCATCCATATACTCAATTCAAATTTATCATCGACATTGAGATTTTATAATATATTATTAAAATTGTTGTCAATATCTATCCAATGCTTTGCTCAAATATTCATGGTCATAAAACGAACATCCAAAAACTATTTTCAAAGATAATTTGAATATTTCTATTCAAAATATATTACAATTCAAATAGTCCTATGGATGCATTATTTATTGTCTTATCTCTACAATTCTAGTATAGAATAGAAATATAATATTGCACGCTTTATTTCTCTAAGCTTGTAATTGTGGTCCTGTTTATCTAAGACAGAGACGAAAAACTAGTCGACGGTCTCTCTTTAAATACCCTTCCTTTATTATTATTATTATTTTTCTCTTTAAAAGGGTACTTCTAAATCCTACTTCCATAACCATTTAGAGTAACATTACATATTTGATTGCAAGGTATTTGGAGTAACGTAATTAGATTATATGCACTTTAAGAGAAACAACTAAGAGATGATGAACTTGAATGACGGGATTGATTGTTTAATAATACATTGGCTTGCAAAAGAAGCAAATGACGTGGCAAGTATTAACAAGACAAGATGTGATCGAGCAACTCCCCAACTAGCTATCAATCCCTAGATCATTTGATTTAGCTAACCTTTTTCTAATCTTAATTAAAAAAAAAACATAATGCATAACAAAAAGAAAAAAAAAATTATATGGTCGGATATATTAAAAAAAAAAAAACTCTAATATTCGTATATAAGAGATTGTAAAGTTTTTACATATTTTTATGTGATCTTAATACACTATTATTAAAGATACTCTATACTGTGAAGAACTGAAAAAAGAAAAGATGAGAAAAAACTCTTTACTACGAGGGAGTTTGGTGAATGAGTTTGAGTTGAAATTTTTAAATTTTAATAGTAAATTTTTTTGAATTTTCAGAAAAAGGGAGTTTGATGAATGAGTTTGAGTTGAAATTTTTAAGTTTTAATAGTAAATTTTTTTGAATTTTCAGAAAAGATAAAAAAGTTTTTAAAAAAAAGACAAAATTTTATTATAAAAAAGATAAAAAAAATTTAAAAATCTTAGTTTGAATTATTACACCAAAATTTTCCTAATTAAGGAGTTTGAGTTGAACCGACCGAACAAAACTCGTTTGAGTCAACTCTCTATTATACGTTTTTTTTTTTTTTTTTTGGTCCTGAATTTTAAAATGTAATACTAATATAAATTAACCATCCCAAATTACACGTAAGCGCACAGTAGCGCTGACTGTCACTTTTGGCGCACTCAAAAGTGAGTGGACACAGCATCTCTCTCTCTCTCTCTTCTCTCTAAAAAGAAAAAGCATGATGATCGCACATTGATACTCAAAAAAGCTCCGAGACCCAAAACCCACATATAAGAAAAGAAAGATCTTTTGGAATTGATATTATTACTAGTTTAATAAAATTATTATTTATTTATTTTTAAATGATAAAAAGGTGTTTGATATTTACATTTAATTTTAATTAAATTATATTTTTTTATCTTAATTTTTATCTTTTTCTAAAAAATTAATAAAATTTATAACTATTTTTTAAAAAATCAATTCAACTCAAATTTAAAAATTTTAACTCAACTCAAACTCCACTCATACATCAAATATCCTCGAAATAAATAAATGATAAAATGATAAAACAATGTAAATAGAATCTATACTCACCAGTCCTTCCCAAATGCACTTCTCTTGTGGGCCCCACCCACTCGAATGTGGACCCCACCCTCATTTCACCACCACCCAGCAAGCAACAGCAACATATCCATGCTCTCCTCTCCCTCCATTCCCACCTCCCCTAATAAATAAATTTAAACCCCCTCCTCTCGCTCTTCAAAAAGCTTATATAATATTATGACAAAGCTCTCCTTTAATTATATCTCTTAATTAAAAAAATCGTTTTTTTTTTTTTTTCCCTTCCCTCTTTGGCTTCTAAATTAAAAAAGAAAAAAAAAATTTTTGGAGGGGTTTTTTTGGTTGTGTTGTGTGGTGTGTACGTATTTGCCGGCGATGCCTACGCCGGTGAGCGTGGCGAGGCAATGTTTGATGCCGGAGGCAGGTCACGCGCTGGACGAGGCGGTGGCGGTGGCGCGCCGGCGTGGTCACGCCCAGACGACGTCGCTCCACGCGGTGTCGGCGCTACTCACCCTCCCGTCGTCGCCGCTCCGTGACGCGTGCGCGCGTGCCAGGAACTCCGCGTACTCGCCTCGCCTTCAGTTCAAGGCCCTGGAGCTCTGCCTCGGCGTGTCTCTGGATCGGGTCTCCTCGACCCAACTCACCGACGACCCGCCCGTTTCGAACTCTCTCATGGCCGCCATTAAGCGCTCTCAGGCCAACCAGAGGAGACAGCCCGAAAACTACCATCTCTACCACCAGATTCCCCAGCAATCCTCCATAGCCTGCGTCAAGGTCGAGCTCCAACACCTGACCTTATCGATCCTCGACGACCCGGTCGTCAGCCGGGTCTTCGGAGAAGCGGGTTTTCGGAGCTCGGAAATCAAGCTCGCCATCTTACGCCCCTTCTCTCAGCTCCTCCGCTACTCTCGCTACAAAGGCCCTCCGGTTTTCCTCTGTAACCTGACCGAATACCCTAATCGGAGCCCCGGATTCGCCTTTCCTGGGTTCTTCTCCGACGGCGACGGGAACTGCCGCCGAATCGGAGAGATCCTCGGGAGGAGCAAGGGGAAAAATCCCCTGCTCGTCGGAGTATGCGGGTACGATGCGCTCCACAACTTCACGGAGGCGATTCAGAAGAGAAACGACGCCGTTTTGCCCGTCGGATTGTCCGGCTTAACCATAATCTCAATCGAAAAAGAAATCTCGAAGATCATCGTCGAAGAAGATTGCGACAGTAATGGCTTCAGCGAGGTGAATCAGGCATTGGAGCGAGGTGGCTCAGGGCCTGGTTTGGTCGCGAACTTTGGGGACTTGAAGAACTTCGTCGACGACGATTCCAGAGATGACAAAGTGAGCAATGTCGTCGGAAAAATCACGAAACTGTTGGAGATTCACGCCGGAAAAGTTTGGTTGATCGGCGCGACGGCGAGCTACGAGAGTTACTTGAAGTTCGTGAGCAGATTCCCGTCGATTGAGAAGGACTGGGACCTTCAGCTTCTGCCGATTACTTCTCTGAGATCACCTTCCGCCACGGCCGAATCTTATCCCAGGTCTAGGTAAGTCCAGCTATTTGGCTTTAAATATATATATATATATATATATATTACGTATAATTTCTTATCTTCTGCAACTTGCATGAACAAAGGTTGGTTTGTTGATGGTCCTTTCAATAAATTATATGAAAAATGATTTTTTTACATTGAGTGTCGAAAAAAGTATTTTGTTTGCTTCTGAATAATTGTTATATTATTAATTTGAAAAAAAATAATTGTCTTTCTATTTGCCATATTTTTCTTTTGGGGCCTCGTTTTCGCCGGTCATATATTGCGATTTCTGAAAGGATTCACGAGATTTTGATTTTGTTTGCTAACGAAGTTTTGTAATTAAATATTTAACATTTGACTTGAAATTTCTTGGATGTTAATTTGGACACGTCAAAACAATAATAATGATAATAATTTCTTGAAGCTTTTTATAGTTTTTTTTTTAAATTGGCTTTTTTATAGTTTAGAGAACGTTTCAACTTTCAACTACTTTTGAATATTTTATTTTATTTTTATTTTTAACCTCTGTTTGATTTGTTATTTGGGGATAAAATTTTTAAATTGAAATTGATTGACTTTTTAAAAACAAGATATAATTTTTATTAATTAAAAAAAAAAGATAAAAATTAAAATAAAAAATTTGAGTTTGAATTAGAATACCAAACAAAATAAAAGCTTAAATTTTTTTGCATGGCTAATTAGTACTTGCAATTGATTTTCTTTGACTAATTTAAGTTTTTGTCGATCTTTCTTTCTTTCTTTCTTTTTTTTTTTTTTGCCGAACAGTTGATTTGAATTGCAGAAGCTCGTCTAGACTGTTGTGTTACATTTTTCTGGGGTTTTTTTTTTCCCCTTAACCATGTTTTAATGTGAATTTAAAAAATATTTTTCTTAGTTCATACGTAATACAATATTATCCACTGTGCCTTTTCTTCTTCTTCGTTTTTTTTTTTTTTGGCTTGACACTGTGCCTTTTCTTAAAGCCATGTTACGTATTCTAAGATAGACAACAAAAAATAATCTTGAAAACTTATTCGTTCTCTCTTCATGTTTATTTTTTCATTTCTAGCTTTTGTATGCTTATTTCTTTGATATAATCTGAAACCGTCTATTCTTTTTTGTGATTAAAACTTACAGCTTGATGGAGTCATTTGTTCCATTTGGTGGGTTCTTTTCAGCACCCTCTGATCTAAAGTTCCCTTTAAGTGGTTCTTTTCAATGCCTGCCTTCTCGCTCTCTTCATGGCGGCGACAATTGCGAACAAGAAGTATCCGATGTTTCGAAAGGCGGATTTGCTTCTTTGGTTACTGAGCAGTGCCAATCTAGCTTGCCCTCTTGGTTGCAGACGGCGGCACTTGGTGCCAACAAGGGGGAATTGGATGTGAAGGTGTGTATCACTTTCAAAAATATAGGTTATTTTTGTTTCACCTTAGATTTTAGCCTTTTTAATTTCGATTCTTGTTAGAATATAAAACTACTATTGGCCCACATCCTAATAGCGTAAGCTTTTGGAATGGATTGGTAAACTAACAATTCCGAAAGGATCATAAAATTATAGTCCTTTTGAGATGCCAACAAGGTGATATTTCATTTGCTTAAGTAATATAGTTACATATTGCTTCACAATATTTGTGTGAAAAAACCAGTTTGTACCTCTTCAGTGCAGACCAAAGATGATGGAGATTTATTGAGCGTCAAAGTTCCAGGATTGCAGAAGAAATGGGATGACATGTTCCGGAATCTTCAAGAAACACGGTCACTGCCCGAAGCAAATTTGTTTCCGACTATTGTGAGGTTTCAGTCTGCTGATCAGAGCAGGATAAATGCGGATGTTTCTTCAGACGACACTAATAAGCGCATGGATCTCAATTCGTGCATGCCTGCAGATGAGGAAAACATATCTGCATCACAGACGAGCATTCCTCATCCCGTGGCTTCCAAAGACAAGAATGAGAGTTTTTCATCAGGGCTGTGGGAAAAGCCTTCGAAAGATGAAGATCTCGAGTCAGGTGGCACCAGGTCCTCTCCTTGCAGTATGTCCAATTCAAGCATGGGGGATAGAAATCAAATTAGATCTCCTGCATCCTCGACTTCCGTGACCACGGATTTGGGGTTGGGGACGTGCTTTTCCAGTGGTTGTGAGAAGCTGAAGAAACCTCAAAATCAAAATCGCGCTGAGCTTCAGCGAGACATCTCAGGTTCATTCTCGGAGAATGTAGATTTAGCCAATGGACACGTCTTTTACCATACGACGCAATCATCATCGTCGCCCAGTCCTGACAATCACAGGCAGTTTGATCCAAAAGATATCAAGATGCTTTTTAGAGTTCTGTTTGAGAGAGTTGGCTGGCAATGGGAAGCCATTGGCGCTATTAGCCAAACAATAGTCCGGTGCAAAACACGAGAAAAATGCCATGGCGCCATTCGGAGAGGAGATATATGGTTGAGTTTTGTTGGACCTGATAGTTCTGGCAAGAGGAAAATCGCTTCTGTGCTGGCTGAGGTACTATGTGGAAACCGGGAAAATGTGATATGTGTTGATCTAAGCTCTCAAGATGGAATGATCCCTTCAGAAATAAATGGTTATGATGCAAAGTTTAGGGGCAAGACCGTTGCTGATTACATTGCCGGGGAAATGTGCAAGAAACCGTTGGCTGTTGTCTTCCTTGAGAACGTAGACAAGTCTGATGTGCTGATTAGAAATCGTTTATCCCAGGCTATCGCAACTGGTAAATTTTCAGATTCT
Source organism: Ficus hirta (assembly GCA_038430175.1). Taxonomy (NCBI): domain Eukaryota; kingdom Viridiplantae; phylum Streptophyta; class Magnoliopsida; order Rosales; family Moraceae; genus Ficus; species Ficus hirta. Next base: position 6,159,610 of record CM076594.1, on the reverse strand, counting down.
TATGGAAGAGAAGTCGGCACAAATAACACAATTTTTGTGACAACATCTGCATCCCTGAAGGACCAGAATATTCCAATTCCCAGGAAGGAACCATCCAGCTACTCTGAAGAACGAATCTTGAAGACAAAAGGTCGGCCGATGAGGATTATGGTTGAGTTTGCAACGCGAGGAAATGGAGGCCTAAGCCAAAGCAAGATAGTATCTGAAGGCATTTCAAACCCAATCTTGGTAAATAAAAGAAAGTTGATTGGTGTCAGTGAACCACTAGAACAACATAACAGCTTTGACACCGCCAAACGGGCTCACAAGAAATCGTCTGCGAATCTGGATCTCAACCTTCCAGCTGAAGATACCGAAGTGCAAAATACAAACGAGGGAAGCTCCGAAAACGACCCTGTCTCGGACAACAACACAGAGGCTTGGTTGCAAGAGTTCTTTCATCAGGTGGATGAAACAGTGGTTTTCAAACCGGTTGACTTTGATGCACTTGCTGAGAAGATTATTAAGGAGATCCAAAACGGCTTCCACAAAACCGTTCACTCTAAGTGTTCGCTAGAGATCGACTCCAAAGTCATCGAACAGTTACTCGCGGCTGTGTATTTGTCAGACAGGCAGAAACTGGTGGAGGATTGGGTGGAGCAAGTTCTCAGCAAGGGATTTGCTGAAATCCAGAAAAGGCACAGCCTCACTCCTCGTTCTGTGGTGAAACTAGTCACTTGCGATGGCCTCGGGTTGGAGGATCAACCGCCATCAATTTACCTTCCACCTAGAATTATCCTCAACTGATGCAATAGAAAGGCCTTTTTTTTTTTTTTTTTTTTTTTGTAATTATAGGACAATGTAGCACTTAGCTCTAGCCACCCCTCCTAGGATCGGTTAATCCTATAATTTGATTTGGTTTTTCTCTGTCAATGCTTTGTGTATGATATGTAATTCCCCTGCTAGTGTCAGTGTGATTTATCTTCTACCTACTAAATAAGCTAAATCTGTTCCTTCTTCTTCTTCTTCTTCTCCTTTTTTTTTTTTTTTCTTCCCCTCCTCCTCCTCCTTTGATCCCTTGGTCTGATGTAATAAAATCCCAACAAATTTTGTGAAGGTTATGAAATTTCTCTACCAGGAATGAAATTATTTAGCCAACTTTCGCCGTCGTCACGGGCGTTGCTTATGATCCTACTCCCACCTCGTCTTCCTCTTGCAACATAACATATCGTTTAGGTTTTTCTTGTTTATGTAACATGATTTCAGAGGCAAGCAATAAAATGCTTGTCCCACATTGGTCTTTCTTGTCATCCACTTGAATTAGGAGGGAAGCTTTGCAACAAAGATTTCTGAAGGAAGAGAAGTTGAAGATCAAGGAAAGAAGGGTTTTGTAGATTTAGCTAAAAGACTTGTATTGTTTGGTTTACAAGAGTTTTTAATTTTTAATTTTTAATTTTTTTTTATTGTTTTGGGAGAGGCCAATACATGCAAATAAGTTGATTTCTCTTGGCGTTCGTACCAGGAATAAAACATTCGGCTCCTTGATCTTAAATGGTCGTTTACTAATAAGAATCTGTTAAGTTTACCTTACTGTAAACTCTCTTAGTTTTGGTTGTCTATCCTATTCTTTGTTATATAATAATATATACACCATATTTTTTTCTAACGATAATGCCCTTTCGAGGTGCATATCGTTCCAACCCAAAAAAAAAAAAAAAAAAAAAGGACGAAGAAGAAGAATAACAAGAATAAGATGATGAGATTAAGGTTTAAAAAAAAAAACAAAAAACAAAAAACTTCCATTAACAAGATTTTGGTAGGTATGATAGTGTGGGCTCGTGAAGGGAAGAAGAGAATGCGAATGAATTGAGAAAATGACCTAAATAAATTGCATTTATTTCATTTATTGACCAATATGACATAAATAGATAAAATAAATTCCTCATTATTGATTAATATGACACAAATTTTAGTTAACTTTAGTTTAATTTTGTATCATATCAGTCTAGTGTTAATCTTTTATGTCATGTTAGTGTAATGATATTTAAATTCATGTCATTCAGGTGCTTTCCTCTCATGAATTCGGTTTTGCATTGTATTAGTAAAAAAAAGTTTGTGTGATCTTTTTTCTATACAAAGAAACATATATTTATAGTCTTAAAAAATTATACCATATCATGATCGGAACACATTTAAATTATAGCACGAAAGAGAGAGAGACAGAGAAAATTGTAAAAATAATATTTTTGATAAACATGTATTGTTTTTTTTTTTTCTCTTCTTTATACTTATTTAGATTTTCGACATTCAATATTTATTGAATTAAGAGTGTGTTTGTTTCAACATTTCAAACTAAAATATTTCAACTCAATTTTTGTCTTTTTCCCAAAAAGTTTTTGTCTTTTCCCAAAAAGTTTTTTGTCTTTTCTGAAAATTCAAAAAAATTTACTATTACAACTTAAAAATTTCAACTCCAACTGACGAACCAAACGGACCCTAAAGGTAAAAAAACTAAAAATTATTGTAAGTGAAGTGATAATCCAAAGTATGCTTTATCATTGACAATCATACAAATCAATACTAACCAATGAGGAAAATCATGGGCCCATCCTAAATGGCCCAAGGTTCGACAGAGAGAGAGAGAGGGGGCAAGAAATTGGGGCCCAATGGAGGAAAAAAAAAAAAAAAAAACAGTGGGAAGAGAAGGACAGACAGACACGATGGCATCGATGTGTGTGTCAGAGAAAAATTAAAATAGGGCTTTTTTCTTTCTTTTTAACAGGACTCAATCGAAAGGAGGACTCAACAGACCAGTTGGAACTTGAAGTTCAGTTCCATTTTTTCTTTTTTTCTTTTTCACCTGCTGCTATTCATCGGGTTTGATGATCTGCCAAAATTCCAAATTACAAAATTCGCCCCCCCCTAACTCCTACCCTCCCTAGCCCTAATGGCCTTCTTCTGCTGATTTCTGTTTCACTTTCCCACTGTTTATCTAAAATATATATATAGATATATAAATATATATACAAAATACAAAATAAAAAAATGGCGTCTTCCATTTCTCCCAGGCCTCGAACCGTCGAAGAGATCTTCAAGGACTTCACCGCTCGTCGCTCTGCTCTCATTCGCGCCCTCACCTACGGTTCTCTCTCTCTCCTCTCTCTCTCTCTCTCTCTCTCTCTAAATTCATGGATTGTGCGATGAATGTTGGTGTTCAATTTGCTCTTCTTCTTTGGTGTTGGTTTCAGATGTGGATGAATTCTATGCCCTCTGCGATCCAGGTTTGCTTCTTTTTTTTTTTTTCCCCTTCCCTCACATTTTGTTTTTGGGGTAAAGTGATAATCTGAGATGTTGTCGCAGTTTAGATTTCTCGGATTCAGATTCCGGAAATTGGTTGATTTTTCCTGCATTTTGTCACAAACTGGAGGAAAAAAAAAGTTCCTTCTTTTCTGTCCGATTCTAGTTCTAGGGTTTAAGAGGACTCTTTGATGTTAGTTTCAGGAATATTTATGTCAATTTTGAATGATTTGGAGAGTGAGTGAATTGGGAAATTGTGTTTGTTTTGGTGTGCTTCAGAGAAGGAAAACTTGTGCTTCTACGGACACCCGAATGATACGTGGGAAGTGGGTTTGCCCGCGGAGGAAGTTCCACCGGAGCTTCCCGAGCCGGCATTGGGGATAAATTTTGCCAGGGATGGGATGAAACGCAAGGACTGGCTTTCCCTGGTGGCAGTGCACACCGATTCTTGGCTGCTCTCTGTGGCTTTCTATTTCGGCGCCCGGCTTAATCGCAATGAGAGGTATATACTCCGTGCAATTAGACTGTTGTTGATGAATTATTTCTATGGATTTTCTGAGAGTTTTAGATCTATTTTCGTTGTGGCAATGGTGAATGGAATGCCATGTTTAGAGGACTTGTTGCAGCATTGTTGGTTGCATGTGTGAATTGTGATAGTGGTGTTATACCACTTGGTTAAAGTTTGCCTTTTATTTTATTTTATTTTTTTTCCGGAAGTTATCGATAAATTTATATTTGAAGTGTGTCTTTTTTGCGATTATTACATTGATATCTAGAGATTGTCTTGTCTCTTTGAATCGTATTATCGCCATCGATACCTGATATCTGCATTGGTATGCTACTTCATGGTTGGATTACTCTCACCCCAACTCTCTGTTGTAACTTCTGTTCTGCTTGTTTGCGTGAAAAAGTTCATAAAATTTTGTTTTGAGGTTCGCCGGCTGCGAAATTCTTATTTATAGGACGAGACTAGATATCTGGTTAGTGATGGTGTGTTATATGTGACAGTCATCTGAGTAAATCACTGTATATAAAGCAGCTCTTCGCACAGAGCCTTTGTATAACTCATGTGGTACTATGTTCTTACCTTAGCTTGTAGTCTGTTGATGTAAGTTCTTACCGTCAGTTGCACAGGGTTTCGGTTGACCTTGTTTTATTTCCGGAACAACTTTTCATTCCAATCGAAAGAATGTAGAATGCACTAACTTATTCCGCTGTCCCTATGTACTTCAACGAGGAAAGTTCAAATAATATTCATGTTACTTAGTTCTTACAATTTCTCTCTCGTCTTTTCTATTTTGGACGCACACATGTGTGTGTGTGTGAGGGGGGGCCCTTGGTATCAACTCCTATATGGTTATTGAATTACGTTGTTGGCAATTGTAGTTTGATCTGCAATTGGATGGCTTTGTTTGTGCTACATCTGTGCTTGAAGTTTTAAGATGATAAGACAGACATCGGGGATTATGAGTCAGACATTTGGTTTTTCTCTCGACAGGAAGCGTCTATTTAGCATGATAAATGATCTGCCCACACTATTTGAAGTCGTTACGGGAAGGAAGCCAACAAAAGATAAACCTAGTTTGGATAGTGGAAGCAAGTCCAGAAACAGCACAAAGGTGGAACTGTTGATCTGTTTTGCTTTCTCTAATTAGCGGAACTATTACCTTCTTTTCTTATGTTTTCCTTTTCATTTGCCATGGTCCAAAAATCTGTTTCTGATAGCCCACATTTACTCATCAGAGATCAAGTGACAGACAAATCAAGAGCAATTCAAAGTTAGTCGATGAAAGTTATGGGGACGACGAAGACGAACACAGTGACACTCTATGTGGAAGCTGTGGGACAAATTACAGCGCTGACGAGTTTTGGATCGGCTGTGACATCTGCGAGAGGTGGTTCCACGGAAAGTGCGTGAAGATAACACCAGCCAAGGCGGAAAGTATTAAGGAGTACAAATGCCCTTACTGCAGCACAAAGAAAGGCAGACAATAGAGGCTCAAGAGTTGAGACAATTAACCCGCTTGTACTGGTCCATGATATCATTGTAAATCAGTGATAGTAACCTAGTGGTTTAGTTACAAAAAAAAAAAAAAAAAAAAAAAAATCAAATCAGGTTCGTTTTTATGTAATATTCTACTTATCTATATCACTTTCCCACTATATGTTGCTTTGTAAGTTAAATTCTTATTTATCGAACCCTTATTGGCATTTATTTATTTTTAATTACATTGCTTCTCCGGAATTTAAATATAGTGACTTGATTTGTTTTCCTGTAACGAATTTCAACAGAACCATAGTAGGTCATTGGATCTATTGATGTAAAATTTGTGGAATAATTCATAATTTGTGCTCTCTAACAGCTGTTTGGGCGTAAGAGGTTTGGACAAGGAACATAATTCATACCAACATAAATTTTTTTTTTTCATGCCTCTCCTGTTTTGTTTTTCAGGCCCTTGATTTTTTGTCCTCCTTTTTTTTTTTTTTAAATCAAATTGGTCGATTTCATCTTTTTATACTTTTTTAATGCCTCTCTTTTATTTTTTGTTTTTCAGTCGTTTGTTTATTTCTTCTTCATCTTCTTCCTTTTTTTTTTTTTTTTTCCTCGTGTTGGTCCTTTTTTCCATATTGATCTTTTTCTTTTTTCATTTTACTCTTTTTTTTTTTTGGTCTTTCTTTTTTCATGTTAGTCCTATTGTTGGTTTTTCCTTGATTTGTTTTTCTTCTAATTTTTAAAAGCGTCTTATTAAAGTACTTATTCTTTTAATTGTTATCTATTTAGATAAATTTTCTTAAATAGATCCAACTTATCAAGATGAATTTGAATGTGCATGACATATGCTTTCAACTAGTATCGTATTTGTTGTCATTGGTTTAGCCTTTTCGAGTTCAAATAGAGAGGAAAAAAGTGTAATAATTGGGGTTTTAATTTTTAAATTTTTTTTTTCTGATCTGTGTTTCCTAGCTAGGGTCAGGCCGTCAGGGGCGGATCTAAGGGGGTGCTAGTGGGGGCTAGAGCCCCCATTCAAATTTTTTGTTCTTGTAGTTTTACCTCAAAAATTTTATAATTTTTACAATTTGCCTTCCTTAGAAACTAAAAATTCTCATACGTTCCATATTTTGTTTCCACTAAAAATAAAAAAAATTTCGTATAATCCTCGTTAAAATTAATCCTATAAAAAAAGTTTTGCAATGTTACTGCTTTGCCCTCACGAAAATTTAAAAAAAATTCTTACATAAACTCACTAAAATTAAAAATTCTCACATAGCCTAATTAAGATTTATTTTATCTTAAAAAAAAATTATATACACTCTAACTGAAATATATTTCTGGCTCCGTTAGGGTGAATAATGAAGGGTTATTATACAGTGTTTTTGAAAAAGTAAACATGAATGGAATCCTGGTATGCTTCACTTTTGTACTATGATTTGACGCTGTGAAAAGGATCAAAAATTTCCTCCCGTAGTGGCGATGACTTTGGACTTGGCGTACAACGCACTCGCAAAACTTGCTTCAAACCAAGGATTAGACATAATATTCATGTTCACCATATGGTGCTTTTCAAATTAGGTTGTTCAGTTCGGATTATTCATCAATTCTTATGTGATCACATTACTAATTAATTAAAAAAAATACTAACAGAGAATTAAATGATGGTTCTTCCATTGCGTATTTGTGTGAGAGACCTTATCTTTTTTAGTGGGTTTTAATTACTGTATAATGAAAAATGCTAGGGATACCAACTATAATTCTAACTTTTGAATACAAACTTATGTGACATATGAGTTATCGTTATTTTATTGGTAAGTATTTAAAGCATTGTCACATCAATAGATTGCATCTATCAATAAAAATAAGACAGGTAAGTTGATACTCAATAAATTACGATTAAAATTCACGTCCCTAACATTATTTTTATATAATATGTCACTTATTTATTAATTAGATTGAAGAATTGGCAAACAATTTGGACATAAAAGATAGGCTCATTCAAGTTAAAAGTAAACTTAGTTTCGCTCTTATTATTATAAGTCTAATGTCACATAATTCATTGAATATAGATTATTGAAGAGATTTAAAATAAAAATCAAAACTAGAGTTATAAAAGTGTTTTTGGTGCCATTCAATTTTTCATTTTCTTCATCTACAATAAAAATTCAAGGATATAGACAAGTAGATAATGAAAAGGGTTCTATTCCAAGGATTTGATCGATTACATTTAGATGATAGACTTGGGCTTTGTTTGATTGGAGGGATTGAGAGGAGGAAGGATGAAGAGAGTTGGAGAGATGAGGAATATGATGGGTGGAGAGGATTGTATTCAACATTCAAGTTGTTTGATAAGGAGGAGGAAGAGTTGAAATGATAGATGATATATATTTGTCTAATTACTACTTTGTCCATTTCATTAATTATTAATAAGTATTTTTAAGGGATAAAATAGTCTTTTTTATTTATTTTTGATCTATTTGGTGGATCCTTCAATCATTGGAAGGATTAGTTTTTTGGGGCCGGAGTGGAGAGCTCATCACTCGACCTCTCCTCTCCCTCTTCTCTTCCCTTCAACCAAACGGACTCTTAGTTTTATTTGCCTAGCTATAAACACCATTATAAGCTCAACACCGTGTAATCGATTGAGCAAATAATGTTTCGATTGTATCGATCTTGAACTTCTATCCAAAGAAAAAGGGAAAGAAAAAAAAAATCTAATTGTTGGATCATTTCATTAATGATATACCTAATGTAAGAAACCCAAGTCCCACATGGTAAAAATATAACAACAGCAATGGACATATAAGTAATAGAAAATTAAATAAGAACAATAATAATAGTAATAAGAGAAGAAGAAGATAACACAAATATATTTAACATTAATGTGCTTATGTTCATGGGCCAAAAATAAATAATTCATTAGTATAATGAGTACTATGAATGGTGCTTATATATATATAAATTACAAATATGCAAAATTGGGTAGGTTGTTTAATACTTATAAATCACCTAAGATCAATATATATCTTAAATTATAATAATTATAAATAAATTAAAAATTCCTAATCAAGATATTTGCATACAAAATAATAATTTTCTCTAATATTAATATTATCTATTCTAATAATAAATGTATTAGATTACTCTACTTAATAAGTTTACCTTTTAACATGGAAGTCTTAATCCTTTACAAATCTTAAACATGATATTAGAGCTCACAAAACTTAAACGAGCAATCTGATCCGTTCAGTATAAGATTAATGAATTTAAAGAGAGTATCATCTTGCGCAGACATTAGGTTGAACCCAACGCCTGTTACTTACCCAACCTGGCATTGATCCTAGCTATGTTAGTGCAAGTATTATAATTAAATAGTGTGATTAGTGACCATAATGTTGGTATATGCAAAGGACCTAATTAAGCTCTAGATAACTAGTCTTGCATTATTGAGAGCTTGACGACGACGACCACGACAACAAGGGGACAACACACATGTGTTGCTCCTTTGATCTCCAGGAAAGCAAAAAAGTTAAATGAAATATTATGAAAAAAATATCCTATCAGTCAGATTTTTCAGCGATCAAAATTTAATATTTTGAAACAGACAGTACTACCTATAAAAAGCTCATTTGCTCTTCGAAAAAATATAAAAGTTGATATATATATATATATATATATATATAGCCCTACTTCTTGCCGACGACAATGGAGAGCAGAAATGAAACGTGTTTTATTTGTTAGGGTTAGTTCCCCGTGCACATCTGTTCTTTTGTCCCCAAATGTGTGTGTGTGTATATATATATACATATGTATGTATATACGCTTTATCTAATTTCTGAAGGCGGATAAGTTACACTTTATTCCAACAGTTGGCTGCCTCCACTCATACCAGCTACCTAGTCAATCTTTTGTTTTTTTGCCTTTTAACATTGATGGTACAAGTTTCTGATTATTAGAATTTATCATAAATATATATATAAATGAAAAATATATAAAACTGAGATAATAAAAATTTGACGATTAAAAAAAAATTTATCGATAGAATAGTTTTTGAGCTCAATCGATAAAGTAATTTCCATATCATACGGTAGAATTCTCATTTGTTTAGTAAAATATATTATAAAAGCAAACTTCTGGTGAATTACCTTCTTAGAGTTGGTCATGATTTTCTTTGGGAAAGGCATACTTCTGATCGGCATAAAACCTCCATTGAATATTTTTTTTCAATCAATCTCATACATACATTCCAAACTTTAGGTTTTTTTTTCCTCATTTTATATATCCTTTAATTTTAAAAAACTTTCATGTTACCCCCAAATTCTTTACTAGTACCCCCCCAAAAAAAAAAAAAAAAAAAAAAACACCATACGTAACTCCATCTTTTTCTGTAATTTTTTAACGTTTGCAAAAACATACAGGAAAAGACCACTTAAAAGGCACTTAACCCTTCTTCTTCTTTTTTTTTTTTTTTCCTGTATGATTTTAATAAAAGTTAGTTGAGATTGCAGGAGAATAATTCAAGAGTTAAAGAATAAAGTTAGAATTGTTAAAAATTTGAGACAAATTTAGAACATGATCAAAAGTTCAAAGAAATAAGTAAGAATATCTTCTTTTTTTTTTCCCCCTTAAAGCATGAAGATTTATTTATTTATTTATCATTCTTAAATGACTACACTAAGTAAAGCTACTGATTTTGAAGAAACATGAAATCTTGTAAAATTGACAAGGATATAACTTTCTAAAACTTTTAAACTGTGATTAAATTCTCCCAATCAAAGATAAATAGAACTGGTTTTTACTTTTCTTTTCTTTTCTTTTTCTATTTTTGTAATGGACAAGTTATTTATTCTGAAAAGGTCGTTTTTCTTTGTTAACGTCTAGTCAAGCATGCATGCAATGCATTCACCCATGCTATTATTGATAACTTCACTTTCTCTCTACAGAAAATATCTCTCTCCACATCATCATTAAGGAAGGTAAAACCAAATTAAAAAATAAAAATAAAAATAAAAAATAAAAAAGAAGAAGACAAAGAAGAAACCCACTGAAATGAAGGCATGAACCTAGCCTAATTATTCGGTGTTGGATAATTCCATAAAGAACCATATAATATTTCATTGCTTATTCCAATGATCGTTTAGGGTGGTTACATATATATATATATATATATATATTATATGTGTGTGTAGAATCTAGCCCTAGTAAAATATAAAAGAATGATCCATATCGATCGAGTTCCTATCCTTCACGTATTGAACAAATGAAGAAATCAACAACTGGGCTTAAGTACATAAATTATCTTATAGAACATTAATTGAAAATAGATAATAAAAAACAATCATGCTGACATGTACTAGTGGAGTTATTAGCTTAGCAAGTGGAAGGGAATGGATTAGGTTAGTTCATAGATTTGAAATTTTGGAATATTTTTGTTTCTTTTTGTTAAGTAGGAGGTATGAGTCTCATATCATTAAAATATATATATATATATATATATATATATATATTTGTGTTTATGATAAAATATTTAATGGAAAACTTGTTTATGTTGATTGCCTCACTATTACTGGCATTTTAATCGTAATTAAATAGCGGCCAAATACTTGTCGATAGTGAAAGGTAGGTGCGCTGCGGAGTCAAACCATGTGAGCTGATCAACTGATCAATAATGAATTAAAGTCATGGTTAAAAGCTTAATATATGACTATAATTAAATTATTGGTATTAGGTAAGATCCATTAATTCTATCAATTTGTTACACGTATATATGCTTTTATATATGAGAATTGAGTGATTTAATTATGGTTTCGAAGAGTACAGAGTACGACGAATTCGAAGCAACTAATTAACAGAGGGCAAAAGAGGAAATAAAAAGATTTGAATAATGATTGATTTGTCGATTGTTCAATATAGTAAAAGGTTTGTTTATGAAAATGATTTTGCAACCACTTAACAAGTCTGAAATTTTTAAGTTTAGTACTTAGAAATATAAGGTGTATGTTTTAGAATTTTGGAACAAAAAAGTTCTCTTTATACATATATATACGTATTATAGATAATTTGTTTTGTAATGTATAACAATCCCCTAATCATACGCATAGACATTTTATACATATCAAGTATTTTAAGAAAGGAAACATGTTTTACACAAGTCAAAAGTCCTAAAATAAAAATTTAACTAATTAACCAACTACCGATCTAAGTTGTCCTTGCCGAATTTTGATATAATCAACGTGCTCTTATTTTGTTAGTATTATATATTTATATATATATATATATATATATATTCAATCTACACTATTTAATCCCAGTCGACACTGTCTAATCAATTTCATTTGAATAGTATATGCTCTATTGTGTTCTTATCTTATTGACTTTGGGTGCTAACAAAATTATTTTAGTGATTCGAAAAAGACAGAGAAACTTACAAACCAAAAATAAATTATAGACGCCTTACTCCTTGTGTCCGTAAAGATCGCTGGCCATTTTTTTTTTTTTTTTTTTTTGGGGGGGGCTCGTTCTTTATTCTCATGGTTCGAATTTAGATTTCATATTTACATAGTGATTCGTAAACAAAAGTGCACTCTTTTTTATGTGTATTATTGTATAATTGCTAAAATATTTGAACTTTAATTAAACACTTCCATGATTTTTATTGAAAATACTTTAATTGGAAAATGTCTAGTTTTAGCTAAATTATTTATAGATTTAAAAGAAGTGCAAAAATCATACACAAAAAGCCATGTAATTGAGTTATGAAAACCATTCACGCCACTAGCCAGAGCCAAGCTGGAGCTATTTTAGTTTAGTTTCCTTTTCTCTTAGGATCTATTTTATTTTATTATTTTTATTTGTAATCTTTAATTTCTCATTTTATTTTGTTTCTCTATTTGGCTGAGCCTCTACAAATTTATAAATAAAGGGCTCTAACTCTTGTATTATCTATTCAAGAATTGTGAGATTTTAGTATTAATTAAATTTTAGTTTATTTTCAATTCTTGTTTCCTTAATTTTCTTATTAGTGTAAGGTGAGTAACATATCTTTTTGTAAGTGAGACATCGCTAGTAAAAGGCTAAGTTGGAGGAATTTTTGTCCTTGATTTAATGTGAGGAAATAAATTAAATCAAATACTTTTTTTAATTAATATTTGTGCTCCAAAATCATATTTTCCGATTACAGGTTTGGGACATGAAACTTGTGATTGAGTTATAAGATTAGAATTTTTATATTGAATAAAGGCTTTCAAAGTTTTTCAATCTCTTTCTTAATTTTCATTAATTATTTATTTAGTTATTTCAAAAATCCAAAAATATTTTCTCTTTTTATTTTATACTTCTTAATTTTTAAAAACATTTATTTCTAATAATCTGTCTTGTTTGTGTCTTTGTCACCTGTTCGTGGGATCGACCGTCCTCATTATGCTACAATTGACTGTTTTATCTAGACACAATTTGGGTGTAATCACATAGTCAGAAAAATAAGAAATTCATATGTATATTACACCTATATATTTTCTTCTCTCTAATAATAATTTGCTCTATTTATTTAAAAACAAGATTTCATTCTACTAACAAATCAAATAAGATCTTACAAAAAGCTCTAAGAAACTTTATTTGGCAAAAATTCAAGCAAAAAAGAAACAAACAGATGATGAAATGAATCTTAAAAGTGGACTACGGTATTCCTTAGCTTGAGAAAATGCATCTTAAATGTCATCAATTACATTTGTCTCGATGCTCTATCATCAGGTCACGATACCGCTTAAAACACGTTCACAATTCTATCTCAATTATCCAAATTGAAAACCTAGCACCTTCTCTGTCAAACATCCCTAATTGAGGGGGGGAAAAAAAATAAACTCTCAAATATAATCATTTGGTGAAAGCACCCACAACAATTCCTTCGGAATCTTTAGCAACACCACACCAATACTCACATAATTGAGAGCGATATTGACCGTTGCATCAACATTGATTTTGATAACCCTCAATAATTTGCTCTATATATTTTATTCTTCCTAGGTAGGAAAAAAATAAATGTAGAACATAAAAAATGTTGCAAAATCATCAAGACTTTTGATAAAATATCTTTTTTTTTTCTAAATCATAATACATCATTGATGAGCTACTCAGGATGTATGCATAGTGTACATGCCACTCATATATTATACAAACATTTATAAGTATATATATATATATATATATTATATGTGTGTGTATTTTAATATGGAAATTACTTTTGAGCCTTTGATGCGATCTAAGGCTCAAAATGAACGCATTAGATTTTGAGATATTTGTGCAGAAAGGTCCCGATCGAATTCCAGACCAACTAAAATACGGTAACTATGCATGTCGTGAACCACGGTGTATTTTTCAACCAACAATCAATATTTATACATAAAACTACTATATGCATATATATATATATATATATTTTTTATTTATTTATTTATTTTCTTTTTCTCAATCAGTTGATAGATTTGGACTCGTTCAGACTATTTTAAGACAAAATCATGACATTTTTGGATTTTGATTTAACAAGAATAATTGTTTTCACATTAGTGCTACACAATTTAAACACGTGACTTATTGTAGCAACTATATCTATTGTTTTGAGAACCTTAACAGTTGACATTGACTTCAAACCATTATTGATGCTTTTAAAACTCAACATATACTCCATCCATTCAAAAGCAAGTTAAAGAAACAAAGGAAGAGATAATCACGCATGCATTATTTAGCTATTGTATATTTTTGTATATAGCATCATATTTGTATGTATATTATATATATCTTAGTGGGAGAATATATAAAGCTCCGAATTAATTAAAGATACGATTAAAAAAAAAAAAGGGCCGTTGAATTAAAGTCGCATATTATTAGATAAACAATGGTATTGCTTTTATGAGTTAGAAACTAGAACCTTCCTTACATTTAAAAAGAGGAAATAAAAATTAGCAAAAAAACAAGACAAAAGAAAGAAAGAGCCATGTTTGCTGATGTGCTTCAGTCGACACTTAAAGTATTTTATTTTGATAAAAAAATCTTTTACTATTTTAAATAATTTATTTTTCGACTAGGAGTAGATGCGACCTGTCCCTTAAATGCAATATAATTATTGGGGTAAGTCATCGTGGAACGTGACTCACTATGTCTTGACTATGATTGCTGATGTAGAACTATTAGAAATATATGTCTATCAGTCTTTCATTTTACACATATAAATTGCAATTTCATTTTCAAATTAGATAAATTTATTTTCTTAAAAAAAAAAAAAGAATAATCACCACAAATATCGAATTCTTCCATGGCCCTTTCCCCCCTTCTATGTTTGTAATCGATATTTGAACGTCCATGGCGTACTTCAAATTATTGGATAATGGATATAGCTCGTGCTAATTATGAGACGTTCTTTAGTATTAGATTCAAATATTATGGTTCCTTTTTTTTTTTTTTTCTCCTTTTTCTCTCTCCCTCTCTCCCTCTCTCTCTCTCTTGGAGATTCAAACATATGGTATCCATGATGTGAAAGAAGCGTATTTACAATATGGACGTAAATATCAATGCAGTGTCAAAGTAATGCGTCAATATCGAATTTTATCATTTACGTAGGAAAATCACTCTGAAATAATGTAACATATTTGATGTTAAATTTTGCTATTTGATTGATATATTACCTTTTCGATAAAAAAAATTACAATATCATCATTTTCAAATTACTTAAAAGGTTATGGCCAAAATAATATATTACCTTTTGACAAGTTCCAAAACTTAATAATTATGGCCAAAAAAATTATAAAAAAATAGAATAACAAATCAAATATATTACTTTTACACTTTTTGTGTCAAATATAAAATTGGAATTGGAATTTACATAATTGGTATTTGATTTGTCAAATATAACAAATCAAGTATCCATTCCAATCTATTCCAATCGGTTCTATATATATTCAAGGTTTGGTCGAAGTAATTAAAAAAAAGAAAGAAAGAAAAAAAAAACAGTAGAATTGAACTAATAATTAAAATATAGAAAAATAAATCCAGATATATTTTAAAACATTACATCGCGTTCAAAAAAGTGTAGCAACTTTAGGCCTTTGTCTATATGTGTAAGCATACTTATTTAATCGTCTATTTGCAAAAGTAATTAACATTAAATATATATATTTATTTATTTATTGTCACGTTGAATGGCCTGTGTGAAAACAAATTAAACTATACTTGTACCCACATACATGAATAGCTGCTACAATCAATGGATTCTAAGTGGGACCAAGACCTCGTCATTAGATTAGATACATTGCAAGCCCACCACCAAACATTCATATATATATATATATATGTATGTATGTATGTATGTATATAACTTACAAATCACGAACAAAGGACTCATTCAACATTCTTCTCTCTTTCTGATCAATTCACCATTTTCACATTATTAATGGCCTTTATCTAAATTTTTGGCCATGTCAATTAACACAATCATGACGTCAGCCAATCAAGATTTTTTTTTATTTTTAAGATGAGAGTAATTACAGCAAATACAATCATGGGAAATTGTAATAAAAATTGCTTTTACAAAAATAATTAAAATAAATAACAAGACTTTAAATATTAATATTTGAAATAAATAGTAAAATTTTCATTTCCTAGTAAAATTTATGAAAAATTTACTAGGTAAATATAATATATTTACAATACGAAAGTAAATTATTTACCTGATAAATTTGTTATTTATTCTAAATATTTCAAAAACATGCTATTTACTTTAATTAATTTCGGAGAATTGCTATTTACTTCTTTCTTCCTAGAATCATTATCATATATATATATATATATATGTATATATAAATATTTCTGGATCTAAAGAAATAAAAATATTTCTATACATATTGAAATGAGTCGTCACCATCACCGAGGAGATTTGAGTGACTCCACTTGTGATTTGCCCCGGGGACCTCTCAATCTAATGAAAAGTCTGTACTCATCAAATGTCATGGGTGTGTACAGTGCAGGTTGATCTGGAGTCACGAGCTCTTTGGCTGGTTCTAGTGGAATGTCACTTTTTGGGTTGTAAAAGAAGGCCATTGACAGCCTCTCTTTCCCCGAATTTACCACCACTCTGTGCTCTACGCTCTTGTATATTGCATTGCTTAAAACCTGCAACATTACACCCACAGCACAACAACAAATCACTTCAACAACCAGCTTTTTACACATATCGATCTCATTATTCTTACTGATAATATACGTTTCTTTACGTCAAAATCTAATCAGAATCACATCAAAATAATAATTAATATATATATATATATATATATATATATATATACAAAACTGAGAGAGAGCAGTGTTTGATCAAAGTTTAATTGCTTGCCAAAGTTTGTTTAATCCGCTAAAGGATATTTGTTGTAATGGTAGAATATTACTTATTGGTATATATTCTTTTATTGCAATTATGCATCGTAGGTGTGAATGGATGTGGAATTTAGAAGAAATACTAGATTTTGGTTTGTGGGGTTAGAATGTTACTTTTAGATGGGCAAGGAGAGCAGACATCGCCTTGGTTTTAGGCTTTTTTTCTTTCTCCTTTTTTTTTTTTTAAATAAAAAATATGTTCTTACATATATATAAAAATATTAATAGTATTTGGGGAAAAGGCATCGCTTTAATTTCAAGTTTACCATTCTTAATCACGTGTCAATAACATATGGCAGTAAAATTGGGTTGGTCAGCTGCTAGAGCAGAAAAGTCACAAGAAAATTTGAAAAAAGGATAAGTACATGCTATTTAAATGCTTTTTGGAGCACGTTTGGAACATGGTGGAAAAGGTGCTGCTAATAAATTTCTAAAAACTGATAGCAACCAGTTGGAAATTAAATGGTTCTAAACAATTGAAGACCTTATCCTCTGGTTCCTAAAAAAATCTATATATACTATTAAATAAGATCCTATCCAGTGCCAAGTAAGCACCATGTTTATCCAATTTCTACAATTTGCTTTTTTATAAAAAAAAAAAAAACAAAAAAAAAATTTATTTTCTATAAAGGGTGTATCTTCAAAGAGCTAAAGTGGTCATATGTGCGAACGCAAGTAAAGATCAACTTGGCAATTGGCGCTTAAGCATTATATTTTGTTATAAAACTTATTTAACCTTTAAAGCTGTTAAAGGAAGTTGGCCCCCCCAAAAAAAGCCAAATTTAATGGATAGCAAATGACACAAAGAAGTTAATATCTCATTTGTTTTTTTCCTTTAAAAAAAGTATTTTAAAAAAAAAAAAAGAGTCGTCACCAACCAAACAAGGGAAAAAAAAAAAAAAAGTGACTAAAGGTATGTTTGGAAATCAAGCTCAAACTTGGTTTTCAACACTCAAGTTTTGTCCTCTTCCTCAAAAGTCTTTGTCTTTTTCCCAAAAAATTTTTTGTCTTTTCTGAAAAATCAACAAAATTTACTATTTCAACTTCAAAAACTCAACTCAAACTCACTTACCAAACGAACCATAAATTAATGAGAAAATATTATTTCTCCGACAGTAATGCATGTGGGAAGAAGCATGTATTATTATGCAAGAGGCCAGCCAAACTTGTTCATGTACTCAATTGTTTGGGGCTTTGTCAAGAAATAGAAGCACATCTAAATGGAGAAAATAATAATAATAATAATAATAATAGAGCCAAATGTGAATTCATTTATATTTTTGAACGCCAAAATTGAATAATTGTATTAAATAATTAATTATAAATAAACAATAATAGCTATCCCACCAAAAACATGACCCCTCCATGTGCTAGCTTAAGGTGCATGAACATTCACAGCCAAACATCTTTCACTCCAAGGATAACCCACAAAAAAATTCCAAAAAAGATTATTTTTGACAAAAACAAAAAAAAAAAAGAAGGAAAAATTGAGTGTCACCTGAATTTGATCACCAATATTGACAATGAAAGCGTGTGGAGCGGGCTTGACAGTGATCCAAGAAGCGTCTTTTCGGACTTGAAGACCGGTGACCTGGTCATCCGGTAGCAACAGGGTCATCCCTCCGGGGTCCGAGTGGGACGACAGCCCCAGGGCCAGCTCTGGCTGAGGGCATTTTGGGTAATAGTTCACCCTCAGACACGCTCCTATCTCCTCCCCGCCAAACGCATTTTGAAGAAATCCCTCTTCTAGCCCCAGGTTTACCGAAAATACCTTCAGCAATCTTCCACCCAGCTTCACCACTTCCCTTCCGTACTCCTCTATCACTTTTCTGTTTTATTAATTAAATTACAGCACTACTTAGCACAAACACAAGCCAAAAAAAAAAAAAAAATTTTAAAATCTCAATTTCGGATTAGTTCTCGAAGAGTCAATTCACGGCTACTTCAGCCTCCAAAGTTGAAAAATTGTCTCACTTTGTATCCTACATCAAACTTTATATAACCCGAGTTCAGATCTGTTGTCTCAAAATATAATATCATATATTGACAACTCATCAATTTGTTTGAATATAACTATAGTATTAAAACTTTTCATGTGTGATTAAATTCTTAAATTTATATTATATGACATAATATAAATATCATATAATATAAATAGGAGAACAGCTAATGAGAAAATAAATTAGAAATAAAATTAATCAAATATAACATAAAGTGCAAACTCGAAAGAATTAAGAATTTTAAGTCAAATGACTAAAATGTTACAAATTGAAATATAGAAAGAGAGAGAGGAGGGGCATAAATGAAAAGAAAAAGAAGTTTATGTATATATATACCTGCAATTGGTAGGTAGATGAGGCCATTTATTGTAGTCCTTCAAATTGGAGGGAAGATAGTGAAGAAAGTAGTAGTCACTCCAGTCAAGAATGGCGCCTTTCTGAACGCCCAAGCGGCTGCCGTAGCCTTCGTAAGTCCTTGGAGAGTTGGCGTAGAGTTGCTTCGTCTCGATCGGCAGATGAAAGAATTCTCGCCACACTTCGAGCGCACGGTCCATAAGCTCGTGGCTGACGCCGTGGTTGACCACCTGGAAGAATCCCCACTCGTGGCACGCCTCCGACACTAGGCGCAGCGTCTCGGCTCGGACCGCGCCGTCCTCGCTGTCCACGCCGCTCAGGTCGACGACGGGGATGTTGGCGTCGTTTGACGATGCCCCGTACTGGGGTGTGGTACTTTCGTCGTTGTCGTTGTCGTTGTCGTCGACCGACGGTCGTTCGTTCGGCGGCTTGACGTAACGGTCGGGGATGGAAGTTAGGCCGCTGTCGGATAGGGATTGGACGCGGACGATTGTTTCTGGCCACTCTTGTAACATGTTGTTGTTGTTCATCACGTTTTTTTTTTTTTTTTTTTTTTTTTTGGTTTCGGACAGTTTTGCAATTCCAAGGGAGATATGGTATTTATTAACTGACCTGTACGATGAAACAAAATACCAACTTTGCTAGCTAGCTATTGCCTAGCTGACTTGATAATATTCTTAAGATTAGATTCTTTTTCCTTGAAATTAACCCAAAGCTGGAAAGAAAGGGGGGTAAAAAAAAAGGTGGTGCTTATGAGAATCTGTGTTTGTGTGTGGTGGGCAGAGAGAGAGAGAGAGAGAGAGAGAGGGGTAGGGGAGAGTGTGGGGAGTGGTGGTTTAAAGGAGTGGAGACGTGAAAGAGAAACGTGAAATATATGGGGGGGTATTTTTATAATAAGACATTTTAAAAAGAAGAAATAAATGTGTGGGAATTAGTGACTTCTAGGGATTCAGAGAGAGAGAGAGAGAGAGAGAGAGAGAGAGAGACTTGTTTGGCTGTGTGTTATGTGGAGTGCTAATGAAACTTTGTTTGAGTTTGAGATGTATATATTGAGGGATGACACAAAACGACAGGCCGACATAAGAGAAAAAAACAAAAGGGACAGAAACAGGATCCACAACTTAGATGAATCAATTTGGCCCATGTATAACTCATGTGTCTAATTTAGCCTTTGGATGATGAGTGGAGATACGTGGTCGAGGATTTCACGTTTCATTAGCTGTTTTTTTAATAATATTATATCATATCATTTGAATTTAAAAATTTAATCACATAATAAAAATTAAATATTAAAAATTTTTAAACAGATTGATGAGTTATAATCAAAATACTATTAAAAGAACAACTTTTGAGATATGAAAACTAGACATCAGATTTAGACTGGTGGATGATCATCTTATTTTTTGAGGAGGAGGGGTTATATTTGTATATGGTCCCCATTTCGGCGCCGTGGTCAACTTGACTTGCTTTTACCCTCCATTTCATTTCGTTAATTCACCCACTAATTATAGTTTTATATTCTTTAATCTTTATTCATCATCTACATTAATCCAAGAAATATTGTTATTTCTGGCCATCTTTTAATTCTTGTCCGCAAACAAAAGAGGAAAATAAATAAAATTTTGTGATTAGCTGACCCTTTTGATTCTTTTTTGTCGTATTAATTGACAGTTTGAAGGTGTTTATATGATCAATCGGATGTGTTGCAGAATCTTTTTTATTGAAAAAAAATGATTTAAGTAGTAAACTGGTACATGAAAATTACTTGGTGGCAAAACAAAGTACAAAAAGTAGGCGTTATAATATATAGGTTCATGATCTCATTATTAACATTAATCAAGTACTATATAACTATTTTTTTCTCTACCAGCTCTGATCAAATTCCTTTTTCTTTTTTTTTGAAATTTTAAATTCCATTATTCAAATAAACACAAACTCATTTGTATAAAGAGTATGCCATATCGCAAACAAATTGTTCTTATTTTATTAATATCGTGCCTACATATACATCAAATTTAAAAAAATATTAAAAGCAAATTTATTGCTATTCCATTATTTCTTTTTCTCTTCAAGAATATTATTTCAGTATAATTTTCTTCCTAATATATAAAATACCAAAAACATGCTTACTTATGACAATAAAGTAGAAGTCAACTATGTCACCTTAATAATGATATTATGTCATGTCAATTATTAAAATTTCACATAATATATTTTTTTTATTAATTTTGTGACATCAGTTAATTGATATGATATAGTTTTGTCTAACATTTTAATTGACATGATTTAGTGTTATTGAGACAAAAATAAAACCGAAGAAGGGAACACAAAAATCGAATCCTGCTAGATAGGACCTAATAATCTGCCTTGATCCGCAGGAAAATAGATGTGCAGATTATTTGTTTTCTCTATATAAAGAAGAATAAACCACGAGCTATAGTATTTTCTTATATATAGTTATAATTAAACCAACAAGTTAGGTTACAGGGTTGAGAAACAATTGGATAATAATGTACTGTCCTAAACGCCGTCTGATCCAGGTGTACTAATACTGAAAGGAAAAAATAAATAAGTATTTATAAATACACGAAAGAATAGCTGTTGTTCTTAATTAAATTTGCTTTATTTGCAACTCCTTCCATTGCCATTCCATGTGTAACTATAAATATAAATATATATATTTATATATACACAGCCAAACATTAATGATGGGTGTATTATATATTCCTCGCGTGAGAATGAAAACGACGTGGTTTTACAGTACTAATTGGACCGGTTTTTAAGCAAAAGTTCATTAGTTTATGTCCTGTAAATATCATATACTTATAAGTTGGCTGCCAAAACTTACTAGGTTTTTATCATAATCCGGCAAGTTCATGCATTTGACGCATTAATTCCCTCCCAATTCTTTTGTTTTTGGTAGGCATTCAAATTAATATTATTGGAAGAAAGCAAAATCAAAGGAAAAAAAAAGTAAAAGGTACTGTTCACATTTAATATTATAAATACATATGTATATATATATATTCTACAAATGTATTGTGTATACATAGAAGAAAAACATTATTAGAGGTTACTAATTAATATGGTAATTTACATTTTGATAGCTTGTTTTTATCAATTTTAGCCTAATTAAAAATCGTACCTACCCGTACTTAAACGACCATTTTTGATAATTAAGTACTTATGCGGTTCTACCTTATTAGAAACTAAGAAAATCCATAAATATATTAAGGACAGAATTAGTCAAATCTTAATATACATTTTGAACTTAATTAAAAGTTTAACCACGGAATTAAGCACTCTTAATTTGCTTGGTTTTAAAGACAGCTATGAAAATTACTTGAAAATGTCTTAATCTTTATTGTTCATCAACTTATTAACTACTTTAATTATTGAGTTGGGTTTCCATCGAGGACCCCAGAAAAAGAAAAGACTCTTTGGAACTTCGTGCATGCATGAACAGACATGAGAAGGAAAAATAGAGACAAAAAAAGAGAAATAAGAGGAGTGATTTTAACTCAAAAAACCATATCCACAATTCAAGTAGTTATGGTTGTACTGACCTCATTTTGCGCTATCAAACCGCATTTCTTTGTGAAATATTATTGGACAGGCCAAATCAACTTTTGAGCAAAGACATTGACATAGATTAGACAATATCTCAGCGATTAAAGGAAAAACTTACTCAATCTTATCGAATCGTCTCTCATAAAGAGAAGGTGATCCATTGATGAGTCTTATCAGATACGTTTCGTATTTTGTGGAGGAACCACGTTGAATCCGAAACATAAGCAATCCTAATTAAAGAAACAAAAACATATAAATTTATAATCCCTAAAACTGGTTAAAGTAGTGGCTTTCCTTCATTTCACCAAATAAAGATGCTTATTATCCAAAATCTAACAAACGTTTTTGAGAGATTGAAAAAAAAAAACAAACAAACAAACAAACGTACGTTTTTGAGAGATTGGAATTTAATGCGACTGGCCCGCAAGTCGAATCAAATAATTGTTTCAGTCTCCATTATACAATTTTCATCTGATTAGATTCTTGACTGTCTGTACTTGAATATATATATACACATACATATGTATATATATGTTTTTCCAACTTGAAACTAGATTCTTTCAACTTTTGTTTGTCTTGGGGCATGTCCGAAATCTTACAAGCTAATCTATATCTATATTTATATCTATATATGCACATATGTATAGTACCCGAGCTTTTATTTTACTTTATTGAAAGTGGCCACGTGTTTTTTAATTTATTTCAACGTGATGATACGGTATTCTCTTTAGCTATAACTGGCTATTACACTGCATACAAAAGGGTTGGATTCTCTCTCTTTTTGTACTTTAATAATTTGGCAATTTATCTGTTTAATCTATAAATTATAAATATTTTGTTATTTTAATATCTAAATTTTTGATTTTGATAAATTTAATATCTGAATTTTTGATTTTTTGACAATTGGTCTCTCATATTAAAATGAGAAAACGATTTTGAAAATTTAAATAAATTATTGTATCCCTATCACATAATAAATAAAATTTTAAAGAAATTATTTCATTAAGTTCAAATGTTTTTAGTTTTTAAGGATTTTAATAAGAATAAGGAGGAATTTTTTTTACTTAGTAGTGTAATTATTTTATAAAACTTCATGTTAACATGGAGTTAAAATATAATAATACACACTAAATTAATAAAAATATTTCATCAATTTCAATGTAATGGATCAAAATTGCTAATACTTAAAAATTCAGGGACTAAAATGATAAAATATGTATAATTTAAAGACTAAACGAACAAATAGCCACCCTAATAATTTTCCTCTCTTATTGCCAAAGTATACAAACAGAATATTTTTTTAATTTTTTAATTTTTAATTTTCTTTAGCGAAAGATAATTTTTCACTCCATGCACGTTTTATTGATTGGTCTTTAAACCAATAATTGGCTAATGTTTTGGTCGTATCAATATCGATAGCTCTTCCTAAGCGTTACCTCAGCAATGACCTAAAGAGTACATCACCCTACGTGTATGTGATCATTTTTAGCAGAAAATATATTTATAAACCAAATACATTTAAAAAATAAACTTTTAGTTATAATATTTTTTTATCACTTTTAACCACAATATTTTTATATAACTAAATGTCACTTTTAATCATAATTTTGTTATTAATATATTATTATTCACAAATTTTTGTTGTGATGACTAAAGCCATGAGGTTTTTAATTAAAAAAAAGTTTAGTCAAGCTGTGATAAAAAATTTTGTGACTAACAATTTTAGTAAAAAAAAATATGACTAAATACATATTAGTCATAACCTTGTGATTAAAAGGGACATCTTACAAAAACGTAATTAAAAATGTCATAAAAATATTGTGATTAAATTATTTTTTTGCAGTGAATTTATGAACATCTGTACTAGCATGCTATTTTTTTGTATAGTGGAAAAATAATACGGATTAGATTTTTATTTTTCAGTTTTCGGCTTTTATCTTAAAATTTTGTATATATTTAAAATTTTGTATATATTTACATGATTTTTTCAAAATATTTTTTCCATTAATTTGTCTTTATTTACTTTTTTTTTTGGTGAATATGTCCCCACTTAATTAATATTTTTTCTTACAATCTTTTAAAATATTAGTTAATCCAATATGACCTTTATAATTACATTTCTACCCTATTTCTCTATTAAAATAACTTTCTCAAATGTGCTTTACATACATACATACATATATATTTATATATATATATTTATCTAATATTCGACCAAACTATATATTTTAGAGGAAAGGTTCATTTACGCCCGTCTACCTTTTTTCTCTTTAAATGTATGTATTTAAATATGTCTAGTTATTTTTCTGTAATGCGTCCTTATTGAAAAAACTTTCTACAAAAGTATCTCATATCTAAATATTTTTTACTACAGCCCTCCAAATTATATATATCTTTAAATTTAGCCGTCATAAGGGTTGTTATTATTATTATTATTATTATTATTTAAAAAATAAACTGCCTGCATTATATTTTTATTAATTTACATTTACTATATAAAAAAATAATATCTTTTTTATTGGTAGATCAATTGTTTCGTCCTAGTTTGGGTACAAATACTTTTATTTTTAATAGAGTTTTGGTATACTTCCTTTTTATGAGATTTTTCTTACTGTTTTAGCATTGGGGATTAACATTGAGTTATAATTCTAATTATGAGTTTCTCTTTATATATGTTTCAAAAGTTACTTATTATTAGTATATCTTTATGAGAATTTCAAAAGTCTCTCAATAGTAGAGTTTCAAAAGTCTTTCTTTACGAGAGTTTCAAAAATAATTTATCCAATTAGTCAGAAGAAAAGCAATTGATTGGAGATGCAAAATGAATAATGCAATGTTTTTCTATTTCATTATCCTTCAGTTATCTACCTACTCTTAGGATATCTATATTTACCAAGTAGAGACAATCAAGAAGCTTTTACTTTAAAATAAGTCTTAAATCTAGATTTACTTTGTTCTAAATTAATTTTCATATATACTTATACTAATTACGAGGGAGGATAATATATCTTTTCTACTACTAATATGGATGGATTATTTTTTCTTAGTTCTTGCTCAAAGTTGTTTGGTTAATCATGTATTTAGTTGTGTTTTAATGGCTTTGATTTAGCTTAAATTGCTCTTTGAATAGAAATATACATCTTATGATTAGAATTATTTTTCCACCATTGATTGTATTTTTCATATACTTTCATATTTCTCTGAAAAAGATAAATAAATTGGCCATCATAAATGAAGAAGAACCAATGGCTCTTATTATTCAAAGGATTTCGACCAAATTACACGTTTTAATTTAGTCCTTTTTCTTTATTGAAAGAAACATTTATGCATTTATATGTGTATTCCATTCAAAATTTTTTCTTTGATTTGCCGTTTGGACTATTTTTTTCCCTTCTTGAAATACATTTTTTAAAATATACCTCTACTTAAAGTATTTTTCGTATATATGTAAAGTACGTAGCATTTTTTCAAATGTCTCCTTTATAAATATTTTTTTCCTAATCGCTCTACAATCTTTTTTTTTTTTCTTTTTCTGAATGTGCCACTAGTTAAATATGTTTTTCTCGCAGTACTTTCAAATACTCTTTTCTCACATATATGCACCTATAAAACAATTATTTTCTGTCTTATTTGCCCTAGTAAAACTTTTTCGTATAAAATATGTTCCACTAATTAATTTTTTTTTTCTTAACTAAACTAAGAGCCTAGGAGCATAATAAATCAACAAAATTATACATTTATGTATCCTTCCAATTCAACAAATTGTATATAATTTCTAACTAATATATATAATACCAAAAGGAAACCATGCCTTGATGCTCGTAATCATTCTTTGGTTTGAAGTATTTGACAAGATAGAATAAAGGATAAGAGATTTCTACCAAAAAAAAAAAAAAAGTTTGAATGGATAAAAGAGAATGTTTTATTAATTACACTGTCATATCAAATAAGAAAATAACTAGTTTTTGTTTGTGCTTGATTGTAGGTTGGTTAGCAATCCTTATAGGGAGAGAAATAATACGGTCCTTTGAATATTACCATCATGGTAACACAAGGAACTTACGAAGAGAGATTGCATAAAAAGTTACAAATATATGCATAAAACATACACAAAAATCATGCACAATGAATACTTACATTTGCTTGCATAGACATATATATATATATTAAATATATATGTAATTAACCCGAAACAATATAATAAAATTAAGTATTCTTAATCCGTACACCTTGTGGGAAATTGGGGCCATTAATTAGTGCATGCATTAATTAACTCGAACCAATATAAAAAAATTAAGTATTCTTAATCCGTACACCTTGTGGGAAATTGGGGCCATTAATTATTTTAGTTAGTGCATGGATGAATCATGTGATCAATATTCTATACGCTACAAGCAATAATTATAGAAAGTAACAGTTGATCCAATTTTGACCCTTTGAAACATATGTATACGCTAAATATTTTTATATTAAATATGAACCTATAACTTTGAGCACTTTTTTTTTCTTTTTTTTTTTTTCCAAATTTTTAGTTGACGATTAAGAAAGGAGCTAGTTCATCACGTATCTCTCTCTTTATATACACACACGCAAATATATATTCATATGTATGGAAGAGTTTTCACTCGTTACTCTAATATTTACCCATCTATGGTTATCATTATTTTAACCGCGTGATGTTGATCAAATTGTTGTAATAAATTGAGTAGTTGATTAAAAAAAAATTAATGACAAGTAATGAATATAAAACTTAGATAACCCATTATTTGTGATTTAGATGGGCAACTTTGTTTGTGACTTGTTGACATGGCTTTTTTAAATATTTTTTAGATAAATTATAAATTAAAGAAATTCATTCCTAAGCCACTAGCATCTCTTTATGTTCTATCAAAATTACAGATCTACACTATCTAAGTAGATCTGTTTTATCACGGATCTTTAAACGTTTCAGAGTTCCTTGATTTAAAATCTCGTTCAACACTTGAGATGGTG
This sequence comes from Ficus hirta, assembly GCA_038430175.1. Lineage (NCBI taxonomy): Eukaryota > Viridiplantae > Streptophyta > Magnoliopsida > Rosales > Moraceae > Ficus > Ficus hirta. The sequence continues at coordinate 6,132,007 of CM076594.1, read as the reverse complement.
GTCCTAGATTGCGTCGTTCCTTAAAATATTTAAATTACTTCTTTATTTTTTTTCCTTCTATTTTTAGGAACCAGATATTAGTTTAGAAGCTCTCTAGTTTGGGTCATTTTTCCTAAATCTGGACAAAACGGTACAAGATTGATGAATTATGATGCTTTCATGGAGTCGATTTTTTGTTTTTTTCCCCCTTTTGTCGGGAAAGTCAAGGAGTTGATTTGTAATGGATGTTCATTCCTCCATTTTAAGAAAACAGATTAAATGATGGGGGTAATTTGGTCAAATTAGGAATAATTATAATCTTTCCATTGTATTTGTAATATTTTAACCAAATATATAAAGAGATGAAAATGGTGAAAAAAAAAGAGATTTTTTTCTCGTTGATTCTATAAATTCAAAATGTATTATTGTTGTTTCTGAATATTAAAAAAAAAATAAACTACAAGGTGTATTTATATAATTAATTATTTATGTAAAAAAAAATCTATTTAATTAAATTTTTAATAAAGTTGTTCAACCTATAATAACAAGTTATATAAAATACCATATTATCAAATATAATAAAAGAATTCAAAATTTTTTTTTTTTTTTTTGGGTGGTCCTAGCTGTGATCCAAGATTTCTCGACTAACAATTATAAATTGAAATCATTATCACGTTTTTATTATGTTAGACCAAAGACCAACTATAATGTTGATCATCCTTGAGCAATCGCTTTAATCGAGTACCACAAATGAAAAGGCATTGACAACTCTTCTACGTCTCTAGTGGGTATTAATGTACTTTTTTAAATAAATACGTTTTTTTTTAACAAAGGATTTAGGGTGGCTCCATCATTTTTCAGGTTTTCAGACCCATAGGTAGGAATTCCGTTTTTCAGGTATGGCAGAGAGAAGATTCTTTATACTAGTTTATCTTAGTCAGTCATCTGGACTCTACTCTACTATCACCAAACTAATGTTTCAACAGTCAAAACTAGAGCGAGACCAAAAAAGACACAATAGGAATCAAACTTGAGTGAATGAAGGGGAGAAGCTCGCAAAGTCACCCACCCTTACCAACCCATCTATTCCTGTGCGTGTTAAATAAATACGTACTTGTAGTTATATATTGAACGCTGATCATCTTATTTGAACTTTGATTAGTGACTAATATATTTCGTCCATTTAAGTAACGTCTTTTTCATTGCAATAATATAACAGAAATAAATACCCTTTTATACTTAAAGGACTTTTGTTGGGCAATATATACTGATATCTAATTCGGTATCTCCATATAGGTTGTTCGCAAACTCCTATGCCTCATTAATGCAACGTTAACAATATCTGGTACTTAAAAAAATAAACAAAGAAACTGATTTCGAGTTGTAAGAGTTTATATTTCCGTTTTGTGTCTTATATAATTCCAAAAAGGAGCAAACAAACCATAATTATATAAGTGTAGTATAACATTAAGGGTAAATTTTTATGTTGATTTCTGAACTTTTGATTTTGTGTAACTTTAACTCTTGAATTTCTTTTTATAGCTGGAATGCTCTTAAATTATTAAAATGTTGCTATAATAATCGTTTATGTTAATTTTTGGATGGAATCAGTTAGTTAACATCACTTTTTGACTGAATTACTAATAGATTAACAAAAATAACTATTGTAGCAACATTTTAACAGTATATGGGCATTTCTTGTTCATTTTTTCGTAACTGGAATGACCATAATTATTAAAAACGTTGATAAAATCTTTTATGTTAATTTTTGGATGGAATTCTTAGTTAGCACCACTTTTTTGACGAAATTACTAACAGATTCTATCTAAAAATTAATATAAAGGACTATTGTAGTAATATTTTAATAGTTTAGGGGGTATTCCAGCTACAAAAAAAAAGTTCATGGACCAAAGTTGCACAAAGTAAAAGTTTAGAGACTGAATGAACAGTTAACCCTAACATTAATTCAGAGATATTAGATTAAAATAGTGCCAAAAAAATCCATTTATGTGAACTTATAACGTTTTAGAAAGTCTAGAAGGTAAATTATCAAAATTAAAATTTTGGATATAAGTTGTCAAATAGTGAAATTTTTTAGGGCAACAGTGCAATATACCCTAACATAAGATATAATTGCTAAGCTATTTATGTTTATGAGTCCGTTTGCCTAAACTTTTGCTTTTTCTTTTGGTCAATAAAAGAAGAAAAGTAACAGTTGTGACTTTTTAATAAGTGTTTGTAAGTCATATTTTTTAAATAGTTCTTGAAGTCAAAAGGTTAAAAACGTTAATGTTTAGCTTAAAGTTTGTAATGCCTAACTTATAGTAATAAAAATGTTAAAATAGAATTCATAATATTTAACTTAAACTCTGGTACAAGTTTTAAAGTCTATTAAGAAGAGCTTTTTCCAAAAGCTTAATTTTTTAGCTTTGACATTGAGCTCTTTTGGAAGCTAGAAGCTCAATCTTCTGACAGATTAACCAAACACTTCCAAAAATAGGTTTTGAACCTAGGAAGCCAAAAGTAGTATCTAAAAAACTCTACCCTTGAGCTAGGGAAACATTAATTACTTAATTTAATATAGCCAAAATCTGACGTGTGATACATTTGGCGTCAAATTTAAAAATATTAAAAAAAAAAAAGACCAAAACCAAAACCCTACATCAGGCCATCTTTTAACTCAAATGCCAATGTTAATATTATACCTATCATAAAAAGTGTGAAAAGAGCATATTTAATATGTTATTCTACATATGTGCTTCAACTTAGAATGGTATTTTTATTGTTATATTTGTATTTTATCATTATTAATAAACTTTGAAACTCGTAAAAATAAACACTTAGTATTTAATAAATTTAAAAATGAGATAGTCATGAAATGAAATGAAAGACAACAATCAATAATAATTAAACATCAAAAACTAGTATTTGCTAACAATTGCAAAATTTAAGTACTGACAGTAACAATTGCAGGTCCCCCCCCAACAAAAAAAAAAAAAAAAAAAAAGAGAGAGAGAGAGAGAGAGAAGTAACAATTGCAAGTGGATTTCCTACCTAAATGTAACTTTGACATTATATCAAAGATGCTCTGTTTTAATGAATGTTATGTTTTCTTGTCGTTTCTGAAAAAAAAAAAAAAAAAAAATTAAAGATAGCCGTTGTAGGGTACTATGGGCTAACGAAGCCCAATAGTTTACTATGGAAATCATAGTGGACCTAATCATACAATTTGGATTGGGCCTTCTTCATGGGCACTTGTACTCGGAACTCGTCTGTGTGGTTGGATGAGTTGGAGCAATTTGAGAGAAGATAATTAGGGTACATGCACTTGAAAGGGTGTGTGAACTCAATTTTTTCATAATTAGAAAACTATAACAAAATAGGTCATAATATGTAATGAATGATATAAGAATTTGAATAGAACAGATTAAAATATCCTCATAATAATTAAAAACAACAAATTTCTTTCCCTTTCTCACTCTTTCCTTCTCTTCCAACCCCTTTTCTCTCCTCCCCTTTGCGCGAGCTCGATCCTATGCCGGTTGACCAGCTTCTGCGCTAGATGCTGCCTGAGCAACCTCCACGCTAGACACCACCCTAGTTCTCTCTCCCCACTCCTACGTCAGCCGTGTTCAGATCTCCTTGTGGGGGCCTTGTGGAGGAGGAGATCTATCACATGGTGACCAGCCAGTATCCTGTCGGAAGAGGTGGTTATCAATTGAAATCTTGCCCGTGGAGTGGTTACCAATAGGTAGCCATCCGGTATCCTCCTGACGGAAATTTTGTTATGTAATGTTATGTTATGAAATTTTTTGTAACATTTTTTTTTTTTTTTGATAAAAATCAATCTAAGGCATGAATATGTGGCATTTCTCCAAAGAGCTCGAGCAATATCATCTTTAGAGGCTCGATTTTTTTTTTCGGCTTGTTACATGATTATAAAACAACAAATTCAGCATGCAAAGAACGACAAATTATAACTTACAATCACATCATTACACATGTTTCATGATTTCTTAATTTAAAATTTCACCACCAAAGTTCCCCGTAAAAATAGGTCCAATAATTATATAAATTAATCTAAATAATTATTCGTAAAATATTTCTATAGATTAGAATTATGTGTACAATTGCATCGTTATGAACAAATATCTCAGTTTTTTAAGCCCAATTATCATATTATTAAGTCAATGATATCATTGTTATTTGCATTATTGTATACAATTGTATTAGTGCGATTCGTCTAATTGTGCCGTTATTATAATTTATGTAATTGTGATATAGAAATCATTATAATTTGTATAATTATCAATATTTCGTGAGATTTCGTATAATTTTGATGATATAAATATCATTCATCATTTGTAAGTTTCTATTTTATAAATGTTATGTACTAATTTGTTTATTTTAAAAAATAAAACAACTAATGTAGTTAAATAAAATTTTACCAAATTAAAAATAAAACTAAAGGGTAAAATAAAATAAAGAATATTTAAAATTTGCCATTGTTAAAATATTTTAAAACACTTGCTATGTTTCAATTCAGTTTTAGAAAACTTTTCATTTAATATAATTTGGAAAATTGTAGTAAATAATAATTTTCAACAAAGAATTTAAGTAAATAGCATGTACTAAATAATATATTTATCAAGTAAATATTTACAAAAAGTAAATCAATAATTTATTTGATAAATCTAACGTAAAAAATATTTATCTGATAAATTTATTATTTACTTCAAATATTTTAAAAATATATTATTTACTTCAATTATTTTCTAAAAATGTTATTTACCTCTTTTCCTCTTTTAATTTCCAAATGATCTAGGCCCATACACTAGGTGGGCCGTACCCAAAAATCCCAGTAGGACTTAACTTCTTTCTCACATCTTCCCCTTCCCTCTTAGCGGAGAAAGAAATTAATAGCAGTTTCAAAAATAATTAAAATAAATAATGGATTTTTAAATTATTTAGAGCAAATAATAAATTTGCTAGGTAAATGATTTCTTTATATCTTGTAATTTACAATTTACCTAGTAAAATTTTCCTTTACCTTGTAAATTTACAATTCGTTTCAAATATTTTAAAACCTTACTATTTATTCCAATTATTTTCATAAAAATATTTTTTACTACAATATTTATAGAAAAAATGACAAGACTGTTCATTCTTTTTATAAATCTTAGATTCAGATTTGAGTTAGTCCCATTATAAAAGATAATTAAATTACAGTCTATTTTAAACCTTAGATTCAGATTTGAGTTAGTCCCATTATAAAAGACAATTAAGTTACAGTCTATTTGTCAGAGATACGTAAATCATGGCTACATAATTATCTCTATAAATTATCTAGGTTACTAATGTTCACCATGAAAGAAAACAATTTCACATTATGTTATGGTCTGCCTAGTCTCAATAAGTTAATTGGACACTTGAGGTAATATTTAGGGGAAAGTACTTTGATGATACAAATTTAAAAATTATTGTACCAACATGATATGACATAACATTAAACTAAAATTTATATCATGTTAGTTTAGGAAAGGGGGAGGGGGAATGGGGAAATTTGTATTATGTCGGTCAATAAATTAAAAAAAATGTTATTTAGGTAATTTTTTCTATTATGTGTATTCTGTTTTAAAATAACCCTTGAGGTAATATTTTAATCTTTCTCTTTTGAATAAAAGGATGAAAGCTCTATCAACACATGTAGGTTATGTTATGGTGGCCTTTCCTTTTGTTCAAACTATTGGAATGTGAATTACAAATTTGCAATTGGCTATTGATAATCCGTTTGCCGTCACGATATAAGAGGGAAATGCATTTTTTAAAGTTAAAACTAGAGAAACTTTACATCCTGTTTCTAGAAATCTCCATTGTTTTATGATTAATCCAAAAAAAAAAAAAAAAGCTATTCTGCTGCAATAGAGAGACATTTCAAAATCACCCAAAAACAAAGTGTGATCGTATAATGAATAAATGTAATATATAGGGTGGTTTTTGGAAAACAAAATTTGAGGCAAATGCTCACTTGTCACATTAAGGCACCCCTAGTCAATTTAAAGGTATAAACATATCACCTTTTTAATTTATTTTTTTATTTTTAAGTAAAATGATATTTATATGATGATTGATTCAATTAGTAGAATACAGGTCCTATTAAAACTATGTGTGAGATTGTTATTGTGTTTTATGGAGATTCGACTCCTATGTCATTATACTCATGTTCATTTCATGTTTTTTTAATAATATCATAACACGTCAATTAAAAATATCATTTTTAATTATAAATCATGACATATCAATTAAAAAAATCATGTTAATTTAATGCGTGCCATAATGTTATTTGATGGATACAAGAAAGGGGATAAACACAAACAAGATTATGAGTTAAATCCATTTTATGGTTGTCTAATTGAAATTCACAAACAGTGTGTTTTTAATCATAAATCACAACACTTCAATTAAAAAATCACTCTCAATATAATGCATAATACTTTTGTAATTATTGTTTAAGTCAAGGGAGTTAAAACTTCAATAGTTCCAACAATCATACAACTCCACTTCGATTTGAGAAGCTTCACTTGGAGTTGAGAACCCGATCGACCCGCGACCGCCCTTTCATGACCCACACTTGCAATCTCATGCGGCTCCATGGCACCCCCTCCGTTGCCTGACTTCTTCTTCTCTTTTTTCTTTTTTTTTTTTTTTATAATAATTTTTTATGGGTGTTTGATATTAAAAATATATATTTTTCTTTTTTGAGATAGCTCCTTGAAGAGTGGGACATGCGTGATGCACACGAGCATCCTTTTAAATTTTAAAAGACATAAAAGGTTTGGACCAAATATTTGATTCAGTCAGATTATTGTCAATAAATAGTCCTATTAAGAGCCTCCACAACACTATGAACCAAAAAGCCTCCACAACACTAAAGAAATTGAAATAAAGATAAATCTTTTTTTTTTTTTTTAAACCATATATGAACCAACAAAAATAGAAAGGGATTATTAAAAAAGAAAATAGAAAATAGAAAGGACTGTCGTTTTGTCTAATGGCCAAACAAATGTACGCTCGGATTGACTATCCAACAAAAAAAAAAAAAAAAGGTAGAGTACTCTTGGAGAAAAGCCAAGGGCAATTGATTGTTTGGAACGTGCTTTTTACATCCGAAACTTTGTTAGCTTTACCCTATTAAAAAGGTGTTTGATTTTATTTGTGTTTTGTTTATTTATTTTTTGCTGAACAAGGTGTTACTTCGATTTATATATAAAACAGAAAAGATAGAAGAAGAAGTAAAAAATACCAAGACAAGAAAAACAAAAAGAAAAGATGGAGTTTTTTCCCCCCCTATTATAAAGAAACTCTTTTTTTAGTTGCTAAGATTGTTAACAATATACTCAATTCATGTCCCAACACCAAAATTTTTTTTTAGAAAAAAAAAATAAAAAACAAACCTAATCTGAGAATATAACTAAACCAAGTTCTATACTATATATGTTCTTATTTATTTATTTTTTTCGAAAGAGGTCCGTACCAAGCAAGGTGTTATGTCTTCTACATAATTGTACATATAATATATGTAACTCACAAAATGATTTGTTAAGTGCAGTTGTCCACAACCTAGACAACAAAACGAGTATTAAAAACACTAAGGGTTCGTTTGGCATTCAATTTTAAACCAAAATTTTCATCCTAATTTTTATTTTTTTTAAAAAAAATTTTTGTCTTTTTCTGAAAAAATTTTTTGTCTTTTCTGAAAAATCAACAAAAATTACTATAAAAATTTAAAATTTTCAACTCAAACTCATTTACCAAACGGATCTTAATATAAATACGGTTCTTTCATTAATGCTTTGCATCTCACGTTGATTATTTGACACATGTATGCATGTTCCAAGCTTTTAATTCATAAGCTTACTACTATTAAGGTCAATGGGCGAGGAAAATTTGGAAACTAATAAATACTGTTATATTTCACATAATTATTATTGTTAGCCAACCATAAAGATTTTTTTTTTATAGTAGCAAATTTAAAAAGAAAAATGAAAAGAAAGCAGGGCAAGGTTGGTCTGTCTGTCTGTCTCTCTCTCTCTCTCTCTGAGGAGTGAGGAGTATTATTATTGGAAAAAGCACATATAAGTGGGCAAAAAATTAAAAATTAAAAAAAAAAAAAGAGAAAAAAAATGGGGTTAGATAGTGGAAGGGTGAGTCAGGCACATCCTGTCACCCACCTAAAGAGACCAAGAACGCGTAGAACGTGACTGGTTGGAATTTCTTTTAGCCGGTCACCCCTTTGGTCCATTTCCTTTGATTTTAACCTTCTCCCCTACGCGCTCTCTTTCCCCTATTCTATCCACGCATACGGGCATCACATTTCAATCTCTCTCTCTCTCTCTCTCTCTTTCCTCCCCTCGAGAGAATGATTATTTTAATGAAGTTAGAAATATTTTTAATTCATCTTATGTATGAATTTTTTTTCTTAAGATATATAGTATGACATAAAATCATTTTAGGTGTAGATTATACTATTAAAATTTTAATCGAACGATTAAAATAATAGTTTTTATCGGTATAACAAAATAAAAACTTATGTAGTAGAAATTCTCCTTAAAGAAATATGTATAAATGCATACTTGTTCTTTTTAGATAAAAATGTAGAAATATAGGTCATAACAAGGAAATACAAAACACCACTAGTGACCCATGTAGCCTCAAATTATACGATATCACGAGTTCCATGATTATGTTGATTTCACCAATAAACTGGAATGGTGTTCAAAGAGAATCGATTTATATTGAATTATGAAAATGGACACTTAAAAAAAGTAGATCAGTAATCAAAAATACATATAGCTCTTTTAAAAAAATTATATAATAAAAATCCAATTTTAATCGAAATCGAGACTCATAACACTAAGGTCATAAAAAATACTATTAAAAAAAGAATTCTAACAAACTGAAAACGTAATCTAATATAGAAAATTAGAAAAACACACCACCAAACCAAAATAATAACCACCTTTATGATAAACCATAACACTAAAAAAAAAAAAAAAAGTTACATGGGATTTAAAAAAAAAAAGTATTTCTTTACTAGGTATCGATTGTAAATTATGATAAAATTTGATTAATTAATTCAAATATTGAATTGTGTAATTTTAATTGGTGTTCAACTTTATATTAACAGTTGGGTGTTTCTATTTACTATATCTGTAAATTTTGAATAATTGACCTAAATGGTCCCTGAACTCTTTAAGAGAGGACACTTTAGTCCCCTTTTTTTTTTTTGAATGTGATAATCCTAAACTCTCTAAAAAGGTGACGGTTTGGTCATTTCTGTCTAGTTTCGTTAAAAAACTCACGAAATGATCACGTGAGAAGCATGTTTTGTGCTTTTTGAAGGAAAATACCTCTAAAATGATGAAATTATCCTTACTCATGTAATAATATAGAAAAAAGAGAGAGAGAGAGAGAGAGATAGTTGAACACAAAGCTCCCCCACCCCCTTTCTCTCTCTCCCCTCCCCTCCCTCCCTTTCTCATCGCCCCACCAACCCCCCAATAGATCCGATGCCGGAGCCGGAGCCAGAGGTCATCTTTCTCTCTCTTTCCCTCCCTTTGCAAACAATCGATGATCTGGGTTTGGCCCCCCTGCCATGATCTAGGTTCGGCCCCTCCATGCGATCTGGGTTTCGGCCCACCCTCACCCTAAAATCTTGATCTGGGTTCCCCTACTCCCCCGTCAATGAACCCAACACCCCCCCGGGACCAAATCGCCCCACCCTCTCCCTGTCACCCAGATCGCTCCTACGACCCCCCCCCCCCCCCCCCCCCAACCTCTTCCAGATGAATTTTAGTGAGAGAGATGAATTTTAAATTTTTTTTATGATTTTGAGAGAGAGAGAGAGAGATTAAAAAGGGAAGGGGGAGGGGAGAGAGAAAGAGATGAATTTTAACTTTTTTAATTTTTAAAATTAATTATTATTAAATTACTAAAATATATTCTTAAATTAGATCATATTTAATGCACATGACTTATTTCGTTAGAAATTTAATTGAAGGAAATAACCAAACCGTCATCTTTTTAGAGAGTTTAGGGTCATTATAGTAAAAAAAAAAAAAAAAGGGACCAAAGTGTCAGTTCTTAAAAAATTTAAGAACTATTTAGGTCAATTATTGATAAATTTTTTATAACTCAAATATAGTAATATGTGTGACACGTGACTTTTCCGTATGCATAAATGTGAAAAATTGACTCTTTAATGAGGCTAAAGTCGTACAATTACTTAGCTTTTTTTTGTTTTTTTGTTTTTTTGAGTGGGGATGGGGAATTATGCATTAAGCATGAAAAAGATATTACTTTCAAAAGTAAAGTTAATAAACTAATTAGCTTTTACAATTTTCTATTAGATTCATATAATGATATTTAATTTGATTTGATAATTTTGATATGTGTTTTCTATGACACAGCCTCTTAAACGTGTCCCATTCAAATTTTTGAAAATTTGAAATTTATCCCAGAGATATTTATTAAATTGTAGTTGCCTTATCTTGTTTAAAAAAATTATAACTATACCTTTACTTCATCATTAAATACGTAATTATATACCTAAAAAATAAAAAAAATACATAATTATATCTTTATAGAGTAGAGAATTTATTTTTAAATTTTTATTCCACAGTTAAAAATTTTACCTGATTATGCTATTGTATGTTCCATGCCAAAGCTCTTCAAAAAGTTAATTCAACGTTGCCAAGGGAAAATTTTTTGCCTAATCTATTTTACAAATATAAAATGGGATTTAGAGATAAATAACCTTTTTTAAAGAAGTGTTTCTTTTAATAAATAACTAAAGTTTTTAAAAATTAATTAAAAGTCTTTTTTTAAAATGATCAATCAATTTTTCCAAATGGTTAATTAGTGATTGATCACATAATATTATTAAGTTGGTCAATAAGTATTTTATTTGGTTGAACATAATATAAATGATCAATTTCTATAGTCAATCACTAATAAATCACAGTCACTGATTGATCGTAATATGGATCAATTCCGAAAAAAAATGACAAATAACCCTTTTGTTAAATAAAGAATAGACTATCTTCTTTCTTCTATTTTTTTAGACTATATTAAATTGGCCTCTCAGCTTATTTTTTCTTATAATAGTGAAACAAAAATTTATTTTCCTTGATATGATATGATAAAGGGTAAAACTGCAGTAAAACCCCATTTATATACCCTATCGATAGAGCTCATTTTTAAATCATTAAGATGTAATCGAACGGCTGAGATGTTACTTGTGTATAATAATTATCATACATCTTACTTCATATTAATATAGATTAATAAATAAAAAATTAAAAAAAAATCAACCCTTTCCCTTCCCAGACACCAGCGACGGGCCCCAGTTCCCCCCGACCAGATCTGTCTCCCCTCCCCCTGACGCCGATGAGCCCAGTCCTACCCATTGCACTCGAGCCCAGGCACCCCCCTTCTCGACACTGACCAGCCCAGTCCCTCCCTCCTTCCCAACCTTGGCGACGGAAACCGCCTATCCCCCTAACCTTCCACCGATGAAGGTGGATTTTATAAAATTTCTTTTTTATTCTTATTTTTATTTTTTAATTTCTTAGTCAAATACTACTGTAAGATAAAGTATATGATAATTACTGTACATAAACAACTTCTCAACCGTTTAATTACATCAAAATGGTTAAAAAATAAGTCCTATCAATATGATATATAAAAAGAGTTTTACCGCAGCTTTATCCTATGATAAACAAAAAAAATAAAAAAAAATAGACGGTGGAAGGCACGCGCTAGATAGCAAGTGACAGAAGTAATTAGAGACGCAACCCACACGTGAAGTTGCTACCCGTTGAGGCGGTTTATCCACCGGGGAGGGAAAATTGACGAGTGGCGACACAGAGACTGAGTGAGTTGAGTCGTGTCGAGCCGAGTCGGAGTGAGGAGTGAATTTGAATTTGCATTTAAGACCCATTTTGGTTTCATTTCATTCCAATTTCAAGTTTCATTAAACAAGGAGCTTCTCAGCTCATAGCGATTTCAAATCCTAAAGTGGATCCCACACCCCTTTCAAGCTTTGACTTTGACTAGTCCCAAAAAAATAAAAGAAAAATAAAAATAAAAGAAAAAAGAAGGAGCTGAGAAGAAAAGTCACACCTTCCTCTCTTGTTCTTGTTTCAACCTCCTCGAGGCCCATCCCCCATATAAAGCCCCCTCAATATCCCCTCCATTCCTTGCTCATCCCCTCCATTTCCCTTCTCCTTCTTCTTCTTCTTCTTCTTCTTCAAGGTCTCTAAGAACAAAATCTACCTCTTTCTTCATCTGATTCTAAGGTATCTAGACAAATTTCATATTCAACTTGTTTAATTTCTGTATTTTTCCTCTTAAATTTCGAAACTTTCTGTTTCCTCCTAGGATTTTTCATACTTTTTTGTTTATTTTCTCAATGATTTAGCAAGAATTTTTTGGGTAAAACCATAGAGTTCATGAAAGTTTCGATTTTTTTTTTTAATATTGGATTTGGGTTTTGAGGTTTGGTTGTTATGGATTTTGCAGGAAAATCAGGCATGTGCAGTGGTTCAAGGAAGAAACTTAGCACCTCCAAGTTCGCCATGGAAAGCGAATTGCAGAAGCAGAACGATGGGTTCCTCGGTAAATACTCGGAATTGCTCGAGTTCGCCGCCTCCGACGATCTCGATGCCTTCAAGGGCACGGTGGAAGAGAAGGGTTTCGGCGTCGACGAAGCTAGCTTCTGGTACGGGAGAAGAATTGGGTCCAGAAAGATGGGTTTTGAAGAGAGGACGCCTCTCATGATCGCCGCCATGTTCGGAAGCACCAAGGTCTTGAAATACATAATCGAGTCCGGCAAAGTCGACGTCAACAGATCTTCTGGCTCGGATAAGGTGACTGCTCTTCACTGTGCCACCGCCGGAGGGTCGAGTTCTTCGCTCGAGGTCGTCAAGCTCTTGCTTGAAGCCTCGGCCGATCCCGATTGTGTCAATAATTACGGCAACAAGCCGGTCGATTTGCTCGCCGCGGGATCGTCGTATTCGCCTTTCATTTCGAGGAGGAAGGCGGTGGAGATGCGGCTGAGAGGGGAGAGCTTGGAGTCGGAAGGTGGGGACGAGGAAGTGGATCAACAAAGGGTTGCTACACCTGAGAAGAAGGAATATCCGATTGATGTTTCTTTGCCGGATATCAACAATGGGATTTACGGCACTGACGATTTCAGGATGTACAGTTTCAAGATCAAGCCTTGCTCGAGGGCTTACTCTCATGACTGGACTGAATGCCCTTTTGTCCATCCCGGCGAGAACGCCAGAAGGAGAGACCCGAGGAAGTACCCTTACAGCTGCGTCCCTTGCCCGGAATTCCGCAAAGGGTCCTGCCAAAAGGGCGATGCCTGCGAATACGCTCATGGGGTATTCGAGTCGTGGCTTCACCCCGCTCAGTACCGAACCCGGCTTTGCAAGGATGAGACCGGCTGCGCGAGGAAAGTCTGCTTCTTTGCTCACAAAACGGTAGAATTGCGCCCGGTTTATGCCTCCACTGGCTCGGCCATGCCGTCGCCGAGATCGCTTGTTGCCAGTGCGGCAGACATGGCTGCTTTGAGCCCGTTGGCTCTTGGTCCATCGTCGTTGCCTGCGACTTCGACCCCGCCAATGTCGCCGTTGGCTGCTGCTTCTTCGCCGAAGAACGGAGGATTGTGGCAGAACAAAGCTAGCCTCACTCCACCTGCTCTGCAGCTCCCTGGCAGCAGGCTGAAGACTGCTTCTTGCGCTAGAGATTTGGATTTGGAGATGAAATTGCTTGGGCTTCAAAGTCAGTCTAGTCAACAGCAGCAGCAATTGTTGGATGAGATATCTCGTCTCTCGTCTCCGTCCTGCTTCGGTCGGATCGGAGACTTAAAGCCAACTAACCTTGACGATATGTTTGGATCACTTGATCCTTCTATGTTGTCTCAATTGCAGGGGCTCTCACTGAAGGCTTCAACACCAACCCAGTTGCAGTCTCCAACCGGGCTTCAGATTCGCCAAAACATGAACCAACTCCGCGCTAGCTACCCGGCTGGCATGTCATCATCCTCTCCGGTGAGGAAGCCCTCTTTTGGGCTGGAGGCCTCGGCCAGTTCCGTGGCCGCAGCCGTCATGAACTCCAGGTCCTCTGCCTTTGCGAAGCGCAGCCAGAGCTTCATCGATCGCGGTGCAGCCACCGCCCATCTGGGGCTCACTGCGGCTGCTAACTCTGGGTCAATGATGTCGTCGTCTAGTCTCTCGGATTGGAGCTCGCCTAATGGGAAATTGGATTGGGCGGTTCAAGGAGATGAGTTGAACAAGCTGAGGAAGTCTGCCTCTTTCGGGTTCAGAAACAGCGGCAATGCGGGGGTTACCGCAACCGCCTTTTCGCCTTCAACTATTGACGAGCCCGATGTCTCATGGGTTCATTCCTTGGTTAAGGATGTCCCTGCAGAGAAGCAGCATTACCAGCTCAACAAAGCGGTTCATGAAGTGCTTCCACCATGGGTGGAGCAGCTGTACATTGAGCAGGAGCAGATGGTGGCATAAGAAGTAGTGCTTCTCGCTTCTCTTGATCCCCAAAAAAAAAAAAAATGTTTTATAACTTACTCGTATTTGATATTTGGAAAGTTCAGTTTAGGCCCAAGAAGAAGGTGAAATGAACAGAAACAAATTCAAGCCCAGAAATTGAACTCTGGCAGGAGGAAGAAGTAGTTACTGCTAGGTTAAAAACCAGGAGAAATATTCATATGTTGTATTTTTTTATTATATTATATTTGTTTATTATTTTTTTTTCTCCCAAACCGGGTGGTACTATTTGTGATATTTCCCCCAAGGGGTTGATAAGTAAATTGTATTTCTTCAGCTGTTCTGATCAAAAGTCTTCTATTATGCTATTTTCCATTGACTAATTCTTAACATCCTCGTATCATTACTTTAATTATATGGTTTTTTTCCTTTTGAATTTTTTGATTTCTTGCAAATCTAACAATGCTAACCCGGTAAGGGAAGGGATTTGGGTCTGTGATTCTTTTATCATTTTCCGTGGTGCAAAATCTCCTGATCTTTGCTTTCATCACTTCTGTATTTCGAGCTGAATGGTTCCATGTTAATCCATTTATTTTTGTTTGCTTTCCTCAGATGTCATTTGCAACAGAAACTGTTGGCCAACAAGGGCTCTGACGACGTTTCTAGCACACTCGGGGAAAAAAAAAAAAAAAAAAAAAAAAAAAAAACTTTGATAATGCCTATGCTGTCAATTTGTGATGTTCTTATTAAAAAAAAAAAAAAAAAAAATTTCATGCAGGGTGAATTTTTTGCTATTGGGAGTTTTATCATCCACAAATGCTGGGACATGAGAATCTGTCATCTTTGACTGAAATCCATGATTCCCCAATTCAGTTTTTAGAGGAGTTTCTACGCTTAAAGTCGGAAATAGACATTTATTTGGTCCTAAACCAGGAAGATGATAATACCTTAAGGGAGAGGTTGGAGTCTCCAAATAATTGTGGACTAGTTCTTTCTTTTTTTTCTTTTTTTTTTTTTTTTCTTTTTGGTACCTATCTATGTGTTTTTAATCCCACTATTATTAATTAAAAGTGCCCGTCTAAATTTGAATCTGGACTAAATATCCTAAGTTCTTAACTCATCTCACCCTCATCACTAGGCTAGTCTTGGTAACTTATCTTGAGTTACTTTATATGGTCTGTTGATACCCTAAAGATAATCGGATTAATACATTGATAGTGCTTAAAATACAGGATTTATAGACATCCAATCAATCTATCTAAGACACAGTTGACCGATCGTACTTCACATTAAATATATCGAGTGGCTAGAGAATTGGTGTTTGAGCCAAATCCTTGTGATAGGCTTAGAAATCAGAGATTGCTAGCTGACCATTACAAATTACAATCCTGCTATTCACTGCCTTTCTCAATGGCTGCCTGGCCCAGGTAAATGGAAAGTTGAACGTGGATAACAAATTAACAATGGCGCTAATGGAAGGAAAATTTGCCTTTTGGGTTCATTTATGTTTGCATTTAAAAAAAAAAAAAAGGTTTAGAATCTAAAGTGGCCCTTAGAGTGGCAAGTGAACCGAATTTATTGCCTGCTAAAAACATCATCAAGTACGTAAGCCAATAATCACATCCTTCCCAACATGATAGTGGTTGCACTAAATGTAGTCAGAGAAAGACCATTTGTCCATCAACGGCGATTGATTATTAAAATTGCACTTCCTTCGTTTTCACATTTGTGATGGACCTTATAAAGTTTTTATTTTTATCTTCATTTTTATTTTTTATTTTTTTGTGCGTTTCGTCCATTTTCACATTGTCGTTTAATACTATGATCTCATAAAAACGTGTTCTCACTACGTGTATTTTGTCCATTGTCATTATCACAAAACATAGTTCTCCACATTAAAAAAGGGGATGTGGGTATTATTCAACCATACATATAAAAAGGTTTTCATGTAAAAACAAAATAGGAGAAAGGACCTTCTACATGCAGGGCAGGCCATTTTAACTTTGAAAATTAAGCTTATGTTTAGTATTACAACTCTAATTTAAATTTTTCATCTTAATTTTTATCTTTTTCTGAAAAGTCAATAAAAATTATAATTAATTTTTGAAAAATCAACCAACTCTAACTTAAAAATTTCATCTCCGACAAACCAAACACATCTTAAGATTAACATAAATCATATATCATCTCCGTATATTATTGGTGATAGTAACATAATAACAAAAAAACAATCACTTCATAATTCTCTCCTTAAATATTAGATATTTGATTGTTACATTTAAATTTAAATGAAGTTCTTTAAAACAATGAGACCGTATATTTGATATGTATAGATCTCTGAAAATTATCGACGACGATAGAAAACAGTTTCTAGATTCTAGTTCTCTTTCGGTTCCATGTCTTTTCCTAGGAGAATATATGCATACACATATACATACGTGTGTGTGTGTGTGTGTGTGTGTGTGTGTGTGTGTGTGTATCATTCCCAAGGGACCACATCCGTTGGTGCCAAGGAAAGACAGCGTTATGGTAATGCTTTGGTGTGTATAGTGGAGGTGTAAAAGGCTGTCATCCAAAGGGCATCAAATGGCGCGTGGGGCCCAACATCTTGACCTCTGTTCTTCTTAATTTAATTTTTAGCTCTTTATATTCCAACTTTTTCATAGCAAAGTATGAGTGGTTTTTATTATGGATTATTGTTGAGCCGCCCATGAGATTATTTCTGAGCCAATCAAATCATGACACATGTTTGTCCCAAAGAAGCCTCCTCCTTCTAATCTTCTTCTTTCTTTTTCATTTTTTAGAATCTCCATTTTGTTTCTCCTTTTTCGTTATTTTAAAGCTCCCAACAAAGAGAATTTTCGTTGATAACTTCGTGAGCAAGATTCAAGAATACTAATTTAAAAAAAAAAAAAAAAAGAATCAAGAATACTAGTTTATGCCAACGGCCAACAACTCCAAATTATATTACAAGTTTCTATAAAAAATAAATTCATATTTTTTTTCTTGGTTCTGATGATATTCTTTAATCCTCGGAATTGTATTCTCTTATTCTCCAACTTTTGCTGATATAATGAACAATATTTTTTATTAAAAAAACAAAAGATTTCTTATTTGTTTATGAACTAATAAAATCAAGTTGATCATGCCATACACCATAGAATAGTAAAAAACTCTTTTTCAGATAAACGCCTTATTAAAAAAAAAAATCTTGATGTGATATGGATATTGGAGAATTGGACCAGTTCACAAGTCTTTCTTGTGATTCATGTGAGACTTTCCAATTGGGTCACTAAATCAAGTCCACAACACAAACTCCACTAGTTCATCGATTTGGGCCATCAAAGTCTCAAGCACATTGTCACGTCCTTATTTTCCGCAATGGCAGCGGAGGAGGGGCGGTAGCACTTGTGGGGGCGGTGACTCCAGTGGTTCGTGCAGGATGTATTTTGTTGATGGCATAATTAGCTCCGACCACCAAATCCTATTCCTGAGGACAAACCGGTCACGAGGGGATGGTAAAATCATCATCTTCCGCCCGAACAGGATACTGATGACCCGACTCGATCCTACCAGGAGATCCTTCCCGGGGAACTATACTACCCGAC
Organism: Ficus hirta; assembly: GCA_038430175.1. Lineage (NCBI taxonomy): Eukaryota > Viridiplantae > Streptophyta > Magnoliopsida > Rosales > Moraceae > Ficus > Ficus hirta. The sequence goes on along the minus strand of CM076594.1, from coordinate 6,113,850 downwards.
CAGATCTTACCTCACCATCGAGGTTTGCCATGTACCCGGGTTAGGCAGTATCCAGGGACGACGTCGCTGACTCGAACAGCTAGCCCCATGCACGTGGTACCACACACATGACTGGTGGCGGCATCCTGACACAACACTCAGTCCGCCGCCTGACATCTGACGCATAGCCTGCTACTGTACGTATCACATCGTCAACTTCCGCTACCTGCCCCCTATCACATCACCAACTTTCGCCACCTGCCCCAACTGGGGCTACGCCCATTGGTGCCGGCGGCAGCTCACCCTAGTGTCCCCTGATACCAAACCATGAACACGTGGCACCAGTCCATTGGACCTATAGTTCCTATGCGCCTGAAGCCTATTTACCCGTCGGGAATTCTAGGAGGTTGACCCGATCGGATCACCCGGATGTCCAAGCCCGTGGAGAACGCCTATAAATAGAGAATCAACCCACTAACTCAGGTATGAACATTTTTTTCTTGTCAAAACTCTGCCTCTCCGCTTGCTCATCGGTACCTTCACTAACTTAAGCATCGGAGTGCCCGTGGCAGACACCCCACCGGTGTCCCCATCACTTTGAGGTGCTTCCATTTTACAGGTGAACAGCCGCAGGGTGACCGTACAAGTACGTCTTAGTCCGAGCAATCACATTAGGTATTGTGCCGGAGATTTTCGGCATCAACATATTTTATTTTATTGACGGACACGGATTAAAGAAGGGGCTAGGCTGCCTATGCACAAACTGGTTGAGAATTGGAGCCGTTCTTCTAAAGATCCTAAGGTAAGGCGACGCTGGTCGACAAAATGTGCTAATGTGTCTACTGGTGAGATGGCTGGTACTGAGATGGGGGCTAAGAGTTTTGGTCCGTCCTTGACAACATGCTCTCTACAGTGTACTTGAGCAACGATATCATCCAATTAATCTAGGTTCCATCCTTGGGAAACTGAAATCTGCACAAAGTGACAACCAAAAGTTTGCAGAGAACCAAATGTTGAGCTTCTTGTGGTTGACTATGATTAGGAGACAATATGCAAGTGCCTTTTTTTTTTTTTTTCAACCACCTGTACTTGTTTAGATATACAATTTTAAAAACGGTCCAAAAATTCTGGGCTAAATATATATCTAATTTTGATGTTCTAACACCTTTTCATCCCGTCATTTTCATCATTTATTGAGACCATGAGTAAAATGGAAAGTCTATGCACTTATCTATAATGCTTAGAGACCAATGCACGTGCACATCCTGACCATCTTCGAGGATACGATATTGATATAATGGTGCATAAAAAGCAATAAGTTTGCTTCGACTATTTGAATTTCAAATGTTTATGGTGTACTGTTGTTCACGCCAATGAAAAACACCTTGTAAATCAAGTTGTTTAGATTCAGTAACTCTCACACAAGCTATGTAAATGGCTCGTGTTGATGACAAAAATCCTTGGCATAACACCAGATGTTGTTGGTTGGTAGGGTTGATCCTATGCCGTCGTACTTCGCCTGGTCGTTTGCAAAAAGAGAAGCACCTCGGATTAAAGGGGACACTAGTGGGGTGTCTGTCAAAGGCACACCGATGTTTAAGTCAGCGAAGGGAATTGATGAGCAAGCGGAGAAGCAGAGTTTTGACAAAGGAAAATGGCCATATCTTGGGAGTGAGGTACTCCCATATTTATAGACATTTTAGCTGGTTTGGGTGCCCCGATTAGCCCTGGTGGGCTGCGCTTTGAGTGGTCCCAGTGGATAGACCCGTATCAGGTGCACGGATACTCGACTCCACTGGGTGAACGCCACGTTGTCCCTTGCTCGGACATTGTGGGAACATGGGTACAGATTATAGGTACTTTTGTCAGAGGGGACAAGTAGTGTTGGGAGGTGGTGCCGGTGCGGAGGCAAAGGTAGGTATAGTGTCGGTTATCGGGTGTCAGGTGTTAGGGTGGTTCATGCTCCTTGTTGTAGTACCATTGTCAGCTGGTACAGAGCAGTGGGTCTGTACCCCTGTGGACTAGTTCTTAGGAAGGGCTCGGATGTGTCCGGAACCTAAAGGCCCATTACTTGGTCGGCCGTTGGTCTTTGGTGTTTTATTTTTCAAAACGTAGGATGCCATTGGTCAGCTGGTTCCTTTTTGGCGAATAGATCCAACTGCAAGTAGTTGGTCACAGTTTTATTTCTCCCAACTGAGGAGGTGCTCGGATGTTCTCTGCCAAAGCTTGATTTGCCCCTGTTCGGTGGCTAGGTGCTCACCCGGTTCTCGTGGGCTTCTGCTCGAGGGGACGGAAGAGATTTGCATCTAAATCGACAAGTCCCGACCACGCCATCAACAGCTTGTTTCGGGGAGTATTGGAAAAAATATTCAAAACCTTTTTCATTAACTCAAAGTTATTTTTAACTATTCACATATCCAAATTTCTACAGTAAATTCAAACTTTAAAAGTCCATAACTTTATTATTTCAAGTTTAAATGAGATGGAATTGCATAGAATTTTAAGATGAACTAACTAAAATCCATATTGATATATTTTGTTCCGAACATATTTCAAGTTTTTACATTTTTTCACTCCTATAAGTTTTTTTCAACCAAACATTTTTAAAACTTATCTCAATTCCAATTCAAATATCTCCAAAACTCCGTCTCCAATACCTTCTCCAAACAGGCTTTTTGATTTGCTTCATTCTGACATGACGTATGCTTACGTTGGCAAGGGTTTCAATTGGTTTCACCGTAAAACATTCATTAGAAGCAAAATAGGTTCTGGCCCTTGGGCGGGAGATGTGTTTACCTGTGAACGTTTGTAAATAAGCTCTTTCTACTCGCAAACCTCAAGGAGTTTTTGTTAGTTGTGAAAAATATTTGTGTCTAAGATGGCTTCTAGAAAGATATATATAGTTTTTTTTTTTTTTTGTTAGTTGTGAAAAATATGTGTCTAAGATGGCTTCTAGAAAGATATATATAGTTTTTTTTTTTTTTTTTGATGAACAGATTGCTTCATAAGTTTGTTATATTTTTTTAAGGATAAACGGTGCATCTTGATTTTTTTTTTTCTGCTGAAAAAAGAAGGGTATAGAGGTAGAGAATGATGTACTCAAATAATTTCAGGGAGAAGAGAACTCACTCTCAAAATATATTATTTATATATCCTGATTATCACGACGGTGATGACTTGAACCCAAAATTTATAGTTAAGAGAGTAAACATCTTATCATCTCTTTTGATTACTTGGTAGTATGACGGAGTTTGATTCGTATAATTCATTACATATGACCTGAGTACAGAGGAGTTTGATTCGTATAATTCATTACATATGACCTGATCGCACATCTTTATTCCTGTTATTCATATCTTAGAAAGAAAATGAGAGGACATTTTATTAGCTTTCAAAACATGAAGGATTTTGTCTACTGATGTTGTCAGACTAAAATTGCTCTGTCTCAGTCGATTTGCAGCTTTGCTTTGTCTTTTTCGTCACAAGTTTCTTTTCACATATAACAACACGTACCCGATTTGCATACCACACTTTACTTTCGTTTACCTCCAGTTTAAAGGAAAAACTTTGTATTTTCAATTCTATCAATCCAAATTGATTTGAGTCCATTTGTTTTGGTTGGATTTTCTGCCTCCACACTTGTGGTGGCAAAGAGGGCCTTTCCACTCACTAATATGTGTGTGTAGATATATTAATATGTATATATGTATATATTTATCTACTATTACTTTCCCTTGGTCCTCAACTTGTTTAGAAAACATGTGGAGACTTGACAAATAAACAAGTAACGAGAGAGAGAGAGAGAGAGAGAGAGAGAGAGAGAGAGAGATTCCAGGCCAGAGCAATGCAAAAAATTTTTTCTTTCATAATTTGCTTCGTACATAATTTATAGTTCTTACTTATGAAGGCACCCCATTTGGCCAATGAAAGAAATAATGAATTTGAGGGCATGAATGGCTGTCCTCAGCAGTAGTTTTTTATACGTAGTTGGAAAGCTGTTAGAAGTGTAGTACCGTTAAGAATCCATAGCTTCGTGTGCTTTTCTGGGAATCCTCATAACTTACTTCCCTTTTCGATGTCCTAGGCTAATAGAGCTCGATATCCTTTTGATAGTACACGACATCTCCGGTGTCACTCACGTAGTGATCCTCTTTCATGCTTCTTACTAGGCTTTCCCACAAGTGAAGTGGGAAAGGCCCGGATTTCTTTGGCGCTCTGTAGTACTTCCCAAGTACCGGCTTAGCTGCCTCGGTCTGTTTTCGAGGTGAAATATGCAACATTAGAGATGTGTAAAAATGGTTTTGAACATATCATAACTAGTTTCTGCCGTATAGAAAGCCAAGTGATACTTACCGCTTCAATTAAATGGTAATGCGGGATTTGAGGGAAGAGATGATGTATGACATGTGTTCCAATGTCATGGTGGATGTTATTGATCCATCCGTAGTCACGGTCTATGGTTGTGAGTCCTCCTCTTAGATAACTCCATTCCTGTTAGATTGAATCCGAACCAACAAACATTAGATAACTCGTTCAATTCTCCGATTTTGTTGACTGAATACACCGAGTTGGAGACAGTTGTTGGAAATATTGGATTTTTTATTTCTTAGGAGAAGTAGTCAGCTATTCGCTTACAAGGAAATGCTTATAAACAGAAGAAACAAATATATACATATTTAGATTCAATTTCGTTACCTTTCCGCGATACCATGGAAGTTTGTCCTCATGACCATGGTGATGCAAGTAAGTGACCAAGTCCAACCACATGACAAAAATCTGCATTTTGAACGTAGATTCAAAGAATCAGACCAAACAACTAGAGAGGTTAAAAAAATGTGATTTTTTTTTTCTTTTTTTCTTTTTCATAAAGTCATAGAAATAAATCAAGGATAGAGAAAATGGAACCTACAAAGTAGGGGACAACGTAGAGCTTAAGGATTTGAATAGGACCCATTACAAAGGAGAGACATCCAAGCAGAGCAACCATTGCAGTCCAACAGGCAGTTGATGTTATGATGTCTTTCCGCTCATTTGGGACAAACAAGTCGCTGTTCGGATCAAAATGGGAACCCTTCTTGCCGGGACTTCGACCCCACTATAATTGAGGTAATCGTCATTAAACCAATTAGTTTCAGGAAAAAAAAAAAGTTAGCTTAAAAAAATGGTAAAGAGGTTGGAAAAAGATAAACTCACCAGATAGACAGGGTAAGCAAGCATAGGGAAAGGCAAGGTGAACCTCAACAATTTAGTAGCCTGGTCCAAACTTCTGTAAATCTTCTCAGACAACTGCAAAACCAAATTATTCGAATTGTTGATTCCGTGGTTGATAAAGAGTTAACTTTGCAGTTATGTATATACATATACATATGTATATATATATATATGTATGTACATAAAACATAGGGCATCCTTCTCTGGTTAGTAACTTACTGGATGCCAAGATTCATCGTTTTCAACATGTCCATGGTTCTGATGATGAGTTCTGTGGCTTATTCTCCTGTAGTAGTAAATACAAGACTAATTATGTAAAGAGAAAATACATACCACAAACTAAACTTTCATTTAAAAAAAAAAGGTTACTATCATCGTCCATTTCACAGATTTGAAAGGATTTCCAGAAATAAAACTAACCATCCATGGTACGGGACAAGGATTGAAGAATGAAGAATATGGCCCACCACGCTATTAAGCTTTGGATTATTAGAGAAACTTCCATGACCACTGCAACAAACCAAAAAAAAAAAAAAAACAAAACAAAACCATCAAATTTCTATATCCTAATCAACAAAAAACAATCTAATCAAATACTAAAACAGACAAACGCCTTTTTGAAAGATAACATAGCAGTGGAGCACCAAAAAAAAATATATATATATATATATATATTATATTACAAACATGAAAAATGCAAATTACCCAACTTTAATCTCAACATTCTAATACCAACCTTTAAAAAATTCAAAAGCTTACATATTGGTATCAAAAAGTTTAAGCATTGGATTTTTTTAGCTAAAAAAGGCTCAAATTCTGAAGAATTAAGGAGAGGAAAAAGCAAAGAAAGATGAGATAATTACCAATCGTGACCAAGAACAAACAGAGCCCAGAACATGGTGCCCTGAGCAATCCAGTAGAGAGGCCAAACGACCCAGTTGTTGAAGTAGGCCGCCACAGCCGCCAAGCCAAAAACGACAACGACATCTCTGACGACATAGCTCATAGATCTCCAAGGGTCCTTCACCCAACAATGTTTGGGAATCGCCGCTCTGATGGCGGACAGTTTGAAAGGCGGCGGAGCACCTGGGTCGAATTCACTCTCTTCGCCATTACTAACTCCATTAACAATCTCTCTCTTCTCTCTCTCCTCTTCTTCACCCACGACCGTGACCCTCAAAGGAGCGCTCACATTTAACGCCCAATTCCTCCCTTTAAACCCATTTGTGGATTTTAGAGAAAACCCAAGGCTGGTGTTGGTTTTACAGACGGGTAATGGCCTAAAAGAAGAAGGAATTGTGGTCTTTGATAAGATTCCGTTTCTGGGTTTTGGGTATGATATTCTGGGTAGGGGTTTTACGCCACATTCTGATAAGACCCAGCTCGCCATTGGAGACCCAGAAAGGAAGTTTTTGCACAAGCTCTGGCTCTGGGTCTCTCTCTCTTTCTCTCCTTCTCTCTCTAGGTGGGTAAAGAGGAGAGAGAGAGAAGAAGGGATGTGAAGACCAGGAAAGAAATGACTATATGAGGGAAGAGTTTTAATTCGAGAAGATAACGAATGAGTTTTTCTCGTCCACTCCAAACAACAAAAGAATCGCAAACTTGTGCCTCTTGTTACTCGTCTACCATCTTTTATAAGTGTTTTGTTGGTTTCTATGCTCTCTCTCTCCAAAGGTGTGCTCTAAAAAAAGTTCAAAAAAAAAAAAATGACATGCCTAACACGGTTGTTTGGCAATTGGGAATTTTTCTGGGTGCGTGTAAGAAAAAATAAAAATTAAAAAGATATTTTTTGAGAATTAAAAAAAAAAAGAAAAATGTACGTTTACTTTTGATTTATTAATTATAGATGAAATTTTTAATCTGAGGTTGATGAATTTTTTAAAAATTAATTGTAATAATTTAAAAAAAATTAAAAAATTAAGATAAAAAATATAATTTAATTAAAGTTTCAAAGCCTAAGATAAATATTTGATTGGGGGATAGGAAATGGAAAGTGGGTCCGAAGGTGATAGAGGAGGTACGTGGTCAAATCTGGCTCGTAGAGTCAGCATGTGGAAGTCATATGTTCTGTTACTCGTCACTGTCAAAAAGGTCCTAGTCGTATTACGGACCAAGAAAGTCAATTATTATAATCAATTAATCCCAAGTCTTTTTTATGGCTTTTCCGACCATTGCATAAACAGGTTTATCAAATGGGGAAAAAGGGAGGACATTTCACACGATCAACGTGAGCCACTAAATTTGACAATAATGTTTACAAGACTTGAGGTGGACTATAGAATCTTATTACATTTGATATGTGTTTAACGTTTTTTTTTTTTTTTTTAAAGTTTAATGATTCAAATGTTATTCTTACCCGATATTATCAAAAGACCGAGTAGAAAGTTGAACAAGGACGGGTTAGCACCGACTTTGATGAGAAGAAGGAAGAAAAAAAAAAAAGCGTCCTAAATTGGTATTTGACGAACTGAAATTGAAGGCTTTAGAGGCAGCACAAGACGAGTAAAATAACTTTACCTCTTGAGTAATAAAACGTGAAAAATATCACTAACGAGCATTTTTCAACCGCAAATAGCAAAACGTGAACAATATGAATGCGCCAACCAGAAGTGCTGAAAACGCTTTTGATTGAAACGTAATAGGAATAGGTACAGTGCCGAGACGTTTCAATCATCTACCCTGCCGTCCAATGATAATTTTTTGGGTTATTGTTGTTGTTGGGTCTTTTCTCTTTTCATAAGAACGAGATTTATCAGATCTAATCAACACCCATTTCAAAATGGCAGTTACACCACAACCATTAAATGTTAAATGGTTCAAGGAAAACGCATGAAAGGAAAACGGCTGCAGTTGACATTCAAATCCCTTATTGCGTTTTGAGTACCTGTTTGAGTTGAAATTTTTAGGTCGGAATTAGTTTACTTTTCAAAAATTAGTGTAAATTTTTGTTGTATTTAAAAAAAAAAGGACAAAAATTGAAATGAAAAACTTAGATTTAAACTTGTGCATCAAACAATGGGATTGTTTTTGTTGTCAAGTACATGAGTGTTGCAAAGGACAAAAGTAAAAAAAAAAAAAAAAAAAAAAAACAATGGAAACAAATTCCAGGACCAAATCAATATAAGCCACATGTACATAAGCTACACGCAGTACATACATCAAAAACAAAAAGATTCAAACGTTGGTGCAAATAGTAGACTCAAATGATCAGTCCCAAGAATCCAAGAAGTCATGGGCTCGAGTTAGTATCACTGCAGTAATCGGGGTATGGGGTCCATATATTATGTGAAATTATCTGGATACGTCACCTTCTATTCATGTAAGCACCCAAAAAAAAATGCAGTTATAGAATTCAAAATAAAGATCAGAGGCCGATTCAGTAGAATTGTAAAATGAGAGGTTAACAAGTTATGCAAATTTTTAAGGGGTCCACTTGCTTCAGCATGATACCAACTTGTCATAACTGCCACCATTTACGACTTTCCATCGACTTGGCAAGTTCTTTGGCCATTGTCGCAAAATTCTCAGCTCCGCTTCTCAATTCCTCCGTGCGTTGGCCTAGCCTCTGGTGTCAATCAATTTAGAGAATATGTGTCGTCAGTTCAGCATCAGAAGATAAAAAAATCACACATTAAGTCTTGAAAATACAAGGAAATTTTTGTTGGATAATGTGAAATTTTTTATACCTCAAGCTTTTCCTGTCGTTGTACAAGCTTATCCCTTGCTTCTGCAGCTGCTCCAGAGGCATCCTGGAAATAGCAATATCAAACCATATAGATATTTCATAAACTTTTTTATTTTTATTTTTTGAATATAGAATTACCCCGGACTTTCTATATTTGGCTCTTATTTCATCAGCGGTTCTGAGTCTTGGCTTCGAATCAGTAGTTGCACCATCGAACAATCTTTCCCTCTCCGTTCCCTTATCTGCAGTGTAGCAAAATAACAATTAGATCATATCCAGTGCCTGCAAAAGTTCAGAACAAGGGCAATAACTTGACAATAGATAATTTCACCTTTCTTTTCAATCTTGTTCTTTTGAGATGAAGGTGAGACATATAGAGGCTCATCAATGACGATGTCATCTGCAGCGAAATAGTAGAAATGAGCTACAAAAGAGAACGGAACCGGAAGACGAAGATAGCAGGAGGAAAACAAAAAATATAGAACCTAGATTAAGCTCAATAATTTCTTGGTCATCCTCTGAAGTTGTGGAAGGTTTTAAGAATGGGGGACTTGAGAACAAACTCTCTAGATGTGAATTAGTGCTTTTATGAACTTCAGTAAGATCAATATTCCGCGCCACTTTTCCAACTTTTGATCCCTCGATAATACCACCAGAGATTCCAGAGCTAGAAGCCTGAGGCAACAGAAGTTAGGGTCAGATAAAATAAAATTATTCACAAAGAAGATAACAGAGCTTGACGTTGTACTGCGACCTGTTCCTCATTTGGAGATGAACTGTAGGTAGCATCTACAGCAGCAGCAACCACTTTATCATGAAGACTAGGCAAAGAATCTGGAATCCTACAAGAAGCAAAGTTTGTTAAGAAAATATTTTAAGCATTCGACTTTGCATTAAAGTTGTTTCCAGGGCTCATAAAAAGCAAGAGCAAGAGAGAGAGATAGAAACCTGAAGTCATTTTCACAAGTCAAAAGAGATACGACAGCCAATTCACCCCCATTTACCTAAAATCAACATTAAAAGAAGATTTAGATTGGACAATATATAGCACAACTATAACCTGAAGGAGCAAACCCAATTAGTGGTCGTCATGATTATTCAAACATGGTTAATGGCAATCAAAATATAAATTATGGATTTCTGGTTTGATGTCACTGTATGATTTGTAGGAACTAACCAGTGCAATTTGCCCGCTATCAGAAGAACAAATTGTTTTGTCCATATCAGCATTGAAGTTCCACCTAAGAATCGACATTAAAGAGATCTCTCCCAACACTTCTAGATTTGGCAAAGACCTGTTCAAAGATGATGCCAAATTCTTTATATCAAGTACTAAACTTCACCAAACATTAGATGTAATTTGAGTAATCATATTCGTAACTACTTCAGAGCGAGAAAGAAAAAGAAAGTAGTTCAAAAAGTAACGAGCTGTTCACCTTATTTCAATTACCCCAGTTTGGTAGAAAACAATCAGTCCACAGTCTTTCTCACCTTTCTTGAACGTTGTAGTCCAACAACATGGTTTTACAAGATCCACTTTCAGAATTGGGTCCCCGTTACCCTACAATTATGCAGTTTTACTGACTGGCTGGTAGGAAATGCAAAATGCTTGAATTGAAAATGAAAATAATGGGAGGCACCTCAATCATAGAATCCAAAGAGTATATGTACAGTGCATCTTCACAACAGAGCAAAATGAGAAAGTTCATTACTCTCTGAGCAAAATGACCGCTACCGGGGGAGGGGTCCGCTCCAACTTCAAGTTGTGTGCTTCGGGAGTGAGCATTGGCCTGTGTTAATTCATTTTTGGCCTCACTACTATCAGGTGATTTCAGAGAATGATTTTCGCTATGGACTTCGGATATAAGATCACCATCCTCTGCACAAAAACAGTTTTTAGAGCCTACAAATTACGACAGAGTAGACGTTTTTCTTATCTCTCTCTCTCTTTTTTTTTTTCGGTTTATTTTCAACAGAAAATACTTACCAATAATGTACATTGAAATTGCAGTAGAATCCTTCTGGGGATGCAAGGACTGAGTGCTAATTAAATTTCCAGTTGTGATATCTCTAATAATTATATGTGCATTTCTCATCATTATGAATAGAACCCCTCTGTTAGAATCTTCCAGAATTTCAGGTTGAAAGTCTTTTGGACTCTCTATGCCTTTAGCATCTAAAACTGATCTCACAGCCAGAGAAGTTACAGGGGAACTTGTCTCAGATGCAGCATCTGTGAGAAACAAAATTGATAATGCACAAATATCAAGCATGGCGACCTGCAGTACGAGATTTAAAAATGAACTTCAAATTAATTTCTTGGCTTTTCAGTCAATAAATGCTACAACCATATGAACTTTTTTTTTGTTTTTAAGGAAAAGGGGTTAGAAGTTGTTTATATTGTCAAGGTGCAGAATAAATATTTCAAATACATCCCCAAAAGAGAAGAAAACAGATTATTTTCACCTGTCCACATTCAAATCCTACAGCAAGTCTGTTTCCAGAATTTGCAAATCGTAGGGTGCATATAGGGGAAGAGAGGATAGAAAGGACCGCTATGCAATGGGGCCCATCTCCTTGTTGCAAATTATGAACTGTGGGTAAACATCAACGGTTTTCTACTCAGACTGGTCAAATCAGAAGCCATATGCGTACTGTATTCAGGTAGACTGATGCAAAATATGAAACTTTGGAAGAAAGAAATCAGCATAGAGGTACGAGCCAAACCTTCACTCCCATTTTCTGTCACAAAATGCAAATTCTTCTCGTGAGTTCCTATTAGCTCATACAGACGAACCTGCATACTCTCAAAATGAGAGGAGCATCATTATGCACCAAATCTTGATCACCTTAGATAAAGGAAGAAACAAAAGTAATGATTTCTTACCAGACCTCTTTTATCACCAATGGCCAATCTTAAAGTAACAGAGCAAAATTCTAATACAGATACCAGTGCAATTGCATCAGTTATACCTTTCACCTGCATTGACATTATACCACATCATGAATAAACAGAAGGAAAATTAAAAAAAAAAAACACCGGGGGGACTGATTGATATTATTGCGTTTAAAAATTTAAGGGGTTTTTTGAAGAATGTCCCAAAAAGAGCACATCTCTAGAATATTACCCTATCTATAACAGATTCAGGTTTTTTGCCCTCTTACAAAATAAAAAGTGGTCAATAAATCCGAACCAGCAATTAAGTGGGGCAAATATCCTAAAAATGTGCACTAAAGGTCCCACAATTTCCTCAAAGAATTAATATCTCAATCACAAATTAAAAATAATAATAAAAAAAAAGAATCAAAACTACAAAATTGCAAAAGCAAACAAACCTCTGGTCCTATAGTATATATAAGTGACATATCTGGATATGTGGAATCCCAGATTCGAACAGATCCATCTTGGTATCCTGATATATATAACCTCTCAACCTGATAAGTTTGGGCATCAAAAAACCGACTGGGAACACCACCAGTCAAAGGCCACCTAGTTCCTTCTTTAGGCAAATGAGCGGCATTTAGTTTTTCAGCTGATACTATCTAATGAACAAAGATAAACAAATTAGTAGAATGTACTTCTTCCATCAATGTTAAACGAAGTTGAGTGGCTCAGCTCTCTCATCAAATCAAGAAAATTTGGTTGAAGTCATGGCTGGTGATAGTATTGAAATACATAACCTATTTAGAATTTTTCAAACACCAAAGTAGTACCTGAGACAAAACTTTTGAAAGATCTCCATCTCTTTGTACCAATCCTAGCTTTGATACTGTCATTTGTGGTTCAGTAGTAGGTACCACAATATTATACTGTACTGCAGAAGCAGAGGAATTCTTTTGCTGAGACACCAAGGAAGACAAGCAAGCCTTGTCATATACATGCAATTGTCCAGGACTGGTCAAAATAAATAACAAAGTCCCGTTATTGTCCATTGCATCAGCGCTCGGGAATAAAACCATATCCGCAAAAGAACCGGACAGTGAAAGGTCTACGTGATTAACACATTTCAGACTTTCTATCCCTTGCTCCCATTCAAGGCTCAAAATCTGCCAAGGAGAGAAAATATATTAACGAAACAACTATCAAAACCATATGCTCCGGTGAATAAACATATATTCTATTTCTCATATTGCTAGACCCAATAGAGCTAATCACGTGAACCATATTAGCAAAGTCTCGACTCCTGACCTATTAGATTCTTTAACAGACTGTCGTTATAACTCCAAGGAATCTTAGCTTCTTATTTACTAATTGAACATTAGTTAGTCATATTCTCATCTAACCATCTTCTGCAGGAAGGAACATCTTTCATAGTTTATGCTCAAAGCTAAAGTTTTTTGTCCCCCCATAGAGAAAATCAGTTCATTTCAGTTGAAATAAAGTGCATCATGCCAATTCCGGTTTAATCAACACAAAGAAGTATGCATAACTAAGAAAAAATATAGAAAAGATATTTGAGTTAGAACAATACCGTCAGAACTTCCTCCGATCCAATTTGATCCCCACCATAGACAAAGAGCTGTCCACTTTGAGGATTACATGACTTGGTTGCAGACCAATGTAAAACAATTACAGGGAGTCTTCTGTTTCCAGAGGATAATTGCAGCTTAACAACATTGTTAGCTGATTCTTTCGCCTGCTGATCTTTTGAAGAAGCATTCTTTGATATGTCCCAAAAGATTATATCTCCATCTACATAGCCAACAGCAAGAACGGAACCATTTTCAGATACCCAACAAAGAGAGCTGATCTCTTTCTCCGTCTGTTCATTGTCTGACAAATTATCAGGAAGCTCGTCTTTTGTTCCTTGTACACAATCGACCACTGCTTGATAGTTTTCTTGGAGGCCTCTAACAAGAACAACTTGATCTTCAGATGCATCCCAGAGAATGATCAATCCATTCTCATACACAATTAGAATTCTGAAAAGAAAAAGAAAAAAAAATAAAAATTTTCCCTTTTTTAATGCATTACATGACTTTCCTGGTTATGGACATCCACAAAAGATTAGCGAGAGGGTGGAAATGAGAAAGATGTATATCCGTTTACTAAAAGAAAGCAATCTTCAAGCTTTGGAAGTAGTGTAATTGGTTTCCCACGGCCATTTGCATATACTAATATTTGCAATAGTACTCCCGTTTTTAGTCACAAAGGAAGACTCGGTATAAGCACCTAATATTTATGAGTTCTTCATTAAACATTTTCCATAGAGGTTTCAGTTTAACAGTAAACTTTTGGCGTTCTGAATAAAGGCTCTAGACCTTTAGTCGAGGACTAAAGATAGCAAACTTGGGTATAGAAAACTATTTGAATAACCAACCTATATATTTTGAATGCTCTACCGTAATAACTAAATCATAATAGGTTCAGGCAGATCTTATCTTACCTGTTTCCTTGAGAACAAGGTTGATGGAGAACCGCAACAACAGAAAGATGATCAGGCAAGGACAGGCCAGCTGCATCTACAAATTTGATGAAAACATTGCTTAAAAATCAAAATTATGTATTAACACAAGTGCCCATAAAAATATATATATTCAGGAAAGAAAAATGGTAAATTTCCCTTCTATTCTCGTGAATCAGCCAGAAGGCCAAAAATTGAAGAAATTATTATACTTGCTATGCAATAATACTAGTGACTACTATGAAAAAAATAATCATCAAGCAGCTACAAGAAAAGATATATTGTACCGGCTATGATAGTTGCAGGCACATAATACGGAAGCTGTGTAATTTTTCTGTCTTCAACATCGTACTTTAACACAGATACATCTCCATACTCGCTTCCAACATACCTGAACGTAATGAGAGTGTGAACTTGCTTTAAGTCATTTGTGAGGCTTAAATGGCTAATGATATTATCAAATTCCAATAAAGAGTAATACAAGTATTGTACATATAACTTGTGCCATAAATGACAGAGAAAGCGGTGATAATGGATTCCCACTGTAAAGTAGAAGCTACCGCCTTGGTTTCTAGATCCCAGACCTGCCAATATGAATAACCTACTAAAGTGATCAACATTGTCAGTGAAGAATTTCTTTTAACTGGGTTAGGGAAGTATAAAAAAGAAGCTGGCAAAGGACTAAAATAACAAGAGACCATGTGGAGATAAAATATAACAACATTGAAATGAGCCTAGAAGAAGACTATAGATACCTGAATTTCATTATCTCGCGAGACACAAGCTAGAAAACCTTGATTTTGTAAGAACTGCCAAAACATAAAGAGGAAATCAAGAAATGAGTTTCAAGAAAAACATAAAAAATCATAACTAGTTTTGTTAGGAATATATACATTTTGTTTCGATAAAATCGGTTTTTCCCGGAAATGTCCCACCTTAAATGACCAATGGGTGGATGAAATCAACAATGTACAAATTAATCATCGCAGTAAAACTCATACAAACCTCTAGATTTTTAAAGGGTAACTGCTTAGGAGACACAAGAAGCCCTTCAATATTATCACCACCAATTATTTTAATCCTACCGTCCCTGCAAATTGCAATAAGAAAAGAATAAATTCAGCTTTCCTTTCTTTCTTATTAATTTTCAAAAAATTCAGAGAAGTAAAAAATGAAATACCAAGCACTTGTTTGGAGCAAATGTAATTCAAATCCAATTTTTCACACTTTTTTTTTTATAAAAAAATTCCGAAAACTACACCACACTCATTTTTCGTCCTTCAAAACGCCAATCCAGTTTAGATTCTCAATTCGAATTGGAAATCCAGTTCGAACTCGTGATCCAAACAGGAGCTAAGAAAGCTACCACAATACCTAAATATTCACTTACAGAGTTCCTACTGCTATCAGGCGTTGGATTGCGTCGAATGCGAGGATCGACGCCGTAGATGGAATTCCATAGTGAAGAGCAATTCGCGGATTGAAATCCGATGGTGTTAAACTTCTCTCAGGCTCATTGTCCTGTCCAACAAACATTATTCAGAAATGAAATTCAGCGTTTATATATACATACACATGTAAAAAAAAATTCACGCAAAAATGTAATTTATATACATTTACACAGATTCTAGTTCAATTTCATTGCCAGTTCTTCGTAGATGCGAAGAATTGACGCAGAAGAAATCTCAGATGTTCATGAAAATAGAGAATCAAAAGAGATCATTTTGTTTACCTGAGGAGGAGAACTTTGCTGAGGCTGTTTGGATTTCTGGAAAATTTTGGCGAACATTGAGCAACCGAATCGTCTCTCTGATCTTCTGGTGCCGCGAAATTGCTATTTTTTTGGTGTTTTTCGCGTTTCGCGTTTCGGTGGATGGTAAGGACGACGATGGAGATGGTGATGTTTCATGGAAGATAATTTTTATTGGCATTTGTGCATTTGATTGGACGGTGATGGGAGGCTTTGGGGTGCGCTTGGGTGATTGTTGACCGTTGGATGTGGCGGGGAGATTGCTTGATGAAACAGCAACGTCAAATAGTTAAGAACGCGCGGGACCCACAAAGGGAAAGCGCAACGTCTGCCGATGGTGGTTCCCTTTATTGTGGGCCTCAACGGAGATGTGGCCCAGAGTCTGGTCTGGTTGTGAGTTTTTGGGCCTCCACTCAAGAGAATTCGACCAAAATTATTGAAAATAAAATAAAAAGGAAGAGGGGAAATTGCACAAATTTTTTTTTTTTTTTTTTGGTAGAAAAGAATTCAGAAATTGCACAATTAAGAAAAAGGAGAAATTTCACTACACCATATTATGTCTATAAAAGTTGAATTTGAAATATAGAATCTTTTTAGAACATTAAAGAATAATAGAATCATTCAGTAGTTATTGTAATATTTTCACGTTTATGTAACAAGATTGTGTAGTGATGATCATTGTAATTTCAATTTTTTCTATTTCTAAAAATATTTTAAAAATATTTTCTCTATTTCAACAAATTATATTATACGTTAAACTATAAATTTTATAATAATTCCTATGTAATGTTTTTATTTAAAATTTATAAAAAAATTTTATATTTCAATTCCACTCTTACAAGCGTATCATAAAATATACTTTCAAGACGATAAAGAAATAAATCTACCAAAATCAACTTTTTTTCCCTTTTCACCTGATGGAGAACTGCAAGAAAAACGGAAGTAGCAATAGTAGTAGTGATCACAATAAATTAATAAATAATTTATTATAGCATGAGTATTATGAAAATGGCTACCAAATTGAGTTTATTTCCTTCATTCTTCTACTAAAAAATCAGTTTGATTAGATTATTATATCCCCTATATTAACCGAAAAAACGTAAAACTATATATGCACATGCACTTTAAACTTACATTGCGTATTGATATAATCATAGACATAACCTGACGGTAAATTGATACCCAACTTTATTTTGAGACATAAAGTGATTGAAATATCAAATACTCTTACACACTAAGTTAAGTAAATAAATAAATTACCTATTTCCATGTATGTTGCCTAACCAATTAAGTTAATTAATTTGGTACAAAACTAAGTTTATTCAGCAGTTTTCTTGATAAGATCAATATGAATAAGATTTCCAAATCTGAGTGAGTCGTGATGATAATGACTAGCCTTTTCCCCCTAAATTATTTTCAATCCCTAGTTAACACATGTAATCAGTTTGGGCGTTTCCTTCGTAGACTCGCTTGCCTTTTCCCCTCATTTTATTTAATTTTTTATTTTATTTATTTTATTTAATTTTTAATTCATGTTTCTTTTCGCAAACACCTGGTAAACCGGGGACGATAATATTGTCTTTAGGCATGGATAAAGCGAAACATGTAAGACGTATACAAAGCAAATAATAATCAAGCACTCACTATCTTTATTAGCGATTGAAAAAAAAAAAAAGTAAAAGAAAAGAAAGAAAGAAACTCACAATTCCAACGGATGGGACATATATATATATCTCATATGTCAACTTGCCATATTTATTTATTTAAAAAATAAATAAATAAATGGCTAGGAAATGTACTTTACCCTATATATATAGAGTAAGTTTTTTAATTATCAAATTAAATTTTAACAATTAAATGATTTAAATCTATGAAGGGAAGTATTTTTGTATGATATGGCTATTTTTACTTGGATTCTCATATATCCGACTGGAACATTTAATCTGACAATTAAGAAAACTTACTCTATCGATGGGTAAGTAAAAGTATATATTTTCTATCATAAATTTTTTCTATCGAAAAAAAGTTTTTTGCCACGCTTTATTCCCTTCCCGCCAAATGAAGATTGTTGGGCTTTGTTTAATTCTTTCTATTTTTATTCGATTACTCTAATTAACTTTAGTTTCGCTTACTCTTTACTTTAATAGTTACTATAAGCCATCCCCTAAAAAAAAAATGTGTTACTACAAGCCATGCCCATAATTAATCGCGTCTTTGCTTTGGAAAGCAAACATAACATATGCGCAAATATTGGTCTAAATCGGCAATATATATGCACTGTAAATATCACATTGAGAAGATTATATTAGTACGTATACATTGGTTTCTGAGTTTTTTTGGTGAATTATATTGGTTTGTGAGTTATCACCAACAAAAAGCACCGGTGTGATGACTAAATTCCTCCTTCTAAAGATCTTTATAATCGATCTGCCTTGTGAAATGTTCGTTTGCTTGTAATTGTATGAATATCGGCATGATGACTGATTAGTAAGAGTATAACATAGTATACAATCCGCACGCATGCTTAGTATTAAAATTAAACATATTATAAAAAAAAGTAATAAATAATTATCTCAAAAAAAAAATGCAACAAATAATACTGCACCCGTGCAACATGCTACCACCAGAGAGGCACAACTTTCCTCACAACAAGGCAGCAGAGTGCCATTATACCTGCAAAAAAGTCACGAATATTTGGGGTTCATAACAAACTAAATATTATATATATATATATATATATATCATTATTCAGTGGCATCAATGTGGTTATGCTTCATGTATGCATATAACTAGTCCCTGAAAATATCAAGTTTATTTATATGTTTATTTTACGTTCACATTCATGTCAATCATATTCATAAAATAAATCATGTAATCTTATTATTTCAAAAAATTAAATAAGATATAAAGAATCAAATCATGTAATCGTTATGTCACCGCCAAATACTAAAAGTATTAAACTCGATCGGCCATAATACTACCACTAGTGAAAATATTCCAGTATCTTAGCAATATATTATTTTCCTCAGGACTACATTAACATTACACACAGTTTGAAAACAATACATAGGATACCAAATTTTTTTTGTCTCGAGGGAAAACGAATATAGGATATCCATTATTGCATATAAAGTACCAACAATCCAACAAGTATATGGTACGTAAAAGCTACTCTTAACAGTCAGTTATGAAAAAAAAAAAAAAAAAAACTTGAACTGTCGTACACATTTTTCTTCAAATAACTGTCGTACACAACTTGCAAGAAAGAAAAAGTTTACCCCATTGTCTTTTTTTTTTTTTTTTTTTTTTCACTTTGATCTTTTTTTGCTTTCCGTTACTGTTATTATTTTTTTTTTCTTTTCCTGCATCATCTAATAATTTTCAGTATTTTTTTAATGCAATTTTCAATTATTTGAATTAGTATTCTAATAAATTTTCCTCGTCGTTAATCATGCCAAAAGGAAGAAGATGCTACATTTGTTTAGGTAAGCCATTAAGAAAAACCAGTTGAAAAAAAGAAAAAAAAAAACCAAATTGGTAACAAAAGAAGTCATATTTGAAGCCTTAACTTCTATTAAATTATGGTTTTAAGTCTTATTATATATGATAAAAGCTAGACAACCAATAATTTCTTTGTTTTTTTTTTTTCTCGCAACCAAAAAACAGTTTTAATTAAATAATTATTGTTCATATTTATTAATTATTATGTTTTTTTTTTACAATAACCAAAAAAATAATAAAATTAAATAAAAACAATTTACATGCATTGCCAACTTCTAGATCAAATACACATTTCCCTTTGGTTTTGATAACATCCTTTGAAGCTCTTCATTTTTCAAAAACGCCCTCATCGTCAACTTTCATCGTCAAATCATGGCCGCCTCCTCCGCTCAAAACATCCACGGCGGCGCCACGTCAGCGCCACCGCCGACGCCTTCGGCTGCGCAGCCCAACAACCTTTTCCCCCCCTCCGACGTCGCCGCCGCCGACGTCCTCTCCCGCCTCCTCAACCGCCTCCCTCCGGCTCTCTCCCTCCCGACACACCGCGTCGCCTCCCCTCCCGCCACGTGTCCTCCCGCCATATCCCTCTCCGACCAGACCGACAGCACTCTCGCCGACCTCCTCTCGTCCTCTTCCCAACTCGGTTTCTTCCAACTCACCGACCACTCGGTCCCGTCCCAACTCGCCAGCTCGGCCGAGTCGGAAGCGCTCTCGGTCCTAAACCTTCCCAGAGAACAGAAGGAATCGTCCTTCCCAAAGAACTGGCCTTTTGGATACGAAGGAGACGAAGACGAGGAAGGAGACGGCCTCGGCGAGTCGCTCTGTCTCGACTCGGCGGAACACGCCGAGTCGACCGAGTTGTCGCTGGGTCGGATCCGCGAGTTGACCGGGGCTCTGGAGAGTATCGGGTTGAGAGTAGTCGAGTTGCTATCCGGGTCGGTCGGGTTTGAGAATCCGCTTGGGAGTGACCCGGAGAGATTCTGCTCGTACATGTGGATATCGGAGGACTTGCCGGGTAAAAAGGCGATGAACAATTCAGGTGGGTTTTACCCATATATAGTTGGGTTACAGTATCAAATCCGGAGCCGGAAGTATTCGTTGCTAGCTGATTCGGGTTGGGTCTCGGTTTTGCCCCTGGTCGATTCGGTCCTGGTTACCGTAGGTGACATTGCTCAAGTAAGTTTCAACCTTTTTGATTATTTGGGAAGTAATAAACGTTAGCTGTTTGGTGTAAACGGTGTTTTTGAATAAAATTTTTAGATTAAATTTGATTAATATTTTAAAAACTAATTATAATTTTATTGACTTGTAAGAAAAATATAAAAATTTAGATGAAAATTTTTGATTCGAACCCGAAAATCTAGAGGTTAGTTTTTTCTTTGACATCTTTATTATGTTATTGGAGTAAGTTACGAGATTTCTGGCACAATTATCAACATTTCAATAGAGGAAAAAAAAAAAAAAACATAATGTAGTTGTTCCACTTTGGATTCAGTGTATGTAGGATCAATTATTCTTTCCCTCATTAAATTTAAGAAACTAATTAAATATATAGGCGCATATTCAAAATTTCCTTGGTGGGGCTTATTTTTTGGCTTTTTGTTTTTCCCAAGTAAGAATGTTTACCTTTGGATGGTTTTGATATTTAAAGTAGTAATTAAGCTGGCCCAAACCAATAAAGTGGCTAACACAACACATTCTGCCCAACTCAGAGCACTTGTTGAGTGTGTGCACGTTGTTTTTGTTTTTGTTTTTGTTTTTTCAAACACTTGTTAAGTTGGGAACATTTTATGTACTACCTGAATCTTGCATTTAGCTTCCATTATTCTTGAAAATTAATTATGGCCAATACTAGGTATATAAGTAGTAATTTTAAATTCAGAGGTTAAACGTACGCTGTGAACTTTATGTGAGGCAGAGTTTAGTTTTCTGGGATGACAGTGGAAAAAAAAAAAAAAGGAGGAGGAAAAAAAAAAAAAACTTGCATATCTTTACCAAATTGAAATAACTTGCTTTTTTGTATCTTTGAGAGCCCATCAAGACTCAGCGTTGTTTAAAGGGTTAGCTTAACAAGTTTGGGTGGTTTAGCATTTCTAAAATGCATAAAGCGTTCTACATCACCCAACACCAAAAAGGAAAAAGAAATGAACTTAGAAATGATTGGTTTCAACAGATTACATATAGCCGACTCTAACGTCTTAATGTAATGGGCAATATGAATATATATATATATATATATATATATATATACATATAATATATGACAGGTATGGAGCAATGGGAAGTTGAAGAAAGTGAGAGGAAGGCCAGTTCCATGTTTGGAAGAAAGCAAGTTTAATAACAACTCTCGCAGCATATCAATGACGGTGCTAATAACTCTTCCTCTAGACACTAGAGTCTCTCCTCTTCTCCCAAAAGACGACACTCGAAAAAATAATATCACTCGCGGTGGGCCCAATCATTACAAGGACGATAATCAAGAATCATGTGATGAAGAAGAAGAAGAAGAAGAAGAAGCCGGTGACAACATTAGAGTTAATGGTGGTGATCTTGATCTTGATCAGAGAGAAAAGAGGTTGTTTAACTCCTTTTGTTTTGAGGATTACGCATGGAGAGTCTATCATGAGCGCCTTCTGCTCAAAGATCCGCTCGACAGGTACCGGATCAAGTGAATTTTGTTTTCTAAAGAAGTGCTAATTAATTCTGGTTCTTGGGTTGTCCTAGTTTGATCTTTTCTTTCTTTCTTTCAAGCTTCCTTTTATTTTGTTATTTAAAAAAAAAAAAAAACTATATTTAGTGGCATTGAGGTGATAATTACTAATTATTGCTCCAGTTGTGCTTTGATTTGTACACGTTGAGAGTTTGGGAGTGGTTGATGAATATTGGTGATTTTATTTATTTTTATTTTATTTTTGAAGCCATAAGAGAGAAGGGTTTCATAAGGAACATCTTTTTTATGGTTCATTTTGTTATATCTTTGACTCTTACTTAAAAAAAAAAAAAAAAAAAAAAAAAAAAAAACCTTACAAGTTTCGAATTTGGAAATCCTATCCAAATCCTTTCCCTCCTAATTTGGGGTCATCTTTTTGGTTCATTTAATTAGATCCTAAAACACAATATTTTAAAGTCAACATATATTTGGACCTGATTTTTGTATCATCTCATAAAGATTAGTTATGGAACTTTTGTAGGAGACAGTTTAATGCTACAAGATGATATTTTCGAGCCTTAAAATTTACCACCAGATGTCAATGTTAGCATCCATATCCATTTTGAAAAATAAACGCAACTAAGCGCATGCCTTTCATAAGAAAACGATTAATACTATGAGATGATCATCTAGATTACTAGGAAATTAAAGGACAGATGCTTTAACTTTCTTCGTGAAAATTAAAATAAAACATGTTAGAAGTTGAATTTGTTTCATATATCAGTTACGTTATTAAATAGTTTTTATGTTATTAAATAGTGTTTATATGTGGTTGTGCATCTTTTTAGCTCGACGTTAGTACAACAACTCCGATATTATAGGATATTTTGTCTAGTAATGTGTGCTGTTATACAAAAAATAAATAAAAGGTTGCTTTTATGAAATTAAATTACGGGTCGTTTTATACAAACGACGAAAAACGTTAGACACCTCTGACTTAACGATTATGAAAGATTACAGAAAGGAAGCCAATATAATGATGTGTAGTGACTCTATTTAAAAGATAGCAATCTTAATGGTTAACAAAATATCTCTCCTCAAATTCAACGACAACAAACATAAGTTATCAAACGCTATGTAGTTTTCTTTGAAAACGACAGTAAATTTTATAAACGATAAATAAAAGAATATCTTCTTAATTTCAGCAAACTTTTTAGTAAACTATTTTATAGAAAACGACATTGCCGTTCTGCCAATGCAAAAAAGCTGGCGGTAAACGACATGTAGTTTTTGTACTTAATACGATAGCATACTTCCATGGGAAATGAAATGTCGTTTACTTTAAGTGGTACTGGTTTTCGTATGGTAGGCTTATAATTGAATGAAATGTCCTTTCTTAAAGTAAACGACAATCACCTTAACTCAGCGGACAATATGTGGTTTCAACCATCAATCCGCAGAACTTTGAATGAAAAACGACTTGTCGTTATAACCTTGGATTTTTTTTATTTTTTTATTTTTTGGAAAGGGATAATCTTGGATATTGAAATTTACATTTTTACTTATTTGAAACTTTTTCTCCCCTTCCTTTGAATCTTGGTTTTCTTTAAAACTTTTTTTTTTTTAACTTAGAAATAAAGAGATTCAAACTTTAAAAAATTACCACTATGCTATGCATATAATCACGTTTTCTTTAAAACTTTGCTTCGACATATTACGGCAAAACAAAGGACGCATATCGATCACACCATTTCATGATGCTTGCATATGTGGCCAGTGGCCACTACACACTGTGGGGCCATTTTTGTATAATTGTTATGTGACTTGTGTTGTATATGCATGCCTAAGACATCATCTGTACAGTCGATTGAATTTGCTATGTATTCTGTGACCGACAAATGTTTATTGAATTTAAAGGTTCCAAATTACATAGATATATACATATATGTATATAGGATATATTCCTATGTATATATGTATGTATGTATATTTATGAATGTATTATACCTGTAAGGTGTACTAAATAATTGAGAAAACTCGATTTACATGTCAATAAGTATATATCCAAATCCCCATTTGCAACTTATGGAGATTCAGAAGGACCCAAAACAAAAGTACTTACTCATTTAGCAGACATAGTTCAAAAGATCATTTATTGCAGTGGATCTTTTATAATATTTAGAAAAAGAAAAAAAACACCCTAATCATTATAAATCTGATTTCATCTAGGGAAAAATTATAGGCTTGCTTTTAAATGGTTCAACCAATTATTATTATTATTATTATTATTATTATAGGGGTATGGGGTGATTCGGATATTTACCATTATTGATTGAGACAACCTAATACCTCGTCTAAGATTTTTCTTTTTTTAATATTTTTGCACTTTATTGAAGATGTGTCTTCTGGAAATGGTTTTGAAATAGCATTTTGCATCATTAGAGAGAGAGAGAGAGAAAAAACTGTCATGTTTTCTGATCAAAGAGAGGGAAAATATTAAATATACATACATATATATATATACGCACACACACACACACACACACATTTATTAGAAGAAATACCAAAAAAATACAGTCTTCTATTGTGTAGTGAACATACATATTTCTCAAATTGGTCATGATAGTTATAGCTGAGGAGTTGTGAATATCTTGAGGGTTGTTTTTTTTTTTGGTGTGGTTTCCTTGGCTTGGAAAAAAAGCAAAGTTTCACCCATCAAACCAGACCACCAAAAACAAGTGAAGTGATCAACAAGTACACATGTATTGGCTACACAACATAGAAAGCAGTTTCCTTTCCTTTTCTTGGTCTTTACTTTTCTCAAACATAAAGTTACCAATGATTTGGATTTGTTGAGGATCAAACACCATAATTAAGAGGCTTAAAATGATGCATCAATACCCTTGGGGAAGTTGTTGGTGACAAAGAAAGCTCACTAATTAAATTTTCTGTTTTTTTTTTTTTTATTTTCCTCATTTTGGAATTCTCTTAATAGAAACTTTTAATTACTAATTTAAAACTTTTAAATTAGTTGTGGGTTTGAAGGAGGTGGAACAAACCTTGTCATTATTGTTTCAGAAAGCAACATACACAGATAAATACATCTATTTTTATGGTTGGATAAATGTGTATAAAATTACAGATCTAGTATGGAGCCCTGTTTTATTTTTTATTTTTTACTTTTTCTAACTTAGTATGGAGCCATGTTAGTTATTAGAACATACAAGCTCGTTTAGAGCCCTGATCTCAAAGTTATTGATCAGGAAAGAAGTTTTTTTTATTGGAAAACAAATAAAAAAAAAAAGAAAAAAAGGAAGAAATTATGCACATTAAAATAAACATATTTCACAAAAGTCGTGTCTTAAAATTTTTAATGGTACCTATATGTAGCTAGGTGTATAATTCTATAAATTTGCTGCTTTTTGCTTTTAGACCGGCCACAAACCACATTTAGCCTCCTTTTTGGTAATCAAGTTACAATATATAATTTTTTTTTTTTTTTTTCAAACTATTGTCCTTTTTGATCATCAATACTACTATAATTTAGCCGTTGCATTAATAAATTTTCAACTTTACGCTAAGCTTGTAAATTTTTAATAACAATTCGTACTGCAAAAATATATATATTTTTTAAATGGCTTCTCTCTTATCTCCGTGATAAATATATCTCTCTCCTACTCATCTCACGACATATTAGGAATAATTTGGTCACCAGTTCTCAGCAGGTGAGGAGAAAGATCAAGTGCTTAATCTAATAGATTTTAATATATATATATATGTATTTTAAATATATTAAATTTAAAAAAAAAAATCTAATTGGATTAAGAACTTGAATCCTTCTCCTATTAACACCTACTATATATATATATATATATATAAATATAAAAAGTAGGTGTTAATAGGACTCCATGAAGAAAAAACAAATAAAAAAAATGATTGTGAAGACTCAAAAGAGGTTATTGTTCCGATACGCAAATAAATATTTAACAGATGTTTATGCAAAAGGATAATACATAAGAATTGGTCCACTCATTATCTATGTCTTAAAAAATGTAAAAAAGTTTTCTTTCACTACCCTTGATATAATGCTTCTAAAGATAATTGATAAAAATATTAACCTCCCTTTTCACGGTTTAGAAGGGAAAGACAGTTGCACAAGAAAATTTGTAATAAGCATCTGATCTGATTTATAAAAAAAAAATAAAAAGAAAAAGAAAAACTTTGAGCTTTGCATAAGAAAAGATCATTCTCTTACACATACACACACACACATATATATATATATATAAATATGTATATCACAATTCACATCCGGCGTGTTGGGTGGGCTATTGACCTTTTAAAATGAATCTATAACCTATATGCAAAATTCATTGGCAAAATTTAGTAAAATGATAGTTTTAAACACGTTCATATACATTATTATAGACATAACTTAACGATAATTTTATATTTGATTTAATTACAATATGTAGAATTCAAATTTCCTTACAAGTAAAAAAAAAAAGAACAGATACTATTTTTAATGTTATGAAAAAAAAAGGAGTACATTCGTTATTATTATTCAGCATACGTTTGATAACAAAGTTTAACTCAAACTAAAATGTACTTTTTCATCTCAATTTTTATTTTTTATTTTTTAAAAAGTCAAAAAAATTTATAACTAATTTTTAAAAAATCAACCATCTCAAACTTAAAAATTTCATCTTATCTCAAACTCAACCCAAACTCCAAACGAACCCCCAAAATAGATTCTTTTCCCAATAATTTGACAAATTTAGAACATACATATAGTTACATATAAAGCATGCACAACAAACATAACAATTGGAGCAAAGAAACAATTTATGGTCTCGGTACTCGCTTAACATGACTTTTATATATGATCCCTTTTGTCTTTTAAATGCATATTTTCTAAAGGGAAACCAAGAAAAATCTTCGTTTTTTTTTTTTCTAACCAAAAAAAAAAAAAAAAAGAAGAATTTTCTTGGCTTATCTGGAAGTAAGTATTTTTTACTTTTAGATCCGTACACGTCAGATTTATTTTAGAAGGTTCTTAAGAAAAAGGGAATCTGATTTTTGGACAATTAGAGAATAATTGCATAATATTACAGGAAAAAAAAAAAAAACTTAAATCCAAAAATATCTTTATATTATTTCTTTTCACTTATGACCACAATCTAGCCCATATTGGATTCACGTCGTTTTCAGAGAGTTTCAGGTCTCAACAAGCTTTTAATTCTAATTTCTCATAAAAAGCAAACCCTTATCAATAATGTTCTGATTATCATGAATTATCATAACTTGACTAATTTTAAGTTAAAGTACAATTTATCTTGAATATTCTTATTGTTTATTAATCTGGATGTGACTTGGTTTTGTGGAATTTGTCAAATGCTTAATTTTGAAGGCTTCATTTCTCCCAATCCTTGTAAATTAATGTTTTACTATTTGATTAAGGTGATAATATATTCTATTTCTATTCTTTTTATTGGTTAGAGAAAACTCAATTCCGTACCACAACCCCCAAAGAATAAAAGTATCACATTTATTTTCTATTTATCAAAGGAAAAAAAAAAAAGAAAAACATTTGAGTCAGTCAGAGAGGATTTTCAAATCTAGAACATCACATATATATATATATATATATATATATATATTTAATGACATGGTCTCGTAAATAACAGATCAACTAGAAAGAATGAGAAGTGGACTTAAAAGCGACATGTCGTTTTGATGAAAAGCAAGGGACCCCCTCTTTCTAGAGTTCCAGATCATCTTTGATTGAAACACAGGATCCTCCTAACCAACTGTTTGCCCTTTGACCAAAGTGGACTCCTCCTCTTATTAATAGTGTTATTTATTTTTAACACTATTTATTTTTAATAGTATTATTTAGAACTTTAAGCATGATGGTAGTTAAAAAATAAAAAAAATAATTAAAAAAAACCTCTTTTGTTTAATTTTGCGGACAAAAATTTGAACTGTTAAAGCATCAAGTCATTTCCAGGAGGGGGAAAAAAAAAATAATCAGGTCACTCCATTCAGGGGCGGAGATATAATTATTATTATTTTGTGTTTTGGGGGGGGAGGGGGGGTTATGGGGTATTTTGTTGTTTTATTTTTGTCTCAAAAGTTTTATAATTTTTATAATTTATTCTCACTGAAATTAAAAAATTCTCTTACAATCTTTACTTTATCTTTATTAAAAATTAAAAAAATACTTACATAATCCTCATTAAATTAATTTTATAAAAAAAATTTATATTTTTATTACTATGTCTCAATAAAATTAAAAATTCTTATATAAATTTATTAAAATAAAAAATTCTCACGTAATTCATTTTAAAATTTATTTTATCTTGAATTTTTTTTTGTTTTTTTTGTGGATGCTTTCATTGAAATATGTTTCTGACTCCATCCTGAATTTCCATTTTCAGAGGGCTGGGATGATACGAATTAAAATTTGAGAATTACGTCATCACAATGCTAAGAATTTAGGGAAATTTATAGAAATTTTGCCTTTATTTTTTCAAAGCCTTTAAAATTTCCACAACTAAATAACTTTACATAGACAAAGTCTCATAAAAATGTGTAATATTTTAGATTGATACTTGTCACTTATAATTAAAATATGATATGTTTAGCATGAAAATTAATTAATAATTACGAAGCTGAAAAAAAGTTACATCCGCCGGCGAGACGAGAGAGTCGTCTTTTATATATATATATATATATATATATATATATATAAATAACTGGATTTAGCTTCTCTGTCAAAAATTGCGAAGGAAAATCCGCAGACCGCAATTTTGAGAGGCCCAAAGCCTTCTTCATTTCAGTTATCAGTCACAGCTAACTGAGAGAGACTAACACAAACTTCCCCCAACCCTTTGAATTCACTCCTCTCTCTCTCTCTCTCTCTCTCTCCCCTTTTCTCTCTCTCTCTCTCTTGTCATTTGGTTTGAACAAAAACTATATAGTACTAGTATAACAAAGATTTCAAGAAAGTGGTTAGCAATGGAATATTAAACGAAATAAAAAAAAGAAAAGGAAAGAAAAGGAAAACAAGAGCATTGAGAAAGACAACTCTCCGTCCACACCAAATGCCAAAACCAAAATTTCTCTTCCTGAAGACAAACCCATTTCACCAAACGCCGATTAAACAATCCCCAACCAAGAACCTAATCCTAACTCCTCCTCTGTAAGTTTCTCTCTCTTTTAATTCCGTTTCTTTCTTGTCTTGTTTCCTTCATTTCTTCTCTCTTATATTGTCCCTCTCATCTCCTCACCCCACCCATCCTCTCTCTCTCTCTCTCTTGTTTCTCACTCTTGTTTCTCTCTCCAACAATGCAGCCACCGCGCAGAAAGTCTCCCCTGTTCACCGCCGAAACAGGGACGATGAAGGGTCGCAAGAACAACAACCTCTCAATCCTCGTCGTCGTCTTCTCCATCTTCCTCTTCGGCGTCTTCATGTACAACGAGGACGTCAAGTCCATCGCCGAGTTCCCATTTTCTCGCCCCAAAGCCCAGGAACTCCAACGACAACAGCAACAGCAGCCAAAACAGAGCATCCCAGTTCGGGAAGAAGAAGCAGAGCCCGACAAGGTTCCGGCCTCGGATTCCCAGGACAAGGTCGGTACGGAGTTTCCGGCGAAAGAGGAGGTGGAGGAGGAGAAGATCGAGTTGCCGGCTGTGGCGGCGGCGGCGGAGGAAAACTACAACGACGACGACGATGAGGATGTCGTTTTGCCTCCGGAAGAGTGCGACTTGTTCAATGGGGAGTGGGTTTTTGATAACGTTACCCACCCGTTGTATAAGGAAGATGAATGCGAGTTTCTCACTGCCCAGGTGACTTGCATGAGAAATGGAAGGAAAGATTCCATGTACCAGAACTGGAAATGGCAGCCCAGAGATTGTTCTTTGCCCAAGTAAAGTCAAATCTTGGATTTTTCTTGGAACTTTTTCTTTTTAAATTTTTTTTTTTCGTTTTTTGGGTGATAATTTTAATTGGGTTTTCTTGTGTGGTTTGATAATTGTGAGTGACGAAGGTTTAAAGCGAGATTATTGCTGGAGAAGCTGAGGAACAAGAGGCTTATGTTTGTTGGGGATTCTTTGAACAGAAACCAGTGGGAATCCATGGTTTGTTTGGCTCAATCTGTGATTCCACCAGGCAGGAAGAGCTTGAACAAGTCTGGCTCTCTCAACATTTTCAGAATTGAGGTACTTTCTTTTTCTTTTTTTAACTTTCTTGTTCGGTGCATTTTCTCTCTCCTCCATCTTTTGGATTTTTATTCATGGTGAAATTTTGATTCTCACTTTTATGACTTTTCCATGATGATTAATAATTAATCCTGAGACTCATGTGATTTAATAATGGAGATTTTTACTTTTTTTTTTAAACTTTAATTATCTTCTTTAATTAATTTTTCTATTTTTGAACTGTATGTGTTGTTTATTAAGCACAAAAGGCCAGCTAAGCATTTTTGTCATGGCCATGGTCTTCAAGTACTACCAACAAAATAACAAACAAGCAGCCGTACAATTAAAATATATAGCGTGGATTAACATTTAATAATACTATTACCAACCTAGTGACAACACCAATGAGAATTCTAATATATATATATATATATATATATGTATGTATTGTCGTTTCATGACCCACGAATTCGACATTTTCCTTTTCTTGGGATTCTTAAACAACACCAATGGGATATTTTCTTCTATTTTATTTCTTTAAATATATACGTATACATATATACTCACATATATATTTTTTTGTGGTTAGCATTGTTATTTAGATATGATTATTGCCACCGCATGGGACAGTATTGCTTTGTGTCCAGTTACGTTGCCGCAAAGAGATGCGACCTTTGCTTTGAGAATCGGCTTACATTATTATTATTTTTATTATTTTCCTTTTGAATCTTATTTGGTTTTTGTGGATCTATCTACTTCTAGGACTATAACGCCACTGTGGAGTTCTACTGGGCCCCATTTTTGGTGGAGTCAAATTCGGACGATCCAAAAATGCACAGCATTTTGAATCGTATAATCATGCCTGAATCTATCGACAAACATGGTGTTAATTGGAAGAATGTGGACTACCTTGTCTTCAACACATATATTTGGTGGATGAACACTTTCAGCATGAAAGTTTTGTAAGCACAAAAAAAAAAAAAAAAGGTTATTTGTTTGTGTCTTTTTACATGGTATTAAAGCAATGAGATTGATCCCCCCCCTTTCTTTTGTTGGATTTACCGAAAAAAGGCGAGGATCGTTCGATGAAGGCGCGATCGAGTATGATGAGATCGAACGGCCAGCAGCATATGGAAGGGTTTTGAGTACGTGGGCTAATTGGGTGAACCAAAATGTAGACCCCAATCGGACCACAATCTTCTTCAGCAGCGTGTCCCCTCTTCATATTAAGTAATTCTCAAATCCTCTTCACATCCTTATCTCATCATTATTATTTTTTTCAGTAGTGGTTATATGTGATCTTCACAATTGCCATGCCAACTACCCTTAATAGAAAAACCAAATGCATCCCTATCAAAAAATTTTCAACCAAAAAATCAATGTTAATATTTAATCATTTTGCCAAAAAAGCACAAACCTAATAATACCTCACAAATTAGGTGGGAAGTTTCCTAACCTTGGTGGTTGTAATGGGCCCATTTTGTTCACTCTTGGTATTAAGTTGGTAAAACTAGACTACCAAATATTCTATTAATAATCATAATATTATGTACTTGACGTGATATATTATCATAATGAAACCAATTTATTACTTTAATTAACCTATATTATGCATGAAAAATTGAAATAGGAGCTTGGACTGGAACAACCCGGATGGCATTAAATGTGCCAAAGAGACAATGCCGGTTCTGAACATGAGCACCCCATTGGAGGTTGGCACGGACCGCAGGCTCTTTTTGATCGCACACAACATAACT
This sequence comes from Ficus hirta, assembly GCA_038430175.1. NCBI lineage: Eukaryota > Viridiplantae > Streptophyta > Magnoliopsida > Rosales > Moraceae > Ficus > Ficus hirta. Next base: position 6,081,710 of record CM076594.1, on the reverse strand, counting down.
CAATCGGTCAAAGTGCCGGTCCACTTCATCAACATCACTGCCTTGTCCGAGTACCGCAAGGACGCGCACACGTCGGTCTACACCATCCGCCAAGGCAAGATGTTGACTCCGGAGCAGCAGGCCGACCCTGCCACGTATGCTGATTGCATACACTGGTGCCTCCCCGGCTTGCCCGACACTTGGAACGAGTTCGTCTACACACGTATCATCTCGCGTTCTTGACACTTGGCAGGTTTCGAGGTGCTTCGCGTGTCACTACTTGTGACTTTTTCTTTTTGGTGGTCATTGAAATTTTCACTATTCTTCATGTAATTTTTCCAAAATTTCCGGTTTTTAGTTTCTTTGTTAGCTTTGGGATATTGAGGGCGGGAAGGGGGTCTCTGATTTTTTGGTTCTTTTGTTCAGTCAATTTGGATGGGGGTGGGAGCTGAGTAAGAACGCTATATAAATTTTTTTCTTTTTTAGCCAAGTGGGCAAAATCTGCATAGGCCAAAATATGGGCAAAGTTCATACTAGTAATTCAATTCTATCTTTAACAAATAACAAAGCTAATGAAAATTGTATGTAATAGCATAATTGTTTCCTTTCGCCAGTGAGACTCTACTTGGCAAACAAGTTGATTATTTTGGGCGTTCTGTCATTGTCATTCATTTTTTTGCTCACCAGCTAATTTACCATGAAACAAGTCCTTTTTGTTTTATCGAACTTGAGGATTTTGAAGTACTCAGGTGTGGAATTAATGTTAAATCATGCTTGGTTAAAATGATAATAATAATTAAAAAAATTTTGGACGTCTAGATAGCACGCCATTGGTACCAACTCCTAAAATATGTTTACTGATTATTGATCAGATAACAAACCAAATATACAAATTTGATTCATAATTAAACAAATAATTAATTTCATATATAAATAAAGATACAAAATTATGATTGGTTGTACAAACACATATCTTACATAACATAGAGCATGTCGAGCGCACCAACTTCAGGAGGTTGACGTTAAAAAGCTCAACCAAATGAAAGCAAAACTCTGGCGGCAATTTGGTACCCAGCTGACTGACTTTCTTGGTTCTTCCTCTTCATAGCTCATTGGATAAATATTCAACAACTATCGATAAAATCTTACGCTAAACACCATAACTTGCGGCACAGTGATTTAACTGCTGCACCTTCCATTCAGGTCTCATTTGCTGTCTTTGGAAGACAAGAACTTATCTATCTCACCGATAGCATTGATGTCTGTGTATGGAAACAATAGACGCAGAACTGGAACAAAAGATGATGACTTTAGCTTCGGCCTGATCCGCTCCGCAACTGTCTTGATAACAGATGGAGCTGGTACACCAAACCACTGAAGGTACCAAGAAAGGAGAATTGAGTTTTTCTCTCCCCGGGAATCCCTGCAGGGCCATGTCCCGGTTTTCATATAGTTATCGAAATCATCCTTTAATCCATTGCAACAGTTCAGTAGCTCTTCCACTCGTTTCTTAAGAGAACCTAGAAAATTTGATTGAACGATCCCGCCTCTAGAATTGGTCAATCTTCCGCTCAGTAGAGCTTCATTGTAGGCTACTGCAAGCTGTGAGCAGAAAATGGGGTTATGGAAACATCATCTCATGTATGAAGGTAACCGGATAATTCAGAATTGGGAGGAAAATAGAGAGGGGGGGGGGGGGAAAAAGGGAGAGAACTGATAAAACATATAGCATGAATATGATCATCTGATTATTTAAAAAGCACATAAAAGATTACAGAAAGTTACCTTCAAATTCGTAATAGAAAGCGAGTCCCCCAAAACAACAGTACCACTGGTAAACTGATCTGCCATTGTCCCAATTGTTGTGTACAATGACAAATATACCTGCAGAAGATTCATGAAAGAATACTGACTTGATTATTCGAGTCAAAGAAACAAGCAAATCCAATAGAAAGAATAAATTTGTAAATTATCGAGCTTAAAATGATATATAATCCATCAGAATAAATAAAAAGGCGTCTCTACACCTGAAGAAATTACTGAAAAACGACGGCACCTTCTTTGTGCTTCCATATCAGAAGTAACTTGATGGATTGAGATAATGACAATTAAAACAATGGAAATATTAGCTCATCGTTGCGAAATAATATAGTACCTGTAAAAGAGCAGGCCTGTCCTTGCTTACACACTCGAATAATACTTGCAAGCAAAATTCCTGGAAATCAACATCGGTTCTGCACATATTTTTGTCGCTTATTGTTACAGACTCTCTTAATCCAAATGAATTTGATTTGAACATTAATTTTTACGTATCAATGTTTGCATTTATGAGAATAAAAGTGAGAGGAAACCAGCAAACTTACCCATTCCAAGAAGGATCGCAGCAGAGTTGAGCAAAAGCAATTAAGCTAGGATCAGACGAGAAGGTTCCAACCAGCTGATCAACTGTTACAGAACCAGGTTCACTGCAGCCATCATCGCGAGGATTATATGCCTTTAAACTAGTCAAACCAAAGACCTGGATCAAGAACAACTCAGTGTAAGTACATACTGTCAGAAATCAAGGGAACTGCCAAGTGAAAAGCTAGTTAACCTTGTGCATCGCTCTTGACAGCAGCGACTGGCACCCTATGGGATCATCCACATATGAACAAGCGCCAACCTTTCGCTTGATATAGAGAACACCAGAGCTGAATGGGTTACTCTTGTCCCCAAAACTCCACCACGGTTTATCTGTTTAATTACAATGGAGAGGAACATCTTTTAAATCAGAAATAATAATAACAATAATAATAACAAAAATAGTAATAGTAATGAGAGAGAGAGAGAGAGAGAGAGAGAGAGAGAGAGAGAGAGAGAGTGGCCTTTCTTCAGATAACTTTAGAGTTATCTGAGAAACCATGATGAACAAAATAATAGTTATAATTAAGGCATTTTTTACCTTCAGGAGCAAATTCTATTACTTGAGGCCAGTATCGAGGGCCACAAACGCGAATTGTCTTCAACTGCAAGCAGCAACATATGAAGCAACACATCAATCGCAAAACTAAGATTCTAGTAATTTACCAGCAACAGATTTTCACGGAGAACATGCCATGTTCAACCAATTTAGAGAGACTAACAAACTAATAAGACAAGCGATTGACGATTTTTACCAGTGTAAGTTCATCAGAGTTTGAAGCTTACCACAGCTCGTTCTGGCAGAAGGCAAGGGGTAACTTCGCAGAAACTTGTTTCAGCATAATGGTCAGTTTCCTTAATAGTGACTTCAAGAGGGGCATACACGGGTAGACCAGTGTCAACGTCAACGGTCTGAATCCAGCGAGCCTCGGTTGCAAGTACATATAAATGCCTGAATGCCTGGAAAGTATACTTCCTTTAAATACATCAAGATTTTAAAGGAATAGTTCCTTTAGATACACCAAGATACAAAAAGAAGAATAAACAACCATGTTCGTGAAAGCAAGAAGCGTGTTTCAGCATTTCCATTCACAGGGCTCATTTAGAGTAAGATTTGCACCTACATCAAATTAATCTTTTGTATTTTCTTATATTTTTGTTGAAAAGAAAGCTACCACTTATGGTGAAAGTTCATAAAACAATGATATATTCAGGAAGAATCAAAATGCACAGCATGGTGAATACTCTAATTCGTCTGAAAACATATAACACGAGAATGTTAACAAGAAAGAATATATTACAAATCAACGCCAAACGCTCCCGAGCTCTCTGTGACTTCAAGATTTGCATTTTGCCTACAGTATACTTCATTAATTCAGCATTGTGAAAATACCTGGAGGTGGCATCGGTTATCATTGGGTCCTGTAGGCAGGCGTGGGTAAAGAGTAATCAGCAATGCAGCAATAGAACCATTTCCCGTTGAAAATGTTCGCATTCCTCCCCCAAGAAACAAGAAACCAATTGCTAAGCTTACCTAGAATCACCATAGTTGTAAATATAAGAAAAAATAGAATATGAAGAGACAACGACTGAGGTAAAACTCCCTCCCTCTCTCCCTTCTCTCTTTTAAGTTACAGCACAAAGGAGGAGGTCAAAGTTCCATTTCATTCTGCACCATTTCAATATTGATGATTTCTAGGCTTTATGGTACAGAATATGATTGAAGATTTTACTATTCGGTGGTCAATCATTAGACCAAATAACGTCTACTTTGGTGCTAAGTTCAGCAACTTTTTTCATTTTAAAGGAAAACAATCGAAAACCAATAAGCAAGACCGTCAATGATTTGACACCAGAGAATGTGACATTAAAGTATTGAGAAATAGAAGATACAATCTTCTTATAACCTATGAAAAACTTACAGCCATCTGAACACCGTAATTGGTATGCCCATCTGCAGAGTTTCTGCTTCGGAGAAATCTCAGTAGCCTAAAGGTTTGTAAATGACCAGAACCAGCCATAACCTGATGTTATTGAAGATGAGACCAGGTGGTTTAACTCTATTCATGAATTATAGAAAAAAGAGGAAAAGTTCAAGAAACTATGTGTCCACATACCACTGAAAGGGAAAGAACAATGAGGTGAAGGCACATCTCCAATGTGCCACGATCCACATAGTGGGACAATCCCCTTGGGAAGGTTCCGCTTGTAGCAGAAACTGGTTTGATCTGCAAACATCAAATTATGTTATTTACCTCCACTACATGAGCAAATATAAGTCGGAAAGCGCCATCCTGAATGTCAAACCTCTTTCAGAAAATAGAGAGCATAGCTGTAGAGTAACTCCTGTGCATTCCCATCATTTGTACCAGCAAATCTCAGTCCTGCAGTAACAAGACAATGATTGAAAAAGGCATAGATACCAGAAACCATAAAGTAATATTTCAAAAATCCTTTTTGTGCACTTTTAGGTTTCTTAAGTCCATGTGTTTGTCCCGATTCTGTAAAGAACACACTAAGTAACTCCAGCAAACTCCCATCTTACAAATTCATCCGATGCCTTCAAGTGAGATGCAACGAATGAAAAACAACCTTTATGTGCAGCATAAAATAAAAAGCATGTTTCTTATGGTAAGAGAACATATGAAAATGTATCCTACCAAGAGAAATACAAGCTCCAGCCACAATATTGACATATGCCTGAACAAATACTTCAGTGTCCATTTCATCAATATCACTAGTATCATCCCCAAGCCATTGGACACCATTTTTTACAATATCAGGAATCTGAGACTGAATCCAATCCTGGGTGGGATGAACCCTACAGAAATACAGCTAATGACATTAGACTAAAAGAGACACACAGATGTTAGTTCAACAGTTGAACTACTGAAAGAACCAGCACTAACCTGCTCCACATTATCAAATTCCGAGCAATGACACGAAGCATGATGAAGTCAGGCCGTACATATTGCAAGTCGAAATGTGTATGGGGGATAGACAGTTTAGACACAATAGTCTGCGATTCAGTCTGTTACAAACATTGAGAAAAGTGAGAACTAAAAAAACAGTTTCAATCTTACGCATTTTGCCCTTATAAAGGGTGACAGATAAACACGGTGCAAACATGGTGCAACATGACCTATTGATTAAAGATCTTACCTTCAAAAACATTAAAGCAAGAGCAATAATCGCTCCCGGGGCAGTAACATCGACATTAACTGCATTTCCATCCATCATCTACAAGAGAATATCACAGTGGCACATACTAGTCCTCATCAGCAGTTAGGGAGGGAAAAAATCTCAGAGTAACTAATGTAGAGAGATTCACAGAGAGAAAGCAAGGTTATGCAAATGACACCTGTGGAGCAACTCGGCCGTGATCATCCGCAGAAAGTGCTGATGAAAAATATCTTTCCTAGGGAAGAATAAACCAAAAGGAAAAACGATATAAACAAAGCCACAGAACAAAATATACTGATACGGGCAATAAACCAAAAGAAAAAACGATATAAACAAAGCCACAGAACAAAATATACTGATACGGGCAATTTGTTAATTCAGAGTATTGAGAACATATAAATGAATCAAACTAAAATTGTAGCAAGCAAATTCCAACAAGAATTAAAGTACTACGGAGGAAAAAATAATCTGGAAGCATACATTATGAACTTCCTTGCCACCAATATAATGGAACAATCTATCAACCATTGCATCCATTAAACCAAGTGCATCATAGCCTCGACCTTCATTGAAATAACATAGTCAGTCAGTTCCAAGTTCCAACTTTTGAAAAAATTCAGTATGTCAGAGTAAGTAACAGCCCATACCCAATGCAACAAGACCCAATGAAAATCCTGCAGAAACAGCATAGCCTTCCCTTTCGAGTACATTATCACCCCCACTTCTACGTCCTATTTCACCCTGCAAAATTGATTACATAAAAGTGAATTTCAATCACTAATAAGGCATCTTATAAAAAAGAAAAGCTCTCCTAGACAACACTTTAGAATCCTTGCCAAATGCTACAAAATGAGCTTGACGCTCTACATTAACTATCAAACATAACCATCACGCATCAGGAAGTTCATCGGCTGTTTTGACATCAAGTAATTTCTTGATGCTTTTGCACATGAAATCAAAAGAGAATTACAACAATTCAGAATGATATAAATAGTGGAACACGTAAACGAAACAATACCAAAAGAATCTGCATGGTTTGCGGGTGTGCGGATCCTTCATAAAGAAGACCAATTGACATTAGAGCTGCTGACTGATTAACAAACAAAATAATGCATAATGTTAGAAAATCAATATTCAAGGGAAGACCAAACAAATCTGCAAATCAGCAATCTAATAAAGTAAGGATCAATCTTCATCATGTAACACCATCTATAGAGCAGAAAAAAGGAAATATCAGGTAATAGTATCTACTTGTAACATTGAGGAAAGGAAAAGCAATGCAAAACAAGCACGCCATGCGCAACTAGAAGGTAAAGCTTGACAATTACCAGTACCTGGTTTACAATCCTGAATGGAAAATAAAATATTTTGTAAAATGGTGAAAACACGATGGATATTCGATACCTGTAGAAGGGTCGGCAACTCCAGCTCAGGAAAGGAAGATGGATGACGAGCAGGTATATGAACATAAAGAGACTGCAAAAGAAGAACATAATAGGTTAAGCTTATAAATTTTTAAGTTATAAACACATGGTTAAAACTATGAAACAATAAAGTATCTACAACGATGAGTAACTAGATATCTCTAAGTTTAAGGTAGCTATTAACTCTCACCATCTCACGGAAGCTTTAAAGGGGAGATGGTTCACGCTTAGACTATGAAATATCCATTCAACATCTTTGATGTAATCAAGCATAATGCAAACACACACAAAGCCATAAAAGAAGATCAAAGAAGTAATAAACAAACATTGGCACTACAATAAAGAAATTACAAACAGACATAATTCCCCCCCCCCCCCCCCCCCCCCCCCCCGGCAAAAAAAAAAAAAGGGCCTAATACGGTACAAATTTTCATCTTAGCAGCAGAGATTTTATTTAACTCCAACTAAATTGTACTTTTTCATCTCAGTTTTTGTCTTTTTCTGAAAAATCAACAAAAATTATAACTAGTTTTTGAAAAATCAACCAACTCCAACTTAAAAATTTCATCTCCAACAGGCAAACCAAACACAAGAATGTATCAAAGAAAAGGAAACTAAATAAGCAGGTAACGAAGGAAGTCCTATTTTATCTACATATTCAATGCACATATAGAAAAATAAAACCATAAACCATATCAGTGCATCCACAAACAACAGAATATCAGTTAAATAACAACTCAATATAAAGAAAGCATGTATTCACTTTAGATATTGATGGATCCATAGTCCCTCTATATGAAGCAGCCAGGCCAAGCATCAATGCTACAGTTGTGCTTTCATGTTCCTGAAGGTAGACGTGAGAGAAGAAAGCAAAGTGATTTCGAAGGTTAACCATAAATCACTCAGTATATTCTCATATATGAGCACGAATAGAATTTAAAGATTCAAAATACAAAAAAGCAATCCAAGAAAACTGTAGCAACAAATGAATACATATAAACTACAAAACCTCAGCATAATACTGGAAAATGTCCGTAAGGTTTAAAACACGCAGATATCCATGCAACCCCAATGCAAGAAGAAGTCCAGCATGTATAGCATTTGGCTCCCCAGGTTTATTGTATATAATCCAGGTTCTTGACATTTTACCCTGCAAGCGAAAAGCTCGTGTCTCAATAAAACTCAAAGATATACAATTAAATTGTATAACAGGCTACTAGATTAAGCATAAATGTATCGTTCTAATTTTTTTTTTTTCTTTAAAGATCCCTACTAAGGGAATTTCAAGGGAAATAAAAAACAATACACAATTTGCATGTGAATATAGGAATCAGATTAGAGCAAGTACTTTATGCTCTTAAGAGAAGATGATAAACCTGTAGGGGAGCCAGCCTGAGTCCAGCAGCCACAGCATTGTGAAACTCGGGCCAAGACTTAAGTTCTTGTATATTCCTCACGTTTGGGTCCAGATTCACCTTTCCATGTAAAGTATAATCAGATCAACACAATAATGAAATATGAAGATTTAAAAACGGAAAGACAAAATGTACAAGAACATAAATAGGCCTATCAATATATGCGCAACTACAACAATAAACATCAGAAATAATATCTGAAGAAAAACACTGAGAACTCCAAGGAAAAAAAAAACAGTATGATACCAAAGAACATCAAGGGGAATGCGTCAAACTTTGGAAAACAAATAGTCAAATAAATAGCTGAAGCATTATGCACTATGAAGTTTTCTACATGCATAACTTATACCAACTCTACAGTATACACAATGTATTAAATAAAGTTCAGCGAAAATAAAAGGAAGAAAAAACAAGAAAAGAAAAGTAGTCAGACTATGGAATTTTCATGTATTAGTAAGCCAATTTCTTACTATTTTAGTCGTAATCAACAAACCCCCAATTTTATCCTAAAAAATTTGTTTTGGATATTGGGTAAACATATTAGAGACTAGACTCATTCAAGACTTCAATAAGACTTCTTTCGGTCCCCCCACGAGGGAACTAGGGAATGTAAGGAACAGACTGTTTTTCACTGAAAGTCTTTGAAGACAAGCCAAATAGATGCAACATCAAAACAGTCCAAACAAAGAAGTAATTACATGTTGCATGAATGCACAAAATGTACACCAGCATATCACCAAAAGAAATTCTGTGAACATACAGTTGCATTTTGCTGGGCAGGCAACCGACCTGCTAGAACAAGCTTTGGGACAACAAACGCCTGCATATAATTGAGCATATCCGTTACAAATGTCTAAGCAATTGTTTTAATACAAAAGCTTTCCTCGACATACACAGACACAGTACCTCTGTCAAAAGTGTATAAATTGTTCCAAGCGTGAATGCCCCACGACCAAGAGGAAGGGAAGTGGTCCTTTGTGCGAGATGCCATAACTGGGCCTTTACCAAAAAAAAAAAAAAAAAAGAAAGAAGGGTCAACATTTTAGCCAATAAGAAACTACGAGCCAAAATTTGGCATATGCTGATACTTGATGCTTAATTTGGTGCCACCAAGTATAGCAAATGCCAAAATTGCATTAGGTATAGCATTCATCGCAGATTAATTTCTTACCTAGATGCCAAATTTTTCATTGGCAAAAAAAAATAGTAATGCATTGAAGATGCTCTAAGGTACTAAAATAAGTTGGAAATTTCTTTAAAATTCACAAGATGCCAAGGAAAAAAATTTAACCACCCAAAAGACAACTAAGGAAAGAACAGATACAATTAGCCGGAAAAAAAATAAAAAATCACTTTTTTCCTTCTTTGTTTAAAGACATACTGATAAGAGCCAGTTGCCATTGAGCAACCCAATGACGGTTAATCCAGCCACAAACAAAAAAGAATCCCCAAAGGAGAATGGTATCTTTCACGATATAAAATTTTATACGCATCCAAACTACAAGCTAGTTTCTATACCGTTTAAATAGGATTATACCTGTTGAACGTCCTGGTCAGTGGCACTAGGATTAACAGATGTTTGAATTGCCACAGGTCTTGCTGAGCACAAAAGCCGTCTAACCTGGCAAAATAAAAGTAGCTATGAGCTATCACAGAATTGGATTGGTATCATTTTCTGACCATGTTTGAACTGGGTAAGATACGCCGAACTAATAATGAAACTGAACAATCATCGTATTGTGATGTTGGTTCAAGACCCAATAACAATTTAACCACCCTCAATCGACAGAGACCTTCCATATAGGTAAAACCAATTTTCAGAAAAATTCATAAGTTTCACGTTGGTCATACAGAGCCTTCAAATTCCTAGGAGCCACATGTACAAAATGCTACTAATGATGATGCCTCAACCTGGGGGCATGGAATCTCAGTAAGTCTTGCACTATGGGTACATATTTATTCATACAGACATATTGTCAACATAGAGAAATCTGCTCAACTACGAATTTGCAACATAAAGGAAAGAGATGTCTGTAAACCTAAATATAAATGTCAGAAGCATATACAAACCAAAAAAGGCTAGTCCTAACAAATTTAGAGCTGATGAAATAAAAGTCATGCATTGCATGCAAAGTGCCAAAAATCACCTCATTCAATCTCAAATCACGACCATAGCGCAACTGTGTGCTAGAGTTGAAGATATGTTCCATGCCATCCGTCATAGACCCATCAATAGAATCTGCATCCTCAAACTTTGCACCACCCTCTAATCCAATTGTATCAGAAACTGTGGAAGGAATTGTCACCGGATGCAAATGTAGCATATATGGTGTGGAAATAGAGATTAAATTCACATTTGTTTGGGTTTCAAATTCTTTAGACTTGCATGAACGTGCCAAACATGACAAAGCCAAGTCCTCTCGACCAAGCAAAACATAAGCAGCTGCAGGCCAGTCGGTGGGAGGAGATTCCCGGCACTTATCCAATGCCTATAGAGTGCAGAAAAAATAACCAATTCAGTAAATAGAAAACTAAAATCCACCAAAGAAATACCAGATTCTTCAAATGCTTCCAGTGTATAAATGGTGGCATCACTTACATGTCTTAGAGGAAGAGATACACCAGAAGGCAGCAAGTCCAGTTGTTTTAGTCCAAACCTTTCTCCAACCATTGCCAAGACAGTAAGTTCATCTTTTGTGCAATGTGATCCCACAGCAATGTTGCAGTCAACACCAGACGAAAGCTTTTTTCCTATTTGTTTAGCACCACATAACAAACTAAAAAAGGAGACTACCTTCCGGCCCCAGCTCACAACAGAACTTCCATTTTGACAGATTAAAGGTGAAAGATCGTTTAGGTTAGCAGAATCGCATCCAAGCAGCAAACAGTTCTCAAGCCATCTGAATAAACTTGGTGGCGTCTTACATGAAAGGAAGGTTTTGGACATCCCCGTATTTTTGGACAAACCAGGAAAGTCACGAATGTAATGGTCCAGATAGCTTTGTTCACCCAGAAACTTAGCAATGTCACACAAAAGAACTGCCAGAAGCTCCAAATCCCTCCAAACAAAAAGAAACAAAAACATTAGTAAATGAGAAAAGAGAATACAATAACAACAAAAACAAAAGTAGAAATAGTGTTTGACTGTTGCTTAAGAAATATTACCCACAACAGCCTGCCTACCAATTAGGGAAAAAAATATGGCAGCTTCCAACAACTAAGACAGACCACTTAACTCACTCATTTCTTCCATGTTATTTAGTTGATTTGATAAGTAGTATTCCATTCTCTAACATTTTATAATTCTAAAACACACTATGCTGCTTAATTTATGAGACCAGACGTAAAATGGTAAAATTTACGATTTTCCGGAGTGGACCGTGTGGCATTTGAAAAGAGGAGCAAAATGCTAAAAGAAATAGTTATAATTTTTAACAGAAACATTTTTACTGAGGTAAAGATTTAAAAATTAAATTAAAGAAGAAGGAAGAGAAGGAGAAAATAATGCATACCTCTTGCGAAGAGTGTCCAGTTTCAGACTCTCATAAACAGCATGCAAACAATCTAAGCTCTCCATCATTAGCTCAGAATAAAAAGATTTTTCTATCTTTTCCACAGTATTTAGATTTGATTCAAAAGAATCCAATTTCTGCATATCAAGCGATATTACTGAAGAAACTCCAGTAACACGATTATGTTTGCAGAAGTTCTTGTGAAACTTGCTATTGATAAGAAACTCCCAAGATGAGTGAGCCGTTGGGTTGGAATGCTTTTGAGTACTTGTAGAGGATCTACACATTTGCAGAATTATACTACAGAAAGAGTCCCATTCCAAATTAACACCATTGTCAGCCTCTGATAAATATGCAGAGTCACCATCTTTCCAAAGACGACTAAGAAAATGACTATAAAAGTTGGAACTAAAACCCTCGGCCATTGCTGTGATGCAATCATTCGCCAATGAAGATGAGGGACATCTTCGTAATGCACACCTAAAAATCTGCATTCATAACATGCATCATAAAAAAATCCCACGGCACTAGAATCACATGAAAAACTAGGAAGAGAATCAAACAGGGGCATGATAGCTTAATATCAAGCTTAGGATGGACTCAAGTGATACTTATTAGAACTTTGCGTAGTAGTTAGACTTGAAGCTAGAATGTTTGAAAATCAACTAATTATCACCATAATAAACACTCAAGTCAGCACACCTGCCCACTATTTACTACGATGTTAATACGCCCCTCAATAGCATCAGCTACCCCTATAATCTTCAAGTCGTGGGAAACAGATGCTCTTTCTCGAAAGTCCAAATTATGTGAAAGCCGATCTTTACTCAATGATGAAGGCAGCACATACCTACATAGGCATTGTTTCCCTGACTGCAATTGTAAACCATAGTTGATTATACACCTGTAGCAAAATAATGTAGACAGCAAAGAGTAATAGTGCTTGCTAGCATTGCAAAGATACATATTTGATAAGCAGTGTTTAAGTTTCCATTCCCTGCTCGTGATTCAAGAAATAGGATACTAAAGACTGCATGAGTTGAGAATCCTATTTCTCTTTAATTTCCAAAAAAGGTTTCTCAAATAGCTTTTAGAAGCAATCTTTAACAATCTCTAATAACCTCAGAACCTTTTAGGGTTTTCTTTATTTGATTTTCTAATTTTTAGTAAGAAACCTCACTTTATGATTACCTAGGACGAATTAATTCTTTTTAACAATTATTGCTCACGCTTATTTAACACACAATACAACGTATAGCAGACAATTCTAGAAAGAATATGTGTTAATATATTTTATTGCAACAGGAAAAAAAAAATGTGATAACGATAAAGTGACCATGGTTGATTAATTGTAAGTTTTAACTCTCCCAACTTATTAATCTGCATATTAAATGTAGGCAAAATTGCCATCATAGATTTTTAAACACAATGCGTTGTACCAAAAGGACCGTGTGAAAAAAGATTAAGCTCGAGTAATATCCACCACCATGACTTACATATAGAAGAAGGGCATTTTCTGGTGCCAAAACAATTATGTCTGAATATGGCAGCAACCCAACTCGTACTCTGCGAAAAGAAATGATGAACAGAGAAAGTCAAGTTCACGAGATTATAGGACAATCAGACAAATTAAAGATTCAAGAGCAAGGCATGCCTTTACCTAGGACGTGTGACAATCACAGGAGCAGCTGCAATTGAAGGTATACTCCAGCTCATGTCAGGTTTAATATCAAAGAGAATTTCATTATCTATTTCAACACTCTGAAGCCTTACAGACAATAATTTCCTTTGATCTTGGTGAAGAAAACAAATTATAGGAGCCGAGTCATCATCGGTTGCAAGGAAAACCTAAAAAACATTTGAAAATAATTAACATAAAGGTCAAAGAACTAAATGAATATCTATATAGTACCATGCACTAAAACAATATACCAATATGGATATCCACGTGAAAACAAAGTCTAGCAAATAAACCAGTACCTTACAAGCAGCAGTTTGCACACCCTTTCCCTGCCATATTCTACGGAAGGAGAACTGTTTTGGTACTACACCAGAAGGAATTAAATCCAATATATTTGCATTTTCCACTTCAAGGTTAGAACTAATGACGTCTACAACCCACACTGAGTGTTGCATCTTTCCTGCAAACAACATAACAAAGTCAAAATGATCCAGGACAATAACAAAAGGGTAAAGAACTATAGATTAAGAAACCTTTGTTATATGATGCCATAAGAGGTATTCGGTCACTCGTCCAAATTGTTGTCTCATCAAATTCCTTCATTACGTTATACTTTCCTCGTTCTTCAATATAAGTCAACTGAAAATTTAAAGTAACAAAATCTCTTTAAAAAACAGAGTCAAAATAGAAGCCAAGTTTACAGCTTGAACAAGTTAAATGCAAGCATTACAGAAGAAATAAACAGAGAAACTAGAATCTAGAAATGTACTTGGGGTTCTTCTAGTGGATCCTTCAGAATCAGATGTGAAGATATTGAACTCGTTTCTCCCTTTATAATATTATCCAACGAGCTTGGAAAATTGTAACTATGCTGTGGACTGTTTCCCATTTCTCTTCTAGAACGGGGTATCTCACGTACACCAAATAAAGGACTTGCATATGAAATAGGAACATTAGTTGTCGCAGTAGCATCAGCTTGTTGCTGGAACAGTAACCCAAAAGGAAGAGCCCAGATTGATATGATGGCACGAGAAAGAGGGATGGATGTAACTTCACCTATAAAAGTCCAGCTTTAAACTCAAGACATACCAACAAATGAGTAAGCTAAACAATAGATTGCAAGATAAACATTACCAAATACATCAATATATCAATGTACCAGGTAAAAAGACTTAAATAATTCTATGGTAAATTTAAGACGACTGACTCAAGATTCATAGGCACAGGCTCTAACCCTCATGCAGCATCTAAATCATCATCCCTGATGGTTCAAAATAATATGCTTACTTTAAAGAAAACTTCACATAGAAATCCTAGTCTATCATATCTACTTCCTGCTCTTTCAAAACATTCTAAATTATTTTAAACATCCGTTGGAAATTTCAGAGGACACTTATCCTGCGTGCATCAATGTACTTCTATTGTTGCTTTCAATCCAGTGATTCATTGGTGCATCTTTGTTTGGTTATATTGTTGCTACATTTTCTTTTTGAACCCTAATACCACATGGGGAAGTCCTTGCCACAGTACACCCTTCGGTATAATTGTCCTCAGGTTACCATGTACATGTTCAAAGTAAAAACTTACCTGATATGTTGTATATTGTCAAAGAACCAATTTGTAAAACACAAAGAAGAGCCTCAGCCATATCACCCAGACGACACCAACGAACCTTGAATTTGTGTCGGAAGTTTATACAAAGAAAATTAAGAGCAAAAATAAAATGTGTCAGATACATAGAACTAAAAAATGCAGTAAGTTATAGAAGGAATAGAAAACCATGATGTTACAAAACACGACCAAAATGACTCCTTATGAACCTTAACCTGTATAATGTTCAAATGAATTCAGTATTTACTTTTACAAGTAGTGTTGTTGATTACTAGGAATCAAGAAATCTCACCATAATGACTGGTGAGGATAACGTGAATCTCTTAAACACTCGTGCACCTGATGTCCAAATTATCCTGTCACATAAACTCGTATTAGGCCAAAAATGAGAAAAAACGGTCGAATTCTCTACTTGTTAACAACAACTGAACAAATAGACAAGATCAAGAATTAATTAAGTGTGATACTAAATCCAACAAGATTTCGCATTTCATCGAACATGAAATCTCCACTGCAGAACGCATCCAGAACAATCGAATTCTCTTTTTGAGAACTATTAAACGAATTGGGAAGCTTAAGACTCAAGGTGCAATACTAAATCCAATAAAATTTCACACTCCGTCGAGCATTAAATTCCATCGCAGAACACATTCAGAACGAGAAATGAGAGCAACAACCGAATTCTCTTCTTGGCAACAACTGAAAAATTGACAAGCTTAAGAATTAAGGTTCGAAATTTAGCAAAATTTCGCATTTCGTCGAACATTGAGTTTCCATCACAAAACACCTTCATTCAATTCCCTTTTTTCTTCCTCTTCTCTCATTTTACTATTTCTAAGCAACCAAACTGAAAATTCCAGCAGCCATTACCGGTTTCCTCTGATGAAAAGCTCGTGATCGGAGCGATCGCTGAGGGCGGCGCCCAAGGCGCCGAAATCGTCAGCTTCGTCTCTCTGTCGAGCGACTCCGGGGTCGAAGAGGAAGTAATCGTACTTCTCGGTGAAGTCGTCGGCCGGCTTGCCGTCGAGAGCCTCGGCGATCAAGCCGAAGGGCTTGAATTCGCCAAGCACCGTGAGGCGACGAGGGCCGATCGACATTTTCCGGCGAGATGAACAGTTCCGAGAAGTTTAGGTCGGTGGATTGGGATTACTGGCTATGCAGAAGAAACTCCCGCTCTTTTTCTTTATTCGTTTTTTTTTTTTTTTTCCGGTTTTTTCTGGTTTTAAATAAGCTGAGAACCTGACGTCAGCGCCATTTGAAACCCTAGAGTAATGGGACGGTTCTTCTGTTTGGCTTCGTGGATAAAAGTGACGTTTGTAATAAGACTGCAAGAACGCAACTTTTTTTTTTTTTTTTTGGTTATTAATTATTTTATATCTTGTATTTTATTTTTGAGAAGAACTGTTTAGGGTTTCTACCGGTAAAGTCTTTTTTTAGACCGTTGAGATTTAATCTAATGATTGAAATGTTGTTAATGTACCATATTTATTATACACCTTACCTTATATTACCCTTCCCACCCAAAGTCTTCTCCGTCGCCCGCGACGAATGCCGGCAACCCACCCCCGACGCCGACGACCCATTCTCGGCCCCCTACCACCTGCCCCAGCCCCGGCCCCTCACTCTCCGGCCCCCCATAACCCCCCCCCCCCCCCCCCCCAAAGCCCCCCTGGCGCCCACCCCACCCCAGGTCCCCCTCCCCCGACCTCCCCCCACCCACCCGCCCCCCCCCCCGTGCCTCTCGGCATCCCCCCCAACGGGACCCCTCCACCCCCTCTCTCTCTCTTCTAGGCCCGCGCCCTCCCCCCCCCCCCCCCCCACCATGGACGGGAGAAGAGAGAGGGGGGGATGGGGGTCCTCGTCGGGGGTGGGGGTGGGGTGGGGTGGGTGGGCCGTGGGCCGGGAAGAGAGAGAGGGGAAGAGAGAGAGAGGAGAAGAGAGAGAAAGGGGAAGAGAGAGAGAGAGAAGAAGATAGAGAAAGGGGAAGAGAGAGAGGGGAGTAAGGGGGTCCCCGTCGGAGGGGTGCTGAGGGGCGCCAGGGGGGGGGGGGTGGGGTGAGGTCTAGGGAGGGGGACTGGGGTGGGGGGTGCACCGGGGGGGCTGGGGCCGGGGGCCCGACGGGGGAGGGCTTGGGGGGGGGGGGGGGGGTTGTCAAGGGCCAGAGAGTGAGGGGCCGGGGTTGGGTGAGGGGCGGCCTGGGTTAGGGTCGGCGGTGGGGGGGACTGGGGGTGGGTCATCGGCGTCGGGGGTAGGTTGCCGGCGTCCGTCACCAGTGGCGGGAAGGTCACTGCCGGCGACAGAGAAAATGCTTTAATATATGAGGTAAAGTGTATGATAAGTATAGTACATCAACAACATTTCAACAGTTCGATTAAATCTCAACGACTTAAAAAAAGGCTTTACCGGTAAAGACCCTCAAAGGGTCTCTACCACAGTTCTTCCATTTATTTTAATTTGTATTTAAAATTTTATATTATTAGATTACATTTAATATATAAATATATACATTTTCTTGATCAATAGCTAATTTTGATCTAAAATATCTAAAATACCCTTAAAACAAAAAAAAAAACTATAATCTAAATTATTTATTTTTTGCTTTTATTTATTAAATATACTATGTATTCAAAATCATGTACTTAATATCATTATATTACATTTAATAAATCAATCAATATTTTTTATTGATCAATACTTTATTTTAACCTAAAAATGCCCAAAATAGACAAATTAGAAAACGACAAAATCTTCAATTTTCTCAACAAAAAATTCAAACTTCTGAACCCACCATCATAACCACCCAACCTTTTTCATAACTTGCCACCATGCACTCCTTCCGACCCCTGACATAGCCCATTTATTTAACTTTGTAATTTAAATTAGAATTTCTTTGATTATTTTTAATTTAAATTCAAGGTTATTTTAGGTATTTTAAATGTGAAAATTAAGTGTTGATCGAGAAAATACTATGTACTAAAAGTAATATAATAATATAAAAATGTAAAATTTTAAAATATATTGTATACTTTTTGAAAAAATGCATAGTATAAAAGTGTAAATAATACACAAGTGTAGTCTTTCTTTTTAAGGGTAATTTGAACATTTTAAGATCAAAATTAAGCGTTGAGTGTTGATCGAGAAAGCGTATAAATATATATTATATACTAAATGTAATCTAATAGAATAAAAATGTAAAAGTTTAAAACGCATGATATACTTTCTAAATAAAAGCAAAATACATTATACAAATAACATTTTTTTCCCCTTTTTTCTGACAAAAAATTTTCAAATCTAATATAATTCTTAATACAAACCTTCGAAACTCAAATATCGAAATTAGGTTGGCCACCCAGTTTAATAGATTTTCATTGTTTAGCAAAATGTTCGTTTGCCATTTTTTGGTCAATCAAGAAACGTGACTCTCTCAGCAACAAAGAAGATGATAACATGTCGTTTGAGGTAGATAGAGTAGCGGATTCATGAATCGGGATAACAGTAGGTCGTTTGATGCGTTGAAGCACACGTCCGGCGTGATGGGAGTAAAATTCGGCTTCGCTGGGCTGAGCTCCAAAATTCAAACTCAATTTTGCATTTGGATCAAGGAATTCCAGTATGAATTCCGACAAAATTGAAGCAAGGTTGGGAAATTTTTTTTGTTTTGTTTAAGAACTGCTGCAATTTTTATTTTGATTTTTTTATATATATATAATAAACTAGTTAATCATTGATTGATTAAAAAATTTATTATTTATGTTATGGTTTATAGATAATTGACTATAGTAAATCAATGGTGAAGTGCATTTAATTAGTGATTGACCTATTATATGATCAATCATTGGTTAACCTACTATATGATCAATCATTGATTAACCATTTAGAAAAAGGTTTTTTAATTAATTTTTGAAAACTAAAGGTTATATATTGAAAACTTCATTAAAAAGGATATTTAGTTATAAATCTCATGTAAAATTAATTATAGGACATATTGTAACAATTTAAAAAGTTTAGGAGGTAAAAGTTTAACAAATTACAAGCAAAACAACTAAATAGACCAAACTAAATTTGTAGACACTAGTACCACCACTTGAAAAACAAAAACCTCTACTCCATCAAGCTGAGAATCAAAATACGGTGACGTTCAGGTTTAATCTTCACAAATGCTCTCCTAAAATCTCTGTCCTTAAACAACAACTTAATTGACAACACAAAAAATGGATAAAAAAAAATGGATGAGGGCAAACAGGATGTCAAATAAATATGACCAAGGAGTTGATAATTTTCTTGAGTTTGCTGAGAAGAATTTCGAGGACCCTAATGCCATGTGGTGTCCTTGCGTTAAGTGTTGTGATAAAGAAGCTCACACGAATGAAGAGATAAAGGGACATCTTTATTATTAAATTCACGGGATTGATCCGAGTTACACAAATTGGAGATGGTATGCTAAAAATTTTTCTCGTACTTTATTAGGGAATTTCTATTTATTTTGTCGTTTCATATGTTATGACATATAGTTTTATTTTGTACGGTCATAACTATTTTATTTTTATGTTTTATTTTAGTTATTTTATTTATCTATTTTGTAAGTTGGTTGTGGTGTGGAGTAGAGGAGGAGACGACCCTGTTTATCTTGCTACTGGAAAGAGGAGGAAAATTCCATGGGGCTTCATATGGCTTCTTCTGCTGGTGGTGAAGTCGGTTTTGCTTGTCGAAAGATCCACGATGAGGATTATAAAAGTCCCTTAAACCGATCATCAGACTAGCAGTGGTTCATTTCCATTAAAACGAAATCTAATGCGGAAAAAAAAAATAAATAAATAAAGTTGTAAATTTCTGATGAAAATTTTCAAAGGTTCAGGGTTGTTTCTAATTTCTGGCATAGAACGTTTGAAATCATACTGCACTCTCATGCTATAGCTTCTATATTTGCCAGTCAGATGGTTATGTAGACTCTATTCTTTACGTTGATCTGTGCATATGACAATGACAATACTTCCCAAATGAGAAAAAGTTTACATCACGACAAGTAGAGTTAACCTTTTCATTAGAAACATCTTTTTCCTTTTCTTTTTCTAGACGCATTTGCAAGTGCAGTATTTACTTTTGTTGTTGTTGTTGTTGTTTTTTTTTTTTTTTTTTTTATACATATATATATATATATATATATATTAAATAACTGAGATAGATACTTCTTATCCGTTCTTTCTGTTGATCTTCACGAATGACACTGTCTAGACTGCCCAAATGAGAAAATCTTGCACGATGACGTGCATAAATTATTTGTCATCATATCCTTTTTTTTTTTTTTTTTTTTTTTTTTTTTTTGCGCATATGGTTGCCTTGCAGGCTGAATTTGTTATTTTCAAAGCAATATGAATGTACCGAAGCTCTCATACTGTAATGCATAGATTTTCCACATTATCACACCATTCCCTTTGTTTGTTTTTCTAAAAAAAGGACAATGACAATTACTCCATCACAGTCTAAGAGTTTGGATAGCTAAGAAATACATAATGAAGCACTACTAAAACCAAGATATCAAAATTGTTACAATCAGGGACTAGCAAATGTAACGAGCCAACGTTTTAGATGGGTTTTTCCTTCTACCTATCTTGAAATAAAGAAGGATATATGATTCCTTAGAGAGAACCAAAATCTCAAAAGATTGAAAAATTATTTCAGACAAAAAAGGAAATCACACACACCTTTCCTTGATAGATAATCTGCCTTGTAAAGACCACAAAAATAGGAAACATCATCCCATGCTGGCAGATAAATGGGAGAGTGGAAGATAATGGTAGAAAAATAAGGAATACAATAACTAACATATCCTAACCCACTAACTTATAAATCTGCTTGACTAATTCAAATATTTTACCCAACAATTAATGAAAACAAAAACAAATAAAAATAAAAATACACGTAACATTCCCTCCCCCGTGAAAGAGCACTTGTCCTCGAGTGCTATTCTAGTTATGGTGGCCATTTGTCCCCGATGATTTCCATCTCCTCATCTTCATCACTATCACTGTGACAAGCTTGGATCATGAAAAACCTTTTGCATTGATGGCCTGGAACAAATCCTTCATTGCATTTGAAGCAAATGACTATCCGGATTGTTGTAGGTTTAACAACTGCACTGAAAGTGTCTAAATAGTCGAGGCCAAGTGTTTGAAGGAAAGCTTTAGTAGCCAAGCAGGCCTTGTGTTGCTAAACAGAACCATCCAGTCTCAACTTTAGACGATAGACCAATTTACAACCAATAACTTTCATTGATGGTGATGGAGGCACAAGAGTCCAAGTGTGATTCCGTTGGAGAGTTTTGAACTCGTGAAGCATTGCTTGTTGCCACTGTGGAAAAGCAGAAGCTTGTTTGTAGGTAGCAGGTTCATAAAGCTTCAGATCAGAAGCAATGTCAATGGCTGCCGTGAATAATTTAGGCTTGTGAACACCTGCCTTAGACCTGGTTGTCATAGAATGCACATTAGTTTCATATGGTGGTCTGTGAATCACAGGACCCGATGGCGTAAATGACGAAAAAATAGAAACCTCAGATGTATGAGCATTGTTATGCATATTCTCCAATTGGGGTGATGGAGGACCATTGGAAAAGGATAAATGCAGTGATAAAGGGCTAAGGGAAGTAGGAGGAGGAGAAGAAGGCAAAGGAGAAGAAGTAGGTGAAGGAGATAACGTGGGAGAGGGACTAGGAGTATGGGAAATAGGAAAAGAAGAGGGAGTGGATAAAGGAGGTACAGATAGAAGTGGAACAATGGAGGGGTTGGGGGAATAAGAAGTTGGGCGTGAAGAAGAGAATGGGAACGAAGTTTCACGGAAGATGACATGACAAGAGACATAAATATGACCAATTTGTCTATTTAAGCAAAGATGACCTTTATGATAACTGCTGAAACCAAGGAAAACACGTTCAGAAGATCGATTTTGCAATATATGATCATTGTAAGGGCGAAGAAAAGGAAAAGCAAACACAACTGAATACTTTAATGGACTCATAGGAAGGCAAATTGTGATATAGAATTTCATATGGTGATTTTAAAGCTAGAACAGGGGTAGGCAAACGGTTAATCAAGGTAAATGACAGCTTGAAATGCATAAGGCCAATATGAAAGAGGCATAGAGAAGTGAGCTAAAAGAGACAAGCCAACCTCAACAACATGACGATTTTTCCTTTTGACTAGCCCGTTTTGTTCTGGGGTAATGGGACAAGGGTGTCGATGATGAACTCCAAGTTTTTCAAGAAATGTTTTTATTGGTCGATATTCACCACCCCAATCAGTTTGCAACGTCTTTATATTTGTGTCAAACTGTGTTTCAACAAATTTCTTAAATTTTTGAAAAACAGAGAAGGTTTCATGTTTAGCATTGAGAAGATAGATCCATGTAAATCTCGTATAATCATCAATGAACAAACAAAAAAATTTGACACCAGTAACTGAACCAACAGGGGAAGGACCCCAAAGATCAGAATATATTAATTCGAAAGGTTTAGATGCACGAAAATCAGAATTGACAAACGGCAAACGATTGCTCTTGGCCATTTGACGAGGAACACAAAAACTCGGAGAACTTTTATTTGATGTTTTCAAAATACAAAGCTTCATGACTTTACTAACTATAGGAAAAGAAGGATGTCCAAGTCTATTATGCCATAAATTGACATTTTGAAGTTGAGTGTGATAAACTTGAACAGGCGCTGGAAATGGAGAGTTGACAGATGGAG
This sequence comes from Ficus hirta, assembly GCA_038430175.1. Lineage (NCBI taxonomy): Eukaryota > Viridiplantae > Streptophyta > Magnoliopsida > Rosales > Moraceae > Ficus > Ficus hirta. Next base: position 6,058,767 of record CM076594.1, on the reverse strand, counting down.
TGGAACTAGATGATGGAGATGTAAAGGACCTTGAAGAGGCTGATGGAAAAAATTTGTAGAGGCCGTCCTCAAGATGTCCCTGGAGGAGTGTTTTCTTCGTGTGTATGTCCTTCACAAGAAAAAAAGGTTGGGTAAAGGCTTTATTGTCATGACAAAGTTTACTGACACTGAGAAGTTGTTAAAAAATAGACGGGGTATGTAGGACATGATTAAATTTAACAGGTTTAACAGGAGAACTAATCATAATATGATTTCTTACAATTTCCCATCATCACCTGATCATCATCACCTGATCATCACCAAGGACGGGCATGGGTTTGTCAAGCATACTAATATCAGGAGTAAAATGATGTGTAGCACCAGAGTCAAGGAACCATGAACCCTCACTTGAAGAACTACCAGAAGAGTTGTTTTGAAGTACCAAACATTGCAGCAAAAGCATTGGGTGAACTTTGTGCAGTGAGCTTGCTTGAGTGAGGAGTCCTATAACGACCATGTGGAGGTTAAAGTTGATATGCCAGGTTGGTTCGATGATAACACACCGTGGCCGTGTGGCCGATTTTGGTGCATATTTGGCACACTGGAGGTTCCTCATCGTCTTGATTATTTTGCTGGAACCGAGAGATATTGGGTTGAGGGAAGTGTGGTTTACCAAGAATTCCAGGTTGATTGTATGAAAATGGTTACCGTAGGGAAATTTGAGGGCGGGGCGAGGAAAATTGGGAGGTCTAGAGTAACTCGAGGAGGAAAAGGTGTTTTAAGGCTTAATGGTTGTTTTGGAAATTTTTCTTATAATGGTTGCGGGGTTTGGTATTTGGAGAAAATTGGAAGAGAATAAGTTGGGCCAACTGAGCTTGAGTGAGATTGAGTTGTTCAGATGCGTTGATGATCTTCGAGATGATATTCATGATTGACTAGAAGGCTGTGAATTTCATCCATGGAGGGTCTATCAGACCTAACGCTTAAACCAGACACATGAGAGTCATAATCTGGGTCCAGGCCTCGAAAGGTATGAATAGGTTTCTCTCCATAACTTAGAGGGTTCTCCAATAGTAGCATATTTGTCAAAAATTGTTTTGAGACGACCAAGATACTCAACCATTCTTTTGAACCCTCATGAGCAGGGGTTTCAAGCTCAAAATAGTAGAAACAGAAGCAGATTGGTATACCTCATTGAGAGATTCCCAAATTTCTTGAGCTTTGTTAAAGGCCAATAATTTTTACCCATCATACCTTCGGTTAGAGAGGAGTAGATCCAACTCATTAACTAGTCGATTCATCCTCCTCCATTGGACAGACCCTGGATTCACTTGTAACCTCTGGGGATCGAGGAATTGAGGCGGACAAGGAATGGTGCTTTCCAGGCCGTTAGCGATGATGATGTTGAGCTTTTGGGTTTGTCAAAGGAGATGATTAATGTCATCTAATTTCACTATAATGGGTTGATTAGTGTTATCTAATTTCATCTAATTGTTGGACTTAATCTTGCAGTCGTTGGATTTGTGGAGCTGGTGTCGTAATTTGGGGGTTTCTTGTTTGGTGGACAATCTGCGGATTATTTGAGGGACTAGAGGAGGAATCAAAAGAGAGGGGTATATCAGATGGGAGTCTTGGCCATGGTAGAAGAGGATTGAAGGGAGCTCGTTGGCTCTGATACCAAGTGAAATAATAAAGAACACTAGGGTTGGATTTTCCAGCTCAAAGAGCAAAGGAAGAGCTCTGTTATATATATATATATATAGAGAGAGAGAGAGAGAGAAAGAGAGAGAGAGAGAGAGAGAGAGTAGAACCGTACAAGAAGAATTATGCAAAAAGGACGTTCTGTACAACCATCCACGTGTAAGAATCTAACTGGAAAAGCTATATAACAAAATTCTAACAAAGGCTCAAGAATAAAGGTTACAAATACAATGCTATTTTATATTCTAACACGTAGTCATCTTCTTGATTGGCACAGAATTATTGGAAGGTTGATCATTACTGACTTTTGAGCTTGAAAGGATTGATTTGTTGTGGGAAAGATCACGGGCATCAAATAATCTAGCAAGACCAATGGCCATAGTGAGAGTAGTAGGGCCGATTAGCTTGCACGTCGGTTCGTATAGGCTCCTTTAATCCCCTAATGAAGCAGCTAACATTGTGGGAGTGGCCCTGCCTTAGCTAATAGCTTCTCAAATCTGCTTTGATATTCTAAAACCGTACCAATTTGTTGAAGCTTTGTCAGTTCTCCAAAATGATCAAGAAATTGGTTTGGGCCATACCTTGAAAATAATCCTTCTTTGAATTCTTCCCATGAGATGTATATTATCTCTTGCTTGAGGAGTTGGTACCGTAACTGGGTATCTCCTTCAAGATGGAAAGGGGCCAACGCCACCCTATCAGATGTTGAAATGTCATGGATGGAATAAAATTGTTCACACCTACAAATCCAACTGGTGGGGTCTTCTTTGCCACCATATTTGGGAAAATCTAGCTTCACTGTTTTTGGAAGAAGGTTGCTCAACGTGCTTGTTACTTGTTCATTGCTAGAGGTGGCATGCTCCTGACTTCAAATTTGAGTTTTCACCCGCTTCTTGTGTCTGCTTCCCCGCCCCTTGCTCCCCTCTCTCACTCATTTGATGAAAGAGTTCAGCAAACTTAGACATCAACTCTCGGTGATTGTTGGAAATAGACTCTAAAGCCTTCTCCAATTATCTGTTGGTCCAAAGATGCAACCATGACTGGCTCTGATACCAAATTGTTACGAGCCGACGTTTTAGATGGATTTTCCCTTCTACCTATCTTGAAATAAGGAAGGATATATGGTTCGTTAGAGAGAACCAAAATCTCAAAGGATTGAAATATCATTTCACACAAAAAAGGAAATCACACACACCTTTCATTGATAGATAATCTGCCATGTTGGCAATGTTACAATGTTAAAATCCACAAAAATAGGAAACATCATCCCATGTTGGCAGATAAATGGGAGAGTGGAAGATAATGGTAGAAATTTAAGGAAAACAATAACTAACATACCCTAACCCACTAACAAATGAATCTATTGACTAATTCAAATATTCTACCCAACAACTAATTAAAACAAAAACAAATCAAAATCAAAATACACGCAACAGCAAATGGAACAATCCGCAGACTTCACTAACACAATTCAGATAATCACAAATTAGTTTTTTTTGCTTAAAACCTAATAAGTAGAGTAGACCATCCAAACGAAACACGTTAACAGCGAAGTAAGCACATAGGAATAAGACTAATATGGAGGAAGGTAAACGAAAATAGCATAAGAAGGCATTAGTTTAAATATATAAGAGGAAGGGTAAAATAAAGTATATGTTCTTCAGCCATCCGCAGCACTAGATTAGATTAGATTAGATTAGATCGAATGGCATATACTATGTTAATAAAATTCATGTAGCCAAACCAGTATATTCACAACCCTAAACTTCTCAAACAACCACTTTTCTTTTGCAATTTTTAGCCAAAATCTTCCGTGCAAAATGACCAGCAGATAATTCTACATGTTTTTCTTCAACCGCTTGTGCTCAACTAAACCTTGTGCATAGTTTGCTTTGTCTCCTCCATCAGTTTCTTCAACACCTTCTCCATCAGTTTCTCCATCAGATTTTTGAACTCCTCCTCCATCAGTTTCTTCAACTCCTTCTCCATCAGTTTCTCCATCAGTTTCTCCATCAGATTTTTGAACTCCTCCTCCATCAGTTTCTTCAACTCCTTCTCCATCAGTTTCTCCATCAGTTTTTTGAACTCCTCCTCCATCAGTTTTTTGGTCTTCCCTGCTTGGTTACACCACAAAAGACAACTAATTAGCAAACACCCAATGAAAAAATAAACATATATAAATATATATATATATATATAGATACATGTAGTCTAACAGGTGACTAAGGGTTGCTTAAAATTGAAAGCAAATTTTACAGGAAAATTAGATATCAGCCATGGAGGACGTAAAAGAACATCACTAATAAGTCAACAATTAAATGGAGTTTGGACTTGATGAAGGAGAAAAAAAAAAAAAAATTCATTCAACTTGGCAAGGACTAATTTAGTGAGCGAAAATGCATTCATTCAATAACCTTTCGTAGAACTTCGCAGGCCTAAAGATTATCAAGTTGGAACTAGCATAATCCATCTTCATATAGATCTTAGCTTCATAGAGGCAATCATCCGTGCATTCCAGTGTCAGAAAATACAGAGCTTCGAACATATCTGGCACCCAATTGCCTCTAACAACCTTCACCAATTTCAAATCAGCCCCCTGTATTATTATCAAAATAAAAGACAGAAAACAAATTCAAACCAAATATTCGTCAAAAAACAAGTATCCAGCAAAAAGGCAAAATAACTGAGCGAATCTAACAATCAAAAGAAAATCGTAGAAGAAAGGGCAAGATAAAACCAACAGATAATATAAACATGTACATATCTATATATAAATAGACCCTAAACCTCAAAATCAGGACACAAAAGCAGCAGCAGCAGCGGCAGCAGCAATCAACATAATAAATTCAGGAGTCTCATAAATCTAATGGCTTTGGCAAAATCTAAATTGCATATTCTTTTAGTAGGGCAAATGTTTTTGAGATTGAAAATAAAAATTCCAACCTTAAGTTCGTTAAATTTTCTAACAGCAAAGTTAGCAGCTTCAGATGCATCATCATCTATAAATTTAAGTGCAGAAAACCCGCCGACACGGTCGGGATCATAAGGAGGAGAGTCTTCAACACCAAAACCCTAAAACAAATTCACAACAACAATAAAACAACATTCGATTTCAGAATATACATTTATATATATATATATATATATATGAACTAATTTAAAAACAAAAATTACTGAAAAAAAGAAAAGAAAAGAGAGAGAGAGAGAGAGATTGACATCTTCAGTAAGTCGATAAGGTAGAGAAGGGTAGTCAGGAAGATCTGGATCGATGTAATCCAGCGCCGCCATATCTCACTCACTAGCTAATTAAAACCTGGGTGGGATAAATTGATTAATTAAATAATTGAGAACGATGGGTTCACGGTAAATTCCGATTAATTTTTTCAAACAATTAAAATGGACGAAACAAATAGCATATAATTGAACCCCTCACCCCGAAAGTTCAAATTAAAACAAACAAACAAACAAAAAACAAATTGAAGAAGAAGAAGAAGAAGATACACAGAGAAGGAGATACATACGCTCCGCTGGCTAGGTTAAGGACGTCTGTGTCTATGAGAAAGAAGCGCTGGAGCCGAAGAGAGAGTCGATAGATCTACAAGAGGGCAAATACGCCTAGGCTGGCTCCTATAAATTAGTCTGGCCGACTATTGGGCCTTCAAATCTAGCCCAGTAATGTGGAAGGACTCAAAAATCTCATTGAACCGTTAGTAATTTAAATTAAAGATTATTATTTTTAGATAGGAGAGTCTGTGGTAGAGGGTCTCTACCGGTAAAACCCTTTTTTAGGCCGTTGAGATTTAATCGAATGGTTGAAATGTTATTGGTGTACTATATTTATCATATACCTTACCTCACATTACCCTTTCCATCCAAAATCTTCTCTGTTGCCTGCGACTTTCCCGCCGTTGATGACGGATGCCGGTGACCCACCCCCGATGCTAGTGACTCACCCTCGATGTCGGCGACCCACCCCTGGCCCTCCCACCACTGGCCCCAGGCCTGGCCGTCGGCGACCCCCCTTTCTCTCTCTTCCCCTTTCTCTCTCTTCTCTTCTCTCTCTCTTCCCCTTTCTCTCTCTTCTCCTCTCTCCCGCGGCCCCCCCACCCCGGCCCCCCACCACCGGCCCCAGCCCCGGCCGCCGGCGACCCCCTCTCTCTCTCTTCCCCTTTCTCTCTCTTCTCTTCTCTCTTTCTTCCTCTCTCTTTCTTCCCCTTTCTCTCTCTTCTCCTCTCTCTTGCGGCCCCCCACCCCCGGTCCCCCACCCCCGGTCCCCCCCACCACCAGCCTTAGCCCTAGCCACCCCCCACCCAACCCCGGCCCTCGGCAACCCCCTCAGCCCACCCCAGCCCCCCCAGCGAAAGGGGAAGAGAGAGAGGGGAAGAGAGAGAAAAGAAAAGAGAAGAGAGAGAAAGGGCAAGAGAGAGAGAGTATGGTTGTCGGGGCCGGGGCTGGGTGGGGGGCGACCGAGGCGGGGCCGGTGGTGGGGGGAGCCGGGGGTGGGGGGTCGCATGAGAGAGGAGAAGAGAGAGAAAGGGGAAGAGAGAGAGGGGGGTCACCGGCGACCGGGGCTGGGGCCGGTGGTGGGGGGCCAGGGTGGGGGGGGCCGCGGGAGAGAGAGGAAGAGAGAGAAAGGGGAAGAGGGAGAAAGGGGGGTCGTCGGCGGCCGGTGGTGGGGGGGCTGGGGGTGGGTCGCCGGTGTCGGGGGTAAGTCGCCGGCATCCGTCACTGGCGGCAGGAAGGTCACCGGCGACGGAAAAGACTTTGGGTAGGAAGGGTAATGTGAGGTAAGGTGTATGATAAGTATGGTACACCAACAACATTTCAGCTGTTCGATTAAATCTTAACGACCTAAAAAAAGGCTTTACCAGTAAAGACCTTTTTGAGGGTCTCTACCACAACTTCTCCCTTTTTAAATAAAGATCGTAATTTAATTTAAAATTAAGTGTATATAATATTTTAAAAAAATATTTATAATGATTAATACTAATTTAAATTAAGGATTGTTATCTTTGAATAATATCTTGGATTAGATATTCTTTATAACTTTTGATTAAAATAAATGGATAATTATCTATGAATATAGATAATTTTACTTAAAATAAGGATAATTCTTTATTAAAAAATAATTAAGGGAAATTGTAAGATGTAGCATATTCAATAGGTATTTATGAAATATATAGCATAATTTTAGAAATTGGTAAAATTATAGCATATTGTAATTATACTTTTAAAATAAAATTATTTATTTCCAAATGTACCCCTAATTCTTTCTCTTCACTCCCTCTTTCTTTTCCTTTCGTGTCTCTCTCTCTGTGATCTCTTTACTCTTTCATTGAAGAAGAGCACGTCGGTGACGGGGAGCAACGATGATGGAGGACGGGGGTGACTAATCACAACAGGATAGGTTGTCTTTCTCTTCGCGGCCTCACGGAGTTGTTTGATTTGGTCATTTGGAAGAAATCAATTCCCTCGAGCGACGTCTCACGATTTTTTGATTGTCAGCTTTGGGTCTTCCGATTTTATCGTCCCATGGTGGCAAGAGCAACTTCATCTGCTTCTTCTATGGGTGCTCCACCGTTTCCCCAGTTCGATTTCAATCTTCGACTCTTTTTTATTGATTTGAAGACAACAACAGGTCTGAAGAGGACGTTCTTTTACACGATGATGTTGTGATCTCCGACAGAGAGCTCTTGTGTCAACTGCAATAGAGACAATCGCATCTTCTCAAACGGCGGCAATGGCAGATAACTCTTGGTTAGATCTAGGGTTTTGTGACCTGATTTGAGGTTTTTTTTTAATTTTTTTTAAATTATAGGCAAAAATTGTAATTATAGGTAAATATGGTATTTATCATGTAAATCTAAATATTTACACTATTTTAATTTTAATTAAAATAATTCATACGAATATTTACCCATAAATCTACTAGAGAATCACGTATTTACTAGTAAATCCGTGTATTTCTTAGTAAATCTAAGGATTTAGTAATAAATCCGATGTTTGTTTTATATTCAGTTTTTTTACTCATATGATAAATATGATATTTATCATGTAAATTTAAATATTTACATTCTTTTAATTTTAATTAGAATAATTCATATTTTTCTTTTTTTTTTCATTGATAAATACATTATTAAAAAATTGTATTTGTTAATAAAACCGTATTAGTAAATAACGGTATTTATTTGGAAATAATCATATTTACTAAATAATCTAGTATTTATTAATAAATTTGTATTAGTAAATACCGGTATTTACTTGTAAATAATCATATTTAGTCATTTAATAAATACCAGATCTATTAATCAATACATGAATTTTCTAATAAATTCAATACTTACTATTGAATTTGATAGTAAATCCAATATTAATAAGGACACGTTTGGGTGATGAGTTCAAACTCATCATCATCAACTCAATTTTTATCTTTTTTCCCAAAAATTTTTTGTCTTTTTTGAAAAAGTCAATCAAAATCACTGTTCAAATTTACAAATCTTAACTCAAAGTCATACACCAAACGGGCCCTAAAGATAAGATCCAATAATATGACTAAGTCTAATATTTATTAGTAAATCTACCAATATGCCAAATTAGTCAACATACGTGACAATATACTAGATTTACTAGGAAATCCAATAGTATACTGTATTTACTGGTAAATCTGATTTTTTTTTTATGTGTTTACACAATATTTTTAAGTTTTAAGTATATATTATAAATTTAGTATTTACTGAGTAATCTAAATATTTACAGGAAAATTTTAACCAGTAAAGATACATTATTTATTATAATTTTCTAAAATACTCAAATTTTACAGAAATTTTAAAACCACCCCAAACCAAATCTGGTTTTCAGATCTACAGGAACCATCGCCTCTAGTGAAGGAGTAGTCAGAGAAGAAGACACAGATGCGACCTCGAGACGGTGCCGACGACGTCAAACGACCAGGTGGCGGTGAGGATCTGTCGGAGAAGACCACATTTGCCTTCAACCGTGAGAGAAGATCTATGAAGAAGATTCAGTCGCGACTCCTTGTTTTGTGATTCTCCCAATGACGATGACAGCGCTCCGTGAATGACGACGATCTCCGACCAGCGAGGAGCAGATGTGTGGTGAAACGCGAGGATCTGTTCGTGCTTGCGAAGGCGAGGATTTGTCCGAGCTCACGACGACGACGACGATCTCTCCATGCCGCGATGGCAACGATCCCCAACTGGCAATGATCCTTCGTGCTCGCGACGGCGATTGGAACGGCAAGAGGAAAAGGCAAAGGAGAGAGATGGAAGGCAGAGGAGAGAGAAGGTAAAGAGAGAGAAAAGTGGAGTTTGGATCTTTAAAAAAAACAAAAAAAAAACAAAGAGAGGATAATCTTGGTATTTTAGTGTGTAATTAATTTCAATTATGTTATTTGGTTATATTAGTTTCAATCATGCTATAATTTTAAAACCTTATTATCATATATGTTATATCACTCATTCTCCTATTAATTTATTAATTAAATATTTATTAGATGCTATAATTGAGTGAGCAATTTTTGATAGCCCCACATACACTAGTCTACTTTTTCTTTTTATTTTTATTTATTTTAATAGAGAGGAGATAGTGAAAATTTTCTTTTTTTTTTCCTGCTCATGAATTCTCCTTAAAATAAGGGTTTTCAGGATTAAAAATAGAGACACGGTGGAAAAAAGAGAATTGTCTCTTGTCCAAAAATTCTATCAAATGTGTCCACATAGATAAGGTAGGTTGTGCTTATAGTAAAGTTAACTTGAACATCTAGAATTGATCTAAACTGATATGTATTCATGTAATTAATTTTTTTTACATAACAATATGAGTTTGTTCGATCTTATTAGTATGGCAAAAATTCTTAAAATCCACCGTACTAGATTTTCCACTATGTAAATTATTTTTTCTACTTTTTTCTTTAGTTGACATACTTAGATAACCTCGAGATGGATACCCTAGGTGATATATGAATTTATGATAAAGTAGATTGTTTATATATCTCAACTAACATGATGGGTCAAATTTAAATATTTAACAATAAAGATGAGTATCATTCTAACTCATCTGAAGGACGTTGCACATGCACGAACATTTTATCAAGTCTGTAATTTTTTTACTTGATGTCTCTCCTTTTAAAACTCATTTCCTTTTTTTTTTGGCTATATTGTATTAACAGGCAAAAGTGAGGAGGCCCGTTTTTCAACTTTGTCATTCTTTACTCAACAACGTCAATAGTCCGGTTTGGATAAAGGCCACGGCAAATGTTTCCACTTTCCTGCAACACGGTCATTGCTCTTCATGTCATTTTTTCCAATTCCTCGCTTCTTTTTTACAATCTTTCTAGTTCTTGATGCAACTTTTAATTATTATCTAATTAGATATTTAATTTAGATTTTAATTTTTTTGAAATTATAAAATTATTCCTACAATTTAAAATTATATAAACAATAAAATTAGAATTAGATTTGGATTTAGTTAGACCCTATAATTTGTATATAATTCAATTTCAATCTCATCAACAAAAAAGGCTATACTTTCCTAAACTTCTAAAACAGTATCCAACTCATTCTCGTTTCCCCCAAAAAAAAAAAAAAGAGAGAGAGAAAAGTACTTTGTCGTATATGTGATTTGGATTTTTAAAAGCAATAATTTTGAATTTTGTTTTTTTTTTCTCTTTCTTTTTTTTTTTTTTGGTTTTTGTTTTTGTTTTTTTGTTTTTGTTTTTGTTTTTTTTGTTTTTGCAATAATATTGATTCAGTAATTATAATCTTCATGGACAAGTCCATTAATTGTTCTCTCTACACTATGGTTAACATACAAGACAAACTAATGGTTGTGCGATTCTTGGTCGTTGAAAAGCAGTTGAAACGATCGAATCAAAAAGAGTACACACAAGCCGCCAATATTTAAAAAAAAAAAAAAAATCAATCACAGAACCAGTACAACATATGACACTTCAAAAGGTCGACTAGAAAGTCGTAGCAACCACGTATGACAGACGCATTAGCTACGCCTTTTTGAACCCCGCAAAGTATATGACGACACTAAAAACAACAGACTCGAAAACAAGACGAGTATATGACAACACTAAAAACAACAAACTGCTAATCAAAACACGACCTAATCAAAAGTACAGACGAAGTACAAACCAAAGATAATATTATGTGTACGTAAAGCGTACGGCCTATCTTTTGATCCTGAACTTGGACTCTTCGATGGGAATACCCTCGCGCTGTGCACGTTCCTCCTCGGACTCCTCGCTGGTGCTCAGCCCTCCCTTTCTCCCCATCTCCTGATACCCTTCTTTCCCTAGCTGCTCCTTCCTCGTCTGCCTCCTCGGCTCCTCCCTGTTTCCCATACACAAAGACAAAACTCACCCAGCAATCTCATAATTGTATGGCTAAATCAACAATTATAAAACATATATGTATATTTGTGTATAAATTATGTGTTTAAACATATATATATATAATTTGTAGAGGAGTTCGGATGACGCAGATCAACTATCAGCGAGTATTTCATGTCAGCGTGTAGATTAAAACGACAAAAGATACGTGAAAAAACAAATATATATATATATATATATATTATATATGTATTATATACACGTACCTTCAGCGAGGTGTTCTTGGGCTTCAAGGCTTTTGCCGCCGGTGCCACCAGGGACGACGGTCTCACCCTGGCGGGCTTTGGCGTCGAGTTCTTCCCTGCTCTGGCCTTGCTGATTCGAAGCCATCTCTCTTACTGGAAAAACAACTGATCTCGGTCTGACCAAATATTGTTTTTGTCGTATGACTGATGATATTCAACGACGTAAAAACTGGCTATGTGAGTTTCTTATGATGTGAACAAACGACGACGACGACAATGAGGAGGACTTCATGCTCTTTTTATAGGCCACCACGACGGGGGAGAGGATTTCTAAGGAAGGAGAGGGCCAGGGCTTGAGAGCTTGTGGGAGAGATTGACAAGTCGGGGGGTGACGAGTCCGAAGAGGTGAAGAGCTGCTGGACACGTGGAGCTGAGGGGGTTCCGAAGGAACGACACGCTTACTGTTCGGCAAAAACTGTGTTTGCAAATATACTACGCAAGTGCACGTAATCGAACAAGTAATATAGTAGTAAGTAAAGTATCGTATCCACAGAGATTGTATTACCAAAAATCTAATTACAGAAAACAATTGTTCTAAAATAAATTTGAGAATGATTTGAGCACTAAAATTATAGAAAATGGATGTAAATGAATGGGTGTATTTAAAAATGCAAACAAAAGGTAAAACGTGGCAATGTCTAAGGCTTAGGTTGTGAATCAATGATGGGTAATGACTAGAATTATTGATTTCTCCTCAGTTGCAAATCTGACCGCAAATGCCGTAGGAATGCTATAGCAAAGTTTATCCAGTCAACTAAAAATTCTGCACAATCCTCTTCTGAATGATTTATGCCTTCAGTTTTTTAAACCAAAATCAACATATTCCTATGTATCTCTGTTTTCCAAACATAAAATTAAGCACCAATTTTTTAAAATGTTGCACAAGGTAATAATATATTCCTATATCACACACTTATATTATCCAAGCTAGATCCAACCAAAATTAACCTTCACAGAATTAATTCTAGTTTGTTTCCCCCACAAATTGATGGCCAATCAATCAACAAAGATTAAACACTCAACACACTTGAATAAACTGAATTGAACATTACTTAGCATTTAACATAATAAGCAAATCTTCATTACAACCTCGGTTCCATCAATAATCCTAGCTAAGAAAATTAGTTCATGCTTCGTTCAAAGAAATCAAAACCAACAGAATCAACAAGGGAAATCATAGTTCACAGAGAGAAGACAAGACAATTCCAAAAGAATTCAGAGGACTAGAATTGGAAAATCAAAGAGATGAGCATGTGAAGTGATGAATTCCTTCTATCCAACCAATAGCTCACAACTGCCTTCGAAATTATCCAACCTCTCTCTATGGACCTCTCTCTATTCTTTTCCCCTCTGGTTTTTCTCACATCTCCCTTTCCACAAATGGTGTGTTTTTCGGCTCCCCCCTTTCGCTCTCCAAAACCGGCTCCTCTCCTTCGCTGGTTAACTTTCCCTTTTATACCAGTACTAAAAGAGATGCCCTAGTTGCACGTGCCCTTTTAATAGCTAATATTGGTGGCCATCTTACAGCTGTAGTGTTTAGATAAAATGGGCAAGTGAACCACTACCAGCTGTAAAGCAAAACTTGGGTCAGCATGTGCTTTTAAGTTAATTATTCACTGTTGTAACATTACTGTGACATTACTATAGCATTTTTGTAGCAATCAGATATACTCCAGCTGTCTATTCCATCATCTCCTCTAGTCCAGTGGGCGTCCACCTTTTTGGTACTGTGGGCTCTAGCTGTAAGGCAAAACACAAAATTAAACTTAAAAATATGTTTAAGATTAGAATTATCTACAACTTTCTACCTTTTTTTTAATTAAAGTAAACTATCTAAAATTATATAAAATACTAAAAACTAACGCATATTGTCTTGAAATATCAATAATTAATAAGCTCAAAAGCATGCTAAATAACTCTATTTATCACTTGCATGACATGCTTTGTAGATGCTCAAAACGACACGAATGAGGCTTCTTTGTACGACACGTCGTCACGTACGTCTGTCCTTGTTTTGTGTGTCCTTTTTCTTCGGTTCCACGCCGATTGGTGAGAAGATCAGACCTGGAGATATTGGATAAGAAGTGAAGTTCACCTTTGTCTTTTAGTAAATAATCGTCGTTTTGTGGATATTATTAGGTGAGAAATTATAGGGTTTTTTTTGTTTATATGACTATGAAATTTATAATTTTTTGGAATGGAATGCAAATTATTGCTGTGTTCTAATTTGAGTTTCACACACACACAAGCATATAAAGAGTTTGTGGCTAAAAAGTCCCTAAACTCTTTAAAAAGTTGTAAAATAATCTTTTTTATTAATAAAAGTTATAAATTCAAAATATATTTAATAACAATTGTTATTTTTTTTAATAATGATTGATCCCTCTCTCTTTCTCCCTCTAGATTATTTATCAAATTTTAAATTATTCCTTCAATTAAGTGACATGCTCAACATATCTGAAAAAAAGTAAAATCATCTGCTCGGTAGTTAAACGTTTATCTTATATCTATAGAGTACATGGCTTTCAAGACGGAGGAAATTGCAGTCTATGTAAAATAAAATCTATCTTTGCTAGCTGTGGGTCCAAATATCAACAGCTCATACCATAAACCTTCAATTAAAAAAAAAAAAAAGCAGCTCACAATAGAAAAGAGTCAAAGACTAGAACGCAATACATGTTTACATTTATTTCTCAAAAATATATATATTAATTTACATTTATATAAAGCGAATATTGAATTCACATGCCATCCCACTCAAGTCACGTTGGTCAACAATCTACACACCCTTTTTATTTGTGTACTCTGACCCAGTTTCGTGGAAGATACCATGACGGTTATATAACCGTCGTGGTATCTCAATGTTACACGACGATTAAAACTGTCGTCGAAACAAGAAATACAGTTGCAGTGAGCGACAAATTGGCTATATTATACGATGATTTTGAGTCAAAACCGTCATGTAATGTTTCTAAATCAACGGGAAAAAAAAATTTTTTTTGAAGCAACATTACACGACGGTTCTCCAAGAACCGTCGTGTAATGTTGACTTTACACGATGGTTCTCCAAGAACTGTCGTGTAATGTCCTTCATTACATGACAGTTTTCATCCGAAACCGTCGTGTAATTTTTTGTAAAAAATAAAAAAATTAGGGTTTTTTTGCTGATTTCTGACGGGTGGCCTAACCTATATGTTATCCAATACACGATCCAAGATATTAACTACATTGATCAAAATAAAAATACATACCAATTATTATGCATTACAAGTTTACATATCATAATTAATGAATTGCATTACATGGCTAGCCCATTCTCCCCTAATCAAATCCAAATCCTGAGAAGTGAAAAATTCTTTACTTTCAAGTACGTCAATTCCATTCAACACTATGTCCCTCATAAAACCTAAAATAAAATAACCACATTCAACACTTCCCTCTTGGAGAGGACAAGGCCGGTTCGAGATTTTCGTTTTACAGTCTCGTCTCCTTCTAATCCCTTCTCCGGCCATAATCTTCCAATCCGTTGGGGCCCTAGCAAATTGGTCAAGTTCAAACTAATTAAGATGCATATAATTAAGATTAAATAAAAAATTAACATATTAAAATTGACTTACATGTTCATTAGCTCAGTAAAATCGTCTCGTTTCTTCTCTCGCAAAGGATCAAAATAAAGGATGAGGTCCTCCCATGGGTCAATGACTCCCAAAACCCAATGTCTCCCTCTGTTGTGCGGCACAAGATAAAGCCGTCCTTTTAGTGCGTCAGGCAAAAAGTTGATAAAAATCAAATTCTATATGATTTTCCAAAAGAAAAACCCATTTCGGCATTTCATCGAACATGTTGTGGGTGGACAAAATTCATGTTCATAAATGTGTGTAAAGTGCCAAATCCATTCACAAACCATTCATGTTCTAAAATGTGTGTTAAGTGACAAACAAGAATACAAATAAGCATTGTGTGTTAGTTGTTTTGTTACAAAACAAGAAATTGAACAATATGGAAGTCATCTTGCTTTTCTTTGAAGACGAATAGGCACGGCCACACCGAGAGAGCGAGGTGGTAGGCGGCGGCGACGGCGGCTTGACCGGATTTTAAGAGAGAGGTGGCAGTGGGTGGGCGAAGGAGGTGGGTGAGTACTTGGAGAAATCTAGAGAGGGTGAGGGTGGATTTCGCGTGGATATGAAGAGAAATGAAGAGGAAATTATATTTAAGTAATGGGTTTTCGCACGGATTTCAAAGCATGAAATTTGAAATTTTTCAAAATTTTCGGAGGATTACACGACGGTACTATGAGAACCGTCGTGTAATCCCCAATCCCTGGGAATTACACGACGGGTCCTAGGAACCGTTGTGTAATCCGAAAATTACACAACGGTTTTGTTTAAACCGTCGTGTAATAATCTGTTTACATGACGGTGTTCTGAAACCGTCGTGTAATCTCAGTCGTGTAATCCAACTTTTGTAGTAGTATATTTTCCAAGTAAAGAGGGTTGCTAGTAGACACATGCCTTATATAGAAGTGAAGATATAAGTTAAACTTTGACATCCATAAGCAACCTGAGAGTGCCCCAACACCATCATTAGAAGCGACGTTAAAAGCATTAATCATGGAGTCATTTGTTTAATCTGTCCATATCACAGTTTGTTCATTGATTCATTTATTTATAATTTTGCTCGCCTTTTTTTTTTTTTTTTTCGTTTAGTTCATGAGTTTACAAAAAGAGCGATAGGCACTGTAATCAATTACTCAATTTTTTTCGATTTTCATGTGTGAATATGAAGAATTGTTTTTCTCTGAACAGAACTGATATAAGTATAAATCATTACTCATGCTTCCTTCACAAGATCAAAGTGAATGTCTAGAAGTGTTCTCTGGATATCAAATACAGTTCATATAAAGTTACTTGAACATATCTTGTGGTGTCTTTGGGTAAGCTAATGCAAATGATTTTTCCTGGTGTTAGGCCCTCCATTATATTATTTATCCAACTTAGCAGCTACATATGACAAGGACTTATTGTCACAACAAGGGACTAGCAAATGGAACAATTCGCAGACTTCACTACCACAATTCAGATTTTCACCTTTTTATTTTTTATTTTTTTTGCTTAAAACCTAATAAGTAGAGTAGACTAATTGTACGGAACACGTGAGCAAAAAAGTAAGCATGTAGGAATAATACAAATAGGAAGGGTAAAAGAAAGTAGCATGAGACAGCATTAGTATAAGAAAAATACGAATTTTTAAACACCAACTTATGTAGCATATAAATTGTCATTTTTAATCGATAAATGCTAAAGTATTGCTATATACTCTTAGTTTAAATATATAGAGGAAGGGTAAAATTAAGTACATGTTCTTCAACACTACATTAGATTAGATTGAATAGCATATACCATGGTAATAGAAGTCAAGTAGCCAAACCCGTATATTTAAAAGCCTAAAATTTTCAAACAACAACCTTTAGAATGCTTTTCCTCAACCGCTTGTGCTACACTAAACCTTCTGCATAGTTTTCTTTGTCTCCCCCTCCATCAATTTCTTTAACTCGTTCTCCAACAGCCTTTTTGTCTTCCGTGCTTGGTTACACCACAAAAGACAACTATTTAGCAAAACACCTTATGAAAATAACATATGTAAATATATTTATATAGTTTAAAAGCAAATTTTACATGAAAATTAGACATCAACCTTGGAGACGTAAAAGAGCATCAGTAATAAGTCAACCATTAAATTTGAGTTTGGACTTTAAGGCAAAAAAAAAAAAAAAAAAAAAAAACAAATTGGCAAGGACGAGTGACAAATTGAATACAGGAAAACAATAATTTAGTGAATAGAACACATCACATAAAATATTATCAACAACAAAAAGGAAAAAGTGAATAGAAGTACCTTTTAATCTTCGATATGAAAGAGTGGATACTCGTGATCAAACAATTCCGGATACCTAGCCCGGCCAAGCACCTTTTTTGGAACTCTTCCGTACCCGCTCGGCTCCAAATAGGACCCCAGGTGCTCTTAACGATCCCATACTCTATTCGTTGACCATTAACCACTTGACTTCCTTCTCCAACTAGCAAGAATCCATGATTGTAATCCATTGGACCAATAAATTCCGGTTGCCAAATATCCTGTTACTCAAGCACAATAAAAAAAGGAAAAAAAACTATCTAAAAACATGGCTAGTCTTTTAAAATTTCTAAACCAGCTAATGTAAAGAAAACCTAAGAATAAAATGTAAATACGATGCGAAAAGAGAAAAAGGAAGTAGAGAGAATGTATATACCCATCCATGTTCTCCAACAAGGCTTTGCACGCCCCTATCAACTTTAGCAGCAATAATCAACGGCTGTGTCTTGAGCTTGGCCTTATGTCATCCGTATCCCTGATTTTTCCATACTCTTTGATGCGGAAAAGGGGTTGAATCTGAAGGAACCAAATATTGATTTACCAAAATAGAAATATTGATAATTTTTCTACTAGTTTATAAGATATGATATAAACATGCATGTTTAGTTATTTATAAACCAAAAAAAAAAAAAAAGCATGTTAAAATTTGCTTTTTTTTTGGATATATTGAGAAAAGTATTTCAGTAAAAAAATAAACCATCACATATAAAAAAATATAAGATAAATCTTTTTTTTTTCCCTAAAAAGGTGTAAGAAAAACATTAAATCGATAACATATTTAAAAATGAGGGTTAATTATTGGATTGGTCTTTGAATTTTTAAGTTTGTAAGAGTTTGGTCTATAAACTTTATTTTTTAGTAAAAGTATCCCTAAATTTTTAAGTAGGTAAGATTTTAGTACCTAATTTTTTTTGTAAGTAAAATACCCGTAAACTCTTAAAAAGGTATGTTTTGGTCCTCATGTTAAATTTTGGACTAAGGTGGGAGTATGACGATGGTGTGACACCAACGGGGGAGGTCACCTCGGCTAACAGAGTACGACGACAGATATTTTTTTTAAACAAAAGTATTCTATTACCCTAAAAAATAAATAAGCTCAAAGCAATTTCCAATAAAATCAATTTTTATAAATTGAAAAAAAAAACTCAAAAATATTTAAAAACCAAAAAAAAATTGATAAAGAGATAAATAAAAATGTTGTTTATTGTGAAGAGACAAATCAGTTTAAACTAACAAGAAATAAATAAAATCTATCTTTTATTTGTCTATTTGTGAAAATTTATTTTTTCTGATTACTTATGATTTTTTTTTTCAATTCACATTTGTTGGGGCTTTTCTGAACTTAATGAATTTTTAGGGTAATAAAGTACTTTTATTCAAAAAATGAAATCGTTTGTCATTTTTTACGACCTGAGACAACCTCCTTCATCAATGTAATTCTACCGTCTTACACCATCATCTTTTAAAAAATTAATAGAATGACCAAAATAACATTTTTTGAGAGTTATGGGGTATTTTGACCAAAAAAAAAAATTATTATGGGCCAAACTCTTACCAATTTAAGAGTTCAGGATTATGTTTACTAAAAAATAAAGTTTAGAGACTAAACTCTCACATACTTAAAAATTTAGGAACCGATCCAACAATTAACCCAAAATATAACTACAAAATACGGTTATTGTAGTAAAATACTATCTGATGACATACATTAAAATTAAAGGATATAACTTTTTTAAAGAACAAAAACTTAAAAAACATAAGCCATATATATATATATATATATTAAGGGCAATGGAAAAAAAAAAAGTAATCGTAAAAGTTGTGTTAGATAAGATTAAATTTTAAAAGACGTAAAAAAATAATTAAATGAGTGCATTTTTCAAAAAAATTACGTAATAGGAAAATATGAAAAAAAAAAAATGACCACACACATTTAAAATTAAAAGATATCTGACTTTAAGGAAAAGTAAGGGGGAAAAAAAAAGTTGTAAACTTCTTTTCAAAAAAAAAAAAAAAAAAGAAAAAAAGAAAAGAAAAGAAAAGAAAGATGTGGTACAACCTTTTTTTATATACCATATCGATAGAGCTCATTTTATAGACCGTTCGATGCATTTTAACAGTTGAGTAATATTAAATTAATTAATTATTAATCCATTAGTGAGTTAATTATTTAATACTTAATTCATTATCCATTATTTCACTTAATTCCATTTTATTCATAATTTGGGTCCATTAGGTGACCATGGATAACCATGGTCTTCCAACATCATATTGAGCCATCTTTATGGGTTGTGGGCTTATTGGGTCTATTGTGACTCATTTACTTGTAATTGACTTAAACCATTTCCAAATAGTATTTTAGCCTTATTATTGTTTTGGACCCGCTAAGGCCCATTATACTTTGTTATCTTTATTAAGTTTTGATAAACAATTACATGGCATCTCAACAAGTCTAGTGGCGGGTTCATTTCTCGTCACCGAGCCATCGGGTACTAATTTACCAATTTGCCCCTATGTTGGTGATTCAAGTATTTTTAAGCTTAGACTTGTTAAATCTTTTGACCTTAGCTTTTAGTAATCTCTCTTGCAGTTTTATAGGTCCACAAAATCTCTACTTTACAGCCCAAAACGTTCTGCCCATCAAATTACTATTTTACCCCTTAGTTTAGCAAAATTACAATTTTACCACTAAACATACCCTTTATAATATAGACTTATTGGATGGCTTTAAAAAAATTATCCTAGAGCCTTAGAATAATGTTTACAGTGCCTTTAAGCTCCCAAAATAACTTTCGTAACTTATTGCATTTCTAAACACAATCAAATAAAAATATTACATTTAAATCCCTTTTATATCTTTTAAGGTCACTATAACATAAAACATATTATTTCTTTTATTTATTTAGCTTAATATAATTTTTTTAAGAATGACAGAGATGCTGTATAACTATAGTCTAAGCAGATTTTATAATTTGACCCGTTATTTATTTATTTTTGTATTTTAGTCCTTATTTAGCCCCAAAATAGTTCCCAATACCCTTTGGTTCACGTTTTTTTTTATACTTAATGTCCTTATAAAGTGTTCTCATAGGATCAGGACTCATTTTTAACAATTTTCTATTATTTACATTTTTGACTCTAAATTTTCTATATTTATGTTTTGACCCCCAAAAGGCGTTTTGGTCATTTCTTAATCATTTATCACCAAAATTTGACACAAGGTCTATTTTATATCTATAGTCAAGAATGCAAAGTTTCGGATTCAAATAAAGTCTTTAGGCTGGTGAAATTATGATTTCACCCCTTGAGGGTAAAATCATCATTTCAGACATTTTTATTTCTGACCAAACTTGAGCTCTTCTTATGGCTTATGTCAAGAGTAATATTCTGTTCTTCTACATGAGTATGAAAATCCTACTCAAAATACCATTTTCAAGTTATTAACATTTATGTCAAAATGTTGAATAGCATATACTATGGTAATAGAAGTCAAGTATCCAAAACAGTACATCCACAACCCTAAATTTTTCAAACAACAACCTTTCGAATGATTTTCCTCAACCGCTTGTGCTTCACTAAACCTTCTGCATACTTTTCTTTGTCTCCTCCTCCATCAGTTTCTTTAACTCCTCCATTAGCCTGCTTTTTGTCTTCCCTGCTTGGTTACACCACAAAAGACAACTAATTAGCGAAACACCATATGAAAATAACATATGTAAATATATTTATATAGTTTAAAAGCAAATTTTATATGAAAATTAGACATCAACCTTGGAGACGTAAAAGAACACCAGTAATAAGTCAACCATTAAATTTGAGTTTGGACTTTAAGGGGGGGAAAAAAATCAAATTGGCAAGGACGAGTGATAAATTAAATACAGGAAAACAATAATTTAGTGAATAGAACACATCACATAAAATATTATCAACAACAAAAAGGAAAAAGTGAATAGAAGTACCTTTTAGTCTTCGATATGAAAGACTGGATACTCGTGATCAAACAATTCCGGATACCAGGCCCGTCTAAGCACCCATTTTGGAACTCTTCCGTACCCATCTCGGCCCCAAATAGTACCCCAGGTGCTCTTAACAATCCCATACTCTATATATTGACTCTCAACCACTTGATTTCCTTCTCCAGCTAGCAAGAATACATGAGAGTATTCGAATTTACCAGTTAAATTCGGTTGCCAAATATCCTGTTACTCAAGCACAATAAAAAAGAAAAAAAAAATCAAGACATGTAATGAAACATATATCTAAAAACATGGCTAGTCTTTTAAAATTTCTAAACCAGCTAATGTAAAGAAAACCAAATAATAAAATGTAAGTACGATGCGAAAAGAGAAAAAGGAAGTAGTTAGACTGTATATACCCATCCATGTTCTCTAACAAGGCTTCGCAGGCTCCTATCAACTTTAGCACCAACAAGCAACGGCTGTGTCTTGAGCTTGGCCTTTATGTCATCCGTATCCCTGATTTTTCCATACTCTTTGATGCGAAAAAGGGGTTGAAACTGAAAGTACCAAATATTGATTTACCAAAAAAGAAATATTGATAATTTTTCTACTAGTTTATAAGTTATGATATAAACATGCATGTTTAGTTATTTATGAACCAAAAAAAAAAAGCATGCTAAATTTGCTTTTTTTTTTTTTTTCGATACATTGAGAAAAATATTTTAGTAAAAAAATAAACCATCACATATAAAAAAAATATAAGATAAATCTTTTTTTTTTCCGCTAAAAAGGTGTAAGAAAAACATTAAATCGATAACATATTTAGAAAAAAAGGGTTAATTGTTGGATTGGTATTTGAATTTTTAAGTTTGTAAGAGTTTGGTCCTAAATTTTTATTTTTTTGTAAAAGTATCCCTAAACTTTTAAGTTGGTAAGATTTTAGTCCCTAATTTTTTTTTGGTTAGTAAAATACCCTTAAACTCTTAAAAATGTATGTTTTGATCCTCATGTTACATTTTGGACTAAGGTGGGAGTATGACGATGGTGTGACACCGATGGAAGAGATCACCTTGGCTAACAGAGTACAACGACAGGTATTTGTTTTTGAACAAAAGTATTATGTTACCCTAAAAAAATAAATAAGCTCAAAGTAATATCCAACAAAAATTATTTTTATAAATTGAGAAAAAAAAACTCATAAATATTTAAAAACCAGAAAAAAAAATGATAAAGTTTAAACAAAAAGGCAATAAATAAAATCTATCTATTATTTGTGAAAATTTATTTTTTTCTGATTACTTATGATTTGGTTTTTTTTTTATTCACAAAAGATTTTTTTTTGTTGGGGCTTTTTTGAACTTAATGAATTTTTAGGGTAATAAAGTACTTTTGTTCAAAAAATGAAGTCCTTTGTCATTTTTTACGAGCTGAGATGCTATCCTCCATCAATGTCATTCTACCGTCATACACCATCATCTTTTAAAAAATTAATAGAATGATCAAAATACACTTTTTTTTAAGAGTTGCGGGGTATTTTGACCAAAAAAAAAAAAGATTATGGACCAAACTCTTACCAATTTAAGAGTTCAGGGGTATTTTTACCAAACAATAAAGTTTAAAGATTAAACTCTCTCCCTTACTCGTAAAATTTGTGTTAGATAAGATTAAATTTCAAAAGACGTAAAAAAATAATTAAATGAGTACATTTTTCAAAAATATTACGTAATAGGAAAATATGAAAAAAAAAAAATGACCATACACATTTAAAATTAAAAGATATCTGACTTTAAGGAAAAGTAAGGGGGGGAATTGCAAACTTCTTTTCAAAAAAAAAAAATAATAATAATAAAAGAAAAGAAAAGAAAGCTATAATACAACCCTTTTTATATATCCTATCGATAGAGCTCATTTTGTAGACCGTTCAATGTATTTTAACAGTTGAGATATTACTTGTGTTCAATAACTATTACGTAACTTAACTCATAGTATCATAGTTGAGAAATTAAAAAATAAAAATCAAAGTAAAAAAAAAAAAACCATCCAACCCTTTCACCGGCAACTCCTACAGTGGCGACTTTCACTTCTTGTGATGGCAAAATCGTCCCCTCCACCGTCGGTGACCCAGATCCACGACCCCTCTAACCTCCTACCTACGAAATCGCTAGACTTATGGTGAACTCCCCGAGCCCCCATCGGCCGTGTCCCCCTTCCCACCTACGAAATCGCCAAACGGTGAAATCCCCCCACCCTCCCTCCCCCAAGCACCCATCGGCCATTGCCGTTCCCCCTCGCTGACCTTCCACTGGTGGCCCTCCTATCTTTAATCTATAGATCAATTTTTACTTTTATTTTTTTGAATTTTGAATTTTGAATGAATAAAAATAAGGAATTTAATTTTTTTTATTTTTTAGCTATAATCCTATAGATTAGTGTTTATTTTAGCTTTTGTATACCCTTTAAATTTTATTCATTGGATTAAATTTTAATAATTTGAAATAGAGCTTCACTGGTAAGATATATAGAAGAAATTTTACCACAGATTCTCAAAAAAAAAAAAGAAAAAAGAAAAGATAAAAGGCAACAGACAACAAAAGCAACAAAAAAAAAGAGCAAAAAATAAAACAAAATAAAACAAAAACAATAAAACGCTTTGGTGAGCGACGTCAAGGTTTTGACACTTCTGATATACTAGTCTAAAGTACATGTCACGCACATGTTAGACAGATCTAAGAGAATTAATTCGAGTAGGGAGAAATTAAATTAATAAGTTAAAAATAAAAATTTAAAAAAACAACGAAGTGCTTGAAAATTAAAAAATAAAAATAAAAATATCAAAAAAATAAAACGACTAAAATTTAAAAAAAAAAAGACTACTATAAAGGACTAATATGAAAAAAATAATAAAAAAAGGTGAAAAGAAAAAAAAAGGAAAATTGAAGGGCTAAGAAAAGGACTAAAATGAAATAAAAAAAAGCCAAAAGAAAAAAAAAGAAAATTGAAGGACTGAAAAAAAAATGAAAAAGTATTTTTTGTCCAAAACAGACCGTTTTGGACGAAAGTAAAAGTGCACAGAAAATATAATGTATAGATTAATTTGATTTTAAAATTTCTAAATAATGTATAAATTAATTGGAATAGCACATGTATACATAATTTGTTAATTTTTCATACGTGAATGTAAATTTTATTTTGTTTAATTTTTTGAATTAAAATTATAAAAAAAATAAGAAAGAACACATTTTAGAAGAAAAATATTGAAATAATGATTAGACAACAAATTTTTAGAGGACACAGAACAGAAAATATTTTTAAGAGAGTTACAAGAAAGAAAAAAACTTAAAATATGAAAAAAAAAAAAAAGTTATTTCAATATAGATAACTTTGAAGAAAAATGAAATTTCATTTAAGTACCAAAAAAAAAAAAACCTAAGCGCCAAGAAATAAATCCAAAACGTTGAACGAAAGTGAGAGTACTTACATCTGTATGTGTTGCATTTCCCCTCTCGCATGCCTCATTGTACTTCTCCTCACTGGCCACACCCACCGTTTTCAGATATTCCAGAACGGCAGTCACTGTGCAGAATTTCTTGTTACTGTTGTTCTTGCCACTGTTGTCCAACTCTTCCTTTTTTTTTAACTCTTCTTTTTCTTTTAGTGATTCACAGTAGTCCACTACTTGGCGAATAGACAATTTAATTGTCTTCCCAAATTTAAGCTTGTATTGGGTTTCAATCGCGTCAATGGTGGCCGCGGCATAACAAGTATCTGCACATTTAAAAGCAGAATTAATCATTTTTAATTAAAAAATGTCACATTTTTCACCGAACAACAATAATTTAAAATAATAATAAGAATAAAAGACAAGACAATCGGATGTTTTTTGACCAGAGACTCCCTCCTGATGGAGTGGTCTTGTGACACTTCAATGTGTCTAGTGAGACCCGTTAGTGCCTTGTTTCTCCAGGGACAGTACCTGTTCTTGGGCTTTTGTGTTTTTTTTGCTAGAAATGATAATGCATTCAAAACCACCCCCAGCAAAAGCACTGGAGGGACCAACAAAACAAGTCCAAGAACATAGAGGACAAACCAGACACAAACAAAACAAACCAAAGAGCAAGACTCAAAACACAAAAACAACAGACCATAAAATATTTATTGGTTTCATACGAATATTTTCCACTGTCTCTCTCTCTGTCGCACTGTACTTTTCAGTTGGGTTTTGCAACTAGTCTTGTCTTGGGAGCTCTTTATTGGTTAGTTTTTTCTAGCGGATTTTTCTTCGTAGTTTCCTTTGCTCGGTGTGGGCCTTATGGCGTAAGCTGACTTGGAGGATCAGGTTGAGGATATTACTATAAAGATTTAGAGAAAAGAAGAATATGGTGGGTGAATGCTTTATTACCCCATAGCTTCTATGCATTATATAGATGAGTACATCAGTAAGCCTGAGATAAGGAAAAGTAGTTACACAAATCTTAAATACATTTAAAATACAAGACCATTCAGTTGGCGAAGATATTTGTTGCTGCAGGTCCGAATCTGGTGGAGGAGAATCTTCAGCTGGTTCATTTGAATTGGAAGAGCTGATAACCACCTTATCTCTAATAATTACTAGGATAACTGCCAGATTGGAATGGGGTGATGGTTCCCTAGATCTAGTTCCTGATTCCTGTTTGACTTTGGCGTCATCTTCCAGGAAGCTGGTGGGTAAAGTTCTATTACGTAGAAAGATAGGGAGATTGGCGGTGAGAAGTAGTTTGGTTAAAGCCTGGAGCGACATAGCAGTTTGGTACTTGTAGGAGGAAGGACCGAAAGTGTTTGTCTTCACTTTGAAGAGTCAGGAAGATAAGGAGTTGGTGCTCGAGCGCCGTCCTTTAAACTTGTGTGGAACTCGCATGATTGTTCAAGAGCTATCACCTGGGGTGGCGTAGCAAAATTTGGTGTTGTATAAGACTTGTTTTTGGATTCAGGTGCATGGTCTCCCCTTGATTTCTTCTCCGAAAAGGATGCTAGAAAGGTTGGGACTTGGGGCCAAAGCTGGTGAGGCTCTGGAAGTTCTGATTCCAAAACAGTTCCAAGCTTTTGGGTAGGTTCTTCAGGGTCAAAGTCTTGGTGGACGTGCGCAGGATGTTGGAGGCAGGTTTCTTCTGGAAAGACTCGCTAGGTGAGTCGCAGTGGATTGACTTTTGGTATGATCGACTTTCGGGGCTGTGCTTCAAATGTGGATATCTTGGTCAAGAGGAGAAAGCTTGCTCCCATGTTGCTGCAGCGGAGAGAGCAGATTGCGGTAGTTGGATTCGAGCAGATCTTTACACTTGGTTGTGGGGGCCGGATAGATGTAAGAAAGTGATCCCTAGTGACTCTCGGTCGTCGCCGGAGAAGATTGCCCGGAGGGTGGTCCATGGTAGATCGGTAGAGGAGGAAGGGAACAAGGCCTCAAATGTCAGTCTAACTGAGTCTGAGCTGGTTCCTCTGTTTCTGACACCCCCAAAGTGGTTGTCGGATCACAGACATGGCTTCATGACACTTCTCTGCGACATTTCTGAATCAGGGGAGCCTGCGAATTCTCAGTCTCTTGCATTGGCAGGAGACACAGCAAATTCTAGTTTTTCTTCAGAGAGTGACTTGGCCCAGCCCCAGCGTCAGATGGCTCAGTGCCTCAGTAGCGTGCCCAAGTCAGACCCCACCACAACACTCAGGTACCCAAAGCCCTTTATACAGCTTCTCACATATGGTCTCATTCATGGTTGGGCCTGATATTGTAGACACCTATCAAGCCCATCCTGTTCTTTTTGCCTCTAGGGCTGGTGTTCATGCCTTTAGGGCCCAAAAAGATAGCCCCAGACAAAGGAAAGTTCAACCGGTTATGTTTCCGGTCTAGAATTGCAATACCGGCCTGAGTGTTGCGGCCCATAATCTCATGGTGGTGTGCCCAGCTGTTGAATCTAAAATGCTTGATCCAAAAGACCATTTTAGTACCCCAAAACTGCCCAGTTTCGAAAGGATTCAGTTGATACATCTTTAATTATGCATAATTAACATAATATTATAAATAAATATATATTTTTAATGATGGATTAAATAGATGTAAATAGAATATGAATAAGAGGACATATGAGATAAATCCATTTTGAAGGGCTTACTCGAGTCTTCAGTTTTGGTCTCACTGCGACCTCTTCCAGTTCCAAGGCAAAGAGAAAGAGGCGTGTGTCAGATCATATCGGACGAAAGCGTGAGACGGCGAATAATGGAAAGAAAGTGGATATTCGTTCACATTCCTCTAGTAAGCTGGGTCAGAACTTGTCCCGTTGTGATTTTTCTGCTTTTTGGGGATTCTATCAAAGGTATGTCATCTATCACTCTTCCGAAATCTATCGACCAGGCGGAGGCCAGCCAAGGGGCGCCTCCGCTGGATCAATAAAGATCTTAGCGTTAAATTGCTGTGGTTTGGCTCGAGCTACAGCAATTAGGGGAGTGGGTGGGCTAATTAGGTCTCACAAACCTAATATTGCAATCCTCTCAGAAACAAAAATAAAGGTGGAATTTTCGAGATTATAGATATGTTCCTCCTATTGGTTTGGCCGGAGGCTTGTGTGTAGCGTGGGTTTCTACAACGGATATTCAAGTGGTCAGTTGGGATAGAAACTTAATTAACTGTTGGGTTGACGTGAACAGCCAGCAAGGTAAATGGATGTTATCAGCTATCTACGGCCCTTTCCAGAAGCGGTGATCGTGCTCCGTTTTGGAATAGAATTCAAGACGTCAGACGGACCTTTGTTGCTCTTTGGCTCATTTTAGGAGACATGGATGGGACACTTGACGAATCGAAGCGATTTTCGGCTAGGGGTTCTTCCAGTGCTCTTTCAGCATCCAGACCTTTTCTTAGAGCTGCTAATGATCTTGGGCTCGGACGGAAGCAGATTCACTTGGTTGAATGGAAGTCATGGGTGGAACCATGCTTTACTGGATACAGATTGGAGGGCGGCTTTTCCGAGTGTAACTCTTTCTGCTCTCCCGGATTCTTTCTCAGATCACCGTGCTTTGCTCTTCCTTTCTGATGGAGAGTCCTTTGCTAGGCGTGATTTTAAGTTTGAGGGAGCTTGGACATGAGATCCTCGTAGTAGATTGGTTGTCAAGCAAGCTTGGTTCTCGGTTTCTAGAGCCACACCACCAGATCAATTTCTGGCTCGGCGGGCTGGAACTAGATTGGCCCTCAAGATTTAGAACAAGGTCCAATTTGGAAATATCCATTCGCGCATTAAGGAAGCCCATGGTAAAATCGATTTTTTCTCTCGGATCTCAGATAACACTACCTTACATCATGAGCACCTTTCAGTGGCTATTTCTCAAGCCCATAGGGATCTTGACGAGCTTCTTCGATGTGTAGAGTTCCTCTGGATACAGAAGTCTCGTGTAAGTTGGCTTCAGGAAGGCGATCGCAGTACTCGTTTTTTCCATGCGCCCACTATCATTAGGAGAGGTCGGAACTTGATTTGAAAGGTCAATGATGGTAATGGAATCGTTGTTTCAGATCGGGAGAGCATTGGGGAAGCTTTAATCTCAAAGTTTAAAGAGGTTTTTGGCAAGGAGTCTACTTTTTTCCCCTCAGGTCTAGAAGGTTTATTTCCTAAGGAGATCTCAGGGGCCGATAACCATGCACTTATTCAGGTTCCTTGAAGAGAGGAAATTATGGGAGTTGTGTTTTCCATGGACCCGTGGAAAGCACCGGGGCCAGACGGCTACTTGGGCATTTTTTACCATCACTACTGGGATATTAGAGGAAATGACGTTGTTTGTACAGTTCGGGATTTCTTCTCCACGGACCACCTAGTGAAAGCACTTAATGCTACAAACATTGTGCTTATCCCAAAAAAAGAACTTCCTTCAACGGTTGGGGACTACCGCCCAATTAGCCTCTGCAACTTTGTCTACAAAGTCATATCCAAGATTCTTGCGAACAGGTTGAAGCCTCTCTTCTAGCGAATTGTGTGTCCGGTTCAAACAGCTTTTGTTGAGGGAAAGCTCATAAGTGAGAATTCTATTCTCACTCTAGAAATCATCCACGCCATTAAATGAAAAAGAGGAAAGGGGGGTCTTATGTTGTTGAAACTTGATATGGAGAAGGCCTACGATTGAATGGATTGGGACATCCAGGTCGAAGTAATGTCTTGCATCGGGTTCAATAATGTTTGGATTAGTTGGATTATGGAATGTCTAAGGACGCTGTCACTTTCTATCCTGTTGAACTGAGGATCTTGTGGGCGGCTGGTGCTTGGGAGGGGTCTTAGGCAAGGCGACCCACTTTCTCTCTACCTATTTATTATTGGTTGTGAGGCACAATCTAGAATTCTTGATAGATCGTGTGCTCAGGAGAAATATCGAGGTATTTGGATTGCGAAGGGTGGTACAGAGCTGAAATGCTCTGTTTGTTGACGATCTCATAATTTTTGCTAGAGCTAACCCTAAGGTTGCTTCAGAGATTAATACTTGCTTGGATTTATACTGATATTGGTCAGGTCAGAGGGTTAATGCCTCAAAGTCTTTACTTCAGCAAGAATCTTGCGAGATCAGTGGCCATTGAGGTTAATGGCATTCTCGGATACAAGTGTATAAGGGAGAAGACTTCTCATTTGGGGCTGTCGTTGTTTCATGGGAGAGACAGAAGTAATGATTGGCAGTTTTTAGTGGACAAGGTGGAGAAGAAAGTGGCCGGTTGGAAACAAAAACTTCTTTCTAAGGTGGGGAGATTAGTTCTTATTAAGATGGTCAAGCTAGCTTTTATGGAGAAGGCCTACGATCGGATGGATTGGGACATCCAGGTCGAAGTAATGTCCTGGTTCAATAATGTTTGGATTGGTTGGATTATGGAATGTCTAAGGACGCTGTCACTTTATCTCTCTTGTTTCTTTTAACCTTTTTCTCTTATGTGATATTTTTTCAATGCATATAAAATCTGTCTATATCCTTATTTATATCTATGCCTTCTATATCTATCTATATTTATACTCTATACATACACACACACACAATATTAAAGTGCCACAGGTGCCCTCTCCAAGCTCTATGCCTTCTATATCTATCTATATTTATACTCTATACATACACACACACAATATTAAAGTGCCATAGGTGCCCTCTCCAAGCTCCTCCAAAATACTGTCTTTCCATTATTGATTTTGCAATTTATTATGATAAAAATCCCAGTGGAAATCTTAAAAAACCTACTGGTAAAGGTGTCTAAGCCAAAAAAAAAAACAGTGTTGGCCACTAGCTCGTGGCCTTGTTAGTGTTATATAAGAACACAACATTACGCAGGCCTCCTCTTTGAACTACTCCAGAGACCAATCAATAAAAGTAAAATTTTATAGAAATTAATTTGTGTTCTTTACTTTCTGAATGACGACCCTCATGAAAATAAAAAGCAGGAGAACTTGAGGAATGATGCTAAACAAAAAGGTCTCCTTTAATTAAGTAAAACATACACGTAGCTAACTTAATCAATGAAATTTTTTGGTAAATATAGAGTAATACACACCTATCCCGTACAGTGATTGATCTTTCACATCTGTCATTTTCCCGGATTTCCTCCAATCCACCACAATTTTCTCAGGCATCGTTCGTCCTCTGGGGTTGGCCATTACAGCCTGTTTAGGAAAATAGATGTCAAAATAAAATAAAAATGACGATTACAATAAATTATTAACAATTATAACAATAAAAATAGTAGTAGTTAGCCTTCTCAAACTAATTCATACATAATAGCTTTCCATCGATCAATGTAGATACAGTCCATCAAAATCATTAACCCAGGTGGACATGGGAATTTAAAACCCAAAAAAATAAAAAATAAAAATAAAAATAAAAACAAAAAGTCAAAATAGTGGAAAGTGACAAAAGAACCAAACATATATGCATTGATGTGTTATCGTATCTTTCACAGACTTTAGAAACCATTTAAAACAACTTCTTTCATGAGTTTTTGAGAGTTTTAATCGGAAAATATCTTTCTAAAAAAAAAAAAAAAAAACTCTATTTTACTTGAGAAAACTCAAAGTCATGACAAAAATGAGCTTGCAAATGTCATTAAAGAGGTATTGCTTTTTGTATGTTGTTTTCTTGATATGAGAGTTCTTTGTATTTCTCTTATCGTCTAATTTTAGAGTATCAGTGTCTTATTCTTATAATTTTTGGCGGATCTCTAGTTCAGTAACTTGCTAGACTTTTGACCATCAACAACTTTGTTTTAAACAAACATAGAAATTGAATAAAGTAATCGATCAATTGAGCGGAACTTTAGTAGAAATCTTTTTGAAACTTAGAGATATTTATATAATGCCGTTTGCAGGTGCACTTTAGTCTTTTCCATTAAGAAATCTACTACGTTTGGTTGAACAAGGTAAATGAATTGCTCCAGCTTGATAAGCATCATCATTTGTGGGTTCGCAAATAAAAAAGCCAGAGTAGAAAAAACCGAGGAAAAAAAAAAAGTAAAAGGTTCTATTTATAGCAGAACACAATAGATATAGCGGCCGTGTAAGAAAAAGCATCAGAAACGCAAACACAGAAAAGATTTTTGCAGATCACTGATCTGAGAGCTTTAAAGGAGACTAAAAAGAAAAATATGAACAGATTTATGCAAAATGAGATCAGGGAGTGTTTATGATGACCTGAAACCGTATTTCGGATTTCAAAAACATGGGAAACAACAGCAAAAATGTAACCAGATACAGAAGGAAAATCATAGTTCATATAAGTTTTCTCTGAGAAATTTGGATTCAAACTTTGCCGTTTTCAGATAGAAACGAGACGTAAGGTTCGAATGAAAAGATTGGAGAGAATACCAAAAAGCATTTTCAAGTGGAGAGCCATTTCTTAAGAATATCACAAGAACAGAATTGTGAAGATTTCAGCTCAGAAATTAACAGGGAAGACAATCAAACAGTAAAATCTAGCTTTATACAGTGAAAGCTTAAAAAAATTCTTCAACAAGAAACGTACGTATATGTGTGTGCATATATATATATATATAATTTGTAAAGCTCGGAAACGAAGTTCTATTGGATCAAACGAAGTAGAAGTATAAATGCAGCGTAAAAGAAGTGAAGAAAATATCGAGAAAACAGACCGTTTCTTCAACTGAATTTTGGATCAAAAAGCAGCTTCTTCTTCTTGTTCTTCTTCTGCGGATTACAAAGTGGAAATTATGGTGTATGAAAAGAGTGAAAGAGAGAGAGAGAGAAGATGAATAATTCTGTTATATGCGTGGAATGAAAAACCGAATGAGGAAGTGAAGGGAAGGCATTGTTGCAACGGCGACAGAGTGACTCAAGGGGAGAGAGAGAGAGAGAGAGAATTTAACAATAATGATTACGAGCCGAATCGCAGCTCACGTGCATTTCTCTCTCCACTCTCTCTCTCTCTCTCTCTCCAAATTTTGTTGGCTGCTTTTCGTTTCCGAAAATGCCCCTCACTCGAAAGTACTCCTTCCTCAATTTTAATTTTATTTTGATTTAATCCTGTTACCCATATCGACCGATCAAATATTATTTGTCCTTTCCAAACAGGAAAACTATTTAGCTGGTCCAAAGATGCACATTTGCATGTAACAAAATTTGGTTCACCACTTCCGACAATCATGTTTGTTTCTTGCTAGAATATTGTGTTGTAGTAATTACTTTCTTTCTTTTTTTTTTTTTTTCCTTCCTAAATGTTGGAAATTTCATTTTTAACTTTCTAGTTTGGTCGGTTTTATGCAAATATAAGCTGAACTATTGTGCATTCCGAGCTTGAATCTAGTTGTTTAGGATACAATTATCAACTTATTCACGTTATTAATAAAAATTAAAAATTAAAAAAAAGGATTTTACATTCGATTCGAGATCAATATATAACCTCAATTCGGCCTTCTCCGTTTAAGAAAAGTGATATAATGTTGTTACTCTCACAATGAATATTTGATTAGACCTCGACAAATAATTAATGTTGATGAACAATAAATTACACCGGCAACCACAAGGTACCATTTTTTTTTTTTAAAACTTTATAACTAGAAGAAGAGAAAAAATAAATAAATAAATAAATAAACAACAAAGTTTCGGGGAATTTATGTAAGTTTCAGCTGAATTACTGACTCTTTGAGCTTATTATATGAAGGTACTCCAAACACAAATACATGTATTTGATGTTTGATTTTGAGTTTAAACAAATTATTCGTCTCCGGCCTTTTCTTTTTTCTTTGAGTGACTAGTCTTCAATTAGGTATTGCTACTTTATTATAATTTTTTAAACAACCGAATTAGACCATATATATATATATGCATGTGAGTGTGTATGTGTAGTGTTGACAAACGTTAATAAATTCAACAACAAACTAGTAGTGTCCATGAAACAAAAAGTTTCAATTCACCTTTCTTTAGCCTTGAATTTTGACCTTATATTCTGTTAAACGGTGAAGGAGGATTAAAAGGTATACTAAAAAAATTAGGAAAAATTAGAAATAGGAAAAACATGTAATTTCTAATTGGAGATCTTACTACATTAAAATCTCAATTAAACCTTTAAGAAAAAGTATCATAATAAGGAGGAAATGCTATCTCTAGCAGATAGAAATTATATATATATATATATATATATATATATAAACTATCTGAATTTCAAACTATCCAAAAGAGGTAATTATCAAAGGCCATTCTCTAATAATCATACTCCCCAGTTTAGATTACTTTTTGACTTCTTTTTTTTTTTTAGAACAAAATTTCGGGACAGATGAACGACATTGTCATCCTTGGCTGTTGCTTTGCCAGATCAGAAACTATATTCACCCGCCCTTGTCTCAAATAAACGACACGTTAAGACCGTTAAGCAACAAAAACGACATTTAAGTTTTAAAAAAGAACTACAGTTTTACCTTTAGAACAAACAAAGTTTCGGTTTTATCAAAAAGTGGCATGGCACGTGTGGCTACTTGTCGTGGACAAGAAACGACGCTTAAACATCATGTCGTTCATTCCTGATTGGTAATTTCGTACAGACATCCTTTCACCGCACGACATGTCGTATAGACAGTAACAACTTACTGTAGAAGCGACATGTCACTTTGTAAACTGGATGGAAAAGAACATGATGTTTCTTAAACAGCTGTCATTTTATTCCTTCTCATTTTGTATTAAAAGAGACCACACTTTATTATGGAACAAAAACGACATGCTTATCATTTGCACGGTTTTGTCACTTTAGAAAGCAACATATGTCGTTCCAGTTTGTTGTTTTCCAAATATTACAAATGCCGAGTCGTTTTACCGGGCTAACGATTCAAACGACAAGTCGCTTATTTATTTTCTTGAGAACCAATTTCTGATTTTTGGTGGGATTTTTTAGGGAATTCGAATATCATGTTATTGAAAGTGTTCTTTTTATTTTTTATTTTTTATTTTTATTTTACTAAAACTGTGTTGGTGATGATTGGGAAAGGTGTTAAAATGGGAAGATGTGGAAATAGGAGAGCCAAAGGAGGGAGAGATTCGTGTGAGAAACAAAGCCATTGGGCTGAATTTCGTTGATGTCTACTTCCGTAAAGGGGTTTACAAGGCCCCTACAATACCCTTTACCCCAGGTTCTGTTTTCTTCCTCTAGAGCTCACAAATTAGACACCTAATTTGTCTTCTAGCAATCTTATCATTGGCTAGTTAATTACTTTCTCTATTGTATGCTCAGTGATGATTTTTGGTATCCCAGGTGTGGAGGCTTGTGGTGTCGTGACGGCGGTAGGTCCCGGACTAACTGGCCGGAAAGTTGGAGATATTGTAGCTTATGCTGGGACCCCGATGGGCTCGTATGCTGAAGAGCAGATCCTTCCCGCAGTTAAAGTCGTGCCTGTTCCTGAATCCGTTGGTCCTGTCATTGCTGCATCTATCATGCTTAAGGGCATGACGGCTCAGTATTTACTCCGTCTTACCTTTAAGGTTTATCTATATACGTTCGTATTTTCTGTTATGCTTTTAGCTACCAATAACGACATTTGGAACAAGTAGCAACCGAAGTAGAACTGTCAATGCTATTTATTTAGGTCACTATTTGTCTGTTACCGGAGTGCTAATGAATTTGTTGCTTGGTGTTGCTTAAATGACTTTGTACAGGTTGAACGTGGACACACAATTCTTGTACACGCCGCAGCTGGTGGGGTTGGATCTCTGTTATGCCAGTGGGGAAATGCTCTTGGAGCCACTGTCATTGGAACTGTCTCGGCAAAAGAGAAAGCCGCTCAAGCCAAGGATGATGGAGCTCACCATTGTCATATTCTACAAGGAAGAGGATTCTGTTGCCCGTGTTAACGAGATTACATCAGGCAACGGGGTTGATGTCGTCTATGATTCTGTAGGGAAGGATACCTTTGAGGTAATTTTTGCTTACGATACAAAATTTCTGTTTATTCATTGTCCCAAAGATTGAAACGAGAACCCGAGTATGTTGATTCATTGTAACTCCTGCTTTGCCAGTCTAGTTGGTCATGTTGAAAAATAGTCTTTCGGGAAAGTTTCTTTTTCAGGGATCACTGGCATACTTAAAACCCCGTGGATACATGGATGGTGTATTTTGGACAGTCATCAGGGGCACCAGATCCAGTACCCTTATCAGCTCTTGCAACAAAATCCTTGTTCTTGACCAGGCCATGGATAAATTCTTGTTTTTGTTAGTACTTAAGAGAGTTGTGCTTTCTAAGGGACACAATAATGTTATCACGTGTCTTAAAAGGAACGGAAAATATAAACAATAGAGTAGAGACAACATTTAAAGATCATTTGAACAAACAGTAGAAAAAAAGTATAATTGGCAAAGTCTAATGAGAATAATGGAGTTTCTAATAAAGTATACATAAACCTTGACTAATGAAAAGAAAAAATAATAATAATAAAAGGGCCTTTTTTCCTTTGTAATATAATTAACTTTGTTCTAGCTAATTGAAGACAAAATACAAAGTTAATTCATATATACCTGATAGCAGGCTCCACATTCCTTGCCTGAGTTATAGAGAGAAGGGCTTATTCCAGTAACCATGGATGAAAATGGTGTTTGTGGCACCAACTTTCCGTACCCACAAGATCCTCCTGCATTCAAAAAATAATTTTAATTATATACATTATTTAACTCTCTTTTTATACATACATACTGTGTAATGTCTTTCTATGAAAGATTGGAAGACTATTCTTTATTTTTGTTACGAGACATTCAGATTTCAACTAACGGTTAGGATAAGTTAAAGGACAATGACGTGGAGTTAGAACTTGCTCTGTTATAAGCCGGTTAATTTTGTGTTGAATTAGGGGATTGTTGGCCAAAATGACATAACGTTTTTGAATTTGGAGAGGGAATTAAAGTGCGGTTCGTGTTTGTTATTCAAAATGTGCAAAATAAAAAATAAAAGAAGAGAAGAGAAAGCAAAATTAAGAAATTGGATCCTCTAAAAACCGCCCATGACAATGGCTTTGTCGGTGGTCTACTTTTTCAGAGTTCACAGTCTCACAGATAGTGAGCTTCTTGTGTTGTTCAGCATATTTATTTCCTTGGCAAAAATTTTTTTTTTCTTTTTTCAATTCCATGTTTTTAAGAATTGGATGTTCTTCAAATTTCATTTATTCTTTTCAGTTCGATGTTGCACTTACGCTTCATTAAGGCTGAGGTGCAGAAGAAAATGATGAGAGAAGAAGTTGGAAAAATAGGGGATTATGACTAAGATTAGTTGTTTGCTAAGTTAGGGGAAAAGAGAAGCTAAGAAATTTTGTTTGGTAATCAAGCTTTAATTCCAATTAAATTGTACTTTTTCAACTGGATTTTTATCTTTTTATGAAAAATTAATAAAAATTATAACTAGTTTTTGAAAAGTCAATTAACTCCAATTAAAAAATTTCAACTCCAAACCAACGATTCAAACGGAGACTAATTCTTTGATAGGGTGTAAAACTCTATCTAATTAGTACATTGATCTTAATTTTTCGTTTATTTTTCAAGAAAATGGAAGGGATGAAGTGACATAAAAAGATGTTTAGCACATACCAATTGGGTTATTATAATTGTATTTTTATGATTTTTTAAGGATGACATGAATAATGCCCCATATCTTTATGTTAATTTTACTTCAACTACTATCCATTTATACACATGATAATGTTTCGTTAACATTAATTAAATCATGGATTTTATTCAATACTTAGCAAGTGAATATTGTATTTGTTAAATAGATCAGAATTATTTTTTAATTTGATATCTTTAGACATGTTTCATCTAAAAACATGATTGATATTAAGTTGATATTGTCTTAATGTTATTTTATTATTTTCTTATAGGTTCATGCTACGATGTCATCTTGAAGAATAGGACAATAACCATTAATATAAAATAAAAAAAAGGAAAAATAATAATGAAATTACAATTTAGTACCAAAAAGTATTAGGAATTACGTACTTGTCAGGTTACCTACTCTTCCATACCCAAAATAATCGGTTGACAATAAAATATTAGTTATTTCAATTTCCCAAAAAAAAAAAAAGCTACATAAATCCTCTAATCTCAATTACTTACATAGATTCAATTAAATAAATTGTCACATTTGAGATGGACTATCCTCGAGAAGGATACTAGCGTGTGCCTATATATATATATATATGGGGTGGTTTGGTTCTCCCTTTCATTTTAAACTAAACTGTACTTTTTTCATCATGTTTTTTGTTTTTTCTGAAAATTTTTTTTGTTTTTTCTGAAAAAGTCAACAAAAATTACTATTTAAACTTAAAAATCTCAACTCAACTCAAACTCAACTTATACACCAAACACCCCCTATATATATATATATATATGTATGTATATATATAGATAAAATATGAAGAAAAAGAAAGATATGGGTAGTAACGATGAATTTTATTCAAGATGATAAATTTCAAGGGAAATTATAATCTTATAACCCGTGTTTTTTTTTAATTGTATTTCCGTATTTTAATAATTCTATATATGTCTCTCGTGATCCAATAAAGTGTGATAATTACCACCCTCCTCTATTCTTTCCACCCATTTTCTTAAACCACCAACAAAAAAATTTAAATTTATAATCTAGTAATAAGAAGTAAGTGATGTTAAGGACATCAATTATAATCCTAATTTTTAATACCAAATTTACGTGAAAAAAATAAGTGTGGTGTAAATTTTGTAACAATAAAAATTTTACTCTGAATTGGAATATTTTTGAAATATTTTCTTTAAAAAAATTGGATTCAAAACTGTGTCAAACAAGGTTTATGTTTTGGATAGCTTTACAAATGTAGAAGGTCGGGGAAATGAGATTAAAGCATCATTGTAGACTTTTTCTCACCAATGTCTCTCATCAACGTTATTATGACTCTGCAGCTGCTGTTACTGTGGTAAGAAAAAAGATGTGGCGTAAATCGGCGATCGGCGTCTGGGACCGAATTCAGGACTTCCGTGATTCGACTGGAATTCCCCTCACAAGCCACATTAATATCTCTTGTTATTGGGAGCGAGGACCGGGCTCTAGAAGCTAGTCAGTGTGTGCCTACATGATCTTTCTCAATTACCTTAACGACCATGTTGTGTCTGTAATTGAGCTTATAAGGTGAATTCTGATATGATGTAACTATTCATGCATCATTTTGATATGATATTATCTGCTTTAAATCTCGTCCTTATACAATTTTGCTCTTGAATTTTATCTCAAAATGTTTCATACCATTAGGAGGTGGTCACCATCACATATATTTATTTTCAAACAATTTAGGATTGCATAATTTATCATTTTCTTGTAGTAACTGATGATTATCACATATGATCACTGTGAAATTCGAGTTACGTTACTACAGCTTCCAACATTGTACCTAATATTATTGTGTCTTTAAATAAACGAGGCATACGTTGAAGTGTGGTTTCCATGGGATGTGGTTGCAATTAGGCCCCCAGTAGTGCCACGAAACTCATGCAGGTTTGTGAAGGAATTTTTGTTTTTAGGTCCTAATATTTTCTTTGAATGTACTGCTGATAATTTAACAAACAATATAGATATCAACATATGTCATATTATAAGGTTGATTGCCGTTTTACAGGCTAAGAATGAGTTTGAGTGCAGTCCACGAAAGGAATAATTGAAAAATAATGGGGTTAGACACCCTTATGCAGGAGGCTTGAATATTGTTAAAAAGTAATGCCATTTTCTTTTCCTTTTGGTTTGGGAAAAAGACAAGGACTTGGAATGTTTGAGCCAATTCAACAATAAAACATCTTGAAATACCAAAACGAAAATTGTCTTGACTTTTGATTCAGAAGTAGGAAAAAATAAAATAAAATTTAAAAAATATGCAGGGTTCAAATCCCTCACTTTCAAGTTGAAAATAAAAATAAAAAAAAATAATACGTATTTTTAATATATTATTTTTAAATGAATTAGTAAAACTAGTAGCTTCATGAGTAACAAACTAACCAATATTATTCCAAATCCATTTCTAACATTTCTATTAAAAAATAAAATCCTCGTCTCAAGTTCAAGAACCAAAAAAGAAATCCTTGTCTAATAAAATATAAGAAAAAGATTTTTCTTATATATACAAGTCGATCGTTTTCAAAATTTTCTCTTGAATACTTTTGACAAATTCTTAGCCAACCATGGTAGGCTTTCTTTTTTTTTTTTCACAGTTATTTTTTAGTTTATTGTTAATGGTTAGGAAAGTAACAAAATACAAAGAAAAAATCAGTCTTCACACGTTTCCTCCTATCAAGTTATTTTCCTTTTATATTTTTTATTCTTTCCTCCTAGGTTTTTTCCTCAATTCACCTTCTTCCGTATCTCTCTCTTGAAATATCATTATCTTTCTTGCTCTTTTTTTTTTTCCCCCTCTCTCTTCAGATAATCTTCTTATCAGTGGCGGAGCTAGTCCCCACTGAAATTTTTTAGTTTTTAGTTTTTTTTTTTTAATTTTTGAGGTAAATTTATAGTTTTTACAATTTATCCCCCGCTAAAAATGAAAAATTCTCATATATATAATCCATATTTTCCCCATTTAAAATTAAAAATTCTTATATAAACCCATTAAAATTAAAAATTCTCATATAAACCCTACTAAAATTTATTTTATCTTGAAAAAAAATTGATGTACATCCATGCTTAAATATATTTATGGCACCGTCCCTGTTCTTACTCAGAGCTATTTGACGGACTCTTCTTAGCCCGACTGCCCCGGGAGCTATCTTCAATAATATTCTCAATTCAAAACTTAACAACTCGATTGACATCAACCCTTTCGTACTTGGTAATTTTGCGTACCCATCATGACCCCCATTAAATGGAGATTAATATCGATTCACACAACTACTGCTCTCCAAATTTCAAAGAGGGAAAAAAAAAAAAAAAAAAAACCCGACTCTAGTTCAGCCTCTTTGTCTCTCTTTATCTGAAAAATAAAAATAAAAATAAAAATAAAAAAGAAAGAAGAAGGAGACGGAGGTGATTATGAGTTTATGGGAGAAATGGGTGGAGGCTCATGCAAAGCCAGAGTCACGTAAACTAATCCATTCACTGAGGCCTATTTACCTCCAAAATCAACACCCTCTTCATCCAAATGACATAGATGATCAACTCCAACTTTTCGACGAAATGCACTCATGGGACCGCGCTTCTGTCGACATTCAGATTTCCGAAGCCACGCTTCACAAATGGCTCCATGAAATCCCTAGTTCCGGTATTCAAATTCATCATTTTCCTTATCTACATATATATATATATACACATATGATTTAAAGCCTACAGCATACGTGTTTTAGAAGATTTTCTAAATATCAGCAATCAACGTATTATTATCATTTTTCTTTTTTACAGTGTACATGGACTCT
The DNA here is from genome assembly GCA_038430175.1 of Ficus hirta. Taxonomy (NCBI): domain Eukaryota; kingdom Viridiplantae; phylum Streptophyta; class Magnoliopsida; order Rosales; family Moraceae; genus Ficus; species Ficus hirta. The sequence goes on along the minus strand of CM076594.1, from coordinate 6,017,671 downwards.
GTGTGGATTAGCATATCATGGTTCCTATTTTGTTTTAATCACGTTAAAATTCTTAATCAGACTAACACGCACTTTATAGGATTTTCTTTTGATACTGATGGTTTGTTTGGTTCTTAGGTATGAACCTAAAGTTTTTATCTCGATTTTTGTCATGTTTTTGAAAAGTTAACAAAAATTATAATTAATTTTTGAAAAGTCAACTAACTTCAACCTAAATTTTTTTAAAAGGAGATAGAATCGAAGATCGAGACCAATAGCATCTATGGTATTATCAAAAGAGGACAAAGAACGGCCACATCTCAAACCCGTATTGCAAATACATGTTGAGATTTCTATCTAATATGTAGAAAGTTTTTATGTTAATCTGGTTTAATTGTGTTTTGGTCAATGTTTATCATTTCTAAAATAAACAAAAAGAAATATTCAATTTTAAAATACGTTTCCTTATACTTTTAATAAATTATTTCGTTTTACCACGTGTGTGTGTGTGTGTGTATAAAACATATTCGTCCTTGGTCCTGACTGCGTGCAAATTCGAAAACGCCATTATCCTCTTCTTCCTTCTTCCCAAGGTTTTGACAAATTCACAGTTCCTACTCAATGATAATCCAAAAATAAAAGTGAAATCAGCCATATCCATTCTCCCTAATCAAACGAAAATGAATACTCTCATTTCATATTAACAATTAATGTCCACTCTACAGTACTAATCAACCTAATTTTGACAATTAATGTTAATTAATTTTGGTCTCCCCTGATAAAACACGTATCTGAGAGGAATTAATCTCAGATGTTTGAATTTAAACTCAACGGCCTAAAAAATTTGGTAGGTTGGTCCTCCCAATTTTATTGGGAGGACCGTAATAGCTAGCACTCTCCTACATATAAATATATATACACAGACACGGATCTAACAATATATATATATGTATATGTCCTTGAAAACTTATGTTATGAAAATGACTAATTAAAAACAAATTGCGTTCACTGTTTAAGTATGAAAATTTCTGGGCTGACTCATGTAGGGATGGTTCAGCGGATGCAGGGACATATCCTCCGTGATTCAAAAAGCTAACTTCATTCTGTGGAAATGATTATTTGGCCTTGAGTTCACACCCTTCCATTACAAAAACTGCACCCCAGCCTTTATGCCTTCATCCTTGATGATCAACTTCTTATTAAATATTAGTTCTCCAATTTTACTCTTGAGTCATTCTTAAATATATATATATATATATATATTTGTGTGTGCACGTATTTATATGTATATGTTTATTTATGATCAGGCAATACTAGATCATGGAACGGGCCCCAGAGGTTCAGCTTTGGTCTCAGGATACACCAATTATCACAGGTCGACAGAGTCTTACTTGGCAAACTTGAAGGAAAAAGAAGTACACAGCTAGCTTTCATATAGATACTTTTAATTCTTGAAGCTGTAATTTCCATCTATAGATATAATAGGGTAAATTGCTAGATTAATCCCTACATTTTTAATTTCATACAACTTTGATCCATGTTCTTCTTTTTCTTCTTCTTCTTCTTCATTTTTTAAAGTTTAAGTGATCTTAAACTCTTAAAAACGTAGTTATATAGCAGTCTATTTAGTTAATTTTTAAACACAATCTGTTAATAAGTATCACTTTTTGACCTAAATTATTGACGGATTCGGTACAAAAATTAACCAGAAAAAACTATTATAACAATATTTTAATAGTTTAAGGTCATTTAAGCTATGAAAGAAAGATCATAAAGATCAAAATTATACAAACTTAAAATTTAAGAACTGAACGAGTAATTTACGTACCCTAGATAATAAATTGATTTATGTTTATCAAAGCAATGGTACAATTAAAGTACGTGATGTGATTCAAGGGACATTCTTGCTTGTTCACCTTGTTGAATTAAAAAAACTAAAAACTGAGAACATAGATGTGGATTTTTTCTTTGGAATGCATGGACCAGGATTGCTTTCTTTGTCCCACAGGGTTTGCGGCTAATACGGCTGGGATAGTAGCAATCGGAAAGGTCGGATCTCTGCTGGCTTCAGGCTCAAAACCTTTGGAGCATGAAAAGATTGCCATCTTTTCTGATGCATTTAACCATGCCTATGTAGTTGATGGTATTCGTCTCTCTGGCGCAAATGTTTACGTCTATAGACATTCCGACATGACTCCCCTCGATTCGTTGCTGTAAGAGACCTTGAAATTTTTCAAAAAAAAAAAGGGTTGTTGTTCTCTCCTTTTTGAGTACTCTATTACACTTTTTTTTTTTAAATCGTCTACCTATATATGCATATAAGGTAATCATCAAGTCATCTTTATTTTGACAGATTAAACTGCACACTGACGAAGAAAGTTGTAGTTACCGATAGGTAAATTAGGTTATTAATACTGATTCTTTTTTTTTTTTTTTGACCGCCATTGTTATGTTAATCAATCAAAAAGTTTAATGTCATGAAACTGAAGTACTAGAATTGTCTTCTAAAAGCTTTTCACACGATTTGTTTCTAAACAAGTATTAGAACATCGATTGTCAAAGCAGTTTTTTTTATCTACGTTGAGGTTAGATATTGTACCTTAATCTTAGATGTCCACATGTCATCTCAAGTCAACCATGATCAGCGAAGCAAGGGAAATATGACAAATCTTTCTCACCCTTTAATAGCTTA